>JADMNL010000023.1:32632500-33932500 GCA_016271365.2 Neoceratodus forsteri
GCTGTAACATTACAGCCATAACACAGCCCGCCTATACATTTATGTCATCCCTAGTGTAACTCCCCCAACAATTTGGGGTTTACCTTAATATCTTCCTGGGCTCCTTAGATGTTCACTGCCATGCTGGTGTCCCATCTCAGTGTGATTCTGTTTATGTGTGTGAGAGTGCCATGCTTAGCCTCCATGCCTGTCCCTTTAAGAGACTAGTTAATCTGTGTGTAGTGAATGATCTGTGTTGGGTCCAAGTGATTTGGAGCTTTTGAATGACCAGCCACCACTCTGTTTTGCTCCATTTTGCAGTCAGTATTTGTGTAGAGGGAGCCTGTGTGGAAATTGTGCTTATTTACTGCTTGTATGCTATTACATTTGAAGTAGAGAAGTTTGTTTAACATGCTTTTCTTTCAGTTTATGCCTTTGAAACGGAAGCTACCGTGTTAGGTCTGGGACTTCCAGTAATTGGACCAGTCAGACTCTGGGGGCCTAAAATGGATCCTGAACCAAGGGTCTCATGGGAAGGAAACTGTACATATGAACATACGAAATGCCAGCAGAAACAGGCCTCACGGTCTATCGAGTCCGCTCAATTCTGCAACTAGCCCCTCAACTTGGAGCTGCCCACCCTCCCTCCCCTCCCCTTAACCCCCAACTCTTAAATTCTCCTACTGTTCTACTCGATACCACCTCCTCGGGCAGAGTGTTCACTTATCTACCACCCGTTCCACTTATCTACCACCCTTTCCATGAAAGTGTCTCCTGATTTCCCTCCTGAATCTCCCCCCCCCAATCTCAGCTGATGCCCTCTCGTGTCCCTCTCCCTTCTGATCTGAAGAATCCCTCCTGTATTAATCCTGTTAATACCCTTCAGGTACTTAAAGGTTTCAATCATATCTCCCCTATCCCTCCTCTCTTCCAGGGAATACATTTGCAGCTCTCCCAGCCTCTCCTCATAGGATTTTCCCTCAAGTTCTTGTATCATCTTCATTGCCCTGTGCTGCACCCCCTCCAGCAATCTGATGTCCCTCTTCAGGAATGGATGCCAGTCTGCATGCAGTATTCCAGGTGTGGCCTGATCAGTGACCTGTACAGGGGTAGGATCACTTCCCTGTGCCTGGAGGAGATTCTCCTCGCTATGCACCCCAGCATTTTGTTTGTCTTTGCAGCCACCTTCCTGCACTGAGCTGAGTGGTTCATATTCCCCGTTATTCATACCCCTAGATCTTTTCCTCCACTGTGCTTACCAACTGTACCCCTCCCAACTGATATTTCCTCCCCTGGTTCCTTGCTCCGAAGTGCAGTACCTTGCACTTCTTGGTGTTGAATCCCAACTGCCATGTCTCCGACCATGCCTGCAGTTTTGTCAGGTTTTCCTGCAGCCCCCTCCACCCCGCCATGTCATCTACCACTGCACCGATCTTAGTATCACTTGAAAACAGACTGATCTTACTCCGGAACCTGTTTGAGATATCGGCTATGAATATGCCAAACAGCACTGGTCCCAGTACTGAACTCTGTGGCACCCCACTCATAACGTCCCTTGGGGATGAGAGTCCCCCCACCACCACCCTTTGCTGCCTAACCCTCAGCCAGTTGGTTATCCAGTTGACCATTTTGTCCTCAGCTCAATGTATTCCAGCCCCCACCCCTCCCGTGTGGCACCGAGTCAAGGCCTTGCTGAAGTCAAATATAGGATGTCCACTGCATGGCACCTGTTCAGTTCCCTGGTAACCCACTCGTAGTACTCAACTAGGTTTGTCTGGCAGGATCAGCCCGATACAAAACCATGCTGATGGCCGTCTTGGAGCCCATCGTCTTCCAGAAAGGTCACCAGTCTCTCTTTTAGGATTGACTCCATGAGTTTCCACATGATTGAAGTGAGACTCACCGGTCTTTAGTTGCCTGGATCATCCTTCGTGCCACTTTTATAAATGGGCATCACGTGGACCATCCTCCAGTCCTGTGTCACATGTCCTATGTCCAGTGATGTACTGAACAGATCTGCCAGTGGTCCCGCCAGGATTTCCGTTAGCTCCATAAGTATCCTAGGGTGAATGCCATCTGGCACCAGCACCTTGTCCACCCTCAGTGCCCTTAGTCCCTCCAACACCCTGTCTTCTATAATTCTGATATCAGTCACCCCCCAACTCCACCCTTCCCCTGCGATATCTGCCCCTCCTCTTTCCTTCGTGAACATAGAGCAGAAGTACTCATTCAGTGCCTCTGCCTGGTCCTCCCCCTTCTCCACCCACCCCCATCTTTTCTGTAGTTTTTGTAGTTTTTAGATTAGCGCCAAAACTAACCTGGAGAAGGAGCCCTAACTGTGACTGACAGCTTCCCCAGCCAATTTGTATCCTAGATTACAAGGGAAATCCCTAGTGCTAAATGAGACAGAAGATCAGTTAAAGTTAGAGGTTGAAGTGCGAATAGCTCAAGCTTTCAAGCAGCTGCTCCCTGAATGGAGCATAGGGGAATCAGTGGGAAGAGGCCTAGTTTGCCTCCCAGCCACCTTTCTCCTGCCTGGGACTACCTATCACAGAAGTTGGATGTGGTCCGATTTAAGTTTGGAACTTCGGCAGAACAAAAAAGAAGTTTACCAGTAACACTTGCGTTTTGGACCGAAGATTTGCTTCTGTGAAGCGATTGGCCCAGCTTGTGTTCGAGACAAATTTAGGATTGAGAGGGTTACTCAGTGAAGCTACTGAATTAGCAGCTGGACTGTAACTGAACTGTACAAAGTTAGTGTTGCTTATTTTGAATGTGCTGAATGTGTTTTGTGGGTCGAGTCCTGCTTGCCCATGACCCAACCTGTTATGCCAGCTGGAGGCTTCACCAGCAAGAAGACAAATGAACTTTGCCAATTTGCTCATCTTGCCTGGGCTTTTGCTAATCCATCCCAGACCGATTACCCTGCACTAGAGACCGTTTCAGTGAGAGACTGTCTTCGGGGATCCAGCCCCTGTGCAACGACTTGCAGGTTGTGGCCACCTAGAGGAAAGACTGTGAAGAGGAGCTGTGTCGTGTCAGCCCTGCCTCTCATGCTCATCGGTGAACACCACAAGGTCTCCATATTGCCTGCCTTTCAGCAGAAATCTGATAACATGAGTACAATCAGGGTAACTCCCTGCAACGAGTATTTGAATTGTCTGTGGTATCATCTGATTGCTTCAGTTTTCTGGGTTTACCAGGGACTGAGCCAACCGACTTGGATTACAAATAATCATTTTGGTATTGTGAATGCTAAATGCTTTTCTTTCCATCAAGAGCTCCAACATCAGCTGCAATGCTGGCCAGCCCCTGGGCAACGCCTCTAGCTAGCCAGATATTCCGTCCTGGGTACCCAGTGTTATGTGACTGTTATTTGGGACTAAAAAAGTGCATGCTAACCCTGAATCAAATCAGATTACTAACATTTGCCTAGATTTATGCCCCTTCCTTGTTCACAACCACTAAATAAACCTGATTGCCTGTTTTCATGTTTAATCTGGCTAGTCTGTATATTATTAGTGGGGTTTCAGTGTTAAGAGTGTGCATCTGTATTGTTAACCTTATTTTTCATGGGGTCTCCAGGGAAGTTGCTGAAGGTCCATCCCTGGTGGTAAGTGTGAAGGGTGTGTGCATATCATTACTGCTAAATACTGACTGTGAATTTACTGCTGTACCAGGTACTGTGTCACTAGGAGGGTTGGTGGGTGGTTATAGCTTCCCAGAGGGTTATAGCAGAATAGATAAACATCCCCAGCACCATTACTCTGGGTGTAGGCACCTTATTACCAAATCCAGGCCCATCAACCTGTGCCCAGACATACAGGCAGCTGTAGTAACCTGAGGGATAGCGCCGCCTAGGGGTGACATGAGCACCCAGTACTAATACCAACAGCTGATGTCAATTAACTGTGGAGACTATTTAAACAAGCATTTGTCAATGCTGAATGTTGTCTTGCTGGCGTTGGCATTGGTAGTGCAGGATTTAGAGAGATGCATGAAAGGAATGGCAGTGGAGTATGGAACTGATGTCAACCCCACCCCACCCTGCAGAGACTGACAGGCATTGAGGTGTGCCTTTGGGTCATCGGCCATAACGCTTATGCCATTTCACCTCACCCTATCCTGTAGACTCCGACAAATGTTGCGTTGTGCCTTGGGGTCATCGGTCCTTACGCTCACTCCATTCCATAAGGAAACATGTTGAGATGGGTGCAGTATAGGAGAATGTGGTGAACTTTGGGGCCAAAGGGTCCAAGGACACCTTGATGCCTATCACTGGCTGCAGGCTGGGGGTGGGGGTGGAATGGTGTGAGCATTACAGCTGGCAATCCAGAGGCACACCCCTGATGCCTGTCAGTCTCTACAGGGTGGGACATTATAGTTAGTAACCCTAACGCCCAGGGCGTTTGTTGGTATTTGCACTCCAAATTTTCAAAATGGGCTTTTTGTGACCCCACCTCATGAAAGCATTTGGGACCTCCACTCATGAACAGTGGCACTGTGATTTTGTTAATCTGTCCCAAATGTTGATTTCCCACAGCAACCGCACCATTCTGCGCCAGATGTGTGAAAACACATTTCGGGCAGGATGTGAAAAATGACAGCTGTACCTTTTATAAGGAGGTAGGAAGAAATAGCAATGTTGAAAATCTAGTGTGAAAATATAAAAAATTCTCGAAGTTACGAGTGTGCGTGGAAACTGCGCAATGCACGCTCGTAACACAGTCAATTAATGGAATTCTTTCACCAGATTTTCAACATAGGCATTTTGAGACCTCTGCTCATGAACAGTGTCACTGTGACTTTCTTAATCTGTCCCAAACATTGATTTCCCACAACGACCGCGCCATTGTGTGCCAGATGTGCAAAAACACATTTCAGGCATGATGTGAAAAATGACAGCTGTACTGTTCATAAGGAGGTGTGAAAAACTGGCAATGTTGAAACTCTAGAGTGAAAATATTAAAAATTCTCAAACTTATGAGCATGTGGGAAACTGGGCAACACACGCTCGTAACACAGTCATTTTTTCACCAGATTTGCAACATAAGCTCTTTGGGAGCCCACCTTATGAACAGTGACACTGCCGTTTTGTTAATTGGTCCCCAAAGGTGATTCTGTGCAGTAACAGCGAAATCACCTTTTGGGACCGAATAACAACATGACAGTGACTGAGTTCATGAGGTGGGGTCCCAAGAACCCCATTTTGAAAATTTGGAGCCAAAAGTCACAAGAATGGCCGAGACATCCACCTAAATTGACCCCCCCCCCCAATTGATGTCATTATACAGCTTACTGGCATTTCTTCAGTGCATGGTCAGCCTTGAAGATTGCAGACGTGTTCCCGCTCCACTGAAGATCGTCGCGCCAGGCTCCGGTGGTAAGTATGGGGTGGGGGGTGTGGGGTGCGCAAAGGGTGGGTGCAGGTTGGGGGAAGGGCTACAACAGACAGCAAGGGACCATTTTCTTGTTTACAGGTGAATTAAAAAAAAAAAAACACTTCACGGGAATGTTTTCTTTTTTCCAGGTTTGCTTTGGGCACACTACGGTGAGCTCCCAGTGTGCCACCTGGGTGTTTTGGGGGATACTGGAGCTGACAGAGACTGAGCACCCCATCGGCAAAGAAAACATGTCTGTGTTTGGAGGGGGCATGATGCTAAGGGGGACTGGGTACCCTCCTCAGCAGACAAATTGAAGTAGGAGGTCTTATGCCAACAGGGATTGGGCTCCCCCATTGACAAACCAATTGAACTGAGGGGGGGGCATGCCGACAGGGGGACTAGGCAGCCCTGAAGCGGCCGGGGATTGTGAGGGGGTGGATGGCAACAGCTGCCACCATGTTTATTGAAATATTACACCAGGCAAGACACACCCTGCAATGACGGGGAGCTCCCTCATTGCAGTGACAAAATTGTCTCAAGTTGGTGGCACGCTTCTGCAGTGCTGTCATAGACAGCGTGCTATTTCATTCATGACACAGAGACCAGCCCAAAAAAGCAGTGGCGCCATTGGCCACAACACGACCACATCTTCAAAACCTGCTGCTCCACACCAGGCCACCACAATATGTTGTTTACGTTGCTTGCACAAGACAACATAATTAAAGGACAGATCATGGAAGGGAAGGTGGGGGACAGGAGGAAGGGTTAATCCAGCAATCTGTAGCTCAGGAAACAGGCTGTTCAATTCACAATAAGTCCACTCTCAGTTAGGGCTGCAAGTTTGGTTTGACCTTAATACAAAAAAGGTTGCACCCCAGTTATTTGATCAGTTGAGAACACCCATGAATTCTTTCTTGTTTTTTGTGAACTTTGGTTTGCTCACCCCCGGCCCCTACTGATAGCCAGTTGCCAGCCCTGTGTGTAATTAAATTTCCTGGTGTCTAGTGGCTCTGCCTCTGCCAATTGCTGGCCTGATGTACAATTAATTAATTAATTCCCTGGTGTCTCATGGTCCCCCCTCCCTGGCAGATAGTGCTCCCCCTTCCCACTCCCCCCACCCTGAGCAGGTGACCGGCACAGCCCTTCCTCTTCACCACACCAGCCGCCCAACTGAGCTGTCAGTGAATGAATGAGCACATACTTGTACAAGCACGCGTTCATTTATTGCCCCCTCATGCCCATTCATTGAGCTCTTTGAGCTTTGTCGGAGCATAGACAAGATAAGAGGGTTGCTCTGGTTGCCAGCAGGAGGGTCGGGATGGGGGCACTGGTATTGTGGACCCCCTTTGGAGGTCAACAAGGTCCTTCACCATCCCATCCTCCTCACGCCAGCAACTGGAATAACCCTCTGCTCCTGTCTGCACCCCCGACAGAGCTCAAAGAGCTCAGTGAATTGGTGTGAGCTGGTGACCCATCAATGAATAAGCATGCGCTTCTACAAGTACATGCACATTTATTGATAGCTCAGTCAGGCAGCTGGCGTGGTGGAGAGGAAGATCTGTGCTGATTGCCCACTCGGGGTCGAGGTGGGGGGGCAGGGGGAGCACTAGGCAACAGGAATTAATTAATTGTACATCGTGCTGGTGATCAGCTGGGGGACACTAGATGCCAGGGAATGTAATTATACATTGAGCCAGTGATTGGTTATTGGCGGCCGGAGGGCACTAGACACCAAGGAATTTAATAATTGTAATAATTGTACATTGGGCCTGTGATCAGCTAGCTATGGGGGGGCCACCAAACATCAGGGAATTTGATTTTTCATTGGCCAGTGATCGACTATCACTGGAGGGGGGGGCACTTGTGTGCCCTGAAATGGTAGAACCTGGTTCTACCAGTTCTATCTGGTTAAACCAGGTAGAACTTGGTAGAACATTTTGGGGTTCAAATCCAAAAGTTCGCAAGGTAGAACTTTTAGAGGTTCACACAGCCCTGTTCTCAGTTCTCTCTCAGTGATGAGAATAAATAGAACACTGTTCTGTTCAAATCCAAAAAGCACTTGCAGCCCAGGGAATCTGCAGCTCAGGAAGCAGGACATTCAGTTCACAATAAGTCCACTCTCAATGATGAGAATAAGTAGAACACCGCTCTGTTCTACTTGAAACAGCACTTACAGACCAGGGAATCTGCAGATTAGGAAACAGGCTTTTTAATTCACAAAGTCAAAGTTCATTCACTATGTTTCTGCAAGAACAACATTACTTCTCCTAGATCTTCTAGCTGTGCCAGTGCTACTGGCATGCCTACATCTGAAAATCCCTTAGTGGCCACTCAGGGTGCAGTGGGATCAGCTGACAGATGAGCTGGCCCAGACTGTTCTCATTACATCCCCGCTATGCAGCAATGAGAGTATGGTACAAGGCTCTGTCCCAAGGCCTGCAGTTGTCAGCCATGCATCTCCCAGGTCTCCAAAATGTCTTAACAGACAGACTAAGCAGGTCACAGTCCAAGATTCATGAATGGGAACTGCTGACCTCCATGGTAGATGACCTCTTTGCAAGATGTGGTCATCCAAAGTTGGACCTTTTTGCATCCCCATACAATGCAAAACTGCTCTTTCTGCTCACTCGATCCAGGTCCTGGAGTCTTCTGGCGAGACACATTGTCCCTCTCTTGGAAAGAGCAGTTCCTATATGTAGTTACCCCAATTCCACTAATACAGAGGGTGTTACTCAAGTTGTGGGTAGAAAGTGCCACTGTCATCCTCATTGCTCCATTATGACCATCACAGATGGCAGTCAAGCCTCCTGTCCCCCTATCTTTGTGCCGGGGCCTGTTGTCATAGAACAAAGGATTCCTGGTCCATCCGGACCTGAAAGCCCTACATCTGCATGTCCCACATCTACATCTACACCCGAAGACATAGCCACTGAATGTTTTGGGGGTACCCCCTAAGATTACTGACTTCAGCTAGAAAGCCTACTATCAGACATACGTATTCCTTGAAATGGAAGCAGTTCACTTTCTGGGCTATTTCTAGAAATTTGGACCCATTTATATATATATATATTTTTTTTTTTTTTCCTTTATTTAGTTGTTTAACCAGGTATAGCACACTAAGCTGAAAGCTTTTTTACAGGAGCGACCTGGGAGCACAAGGAGGTTAAGTGACTTGCTCAGGCTCACACAGTATGCAAGTGGAAGCTGTGGGATTCAAACCCCGGTCTGGTCTGCTGGATGTCACCAAATTTGCAGCTCAGAGCCTTAGACCACTGCGCTATACTGCCTCCTTGTCCTGTAAATGTTGTGTTGGAATACATGCTGTTCCTGTCAGGCTCTGGTCTACAGTATTCCTCACTTAAGGTGCATTTGTCCGCCATATCAGCTGTCCATGTCCTTACTGATGGTTGTAAGGTTGCCCAATTAGAGGTGTCCCATACTTTTCTGAAAGCTGTTCTGCATATGAAACCTCCTATCTGCAATCCAGTACCGCCTTGGGACTTGAATTTTGTGCTTGAGAAATAGACACCAGCTCCTTTTGAGCCAACCATTAGTTGTGATTTACGTTTTCTACTGTGGAAAATGTACTTATTTGCAGTCACTTCTGTTCGAAGGATTTCAGAGCTTCGGGCTCTAATGTGCAAGCCTCCTTATTTGATTTTCCACAAAGACAGAGTTTATTTGAGTACAAATCCTATGCTTTCTACTGAAGGTGCCATCTGACTTTACAATGTCTACTACCCTCAGCATACCTGTCAGGGTGAGGCACTGCTCCATATTTTAGATGTACATAGAATACTCAGATACTATGTTAATCGAACCAAGGACTGCAGAACGTCCTTTCAGTTTTTTGTTTCATTTGCCCTGGGGAAGAGGGCACACCTGTGTCTATACAGTGCCTATCCAAAAGGCCTGCACATTATATTGCGTTCTGTTACAGAAAGTACAGTAAGAAACTTCCTGCTGTGGTTTGTGGTCACTCCACCAAGGAAATTACCACTTCTGTGCTTGTTTCAGAGATGTTTCTGCTGATGACATTTGTGCTCCAGTCACATGATGGACACTGTCCACACCTTCACTAAGCTTTGCAGTCTGGACATCGTCTCTCATAGACATGCAGGATTCAGACTTGCTTTACTGCAAGGCCTGCTGTCCTGAATATATATCAGACTGTCCCCGCCTCTTGATTTTTATTTGAGACTGCTGGGGAATTGTTCTAAAGCTGTGGCCTAATGGAGTAGTTATCCCGGAAGAAGATAGAACAGTTATGTAGTTACTGTAACAGTAGATCTCTGAGAGAATCTCCCAAATTAGGCCATGCCATCACTCCCTCCATCTTCCTTCTGCTTCAGTGAGGGTTATATCAGATATTGTGCCTGAACCTAATCCATACATCATATATCTAGCTCCATGTGTTTCCTTGTTTTTCTGGTGCTGGCCTCATTTCCTAGTTCCCCATGGTTGGAGGTCCACAGAGTCTAATCTCTGGCGGGGAACCAAGGAGTGATGGGGCCGCCCATGTTTATATAGACATAGCCTAAAGCTTCCATGTGGTCATAGTGCCCGACGGCTATATTTCCAAAAGTGTGGCTTAATGGAGAAGACTTTCTTGAAGATCTACTGTTAAAGTAAGTAAATAACTGTTCTTTTTTTCAGTACAGTATTAACCACTGCTAAGCAATTTAAATCACAGATTGTAGTGAGAAAGAAATAATGTGACCTACTGGGATTTGAACCTGCTTCCCCCATCTTCCCCGTCTTCATCCTGGTTCTCTGACCATTGAGCTACAGTCTCACATTGTTGGACCTGAGGTCCCTGGACATACTTCCTTTCTCTGGTATGCATATCCTGCAACTAGGAATAATCAAGGAGACAACAAGATGTTTCAGGTGCAGTATTAGCCACTGCTAAGCAATTTAAATCACAAATTGCAGTGAGAAAGAAATAATGTGACCTACTGGTATTTAAATCCAGGCCTCCAGAATATCATCCAGGAGCTCTAACCCCTGAGCTATAAGCTCACATGGTTGGACCTGGGATCTCAGGAATACTTCCTAAAACACAGAAATATAATGAGTTTACCCACAGATTATACCATATAACATGAAGCAGCATACTGAAGACTTTGGGTCCCATACTGGTGGAGGCTCTGTGTCATGGATGTAATGTGCTCCATCTTTGTGGGGTGGGGTGGTTGTTTCCCTGCCAGTCAGCATCAGAGGAATATGTTCTTCGCCTTTTGGGGCTGCATTTGGTCCTAAGGATGGTTGGATGGTTTATGGGATGTTGGGAGGGGAAGGGAGGTATAGCGAACAAGGTAAAAGATGGCATGATGTTACAAAGCTGAATGCACTCCTTACAGTGCAGATCTGGTTTCTGAAAAAATCTCACTGGAAGATCTGTTTAATGATTCCTGGAAAATATTATTGATAATGTAAGTACTAGGATGAGTGCTGTAAGCAAGCCATAAATTTGCTTATTACATGTGAAGAGCAGAATTGGGTTTCACTAGACATCACCATTTCTCTTCTGCTTGTGACACCAGCTACCCGGGTTCGGGAATGGACCCGGGGAGCTGGAGGGCCGGCCGGGGGAGAAGGATGGAGCACCCACAGAGCTGCTGTCCTTCTCCAGGGGGAGGATAGGAGAGAATGTCCAGTGCATGTAGGACTCCTGGCGGAGGCCGAGATGAATCGCTAGCATCAATGTCATAAAGCCATTGGGGGGGGGGATGCAGGCCGTCTTTGCATGGCCCCACCCCTGGGGAACTTAGCAAGAAAAACGTGCTCGCGGCTGCCATATATGATGCCACCCCTGGCCCTGATTAGCTTCCAGGCTGGCTCCTTGATTCTGGTCCCACGTTTGCGGCACTAAGCCCCAGGTGCCACAACCCCACACCAAGGGGGAAAGCCGGGGGTGTCAGGAACTGTGAACTGTGGCCTATATGGAAGTGGGGGTTCCAGGGGTCCATGACCGTGCAGATGCCTAGGCATTCGCGGGCAGCAAAAAGAAAAGAATAAAAAAAAAAAAATCACCATTTCTGAGCTCTTAACCTGGTAGAATTCATTTTACAGAAGTACCCTATTCAGTTCAACACAAGCACTCTTCACAGCCCATTTTTTTTCAAAGCACAGAGACCAAGACAGGACCCTGTTTTCAAAAGCTTTTTGCCATCTCCCTCCTGGATAGGCAAAGCGGGTTCTAAAAGGAAAGAAAAACCTTTTAAACTAGCCAGTTATAAAATACTGAACCATAATGTCTCCCCCCTTTAAAATCAGTGTTTTGCATTTGTGATGTAAATTATTATTTAGAATATAATCTGCATATAAATCATAAGCAAATTGCTAGTCTTGACACAATCAGAAAAATAACCTTGTAGAACCTTTTAGGATTCTAAATAGAACTGTTAAAGGTTTGTTCATTCACACATAGGCACACAGCAGGACATTTCCTTGTGCCTATCTGCATCGCAAAGTACCTGTGAATGGTGTTACAGTTCCTTCATTCCTGCACTGAGCCTGCCAGAGGTTGACATACTCCCTTCAAAACAAGTATTTTTGAGATATTTGTCTTATTGAGTTATTTAAGAATGAGACTAGTGTTGTTTTCCTTCCTCGGAGGTAGCACCCACAGCCAGATTAATGTCCTTTAGAAGGGTAAACATGAGCAATTCCTTGCGTGCTCTCATTTGCCATTATGTTTTTTTCTATTTGGTGCAGCAGAGACATCAGATGTTGGGCTTAGACCATCTCCATTTAACCAGATTCAGCAGTATCCTTCTATTCTTGGTCCATCCTCAACCAGTGAATCTGTGATGTTCACTGAGCACCCTTTTATGAAATCTGAGAGAACACCAGCAAGCACAAAGCAAAGGCGAGAGGTGAACTTCTTAATATTTTTCTTTCTTTATTGTATATCTTAAAGTGTACTATCTCTTGAGTATAGCAGTTTCCTACTAGCTGAGTTAATGAAAGTGTTCCTTTAGTTTACCTTAGTAGAGTTACTGCTGTGTAGGGTTAAGGTCCCTAGGTTAACCCAGATGTACACGGGTGCCCAGTGTCAGGTTCCTTCTTGTCTAGTCATGTAGTGGTAGTACTGTCACAATACCAACAGTAATGACTAGACATTTTGATAGCATACATGTAGCAGTTAAGCTATGTGATGTCTCTTTGCATTCTTTGCAGTTTGTTTCAAAAGGAGCTAATTGATAAGACTAAATAAGAAGGAACCTGGCATTGAGCACCACTTTACTGGTAAATCATCATTCGATCTTTTTTGAAGGTCAGTCATGACTGATCATTGTTTATCATCAAATGCCACCATATGATCGTCAAGGGAGATTATCACCTAAGATTATAATTTAAATTGTGACTTAATAATAAAAAACATAACCAGCAGATCCTCAACTGATGATTCAAACAGCAGGAATCCATCAGTGATGCTTTACAATAAGCATCAGCTTTTTGCACAAGAATGATGCCCCAGAGATAAAATGTTATGCTTACAGAACCTTAGGATGAAGTTCCAGCTCTGCACTGTGATCGCTTTCCCTAGTGCCATAACATCAGAATTGTTTCTCCACTTGAAGAGAGCAGTCACCCCAAAGTACAGCACCAGCCTTCTGGTAAATGATCATTGGGCTGGATTCTCAAAACACTCTGAAGCCGCAAACCATCCGCAAGTCCCCAAAAGTTCTGCAGTTGTGGAAAAAAAGGGAAAATTATGCCGAGTGGTATACACAAAACTTCCACAGCTGTAGAAAAAATACATTGCGGACTGTGGAAAAAAGTGCAGCTGTGGAAGTTCTGGAGGTAAAAAAAAGCCATTGAAAAGTATGGCATATCCCCGTAAAGGCTATTCTCAGCCAGTGATTTTTCACATTTGCGGAATAAATGTTGCACACATGCTGCACCACAGAACATGAGATGTAACTCTACTCGAGCAAAATGAAGTGTACCAACAACTGAGATACAATTATGGTGGGGGCTCAGGCACCAAGCAACAGCAAACCAGTGGGTGTATAGTAGTGTCAGTTGTTACATCAAAAATAGTACACATTTTCATTGAAAGGTAACAAACCACAACCACTAGACCCATTGCACTCCATAGAGGAGCCCTACAGGCAGTGAGTGCTTCTGAAGTAGGTAACATAAACACTAAAGGGAGAGACACAACCATCGGTTCCACCATCAGTTAGAGACAGCCACTGCAGTGCATGGTTCTGCTGGTACTAGTGGTGCTGCAGTGGTCCAGTTGAGGGACTGGTTACTGGGCTCTCTGTGAGTACTTTCTGCTGCATCTATGGTGAGACTGTCAAAGTCTGGTGCTCCAGGTAATATGGATCACCTGTTTTTGTGCCTGCTGAGCCTTTTCCTCATCAGCGGATCTGCACTTGTGAATTTTCAGCAGCTGCAGAAAAATGTTGTGGATTTTCAGCACTTAACAGAATTTCGCAACTTGCCTGTTTTGTGATTTTCCACAACTGCAGAAATTGTCTTTGTGAATATGCCGCTGTAACCCCTAGATGGCGCTATCCCAGGGGCTACGACCCCTGCCTGATTTGCCACTAACAGGTTGAGGGGCCTGGATCCAATGGCGGGTGCCTCCACCCAGAGGTCAGGGTTTGCAATAGTTAAACTTACTTGGTCACAGCCCTCTGGGACACTGCAACCCCCCTTTCTTCCCACTAGTGGCCCACACAATAGATCAAATTACCTTCACAGTATACACTTACCCCAGGACTGGTTCCGCACTGGGACCTCCTGTGAAATAAGATACAGTGCAACAATCACAGCACAGTCACTTTAACAGACAAATACCTCAGGCAGTATAACTTTGCTGAAACAAGCAGCTCTGATTTATTTAGGGGATATAACAAGGACAGGGAAATCAGGTTAATTAGCTTATAACTTTACTCATCTACCTATGGCTCTGTGCACAGGCCTATCCTTACCAGTTACTGTCCTAGGTACCCAAGCCCTATGGCTAGTCAAACCGTGGCAGCTGGTAGGGGCCCTTTCACACAGAGAAAAGAAAATTAGTTTAAACAGTCAGCAGTACAGTGATTCCATTTGGATTTAATGTGGCAATTCAACAGGGAGCGACCTGAATTAGTACTCACGACCTCCAAACAAGATAGGGTCCTTCAAACGTCAGCAGGGCTACTCTTGAGCTCAAGAGACTCCTCACACATTTATATGGTAAACAGTCACAGGCAAAAGTCACTTAATGGCAGCAGGATTCACTTGAGGTACACAAGCCTCCTCACACATTTATATGGTAAAAAGAAAGTACTATACCAGGCAGGCTGCTTCTCTCTCCGATCGCAATTACTGCACAATACCGGGAGAACACACAGCAGATTCAGTTCCTGACAGATCGAGTGCAATTCAGCAATTTCTCCAGTCTTCTACAGGGTGAGCCTGGTTTCTGCTCTTCAGATATCCTTTGATTCTCTTCACAGAATGATTCAGTCCTAACAAGCAGTTACACAAGCTGCAGACGGAACTCTGGACCTTACACATGTTTTTTGACTAAAACTGTGCACTGAAGGAGCACAGGGTTCCTTTCCCCTTCGCTGCCAGAACTAAACTGAAACTCCAACAGACAAAACCGGGCACTTCCTTTGAGTTCCTCCCAGTTCTTGGCTGGATTGGCTGTCACTCACAATAGACTGCTGCTGTTGGTCCAAAAAGGAGCCGAAGTCTAAACTACATCTCCCAGAGTCACTGCCCATACAATCCTCTTGTGGCTGGCTCAGATTACGAGTCCAAGTTCTGATTCGTCCAAGTTAACCCACACTGATTGGTCCTGTTCAGCAGTTCAAAACTAGAATGGGAAACTAGGCAAACACTGTTCTGACTGCAAAGAAAGCAGGTTAGACAAACTGTATTTTCATTATTACTCTAAATTATTTCTGGCAAACAGTTACATCTTTCAGATAGGTTCCCTTTGTACTCCTAGTGACTGCAAAAATTGAGTGAATTGGCAGCAGTTAGTGGTACTCAAACAGAGAAACCACAGTCCCCATATAAACTAATTATGTCTGCAAGCAGACAGCTCTTAAAGAGACAGTACCAGAGGTTCTAAAACACTCACTGATAAATGGCTTAAGCAGCAAACACCATTCAGGCTTGGAGCATTCAAGCAAGCTCCTGGAAGTCTTTGGGAACCCCCATTTGCAGAGGTTACACCCTTCCTGGCCTGGGAAAGCTTGATGTCGCGTCAAGCAAGTACCCCATAAGTTTTAACTGCAACCATATACATTTGCATTAGGCTCACACGTAATCGTCAGTCAGTATATCATTTTACCAAGAACACATTTCTGAAACATTGCAGATACGTCCTCTTTACATAGTATTACACACACATTGTACCATAACTCAAGTTATTACCTCTTGTACATGAAACCTCAGAAGAGGGCCCTTCCTATTAGTTACCTTGGGGCTGGGCAGGGCAAGGGCACCATACTTAGAGGGCAACACAAGTAACTTGGAGTTAGCACTAAAGCTCAGTTTGGGCAATGAGCTCGGGGACACATACACTCCTTTATGGACAGCATTGAGAGGCAAGTCCACAGGCCTCCCAAGAAAATCATAACTGAGGTGCACCACAGGCTTTACAGCTCGACCAGTCTTTCTAGGGGGAACTGTTACAGTCTCTGCACTCTGAGCCACATTTTCAGCATTGTCCTCACTTGTCAGGGGAGTCTCCATGGGGGTAGAGAGGCTAGACTTGGGGCACTTTCAGCTTCAGGAGTTACAGTTTCTGAGTCCACAACATTTGGCTCGCATGGAGAGCTTTCGGACACTGGCAGTGGACTGTCAGGGCACTCAAAATACTCTTCTTGTTCTGGTGTATCACCAGTCTGACCACTCCATCATTTTCCTCCCTGAAGCTCAAACAGTTCAACCATGCACAATGATTCCATTTTCTCTGATGTGATGCTTTGCACTTCACTTTCTGGGAGCATTGACTCCAGGGACGAAGCTGGGGCTTAGACAGTCCAGAAGGCCCAACCTCGTCTCCAGTATTGACTAGGGATTGCCCTGAAACAATTGACTCAGTTAGTAAGAAGGATAGTATTCAAAGTCACTCCTTTCTTCTGATATGGACTGACAGTCATGCTCAACTGGGACTTGTGCAGGGAACACTTTAACTCTGCTTCTGTAGGTGCAGACTTCCTTGATCTTTTCTTAGCAGCAGCTCTAGTCACTGGTCCAGAGGGGCATCTTCTGGGGCTCAGACTCAATCAAGATTTGTCCAATGGGCAGTAAATGATTTCTATGCATTGTTTTACATCTTTGAATTATTCTCAGGCCTTACTTTGTACACTGGCAGATCATCTAGTTTGCCCACTACAATGTGAGGGAGATGGTGCCATCTGTCAGCAATCGTGTGTTTGCCATGCAGTCCCAGATTTTTAGCAACACCGATCTCCCTCCTGGAGTTCCTGTGCTTTCACCTTTTATCATACCTTTCTTTGTTGGCCAGATTTCTTTTGCAGCCATGGTTTGAGCCAGTTAGTACGCATGAGTTAGCTGGGCCTTTAACTTTGCACATACTGTAAATAGTTGTCAGCTTGAACCCCATCAGGAGAGACCCCAAAACACACATCTACGGTAGTGAGCTTCTCTTCCAAACATCAGGCGGTAGGGGAGAACCCAGTGGCATCACTTTTGGTGCAGTTATAAGCATGTACCAGGGTGCTAATTTGTTGGCTCCATCTAGGCTTGTCCTTCGGGTGCAGGGTGCCTCAGCATATCTAGCAAAGTGCGGTTGAAACGTTCAGGCTGTGGGTCCCCTGGGGTGGTAAGGAGTGGTTCTGACTGCGACTCCCCAGAGAGAAAGCATCTCTTTGATCAGACGACTCTCAAAGTCTCTCCCTTGATCAGAATGGATTCTTTGTGGAGCCCCATAGTGAACAAAACAGTTTTCTACAAGTACTTTGGCCACAGTGGATGCTTTCTGGCCTTTGGTGGGGAAAGCTTGGGCATATCTCGTGAAATGGTCAGTGACCACCAGCACATTACTGATATTTCTTTGATCTGACTCCAAACTCAGAAAATCAATACAGACCAGCTCCATGGGTGCACTGGTGGTGATGTTAACAAGGGCAGCCCTCTGGGAATAAGCTTTCCTCTGTAGTAGCGACTACAGGATTCGAATGTGTTGCTCCACATCAGCCCCCATCTTAGGCCAATAGAATCTGGATCTCACCAAGTCAAGTGTTCTGTCTATACAAGGTGCCCCATGTGGTTGTGCAAGGACATCAGTACTGAGTCTCGAGGCAGTGGGCAGCACTAGTTGTTGTTTGTCTACTTGTCCCCCTGTCTACTGTTTCTCTGTATAACAGTTTATTGATCAGTTTCAACTTAGGACCTTCTTTGTATAACAGTGCAGTTCTCAAATCAGTGGGCGTAATTTGGACACATCTTTTCCTGCATAGAGGGCTTCTAAAGCTGCTTTGATCATGGGATGCGAGGATTGAGCCGCTTGAATACTGTCATTGTCCAGCTGAGGCAGTGCACCAATGTCTATTGCAGAAAAGTGGCAATAAGCAGCAGGTATGCAATTCTCAGGGTCCCAAAGCAATCCACCATGCAGTCCCTGCGTCCCGTGGACATTGTTCCTCCCTGTCAAACTTCCAGCAGAGTGCCCGAATGTCAGGTTCTGCCAATCGGACCCAGTCATTCTGGGGAACAGGCCTCCGGAGAGAGCATCAGCATCTATGTGGTTCAGACCTGCTCGGTATTCGAGAGCATAGTCATATGTAGATAATGCAGAAAGCCACCTATGGCCAGTGGCATCCAACTTAGCTGAGGTCTGCACATAGGTCAAAGGATTATTGTCAGTTTTTACTAGTATTTTAGCCCCATACAAGTACTCATGGAATTGGTCAACAATAGCCCACTTCAAAGCTAGGAATGGGGTCAGGCTTCTACTGGCAAAGGCCACTGGTCTCAGGCCATTCTCGTGCTCTTGGTACAACACAGCCCCCAACCCTTGCAAGCTAGCATCAGTGTGCAGGACGTAAGGTTTTCTTGGATCGGCATAGGCCAGCACTGGAGCATGGGTAAGTTGATATATGATCTCATGAAAAGCAGTCTCACAATCAGGAGTCCAGCGAGCCCCAAATACTTCACTTGGACGAAAATACACTCTTTCGGTCTTGAGGGACGCTGACTTTTGGTATTTTTGTGGGTTGGGGATACCCTTGAGTAAGGTTAAGTAAAGGCGGATCACTCTTGAATAGTCCTTGATGAAACACCGATAATAACCACAGAATCCCAGGAATCTTTGCAGTTCTTTTAGATTTTGGGCTGTGGTCAGGTGGTCAAGGCCTCAACTTATTGGGTCGTCTCTATTCCCTCGGTGGATACTATGTGTCCCACATACTTTACTGATGTTTGAAAGAATTGACACTTATCAATGGACAGTTTAAGGCCAAAGTCCTCCAGTCGGTCCAATACCTTAAATAATCTGCTCTCATGTTCCTCCAGTGAGCTGCCAAACACAATAACATCATCTAGGTATACCAGGCACTCTAGTAAGTTCATGTCCCCACTGCACGCTCCATCAATTGTTGAAAAGTGGCTGGGGCACCTGAAATCCTTGAGGCATCCTCATGAATTCATAGAAGCCAAGCGGACAGATAAAGGCTGTCTTCTCATGGTCCTCTGGGCCATCGGGATCTAGTAGTACCCACTGTGGAGATCCAGCACAGAGAACCACTTGCTCCCGTTTAGGCAGTCAAAAGCATCCTGAGCAGCGGGCGATTGTGTACTGATCAGGGATAGTCCGCCCGGTTTAAGGTGCGATAATCCACACACATCCTTACTGTCCCATTCTTTTCCTCACTACCACAATGGGGAAGCATAAGGGCTTCTGGATTCTTGTATTACACCAGCAGCTAACATCTCTTGCAGATGCCGTCTCACATCATCTATGTCAGCAGGTGCCAGGCGTTGAGATCTCTCACGAAATGGTCTTCGTCATGCAGCGGATATTGTGCTCAGCTCCTGCCGCATCCTACATCCCATTCCTTTAAAGAAAACACCTGGTCTCTCTGGGCAAGCTTCTCACTGAT
Organism: Neoceratodus forsteri; assembly: GCA_016271365.2. Classification (NCBI taxonomy): domain Eukaryota; kingdom Metazoa; phylum Chordata; order Ceratodontiformes; family Ceratodontidae; genus Neoceratodus; species Neoceratodus forsteri. The sequence goes on from JADMNL010000023.1 coordinate 32,651,954, forward strand.
CCTCACTTTCCATTCAACTGGCAGCGGAGTCCCGAAATCAAACAAGTCAGGCGTTACTCTGTCATTCTTCCTTGAACTCTTGCTGCTGGGTAGCACTGCAGTGTCTGCACAATGCACATTAGCCAGGATGCAACCTCTATTTACTCGAATGTCTCTTTCAGACACATTATGAACTTGGACCATTACCCTTCTGGCATAAGCATGGGCTCTAGCGGGCAAAATACTAGACTTGACCAGCAGTCCCTCTGGCAATTTTCCATCGCCTGGTGCATCCAACATTAACATTTTATTCTTAACATCCTTTCTGATCGGACCTCTCCTGTAAAGTACACTGGGCATTGGCGCCAGGATCAGAGACTCAGGATCCTTCTTCCATACAATTCCAACCGGTTCCTCTGGTTCTATTTTTCAGTATCTCTCTGTGCCTCATAGGCCTTCTTAATTAAAGCGAACTCTTAAAGCTCTACTAGTCTTGACCCCTGTTTTCATAACACAATTGTGCCAGCCTTCCGAACATATGAGCATTTGTTCCAATCAACAAAGGACACCATCATACAGTCCAGTGGGGGGACACACTAAGGTTAGGGTCTCTACTTGTTCGGCCACTCCAGTCACGGAGGTGGGGAAAGACAGCCAAATTCGGATATACCCAGAATAGGGGTAGGCCTTCTCACTTAACCCCCATACATGCAGTTTTTCTAATGGTTGTAAGGGTACATCTGACAAATGCTTCTGATACCAATCCTGGAACATAATTGTCACTTGGGAGCCACTGTCTAATACAGCTCTTGTAGACACTCCATTCACCTTTACAGTGGTCTCCATGGAGGGACCCACTATTCTGGACCAGTCTGGAGAGGCGGTAGTGGGGGCCTGGGCAACTGACCTTGCCACAAAGGACATGAATTAGCATTTTGGTGCCCTCACTGGGATCATTTTGCACCTCTTAACCACTGATTTGTTCTCCGAAGCTCTCCTTGTAGCCTATATGCAACTTTGTCAGTGTCTTTTGGGGACGGCATTCTCTTTTCATGTGCCCATCCTTCCCACAATTATAGCAAAACATATTTTCTGGAGTTTGAGCTGGCGAGGTGCCACACTGAGAGCCAGGCGGGTATTACTAACTGGAAACCTTGGTGCCATCTCTGTCTGTGGCGTGATAAGCATTTGGAGACATCTCGTCAGTTTCTCCACTTCCATGGTCAAGGAATTGAGTTTGGAGCTGTTATCAGCAGAGAGATACATGGGTGGGTACCCCCATCCCCATAACAGATGCAGTCGGATATAGGTCGGGGCGATACTTTCAGGCGTGGCCTTCATAAAGGGACTGTTTTTGAATTCCGGATCTCTCTAAAAGTTCGCCCCATTGTGGCATATCTTTTCCTTGTCAGAGCACTCATTGACTGCCAACCTCTGCCCTGAACTTCACTTGATGGGCCACCCTCAGTCACTCGGGTCGTGAGCCGCAACTATTGGTGCAGGTCCCTCCCGAGTCGCCTTTTCTCAACTCCTCGAATTTCTCTCATTAACTCATCATAGGAGGGTGGGATTCCAGTCGATTTGCAGAGTAACTGAAGCAACAGCAGTTCTGAGAAGGGGCAGACTTAGGATCCTGTCCAGCCTGGTTCGGTCCAGTTCAGTCGCTGGCAAACTACCCTTTCTGAGGCATTCTTGCAACAATTTTTCCAGCCAAGATACATACACAGACAACAACTCCCTTGGTACTGTTGTGCATCTCTTACTCTCCACCATAGGTCCTCATCAGAATCTGGGCTCCCATACACATTCTCCAGGGCCTTAAGATGAGGCCTGTGCAGTCACTTCAGGGTTACTGGCCCATTTGCTACGGATGGTAGCCAGGGCAGGACCTCGGAGGCTCTCACTAACCCTCTTTCGTTTTCAGCTTCCGAGCATTGCCATTCAAGCACTTGGGGGCAACATAGTCTATCCAGGTCTCCCAGTCATCCCTCCTTGGGGGTGGGGAGGTGCCAGAAAGATCCTCAACCTTGTAGAGTCGTGACTAATGGTAGGTGCAGAAATAGGGGTCTGCATTGGTTCCAGCCACCATTACGGTACTGGAGGCGGGAGAGGATGTTGGGGAGGAACACCCCAGGTGGCAAGAATAGTTTCTTCAAGTCCTCCACAGTTTTCCCTTCCCCAGCAACCATTTAGCAAATTTCTCCTCAAAAGTTTCAGACAGTGGTGGGGCTCATTCCCCAGGTCTTTACTGTGCTAGTTATCACTCTCCAGGCAGTGAGGGCTCCCTCTGGGGTAATGGTCTGTGGCACTTTGGAGCTATCTATGGGATCCTTAAACTCTACTAGGGCCAGGAAAGTGTGGGTGAGCAGATTAGCATGCCGACCCACCGCCACAGGGTTTTGTAAACCTTCCACCGCAGAAAGTACTCCTGTACAGTGTCCGTATTGATACCAGGGGATGTCCAGGATAAGCATAGCATTTGGGGTCAATCTCCTCCCCAGTACACCACTCCACCAGCGGTGCACAGCCACTTCTGTCGGGTACCCATTTTTTCTTAACAGTGGTTAGTAAATATGGCCACTAGAGGACACACAATCCCAGCGGTAAGCCTCCAAGATGTAACCCCTAGATGGCGCTATCCCAGGGCTCGACCCTGCCTGATTTGCCACTAACAGGTTGAGGGCCTGGATCCAATGGCGGGTGCCTCCACCCAGAGGTCAGGGTTTGCAATAGTTAAACTTACTTGGTCACAGCCCTCTGGGACACTGCATCCCCTTTCTTCCCACTAGTGGCCCACACAATAGATCAGAATTACCTTCACAGTATACACTTACCCCCAGGACTGGTTCCGGCACTGGGACCTCCTGTGAAATAAGATACAGTGCAACAATCACAGTACAGTACTTTAACATAGACAAATACCTCAGGCAGTATAACTTTGCTGAAACAAGCAGCTCTGATTTATTTGGGGGGATATAACAAGGACAGGGGGAAATCAGGTTAATTAGCTTATAACTTTACTCATCTACCTATGGCTCTGTGCACAGGCCTATCCCTAGCAGTTACTGTCCTGGGTACCCAAGCCCTAGTAGCTGGCCCAACCGTGGCAGCTGGTAGGGCCCTTTCACACAGAGAAAAGAAAAATTAGTTTAAACAGTCAGCAGTACAGTGATTCCATTTGGATTTAATGTGGCAATTCAACAGGAGCGACCCTGAATTAGTACTCACGACCTCCAAACAAGATAGGGTCCTTCAACGTCAGCAGGGCTACTCTTGAGCTCCAAGAGACTCCTCCACATTTATATGGTAAACAGTCACAGGCAAAGTCACTTAATGGCAGCAGGATTCACTTGAGGTACACAAGCCTCCCACACATTTATATGGTAAAAGAAAGTACTATACCAGGCAGGCTGCTTCTCTATCCCGATCGCAATTACTGCACAATACCCGGGAGAACACACAGCAGATTCAGTTCCTGACAGATCGAGTGCAATTCAGCAATTTCTCCAGTCTTCTACAGGGTGAGCCTGGTTTCTGCTCTTCAGATATCCTTTGATTCTCTTCACAGGGACGGATTCAGTCCTAACAAGCAGTTACACAAGCTGCAGACGGAACTCCCTGGACCTTACGTTTTTGACTAAAACTGTACACTGAAGGAGCACAGGGTTCCTTTCCCCTTCACTGCCAGAGCTAAACTGAAACTCCAACAGACAAAACCGGGCACTTCCTTTGAGTTCCTCCCAGTTCTTGGCTGGATTGGCTGTCACTCACAATAGACTGCTGCTGTTGGTCCAAAAAGGAGCCGAAGTCTAAACTACATCTCCCAGAGTCACTGCCCATACAATCCTCTTGTGGCTGGCTCAGATTACAAGTCCAAGTTCTGATTCGTCCAAGTTAACCCACACTGATTGGTCCTGTTCAGCAGTTCAAAACTAGAATGGGGAACTAGGCAAACACTGTTCTGACTGCAAAGAAAGCAGGTTAGACAAATTGTATTTTCATTATTACTCTAAATTATTTCTGGCAAACAGTTACATCTTTCAGATAGGTTCCCTTTGTACTCCTAGTGACTGCAAAAATGGAGTGAATTGGCAGCAGTTCGAGTGGTACTCAAACAAAGAAACACACAGTCCCCCCCATATAAACTAATTATGTCTGCAAGCAGACAGCTCTTAAAGAGACAGTACCAGAGGCTCTAAAAACACTCACTGATAAATGGCTTAAACGCCAAACACCATTCAGGCTTGGAGCATTCAAGCAAGCTCCTGGAAGTCTTTTGGGAACCCCCATTTGCAGGGGGGTTACACCGCAACTAAATTTCCGCAGTGCTACAAGCCATTTTTCCACAACTACGGAATTTTTGGCTCTCTTTGAGAATCCAGCCCATTATAGTTTTGCACTTTATTGTTTTGTTGTTAAGTTAAACAGCTAGTGTACTGCCTAAAACTAATATTAGTTTTCAAAAGCAGTTAACCATTACCGCGTATATCTGAGCTACTTTTTCTTTTCCCTTTGTTTGATTACAAGATTGTTTACCTGATGTTACTGGTTGTGATGTGTGGGACAGCACTCTGCCTGGCAGCTGACATATCTATCTCTATTCCCTTCCACTACATCATCAGCATTGTAACCTCATGGACTGTGACATCACTGCTGCTTAGGAACAGCCTCTCAGTAGCTGCCAGGTCAGTCACCTGTGATGTCACTGTCAGTGAGGTCACAGTGCTGATGATGTGGTGGAGGGATGGCGATAACTATGTCAGCTGCCAGGTTAAAAGTTGTTCTACACATCCAGCACAATATTATCACATTGATGAATTTCTAATGAGCAAAAGGAAAAAGAAATATACTTCAGAAATAAAAAATTACAACTAACTACTTCTTAAAATTTGCATTAATTTCCTGTCTGCCTGTTTTGGCTACACTAGCTCTTTAAATTAGTTTTACAATTATGCTGTGTTAGTTTGGGTGTATTTTTATTTGTTTTGGTAAATTTTGCAGTTTCTCTGGTTCTGGATTGGTTCTCAAAAACTGGAGAACTGGAGAAGGCCATTCAGTAACACGGTTCTCTACTGAAGGGAACCATCTGATTTGACTAAAAAATGTCATAAAACTCCTAATTTGGACATTTACAAGTGTTCTTTCATTGTTTTAACTCATAGTTACTACCTATAGGAACCTGAACTGCATTTTTCATTTAAAATTGAAAACGTTTTCTCCACAATACCTTTTCAAGCAGTTCCCTCTCACTTTCGAGGGGAACAAAAATTATTGGAACCAAATTATTTTACATAGGTTTTGCCAAACACCTGCCATTTTGCCAAAACAGTGGATCCGTTCTGACCATGGATCTGACCCCTCGGATCCAGGCTGGATTCATGTTATCTGATGTCAGATCCAGGGATCCAGTGTGAGATCCTTGGATCCGTTGTCAGATAATGTGGGATCTGACCTAGGATCTGACCTCCAAATTCGGCCAGATCCTGGGTTGGATCCTGTCTGGATAATGTTGCCATCCGATGGAGCACAGTCAGATTCACAGGGGCACTATCCGAGCACCACTGAAAAATAATATCAAACTGTACTATGTTATGGCCATTGCTACCAAGTGGGTCCAGTACAATGCAGTTTAAGTTTCTATTACTGTATCTAGATCACTAATTATGACATCAAGTATTACATTCCCTCTTGTATAATCATGTATATGTTGTTTAAGGTTGTTGAGAACCATATTACATAGAAACATAGAAGTTGACGGCAGATAAGGACCGCAAGGCCCATCCAGTCTGCCCATTTCTTTTTCTACCTTATAAATTTGCCATCGGCCTTTGCTCTCTCAGTGACCTATCTATTCATAGTCATTTGTATTGCTCCCTTATGCCTATCCCATGCCTGTTTGAAGCCCTGCACTGTATTCATAGCCACCACTTCTTGTGGTGTTTGTTCCATGCATCTACCACCCTTTCTGTGAAAAAGAATTTCCTCACATTCCCCTTAATCGGCCTCCCTCTAATCTCATGCTGTGTCCTCTTGTCCTGCTATTTTTCTTATATTTAAACATGTTAGACTCTTTCACCTTGTTTATGCCCTTAAGGTGTTTAAATGTCTCGATCATATCACCTCTCTCCTCCTTTGCTCAAGGGTATACATATTGAGCTCCGTTAATCTGTCCTCATATGTCTTCTGATGCAGTCCCTGCACCATTTTGGTTGCCCTTCTCTGGACTGCCTCAATTTGGTTAATGTCCTGTGAAGGTGTGGCCTCAATACTGCACACAGTACTCCAGATGGGCCTAACCAATGTCTTGTACAGAGGATTATTACCTCCCTCTTACGACTTGTGATACCCTACTAATGCACCCTAACACCCCCTAGCCTTACCTACTGCTTTAGGGTCTGCTTGGATGATTTTAGGTCATCAGTGATGATGATGCCCAAGTCTCTTTCTTCCTTTGTGACTGCTAGCAACTCCTCCCAGCCTATAAGTGGCTTCAGGGGTTTCTCTTCCCTATGTGCATGATTTTGCACTTCTTGCATTAAATCCAGTTGCCACTCTTCTGACCATTCTGCTAGTTTATCCAGATCTCTTCTCATTCTGCCCACCCCATCTGGATCATCTACTCTGTTGCAGATCTTGGTGTCATCTGCAAACAGACAAGCCTTACCCTCTAGTCCATCTGCGAGGTCACTAATGAAGATGTTGAATAGGACTGGCCCAGGACTGATCCTGAGGTACCCACTTGTGACTTGCATCTCTTCTGACTGTATACCATTTACCACCACTCTCTGTTTTCTGCCAGTCAACCAGTTTGCCACCCAGTTGACCAACTTCTACCCACAGCCTACCTAGCTTATTTATCAATCTTCTATGTGGAACAGTGTCAAAGCTTTGCTGAAGTCAAGGTAGGCGACATCAACTGCTCCCCTTGGTCCACCACTCTGGTTACCCAGTCATCGAAATCTATGAGATTAGTTTGACAGGACCTTCCTTTTATAAACCCATGCTGTCTTGGATCCTGTGCCCCTATGGATTCCAGGTGTTGCTATCCTTTCCTTAAGGGTGCCTCCATAATCTTGCCCACTACTGAGGGGTAAGACGGCGGTCTGTAGTTCCCGCCTCCTCCCTGCTACCACTCTTGTGGGTGGGATCACATGAGCCCTTCTCCAGTCTTCTGGGACCTCTCCTGTGCTCAGAGACTCACTAAACAATTCTGCTAATGGCTCTGCTAGTTCCTCCTTTAGCTCCTTAAGTACCCTGGGATGTATGCCATCAGGTCCCATTGCCTTATCCACCCTGAGCTTAGCGAGCTCTTGTAGGACCTTTTTTTTGTGAAGGGTAGTGCTCACCTCCCTCCCACTGTGTCCATGATGCTGAGCTTGGGCCCTGCCCTACCTTCTCTTCAGTAAATACTGAGCAAAGTATCTATTTAGGATAGATGCCTTTACAGGGTCCTCCTCCTCACATGCTCCCTTTTCTCCATTAAGCTTAGCAATACCCCTCTGGACTTTCTCCTTTCACTAATGTGTCTATAGAAAGTCTTGTCACCTTCTTTTACTGTTAGTGCTAGTGTTTCCTCAGTTTGGGACTTTGCCTGCCTTACTGCCTTACCTGCTTCCCTTAGGGCAGTTTGGTATGCCTCCTATCTTCATCCGCTGTGTTCCCTTATATTTTCTGAAGGCCAGCCTTTTGGCTCTGACCTTTTCTGCTACTGTATTTGAGAACAAGTGGTTTCCTTCTTCTTTTGCACTTCCTTTTCTGTCTAACACAATGGGATGTTGCTTCAAGTATTGTATCCTTAATGCTTGCCCACTTTGCCTGTACCTCCTCACCTGTGTTTCTTTTGCCAGGCTAGCTTAACTCTGTTGGCCATCTTATCAAAGTCAGCTCCTCTGAAGTCCCATATTTTTGCCTTGGAATGGGATGATTTAGATGTAGTAGCCAAATTGAACCATACCATGTGATGGTCACTGGCCCCAGGTGACCTTCTACCTGGAGATCTGTGATCCCTTCTTTGTTAGTCAGTACTAGATCTAGGATAGCCCTGTCTCTTGTGGGTTGCTGTACCAGTTGTTTGAGGCCCTCCTGCAGGGAATCCACTATGAGTCTAGTTCTGGCAGATGTTCCTGCTGGTATTGACCAATCTGTATCTGGCATGTTGAAGTCTCCCATTATCAGAACCTCCTTTAGCTGTCATGTTTTGTATATCTTCTAACAGTAATGTGTCTATGTCCTCCCTCTGGTCTGAGGCCTGTAGACAACCCCAGTTCTTATGGCTGTCCCATTTCCTGTTTCCAGGGTGACCACAGTTCTTCTGGCTCCTTATGTGTATTCTGAATTTCTGTAGCTTTGATATTTTCATTAACATGGAGCCCTCCTCCCCCTTTTTTGCCTCGGTCTCTTCTAGACAATACGCAACCAGGTACTGAAGTCTCCCAAGTGTGGTTACTGGTAAACCACGTCTCACTAATTGCTACTATGTCCAGTTTAGCCTCTGACATTATTGCCTGCAGGTCTGGGATCTTATTTCCCAGGCTGTGAGCATTTGTGTACATGATTTTCCATTGGCCAGATTTTGGTGTGTTAGTTGTTGGGTGAAGTTTGGCATTACCCCTGTGCATCGTATGGGGAGACAAACCTTTTTTCTTACCTGGTGATGCAAATGAACGGCAAACACGCTGAATTCCTGTTTGACCACTAGCTGAGGGGGGAGGGGTGTTCTTCCCATTCGACGTATGGGGTGCTGCACCCCTCTCCCCATTTGCTAGTTTAAATATTCTGCAAAGACATCAAACTTCTGCCCCAATGCACTGACTCCCTCTTTAGTCAGATGCAGTCCATCAAATTTAAAGAACTTTCGCTCCCAGAACTGTTGCCAGTTCCCTACAAATCTGTGTCCTTTTTCCTGGCACCAGTCCTTGAGCCACGTGTTTAGCTCCCCTATCTCCCCTTCTCTGACCTTCCGTCCATCTGCTCCCTTCTCCCAGACTGGCAGGATCTCAGAGAAGGAGATGCCAGACGAAATAGATGATAGTTTGTCACCCAGCCTAGTCAGGTGTTCCTGGTCTCCACAACTGACCGGCTGGCGAGATCAATAGTCCTATGTGTACTAGGACATCAATGTTTTCTCCTGCTTTGTGAACAATTTTGCAATGCGGTCAGTGTCTCTCCATGCTGATGTACCTGGGAGACATCTGACCATCACCCCTGGCTGGAGATGGGTATCAACTCCCTGAATCATGGAGTCTCCTATGATCAGAGCTTTTTGGATTTCCTTTGTGCTTGTTTAGTTTTGGTTCCTGATTTGGGTGAGTATTGTTGTGCTAGCTCCTGTGCCACAGTGTCCTGCTCTGCAGTGTCTTCTGCCTCTTTATTTGATTTCAGAGATAGAGGCAGATACCTGTTGTAGTGTTTATATGGTTTTGGAGTAATGTGTTGGAGAGCAGAGAGTGATGGGGCACCTGATTTGCTCCTCCTAACCACCTGCCAACCTCCTGGACCAACTACCCTCTGCGGTCGAGGTTTTCTGTTGGATGCTGGGGAAATGGCGGGTGGTTCTTATAATGTATTTCCTCTTCAATATGAAATTTGAGCGTGCAACTCTGCCCATGCTGCCGGAGCTGAGACCTAAGATCTCAAAGGCCCAGCATGTAGGACAGTGTCCTAAATCCTGTAAGACTGTCCTTCTGAAAATTGTTCCACAGTACCTACAGTTAATGAAATCCATTCCAAATAAGTTGCTGGGTTTGTAACCTAGTCAGAGTAATTAGAAGGAAAAAAAATGCAAGTAATGGTTTAATTGTGCTTTGTTTAACTTGTTATAACAAGTTCAATTACTAGTGCCCTGTAAATGAGATCACCTTGTGGAGGCCCCACTGATCCACCCCTTCCTGCTCTGCCACAGGAAATGTCACAACTTTGGTACCCTATAAAAGGAGTGTAGCGTGGGGTGGTTGGGGATGGGGGGTGGGTGGGGCCCTTCCCCTGCCTAAAAGAAGAACCACTTGATGAAAGAACAAGGAGGTAAGAGCAGAAACAATCAGTCAACAACAAATGCAGTAACCCTGAAAGCTTATCCTAATGTTAGATAAAACTGTAAAACCTGTAAAGCACCACCTGTAATAATTTCAGAGAAGATATACCCTGTAAGAAACACTTTGCTCAGAGAAAATAAAGCAGTAACAGAAGATATACCTTGCAAAGACAATTTGAATCAGAAGATTACAGCAGTAATCTGTTAGCACACACCTGTAGGCACACCTTGTAATAATGCAGAAGAAGGTATACCAGCAACAACAATTTGAATCAGAGAAAAAAAAAGCAATAAAATGTTAGCAACAAACAGTAGCAATCCCTGTGAGTAAAAAATAAAAACACCACCACACAGTAAATCTGCTTAGCCAAACTAAGTCTTAATCCTTCTCCCTTGCTCTGGTAAGTTTCTCTACTCTGCCTTTCAAGCAGTCTTAGAAGGAAAGAGCTCAGGTGAAGCTAGGTGCCTTGGCCAGCAAACCAAGTCTTCTACCTCCACGATATCAACTAACCTGACTTTTTAACCCTTCTTTCTGTTGAAAATTACTGACAGTTTGCCAGCTCCACCCCCACATACACACCTAATCCTCTGGAAGAGCTGTGGGAGGAAAAGCAATTAGCTCCTTCAATGTGAGAAGGAGACTGAAACACCTCTGAGACAACAAACCTTTTCAACAAACAAGAATAAAATAAAACACAGTGTCAAACAGTAATTTTGCTTAGCCAATGATAAAAGTCACAAAATGTAAGCTCCACCTGTAATACAGTAATTTCAGAGAGATATACCCTGTAAGAAACACTTTGCTCCAGAGAAAAATAAGCAGTAACAGAAGATATACCTTGCAAAAGACAATTTGAATCAGAAGATTACAGCAGTAATCTGTTAGCCACACACCTGTAGGCACACCTTGTAATAATGCAGAAGAAGGTATACCAGCAGCAACAATTTGAATCAGAGAAAAAATAAAGCAATGAAATGTTAGCAACAAACAGTAGCAATCCCTGTGAGTAAAAAATACAAACACCACCACACAGTAAATCTGCTTAGCCAAACTAAGTCTTAATCCTTCTCTCTTGCTCTGGTAAGTTTCTCTACTCTGCCTTTCAAGCAGTCTTAGAAGGAAAGAGCTCAGGTGAAGCTAGGTGCCTTGGCCAGCAAACCAAGTCTTCTAAATATCTTGAAAAATATCTTGCTTGGGAGTGATCCTACATTTTAACATCCCTGTTAATGCCCCCATTATATAAGCCAACTATAAAAATGACATTTCCTAATTCATTATTTTGTTCAATTTCCCAATGCACTAAGGCACCATTGGAATAATCAACGTCTGGAGGTCCTATAACAGACTCCATTTACTTTGTTCTTAGAGCCATCTAGTATAATTTTGTTCCATATGAGTTCAATATTGTTCTGATTGTTATTGATGTCTACACTGGGAGCAGTAGTAACCCTTAGATAATCTTGCACGTACTGTATAGTGCCACCTCTCCATCTCTTTAACCCTTTCTATCCCTCCTACACAATGCAAAACCATCTCTGTCTTGCCCCATGTGTCATGATCTTAGCACCATATTTCAGTCATCCCAACTATATCGAGATTGTATATCTTAAGGAGAACCTTTTGTGCTCTTTCTCAAATCTCTGTCAGAGAAACAGAATCATCCGACACCCTTCAGAGTGGCAGGTTGCATTAAAATAATTCAGCAGCTGGCTTTAGAGGTGGAAGGGTTCATATTTTGGCTTTGTGGAGCTGAGAGCACAGTCCCTTCCACTTTAATATTTGGAGACACATTCTCATGCTGTCACGTCTTGTGGTGCAATAGTCAGGAGAGTGCCGGGGTGTTCTCCATTGACTTTGATGGGGCTTTTTCTTAAATCACGGTTTTTGATAGTAACATAGAAAGATGGACTTTGTCAACAGAAAAGGACTAGTAGACCAATCTAGTCACTCCCTTTTCCTTGACTATTCCAACACCTCTGACCATATTTGGTCACTGATGTCCCTTCCTCTCCCCTTCCTATAGAAACACAGACATAATCACTGTTTTGATATTCAAAATGCCCAATTTGTGCAAATCAAGGCCACTGCTGAGACGGGGGCTTGCAGAATAAGTGTTCTCTGGTGGAAATAATGAGGTGCTAAGTATGGCGCACCTAACTCTGAAAGGTAGGTTAGACAACACAAACAGGAATGTTGAGCACTCCAACTGAAACTAGCTGTATTGAATCATGGCAAATGCAAATGTAAATTAATTTGTGAGAGTTTATTGTGCCAAGAATAACAAGTATTACGGCAGCTCCTGTCACTCTTTTCAAAGCCCTTCAAGTAGATCTTCATTTTTTTTTTGTCAATGAAACCTTCTGACTTTTGCATACAGAGCAAGTCATCTAATCTTTTCGATGCCTCTTTATTTTCATTTTCAAGGTTCCAGTTAAGAATCATTGTGCACTCTTATATATCCCAGTGTTGCTGAAAAGAGAGAACATCTTACATTCAGTGCATTGTATTCCTACTTTGCCCTCCAAGGTTGTATTATATGGTTTATAAAGAACAAAAACCATGGTTACTTCTATATTTTATAATCAAACGTTTTCTCTATTCCCTAGTCTGCCCCTTCCACAGCTCTTTACCTACCTTTTCATGGGCCTAACACTTACATAGATACATATGTACTGATGACAGATTTTGACCTCCAGGCCCACCCAGTCTGCCTAGCTATGCTACCTATTTGTTAACCAAGGACCCTAGGTGTCCCTGGTAAATCCACCCCATTCCCCAAATGTATTATTCCCTTGCGCCTATCCCAAGCTGCCTTGAATCCCGTTAGAGTCTTGTCCCCCACCACCTCTTCAGGAAGTGCATTCCAACCATCCACCACCCTTTCTGTGAAATAGTGTTTTCTAACATGTCCCTTGAATCTATTCCCTTCCAGCTTCATGTTATGGCCCCTCGTATTTGAGTGTCCTTTTCTTTTGGAAAATACTGCTATCTGGCACCCTATTTATACTCTTTTGGTACTTGAACATCTCTATCATGTCACCCCTTTTCCCTCTTTGTTCCAGAGTGTACATGTTAAGATCTTTTAGCATCTCCTCATATGTTAAGTGGCTCAGGCCACGCACCATTTTCATTGCCCTCCTCTGGACCCTCTCCATCCTATCTATGTCCCTTCTGATGTATGGTCTCCAGAATTGAACCCCGTACTCCAGGTGTGGTCTCACCAGTTGTTTATACAAGGGCATCAACACTTCTCTCTTTCTGCTCATGAAACCCCTGCCTATGCATCCTAGCATTCTGTCAGTCCTCGCTACTGCCCTCTCACATTGTTTAGCCATCTTGAGATAATTTTATATGATTATACCAAGGTCCTTCTCCTGCACTATCGCCTCCAGTACCTGACCTCCCATTCTATACTGTGCTCCTTGATTTCTGCTCCCCAACTGCATAATTTTGCACTTCTTCATGTTAAAGCTCAACTGCCACTCTCTAGACTACTCCTCCAGTTTGTACAATTCTCCCCCTTATTTGTTCCAACCCTCCTGAAGTGTCCATCAGTTGCAGATCTTTGTATCATCTGCGAATAGTCATACCTTTCCCTCAAGCCCTTCCACAATGTCCCCTATAAAAATATTAAAGAAGGTTGGCCCCAATACCAACCCCTGCAGCACCCCACTGGTCATCCCTCCCTCCCCCAATGGGACCCCATTTACTACCACCCTTTGCCTTCTGCCATCTAACCAGTTTTTCACCCATCTCTCCACCTCTGGACCCACCCCCAGGGCTCTTAGTTTGTGAAGTAGCCTTCTCTGCCACAGTGTCAAATGCCTTGCTGAAGTCTAGATATGCCACATCCACTGCCCCTCTCTGATCTGTTACTCTGGTCACCCAATCAAAGAACTCAATTAAATTTGTTTGACATGACCTCCCTTCTATGAATCTGTGCTGTCAATGATCCTGCAGTTCCTTTGATTCAAGATAACTGACAATTTTTTCCTTCAGCAATTTCTTCTCCATTTTCTTCCCTACCTCTGATGTCATGCTGTCCAGCCTGTAGTTGCTGGCTTCCTCCTTGCTTCCGCCCTTGTGTAAAGGGACTACATTCGCTCTTTTCTAGGCATCTGGAACCATTCCCATCTCTAGTGATTTGTTGAACAGGCCAGTTAAGGGCTCTGCTAGCACTTCCCTCAGATCACTCAGTATTTTGGGGTGTATCCCATTGGGTCCCATGGCCTTGTCTACTTTTAGCCCTGCTAATTCCTTTAGTATCCCCTCCACATTGAATGGGATGGTGTTCATCCCCTCTCCAGCTTTTCCTCTCTCCCTGATCTGTCCTCCTTCCCCCTCCCCCTGCACCATGAACACAGAGCAAAAGTAGTTATTTAGGATGCTTGCCTTTTCCTGGTCCCCTTCCACTACCTCTCCACCCTTATCCCTCAGTCTAACTATCCCCCCCTTTGCCTTCCTTCTTTCACTCACATACTGGTAAAAGGTTTTGCCCCTTCCTTTACTGACTGAGCTATTCTTTTATCAGTGTCTGACTTTGCTCTCCTGACCTCCCTTCCCACCTCCTTTTGCTTTTGCTGATATGCTTCTCTGTCCCCCCCCCACATCTGCTTGTATCTCTTGAATGCTGTCCTTTTTTCCCTGACCTTTTCTGCTACTTCCTTGCTGAACCATAGAGGTTTCCTTTTTTCCTGTTTTTATTTACCTTTCTGACACGAAGATTTGTGGCTTCTATTATGGCCTCCTTAATTTTTGCCCATTTATCATCTACCGCCTCCAGATCCCCCACTCCTGCAAGAGTTCCCTGAGTCAGTCATCCATACACTTGAAGTCAGCCTGCCTAAAATCTAGGACCTTTACCTTTGTGTGCTTCCCTACTGCTGTTGTCCTTAGTGTGACCCATACAGTATTATGGTCACTCTTGCCTAGGCTTTCCCACACTGATACCTCCCCCACTCTATCACCATTTGTTAAGATCAGGTCTAGTACTGCCCCTTCACTAGTAGGTTCACTGACTAGCTGTCTCATGAGTGCCCCATGTAGGGAATCTATGATATCTCTGCTCCTGGCAGAGGCTGCAACTGGGGTGCTCCACTCCACATCTGGTAGGTTGAAATCCCCCAGGAGCAGCACCTCCCCTTTGTTTGCCATCCTCTGTATTTCCTCTACCATAGGTTTGTCTACTTCCTCCTCCTGTAATGATGATCTATATATCACCACTATGAGAATTACCTCCCCTTTCCCTGTCTCTAGGATGACCCATATAGCCTCCCCCCCACATTTGCACTGCACTTCTGTAGATTTTATGTCCTTTTTCACATAAAGTGCTACTCCCCCCCTCCTTTCTTGCCCTCTCTGTTCCTTCTGTAAAGAGTATATCCCATTACAGTCATGTCCCAGTCCTGGCCCCCATTGCCCCACATCTCTGTTATAGCCATGACATCTAGATCTGCTTCTGCCATAACAGCAGTTAGGTCAGGGATCTTGTTTCCCAGGCTCCTAGCACTGGTACTCATGACCCTCCATACCCCTGTATCAACCCCTTTGCTCCTCCTCTATAGTGGCTACCACTCTCCCTTTATGTGGAATGCCTTCTATATTATCATCCTGCCCTCTTTTGACCCTATACTTCCCAGCTATCTTCTTCCCTCCTTGTGCAGTATTTTTTTTTTTTTGTCACTCGGGTTCTGTGTTTGGACCCCTCCCCTTGACTTGCTGGTATCCCTCCCCCTTTTTCCTTCCTCTTGATGTCCATCTCCCTGTGTTTGTCATCCTAAGTGACTAATGTAAATGTCAAACATTTTTGCTAATGCACTAACCCCCTCCCGTGTCAGGCGGAGACATCTCCCCTTAAAAAAACTCCTTTCCCTGAATTCACCCCAGTTGCCAATGAGATGGTACTCCCTTGACTTACCAAATACTTATCCAGGACCAACATGAGCTGGATGGAGCACCATGTTGACAATGCTTGAGCCTGCCAGGGGATCTGGCATCATCCTCGGCAGACCAAGGCTTTTCTCCTCTGGTTTTCTTTCCAGGGATGTGAGCTGTACAGTGACCTGCACACATATGCATCAGCATGTGACCATGACAGCATCTGATGGTATCCTGCTCCTAATGGTTTCCTCTACTGTGATCCTCAGGTGATGATCACACTGTGGGGCACAAATCCCTTCTGCCATAAAGGAAGAGAGCTGTGTCTGGGATACTCAGCCCTCCTTCCCTCAGATAGTTCCTCAAGACCTGAGCTTCATCCCGAACCCACTGGAATTGTGAGCAGGAGCATGACTGTTGCATCAATGGGCCAACCCATTAATTTGTATTCTTAAAATAATTTTAATTCTATTCCATGGAATTCCTTGATTATGTTAAACAACTGCAATCAATTTCCAGGAATGAACAGCCCTGGAGATTTGTAACTTTATGTTAATGATGAAACTTTTGAATGAAGTTGAAACACTGCTGTGTTGTTTTACTCACTCCTGCTTCACAATGTCAGAGTTATTTCTCCGCTGAAGAAGGCAATCACCCCAAAGTCTTCTCCTTACTTCTAGCTGGTTCACAGTTTATTTTACTTTTAACAGTTGTTAAAATGTTTTTGTTAATTTTTTGATAACCCTGCATTAGTTAGGTTGTCATTTATTGTAACTTGTGTTTTTTCAGTAAATTTTCTGGTTCCCAATCGGTTCCCAGGAACCAGAGAAGGCCGTTTGTGCTTTTAAGAAACCATGAGTTTTGTCTTTAAATCTTATTAAAATCATACTTTGAGTAACCACTTTTGTGGTTTTAATATTATTTATGCTTGGGTCCATTTTCAGGGAAGCAAGACTTTTTTTGTTAAAAAAAATTATATCCCAGAACTTTTCTGAGGTAATATTATACTTGGAGCTCAAGACTGAAGAACCAAACCACAATTTTTAAACCAGAGTCCCTTATTAATGTTATTTTGACTTGTTGTCAAATTGTTTTTATTTAATTGGGAACTGGAATTTTTTTAGGTCTCCATTGTTTGGCATGACAGACCTAAAAGAAAACAGGACCTACAGGCTTTAAAATTTGTACTATTTGTTCTCAGCTCCTGACAAAGACAAACTCCCACAAACTCTGTTTAAGGTACCTGGGTCTAGACCACGATTGTTTAAATTGTGATGTCTATAAAAGTTTTGCCCTAAGATACAAAAGAAAAGGGATAAAAAATTAGAAGACTTTATGGAATCTGAGTCTGACTCTGTCACCAAAAGGCTAAGATGAGGGTCCAGCCTCTCAGAATAAGCAGCAGTCCCTCTCACAGGGAACAGAAAAGAAAGATAAAGCTTCTAAAGATGATACAGATATCAGGGGGTCCTCTGAGTCCAGCAAATATAAAACAGCCTCTGAGCAGACACAGGAAATGGTGACTGCTAAGAAAAAAACAAAAAGAAAAACATCTCTCTCTTCCTCTTCCTGAAAAAGAAAAGGAGCCAACAGTTGACTTAAATGAAATGCCCCCAGCGAAGGACATGACAAAGGTATAGCACTTCCTCCAGGCTTTCCAAGCTATGGAGAATATATTTAATATGCATGGGATAGGCACAGATGAAGTCTGAGGACACTAAGGGAGTAACCATTAGGCTAATCTGGGATTCACTAGATACAAAACAGGGCAGACTTGGTGGGCTATGTTTCTATGCTTGCCCCCCTCCCCAGGCTCTGGTTCCATTCCCAATGCCTGTGGAGGAGGAAGTTGAAATATATTATGAATAGGAGGAGGAAGGTGAACCCCTGGCACCAGATGGGTCTCCTGAGAAAAAATCTGGCTCTCCACCAAGGCCTTCAGATGGCTATACATCTCATTATTTCTTTATAAGGCAGATGGGAAACACCATCAACATTTCCTCCAATGAAACTGAGGATGATGAAGAGGATGTATAATTCATGAATATGATGGGACTAGCCCCCACAAGGAGTTTGCTTCTTCCCATTCACAAATCCCTCAAAAAAGCCACTAGCAACATTATGTCAGCACCAACCATAGCTGCTGGCATTGGCAAAAAGTTGAGAAAAAATATCAGGTGGACAAACAGGGGGTTGAGTACCTGTACTCACACTCTGATCATGAGGGGTTGGTCCAGGATGCAGCCTGTGACACGGCTGAAGTGAAACATCCTTCCAGCCTCCTAAGGTAGATTCCAGGGAACTAGATAGTATGGCCAAAAAAGTGTATATGTCAGCTTCCCTGCTCCTTGGGTAGGCAGCTTACTTGGCAAACACAGCAATGTACCAGGAAGCTCTCTGGACCTCTATACTGTTACTGAGTGAAAAAGCACCTAGTGATCTAGCACAAGATATGACTGATACAGCTAGATCAGTAATTCATGCTACGAAGTACCAGTTCCATATGGCAGTGGATACTAATGACACTGCTTCTAGGTCCTGATACATGTAGTGTCCTTGAAAAGGCTTGCATGGCTCAGAACTGCAGACCTCTCCCTGGACACACAAATGAAAGCTATGGATTTCCCATTTGAGGGAAACTCACTAGTTGATGACAAAACAGAGGCTTACATGAAAAAGGTGGATGAATAGAAAACCACCTACAAGAGTAATACTGAAAGAAAGACCTCTACTTCCTACAGGCCCTAGGGAAGGGGGAGGTAGGGGTAGGATTTACTGCCAACCTTATATTCCCTATGAGTACACACTCCAGAGAGGTTACTGTAGAAGGTGGGAGAGAAGGGTGCCAGATGTGCAGCTGAAAGTCCAGACCCTAAACCCCAGCAAAAATGAAACCCCTGACAACTCTGCCTGGGTCACCCATCTATTGCCAGTTGGGGCGGTGTCAGCCCACTTCTACTAGGAATTGTCAACACTCACCACAAACAAGTGGATCCTGGAATTAGTGGGCCAAGGTTAGTCCATGCAGTTTAGAAAATTATCAAAACTGCAGAACCCAAAGGTTTTCAGCCTCACATCCCAACAGAAAAAATACTGTTGGAGCTGGAAGTTAACATAGAAACATAGACGTTGTCAGCAGATAAGGACCTCTTGGCCAACCTAGTCCATCCAGGTTCCCCCTGCCTACTGTGCCACCGCAGACCCTACTTGATCTCTGGTCATCTCCTCCCCTTGCCTTACTACCAAAATCCCCTTGTATCTGTCCCATGCATGCTTGAATCCTGTCGCCATTATGGCATCCACCACCTCCACTGGAAGGCTGTTCCAGGTGTCCACCACCCACTCCGAGAAGAAGTATTTCCTCACATTTCCTCTGAGACCCCTCCCCTGAACTTCATAGCGTGACCTCTTGTCGTCAAGCTTTTTTCCTCTGGAAAATGCTACCTTCCTCTACATTCTTAATACCTATTAGGTATTTGAATGTTTTTATCATAGTCTTCCTTTCCCTCCTCTCCTCCAGAGAGTACATATTCAGTTCCTTGAGTTTCTCCTCATAGGGCTTTTGATGCAGACCCTGCACTATTTTGGTAGCTCTCTTTTGCACCACCTCCACCTTATCAATGTCCTTCCAGAGGTGGGGCCTCCAGAATTGGACACAGTGCTTGAGGTGGGGGGTCTTACCAGTGATCTATACAGGGATAATATTAACCTTCTTCTTCCTACGGGTGACACCCCTTCCTATGCACTGAGCATCCTGATAGCCTTCCCACTGCCTTATCACACTGCTTTGCTACCTTCAGGTCATCAGAAATTATTACCCCCAGGTCTCTTTTCTATTTGGTGGTTGCCAGTACTTCCCCTCCTAATTGGTATGTAGCCCTCAGGTTTGTATGCTCCAAATACAAGATTTTGCACTTTTTTTCATTGAATCCCGACTGCCAGACCCTTGACCATTCTTCCATCTTTTTCAAATCATCCCTCATCCCCTCCCGTGTGTCTACTCTGTTGCAGATTTTTCTGTCAACCATGAGCAGGCATACGTTCCCTTCTAACCCTTCCACAATGTCACTAATAAAGACATTGAAGAGGACCAGGCCTAGTACTGAGCCCTGAGGTACCCCTCTTGTAACCTTGCCTTCTCCAGAGTGGACACTATTTACCACTACCCTCTGATTCCTGTAGGTTAACCAACTTCCTACCCAGTTTATAACTTTTTGACCCACTCCCAGACAGGCTAGCTTGTTCACCAGTCTGCTATGTAGAAGAATGTTGAAGACCTTACTGAAATCTAGGTAAGCCACATCTACCATTCCTCCCTGATCCACTCCCTGGTCACTCAGTTGAAGAAATCGATCAGGTTTTTCTGGCAAGACCTCCCCCTTGTGAAACCATGTTGCCTTGGATCCTATAAGCCACTGGTTACAAGATAGTCCACTATCCTTTCCTTCAGTAGTGTTTCCATTATTTTGCCCACTACCGAAGTCAGGCTGACAGGTCTGCAATTTTCTGCTTCCTCCCTGTTCCGACTCTTGTGAAGTGGGACCAAATCTGCCCTCCAGTCCCTCAGAACCTCCCCTGTTTCTAATGATAAGTTGAACAGAGCTGTCAGAGGTGCAGCCAGCACCTCTTTGAGCTCTCTCAGTATCCTGGGGTGCACCCCACCAGGTCCCATCGTCTTGTCTACTTTTAATTGTGCTAGTACCTTGAGGACTTCCTCCTCTGTAAAAGGACTGGTGTCCACCTCCCTACCATTTATGTCCTTGTCCTTTATCTTTGGCCCATCACTGACCCCTTCTACTGCAAATACTGAACAAAAGTATTTGTTCAATATGTCTGCCTTCTTTTTGGTCCTCTTCCTCGCAACCCTCTTCTTCCCCTTTTATCCTTATTATTCCCACTTTGGTTTTCCTCTTCTTGCTTATATATCTAAAGAAAGTTTTATTCCCTTCTTTTACTAATCGGGCAATATTTTCTTCTGTTTGTACCTTTGCACATCTAACTGCCTTCCCTGCCTCCCTTTGTTTCTCCTGGTAGTTTTCCCAATCCTCCCCCATCTGTGCATGTTTGTACTTGTTTAAATGCTAGTTTTTGTGCTTAATTTTTTCTGCTACATCTTTAGAGAACCATAGCAGTCTCTTTGTTTCTCTTATGCTTGTTAACCTGCTTACAGAGAAATTACTGCAAGTAGAAGAAGTGGGGAAATTGCCTGCCACTCAATGGAGCAAGAATCTTTTCTCCAGATATTTCCTGATCCGCAAGAACAATGGGGATTGGTGACCTGTTTTAGACCTGAGATATCTGAACAAACAATTAAAGAAAGATACACTTTAAATGGTAACACTGGTCTCAGTGATACCATCATTGCAAGTGGGAAATTGGCTAGGGTCACTGGATCTGAAAGATGCCTATTTTCACATACCAGTCAGACACAGTCACTGACGGTACCTCAGGTTCAGACTAGGGAACTGCCAATACCAGTTCAAAGCCCTTCCTTCTGGTCTAGTCTCAACTCCAAGGGTTTTCACTAAGTGTCTAGCTGTGGTGTTAGTGCATCTGAGAAGGCAAGGTGTGGTTATTTTTTCCTACCTGGATGATTGGCTGGTCTTAGGCAAAACACAGCAGAAGTCAAAATCCTCTATACAGCTGACACAGAATACAATAGAAGATTTGTGCTTCATCTTAAATCTCCAAAAGTCACAGACAGAACCAGCTTAGGTTCTGGATGTTATAGGCGCAGAATTAGATGCCATGCAAGGGAAGGTTTTTCTTCCCCAAGCAAAGGTATCAAATCTGATTTCATCTGGAGAATCTTTCAGGGCAGGTTAGCCAAAGCCTGCAAAGGATTTCTTACAGTTAGTAGGACACATTGCCTCATCCACTGCAGTGGTACCAGGGGCCAGGTTCCAAATGACAGACATTCAGTTTCACCTAATGGATCACTGGTCTCGGGGTGGGATCTTCTGTCCAAATTGGTGCCTGTCACAACAAGCTTGATAAGGGCACTTGAATGGTGGAAAGAAGAGGACAACCTCAGAGAGGGAAATCCTTCCTCCAGAAATCTCCCGCAACTATTCTTACAACAGATGCCTCTCTCCTAGGTTGGCATTCCCACCTTGAGGACCTCAGTGTAAGTGGCAATTGGAGCACACAGGAGACTGAGGAGCATGCCATCCTCCTGGAGCACAGAACAGTATACCTGGCAATACAAGTATTTTCCTCCCAGGTCCAGGGTCAGTCTGTCCGAATCCAGAGAGACAACTCCAAAACAATGTATTACATAAACAATCAGGGTGGAACAAGATCTTCAAACCTATGCACAGAAGCTGTGAACATTTGGGATCTAGCCTACTGACTGGAAGTAGAGCTATCTGCAGTACACCTGCCGTGGAAAGACAATGTATTGGCAGATTCCCTAAGCAGGATCAGCCAAGGAAAGCATGAATGGACCCTGAAACAGCAGGTGCTGGCATCAGTGTTCAGATGTTGGGGTACACCAGAAATAGATCTGTTTGCTTCCTTGGAGAACAATGAGTTCCCTCTGATTTGCTGCAAACACCCAGCAGTGGGCTTAGTCCCAGAGGATGCACTAGTCCTGGATTGGTCAGGAAGGTTCATGTATGGCTTCCCTCCATTCCCAATCAATCTTACTGAGGCTGCTCATAATGCTGAGAAGGAAGTCAGCAACAACGATTCTCATAGCACCAGACTAGGCCAGGCAGACCTGATACTCCATGCTTCTGTCTCACACGAACAAGCCTCTTATCAATCTGCCTCTGAGATACAAAATGGTGAAACTGTCTCAGTGCAGAATAACATTCCCAGACCTGAGGACTCCACGCCTCAGAGCATGGCTCTCGAAGATTTACAGTTCTCAGGGCTAAAGCTTTCAGGTGAGGTAATGAAAATGCTGAAGGTTTCCAAGAAACCAGTAACAAGGAAAACATGCTTCAAAACTAAAAAAGTTCCCCTTCTGATATGCTCCTAGACAGATTAACCCATCTATGTATATATGTACTGTAACTCCATAATTTCCAATTGAGACAAGGTAGTCCTGAGAACAAATAGGAAATTCCTCCCCAAAGTGGTATCTGAATTCCATCTGTATCAGACAGTTGTCCTTCCTGTTTTGTTTTTTGTTTTTGTACAGAAAAATCCAGCTCAGGTGAACAAAAGCTCCACTGTCTTGATGCCAAGAGGGCATCGAGTTACTATCTGGACCAAACAAACGATGTCAGGTCCACTAGCAATTAAGTGTTTGTCACTTATGGTGAAGTGGGAGAAGGTAAACCAACATTCAGGAGAACTATTTCTCATTGCAATGTCTCCAGCATACAGTCTGGTTATGACAAAGCTGGTAAATTGCCACCCAGATGCCATAGCACACATACTACAAGAGGTACCGCTGACTCAGGGACAGCATCAAGGAGTATCCCCCTGCAAGAAATGTGTAAAGCAGCTACCTGGAAAACAGTACACACTGTCACAAAATACTATTGTCTTGACATACAGTCTAGGAGAAGTGCCACCTTTGGCAATGATGTCTTGCAAAACCTTTTCCCTAAATAGGTTCTGTACCCTGCCTCCCAAGTTACTGCATTGGAGTCTGAAGCTGTTAAACATCAGTGAGGAATACCTAGGGTTAGAAAAAAATACTCATCATAGTAATATTGTTTTTTCCAAGGGATTCCTCACTACGTTTAACAATGCCTATCTCTGGTTCCCCTTCCAGAAGCTGGGATCCCTCACTATGTTTAACAATGTCCATCTCTGTTCCCCCTTCCAGAAGTTGGTAAAAGGTACAGACAAGAATCAGTTATTTTCTACTTGCATAAGCATTACTTGTTGCAGTGCCTTTACAGTTGTTGCTCAGTGGTCTGAATTAATTTTGTTTTTAAAACTAGATACATTTTTTTCTGTCTTGTTTCAAACATTTTTCAAAAATCTTTGTGAAAATTGTTTTTAAAAATATTTGTGGTAGCCATCTAGCTAGTTTTAGTGATCACAGCTCACCCTAGCTCTAGAAATAAATCTGAAACTGGGAAGCAGAGGTGAGCATGACCACCCAGCAGGGTTTGAACTTCATTCTAAAGTTCCATCATTAACATAAAGTATCACATATCTGAGGCTGCTCATTCCTGGGGAAAGATTGGAGTTATTAAACGTAGTGAGGGATCCCTTGGATGAAACAGCATTACTATAGTAAGTCAGTTTGTCATTGACAGTATTAGTTTGCAGAATGTAAGTAAAGGTTTACAGCATAAACCAAATATTTGCATAAACTATTCACAATCAAAAATGAAGCTCTTTTGGAAGCTATATAAACCAATATGAAGCTGCCTAACACATGAGAAAGAAATGTGTTCTGAGAGTAAGTATGAACGAAAGCTGTAGGTTTGGGTCAAAGGTGATAATTCTAGTATAGATGTCTAAATATTTAACAAAGTGACTATCAAAGGCACAAATAAATATAAATTGAATTTTGTTTTACTTTATTGCAGTGATCTTGACCATGGTCAATTATGAAAAATCATGATTATATCAGGTCATTATTTATCGTAATCTATCAATTCCATAGCATTATGTTTTATTATGGATGGCCCTTTAACAATTATATTTCTATCAATTATCAATCTTCTCCTCAGAGCTGTACTCTTTGGTCTTAGACAGGAAGGTGGCAGACCCTGTGTGCATGACCACAGTCTATGTAGCAGCACCAGCCCCAACAGCCTTAGTTTTGTTTTCTTGACATCAAAGCACAGTTAGTTTTCTTGTCAGGGACCAGAACTTCTGTTTGTATACATACAACATTGTAGTCTAGTTTGCTGCATATAGCTGACCCTTATATACCCAAGTTTGATTGTATCAGTACCCATTTTCATCAAATTTTCCTCAAGTATTCTCTCAGCCCTACCTGTTTGATTTTCAACACTGATATGTCAGGTAGGGCACTTGAAAAGGTGAGCAGATCCAGCAAGTTTGTATCAAACTGCCACACCTCCCTGGGTGAGTGTTTCTGTACCCAGCAGTCTCATGACCAAGAGGTTAGGCAGTTCTTCCAGTCATACAAAGAAGTGGTCCCATCTCCACTCATGTTTGGCCCTGGGTTCCAGAGACTGTTTGACCCCCAACTGTCTACTTGCATTAGAAAAAGAAGCAAAGACACAAGCCCTGATCTAATTCTTGTCACTCTTATTCAAGGTCTTTGGCTCCACTAAGTGTGAAAGAAATTCTGGCATCCCTACATTCATCTTTCTTGAGGAGGGATAATTATGATGCTGTATTTCCTCACTCCAGCTGTGCCATACCTCCATCTCTGCCACCTTGCTGCCTCTAGGGGATGTTACAGCTGAGACGTTCTGTGGTGCAATGGATCCTCTACATTGCATTAGTGCCATTCATGCCTCTGATAGGGTTGTCAGTGGCAGCTTTGGGATCATAGAAACAGAAATGGGCAGTAGTAGGTCAAATCATCTATCTGGTCTGCCCTAATCCCTAACCCTTGAGTCGGCATTGGTGCTTGCACCTTCCTCTGTTCCGGGACCATCTCTGGCACCAACATGGATTCTTTCCCAGCAGTCGGTGTTGGTGCCAGGTGAAGTGTTTTTCCCTGAGCCAGCCTCAGCACCTGTACCAGTACTTTTGGCATCTTCATCTTTATTGGATGATGAACAAGAATGTGATATATGGGCGTAATTTTCTCCATAAGGAATTAGTGGCATTAAAAACTCATAATGCCATCATTCTGACATTAGAAATTCATAATACTATCTTTCTGACAACAGAACAATGGTATTAAGAGATGGAATGTTTTAAGCATTCCATGTATTTCAGAAAATTCATTGCAAAAAAACTTTGTTAATTCACTAGTTGGAGTTCAACTGACAAAAGTAGAGAAATGTGGCATTAGGGTTGCCAATGACATGTGCTCATTCATTGACAGCTCGCTGTCATTTTCTTCAATTTTTGGGTGTTGAGAAGGGGAGGGGGCTGCTCCAGTGGGCCATGGGGGAACAGCATTGTGGACCCCAACACCATTCCCCCATCCCACCTCCCCCACCATGACCAGAGCAGCCCCCTCCCCTTCTCTACAGCACTGAAAACTGAAGAAAATGGCCATGAGATGTGAATGAATGATCATGTGCTTGTACAAGGATTTTAAAATAAAAAAAAACACAATTTGGAGGTAATTTTTCTAACGGTGAAGTACAGAATCTACCTGGTGTCTCTTCGGGATGTCATTTTTGTGAGTTTTACATTTTTTCTTAAATGGAAACAAGATGATGGCCATATGAAAAAGGATTTTTTCTTCATGAAAAAAAGATGCCCCCCATTCAAAAAAGGATCTTTTCTCATATGAACCAAATTCTTTTTTTGCTCCAAACAGCTATCCAAAAAGACTGTTCTGAGCATGCTCAGAACCAGAGTTTTAAAATGTAATAACTTTGGAACTGATTAATATTTTTTCACCAAACCTGTGAACTGCACCTTTGTGGGCCAAGTCCTTTCTACTCTGAAAATTCCAGAGCAAAATTCCAAACCATCTGGGTACTAGGTGATGACATAAAAACAGCAAAAAACAGCAATTTTTAAAAACTTTTCGCCATCCACATCTCGGAATCTGCACATTCAACTGGAACAAAACTTGGCACATCAAGAGATCTACTACTGAGACCACATGTGCAAACTTTTGTGCAAATCCGTTGAACAGTTGCAAAGATATTAAAGTGCAAAGTTTGGGGTTTAATACAGAAACCCCTGCTCAACCCTAACTATAGTGATGCTACCGCACCACTACCATATAATAACAGATAGGAAACCAGCAGTAACCAGGCTTGTCATTCCATCTCAGGAGTCCAATGAATTCATAAGCTTTGCTCTCATGATTTATAATGCTACTAGAATCCCTTGATGGTATTAGAGCCTTGTTATTGATGATTTCCTGTCTTTTATTCTATTTATTACCAAATCTTGCAGATTTATTTTTATTTTTAGTTTTTGTTGACTGGGTGAGGTGCACTAGGCATACAGTTGCCTGTTTTCAGGAATGACCTGGAAGGCTAGACATAGACAGCATTAGACACTACTTATTGGAGACATTAACAAAGCACAGGAGTAATATAATACAGAAAGTAAAAGGAATCACTTAGTAAACTTAAGTACAAAGGTGTATACAGTGCAGGTATTAAATGCAACTGGGAATAAAGGCATCCTGCATCCCAGGAATGATTATATACAGTATAATATACTAGAGTATCTGAGTCACTAAGGTAGGGATAATAATATAGACAGAAAGTAGTTAAGTGCATCAGGAAGACGGGTATGAGTGGGAGTGGCAAAGCATGGGTTCAAGTATTAAGAGCAAGTACATTGGGAGTGATGGAGCAGGTGGGAATGGAGAAGGCTTCTGAAGGAGCTGGTGTGTTGACATAGATGCATGGGAGGTGGGAGGCTGTTCCACAATTTAGGGCAGTGGTAGAGAAGGCCATTTTTATCGTATTTTAACTTAGACCTAGGTATAAAAAGTTGAAGTGTCTAAGGCTCTAAGGGAATAGGGGTTACGCAAGGCACAAGGTAAGAGGCTGGTGAGTTAGGCTTCTTGTTCAGTAGTGTCCTGTGGATGACATTTCCAAGAGAAAGGTCCAATAAGGTTGAAGGGGATGGCCAACCTAGTTTACTGTAGAGTGTGCAGTGATGGATGAATCGGTTGCACACAAGGGCAAAAAAAATTTGTTGTTGTATCCAACTTCCCATTAGTGAAACAGAGTGATGAAGGCATGTGCGAAAACTGGCAGGCCATATGTTAGCTTAGGCAGGAGTAGGTCACGTGCCATTGTTTTCTGCATGGAATAGGAGAGATTGGGATTGACATGGTTGATGGTTCCATGTCATAGCAGCGAGTAAATAACAGTGCTGAACATATACAGTAGGTGTCTAAGAGCGTGTCTTGCATGTCCAGTGGGGCTTGAGGGCTGAAGGGCTGGAAACACAGTAAGCTGCACACTATTACTGACTTGAGTAAATAGGTCAGTCTGTGTATAGACATTATAATGGCACAGTGGGGCTGATATTTTACACTATCTGGGTTTCAAATTGGGCCTGGTTTTAGTTGTCCTAGGTAATATCTTGCTCAACTGGTATTGTGACTGTTATTGTGGAAACACAGTAAGCTGCACACTATTACTGACTTGAGTAAATAGGTCAGTCTGTGTATAGGCATTATAATGGCACAGTGGGGCTGATATTTTACACTATCTGGGTTTCAAATTGGGCCTGGTTTTAGTTGTCCTAGGTAATATCTTGCTCAATTGGTATTGTGACTGTTATTGTGTGACTAAATAATAATAAAAAAACCTCTCTCTCCTAACCTGTGTTACTATACTAGATATTTAGACAGCTTCACCATGCTCACTATGGATAATACTATTAAATCACTAGAAGGGGATGTCAGAGTGTGATGTACAAAATGCTATAGGTAGTTATTTTCTGAGGAAACTATCATTACTGATCATTTTACATGTGGCAAGTGTAAGCATATTCAGATCTTAGAAAATGAAAAAGTATACACTAAGCTTGCAGTTGATGGCTACTGAAATAAAACAGTATGAAATCAGAACTGAAATAAATGCTATAGCACACACCAGTGATGCTGCCCCCTCCCCCAACCCCAGGTACCAGGAATAAAAAGTTACACACACAAATACCAAACAGAACCATCAACAAAATGGAAAACTGGAGGGGATATTAATAATAAAAGAACTAACAAAAGGGATGGGGCTGAAGAGA
The DNA here is from genome assembly GCA_016271365.2 of Neoceratodus forsteri. Lineage (NCBI taxonomy): Eukaryota > Metazoa > Chordata > Ceratodontiformes > Ceratodontidae > Neoceratodus > Neoceratodus forsteri. The sequence goes on from JADMNL010000023.1 coordinate 32,680,624, forward strand.
ACATTCAGGTAAATATGGATGATTCTGAATGGACTGAGGTTATAATAAAAAACATATCAAAAAAGGGACCAAGAGCCATTGCGTTTACACTACCAACACAAGATAGATTTCTACCACTGGAGGAAAACAATGTGAATTCAAAGGATAGTAACACAACCCCAGAGACAAATTGTGAGCCCACCCTACCCCATAACACTGGTCCTAACTCTGATGATACAGATATAGAAAGACCTGATTGCTCCAATATCCCTACTACTAGCAATAGTGGATCTAGAGATACTGCTATAGGTAATAACAGAACAAATAATTATGGTGAAAATGACAACATCCTCCAGGAAGCTATACCAGTCTCCCAGGATCCACCCTTAAACAATTCCAGTTCAACTAACCAGCAGGAAAACTCCAGGTATGTGACTCCCCCCTTCTAATAGGCAAGTGTTCGTGCTTGGAGACTCCATAACAAAATACATAGATATAGCGGTCTGTGCACCTGACAAACACAACAGAACCTGCTATATTTATAGGGAACACATATTAATGACATTACCATCATGCTAGACCTCTACAGAAATAATTATATGAAATGTTTTCATGCTGCACACATAAAACTACTAAAGTAATATGCATGCTGCAAGTAGGATTTAAATGTTAAATTGGAACCAATTGAATGCATATGGCATGCATGCAGCAAGCAAGTGTGGAAACCATGATTTTTGTGTTAAATTGGGAAAAACTGCATGCTTGTGGCATGTATGCAAAAAGCAAGTGGTCACTGATAACTGCACACTTAAGCATTAGTTGACTTGCTCAGGATCACACCATACACAAGTGGGGATTGATGAGATTCAAACCCAAGTCTTCATGCCTCCAAATCTTCTCACTTGTAGTTCAGTGCCTTTAACCACTAAGCCATACTGTCTGCACACATATGGCTCACTTGTGCTTCAATACATACTGCATCTGAATACATCTGCACGCATGTGGCATGCTTGTAGCCACTGTTATGCATTTCAGTTTTCTTTTCTCCCTCATCTCAGTTTCACAGTTGAACTGTAGCACACATACCAATGGAACACTTGGTTTTCCCACCCCAATACACAAACTTATCCAGAAAACTACTAAATTACTTCTGTCTGGCCTGTACTCCTACTATTTTCTCTCCATAGTTTTGAATGCTTCCACGCAAACAGACTTTAACATGCAAACACAAAAGTAGCAATAACTTGACACACACACCCACATGATCATTCCCCCCCACATGCGCACACACGCTGTAGCTCGTATGGCCATACTGCTACAGATAACCCTCCAAGTATAGATATAAGTAAAAAGTATCTTACTTGAGTACTAGGGAAACAGAGGTAGGAGTCTTTAAGAGATGATGTCCATTGGTCAGAGTGCTGGGGCATACCCCTTGAAATGAATGGAGTTATTTTTATTACTATGTTATACATTATGATGGTGAGTTGGAAAATAATGAAGGCCACTGTTCTACTAACAAGGCCCTTGTTAGTCGAGCAGTGGCCTTCATTAATCTCCAACACTCCCTCAATAATGTATAAAATAGTAATAAAAAAAAATACCACTATTCATTTCAATGGTGCACACCCCTGCAACCTCCTTTGCACTTTGTCATGATGTGCTAGAGTGTGGGGATGTGGAGGTCAGCTTCACGGGGGGGGGTAGCATAAGCCTGACTATAGTGGCGCCCCAATAGTCTGTGCATACCATACTGCTCAACTGTCCATGAATGCAAGGGACAGCTCTAGAATGTCTATAACATCTCTAAAAGGTACAACTTATTTGTTTTGACTAAAAAGTAATATGCAAATGAGGAAACCTTCAAATGTGTAAGATTCATCTGTATATACCCCAGAGCAGTGCATCATATTTGGGCTGAAACCCATTCAGTTACTAATCAATTTTTTTCCTGGCTGAAGTTCTCTCCCCCTCCCCCCCAAAAGAACTTTGACCTAATTTTTCTCCCCTACTGCGTCCCATTCAATACCCATCCCCTGTGGGTCATGAAGCTGCCCAAAAGTGAAGAAACATGAAAAACACATCAACATTTCAGTCCTTCATCCTTCCCCAATCCCCCTGTAAAAATAATTATTTACTTTTTCTTACCCAGCCATATGGCCAGAACCTGCAGCCTGGCACAGTGTGCCACCAGTCCAGTTTCAGTCCACTCCCTTTCTCTCCTTCCACCAGAAGGTGGATGCTAGAATTGACTATCACAGGTTCCCATTATGGTCTGCGACCAGGTCACCTCACCAAACCAAACCCACCCAACCTGGGTTGCTTGCTTCTTGCTTGGTTGCTGCTGTGGCTGCTGCTGTACTGCACTGATCAAAGGGCTATGAAGGCCACTCACACCACTGTCACCACTGCTGCTAAGCCTAGCTTGCTGCCATAGGGGTCAGTGCTGTTCTTTTGCAAGGCAAGCCTAGTGGAGTAAGTCAGTAGCCTATTCTCGAGTTAGCTTGAGCTCACCCCTGCCCCTTCAGCCACCAGGAGAGACAAAGACTATCTAAGAGTACACCAACAAAAATATGCTGCCACAACACTGCTAATGAGAGTTCAGTGCATACAGACTCCTCTAAGCTGTAGTGTGCAGTCTGTCTACTCTGTCGTGGGAAAGACAATGACGCACTTGCAAGACTCAGGCTCTCTTTCTTGACTGGAGCTCCTCCACATCACATGTGATTGTGCCACCACTAATAGGTGGAGAGAGTGGACAACACAATACAGACAGAGTAGAGTCTGGAGAGAACCTGCAGCGTAAGCACACACAGGCCAGGTGGGCACTTATTGTTGAAAAGATTAAATCCAAAGTTAATGCCATTATTGCCACACCATAAGAACAACCTAGGCACAAATAAGGGGGATGGTAACTGCCCCCCTCTGCCGTACCTAAATGACACCCTTGCATAATGGTAGAAATTCACTCACAGGTGCTAATGCAATGGTTTCCACTGTGTTCAGAGGTACTGTATCTCCATGTTCTATGATGTGTCCTGATCATCATGTAGGTTAGTGTCCCTCATTGTCCCTCATTTTGAGTGTCCATGTCCCTCATTTCAGTGATAAAATGTGAGGTATGGGGCATGCTTTCAAGACCCTATTCAGCATACAGAGTGCTGAGCATGGCCATAGTGTACGTGCTCAATAAAGAATGGCAAAGGGAAAGTAAGTAAGATGAAACAGTCATGGAGAAACACATTTGTAACACTGAATGTGCATAAGGGATTTGCATGGTCCAAAACAAAAAGAATAGACTTCACAACACAGAGGGCCCTCTTCGTACATCTGGAATGGGAGATGTTCACTGGTTATATCCTAAGCATTTAATGCAGTAAGCAAATAATACTTTCCAAATTAATGTCAATTTAATGACAAAAATCAAATGCCATTAAACAACTTACAAAAGGATCACAATTAACAAGTTTACCTGATTTTTATGGGAATTCAAACAAAAATGTATTTTAATGTCTCAAATTGCTAGCAGTAGTATAAGAAATAGAAACTGATGTGTTTTTATGTTGCTTGCACGCATGTGCAAGAAACACAGTGCCATCATCCAAGTTTTTGGAGGTGTGGCAGCCCTCTTTCAATTCAGTCAGTGTGTTTGCAGGTGGGCCGTAGTTCTCCAAAGGCTGCTGGAGCTGTCTATGACAGCAGTCGAAAATGCAGTGGAGTACAGTTGAAAGGAGGAGCTACTCTTCAGTGAGCAGCGATAAGATATCACCTGCTCATGCGATCTCCCCCTACACACACACACACACACATATGCACATACTGCGTGCTTGCCCCCCCACGTACACACTGTATAGCCGACGGGGATCCCCAGTCGGCTGTACTGCACTCTCCCCCCCAAACAGAGTTCCACATGCCACGCTGAGTGCCCACCCCAGCATGGCTACACATCATAAACCACGGGGTGCCCAATCTCCCATCGGCTCCACTGTTCCAACTCCCACAGAGAGGGTTAGGTGCCACGCTGGGAGCCCAACCCAGCATGGCAACAGATGCTATCACCGACGGGGTGCCCAATCCTCGTCGGCTCCACTCTCCCACCAAACAGCCATCCTTGTGCCATGCTGGAGCCCACACCAGTGTGGCAAACGTCCCGTGTCGTTGTCCTTTTTAAATAAAAACCTCTGAAAACAAAATGGTCCTCGCTGTCTCTGCCCCACCCACGGCCACCCACTGTGCACCCTGCTCCCACCCCCCCTCACCCCATACTTACCTCCGGACTCCGGCGCGACAACCTTCGGTGGACCGGGAACATGTCTGCACTCTTCAAAGCCGACTGCGAACTGAGGAAATGTCGATAAGCTGTATAATGTAATAAATAGGGTTTTTTCAACTTTGCTACATGTCTCAGGCATTTTTTGGAATTTTTGCACCAAATTTTCAACATGGGGTTTTTGGGACCCCTTCTCATGAATGCTCTCACTGTCATGGCGTTAATCGGGCCCGAAGGTTGATTTCGTGGTCACTGCATGAAATCACCTTTTGGCACCGATTAATGAAATGACACTGCAAGTGTTCATAAGGTGGGCTCTCAAAATGCCTATGTTGAAAATTTGGTAGCAAAATCCTAAAATGACTGTTTTACAAGTGTACGCTGCACAGTTCCTACATGATGCTCGCAAGTTCGCGAATTTTAAATATTTTCACTACAGATTTTCAACATTGTCATTTTACCACACCTCCTTATGAGCAGTACAGCTGTCATTTTTCACATCTCACCCAAAACATGTTTCCACCTATGTAGCGCACAATGGCGTAGTCGGTGTGTGAAATCACTGTATGGGACACATTAAGAAAATCACAGTGACACTGTTCATGAGCAGAGGTCTTAAAATGACTATATTGAAAATTTGGTGACAAACTTCCTAAAAATTACTGTTTTATGAGTGTGCATTGCGCAGTTCCTATGCATGCTTGTAAGTTTGCAAATTTTCAATATTTGCACTCCACTGACTTCCAAATACCTACACAGCACATACAAGCAAGCAACATTCGGCATTGACAAATGCTTGTTTATATGAGATTTGCACCAGCTTAGCTGCTGCTCACATGGCAAGTGTGCAGCATGTGAACCTCATGTGATGTTTAAATGATGTTCACACCAGCTTACCTGCTGTGCACATGTCAAGCTTGGAGCATGCAAACCTGGTTTGCTTTTTAGACCTGGTTCACTTAGGATCACTTTGTGTATGCGAACTGCATGCAAACATTACACAATTAAGCATGTGGCATGCATTCTACATGTACACAGCACACCTATATTTCTGTAAGGGGCACTATCCTGCATAACTCAGGGGGAAAATCCATTAGTTATAGTCCACGTAGGGACAAATGATTTAAACAGCTCCAGTATAAAAACAATACAACTTGAGTACATTAGGTTGTGCAAAAAACTAGAAGATAAAGGATGTACAGTCACAATTTCAGAAATACTACCGGTGCCTAGAGGAGGATTTGAGTTGAACAAAAAAATAAAAATCATAAATGAATGGATCAGAAAATGGTCACAACAAAAAATATATACATGACTCACACACTGGGAGGAATTTGAAAATAAAGATAATCTTTACTGTTGGGATGGTCTACATCTCAATAAATAAGGGAACTATCTGCTGGATAAAAAAAAAATCAAGGAGCACATTCCCAAACATTTAAACTAGATTCTATGGGGTAAGTGGCCACACATCCACCTGAGGTTACAAACAGCCCAATATAAGGGTGAACAATGATTATAAGATAATGTTTCTCAATGCAAAAAGCTTAAATGCTTCCAAAACATCAGACAAGTAATAATGCCATGAGATAAGGTGGATATGATGGCAGCAACAGAAACCTGGTGGGATAATAGTAGTGAATGGCATAAAAATATAATGGGTTACACTGTTAATTCTAATACTATAACAGAACACATTGCAAAGGCAGAGGAGTGTGTGTCCACCTAAAAAACAGCACTGAATGCTCCCAAGTATTTCCATCCCCCAGAAAGGGGCCTGATATGGAAAGTTTATGTCTCAAAGCTACAATCGATAAGAACAGTAAAAGGAATAATAGTGGGCATATAATACAGACAGCCAGGTTCAACCAATGAAATAAATGATAAAATTATTAAAGAAATAACAGAAATGGCAGAACTCAGATAAGTTATAATACTGGGTGATTTCAACCACCCAGGCATCGAGTCACGTGATGCAGTGTGACTGAAAGCAGCTCTCTCCTGAGCTCCCATCCTCCACCTACCAAAATTGCTATTTTCAACTGAAATATCGACCCTAAAGGCTTTCTGACTACTTCCAGTATCTTTGGGCTGATTTTTAGGGCGCTTAAAGACTTTCCAGCGATTAGCAGCGATGGAGGCTGACATGAAGACAGCCAGTGTGAAACACACTCCACCAACAACGCCTGAAAAGGCTCCTAAAAAGGCTAGGAATGCCAATCCAGCTCATTCTTCAAAACAAACAACTCCTGCAACTTCAAATGCCTTATTAACTGAAGACCGTTTTCTTCAAGAAATGGTACCTTTCAGAGAAACATTGCAGGAGATATCAAATGAGATCAAATCCATCAGAAAGGACTTTTCAGATTTATCAAGGCAAGTTGGGGATCTGGAAACCAATGTTACTTCGCTGGACCGTTGGAGAAACAAAACAGAATCAGAGATTGTTAAATTAAAACAACAAATACAGAAACTACAGGCAAAAACAGAAGATCTTGAGGGAAGGAGCAGGAGGAATAATGTCCTCATTTTGGGGCTACCGGAAGCTGAAGAAGGGAACACACATTAAGTTTGTCCAGCAATTTTAAAAAAGTTGTCGGACCCTCTCCGATAAACCAATGCTATCATATCGAGAGAGCCCACAGATCGCTGAAGCCAAGCCTCCACCGAGCTCTCCTCCCAGGCCACTCATCATTAAATTCTAAGTTACATGACAGCAACACATCTTAACAAAAATCAAAGAACTGGACTCTGTACAATGGAACCATGTCAAATTGAGAATCACACAGATTTACCTTCGAAGTCCGAAAGAGGAGAGCTGCCTACCACCCAATTAGTGAAAATGAATTGCGCCCGAAATCAGGTTCAGGATGGTCTACCCGCGAAATTTGTGGTCTCCTGGACGGTAGTTGGCAAGCCTATGAAGACCCGGACCACGCTTTAGCTGATCTCTCAAGAAGCTCCCAAACTTATTCAAAGGGGACTGAATTGTTTAGTTGTTCTTTAGGGTGTTTGTTGTTTGTACTTAATTAGATTTACTTTCATTCCATCCCCTTATACCCTCTTTCTCTAGCTGTCAAGGCTATCTATCAGCGTGGCTTACCTGGGCCCGGGAGGGTCATGTCTGATCTGGGGCAGCTGGCTAGTAGAGCCGAGATAGCCGCGAGGCCTGTGAAGTCAGTTAGGCCCGAAACTCGGAGGCTCCATGCTTGCTGGCTCCGTCTGTGTGGCCGGAACACGAGTGTGGGTTCGAGTTTCCGGGGGGAATATTTAGCGCTCGGACCGTTTTGGTCCGTCCCGGGTACTTCCGACTTGCGCTTCCTCCTTGGTACTATTCCGGTTTAGTGTCTAGGCCTCACAAGGGATCACCTTTTGTCCAGCTCGCCTTGGGGTCTCTTTGCAGGTAAAGACTCCATTCTGTCCGTTTTATTCGTATGGTTCAGCTGCTGCTCGTTGTAATATTTGCCTTTCCTTTGGATCAACAGGCGGAAGTAGTATATGTATTACTTTCTCGAACCACATAGTTACTACTCTGGAAGTGTTTTGCCTTTACAAGATGTTGTTTTACTCAGATTGTTGTGGTGGGGGCCGGAGGTGAAAAAGCTTTTAGAACCACCCAGGCATCAATTGGGAAATATTTACTGGGAATAGCAGTTCAGAAAGAGCATTCATTGATGCAATGACTAGTGTTGGCCTATCACAGATTGCAACTCAACCCACTAGAGGGAACAATATTCTAGACCTTATCCTCACAGATAATACTGACTTTATTTATGGTATTGAAACCAATTGCCCAATAGGCTGAAATTATCATAATGTAGTCAATGTAATCTCCATATTTTCTTTTGCAGTTAGTTTCTTTCTCTCTCTCTCTCTCTCTCTCTCTCTCTCCTGGGCAGTACTCCTAGCCTGATCCCCCAGCCCCATCCCTTGTTCACGGCCTACTTTGCTCTGTCCTCCACAGCTTGCCCCCCATTGCAGGGTGGTGGGGATCCCTTAACCCGCCAGAACGGATCCAGTGCAGAGGTTACTGCTATTCATGGGAGTGGGGCCTGTGGGGATTGGCTGTCATCGTGCTGTGCCCAGGACTCTTTTTCCACTTTTTCCTCCACTAAGGAAGTAGGCATGCAAAGACACCCTAAGAAGAGAGCACATACATGTCCACATGTGCTCCTCCCAGCATCTACCTCCTCTCCTTCCCTTCCCCTCTCTAAGCATCAGTGTGCCATCCCCCAGCCACTGCTAGGGACCAGCTGACACCTACTGCTGGTGGCCCCCCCCCAGAGAAGGAGAGCAGTCCCTTGGACACTCGATCCTTCTCCTCCCCAGCTGACCCTCGGAGGCCCGTGCTCGTTCCTGAACATGGGTCGCCTGCATAGTGTGAGGTAAGGTGCCCAGTGCCTCAGCCCTCAGCACCACCAGGCCGGTGTAAACTCTGTATTAAAGTACAAAAAAAGTCAATATACAATACATCAAAAATTATAATAGAACTGACTTTGTAACTTTAAATAACAATCTCAACAGCATACACTGGGACAGGCATATGAACCACGCATCGACAGAAGAATCTTGGAATTTCCAGAAAAACACAATTTTAACCACTGAAAGTGAACTAGTGCCTACAATGCAAAAACACAATAAAAAAAGATAGAATCCTGCTTTGGTTAACTAAACAAGTAAAAAATAAAAACCAAAGAAAAAGCCTACAGTAGGTTAAGAAAATGTAACTCAGATGAGAACTACTCTACATATAGGAAAAAAGTAAGAAAGTTAAAGGGATCAATTAAGAAAGAGAAATATAGACTAGAATTCAAAATAGCCCACACCAAATATACTAATAAAACATTCTTTGCCTGTGTTAATGGGAAAAAAATCCAATACATAATAGATACCCAATTACCATTGGAAATAGCAGTACAACAGACAAGAAAATTATAGCAGGAGCATTTAATAATCACTTCTGTACAGTGTTTAATAATAAATCCGGCAGCTAAATTAATCACCTCAGTACTCCCACCATTACCCCTCTAAGCATAAAAGAATGTAGAACTGTACTCCAAAAACGGTGAGCCCAGTCATCAGCAGGACCTGATAATATAAGTCCTAAACTGTTACTTGAAAGTGCAGATACCCTAATCAACCCTATAACAACTATATTTAATAAGTCATTAATATCTAGACAGGTACCAAAGCATTGGAGAACATCAACTGTAGTACCTATAAAAGGGGCAAAGCAAAACATACAACATTTTCAGTCAATTAGCATAACCTCAGTATTAAGCAAAACTATGGAGCAATTGATAAAAAGTAGACTAAAGAATGAGCTAACTAACCTAGGTTTCACAGATAGTCACCAACACGGATTTACAAAAGGACATTCATGTTCCACTAACCTAATCTCCTTTTCTAACAATATTGGAAACAGTTTAGATAATAATATACCTTGTCAATGTGATATTGCTAGATTTTGAGAAAGCATTCGACAAAGTACTTCATAGAGAATTCATTGAGAGATTATATAGCATAGGCTTAAGTGCCCCATTAATTAGATGGATGGATAGTTGGCTATCTGGAAGAACTCAGAGAGTCAGGATGGGACAACAGTTGTCTAGCTCAGGGGGCGTCGCTAGTGTTGTGCCACAGGGATCCGTTCTCAGCCCTACACTATTTCATTTATTTATAAATAATATAAACACTAACATTACTAATCATATTGCAAAATTTGCTGACGATACGAAATTAATACATAAACAACATCTTCTGATAAAAGACTTGCAAATCATAGAGAAGTAGTCAACTGATAACATGGCCCTAAATCATAATAAATATGTGGTTTTGCACATGGGGGAAAAACAACCTCCAAATGACATACATATTAAATAACCAAAAATTAAGAGCAGTTTCTAAGGAAAGGGACCTGGGAATCATAATTAATAATACATTTACCCAGACAGGTCATTGCAATAAAATCACACAAACTGCTAACATGCTGCTTTACTGCATTAAGAGGTCATTTGTAAATAAAACAGAGCAGTGCATCCTCCTTCTGTACAGAACATATGTAAAACCGCACCTAGATTTCTGCTCCCCTTCCAGGAACCCGCATCTAAAAAAGGACATAAATCTCATTGAAAGGGTACAGCGCAGGGCTACTAAACGGACTCCAAAGTTGAAACATCTAACATATGAAGCTGGATTAAAATGTACTTGGTTGGTTCCCTGGAGGAGTGTAGAAGCAGAGGTGATTTACTGCAACTGTATAGAATCTTCCATAATCCTTCACTTATGGCCCAATTCAACCTCGAATATATTCAAAGAAATATCAACTTAAGGAGTCATAATAAGTAACTGGCCATCCCAAAAACAAATATGCAGAAAAGGGACAACTATTTTACCATTAGGGCTGCTAGGTTATGTAATAACTTGCCTCAGAACGTTGTTAAAGCAGTAAATTTTCCCTGTTTAAAAAATGACTTGATGACACCTTTGCTGGACTAAGGGCCACACATAATATATCAACTCGGCAGTGGGAGACACTCTCGATGGGGTCTAACCTTCTTGTGTCTGATACAGCTAGTAACATTCAATAGCTACAACATCTACAGCCCATACCAATTACAAAAGCCATCAAAACAGTGACTTTCGTAACAAAAAAGTACTAGAGAACACTACAAATAAATAACTAAATTAATAAATCCATTCACAAACTCAACAGACACAGTGACTACTTCAGTGCAAACAGCGACAGCTAGACTTGAATCCACAACATGGACCAGCACACATGCCCTACCTACCTAACACACCACTCTACCCACTATGCCACAACAAGCCCACGCTCCGAGCATGACTGACAAAACAACACAAACATATTTTATACTGGGGGCTGTTTCCAAAAATTATACCAGGGCAGGCATTGCTGAGGCAGGTACAAGAGGTGCAGATGCTCTTAGCGAGCCTGCTGCTGTTTCCAAAAATTATACCCATGGTGGGCATTGCTGAGGTAGGTACGAGAGGTGCAGCTGCTCTGTGTGAGGCTGCTGCTGTTTCCAGAAATTATACCCATGGTGGGCATCAAAGTTACATAATATAAAACTGATGACTGACAAAAGAAAACTTAGAGTAGTATGGCACATGTGGCTGGCATGGTGGCAGTGGTAATGGTTTTATTTGTTTCATACATAAAATAGTCACCATATTCAGTATCACTGTTTGCAGGTTGTTGTTCATGTTCAAGGTCAGAATCACATAATTCAGTGTTTTGGGACAACTGGGAAATTGTCAGTATTCATTTTGAGAAATCTAAGCCGTTCCACATTTACAGGACTTAGCAGTGTTCTGTGGTCAGTGACTGTTCCTCCAGCTGCACTAAATATGTGTTCTGAACATCCTTGAAGGTGGACAACTGAGGTTCACTATTGAAAGATTTGCTAGATCTGGCTGTATTGTTCTCTTTTGCTTCCAGTAGAGTAATGGATCCTCCTCAAGTATAGTCACAGTATGTTATGCAAAATAACCATCTAATGCAGCACAATGATCCTGGGGTATCAGTCTGGTAGATGAACTAGCTGCACTTTCTTTACAGGATACTAGTCCATGTTGTTGCAGGCAACTCAGAAGTGATTTGCCTTTCTGATCCTGAACATAGGATGCTCAAGAAGTACAGTAGCTGTAGATGTCCTTTCCCTCACTGATGACACTGCTGATTGTGAAGAATTGATAGATGTGCTATTGTCTGCGCCAGAGGTGCACTGTGATGGTTTGGCAGGGTTTGACTGCTGTACATTAGTTAATGGTGTTAGTGGGGCAATGTCACATTTTGTTAGCAGAAAATCTTTCCAATACTCAATGTCTTCCTCTGCAGGAACGATGGCTTCAATGTTCTATTTAAAGCAGGGATCTAGCAATGTAGCCAACATATACAGTAGATGTCGTTCTTAAATATGGCATTTATTCTTTGATCAGCCATCGATCTGAGACTCAAGCCATCTGCCAGCATAACATAGAAACATAGACGTTGACGGTAGATAAGGACCGCAAGGCCCATCCAGTCTGCCCATTTCTTTTTCTACCTTAGGACTGTGCCATCGGCCTTTGCTCTGTCAATGGTCTATCTATTCATACTCATCTGTATTGCTCCCTTATGCCTATCCCATGTCTGTTTGAAGCCCTGCACTATATTCATATCCACCACTTCCTGAGGTAGGTCATTCCATACATCAACCACCCTTTCTGTGAAACAGAACTTCCTCACATTATCCCTTAATTGGCCTCCCTCTAATCTCATGCTGTGTCCTCTTGTCCTGCTATTTTTCTTATATTGAAACATGTTAATGCCCTTAAGGTGTTTGAATGTTTCGATCATATCACCTCTCTCCCTCCTTTGCTCTAAGGTATACATATTGAGCTCCGTTAATCTGTCCTCATATGTTTTCTGATGCAGTCCCTGCACCATTTTGGTTGCCCTTCTGGACTGCCTCAATTTGGTTAATGTCCTTGTGAAGGTGTGCCTCCAGTACTGCATGCAGTACTACAGATGGGGCCTAACCAGTGTCTTGTAAGAGGGATTATTACCTCCCTCTTATGACTTGTGATACCCCTACTAATACACCCCCAACATCCCCCTAGCCTTACCTACTGCTTTAGTGGTCTGCTTGGATGATTTCAGGTCATCTGTGATGATGATGCCCAAGTCTCTTTCTTCTCTTGTGACTCCCAGCCTATAGGTGGCTTCAGGGTTTCTCTTCCCTATGTGCATGATCTTGCACTTCTTTGCGTTAAACCCTTACCCCAGTTGCCACTCTTCCGACCATTTTGCCAGTTTATCCAGATCACTTCTCATTCTGCCCACCCCATCTGGATCATCTACTCCATTGCAGATCTTGGTGTCACCTGCAAACAGACAAACCTTACCCTCCAGTCTATATGCAATGTCACTGATGAAGATATTGAAGAGGACTGGCCCCAGGACTGATCCCTGAGGTACCCTACTTGTGACTTGCATCTCTTCTTACTATATACCATTTACCTCCATTCTCTGTTTTCTGCCTGTCAACCAGTTTTCCACCTAGTTGACCAACTTCTGACCCACCCTGAGCCCACCCAGCTTATTAATCAATCTTCTATGTGGAACAGTATCGTAAGCTTTGCTGAAGTCAAGGTAGGTGACATCAACTGCTCCCCCTTGGTCCACCACTCTGGTTACCCAGTCAAAGAAATCTATGAGATTAGTTTGACAGGATCTTCCTGTTGTAAACCCATGCTGTCTTGGATCCTGTGCTCCTATGGATTCCAGGTGTTGCACTATCCTTTCCTTAAGGAGTGCATCCATAATCTTGCCCCCTACTGAGGTAAGACTGACTGGTTTGTAGTTCCCTGCCTCCTCCCTGCTACCACTCTTGTGGAGCGGGATCACATGAGCCCTTCTCCAGTCTTGTGGGATCTCTCCTGTGCTCAAAGACTCACTAAACAGTTCTGATAATGGCTCTGCTAGTTCCTCCCTTAGCTCCTTTAGTACCCTGGGATGTATGCCATCAGGTCCCATTGCCTTGTCCACCCTGAGCTTACCGAGCTCTTGTAGGACCCTTTCTTTTGTGAAGGGACTAGTGTACACCTCCCTCTCCCCAGTGTCCTTGGTACTGAGCTGTGGGCCCTGCCCTACCTTCTCTTCAGTAAATACTAAGCAGAAGTATCTGTTTAGGATAGATGCTTTTACATGGTCCTTCTCACATGCCCCCTTATTCCCTTTGATCTTAGCAATAACCCCTCTGGACTTTCTTCTTTCAGTAATGTATCTATAGAAAGTCTTGTCACTTTCTTTTAATGTTCGTGCTAGTGTTTCCTTGGTTTGGGCCTTTGCCTGCCTCACTGCCTTCCCTGCTTCTCTTAGGGAAGTTTGGTGTGCCTCCCTATCTTCATCCCTCTGCATTCCCTTATATTTCCTGAATGACAGCCTTTTGGCTCTGACCTTGTCTGCTACTGTTTTTGAGAACCAAAGTGGTTTCTTTCTTCTTTTGCACTTCCTTTTCTCTTTAAAACAATGGGATGTTGCTTCAAGTATTGCATCCTTAGTGCTTGTCCACTTTGCCTGTACCCCCTCACCTATATATTTTTTTTTTTTTTTTTTTTACCAGGGCTAGCTTAACTCTGTTGACCATCTTATCAAAGTCAACTCCTCTGAAGTCCCATATTTTTGCCTTGGAATGGGATGATTCAGTTCTAGTGGCCAAATTGAACCATACCATGTGATGGTCACTGGCCCGCAGGTGACCTTCTACCTGGAGATCTATGATCCTTTCCCTGTTAGCCAGTACTAGATCTAGGATAGCCCTGTCTCTTGTGGGTTGTTGTACCAGTTGTTTGAGGCCCTCCCCCTGCAGGAAATCCACCATTTGTCTAGTTCTGGCAGATGTTCCTGCTGGTATTGATAAATCTGTATCTGGCATGTTGAAGTCTCCCATTATCAGAACCTCCCCTTTAGCTGTCATGTTTTGTATATCTTCCAGTAGTAATGTGTCTGTGTCTTCCCCCTGGTCTGGAGGCCTGTAGACAACCCCAGCTCGTATGGCTGTCCCATTTCTTGTTTCCAGGGTGACCCACAGTTCTTCTGGCTCCTTATGTGTATTCTTAATTGCTGTAGCTTTGATATTTTCATTGACATAAAGGGCCACTCCACCACCCACCCCATTTTTTGCACCTTGGTCTCTTCTGAACAGTACATAGCCAGGTACTGAAGTCTCCCAAGTGTGGGTACTAGTAAACCATGTCTCGCTAACGGCTACTATGTCCAGTTTAGCCTCTGTCATTATTGCCTGCAGGTCTGGGATCTTGTTTCCCAGACTGCGAGCCTTTGTGTACGTGATTTTCCATTGGCCAGATTTCAGTGTGTTAATTGTTGGGCTAGGTCTGGCATTTCCCCTGTGCATCGTATGGGGAGCCAGACCTTTTTCCTTACCTGGTGATGCAAATGACCTACAAACATGCTGAACTCCTGTTTGACCACTAGCTGAGGGGGGAAAGGTGTTCTTCCCATTAGACATATCAGATGCTGTACCCCTCTGCCCATTTGCTAGTTTAAACATTCTGCAAAGATGTCAGACTTCTGTCTCCCTTCTTAGTCAGATGCAGTCCATTGAATTTAAAGAATTTTCGCTCCAAAACTGTTGCCAGTTACCTACAAATTTGTGTCATTTTTCCTGGCACCAGCCTTTGAGCCACATGTTTAGCTCCCCTCTCTCTTACCTTCTGTGACCTTCCGTCCATCTGCCCCCTCTCCCAGACTGGCAGGATCTCAGAGAAGGAGATTCTGGATGAAATGGATGATAGTTTGTCACCCAGCCTGGTTAGGTGTTCCTTGGTTTCCACAACTGACCGGTTGGCAAGATCATTAGTCCCTATGGGTACCAGGATGTCAATGTCTTCTCCTGCTTCCTGTACAGTTTTAGCAATGTGGTCATTGTCTTTCCACGCTGATGTACCTGGGAGACATCTGACCATTACCCCTGGCTGGAGATAGGTATCAACTCCCTGAATCATGGAGTCTCCTATGATCAGAAGTTTTGGGGATTTCCTTTTTGCTTTTTGTTTTGGTTCCTGTTTTGGGTGAGTTTTGTTGTGCTAGCTCCTGTGCTGCAATGTTCTGCTCTGCAGTGTCCTCTGCCCCTTTGTTTGATTTTGGAGACAGAGGCAGATACCTGTTTGTAGTTTTTATATGGTTTGTGGAGGTGATATGTTGGAGAGCACCGAGTGATGGGGCGCCTGATTTGCCCCTCCCAACCACCTGCCAACCACCGGGATCAACTACCCTCTGCAGTTGAGGTGCTTCTGTTGGATGCTGGGGAAATGCTGGATGGTTTTTATAATATATTTCCACCTGAATATGCGATTTGAGGCACACAGTCTCTGCCCATGCTGCCTGGAGTTGAGCCCTTAGAAATCCAATTGCCCAGCATGTAGGACAGTGTCCAAAATCCTGTATAACTGCCCTTTTGAAAAGTGTCCCACAGTACCTGCAATTAATAATATCCATTCCAGATAAGTTGCTGGGTTTATAACCTGGTCAGAGTAATTAAAAGGAGGGAAATTAAAGTAAAAGTTTGATTTTGTGTTTTGTTTGTTTGTTTTTATATAACTTGTTATAACAAGTTAAATTACTTGTGCCTCTGTAAATGAGGTCACTGTGTGGATACCCCTCTGATCCATCCCTTCCTGCTTTGCTACAGGAAATGTCATAATTGTGCTACCCTATAAAAGGAGTGTAGTGTGGGGTGGTTGGGGATGGGGGGGTGGCTGGGCCCTTCCCCTGCCAAAAAAGAAGAACCATGGATGAAAGAAACAAGGAGGTAAGAGCAGAAAAAAAAATCAGCCAGCAGCAAATGCAGTAGCCCTGAAAGTTTATGCTAATGATAGATAAAACTGTAAAAACTGTAAAGCACCACCTGTAATAATTTCACAGAAGATATACCCTGTAAGAAACACTTTGCTACAGAGAAAAATAAAGCAGTAACAGAAGATATACCTTGCAAAAGACAATTTGAATCCGAAGATTACAGCAGTAATCTGTAAGCACACACCTGTAGGCACACCCTGTAATAATGCAGCAGAAGGTGTACTCAGCAACAACAATTTGAATCAGAGAAAATAAAGCAATAAAATGTTAGCAACAAACAGTAACAATCCCTGTGAGTACAAAAGAAAATAATAACACACAGTAAATCTGCTTAGCCAAAAGAAGCCTTAATCCTTTTCCTTGCTGTGGTAAGGTTCTTTGCTCTGTCCTTACAAGCAACCTAGAAGAAAATAGCTCAGGTGAAGCTAGGTGCCTTTGCCAGCAAACTTGGTCATCCACCTCCAAACAATAAGCCAGAATAGCAGTAGTGGTGTCTTCTTTTGACTGAAAGTCTTTCTTTATGTCATTTAGTAAAATGTGAAGACATCTTATTTGAGGAAGAATTTGACTCAGAGTTGCACTGTCTGTACTGACATCACCTTTGGCAGCCTCAAATTGCTCCAGTAAGGTGACCAAAGATTCAAGTAGAGTCCAGCTGCTGGAACTGAGCATAGTGCCTACTTTACCTATTTGATTCTGCATTGTGTACTCATGTACAGCTTTTTTCTGTTGAAGAAGCATTTGCAACATGTAAAATGTTGATTCCAGTGGGTTGAAATTGTTTGCTTTAATGTATGCAGTTGTTTGGCCTCTGCAGCTCCTTCAGAAGTTTTTGTGCTTACACAGAGTGGCTGAAATGCCCATATATTTTCCTAGCAAGACCTAACAATTTTTCAGGATTTCTGTTTCCATTTATGAAACTATGGAGGAGAAGATTTCAACAATGTGTAAAACAAGGTATGTGTTAGTCATTGCCATCTCTAACAGCTTAACTATGTTGGCACCATCATTTTTTTTCCATTTATTTAATCATGTGAAACACACTAAGCTGAAAGCTTGTTTAAAGGTGCAACCTCGGAGCACACGGAAGTTAAGTAACTTGCTCAGGGTCACACAATATGCAAGTGGGGGCTGTGGGATTCAAACCCAGGTCTCCAGATTTGCAGCTCAAAGCCTTAAACCACTGCGCCATACTGCCTCCTTATCTGACACTATGAACACTGGAGATAAGGAATACGGAATAAGCCATTTCTGGAGTTGATTTTGCAGCTCCTGCAAAATATTCACAGCAGTGTAGTTTTCCTCAAAAGTAGTGACACATAATATAGTCTGATTTCTACTGCTTACAGTCAAGTGCGGATTATTACTTTCTGACTAAAAACTTGCCCAATGGGCTGTAACAGTCATGTAGTCAAATGTTTGGTTGCTGATCCATATATCTGTGGTTATGTGAACCTGCTTCACCTCACAGAGTGTCAACTGCTTAATGACTGCAGTACACACCAAGTCAAACACCTGTGAAACAGCCTTTTTTGAGAAATCTGTTCGACAGGGAACGGTGTACCATGGTTCAGTCCAGTTCATGAACTTTTGGAAACCTTTTTGGGCAACAAAAGCAAAAGGGAATTGACAATTGGCCAACTGCTCCGCAATGGCTCTATTTAACATCTGGCATGTTGGATGCTTGTGGGTAAATTTTGATGTCCTCACAACACTTTCTTTTAATGTTAGTTGACGAGAATCACAAGATATTTTTAATTTTGGAGGGACTGTATTTTTCACGTGTAGTACTACTTTGGGATTTTGCAGTACTCAATGGTGTCAGAAGAAAACAATTTATGTTTGTGTGGGAAGACTAAGAACACATCAAGTGACTCAGTGTCAGTTTCTGCTTCCAGTTCATTGTCACCATGGTCACCGCCACCACCATGTACACTACCGCTTATACCAACCACATTGTCTCTTGCCTCATTCAGTTGGGTGTTTTGGCTTTGTATGTTGTATCATTACTGATGTTTCAAAATTTCTCACTTTGCCACCATGACTGATGCTCTTTTTGCACAGACTGCATGCAGCTGAAGAGTTGCCTGCAGGGTCAATATAAAACAAATTCCACACCAAAGATTTACCTTTTGTACATTGTACCATGGTGTCTGGCCATTATTTCTTGTACAGTCAAGGAACCTAGGGGAAACTCTGCACTGCCATTTCCTTTTTCACATGCATTTTTCTCATTCATGGTCATCTTCTTATTCTTGCATTTAGCATATGATTTTTTTTTCTGTACTTGCCTCTCATGTCTAACAGAGGCATCCTCTCCTACCCCCCTCATCAAAGCTACAAACCTCATCATCACAGGATTCAGAAGAACTGGAAGTGACGTCATCATGTGGGACATAGCCTGGGCTATCCCATTCTCTGTCCCCAATATCACCACCATTTTTAGCAGCATTCACTGCCTCAGCATCTGAGCTTATATTTGAAGAGGACGCCTCCTTGCATGCTGCTGAAGCAGCTGGAAGTATCCTGGCACATGTGGCAAAACATTCAGTACTACGAGTAACTCCAGTCAGTTCTTTCCAAAACTCTCCTTCTTTGATTTTCCACAAGAACAGGGTGTATTTACAGACCAATCCTCTCTTTCTACTAAAAGTGGTCTTATTTTACTTTGAAACAGACCACACACCTTCCTGTATGTTATCCTGAGCATGTTAATTAGGGTGAGGCATTGCTGCATACAATTGACGTACATAGAACATTATGTTTCTACATTGATCACACTAAGACTGCTGAAAGTCCTTCCAGCTTTTTGTTTTGTTCACTCCTGTAAAAGTGGGTACCCTGTGACTAAACAGTGTTTGTCCAAATGGCTCGATAATTATTTTTTGTTATAGAAAGTACAGTAATGAACTTCCTGGTGCTGTGCGTGGCTGTTCTACACATGGTGTGGCCACTTCTGTTGCCTGTTTTCAGAATGCTTTTGCAGCTGACATTTGTGCGGCTGCCATATGGAGCACGGTGCATACCTTAATTAAGCAATAAGGCACGACAGGGTGTGTGTTATTGTGTAATAACGTCACTGTCTCAGGCATACACTGACCAGTCAGAGTCTAGGATTCTTGCTTGCCATTGTATAATTAAGCACAGCACTACAGTCTAGATATCAACTCTCATAGGTGTGCTGGCTTTGATCTTGTGGTACTACGAGGCCTCCTGTCATGATGTCATATCATACTTTGCCTTCCTCCCTGGATACTTTGTACTGCTTGGGAACAATTCCAAAGGTGTGACCCAACAGAGGAGATATCCTCAATGAAAACAGAATAGTTACTCACCATAACTATAGATCTTCAAGAGACTCTCCTCCATTGAGCCACAGTGCACCCACCCTCCTTCCTCCTTACTGAGTTATAAGCTGGCAGGTTTGACCACTGCCTTGTTTGGAGGTGTCCATAAGTGCTTTATGTATATCGTGTTTCATGTGTCATGCCTCTCCTTGTGTGTCTGGTACTGGTCTGGTCTCCTGATTCTGTGTACAATGTTGGTTCAGGTTGCCCCTGTCCTCATAGGCACTTGTAAATGTCTTAATGTTCTTGGGTTGTCCACTGTGTGACCAGTATCATTCAGTGTACAAAGTATTTATGAATGAACTCCACACAAACATTTTCTTTTGATCTGGTACGAATTTGCTTTGTTTGGAGGTGTCCATAAATGCTTTATATATATCATGTTTCACGTGTCATGCCTCTCTTTGTGTGGCTTGGTACTGGTCTGGTCACCTGATTCCTCATGGTAAGAGACCCTATGAAGTGATCTTCAATTGGGAGTTGAGGAGCAATTGTGACATCCACATTTTATAGCACTGATGTTGCATGTCATCATGGGTAGCCCCCTGGCAAGCAAGTTTCTGAGTGGTCCTGATGCTGATGGCTTACAGTCACAAACGTGTGTTCCAACAAACGTGTGTTACAGTAAGTAACTGTTTGTTCTTTAAACATGGCCACCATACATTATTCTATATGTTATAGCTGACAGTAGAAAATGGATTTGAAAAATACTGTATGCGGATTGGCTAAACGTCCTTATTTGTGAACAATGTCTGGTGAAGAACAAGTGCCAGCTGGCAATGCCCACTTATTTAAAGATAGCCTTGTGCCATGTTCCATTTGAAAACTAAATGGCAGCCATTTGTTCCCCCTACCTTAGCGAGCAGACCCCCACAGTCACCAACCATTGTTAAAAACTTATTTTTTAGTCAACATGCCATGCTACCCACAGAAATCAATTTAATCAGTAAAAGGAACACACTGAATAAATAAAGGAATCTTTTTTTTTTTCTCCTTTTAAGAAAACCACCAGCCGGCCTGGTGGTGCTGAGGGCCGAGGCATCCACCTTACCTCGCGCTATGCCAGTGACTCAGGTTGGGGAACGAGCCCGGGGAGCTGGGGTTTGGCTGGGGAGGAGAGAATTGAGTGTCTGATGGACTGCTCTCCTCTCCTGGGAGGGGGGTCTGTGTCTCATGATGCTAGTGGTGCCCAGTGGAGACTGGGTGCACTGCAGTCAGGGACCAGGAAAGGGGGCGACATCAGGCAGTCATCCTGTGGGCATGTGGGGGAGCATGCACACCATGCGCAGGACAGCACTACACATCCTGCATTCAGGAGGGGGCAACAGAAAAAGTGAAAACCCCAGCACCTGGAGAGGCGACGGCAGGCCCCAGTGAATGCAGCCCACACAACCAGTGCCAGATCCAACCCCGACTTGACTCTCCATGGTCCTCGCCTCCTCTTGCAGGGTGCTGGCAGGAGAGAGGAGACCCAGCACATGATTCCTCAGCTGGGAGAGGAGTTCAGGTGGGCGGCGGAGGCAGGAGTTGAGTGGGCCACCTGAGAGATGCCTCAGGAGCTGGCAATGGGAGCTAAAAGAGAATAAAAAAAAGGAAAAAGAAAACCACCAGCATAGTCGCAGTTCATGACAGCGGGAATCTCACACTCCTACTCCACTTGCCATGCCCTTTTCCCTTCTCAGGAACAGCCAAAAAAAAGTGGATTCAATCTTTTAAAATAAAAGTAACCTACTATTTTGGTGCTTATATTCCCACCCACATGCAGACATGCTTCCCGATTCAGGTACAGTCCTTCTCAGTGGTTGGGAGGAATGCCCAGTGCCTACAAACAGTACACCTGGGGAGGGAAGGGGATCAACAGAGTGCTGTCAGTAAACAGGAACACTGAGCACAGCCTGTGTCGTGGGTGTGTGCATGTGTGTGTGTCGCGGGGTGGGACAGGAAAGTCTCTGCAGAACAGCAACTGAGAGCAATGGTCTGCGTCAGTTTGTGTTGTGGGGAGGGGGAAGGAGAAGCATCTCTTCAGGCAAGCGACTGTGAAAGACTGCACTGCCCTCTACTAGCAAATATACCAGTGGAGGGACCATTTTACAAGAAAAATAAAACGTTTACAATCATTGTACAATTTTTTTTTTTGCATTTTCTTGCAGTTTTTATTTCTTACATAAAAATGCCATATGTAGCCCATTTTCTAAGTGCAATAATACCCAACATGTTGAGTGGTATTGGGATATATTGGACCTTCCAGGGGCTATAAGACCCTCCAACTGCAGCATCATGCCTTAGTGCACCCCCTGGGTGGTCTGGTATATCCCAATACCTATTCCTAACAACTTCTCTACTCCCATGATTCCCTCTACCGACTGTATCACAACTGACTTGAACGGATCACGTTGCACTCCTATGCTGCTTATACTTATCTTATTTGCTACCCAGCCCTATACAGTTACCCCCGTTTCCTGTACTACTCCTGTCCCAGGCCCTACACTTAGTGTAATCTGATATCATGTCACCGGTGTACTGCTCTATCGAGTTACCTGTACTGCGACTGCCTCATGCCGTAACGTTCCTTGTAATCTGGCACAGTAGACCTGTTTGGCTGTAATCACACCTACATGACATACCGTTATGCTGCTAAACCCTTTTATTCTACTGTTGTCAATTATACCATATTTTGCTCTGTATCACACTACCAATGTTGCTGTTACCATGTGCCATTAATGCGTGTCTGTTTATACTCATGCACTGCTCTGTATGTACCCTTCTTTCTGTATTACCTGTATTATCTGTTTTATTTGTATTATTCTGTATTTTCTACCATTGTTGACGAGGTACCTTTGGAAATGAGCCCTTGGCTCAAAGGTTGTAAACTGATTGCTTTATAAATAAATAAATAAATAAATACTGTCCACCCTGTCGGGTATTCTAAGTACGTGTATAAAACTGACTTATTCTAATGAAGTCTCAGCATTTGTTCTTGTTTCTTGCAGGGTTCCCTACACAGATCTCGAAGAAGCCGTCCCCACAGCTTTAATACAGTGCAGTCACCAAGTGTTTCTGATCACATGCGCAGTCGGTAAGGTTGGAACATCATCTCCCCTGTCCGCTTCTATTCCTCTTTTGCCTCTTGTTGTATGCATGTTGTTAATTTGGAATCATATCTTATGGGCTTTGCATTGGGATACATTCCATATTCTTGCATAAACAAACCTCTGACTACTGGACTGGGTCATATTAGAAATGTATTTGCTCCTTACAAGCACACAGCTGCTAGGGGGGAATTCTACAAAATGGTCTCTGAGTTCCCCAGTTTCTTTTACTGATTATTGGCATAACTGCATTTGTGTTTTACAGTTCTCCATTTTTCCCAATATTTGTATCCCTTCTCCTTTAAAGTGGCTCCCCTGGGCATTGCTGGTGTATTGCATTGCCAGCAGACTACACTGACCCTCTGGTATCATCATGAACATCCCCACAAAGGTAATGCTGATTTGGGTAAAGCTGAGGCAGTGACATCTGGTTAGAGAACTGCTTGGAAAGAGGGAGATCACATAAACTCCACTAGAGCCAAATACTCACTGTGGGACCTTGAATAAGTCATTTAACTGCACAGTGCTTCAGACTGTGGAAGTAGGTAAAAGCAGGACCCCAACAAAAATGAGATATTGTATCTCAGGTGGGCTATCGTGGGTAAATATATCCTAAAAATAAAAAGAGCATCGCCAGTGTAGAGCAAGATCCCCAGGCACAGTCAAGAAAACTACAGTTTTTGGTTGTCACTGTCCCTCGCTCCA
This sequence comes from Neoceratodus forsteri, assembly GCA_016271365.2. Taxonomy (NCBI): domain Eukaryota; kingdom Metazoa; phylum Chordata; order Ceratodontiformes; family Ceratodontidae; genus Neoceratodus; species Neoceratodus forsteri. The sequence continues at coordinate 32,704,399 of JADMNL010000023.1, forward strand.
ACAAAAATACAGTGCTCCCTGCACTGCTCTTCCTGAAGAAGCTCTCCTCCTTCTTGTTATACCAGTGTATGTAAACTAGTGCCACAATGTCTGGGTCTGGCCAGACTGGCAGTGGCAGTACTCAAAATATTACTGCTAGGCACATCAGCAGTGAATATGCATCACAATTGAAAAGCAAAAGTATTCCAAGCCTGCATTAACATGTTCTGGCACCCAAAGGGCACACGAGGCAACTCCTAAATAGTGAAGAGTTGCCTTGGACTGCATATATTTTATAAATATGCCACAAAAGAGCCTGAGAGAGACTTGGCAGTGGCAGACTGTGAATCTTTGGACAATTGGGCAAGTGGCCCAAGTCCAAGTTTGCTTGGAGAATGTGAGGAGCTGGGAATGCTCAGCACAGGGATGGATAAGTAATTTCCTGAAATTCACCTCAGACAGACAGACTGGATGAACCACTGTCCTATTTCTGCCTGTAAGTTTCTGTTTCTGGGTATTTTTCTGGCTCTCTGAGAAGACATCTCTGTCTCTTAACTACCCAGCTGCAACATCAGTGATTCCATTTAAGATTGAAATAGCTCATCATTCAAAAGACAGTGTGAAAGAACAATGGATTTACCACAGTTCCTGCAAAGTAGCATGTTCCTACACAGTGGGTATTGTATAATTTAGAAACATATGCAATGATGGCAGAAAAAGACCAAAGGTCAATATAGTATGCTTGGAGTTCCCTATCTGCCCTGGGACCTATTGTCCATATGGGTTTTATCTCTCCCTATCCCCCATTCTTCTCCCCACTGCTACCGACCTGAGCAACCACCAAACCCTTCACTCTGTCTCAGCCATGCTTGAAACTATTTATGGTCTTAGTGCCAACCACCTGCAATGGCAGACTGTTCTATGACTCTGCCACCCTCTCCATAAAAAAAAAAAAAAAAAAAAAAAACACTTCTTCTTAAACCTCCCCATCCAGTTTCCACTCATGACCATGGGGTTTTGATGATACTGTGTGATATGAGTGAGTTTTATTCAGCTACTCAGTAAGAGTGACTCAATAAAACCGCTCATGGGAAGAGCGAGTGGTGCAGTATAGCAAGGAATATGTGAGAGCGACTGCAGTAGTGAGCAGCACTTGCTTGATGACGGTAAGTCCTGCCTAGCTGGCCATTGGGTGAGGTGGCTAGAGCCACCACCTGCGGAGCTAAGGGACCTGGGTTGGGTCCTAGGGTGGGATGGGATTTTTGTACGTCCTGGACTTTTCTTTTTTTTCTAAGTCCCCCCAGAGTTGAGAATCTCTAAGTTGGGGGTGCGGAGGCATGCAAAGGTACATAAAAAATGTTTCATTGTTTGTTTTGGTATTTGCATGTATCGACCATTGCTGTTTGCAGCAGTCAATCTGTTTTTGTTCGCTGTTGTGACTTAGGGCAGTTGTTCTGTCGCTCTTATTGGTCCAAGACTAAAACAACTCGCCATTATCACATAAAACCATTTTTGACTCTGCACTCTTGCTAAACAGTTCCCCATAGTTTACCTTGTTTATTCCCTTCATGAACTTGAAGGTCTGTGTCATATCCCCTCTTTTGTGCGTGATCTACAGTGAAATCTTGTTTGTTGCCTTCAGACGATCTTCATAAGATCTGGCCTGTTGGCCCTGAATCATTTTGGTCACACTACATGGCACCGTCTCCAGTCTGTCCCTGTCTTTCCTTAGGTGAGGACTCCAGAACTGAGCCCAGTATTCCAGATGCAGCCTGACCAGTGACCTATATATAAGTAATAGTAGTACCTCCTTTTTCCTGCTGTCAGTACCCCTTCTGATACACCGAAACATCCTTTTAGCCTTATTATAGACTTTGTTACATTGGTTTAATTGTTTGATGGAGTCACTAATGAAGACTTCCAGGTCCATTCCCACTGGCAGGAGCCAAAAGGTGATAGTTAACGGGGTACTCTTTAGTGAGAAGAGTGTGACAAGTGGGGTACCACAGGGGATGGTCTTGGGTCCAGTCCTATTTAATGTCTTCAGTGGAGACATTGCAGTAGGGCTGGAGGGAAAGGTGTGTGTGTTTGCTGATGGCATGAAGATCTGCAACAGTATGGCTACAGTGGACGGTGTGGGTGGGATGAGGGAGGACCTTAAAAAGCTGGAGCAGTGGTCCAGGATGTGGAGACTGGGGTTCAATGCAGAGAATTGTAAAATCATGCATTTGAGGCATAGGAACCCCAGAGCAAAATATGAGCTTGGGTGGGAGAAGGGGAAGAAATAGCAGTCACAGAGCAGGAAAGAGACCTCAGTGTCGTCATCCTGGATGACCTCAAGGTAACAAGTCAATGCTAAAAGGCAGTAGGGAAGGTCAACAGAATGTTGGGATGCATGGGGTGAGGTATTGCTAGCAGAAGAAGGGAAGTCATTGTTTCCCTGTATAAGATTTTGTTCAGGCCTCACTTTGAGTACTGCATGTAGTTCTAGGAGCCACATCTGAAAAAGGATGTTGAGAGGGTGGAGGCTGTTCAAAGGAGGGCCACCAGAATGATTCATGGGCTGCAGGGGAGGACATAAGAGGACAGACTGAGGGATCTAAATATGTACTGTCTAGAGGAAAGGAGGGAGAGGTGGGACATGATTGAGACTTACAGATATCTAAAGGGGTTTAACAGGGTACAGGAAGGATGTTTATTTCAGATGAAAAAGGGCTACACAACTAGGGATCATGGCATGAAACTAGAAGGAGGAAAATTTAGGGGAAATATAAGAAAGGAGTTTTTCACAGAGAGGGTGGCAGATGCCTAGAATGGGTTGCCAGACGAGATGGTAAGAGCTGAAACTGTCTCTGGTTTTAAGCATGCATGGGACAGATGCAATGGGATCCTGAGGGTGGGGCCAGATGGGGGTGACTTAACTGGAGGAGGTCAAGGAGAAATCAGGCAGCTATCAAAGGGGGCAAGGGGATACTCAATAAATAATGGGTATCATGGGGCAGACTAGGTGGGCCATATTGGTCCTTATTTGCTGAAAATGTGTATGTATGTATGTATGACCTCTGCATTAATGCCGTTTAACTCATCCCATGCAGTACTCTGTCCTGTTTTATTCCCCTGGCATAACATTGCATTTTTTACATTGAATTTCAATTAACGATTTAGACCATCTCTGGCCTTTGTAGATCCTTCTGCATGTCCCTTATCCCTTTGTCACTACTTCTACCCTACCACAGAGCTTTGTGTTATATGTGAAGAAACACAACTCACTAGTGACCCATATAGAGGTATTAGTATCTCCTTTTTCTTGCTGTCAATACCCCTTCTGATGCACCCCATCCTATTAGCCTTACTAAAGCACTTGCTACACTGACTTGATGTTTGAGGAAGTCACTAATGATGACTGCCAGGTCCTTTTCCTCTGCTGTAGTGCTCCTTTAATCCCTCCCATCCAGTACTTATCTTGTTTAATTCCTAGGTGCATAACATTGCATTTTTGGCACTGAATGTCAACTGCCAACCTTAGACCACCTCTATAGCCTTTTTATAGCCCTCTGTATCTCTTTGATACCTTCATCGCTATCTACCCTAACACAGCCCTTCATGTCATCCTTGAAGAGACGGCTTGTGCCAGATGCCTTCTCCAGTGTTGCTGATGAACATATTGAAGAAGACAGGACCTAGAAGAGATCCCTGCAAAACCCCACACGTGACCTCCCTCTCTTATGATTTTACCACCATCTTCTGCTGTCTCTCCATCAACCAGTTTCCTACCCATTTAACTATGTCCCTAGCCATGCCCAGGTCCTCCAGCTTCTTCAGCAATCTTCTTTGTAGCACCAAGTTGAAAGGCTTGCTGAAATTAAAAAGTAGAGTAAATCCACAATGTGGCCCTTATCTACTACCTTTGTTAACCCTGTCAAAAAAACTGTCAGGTTGGTCTGACAAGACCTCCCTGCCACAAACCCATGCTGTTTACTATCTTGTAGACAGTTAATCTCTAGGTAGTCCACAAGGACCTCTTTGATCAGTGACTCCATCAGTTTACCCATTACAGAGGTAAATCTAACAGGTCTGTAATTCCTAACTTGCTCCTTGTCCACTCGCCTTGTGTAGCAAGAATACATCCACTACCCCCCCCACACCTTTTAGAACTACCCCTGTCTGAACTGAGCAATTAAATAGCCCTACTAGTGGTTCAGCCAATTCTGCAGCCAATTCCTTGAGCACCCTTGGGTGTATCCCATCCGGCCCTAGGGCTTTATCTACCTTTAAGGCTTCAAGACCCTTTCTGGACTCTTTCCCTTATAAATACTGGTTGACTCATTTCAGGAATGCCCCTGGCAGCTGCCTTGATGCTACTTTAAGTCAGGGGCCAACTGTCTTCCCTTGTGAAGACAGAATAGAAGTAATCGTTATGGATGGCTGCTTTTTGTTGATCTTCCTCTTGATCCCCCATCTTGTAGCCTAACAATAACCCCTCCTTGCTTCCTTCTTTACTTAATATATCGGAAGAATCCCCTTGACTTTCTCAGCAGTATACAGCTCTCTGCCTGCCTTTGCTTCCCTGACTGTTCTCTTTGCTTCTCTATTTCTCATTTGGTACCCTCCCCATTCTTGCTCCCCCCTGCTTTTCTTTGTACCTGGTAAAAGCCTTCTTCTTGGCCCTCACTTCTCTGACTCTTTCTGAGAACCATATTGGTCTCTTTTTGCACCTGTTTTGTTTTGTAACGGTGCTCGTGCCTGACTTTGTTGCCTCAAGAATGGACCTGGAACTGTTGAATCGGTTGTGAACTAGTGCACTCGTCAGGTCTGGGAGTGAGTTAAGGATAGTCTTGGTGGAAGAGGTCTGTGAGATGATTCCAGAGCTGTGGCCCACTTTTTGTGAACTGGACACCAGTCCAACATGCCTCCTAGTGGGTTGTGTGGGATTCTTGGGGCCAGTGTTCACCATGTTAATCCGGTACTCCCTTTCAGAGGGGTCCTTCCCATGCACATTGAAAGATGCGCTGGTGAAGCCTCTTCTGAAAAAAAATATTGTTGGACCAGGACTGCTTGATGAATTATAGACCAGACACTAACCTTCCGCTTTTGGAGAAGGTTATTGAGAAGATAGTGGAACTGTAGCTTGAGGCAAACCTCATGGCCTTTGACAAATGTTAGCCACTCCAGTCTGGATTTAGGTCCAACCACAGAACAGAGACCATATTAGTCAGAGTACACAATGATCTTCTCAGGGTGAGAGATGGATATGAGTGGTCATTCTTGTCCTCTTCTATCTCTCATCATATTTTGAAACTGTGAAGCACTGGTTGTTGTTGGATCATCTCAGGGAGTAATATGGGCTCACTGGCACTGTCATCTACTGGTTTGAGTCATTCCTCAGTGCTAGGATGCAGATGGTGATACTCCAGGATTTGATTCTCTCTCTCTCTCATGTTATTCGCAGTGTACATGCTACCCCTGAAATGGATCATTAGATGATATAGTCTAGGTTTTCAGTGCTCTGCATATGACACCCAGTTATATGTCATTTGTACCTAAGACAGCTGGTGCAATCAGTGTACTAAATTTGTGCTTGACTGAAATGCTGGGCTGGATGTCCTTGAGCTGTCAGAAACTTATTCTAGATAAGACGGAGCTACAGGTGATTAAGTCTGGTCACATGAGGGGTGCAGAGGACTATGAGGGGTTGACCAGCCTTGTGTGCGGGTCCTCCAGACTGACAACTTCTGCTAAGGTAAAGAATCTGGGGGACATTCTGGATGACAGGCTGACATTTGAGGCTCAGGTGTTGGCTGTAATCTGGAGTGGCTTTTACCACCGCAGAAATGTCCCCCTGATTAAAGACTTAATCCTACATGAAGACCCACTATCACTAGTGCATGCACCCATCACTTTCAGACTTGATTACTGTAATGCTCTGTACCTCTGGGTAAATGGAGGTGTCCTACGATGCCTGTGGCTGGTGCAGAACACATCAGTCTGGTTACTGACTGGCCTTGCCAGGTCTTGTTATATGACCCCTGTCCTGCATGACCTGCACTGGCTGCCAGTGAAGTGGCTAATTACCTTCAAGGTCAGTTTATTTTTTATCGTATAATATTTTATTGAGGGATTTTGAGTGCTTTTATACAGTAGAGAGTAAGCAGTTTAGTCAACCGATTACTGAGTATGGTACATTTCAGAAGGCACAATGGTAATAGAAGTTATCCTTCATTGGTCTTCAAGATCAGTTTAATGACCTACAAAGCCCTATGCAGACTGGGTCCTGATTACCTGAGAGACCTCCTTACTCCATATCGGACCTCTTGTCCCCTCTGCTTCTCCAAGGTGGGCCTTCTCACTGTTCCTAGGGCAAGATTGAAATCATCAGGGGATCGAACCTTTGAGTCAGCTGGCCTGGCCCTTTGGAACAGATTAAGATCCTTGAGACAGGCCCTCTTTGTGGAAGCCTTTAAAAGGGGGCCGAATACTTTTTGGTTTATGGGACTTTTACCATCAGCTAGTCTTTAGATTCATTTAGCCACCACTGACCATTCTTTTTGTTACTATACAAATGTTATTGCTTTAACTATGCTGTATTATTTAATAAGTTATTTGTCTTAAGTTTTGCTACTTGTCCCTTGTTTCTGTACAATTATGTAAAGCTCTCTGAGCCTCAGGGATAGGACACTCAACAAATAACCTCTGCTACTACTACCACCACCACCACCACCTTAATTGCCCCCATCTTTTCTCTACATATCGAATGCTGTCCTCACTGGTCAGTTTGTCTCAGACCAGCTTCCTTATCCAGTTGAAGTCTGTTCTTCTGAAACCTAGAACTTTGTTTTTTGACAGGGGCATTTTGGTCCCAAGGGCCAGTCTGAACCAAATGAAGTTATGGTTGCTGTACTCCAGTGGCTCCCCTACCCTCATTCCACTCATCCTTTCTGAGTGGCTGAGCACCAAATCAAGAATGGCCTGCTGTCTAGAGGGTTCTTTAACCAGCTGCACTAGCAGGCAATCCTGCAATGTATCCAACAGAGCCTGACTTCTGGTGCATCTGGCCATTGGAGTGCCCCGGTCAGTGTCCGGCAGGTTCAGATCACCCACCACCACCACCACTTATCCCTTCTTCACTCCCCTTGCCAGCTCTTCCTTGAGCTCCATATCTCTCTCTTCCCCCTTTCCTAGTGGTCTATATATCACCCCACCTCCTATTTTCTTGCGTGAGGTGAACATACAGCGACTTTGCTTCTTTTTTATTTATATAGATGTTTTCCACTTCCTGGCAAGATGGGCACTGCTTCAGCCTCCTGTTCCCACCCACTGCTGCCAGCTCTGATGTCAGGGACATTATCCCCTCAGGTACCCCCCGGAGATGCATCTAGATGTGCCCTGGACTCAGAGCAACAGAGCAAGCTGGCAGCAGGATGGACAGTGCATCATTAAGCCCGTCTTCCCTGATTTTCCTCCTGTTTTCTCCCCAATCAGCTATGAATGTGCAATGGACACATTTTGCATGCTCCACCTCCAAGGAGACACCTCCGATGCCCTGGATGTGGGGCCGCACACGCTTCCACCTGGATTCCTTCATGTGGTGGTAGAGCAGCGAACCATAAATCCTCCCTTCCCGAGGGAGGAGAGCTGTCCTCTAGATGCTCAATCCTCCCTTCCCTGGTCAACCCCTGGCAACCTGCGTCTATTCCCAAACACAACTCACCAGCATGGCAGGAGGTAAGGCGCACAGCACCTCAGCCCTCCATGCCACTGGGCTGGCTAACTCTGCTTCTTCTTTGCTTCTCCTGATGTGTTTATCCTCTACAGTCTCTATGTTCTCCCTGACATATATAGGGCTGCACCTCCCCCTTTGCTTTCCACTCTGTCCTGTCTAAACATTGTGTTACTGGGGACTGACAAGTCCCAGTCATTACTCTCTGTGGCCCAAGTTTCTATGACGGCTATGAAGTCTGCCTCAATGTCTGCCACCAATGCCTGGAGCTAACTGATTTTATTATGCAGACTCCTGGCACTAAGGCAGACCCCCTTCCAACTAGCTCCCAGTCCTCTCTTGCTGTTTTATAATTCTGCATTTGCATTCATTCTCGTTCTGCTTACCATCTTATTTTCTTTTTTTTTTTTAAATTCAAAGTTTATTAATTTGACACAGCCAAGCATGTACAAGCCAGTCATCATCAATTCCATTATACACAGAGTTTAGGCCCAACCTGGTCTATACAAAGTTCAACTAACTAAATACCATCCCCCCTACCCCCTCCCTCAACCCCTACCCCCCCCCCGGAGTGTGCCAAAATTGTTATATTTGTGAGGAGAAGGAACAGCATCTACTGGCGAGGACTGAAACCTTAACCAGTCAATATGTAGTTACTGTAAGTAAACCGCATAGAGTTTCCCCCATTTCTTGTCAAAGTCTGCCATATCATTCCGAAAACCAGCTATTAACCGCTCAGCTCTGAAGAAGTTTGACATATCTCTTAACCAAACCTTGTAAGATATTACCAGTTGATCCTTCCAATGTTTCAGTACCAGCTGTTTAACAATAATGGCTATCAGAGCCATGTGATGTTTACGCCCCTTAACTTCAATATCCTGATAACATCCCAAAAGACAAACTTCTGCCGTAAACAGATCTTCTAATCCTAAACAGGGGTCTAGTTTAGCTCTAATTTCCCGCCAGAGTGGAGCTATCTTCTCACAGTGCCAGAATATTTGTACCATATTCCCTTCTTCCTTAGCACACCTCACACAGGTAGTGTCTGAGTTGCTTCCTAATCTAGCCAGTCTCAAGGGGGTATAGTACATATTGTTTAATATATGATATTGTGTCAACCTGAGTCTGTCTTGGGTGAGATAAATATAAAGATATGTCCAGATCCTAGCCCAATCCAATCTCATCTCAGGGAACAAAGGCTCCCAGGTCGATAAGCCCTTCAGTGGATCTGTATGACAGAGTCAGAAGTGAAGCATATACTGCAGCTATGGCATGCGGTTTCCCGGAGCATTCACTGACTTGTGTTAGGTTAGGTTTAACTAAGGAATACCGGCCCTCGGCCCCAAACAAAGTAGATATAGTATGCTGTAGCTGATATACATTAAAGATCTTCGAACTCGGGATATCATATTTACGGAGGATGTTGGGCGAGTGTAGGAGATTATTCTGGGTGAATAGCTCCTCGACTAATACATGCCTTAACTGTGGGAGCCATTGAGGTAGACGGTGCCCCCCCCCCACCTACCTTAATATTGGGGTTTAAAAGAACTGGCTGACCTACATTGTTTTTAAGGGGTATTCTAAAGTATGAGCAGCATTGCGAAAAAACTTTCAGGGAAGTACCTATCACCGAGTCCCGTAACTCCTTTGGGAGTAAACTTTGTTTTAGATAATAAACCGAAAGGGGATTAATTTTACTGTCATTCAAGAGATCTCTCTCAATCTGAAGCTAAATCGGTATATACTCTGTGACCCCCTGAGGCACCCATCTACCTAATTTAGTTAACTGGCTCATCCAATAATATAAAAGATAGTTCGGAAGGCGAAGACCACCCAATGGCCTAGGAGCACTAAGTTTCCAGAAAGCATGACGGGGATGTTTACCCGACCAAATGAAATTTGAAATCATAGCATGCACACCTTTAAAAAAAGATATCAGGAGCCATAGATTTAGTAGGTTCAAAGGGTAAAACAGGTGTGGAAGAATATTCATTTTATTAATACTTATCCGGGCCCATAATAAAAGGGGTAGACTCTGCCACCTCATCAAGTCCTGCTGAATTACCTTAACCAAGTCATCAAGGTTGAGCTTTTGCACCAAGGCCAAGTCTCTGGCCAAGTAAATACCAAGGTACTTAAGGGCTCGCTGGGACCACTTAATCCCTAAGTGTGTAATCCCGGATTTTAAAATCAAATTGTTCAAAGGGAAAACCTCAGATTTGGCAATATTTAGTTTGTAATTGGAAAGCTGACCAAATTGTTCCACCACCCTCAAAACACACTCTAGCGAGGCGGCTGGATGGGTTAGACATAAAAGGATGTCATCCGCATATACGGAAAACTTGAGGACCTGGGTGTGAACTGGGATGCCCACAATTAGAGGAGACTGCTTGATATGTCGAAGTAAGGGCTCTAAATATAAGTTAAATAGGAAGGGTGAGAGAGGACAGCCTTGTCTGGTACCCGTATATAATAAAAATCTCTTTGAAAACACCCCATTGCAATAAATTTTGGCCGAGGGGGAAGCATAAAGAGACCATATCATTCCAATAAATTGGGGGGGAAATCCCATTTTCTGCAAAGTTAACCATAAGAATTCCCAGCTAGCTCTGTCAAATGCCTTTTCACCATCTAACGAAACCAGCGCCATTGGGAGCTGGGAAGGTTGGGCCACCTGGAAGATGTGAGAAAGTGTTCTGAGATGGTCTGCTGGGGAGCGTCCTGACACAAACCCCACCTGCACCCCGCCTTAATAGGTGGGACCAAGATTACTTTATCCGGAGTGAGAGCAGTTTCCCTAGTATTTTAATGTCACAATTTAACAATGAGATTGGCCTGTAACTAGCTGGATCCAGGTGAGGTTTGTCAGGCTTGAGAAGGAGAATGATCGTGGCATCCATTAGTGACGGATCTATCTTATCGGCCACCAACATGTAATTGTGTAATTTGAGCAAAAGGGTGGGGGTTAATTCTTTCAAGAAGGTTTTGTAGAAATTAGAAGGGAAACCATCTGGGCCTGGTGCTTTATCAGGGCTGAGACTGTTAATCACCATTTCTATCTCTGCCATGGAAGTCGGTAAAGTTAAGGAGGCTTGGCATGAATCTTCCAACACTGGAAGATTTAAAGAGTCCAGAAAATCACTAGTGTCTTGGGGATTTGGGTCCGTAAGACGCTTCCCATACAACGACTGGTAAAAACTCTCAAAAACTCTGATTATACCTCCAGGCTCAGTTTTGATAGAACCATCAGGAGCCCTTATAGTCGGGATTAAACGGGAACGTTCTAGTTGTCGTAAACGTAGAGCCAGCAGTCACCCGGCTTTTTCTCCCTGGTCTATATACTTAACCTTGGTTTTTATGAGAGCATATTCTGCTTTTTCCCTTAATAACTTGGCATAGTCATTACGCAAACCTTGCAACTCTCTCATGGTATCCCTGGAGGTCTCTGGGGACTGGGACATTTCTCTCTCCCTGATCTGGGATAATAAGGCTAAAGCCTGGAGGCAGCTTTAATAAATTCCCCCCTCAAGTAACACTTCAATGAGCACCACAAAATGTCATACCTCTGAACTGAGTCGCTATTGTGCTCCATAAAGTCAGCTATGAGCTCTTTGATATGAGAGATCAAGGATTCCTCTCGAAGCAGTTGGGTGTTCAACCTCCAGATAGTTTCCCTCTGAATGTGGGAGTTTACCGTTAGGGTCACCCAGGTCACCGCATGGTCAGATAGCATTATAGGTTATATACCAGCCTGACAAATGCCCGGGACAAGGGAGTTACTAATTAAAAAATAATCTAGCCTGGGCATGGTCTGGTGAATACTTGACTGATATGTAAATGACTGCTGCATGAGATTTAAAAAGTGCCACGGGTCCACTAAACCCAACATAGTCCTGAAATCCAGCAGAGCATTCTGAGAAGGCGAGGAAGGCTTGAGCGGCCTATAGGTCCTATCTAAATCCTGAGTTGGAGGAATATTCCAGTCTCCCCCCTAAGAACATAGGGGCGGGTAGAAGCGTCGCCACCTTATTGGCCAAATCCATCAGGAAACCTGGGTCCCCACCTACTGGACAGTAAACTGAACCAATGGCTACCGGTGTACTATTTAGGGTACCTTTAATCAATACGTATCTCCCGTCCGGATCTGCGAGTGTTGTGTCTACAACCAGGGCAACAGCCTTTCTAACTAAGATAGCCCCCCCCCCCCCCGGCTGGAGGATGAACAACCTGCTACAAAAACCTGAGAAACTCCTTGTCTATGTAAAGATAATGCTTCCGACTTGGTCAAATGCGTTTCCTGAAGTAGGATAACATCAGCATTTAGAAAAGCACAGTGCTTGAGTATTTGTATCCATTTTAAGACATCCCTTGCTCCTCTAACATCCCAGGTAATAATTTTAATGGAAAAACTAGCCATAAATGAAATCTAAGACAGGCAATATTCCTAAAAAACTGAACGTATCCCCCATCAACCCTACGGCACACTCCAGCCCTCCCCCACCAAAATCTATCCCGAACAATGAATAAAACATAAAACTTAGTCCTAGTATCAACCCGACATTTGTAAAATACCCCGTTAAGCCCCATAACCTCAACTCCCCCCAAATCTTCCATGAGTGTAAGACCTGGCATCCAAGCTGGGTTGTTGAAACAAAACTCGCCGTCTGTCACTATGTGAATTCTTAGAGCAGTAAAGTCCATGTTCAGTGACAGGTGGCACTCAATAAACCAAACCCTTAAAACCACCAAAGTCCCACCCCTATCTACCCCCAGCAACCCGCAGTAACTATTTACACTGGGCCCATCCATCCAGATAAAAATCACTAACTGTCCTATCACCTCGTAAATGTATGGTCCAACCCCGATGGCCATTGCTGTATATAGTAAGATGGAGCCTATATAAAGGATAAACAGGATGCCTCCCCCCAATCTAGGACGTCAGGCAGCCTCCCTGAGCGCACCATCGTAACACTCCACCCCCCCCCCCGAGTATAAGAAGCACTGTAAGGGTGGATGGATTATCTAAGTAAGAGGCCCTGTCCTATCAATATGGGCCTCAAGAAACAAAGCAACATCCCCTACAACGCTACCTGCATATAACCCCCTTACCTAAGCAGCCTCCTGGCCATAGTCAGTCAGATAAATGACCACAGAGCAGCACTTATCCCAGAGCTGCAAAATCTGATAGTGGCCTCAAATTCCGGTTTGAATAGCAGCCAGGGGGCCTCTTCACGACTGGCCGGTGCTAATCGCTGTGCGGGCTCACCAAAAGCCCCATAACTTGGAACTCTAAGACAAGTACAGGAGTAATATAAAGGCAGCTCTCTGCCATAAAGAAAAGGTAATAATAAACAAACCTGGGCCAAAGGGTGCTCCACTAACCGATTAACTGGGGGAAACTTGAGAAGGGTGCACCTCTTGGGCTCGGAGTATGAACCCGTAGGGAGCAGTACCCGGTAACAAAGGTTCCCTATGCCCTCTAGTGGCCTGGAACATTACTGGGCTGCATTTAGCTTTGCTCCCTCCCCCCCAACAGTCAACCAGACCCCGGAATACCACCAAACGCCCCCATCGGGGCCCATCAGCTCCAAAAATTCAGGTAAGCAACACCCCCGTTAAACTAAGTAACAAACTATTGAGACATGGTAAACATTCAACTGTCCTTAAACAGATTAGGTAGCTTTGCAGAGAGATCCGAGGAAGCTTGTTCTGGCATGTCGTAAGAGAACCAGGACCCTTGCGCAGAAACATGGAGTTGAGCTGGATATAACATGCAAAAGGGGATTCCTGCAGCAATGAGTTTTTTAACTGTGTTATGGTAGGCAGCCCACTTCAAACGAGTCTCTCGAGGCAGATCCTGGGAAATTCTTAGAGTGGCCTTCTCCCATTTGATCTTTGCAGCTCTCTTGCCTTATCAATCACATGCTGCTTCTCTATGAAACTCAGAATTCTCACTATTATTGGCCTTGGCGGGGCATTAGGTGGAGGTTGTGGTCTGAGGGAGCGATGTGCTCTTTCCACCTGATAACTGTTATTTATTGGAGAAGGGCCCACCACTTTCTGCAAAAATCTCTGCAAAAAGGCACCCATATTCGGCCCCTCCTCTGATTCTGGCAGACCGAGAATCACAATATTCTTCCGTCTGCTCCTGCCCTCTAAATCTTCGCACTTCAACTGTAGCTTGTGAATTTGTTGGTGCAATTGTGTCAGGTCCAGCTCCGTTTTTTCTCTCCACTTCTCTATTGATGCCATGCGAGCCTCGGTATCTCCCATCCTTCTGGCTAGCCCTGTAAAGTCGTTGCGCAGCGATTTCAGTTCTGAAGCAATGTCTGAAAGAGTCTCATGGAATGTAAGCATTTCTTGCAGAAAACAGTCTTCAGTTAACGGGGAGGTAGATGGAGATGAGGGCGTCACTTTCCCTGTATTAGCCCATTGAGCTCGCTGCTTTTTCGGTAGTTTCTCTGGAGAGGCCGGTGGAGTGTGCCTGGGTAAGGCCTGCTTCATATCAGACTCCATCCTCTCAGCACCAACAGTTCTAAGATTAATTGCACCAATAACATGTCACTAGCCTTTCAGAAAAGCCAGGTAACCATGGGTCCTGTCGTAGGAGGTTAAAATTCACCAAAATTTGGCAGAGAAAGAGGCGAGGTGCAGGAGCTCCGTTTCAATGCTACTGCCAGGAACACTGCATCACCTGATCTCCCTTATTTTCTTATTGCCTGCAGATCCTGAGCACTTCCCCCTTTTGCCTCCACTGTTACTCCTTTTTGAGCTTCAGTTTTATTTTCACCCACCTTCAGCTAGCAGTCCCCATTATAGGGTAAGGACTAGCTAGATTTCCCTCCCTTACTCCCATTACCGTGGTTCCCATAGCCTCAATATCCCTTACAGTCAGTTTGACTGTCTTTTTTTTTTTTTGCATAAAAATTTTTATTGGAGCAATCTACATTTTATACATACCATGTTCCATTTCATAATTTCCCCAAAAGTTTTTACAAATAAGTACCTGCTAGCATGCAACTACGTACAATAAGACAAACATAAACCCACAAGACATCCTGCATTTATATACTTCAAAACAATGTTAATACCATTTTCTAGGTGTAGGACCATAGACTTACACATCATTCATAGACATGGGTGAAACAGAGGCCCCTTTATTCCACTGCGCTTTAAGCACAGTTGTCTAGAGCCCCTCATGAAGGATTCGCACCTCTCCCAAGGAGAGTGAACCTATGAATGCCCCCATTCCTGCCAAAATCTCTCTTCCTTGTTTTTCAGTGCAAAAGTTAATCTCCCTAGAGCTAAGGCATGAACTTCCAGAGTTTTCCATTGCTGCAAACTCGGGGTGGCAGCCAATACCCAGGTATTTAAAACACATTGCCTGGCCAGGGTCTGCAGGACGCTCACCCATCTGGGCAAGGGGGTCCAGTCAGCCGATCCATCTACACTCATCCCAAATAATAATATCAGAGGGTCCATCTCCGGGTTTTTACCCTTCATTTCACCTCATACCAATGCTATTTCCCACCAAAACTGCCTCAGTGTAGGGCATTTCCAGAAATAATGAATGTATGTGCCGAGGTCTCCACAGTTTGACTGTCTAATGTAGATGTCAAAGTTCTGCCCTAGAGTGCTGATCTCCCTATCTTGTCAAGTGAAGTCTGTTACCTTTACACAGCCTCCTTTCCCTGAAGTCACATAAGAAAATTCAGATACATTCTGCTTCACAACTGGTATCCATACTGATTAGCGAGGAGTTAAGTCTCATCATCAGCAGAACTTTTTAAGCAACCTGTATCAGCTCAGGCAGTTGATAAAAAAATTGGAAAAGACTTTAATCTCTTTGGGAGCAGAATTTATATTTTCTCACCTGCCTCCTGATGGGTTTGTTCAAACTGCTACTTATGAAAAAACAAACTGCTTTATCTTGGGCCCCTCCTGATAAAGATGAAGAAAAATGGATTTGTTTGCAAAAAAAGGATAATTTGGCTGGACTCATTACATTAAAGCATGATTCTTACACTGGATCTTCCTCTAGCTATCTTTGTTTTTAGAATTTTGTGCATTTGGATATCCCCATTTAGGCTCATGCCCAATTTCTAGAAGATCCAAGGGGGATCTACATAGCAGAAATTCCTAACAGTTTCAAGACTAGGGTAAGGTGAGGCAAGGAACATCAATTTTATTTGTTTGGCACCCTTTCCATCAGGTTCAGAGCACCTTACAACAATAAATAAACCACATAAACAACATATATGTATAACAGAAGTGCATTATAATGTAAAACTAACTCTATTCTGGGTAGGCCTGTTCAAATAAATAGCTTTTTAAATGGCTCTGAAAGGCCTCCACAGTCAGGCTGAACATGTCCCTTCCGGGAGTGCATTCCAGGGCAGTGGTGTAGCAATCCCAAATGCCCCATCCCCCTATTTCTTTAGGCAGGAACAAGGCACCTGCAACAAGCCTGTATTTGTGGAGCGGAGGGAGCAAGTAGGTGTGTAGAACAACAAGAGGCCTTTCAGGTAGCTTTGGCCCTGACCGTGTAGGGCCTTGAATGTTAACAAGTAGATCTTGAAGCGAAGCTAAAAAGACAAAGAAACTCAGCACAAAAACACTGAGGCAAGGGTTACCCATAAAGAGCATTGGCAACAAAGCCAGGTTTCCAAGAAATACTAAATCACACATACCCCATAATGCAAAGCATCATGGTATATATTTCTATAGCGCTTCACATTGTCAATGGATAATTAATACATATGGGTAATGTGCACCCCTACTAGGGGTAGTGGTACAGCCCAAAGTTGTGAACAGCAGAGAACCCTAAGCACATGAAGATTCCAAAGAGCAAGGACTCTCCAGTCTTTGCTCTGCCACCCAGGAGTACAGAATATGAAAGATTCCTGATAAAAGACACAACTGTGGAGCAGGTTGGGGCTGCCTGGTGACAGGAAGCACCCCCAGATTTAGAAATAATGCATACACAAAATACTGTAGGCTTAAATATTTGTTGGTGCAAAACTCGGAATACCACGACCAGCCACCCCATGTATCACTACACTCTGTGGCTTCTTCAGGGAGCAGGGCTGGATTGTGAACAAGTGCAATAAATAGTGCCAGTAATTAACCAATTAATCATTGAAAGAAATAGATACTGTAGATAGATAGATATTTTATTTGTGAAGCACCCAATTCCTGTGACTCTGGGCACTGTACAATAAAATCATAATCCAAACACAGTTATTTAAAAATTACAAAACACACAATAAAATCAGTATAAATACAGATTCCCTTCTGTCTATCAGAACAACCTCACGTTATAAAGGCCAGTTGGAACAAGTATGTTTTTCGTCCCCTTTTAAAGGCTTCCACTGAGGGTGTCCCCCTTAAATAATCAGGTAAGGAGTTCCGAGGGTTGGTGCAGCCACCGCAAATGCTCTGTCTCCTGAGTGCCGAAACCTAACCCTGAGAACTCCCAGGAGGCCCCCCTTGGCAGAACAAAGCATCCGGGCCAGACGGTAAGGGTCAAGAATAGCTTGCAGATAGGCGGTACCCCCATCATGCAGGGTCTTGAAGGTAAGGAGCCCTATCTTGAAGACAGTCCTCCACCTGACTGGCAGTCAGTGCAGTCCTTGGAGGACCAGGGTAATATGCTCACACCTCTTTGCCCCAGTCAAGAGTCTTGCCGCCTTATTCTGCACAAGTTGCAGTCTGTGGAGGTTGCCTCCAGATAACTCAAGGTACAGGGTATTACAGTAATCCATAGAAACATAGAATTTGATGGCAGATAAGGACTGCTTGGCCCACCTGGTCTGCCCATTTCCCTACCTAACGGATAAGCTGCAGATCTTGGTTAACCAACAGCCTACTTCCTCCTACCCCCCACTAGAATTGCCTTATGTCTATTCCATGCATTCTTGAATTCCCCCACTGTTTTTGACTCTACAACCTCCTCAGGAAGGCTATTCCATGTATCCACAACCCTCTCTGTGAAGAAATACTTCCTCACATTACCTCTTAGCAGTCTCCCCTCTATCTTCAAATTGTGCCCCCTTGTTTTTGCACATCTCTTTTTCTGAAAGATGCTACCCTCTTGGACTTTGTTGATTCCCTTGAGGTATTTGAAAGTTGCTATCATGTCCCCCCCTTCCTCCTTTCCTCAAGGCTATACAGCTTTAATTCCTTTAGTCTTTCTTCACATGTCTTCTGATGCAGACCCTGCATCATTTTGGTTGCCCTCCTCTGGACAGCCTTCACCCTGTCTATGTCTTTGTGGAGATGGGGTCTCCAGAACTGTATACAGTACTCCAGATGTGGTCTTACCAACTGTCTGTACAGAGGGCCAACAACTTCCTGTTTTCTAATGGTGATGCCTCTCCCAATGCATCCCAGTATCCCCCCAGCCCTCCTTACTGCCTTCTCACATTGCTGGTCCACTTTTAGGTAATCTGATATGACTACCCCCAGGTCCCTTTCCATTTTTGTTGTTGTCAATATCTCACCCCCCATTGTGTACTCTTCCCCTGGGTTTTTGTTTCCCAGGTGCATTACTTTGCACTTCTTTGCACTGAATCCAAGCTGCCATACATTTGACCATTCCTCCAACCTTGCCAAGTCCCTTTTCATCCTTTCTACCCCACCTTGTGTATCAACCCTGCTGCAGATCTTTGTGTCATCTGCAAAGAGACATACTTTCCCTTCCAGTCCCTCTGCGATGTCACTTATAAAGACATTAAAAAGGACCGGCACCAGTACTGAACCCTGCGGTACCCCACTAGTAACCCTCCTTTCTTCACTATGGACTCCATTTACTATTACCCACTGTGTCCTGTTGTCCAACCAGTGTTTTACCCAGGCTACCACCCTAGAACCCACTCCCAGGCTGGCTAATTTGCTTATTAATCTTTTGTGCGGGACTGTGTCAAATGCCTTGCTAAAGTCTAGGTAGGCCATGTCCACAGCCCCTTCCTGGTCTACTGCTTTGGTCACCCAGTCAAAGAAATCAGATTTCTCTGGCATGACATTCCCACTGTGAATCCATGCTGCCTTGGGTCCTATGCCCCACTGGCCTCTAGGTACTCAACAGTTCTTTCCTTCAGAAGTGATTCCATCATTTTCCCTACCACTGAGGTCAAACTGACAGGTCTGTAGTTTCCTGCCTCTGTCTTGCTCCCACTTTTGTGAAGGGGAATCACATCTCCTCTCCTCCAGTCCTCAGGTACCACCCCATCCTCGCTTGATTTATTAAAAAGGATAGTCAGTGGTGTTACTAGTTCTTCCCTTAGTTCTTTTAAAATTCTGGGGTGAATCCCATCAGGCCCCATTGCTTTATCCACCTTCAGTTTTAAGAGTTCTTTCAGAACCCATTCTTCTGTGAAAGGACAAATATCAACTCCTCTATCCAGAGTGCTTCTATTGACTGGATTAGGTATTTCCCCCTGCTATTCCATTGTGAATACTGAGCAGAAGTATTTGTTCAGTATCCCTGCTTTTTCACTGTTGCTCTCTGCCCAACCACCTTCCTCTTTGTTCAGCCTCAGTATCCCTGCCTTCATCTTTCTTTGCTCCCTAATGTACCTATAAAAGGTTTTATCCCCCTTCTTAACTGAGTTGGCTCTCTTTTCCTCGGTTTGGACCTTTGCTATTCTGACTGCCTCACCAGCTTCCTTCTGCTTTAACTGGTACAGTTCTCTGTCCTGCTCCTTCTGTGTTTCCTTGTACTTCCTGAAAGCTATTTTTTCCCCTTACCTTCCCCACCACTTCTTTTGAGAACCATAGTGTTTTTTAATTTCACTTTGATTTGTTTATTTTCTTCACACAAAGGCTTGTTTCCTCTGTGATGGCAGTTTTGATGTTTCCCCATTGTTGCTCCACCCCACCTTTTTGCCTGTTTGCTAGTGCTTTTCTGAGGCACTCTCCCATTTTGTCAAAATCAGCCCTCCTGAAGTCCAGTACCTTCACTTTTGTGTGGCTTGACTCTTCAGCTAAGTTTATCATGAACCACACTGTTTGGTAAACCTATGCTGTCCAGAAACAAGCACCTACAACTCTTACCCTCCACCCCAGGGAGTGTGTTCCTTCCTTTCAGACACCTATTTCACAAAAGCTAAGTAACAGGTCTAGTCACAACTGACTGCAAATCTCTCCCAGCTACAGTTTCTCCCAGCAAATTAAAGTTAAAACTACCAGCCTGTAGTTGCTGAGGCAATCTGGGTCCAAAGAAGGCTTCTTTAAAAAGGGCCTTACCAGAGCTTCTTTCAGTGACAATGGGAAGACCCCACTCCTCAATGAACTGTAGGAAAAAATCAGTAACCACAGGTCCTATCAGATCCAAACATCCAACCAAAAGATTATTCGGATCTGGGTACAGATCACAATGTGTAAGCCGCAGCTTTGAGATTATCCCCATCACCTTCTCCACCCCAACCAGCTCAAACTCATCCCAGACAGGAGGAGTGTTTTGACACAACTCAGGCTGGACACTGCATCCCTTTTGAGAGATACTCATGGAGACCTTGGCCCTGATAGAGGACACCTTGTTGATGAAGAAAAGAGCCAACTCCTCACACCTAGTGCTAGAACCTGCTCCTCCCACATGGAGACAGACAGGATGTAAAAGTATGGTTACCATACAGAAGAGCTGAGCTGGTCTGATTCTCGCTTCTCCTTAGACAGAAACTCTGCCTTCTTTTGGGAGATTGTCCCGATTGCATAATACAACCTCAGGGCCAATTTATCCTCCATCTGGCCAGATCTTCTCCAGCATCTGTCTAACCTCCGCCCCTTAGTCTTTAAACTCCAGAGGTCCTCATCATACCATGGGGATCTCCAAGAAGAAGACAAGTGGTGGACATGAATGGGTGCGATTGAGTCGAATACCGCATAACATATGTAGTTTTGCTCATAATAAGGAATATGTACTAACAATTAATTGCTGCAGCATTTACAATATGGCAATATAAAGCAGTGTAAAACTGTAAAAAATTTTGAAAAAGTTTACAAAAAATATTTAAAAAAATCCGTTCAAATGCTGATTAACATAAGCAATCAATGGCTGTTAGGAAAAGCCATTACAAATTTTCTTATTTCCAATTCATATCGCTATTCATATTCCAAACTCTCTTACAGCATAAGTCAAGGAGATAATTATGTGAAAATTCAGACCAGGAGCATGATGAAAAAATGCAATGGCTTCATAAGTGTGGCATAATATATGGTAACTAATTGATGCACAATGGCAACAATTTTTTTAAGGATTTTTTAGAGAGGTGTGCATACTAGAGATGTTGTGAAATTAAATTTCACCTGCGAAATTGCCACAGAATTGGCAATTTCACCACGCAAAACATTTCACAAAATTCTACCATGCTGTGAAATGTTTCACCGGGTGCAAACTTTTGCCGTGAAATTTGAAATTCTGCCAAATTTTGCCTGAATCTTGCCATTTCATGGGCAAAATTTCACATTTCTTGAGTGAAATTTCAAGTTTTGTGGCAAAATCTCACATTTCACTGGCAAAATTTTGTATTTCACCAGCAGAATTTTGCATTTCACACCCACTAAATATTTTGTGAAATGCGCGAATTTCACAAAATATTTAGTGGAACAAAATTTTCTAATTTTGCACATCTCTAGTGCATACTAATCATACAACAGCCTTTGCAATTTCCAGTGGCATGGCTTTTACAGGTATTCATGTGTATACATTAACATAAGGTGAAAATAGAGTCAGATGCTCCAGACTGCATATGAAGAGGCAGGAATAATGATAGTTACAGCACTGAAAATTTATAAAGAACTCATACCAAATGTAAACATGAGGAAATGTCATAGTTTAAGGGCTTGTTTTGAAGCAATTCCATTGATAAATTCAAACAAACCAGAAACTGCAAACAAGACACAAGACCCCCACTTTTGGGGGCAGGGATTTGTTCATGGGGAGGAGGTGTGTGGGGGAGGTTGTAACCATAGTCCACGAGGAGACAAATACTGGATTATGTGAATTTAGAACAGTAATGTGAAGTTTACAACAAAGTCAGGTCAGAGCTAAAATGGCTGCTAATGTATTAAGCTGATAAAAGATATACAACTAAAGTGTTGGTTGAATTTTAATGAATGTGTTTTATTATTGTGATATAAAAGTTCCAGAGTAACATCACAATAATGGGGAAAAAGAAAATCTTAAAGATCAAGATATTACCAAAGTTTATTATATAAGGAGGCTGAGAGGGGACATGATTTCAGTCTTCTGCATGCTCAAGGGTATCAACAAGATTGAACAGAGATGTCTGACCAAATGCTCTCCCGCAAGGCATGGGGAAATGCCCTGTTCAGAGGTGGAACATTCAAGGGTAACATTAGAGGGCACTTCTTCCAAACAGCAAGGAAGCTGCAGAACAGCTTACCAACAGAGACAGTGAGCATGAAGATGTACAGACCATCAAGGTAAGTCAAGAGCAATTGCTGCCAACTGAGGGATTCACAAGCTTCCCTTTATACAGCTTACTCATTCAGCTCTTCTAATGAAGTAGAAAGCAGACATGGACATCAAGTTGTTTTGACCTTAAATTGCAATGTTAATGTTTTTGACTTATTCCAGTCTATCCCTGTAGTTTTTTAACAGTTACTATTTATCCTCCTCTGTAGACTACGCGCTCTCTGCTCATCCTCCCAGCCCCAGCTCCACCTTCTCTGGGGGTTATCTCATGAAAGATTCAGAGAGTGAGAGTAAGAGAGAGAGATGAGTGAGACAGCATGAAAAATTACCTCCCAAGTGCAAATAGAGATTACTGACTCCATAGTCATCATTTCTGAATTCTACTTGAAAAAGGTGAGGGTTTCAGTGGAATCGTTTCTAACAGTGCTGAGTGCTGTGGAGCCTGTATTAGGTGGGGAGATAAATCATCCCCATCCTAGAGACCAACCTGGTTGTCTGGTGACCCCATTGATCATTATTATGCCATGTATGTATATTCCCTGGTAGTCTAGCAACTGTCCCTCAACCCCTTTCCCCAATCACCATAGTGCCTTTTATGTAGGTATCTGTATTCTGTGGTGGTCTAGTGACCCTCTACCTGACCCGGCCGCACACAGACCCACTCAATGCACCCCACTGTCCCAGCAGCTGTACATCACCACACAGCAATATAGAGACCTGCACAGCCCTCCGCTCACCACCATGGCCAGCTGCTGTATGAGCTGTCAGCATGCATATTGTAACAGCTCAACTCTTTAGCAAACTATGATCCAGTTAAAATAACATAATCTGCTTTGTCACTGGTCTTCCATAGAGAACGCACCACTGCACCCTATACAAACCACCAGACTGTCTCCCCTTTGAGAGACTTTTCACCCAAAAAAGTCTGTTCTTTCTCCACAATATTCAGATGGCAAACTACCACCCTGTGTGACAGCTCAGTTCCTCAAATCTGCTCCTACCCTCCTGATGAGAGGAGCTTCTAGTAATGTAATAATGTATTCCACATCCCTTTTTTTCACACCGCTCTTGCTCAAAATACCTTTGTCTATAATGGTACTGTACAAAACTGTATAAGCAGCTCCCTCTGGAACTACTGGCCTGCAGCTCTACTCACACCTTTCAAAGATCCCTCAAGTGTCATCTACTTACAAAGCTCACTTGCATTCATTCCTCCATCTCCGGTGGTACTTAACTTCTGATCCCCTACCTCCCCATCTAACTTCTGATCCCTACCCACCCCTTCTAAACATCGCATCTCTCCCAATCTGGCCTATCCCCCTTCCCTACCTCATTTCCCCAGCACTATACACCCATGTATATTTTGCCCTGCTAACCTTTACAGGCTATTCTTGCTTTGCTACTGCTCATGAATCCCTATCGCTTGTAGATTCTGATTTTGCTAATCGATACTTTACCTTTCGCTACTGTTCCTCAATGACTGTTACTGAATTACTGTATACCTGATAGTACCATAACTGTTTGTACTTATGTATATATGTATTTATGTATAAAATTTGCTCATGGTTGTCTGTCTTTGCATTTTATTTGATGATATCACTTCACACTTAGCATTCACTAAGGAGGGGGAGGGTCAAGGACCACAGTTGGGTTGCAGAGGCAATGAGGGGGAGAGAAGTGGACACCAGTCCATTCATAATGGAGAGAGTTCTGGAAGAACTCATAAAGCTAAAGGTGGATAAGACCATGGGGCCAGAAGTCATCCATCCAAGGATATTAAGAGAGCTGCAAAGGGAACTAGCAGCACCTCTGGTGGCCCTGTTCACAGAGTCACTCAACAAGAGTGTGGTTCCAGAGGACTGGAGGAGGGCACATGTAGTCCCACTGCACAAAAGTGGCAGTAGGGAAGAGGAGAAGTAGAACTACAGGCCTATCAACCTCACCTCAGTGGTGGGAATGTTCATGGAGACACTGCTGAAAGAAAGAACAGCAGTGCTCAGGATCTGAAGCAACACGGATTCATAGCAGGAAGGTCATGTCAAATGAATCTAAGATGTTTTTGATTGGGTGACTAGAGAAGTAAATCAGGGAGGGGTGGTAGATGTTGCCTACCTAGATTTCAGCAAAGCCTTCAACACCATCCCACATAGAAGGCTGATTAACAAGATGGATAGTCTGGGCATGGAAGACAAGGTGGTGAACTGGGTTATGAGCTGGTTAACAGACAGGAGACAGAGGGGGTGATAAATGAGGTACAATCTGGGGAGAGGGGAGTAACCAGCGGGTACCAAAGGGATCAGTACTAGGACCAGTCCTGTTCAATGTCTTCATTAGTGACATTGCAGAGGGTCTGGAAGGAAAGGTCTGCCTGTTTGCAGATGACACCAAGATCTGCAACAAGGTGGATACTCCAGAAGAGGTGCAGAAAATGAAGAGGGACATGGAGAAACTTGAAAGATGGTTGGCGATGTGGCAACTGAGGATCAATACAAAGAAGCACAAAATGATGCATCTGGGTAGAGGGAATCCTGGGGAGAGCTACAGGTTAGGGGAGAGCCGACTGTCACCAAAGAGGAAAGGAAGCTAGGGGTTATCATCTCTGATGACCTTAAGGTATCAAAGCAGTGCACAAAAGTGGCAAGGAGGGCCTGTGGCATGCTGAGGTGCATAGGCAGGGGTATCACTAGTAGTAGGTGGGAGGTGTTGATGCCATTGTATAAAACATTGGTAAGTCCTCACCTGGAGTACTGCATGCAGTTCTGGAGGCCACACCTGCACAAGGACATAGATAAGGTAGAGACTATCCAGAGAAGGGCAACAAAGATGGTGCAGAGCTTGCACCACAAAACATATAAGGAAAGACTAAGGGATCTCAATGTGTACTCACTGGAGGAGTAGAGAGAGCAGGGGGACATGATTGGATCTTTCAAGTACCTCAAGAGCATAAACAAGGTCCAGGTGGGGGACCTTTTCCAATGTAGAAAAAGTACTAGATCAAGGGGGAACAATATGAAACTAGAAGAGGGTAGATTAAGAGGTAATGTGAAGAAGCTTTTCTACACAGAAAGGTTAGTCAATGCTTGGACTAGTCTGCCACATGAGGTAGTGGGGCCAAGCACAGTGGAGGAGCTTAAGCATTCTTGGGACAGGCACAAGGGAAGCTTAAGAGGGGAGGGAGTGATAAAAGCCATTGATCACCTAGGATCAGTGGCCACATACAATATATAGGGCCTACTGGCAGACTGGATGGGCCTAGTGGTCCTTATCTGCTGACAATTTCTATGTTTCATGTGTATACTCTGTATTATGTATATTGATTTTCTTGGATCTTTTTAACTTCTTGTAAAACTGGACGTTTGTAAAAATGGCCATTTTTGCTCACATACCTTTTCCAGTATAAAATAAACTTGATTGACTGATTGAACAGCTTATCCTACAGTATATATGCTGATAACTAATACAGCAGCCATCCATGGTGGTTAGTGGAGGGTTGTGCAGGTTGCTGTATTGCAGTGTGGTGATGAACAGCCGCTGTGTTAAAGGGCTGTGGGGAGGGGGGGTCTGTGTGTGAGTGGATATGGTGGGGGGGTCACTAGACCACCAGGGAATATAGGTAGTTGCTGTCAGACCCAGTCACACATACTTGAACATGTAATTTCACAATTGCACCACAGGGAAGAAAAGTGAGTTGTAGGAAAAAGCCATGCTGTACATTCCGGCATCCACACTTGGTTTCTTGCACAACCAACAAGGCTGGTCACTCACCTAGCGATGCTTTTATGTAAGCAGTGGATAATGAGCAGATTAGTGACAGACCATGGGAGGTACAGTCGTGCTTACAATGCATCACTTTGCTTGCTAACCTGTCTGAAGTGGTAAGGGCCCCAGCTGTGAATGGAATTGGCTTTTAAGTACAGCTAACCCTGATACACACTTGACAGAGTCTCCATAGTCAGTCACGTGACCGTAGTGGATACATTAGTGAAATGCTCATAGAATGTGATGGAATTTACTTTAGATATTGCTGTTAATTCCAGGGAGTATCTCAGGGCAATTACAGGAGAGTGTGGGAACCATGAGGTGCAAACACACAAAGAAGTGCACCACGGCAACACGTTGCTTCAAAACACATACACAGACCACAGAACCAAAAAAATGCAAACTCACCCCTTCCATATCACATGTGTCTTATATAAAGATCCAGTTAGGTTGTAAGTCAGAACTACAGTATTTTATTTTACTCACAAATAGAACATGGCACAGCAGTTGGTGCATATAGATGAAGGGTCCCCTACAGCCACTAGAACAAGAGACGTAATTTCAAACTGCTCAAGTGCTTTAAAAGACTGATGAGGAGACACTTCATCTAAGACACATGGTGTATGGTGATGGAGTGTGCTCATATCTTTTGAATCTGTGAATGGTGATGTGCATGCCATCATGTGGAGTCCCTTGACTGTTTGCAGCACATAAAGTGTCCCACAAGCAATGGGGTGCTCACCATTTGCATAGTGTTTAAATAACATTTCATTGGTGGGTGGAAGGGGGAGTTGAGGAGGGTGCAGTCCTACTGGACTGCCAAATCCCCACATAAAATTAAACAGAATTGTATTGAATACTGCCTGGTGCTGGTGATGACCCCAGCACACTGTAATGTTTCCAAGGACTTGGGGGGCTGGAGAAGATAGGGCCAAACAGGTTATGATATGTGGTTTGTGGACAGGCAGCAGGGACTGCATAGCTGCTACTGCTGCCCTTAGGCAGGCATAGACAATGCCCCCTCCACTGGCCCTATGCCTTGAGGAGTTTGTGCCCAGGATTGAGCAGATACTGGCCTATGCCTCCTGGCAAGCCACCTTCCAACCTGCCCACATAGAGATGCACACAGGTCAGGCACAGGGTACATAGGGGACACACACACACCAATACTTTGGACGCAGTGTAGTACCCAGGTGGTGTGCATGTCATGCATAAGGGACACTCCATGGCTTTTCCATGACCTCTGCACTTGTGGAGGGGCAGCAAGCCATTTGGGGACTGGGCCTTGAATATACAGGCTGCTGCAGATACACAAAACATGGTAATGAAATGAGATAAATTCTTTACATTGCACTATAGAGATACAGCTGTGAAGCTTCCTTCTACCTTGCCCACCTGCTGTGAAGCTTGATCAAACAGAAATTTAAAAAAAGTATATGTGGAGGTGCACATTGAACCGCATAATCAAATAAGAGAGGTGATGAATACTCTGTTAAAACACAATGCCTTTATGGGTTTGATCTGAACAGGGAAATGCAGCAAAGGACTGGCAGCTAAAATAAAAGCATACAATTACAAGTTTCAAGAAGGCTGAACATAAACTACCAGGAAAATCAATGGATAAAACTCAGTTCTGTCCCACAGTAAACTGAGAGCAGCAGGGGGTGGAAATGAGAGCAATAAAACAAAGCCACGTCCAGAGACAGACACTGAGAAAGGAGAAACAAACTGAACAACTGAACGGCAGTTAAGGGCAAAAGCATGTGAAGCAGCTCACTGTAGAAATTTCAGCAGTAAAAAAGAAAGTGTGAGACACACAGCTTCATTAACTTGAATAAAACAATGCATTGTTCGGTGTGCACAAATCTTAGACATAGACAGAGTTTAGCCAGCAGGGAGCTTATACAGTAGCAGCCACAGACACTGCCAGCTATTTCCCCAAATTTCTGTGATATTTCCAGAAATATCCCCTGCTTTCTGCATTTCCACAGTAGGGGCAGCAGAGAGAAACTCTTCAAAAATTTTGTGAAATAGCTGGCAATGTCTGTGGCTACTACTGTATCTTTATGTAGCAACAAGCCACAGCACTAAATCTGCACTACAGTGGAGCTTGTGTTTTCATTTATTGACATGTACAGCACTTCCAGTTTCTGCTTCACAGAGAACTGCATATTTTCGGATGTTTTCAGTAGTTTCCGTGACTTATGTGTAATTAATATAAATATCTTGTTTAAAAGACACATTTTCAAAAAGTCAACACTGTAGCAGTTTGCTATGAATGACTATTTGAGTGTTGTGTAGGAATGGAAATTTGCTCAGCTACTTGGTAATTTGATTCAACTCACAGTGACTACTCGGTCCATTTCAATGCAGTTGGGCAAAGGCATTAGTTTAACCAAATGCAGAGTATTTTGTTGTTTTTAATGTGGTTAATGTTCACAATCTTGCTGGCTAGACATGGCAGGCCACAGAGGAACAGAAGAGGTGTGTGTGTGTGTGTGTGTGTGTGTGTGTGTGTGTGTGTGTGTGTGTGTGTATGAGACAGAAAGAGAGAGAGAGAGATGAGTGAGCAATAAAATAGTGCGACATAGTGCAGGCAGGGGTGGGAGGGAGCCAGACACAAACATACCACTGTCATAAATGTAGAGAATGTTGAGACATGTGATGCATGTCCAGTCAAAGCACTACATAGAAGAAGACACACTAGGTATCAGGTCACATGCTTCCAGCGTCCTTTCTCTCTCCTGCATCACAGCAACATGTCAGCATGGCTCCACCCATGCTGCAATAAAAGGGCTTGTAATACTGCTGATCACTTAAGCCCACTGGGGATAAGCTGTTCAATGTTGCTATCTAGCATGTCTCTTTTTGTAATAGTGTTCTCATGCAAACACCACCCCAGATTGGGGGTGGGATGTGCTCCAATGCTATGAACTTGAAATAATGTGTTCTAGAGCAATGGATTTCTCCAACATGAGACTCCAGGGAACTGTTTTGGTTGCAATTAATGACTGCACAAATATGTTCCTTTATTGTACATTTGAGGGGGCATATAGTATGGCGCACATAGTAAAGTTTACAGGAACGCCAACATACATAAAAAGCAAAACTAGTTTGTGTAACGGTGTAAGTTTTCAAACTATGCTTTTTCCCAGTCTGAGAATGATGGAACACATTTCCTGTCTCTGCAAAGCAACATACATTGCAGCATCTGCATTTTTGAAAAGATCTTGGTGTTAAATCCTGGAAACATTGCTGCTGGTCAGAAAGAGAGGATTTCAAAGCTGGAGGAGTAGTAATTATATGTTTTATCCTTCCAGCGCAATGGACATCTGTGGCTAGGGGTCCTATTTTGGTCTGAATCGGAGCCCTGTGGTAAATGGGGGCCACCCAAACAGACTGCATACACACAAAGAGAGTTGCACACTACACAAATGCTGACTGTGGTGTGCTGCAGTACTCTGTGATAGTATTACAGGACAAACACAAATGAAACAGTGCACACCAGTTTACCCAGAAAATGTATTATGCCATAATCCAGTGGTAAGCAGTCCTGGTGCTTCGAATATATTCTGCCTCTTCTTCAATGGGCTCAACCGTAATGCCATCATCATAATTTTTATCATAAAATATCTCTTAAAGTGACAGCATACAAAAAACAAGTGCTAATAACATTCAAAAAGATATAGAAAAATCTAACAGCATTCATTGGGGAAAAATAGGAAATACTAGCTGGCATAACAATATTGTTTCTAATGTAATGCTTCATTGTGTCCAAGTGCATCTTATTTGCGGGGTAGTCCCAACAGCTAATTCATAATAATTTAATTTAAATTAAGTTAAATTGTCTATCCACATCTGTAAACCATTATTATTACAGAATGCTATACCATCTCTAACAAATTATCTGTGCAACCCCTAGGTGGCACTATCCCAAGGGCTACTACCCCTGCCTGCATGGCTAGTAGAAGGTTAAAGGGCCTGAGTTCTGAAATGGGTGCCTCCACCCAGAGGTCAGGGTTGGTAGTGGTCAAGCTAACCTGGGCACAACCCTCCAGGACACTGTAACCCCCCTCTTTCCCCTCTAGTGGCCTAAGCACTGTACAATAATCACTTTCACAATAACCCTGGTATACTGCACAGGTACCCACACTGTTTGCACTTACCACCAGGGCTAATTCCTCTGGCTTGACCCTGGGGACCCCCTTTAAAACAAGGTTATGCACAGCAAATAGCAACAGTACAGTACTTTGAGCACAAACTGGAACCACAGTCAGATTACATGCAGAAAAAGTTAGGTTTGATTTATTCAGGGGACTTGAACAAGAGAGGGTCAAAATCACGCTAATTATCTTAAAGGTTATATCAATCAAGCAGTTATGCATGTGCTTTGAGTCCCCCCCACAGTGTCACACCTCTGGATACCCAGGTGGAGAAGAGATGGGCTAGCCAGGACTGTTGCCCGGGGTTGGACGGTGTCACAGCTGGTTGGGGCCCTGTGATGGAAAACACAACATGCACAGTACACAATATTTTTAATCCGGAGCCAGAGGGCTCAATTCGTAAAGGAAACAAAACAAAAAGGCAATCAGATGATACACTCAGATTAAGCTGTTGTTGCTGGGAGCTACCCTGGTATTTACTCACGACACCCAAGACTGGACACAGGCTGGACGAAAATCGAGGCTGCAAGTGGTTGATCGGGAATGCCAGGAGAAGCAGGGCCCACATGAGTCACAGAGGCATCATTCCTGTTCAAGCATGGAGCAGGGGGCTTATCCTCAGGCAGGTCTCTTGTCGATGGCTTCTCTGTGCAGTGGGTAGTCTGGCTGGGCCAGTCTGGCAAGGCCCAGACTGCATGGAGACAAATTTGGATGCAGTCCGTTTTGGGCCGGATACAGCTCACAGCAAGCAGAACACAGTTCACACAGTGGGGAACTAACTCACGACCCACTAGCAGCTCATAGCACATTTACATGTAAGAGAATTCTACTGTACCAGGCAAAGCATTCCCCGGTCACAATCGCAAAGTTTCTGCACACACCGGGAGCTTAGGGGTAGCTGGAACTCCTGACAGGCCGATCGCATTCAGCAAAATCTTCGGTCTTCTTCAGGTTGAGCCTGGCCCACTTCAGTAGCTTATTTTAGTCACACAAACTTGGATTTAGTCCAAAATAATTCTCTTCTCTCCCTCTCAGGTGCAGCAGGCAGACATGCAAGCCAAAAACTCAGCCTTTTTACAGTTCTCCCATGCGAATCCACTCAGGATTGCTGCCCAAAATCACTTCAGCTTTCTCTTCTTCAGCTTTCTTCTTAGATCTGCCCTAAACAGCAGGCAGATTGGGGGATTCCCTCAGATCCAAAAGGTTTGGTTGGCTGATTTGGCTGTCAGTCAAAGCAAGAGCTCCCCCTTCGGCTGCAAAAAAGGCACCAAAAGCCCCAAACTACAGTTCCTACAGATTTTGACTCCAGACAGCTCCTGTAGTCCAGCTACATTTTAGGTCTCACCAGAACTGATTGGTCCAATTTGCAGTCCAGGACCAAGACAGTGTAAACAAACAGAACAGTCCTTGCTACAAAAAAGGCAGGTCAGACAAACTACATTATCATTATCACTCTAAATGATTTTCAGCAAATAGTTACATCTTTCAACAGAGCTCCCTCTCAGATTACTTAAGCTGCAATCAGGCAGCTCTTAAAGAGACAGCACAGAGAGGCTATACGGCTCTGGTAATCACATTTAAACTGCTAAAAAGCAGAACACTAGCCTGGCAGTGAGCATTTAGGCAAACTCAAGGAAGACTTTTTGGGAACCCCCATTTGTAGGGGGATTACACCCTTCCCTGCCTGGGAATACTTGGTGTCTGCGTCAAGTCTGTACCATCATAACATTGAAAATGCAACATGTACAAGATATTTATACCATTAGCATGCTATACAAGTACTATCTGATTCATCAATTGGCATAACTTGTCACTTTACTACACATTTCAATGTACTCCACTACAGTATATCATTTCCATTCTGACAATACATTATGCATATTTCACACAGGTAAATTGAACATTACTATACAGAATCATATAATAACTTCCTGTATTCTAAACAATGCAAGACGGGGCCCTTTCCTATCAGCTAACTTGGGGCTGAATGGGGCAGGGGCACCATGGTGAGAGGGCAAAACAAGTAACCTGGAATGGGGTGTCAAGCTCAATTTGGGCAGTGAGCTCTGAGAGACAAACACCTTTGTGGACTACATTGAGAGGCAAATCCACTGGCCTCCCTGGAGAATTGTAACTGAAGCACACCACTGGCTTGACAGCCCGGCCAGTCTTTCTGGGGTGAACAACCACAGTCTCTATACTTTCAGCAATGGTCTTGGAGCTTCCATCACTTGTGAAGGGTGCCTCTGCATGAAGGGGAATGTCCAAGCTGGGAGCACTGTCTGCCCTTTGCTCTGTAGTCTCTGTTTCTACAACACTTGGCTCATTTTGAAGAGACACCTGCACTGAAGGGGGGTTGTCAGCACTCCCATAGTGTTCCTCAAGTTCTGGCATGTCACCAAAATGACTCATGCCATCAGCCTCTCCTTCAGGCAAATCATACAGTTCCACGATACACAAAGACTCAGCATCCTCAGACGTGATACTTTGCACTTCACCTTCAGGGAGCATTGGCTCCAAGGATGATGCCAGGGTGTTAGGCAGTCCAGAAAGCCCAGCTTCATACCCATAATTCAACATAGGATGTCCACAAAACAACTGACTCAGTTCATATGAGGGGTAATAGGCATTATCACACTCACTGTCGTCCGAGTTAGACTGGCATTCATTATCATTCTGGGCCTGCTTTTGGGGGAAGTCTTAAATCAGCAACCATGGGGGCAGGCTGACTCTTTCTTTCTTGCAGCAGCATGAGTCACTGGTCCAGGGGAGTCAATCTCGGGTTCAGCCTCAATTATAACTTGACCAATAGGTAGCAAGTGGTTACGGTGCATGGTCTTGACAGCTTTGGAGTTATTCTCTAGGCGCACTTTGTACACTGCAAAATCATCCAACTTTCCAACTATGACATGGGGAAGATGGTACCATCAATCAGCAATTTTGTGTTTACCATGGAATCCTAAATTTCGCAACAACACATGGTATCCAGGCCTAAGCTCTTGAGCCTTTACTTTTCTATCATGTCTCTCTTTGTTGGCTAGATTTCTTTTGGCAGCCATTGTCTGGGCCAGTTGATAGGCATGGTTCAATTGAGCTTTCAGTTTTTGTACATATTGCAGGTAATCTTCCACTCAGACCCCATCAGGAGAAACCCCAAAACAGAAATCAACAGGCAGCCGGGCCTCTCTCCCGAACATGAGGTGGTAGGGAGAGAACCCGGTAGCATCATTCTTCATGCAATGTGCGTGTACCAAGGTGCTAATCTGCTGGCTCCATTTATGCTTATCTTTTGGGTGGAGGGTGCCTAGTATGTCTAGCAGGGTGCGGTTAACTCATTCTGGTTGAGGATCCCCCTGCGGGTGATAAGGGGTCATTCTTTACTTTCGCACCCCCCATAGAGAGAGCATTTCTTTGATTTGCCGAGTCTCAAAGTCCCAGCCCTGATCAGAGTGAATTCGCTGGGTGGCACCATAGTGTACAAAGACATTTTCCACTAGCATCTTGGCCACGGTAGATGCTTTTTGATCTTTGGTGGGAAAAGCTTGTGTATACCATGTGAAATGGTCCATAACCACTAACACATTGCCAATGTTTCGCAGATCAGGCTCTAAACTCAAGAAGTCTATGCAGACTAGTTCCATTGGGGTGCTGGTAGTAATATTGACAAGGGGGGGCAGCCCTCTGAGGCAGGGCTTTTCTCTGCAGGCAGTGACTACAAGTCCTTACATGGTGCTCAACATCGGCCCCCATCTTGGGCCAGTAGAATCGAGATCGTACTAGGTCAAGGTCGATACTGAGGTGGCCCATATGATTGTGGAGGGACTTCAGTACCAAATCTTTGAAGGCTGTGGGCAGGACCAATTGTTGCTTGCCTATTTGGCCACCCCGATCTACTGTCTCTCTATACAACAACTGTTTAAGCAGCTTCAACTGAGGGCCTTCTTTAAACAATAAAGTGGTTCGCAGATCAGAGGAACGCAACTTGGACATATCTTTTTCCTGCACAAAGGGTGTCAAGTGCTGGCTGAATCATAGGATCTCAGGATTGAGCCCATTGAATGCTGTCATTGTCAAACTGAGGTAGTGCACTAATATCTAGAGCAGAAAAGTGGCAATATGCAGCCGGTATGCAGGTGTCAGAGGGGCCCAAGCAATCTACTAAGCAGTCTGCTGTGTCCGTAGACATCTGTTCATTTCTGTCAAATTTTTTGCACAATGCTCGGATGTCAGATTCAGATAGCCTGACTCAGTCGCTCTTGGAAATGGGCCTCCGGGATAGGGCGTCAGCATCAATATGATTCAGGCCCGGTCGGTATTCGACGGCATAATCATATGTTGACAATGCAGAAATCCACCGGTGCCCCTTGGCATCTAACTTAGCTGAACTCTGTACATAGGCCAATGGGTTATTGTCAGTTCTCACCAATATTTTTGCCCCATAGAGGTAATCATGAAACTGGTCGACAATGGACCATTTTAACGCAAGGAACTCCAACTTGTGCACAGGGTAGTTTCACTCTGACGGGGTCAAGCTCCTACTGGTGAATGCCACTGGTCTCAAACCATCCTCATGGTCTTGATACAGTACAGCTCCTAGACCCTGCAGGCTAGCGTCAGTATGCAACACATAGGGTTTGGTGGGATCTGCATAAGCATGGATGGGGGCGTGGGTGAGCTGGTATATTAATTCGTGGAAAGCTGCTTCACAGTCAGGCATCCAACGGGACCCGAAAAGTTAACCTGGGTGGAAATATGACTTGTCTGGTTCTTTGATTGCCCTTTTTTGTATTTCCAATTGGTAGGAGGGTAACCCTGGGTAAGACTCAAGAGTGGCCGAATCACTTTGGAATAGTCCTTTATGAACCGGCGGTAGTAGTCACAAAATCCCAGGAAACATTGTAGTTCTTTCAAATTGTGGGGCTGGGGCCAAGTAGTCAAGGCTTCAACTTTACTAGGATCAGTCTCTGTCCCCTCTGTAGACACCATGTGCCCCACATACTTCACAGAGGTTTAGAAAAACTGGCACTTGTCAATGGACAGCCTGAGGCCAAAATCTTCCAGTCGGTCTAGTACTTTGAACAGTCAACTCTCATGTTCCTCTAGGGATCTCCCAAACACAATGACATCATCCAAGTACACCAGGCTTTCCAACAAATTCATGTCTTCCACCACTCATTCCATCAGTTGCTGGAAGGTTTGCTGGGCCACCCGATATCCCCTGTGGAATTCTCAAGAATTCGTAGAACCCCAAAGGACAGATGAAGGCTGTCTTCTCGCAGTCCTCCAGAGCCATCAGAATCTGGTAATGTCCACTGCAAAGATCCAACACCGAGAACCATTTGCTCCCATTCAAACAATCCAGAGCATCTTGTATACGGGGCATGGTGTAGTGATCGGGGATGGTCCACCGATTCAGAGTTCGATAATCAACACACATTCTCACAGATCCATTCTTCTTACTGTCAGGAGGTCTAAACCTCACTCTTAGGTTCTTGGCAATATTGGGAATGCAAGGAATCACAAACACGTTGCATAAGAGTAAAACTTGTTTATGACTGCCAAAGGATAAATCACAGTTGCTCTAAGCAGTTCTCACCAATACGAACCAGGAGCCAATGCTAAGCGTTCCCTATACCTCGAGGTTTCTTCGTGTCTCTTGGGGTCTCCGAGGTATAAGACTCAGTGTCTCACATTTTATACCTATGATAATTACTATGGTTACTGTAAGATGGAAACATTTCTAGTTACAGAGATACGCCCTATTGGCTAAATTAGAGGCGACTCCACGGTCTAAGATAACATTATACAATTTTGTAGTAGTCATCGGTTTGTAAAACAAAAGAATACAGTATACAGAGTCTTACATAACTCAGTGTAGTAGTACAAATCACTAAAAGGTGGTAATGCCGACTTCTATATCATAATCATTCCAAGGACACAGATGTCCTAACATCTTATAAGTAAGAAGTATACAGAGAGTACATAATAAAATGTATTAGCAAGCAAAATGTATTATAGTAATATGCGTACATATCCTGACATCTGCTCTTATACAGTAGATGCCCTTAGCCCTATATGATGGTGTACCTCTGGGGGTACCAATAAGGATGCAGGAACCTTATGTAACATTATGCACAACCACAATGGGAGAAGCATATGGGCTCCTGGATTCTTGTATCACACCAACCACGAGCATTTCCTGCAAGTGTCTTCTCACATCGTCTATGTCTGCAGGGGCTAGGCGTTGAGACCTCTCTCGAAATGGCCGTTCATCATGCAGGCGTATGTGATGCTCCGCACCCTGGACACATCCCACGTCCCATTCCTTCGATGAAAACACTTGATCTCTCTGGGCAAGTTTCTGGCTAATTCTAGTTTTCCATTCAGCTGGCAACGGGGAGTCACCAAAATCAAACAAGTCGGGAGTCACTCTGTCTTGCCAGGGTGCTTGTTGCTGGGCAACTCTGCAGTGTACCGTAGCTAGGGTGCATCCTCTGTTCACCCGGATCTCCCAATCTGACACATTATGAACCTGGACCACCACTCATTATGCATAGGCATGAGCACGAACTGGCAAGATGCTGGGCTTAACCAGTAATCCTTCTGCCAATTTTCCATCGCCTGGCACGTCCAACATCAGTATTTTGTTCTTGACATCTTTGCAGAGGTGGACCTCCCCTTGAACTGTACACTAGGCATTAGGGGCCAGTACCATTGAATTAGGATTCTTCTTCCACATGACCCCTACCGGTTCATCCTGGTCCACTCCCTTGGGGTTCTGTTGCAAATCATAGGCCCTCTTGATCAGAGTCGGAATTCTTAGGCCCTGTCAGTCCATCAAACTTCTTTCTCGCGACACAGTTGTGCCAGTCTCCCAAACATATGGGCTTTGGTCCCAATTAACAGGGGAGCTCCATCATACAGTCCAGTAGGGGGACAAACTAAGGCCAGTGTCTCGACTTGCTCCTCTACAGCAGTTAGAGCTCCAGGAAATGACAACCAGAGGTGGACATATCCTAGGTAGGGATAAGACTTGTCGCTCAGCCCCCATACATGTAGGCCTTCCAGGGATTGTAAGGGCACAGCAGATAAGTGTTTGTCATACCAGTCCTTAAATACAATGGTCACTTAAGTTGCAACCCACTGTCCAGCACAGCCCGAGTAGGAATACCATTCACAGCCATGATAGTCTTCATTGAAGGGCCCACTATTTTAGACCAGTCTGGATGGACAGCAGCAGGGGCCTGGATGGACGATTTAGCCACAAAGGGGTTTGAGTTAGGATGTCCGAAGCCTTCACTGTGGTCATTTTGTGCACCCCTTGAGCACCGATTCAGTTTCCCAAGCTCTGCTTGAAGCCGGTTCACCACTTTCTCCAAGTCTTTCTGAGACCGGCATTCCCTCTTCACATGGCCATCCTTTCCACAGTTGTGACAAATTATAGACTACTGGGTCATCCTTGGAAAGAACATTGCATGAGGAACTGAAGTAGTAGCAAGGGATCAGAGTCCAATATCTACTTACAGTGGTGAGGGGGCACAATGTGCCTCAATAGTTCCTTTAGGGTGGCAGTCAGTTCTTTGACTTCAGCCTGGGAGCTACCCTCGGTAGAGGATGCCTGAGGGTGCACCTGCACCCCCATGGCAGTCACGTCCCGAGAGGAACCAGAATCTTGTTCCCTGGGAGGAACCCTTGCAGAGGCACCCGCCTTCAACTCCTGGACTTCCTTTAATAGCTCGACTTTCAAAAACTGGGCCCAGGGCTGGAAGTCTTTTGCATTCTCAGAGTGCTCATTAGGTGCTGACTTTAGCCCTTGAACCCCACTTGGATGATCACTCTCCGTCACTTGCGCAGTAGCAGCAGATATTGGTGAAATTCCCCTCTGGGGTCACCTTTGCTCAACTCTCCAAATTTCTTTCATTAGCTCGTCATAAGAGGGGGGCGATTCCAGTCAGTTGGCGAGGCACAATTGAAGCAGTAACAATTCTGAAAATGGAGCAGACTTAAGGATCTGGTCCAGCCTAGTTTGATCTAATCCATTTGATGGCAAACTACTCTTTCTGAGGCACTCTTGTAGCAGCTTTTCAAGCCGAGGTACATACACAGACATTGGCTGCCCTGAGTACTGCTGGGCATTTCTTACTCTCCACCACAGGTCCTCATCTGAATCTGGGCTCCCATACACATTCTCCAATGCATCAAGATAGTCCTGTGCAGTTGCTTCAGGGTTATTGGCCTGCTTGGCACAGATGGTAGCCAGGGCAGGACCTCGGAGGCTCTCACTCAACCTCTCATTTCTCTGCTTCTGATCATTGCCATTCAAGTACTAGATGGGCAGCATAGTCTATCCAGGTCTCCCAGTCATCCTCCCCCTTGGGGGTGGGAAGGGTGCCCGAGAAGATTCTCAACCTTCCGTAGGAGTCATGACTAATGGCAGGTACAGATATAGGGGCCAGCATTGGCATGGGCACAGAAGGTGGGGCAGTAACAGGTGCTGGAGTGGGAGAGGGTGTTGGGGAGGGAACAACCCCAGGTGGCAGGAATAGTTTCTTAAAGTCCTCTACGGTTTTCCCTTCCTCCAGCAACAACTTAGCAAATTTCTCCTGAAAAGTCTCAGATAATAGGGGGAGCTCATCCTCCCCAGGGTCTTTACTGCCTCTAGTTATCACTTTCCAGGTGGCTGGGGCAATAGTCCGTGGCACATTGGAACTGTCCACTGGGTCACTACACTCTACTAAAGCCGTGAAAGTTTGGGCGGTCAAATCAGCCTGTCTTCCCACCACCACAGCGTTTGTTAAACATTCAGCTTTGGAAAGTACTCCTTCTACAGCGTCTTTACCAATGTTCAGGAAAATATCCAATATGAGCAGGGCATTGTGAGGGTCCATCTCCTGCCCTGTACACCACCCCACCAACTGGTGCACAGCCACTTCTGTTGGGGTAGCCATTTATGTTTGACAATAATTCATCATTTCAGCCACTAGAAGACACAAAATCCCATCGGTGCACTTCCAAGATGTAACCCCTAGGTGGCGCTATCCCAAGGGCTACTACCCCTGCCTGCTTGGCTAGTAGAAGGTTAAGGGGCCTGAGTTCTGAAACGGGTGCCTCCACCCGGAGGTCAGGGTTGTTAGTGGTCAAGCTAACCTGGGCACAGCCCTCCTCTTTCCCCTCTAGTGGCCTGAACACTGTACAATAATCACTTTCACAATACCTCTGGTACACCACACAAGTACCCATACTGTTTGCACTTACAACCAGGGCTGGTTCCTCTGGCTCGACCCTGGGGACCCCCTGAAAAACAAGGTTATGCACAGCAAATAGCAACAGTACAGTATTTTGAGCACAAACTGGAACCACAGTCAGATTACATGCAGAAAAAGTTAGATCTGATTTATTCAGGGGACTTGAACAAGGGAGGGTCAAAATCAGGTTAATTATCTTAAAGGTTATATCAATCAAGCAGTTATGCAAGCGCTTTGAGTCCCCCCACACAGTCACACCTCTGGGCACCTAGCTGGAGAAGAGATAGGCTAGCCAGGACTGTTGCCCAGGGTTGGCCGGCGTCGCAGCTGGTTGGGGCCCTGTGATGGTAAACACAACATGCACAGTACACAATATTTGTAATCCGGAGCCAGAGGGCTCAGTTCGTAAAGGAAACAATACAACAAGACAATCAGATGACACACTCAGATTAAGCTGTTTTTGCAGGGATCTACCCTGGTATTTACTCATGATACCCAAAACTGGACACAGGCTGGACAAAAATCGAGACTGCAGGTGGTTGATCTAGAATGCCAGGAGAAGCAGGGCCCACATGAGTTGCAGAGGCATCATTCCTGTTCAAGCGTGAAGCAGGGGGCTTATCCCCAGGCAGGTCTCTCATCGATGGCTTCTCTGTGTAGTGGGTAGTCTGGCTGGGCCAGTCTAGCAAGGCCCAGACCGCATGGAGACAAATTCGGATGCAGTCTGTTTTGGGCTGGATACAGCTTACAGCAAGCAGAACACAGTTCACACAGTGGGGAACTAACTCACGACCCACTAGCAGCTCATAGCACATTTACATGTAAGAGAATTCTACTGTACCAGGCAAAGCGCTCTCCCCGGTCACAATCGCAAAGTCTCTGCACACACAGAGAGCTTAGGGGTAGCTGGAACTCCTGACAGGCTGCTCGCATTCAGCAAAATCTTCAGTCTTCTTCAGGTTGAGCCTGGCCCATTTCAGTAGCTTTCTTTAGTCACACAAATTTGGATTTAGTCCAAAATAATTCTCTTCTCTCCCTCTCAGACAAAGCAGGCAGACATGCAAGCCAAAAACTCAGCCTTTTCACAGTTCTCCCATACGAATCCACTCAGGATTGTTGCCCAAAATCACTTCAGCTCTTTCTTCTTCAGCTTCCAGCTTAGATCTGCCCTAAACAGCAGGCATCTTGGGGGATTCCCCTAGATCCAAAAGGTTTGGTTGGCTGATTCATCTGTTAAGTCAAAGCAAGAGCTCCCCCCTCAGTTGCAAAAAAAAGGCACCAAAAGCCCAAAACTACAGTTCCTACAGATTTTGACTCTGGACAGCTCCTGTAATCTGGCTGCATTTTAGGTCCCACCAGAACTGATTGGTCCAATTTGCAGTCCAGGACCAAGATAGTGGAGACAAACAAAACAGTCCTTTATCATTATCACTCTAAATGATTTTCAGCAAATAGTTACATCTTTCAACAGTGCTCCCTCTCAGATTACTTATGCTGCAATCAGGTAGGTCTTAAAGAGACAGTACACAGATGCTATACAGGCTCTGGTAATCACATTTAAACTGCTAAAACACAGGACATCAGCCTAGCAGTGAGCATTTAGGCAAATTCAAGGAAGACTTTTTGGGAACTCTCATTTGTAGGGAAGTTACATCTAAAAGTATCCAAATGCAGTCCCCTGCACTTAGACATAATAAAGCATTACATTAGAAAGGATACTGTGAAGCCAGCTAGAAATTCCCATTTTTTACAACGAATAAATACTTTTAGATTTTTCTATATCTTTTTGAACGTTATTAGCACTTTACGTTAAGAGGCGTTTTGCTATGAAAATGATGATGGTAGCACTAATGCTTCACCCCCTGATGAAGAGGCAGAACATCCTCGAAGTGCCTGGGCTGCTAACCGCTGGGTTATGGCATAATAAATTAAGCCCATTTACAGAAGAAAGGGTTTTGAAAGAACTCTTAAAACTGAAAGTGGACAAAGCAATGGGGCCTGATGGGATTCATCCCAGAATTCTAAAAGAACTAAGGGTAGAACTAGTGACACCACTGACTACCCTCTTTAACAAATTATGGGAGGATGGGGTGGTACCCGAGGACTGGAGGAGGGCAGATATGATTCCCCTTCACAAAAGTGGGAGCAAGGCAGAAGCAGAAAACTACAGACCTGTTAGTTTAACCTCAGTGGTAGGGAAAATGATGGAATCACTTCTGAAGGAAAGAATTGTTGAGTATCTAGAGACCAGAGGGGCTCAGGACCCAAGGCAGCATGGATTCACAGCAGGAAGGTCATGCCAGACAAATCTGATAGATTTCTTTGACTGGGCGACCAAAGTAGTAGATCAGGGAGGGGCTGTGGACATGGCCTACCTAGACTTTAGCAAGGCATTTGACACAGTCCCACACAAAAGATTAATATACAAGTTAGCCAGCCTAGGAGTGGGTCCCAAGATGACAGCCTGGGTAAAGAATTGGTTGGAGAATAGGACAGAGAGAGTAATAGTAAATGGATTCCACTCTGAAGAAAGGGGGGTTACTAGTGGGGTACTGCAGGGTTCAGTATTAGGACCAGTCCTCTTCAATGTCTTTATAAGCGACATTGCAGAGGGACTGGAAGGAAAAGTATGTCTCTTTGCAAATGACAAAAAGATCTGCAACAGAGTTGATGCACAAGGTGGGGTGGAAAGGATGAGAAGGGACTTGGCAAGGTTAGAGGAATGGTCAAATGTATGGCAGATTAGATTCAATGCTAAGAAGTGCAAGGTAATGCACCTGGGAAACAAAAACCCCAGGGGAAGAGTACACAATGGGGGGTGAGATACTAACAACAACAAAAATGGAACAGGACTTTGGGGTAGTCATATCAGATGATTTAAAGGTGGGCAAGCAATGTGAGAGGGCAGCAAGGAAGGCTGGGGGGATACTGGGATGCATAGGGAGAGGCATCACCAGTAGAAAACAGGAAGTTATTTTCCCTCCCAGTTGGTGAGACCCCTTCTGAGTACTCATGCAGTTCTGGAGACCCAATCTCCGCAAGGACATAGACAGGATGGAGGCTGTCCAGAGGAGGGCAACTAAAATGGTACAGGGTCTACACCGGAAGACATATGAAGAGAGACTTAAGGAGCTGAATATGTATAGCCTCGA
This sequence comes from Neoceratodus forsteri, assembly GCA_016271365.2. Taxonomy (NCBI): domain Eukaryota; kingdom Metazoa; phylum Chordata; order Ceratodontiformes; family Ceratodontidae; genus Neoceratodus; species Neoceratodus forsteri. The sequence continues at coordinate 32,746,851 of JADMNL010000023.1, forward strand.
GGAAAGGGGGAGAGACATGATAGAAACTTAAGTATCTCAAGGGAATCAACAAAGTCCAAGAGGGTAGCATCTTTCAAAAAAAAAAAAAAAAGAGGTGTGCAAGAACAAGGGGGCACAATTTGAAGATAGAAGGGGGGCGGCTCAGAGGTAATTTAAGGAGGTGTATTTTTCACAGAGAGGGTTGTGGATGCATGGAACGGACTTCCGGAGGAGGTTGTGGAGTCAAAAACAGTGGTGGAATTCAAGCATGCATGGGACAGTCATAAGGCAATTCTAGGGGGTTGGGGTAGGAAGAAGTAGGCTGCTGGTTAACTAGGATTTGCAGCTTATCCAATGGGTAGGGAAATGGGCAGACTGGGTGGGCCAAGCGGTCCTTATCTGCCGCCAAAAATCTATGTTTCTATGGGTAAACCGATTTTCCTGTGGTGTGCATGGTTTCATTTGTGTGTGTTTTGTTTGGATTTATGAATGGAATTGCTTTCAAACATGTCCTTAAACTACGACATTTCCTTGTGTTTATATTTGACTTCTTTATATATATTGGTTGTTGTAATTGTTATTTCTGCCTCTTCATATGCTGCCCGCAGCTTCAAACTCTATTTTCACTTTATGTCAATACATTTGCAGGAATATCTAAAAGAGCCATACTGCTGGAAATTAGTAAGGTTGTTATATTACTAGTATGTGCACCTGTCTAAAAAATCCTGAAAAAAGATTGATGGCATTGTGCATTAATTAGTTACCATCTATTATGCCACACTTATGAAACCGTTATTTTTTCTATGATCCCAGTCTGAGTCTTCATATAATTATCTTCTTGGCTTATACAGTAGGTGCGCTTGGAACATGAATAGCAGTATGAATTAGAAATAAGAAAATTTGAAATGGCTTCTCATTTGCTTTTTCCTAACACTCTGACTGTATATGTTATTCAGTATTTGGACAAACATTTTAATATTTTTTGTATACTTTTTCCATTGTTTTTACAATTTTACACTGCTTTATATTTTCCATATTGTAAATGCTGCAGCAATTAATTGTTAGCACATATTCCTTATTGTGAGCAAAACTATGTGTTTTTATGCACTTTATTTTTTTGTCAATGATTAATTACTGCCACTATTTATTGTGCTTGTTCACAGTCCGGCCCTGCCCCCTGAAGAAGCCACAGAGCATGATGATATGTAGGGGTGGTTGGTTGTGATATTCTAACTTTTGCACCCGAAATAGCTAAGCCTACGGTATTTGGTGTGTGCACTGTTTCATTTTCTGCTTCCAGTTCAACAGCATAGTTGCACCTTTGGAAGCAGCAGTGCTCCAGCCTCTACATGAACTGTCCTACCATCTACTTCTCAGACTGTCCACAAAGGGTTCATTGTCAATTGAGTGACTACTTTATGGCGACTGCAATTTGAGCTACTAATAGCGAATGCATTTTGAGTGTTGACAAATCCCAGCACTGCATATTTCGTGACCAAATCACAACTAGAGCTGAAAGTTATAAGCTAACAGGTGCAGGTCAGGTATTCTGCAACTACCTGAACAACACACTCCATCAGGTCAGTACCTCCTATGGCTGCCACCCGCTACTGCCCCGGACACAACCTGAGCCATGCTCAGCCTGGGAATCACAGCTTTTATTGCACTGCTGCACCTATTCCTCATCTTCCACAGGTGCAGTATGGGTCATGCATGTATCCCCATGTAACACAAAGGGGCTCCCTCCCCCCCATCTTTAGGATTATAACACCATGCCACACATGGACCCTGGGGTAGACTACATCTGTGGGGTCGCCGTACTATCCATTTGCTGCAATGTGACGATCACCCTTATTGTATTCGCTCAAATTGTATTGCTCAGTTGATGTGTTACCTCCACAAAGAGACCTCTGACTTAACCTTTGAGGAATGATCATCAGTCTCTTTTTCAAGGCAAGAAACAAAGAAAAATAGAATGTTTTGGCAGAAAAGGCCCACTTGGCTTACCCAGCCTGCCCAGATGGTCCCTTCTTTGTCTGCCTCCACAGACCTAACTGGTCTCCCCCCCCCCCGGCTATGCACTAATATTCCCTTACATCTGTCCCACATATGCTTGAAGCCCCCTATTGTTTTAACCATCACCACTTCTGCTGGCTGTCTGTTCTGGGTATCTACCACTCTTTCAGTGAAGTAGTGCTTCCTCACATTCCTTTTTACCCCTCCCAGCTTCATTGCATGTTCTCTGGTCCTGGTGCTCTTCCTCCTTTGAAAGACTCCCCTCTTGTGCCATTCACATTCGTGAGGTAAAGACAGTAAATCAGATATCAAGTATTTTCATCTGTAGGCTTTGTTTCTGAGGAGTTAGAATTTGAGTTAAACCTCTCCACAAAGGTTTTGAACATTTTAAAAGTCTCCAGAAAACCAGCATTTACAAAACAATTTCCTCAAAATGTAAATGTTTCTATTTGGCGCAATTCCAAACATGTTTCTCCAGGTACCTCAGTTATTTCTGGCATCTCAGATTACCTGTTAGTTACATTTTAAAGATGAGGGACCTAGCACCTACAGGTCTCAATTTTGGGGAACTCATAGCTTCTAATTTGGTGTTCAAAAGGTTTTTAAGGGATTAAACTATCTTTATCCTCTTGTAAAGTAGCCCTGTCCCAATTGAGATTTCATTGTGGTTCTTTCTCAGCTCAAGGAGGAGCCTTATGAACTGTTACATTCCTGTGACTTGACATTCTGTAGTTGGAAAGTGGTCCTTTTAGTTGCAGTTAACTCAGCAAGGAGAGTAACCAAGCTTCAGACTCACTATTCTCCCTGACTACCTTAATTTTCACAAAGAAAAAAAGTTGTCCTCAGAACACGTTTGAAATTCCTTCTTAAACTGGTGTCAGAATTTCATAGAAACATAGAAGTTGACGGCAGATAAGGACTGCAAGGCCCATCCAGTCTGCCCTTTTCTTTTTCTACCTTATAAATGTGCCATCGGCCTTTGCTCTGTCAGTGACCTATCTATTCATAGTCATTTGTATTGCTTCCTTATGCCTATCCCATGTCTGTTTGAAGCCCTGCACTGTATTCATAGCCACCACTTCTTGTGGTAAGCCATTCCATGCATCCACCACCCTTTCTGTGAAAAGAATTTCCTCACATTCCCCTTAATCAGCCCCCTCTAATCTCATGCTGTGTCTTCTTGTCCTGCTATTTTCTTATATTGAAACATGTTAGACTCTTTCACCTTTTAATGCCCTTAAGGTGTTTGAATGCCTCGATCATATCACCTCTCTCCCTCCTTTGCTCAAGGGTATACATATTGAGCTCCGTTAATCTGTCCTCATATGTCTTCTGATGCAGTCCCTGCACCATTTTGTTGCCCTTCTCTGGACTGCCTCAACTTGGTTAATGTCCTTTGTGAAGGTGTGGCTCAATACTGCACACGCAGTACTCAGATGGCAGCCCAACTAGTGTCTTGTAAAGAGGGATTATTACCTCTCTATGACTTGTGATACCCCTACTAATACACCCTAACACCCCCTAGCCTTACCTACTGCTTTAGAGGTCTGGTTTGATGATTTCAGGTCATCAGTAATGATGATGCCCAAGTCTCTTTCTTCCTTTTGACTGCTAGCAACTCCTCCCAGCCTATAGGTGGCTTCAGGGTTTTCTTCCCTATGTGCATGATTTTGCACTTCTTTGCATTAAATCCCAGTTGCCACTCTTCTGACCATTTTGCTAGTTTATCCAGATCTCTTCTCATTCTGCCCACCCCATCTGGATCATCTACTCTGTTGCAGATCTTGGTGTCATCTGCAAACAGACAAGCCTTACCTCTAGTCCATCTGCAATGTCACTAATGAAGATGTTGAAGAGGACTGGCCCAGGACTGATCCCTGAGGTACCCCACTTGTGACTTACATCTCTTCTGACTGTATACCATTTACCACCACTCTCCGTTTTCGTCCGACAACCAGTTTGCCACCAGTTGACCAACTTCTGACCCACCCCGAGCCTACTCAGCTTATTTATCAATCTTCAATGTGGAACAGTGTCAAAAGCTTTGCTGAAGTCAAGGTAGGTGGCATCAACTGCTCCCCCTTGGTCCACCACTCTGGTTACCCAGTCAAAGAAATCTATGAGATTAGTTTGACATGACCTTCCTTTTGTAAACCCATGCTGTCTTGGATCCTGTGCCCTATGGATTCCAGGTGTTGCACTATCCTTGCCTTAAGGTGCCTCCATAATCTTGCCCACTACTGAGAGTAAGACTGACTGGTCTGTAGTTCCCCGCCTCCTCCCTGCTACCACTCTTGTGGAACGGGATCACATGAGCCCTTCTCCAGTCTTCTGGGACCTCTCCTGTGCTCAGAGACTCACTAAACAGTTCTGCTAATGACTCTGCTAGTTCCACCTTTAGCTCCTTAAGTACCCTGGGATGTGCCATCAGGTCCCATTGCCTTATCCACCTGAGCTTAGCAAGCTCTTGTAGGACCCTTTTTTGTGAAGGAGTAGTGCTCACCTCCCTCCCCCCGTGTCCATGATGCTGAGCTGTGGGCCCTGCCCTACCTTCTCTTCAGTAAATACTGAGCAAAGTATCTATTTAGGATAGATGCCTTTCAGGTCCTCCTCCGAACATGCTCCCCTTTCTCCATTAAGCTTAGCAATACCCCTCTGGACTTTTCGCCTTTCACTAATGTATCTATAGAAAGTCTTGTCACCTTCTTTTACTGTTCATGCTAGTGTTTCCTCAGTTTGGAACTTTGCCTGCCTTACTGCCTTACCTGCTTCCCTTAGGGCAGTTTGGTATGCCTCCTATCTTCATCCCACTGTGTTCCTTATATTTCCTGAAGGCCAGCCTTTGGCTCCGACCTTTTCTGCTACTGTATTTGAGAACCAAAGCGTTTCCTTCTTCTTTGCACTTCCTTTTCTGTCTAACACAATGGATGTTGCTTCAAGCATTGCATCCCTAATGCTTGCCCACTTTGCCTGTACCCCTCACCTCTGTTTCTTTTTGCCAGGGCTAGCTTAACTCTGTTGGCCATCTTATCAAAGTCAGCTCCTCTGAAGTCCTAGATTTTGCCTTGGAATGGGATGATTTAGATGTAGTAGCCAAATTGAACCATACCATGTGATGATCACTGGCCCCCAGGTGACCTTCTACCTGGAGATCTGTGATCCCTTCCCTGTTAGTCAGTACTAGATCTAGGATAGCCCTGTCTCGTGTGGGTTGCTGTACCAGTTGTTTGAGGCCCTCCCTCTGCAGGGAATCCACTGTGTGTCTAGTTCTGGCAGATGTTCCTGCTGGTATTGACCAATCTGTATCTGGCATGTTAAAGTCTCCCATTATCAGAACCTCCTCTTTAGCTGTCATGTTTTGTATATCTTCTAACAGTAATGTGTCTATGTCCTTCCCCTGGTCTGGGGGCCTGTAGACAACCCCAGCTCTTATGGCTGTTCCATTTCCTGTTTCCAGGGTGACCCACAGTTCTTCTGGCTCCTTATGTGTGTTGAATTTCTGTAGCTTTGATATTTTCATTAACATAGGGCCACTCTCCCCTCCCCTTTTTGCACCTTGGTCTCTTCTGAACAATACATAGCCAGGTACTGAAGTCTCCCAAGTGTGGTTACTGGTAAACCACATCTCACTAATTGCTACTATGTCCAGTTTAGCCTCTGACATTATTGCCTGCAGGTCTGGGATCTTATTTCCCAGGCTGTGAGCATTTGTACATGATTTTCCATTGGCCAGATTTTGGTGTGTTAGTTGTTGGGTGAGGTTTGGCATTACCCTGTGCGTCGTATGGGAGACAAACCTTTTTCTTACCTGGTGATGCAAATGAACTGCAAACATGCTGAATCCTGTTTGACCACTAACTGAGGGGAGGGTGTCTTCCCATTCGATGTATAGGGTGCTGCCTCTCCCCATTTGCTAGTTTAAATATTCTGCAAAGACATCAAACTTCTGCCCCAATGCACTGGCTCCTCCTTAGTCAGATGCAGTCCATCAAATTTAAAGAACTTTCGCTCCTAGAACTGTTGCCAGTTCCTACAAATCTGTGTCCTTTTCCTGGCACCAACCCTTGAGCCACGTGTTTGCTCCCCTATCTCCCCTTCTCTGACCTTCTGTCCATCTGCTCCCTCTCCCAGACTGGCAGGATCTCAGAGAGGAGATGCCGGATGAAATAGATGATAGTTTGTCACCCAGCCTGGTCAGGTGCTCCTTGGTCTCCAACTGACCAGCTGGCGAGATCGATAGTCCCTATGTGTACTAGGACATCAATGTTTTCTCCTGCTTTGTGAACAATTTTTAGCAATGCGGTCAGTGTCTCCCATGCTGATGTACCTGGGAGACATCTGAGCATTACCCCTGGCTGGAGGTGGGTATCAACTCACCGAATCATGGAGTCTCCTATGATCAGAAGTTTTTTGGATTTCCTTTTTGCTTTGGTTCCTGATTTGGGTGAGTTATGTTGTGCTAGCTCCTGCTCTGCAGTGTCCTGCTCTGCAGTGTCTTCTGCCTCTTTGTTTGATTTCAGAGATAGAGGCAGATACCTGTTTGTAGTGTTTATATGGTTTTTGGAGGTAATATGTTGAAGAGCAGAGAGTGATGGGGCACCCGATTTGCCCCTCCTAACCACCTGCCAACCTCCTGGACCAACTACCCTCTGTGGTCGAGGTTTTCCTGTTGGATGCTGGGGAAATGGGGGGTGGTTCTTATAATGTATTTCCTCTCAAATATGAAATTTGAGGCGTACAATCTCTGTCCATGCTGCCCGGAGCTGAGCCCTAAGATCTCCAAAGGCCCAGCATGTAGGACAGTGTCCTAAATCCTGTAAGACTGTCCTTCTGAAAATTGTTCCACGGTACCTGCAGTTAATGATATCCATTCCAAATAAGTTGCTGGGTTTATAACCTAGTCAGAGTAATTAGAAGGAAAAAAAAAGGAAAAAAAAATGCAAGTAATGGTTTGATTGTGTTTTGTTTAACTTGTTATAAGAAGTTAAATTACTAGTGCCCCTGTAAATGAGCTCACCTTGTGGAGGCCCCACTGATCCACCCCTTCCTGCTCTGCCACAGGAAATGTCACAACTGTGGTACCCTATAAAAGGAGTGTAGTGTGGGGTGGTTGGGGATGGGGTGGTGGCTGGGCCCTTCCCCTGCCGAAAAAGAAGAACCACAGATGAAAGAACAAGGAGGTAAGAGCAGAAACAATCAGTCAACAACAAATGCAGTAACCCTGAAAGCTTATCCTAATGTTAGATAAAACTGTAAAACCTGTAAAGCACCACCTGTAATAATTTCAGAGAAGATATACGCTGTAAGAAACACTTTGCTACAGAGAAAAATAAAACAATGAAATGTTAGCACAAACAGAAGCAATCCCTGTGAGTAAAAAATAAAACCACCACCACACAGTAAATCTGCTTAGCCAAAATAAGTCTTAATCCTTTTCTCTTTCTCTGGTAAGTTTCTCTACTCTGCCTTTCAAGCAGTCTTAGAAGGTAAGAGCTCAGGTGAAGCTAGGTGCCTTGGCCAGCAAACCAAGTCTTCTCATTTCATAGTTTTCTTCCCTAGACCTCATACAAATCCAGAAGAAGCACAACTCCACAAGTTGGAAGTGAAGAGGTTTCTCAGTTCTCGGCCCACTCTACTCCACCAACGAGGGATTGCTGGAGATTCCCAGGGTGTGTTTAAAGACATCGGGGGCTCGCTCTTTTGCTTTTGAAGCCCCTACCCTGTGGAATTGTCTACCTTGTTGGGTTCAAGAGTGCTTGACCATCCAGAGTTTTAAAACAACACTAAAGACTTATTTATTTAGCCATGCAGTCCCGGACTCTGTTATATGATTTTATCTTTTATCGTATGCTTTTCAGCTCATGACCTATTTATATTTTAATAGGAAATTGTTTGTTCTAAAAAGTTTTATCTTTATGGTTTTATGTGCAAGCACTTTGGTTTCAGAAAAGCGTTTTTTTATAAACAAAGAATGATTTGATTGATTTGAACTAAAATGGTGCAGGGTCTGCACCAGAAGACATATGAAGAGAGGCTAAAGGAGCTTAATATGTATACCCTCGAGGAAAGGAAGGAGGGGGGGACATGATATAAACTTTCAAGAACCTCAATAGAATCAACAAGTCCAGGAGTGTAGCATCTTTCAGAAAAAGAGATGTGCAAGAACAAGGGGGCTCAATCTGAAGATAGAAGGGGGACGGCTCAGAGGTAATATGATGAAGTATTTTTTCATGGAGAGGGTTGTGGATACATGGAATGGCCTTTCTGCGGAGCTTGTGGAGTCAAAAACAGTGGGGGAATTCAAGAATGAATGGGACAAACATAAGACAATTCTAGTGGGGGGGGTAGGAGGAAGTAGGCTGTTGGTTAACTAGGATCTGCAACTTATCCAGTAGGTAGGGAAATGGGCAGACTAGGTGGGCCAAGCGGTCCTTATCTGCCATCAAATTCTATGCTTCTATGTAATTCACTAGGTGACCTTCTAATGTCCTCAGGACATTTACTCCGTATCAGTGTGCTCAACAGCCAGCTACTCCCTCTACAAGCAATACTTAGCTATGGCTCACAGTCTTTGTTCTGCATCCCAGGCAGGCATAGCACCTTACCTCCATGCATTTTTTCTTTCCTTTTCATTATGTTTTTTTTTTTTTTTGTCCTCCACCCTGCAACTGCTTGCTCTTCATTGGCACAAAGTTGGGTCAGATCCCTTCACCCCACCCTGCTTTGAGGTGATCTCCCAGCTCAGCATTGATCTTTGTGGGACCCAAGAGTGTTGGAGGTGAGGCCTATCATGAATGGAGCTCTGGGGGGTACCCGTATTTCTCTCTCACTAAGCCGTCCTTCTACTCATGGCACTGCACAGTTACCACACTGTGGCCAGACTGGGAAGAATTGTCTTCTATGAACTGAGACATGCTTCGTGGTCATCACAAGAGTCACTGTTGCTATTGGGCATGGTGCCAGCCCACCCTGGTTAGGACAGTACACATGGACCCTGGTGCACACTCAGAGGCTCACTTTGAAGTCAGGTAGCCTATATGGTAGCACACCACACTACAATCAGGTCATTGGTCAGCTGAAGTAAAGCTTTCTATCCTACGTATGTCCAAGTCATGGACCTCAGCACAACTGGATACCATCAATGCTTTTCATTAGTGTCTGATCTCATATGCCATGGTCTGTGTTAGGTCATACTTCCACTGCAATCAGCATTAGATTTGATTCAAAAAGCACACAGTAGGCATATTATCTCAAGGACCCTGAGTCTCTTCCTTGTCATTGCCCCCCCCCCCACTACCACCTTATGTCTACTGTTTTTTTTCTCTCCTTCATTCAGAACATCTCCTGATTGTGGCCTCCACTGTTTCACTTGGTAACTAAGCATTTTTATGTTTGCTTGCACGCATGTGCAAGAAACATAATGCCATCATCAGAGTTTTCAGAGGTGTGGCAGCCCTCTTCCAATTCAGGCAGTGTGTTTGCAGACGCTGCCGCAGTTCTCCAATGCCTGCTGGAGCTGTCTATGACAGCAGTCCAAAATGCAGTGGAGTACAGTTGAAAGGGGGAGCTATGCTTCAGTGAGCAGCGATAAGATATCGCCTGCTCATGCAACTCCCCTACCCATATACACACACACACACACACACACACACACACACCACACCGCTGACTCGCCTCCATGCACACACTGTGTCGCCGACTGGAGGTGCCCAACTCCGTCGGCTGTGCTGCGCCCCCAAACAGAGTTTCTTATGCCACGCTGGATGCCCACCCCTAATGTGGCTACATAGGTATAGCCGACGGGGTGCCCAAATCCCCATTGGCTCCACTGGTCTCTCCCGAGTACAGGTGCCACGCTGGGAACGCACCCAGCATGGCAAATGTCCTGTCGCCTCATTTAAATAAAAAAAACCAAACTCAGAAACGGTCCTCGCTGTCTCTGCCCCCACCCGCGCCCACCCACTGCGCACTCCTGCTCCACACCCCTCACCCCATACTTACCTCCGGACTCTAGCGACGATCTTCAGTGGACGGGAACACATCTGCATTCTTTCAAAGCTGACCAAACTGAGGAAATGCTGGTAAGCTGTATAATGGGATAGATAGGGTTTTTCAACTTTGCAGCATATCTCAGGCATTTTTGAATTTTGCACCAAATTTTCAACATGGGGTTTTTGGGACCCCTTCTCATGAATGCTCTCACTGTCATGGCATTAATCGGCCCAAAGGGTGATTTCGCAGTCACTGCGTGAAATCACCTTTCAGGACTGAGTAATGAAATGACACTGCCACTGTTCATAAGGTGGGCTCTCAAAAAGCCTATGTTGAAAATTTGGTGAAAAATTCTTACAATGACTGTTTTATTTAGCGCAGCATTGCGTAGCGTTCCTGTGCACACTGTAAGTTTGCAATTTTCAATATTTTCACTCCATATTTTCAACATTGCCATTTTACCACACCTCCTTATGAGCAGTACAGCTGTTATTTTTCACATCTTGCTCAAAACATGTTTCTGCCCAGGTAGCGCACAATGGCATAGTCGGTGTGCGAAATCAATGTATGGGACACATTAAGAAAATCACAGTGACACTGTTCATGAGCAGAGGTCTTAAAATGGCTATGTTGAAAATTTGGTGAAAAAATTCCTAAAAATGACTGTTTTAAAAGCGCGTTGCGCAGTTCCTACGCATGCTCGTAAGTTTGTGAATTTTCAATATTTTCACTCCAGATTTTCAACATTGCCATTTTATTACACTTCCTTATGAGCAGTGCAGCTGTCATTTTTCACATCTTGCCCAAAACGTGTTTCCGCCCATGTAGCGCACAATGGTGCAGTCGGTGTACGAAAGCAATGTTTGGGACAGATTAAGAAAATCACAGTTACACTGTTCATGAGCAGAGGTCTTAAAATGGCTATGTTGAAAATTTGGTGACAAGTCCATCAAATGACTGTGTTACGAGTGAGCATTGCGCAGTTCCTACGCACCCTTGTAAGTTCATGACTTTGTAATATTTTCAGTCCAGATTTTCACCAGTGGCATTTTTCCACACTTCCTTATGAACAGTATAGCTGTCATTTTTCACAACATGGCCGAAATGTGTTTTCACACTTTCAGCGCAGAGATGCGTGGTCGCTGTGGGAAATCATTGTTTGGGACAGATAAAGAAAATCACAGTGACACTGTTCATGATCAGAGGTCCCAAAATGCCTGTGTTGACAATCTGCTGTAAAAAATCCCCAAACTAATTACATTATGGGTGTGCGTTGCACAGTTTCTATGCACACTCATGACTTCACCATTTTTTTTTATATTTTTACTGCAGATTTGCAACATTGCCATTTTTTTTTACACACCTCCCCATGAACAGTACAGCTGTCATTTTTCACATCCTGTTTGGAATGTGTTTTTGCACCTGTGGTGCTAAATGCCATAGTCACTGTGCATAAAGCAGCTTTCAGCTAACAAACTGATATTGCCACAGTTCATGAGGTGGGGGTCACAAAAAAACCTTGTTGAAAATTTGGAGTGAAAATACCAATGAACGCCTGAGGTGTTAGGGTTTCCAACCATAACTCCCCACCCTGTAGAGAATGACAGGCATCAGGGGTGTGACTTGGGATTCTTGGCTGTAATGCTCATACCATTCCACACCCTGCAGCCAGTGAGAAGCATCGAGGTATGCCTTGGACTCTTCGGCCCCAAAGTTCTCCCCATTCTCCTATACCACACCCATCTCACCGTATTTCCTGATGGAATGGGGTGCACGTAAGGGCCAAAGACCCCAAGGCACACCATGACACTTGTCAGTGTCTACAGGGGTAGGGTGTGGTGAAATGGCGTGGCAGTTATGCCTGATGACCCAAAGGCACACCCCAATGCCTGTCACTCTCTGCAGGGTGGTGGTGGGGGTTGGCTTCAGTTCAATACTTCACTGCCATTTCTATTATGCAGCTCTGTAACTTCTACACTACCAATGCGAATGCCAGCAAGCAAACATTCGGCATTGACAAATGCTTGTTTTCCTTATGGTTTGAAGAGATATTTGGAACCAGAGTATGTAAGTGTGTTGTAGGAAGCCAAGACATTTGGGGTAACCCTCAGAAAAGAAAACCCTGGCCAAACAAAATTTAATGAAACAAAAAGTTGTTTTACCTTAGTGCCAAACAAGCGTTTGCAAATACAAAACATAATACTTTTTAGCTCGATTCAGCTCTCCAGTTCACAGCGACCCTGCTCTCTCTTAAGTCCCCAAATTCTCCCTTGTGCCCTGTTTTGTTTCCTTTGTACGCATCCCAGATGAGGCTCATTTGTGTCATTCCACTGCAGGGAATTCCAGGCCTGCATACAGAGAATGCAGATGGCCTTTAAAGGGCCAGGACAGAAATCAGTGTCACAAACCTACTCCTGGGGCCAGGTCCACTGAGCTCACAGTGCCCACCCCAAGTGAAATCCATGACAGGAGGGAAGAGAAATACCCTTCAAGTGTCCTTCCAGAGTGCTCACTGAGTTAATGGCTGCACACCCACCATGAGGTCCCAGGGCTACCTCTCTATTCTGGGTAAGGGCAAAATAAGTCTTAAGTCTATAGCCAGGTGAGAACTCTCCTCGGTTGCTGTACTGGGATGGGGACAACCCAGGTGTTACAAGCTCTTTGGGATTTGCCCTCATAAGCTTGTTTGAGTCCTCTCCCATGGGGTGTGCAGCACCCAGTTCCCCCTTACAGACTCTCCCCAAGACCTGTATATCTCCCCTATTTAAGGCACCCAAATTCCCTTTTTTAGGATCCTAGTCTTGGCAGCGAATAGTAGCGCTTTAGCAATTACAGGCTGGTCTCAGAATTGACTAAACCTTTACTTCTACACACACAAAATCACTCTCAGGCACTTTTAAAAATCAAAAATGCTTTTACTGATTCTAAATGTTTATCATATAAACAAAAGGTTGCTAGTACAAATTTTATTGGAATATAGTGCAGCAAGCACGACATGAGGGGTTTGGATACCCAGAGTTTTGTGTATGTGCAAAACTTTATCAAGGAGCCTACTGGAAACGGTCATTCAGGCTCTAAGGTGTAACTGAATTTTGATTTGAATTGTTAGTAAGTCTCCCTCTTGTGTATCCTTCCTTGTGAATAACAAAGTTGAGTCCTTTTTGGGGCACTTAATAGTCCAGTATGCCTTGCCGATTACAATGAAGGTTGGTTTTCTCTGCTTCATTAGAAGACATTATAAATTATAGCGTGTATACACCTTCCTTTGAATGAGTTTATGTTATGTGCCTCTATTATTCTCATTAACCCTGGGAGTATAGGTATTTAATTAATAGTCATTAATATTTATCAGAATATAGCACTGATATACAATATCAAATGTGTCCAGGGATTATCTGAAGAATCTGGTTTAAATGCCCATTGTTACCTCACTGTTCCCTATGTTCGATTTATACTTATTTTATTAGAGTGATGTGAAGTGATTGAGGTTTGCACTGTTTGTACATTTTGCTGGGGTATGGTCACATTAGCAGATTTTTTGTACTGATCAGGTTAATCATGATGGTATATAAATGAAGCTGTCTAATTGACAGTATCCTTGACAAAGCACACCCATGTACAAAAAGGACAGTTACTTATTAACAGTAGATCTTCGAGGGAATCTCTTCCAGTGAGCCACAGCTATGGAACATAGGTGCCATCAGCATTAGACCTATCCAGAAACTTTTGCCTAGCAGGCCACCCATGACGACATAAATCATCTATGCCTATATAATGTGGAAGGCCCCAAACCTACTCAGTTCTGCCTGTCTACTGGAGACAAAGAACTAGCATCATATCAGACTGATGAATGGTCAAGACAGCATATTGAAGCCCCAGAAGGAAGTGATGACTAGCTAAGAAAACCTAATGCAGGATAAATAGGGTGAAATGATGATATCCAAAACCCACACTAGACCCAACCAAACTAAAGGGGAAGGTGGAAGGTTGCACTGTGGCTAACTGGAGGAGATTCCCTCAAAGATCTACTGTTATTGGTAAGTAACTTATCTCCTTCAAGGATATCTTCCCCCCCAGTGAGCCACACTGGTAACATGTAATAACAGCAAATACAAAATATCAAATAATAACGGCAACTCAATAATAGCGATGCACTAAATAGCGACTGGCACATTAGAGCAACTGTCACATATGAGCGACTGGAAGTTGTCGATACCCCCACCATCAGTGAGTGGCGTGGAGTAAGAATCCTAGAGATAGGGGGGTTTGGGGGGCACAGACCCTTGTGGGGGGTGCAGGGGGAAAAGCCCCTTGCATACAATACAAAACTGTATAAATGTTGCCGTGTGAGCTGCAGTAGCTGTTATGTGCCGCGCTATCATGTGCATGTGCTGTTGTCGCTAATTTGGATTCGCTGTTTTCACTCTCACTCTTATTGATGTGCTATTATCACATGGAGCCAGCCACACCTATGGAATGATTTCCAAGCAGTATTTCAGACAACGGAGAGAGGAGGATAGCAGGAAGGCATATGAGCCAACCAGCATGCAGGCCAGTACCCATTAGGCCAAGAAGAAAGGAGCCACAATAGGTTGACCCTTTTGCAAGCTGGAGACCAAGTACAGTATGCAGTGGCACTGTAGATAAGTAGCTAGGGCAGACAAGGTGGACTAAGCAATCCTTATCTGCTGTCAACTTCTATGTTTCTGTGACTCCAGCAGAGTACAGGGGTCATGGGAGCAAGACACCTGGAAACCCCAGCCGATAAAAAAAAAAAAAAAAAAAAAAAAAAAAAATGTTGACTGCAGACACACAAAATGGTCTGCACATAGACACGGAGACATGTTATAAACAAGAGAAGCTGACTGAGCCAGTCCTTGTGGACAAACCACAATGATGGCCAAAAATCTGATGACAAGGAATGCTGGCGAGTTGAAGCTGAGTGGAGGCCAAACATGAAACAGGTGGCAAGGCAAAGCCATGCAACAGGCCCAAGGAAGCCACAGGCTCACAATCACAGAGAACCCAGCCACAAGCCAGAAACAGAGTGCAGTGGCCAAAATGACTCACAGCTGATGGGAAAACAAACAACGATGCCTGAGAAAACAGCCATGTAAGAAGTCAAGAAGATGTCAATGAGGCAAAGCCAAGTAACGACCAGCAAGAAAATGGACACTGGCAAATGGCAATCCCACACCAAACAGCACAAAATCAACAATGAGACCACAGGCCTGGGCAATGAAGCCAGGAACACACTAAAGCTTCCCAAAGAATGGCCAGATTGGGGGTAAGAAAGCCAAGTTAAAGCAGATGATGGCAACTTGCAAACAGCCCTGACCAAAGCAGGGGATCTGGCACACTGCAAAACTGTTCAAGGCTTCACAGAGGATGACCAGACCAGCCAGAAAGCCACATTGAGGGCAAAGCTGATGACAGAAAAATTTGAAAAAAAGTCATGCACAAAGCAGAGGACTGCACATGTAGTGGAGACAATGATGAGGCAAAGCCAGGTGAAGACCAGCAGGAAGGGAGAGCACCAAAAAAAAAAAAAAAAAAAAACAGCAAACCCTAACCCAGCAGTGAGACTGCTGACTGGACTGAAGGAGACATGGGCCCCACAGAACTGGAGAAGGATGAGCAGGAAGACAGGAACTGACTGAGATGCCCCAGAGGATGGCTGGACTAAGTAAAAAGCCAAGTTGAAGGCAGAGCCAATGACAGAAACATGAATACAGCCACGCACAAGGCAGGGGATTGGACACAGAGTGGAATGTTGATGAGGCAGTCAAATGATGCCCAGTAGAAAGGAGAATGTGGCAAAACGGTGACCTCTGCACAAAACAGTAAAGCAGTTGCTGAGGCAAAGCCAGATTATAGAGCCAAAGGGCGCCACGGGCCTTGTGGTAACGGGGGGCTGGGCCACCACACCAGAAACCAGCCTTGGCATCCAAAAGATGATCAGAATGGTAGTAAAGGCCACATACTGAATATGACCTCCACTCACTATCTCCACAAAGCAATACCACCACCAGCAGAGACCCATGCCAGAAATGGTGGGAAGACAAGCCAGCAGCTGGGACCTAGACAACAGCAGGAGACTGGCAGGGAGCTATGAAAAGGAAGACCATCAGCAGCTGACATCAAGTGATGACAAGGCAGCAAGAAGCATCAGCAGCACAGGATGTAAGGTCTATGCAAAAAGCAGAACAGCAGGCCCACATTGTCAAAAACAGGAGATGAAGACTGGCAAAGCACACAACAGTTAAATCCAAACAGGGAGTTCTTCAGTTTGATGTGAAGTTGATGGTAGAAACAGAAAGAACTGAAGAGGTGTGGAAGCCTCCTAGGCAAAAGTTTAACGGGTTCAATGCTGATGCCGTCTATGTTCCATATGTGTGGCTCACTGAACAGAGATATCCCTGAAGGTCGTCATTTGATATCAGAATAGCCTGTGTCTGCATCATTGCTGTTCTGTGCTCACTGCTGATTTTGAAAAAAGGAAAAAACTTTTTTTTTTTTTTAAAACATATTTATTGAGTTTGCACTTTCAAATAATGCAAGTACCTCCTATAGGACAGTACGTAAGTACATCTAGAATTTTACAGTGACAGCATCATCATGCTCCTATACCTCTTACTTCATGGGGGGGGGGTTATCTGCTAAGATTGTCAACATGTTTTGCATTCATTGGCTATTGCTGCCATGAGTTGGGGTAAAAACAGCATAGATAACACATTCTATAAGATGAGACCCATTTAATAGGTTAATCAACCCCCTCAGCCTTAATAGGGAAAAATAACTAGTTCAAAGCAGCCTCGCAATGCTGTGTACTTCTATCAGTTCTAGCTTCGGCATAAAAACCTTGTCCACCCATCAGGCATGAGCCTTTATTCTTAAATGAGGTTACAGTAAATAGGAACAACAAAGTGAAACATTACAACCATGTTTAACACCCTCCCGTAATAAGCCCCTATTTCAAATATTAACTAAAGTAGAATTCTTGCCTCGATCGGGTAAAAGACTGGCGAATACGTAAACTCAGAGCTTTGAAAAAGGCAGAGACAGCTACTTTAATAAAGATTCTTACCTCAAAATCCCCTACACCCTTAGGACTGCTTCACCGGGACTTTTTTTTTTTTTTTTTTTTAAAACAGTTTTACTGTACAAACATAACTGAATGACATTAAAGTGCACTGATAATCAAGTCCACACAGTATAGTGAGGTAAACTAAAATGTACAAAAAGTCTCTTCATGCCCCTCTCGCTGTCCGACCCACTTAGACACCTGCAGAAATCGGCCTTTCCATTTCGTAGTTCAAGGATTGTCCTCAGTATCCTACTCCCGTCCCAAATGTCCGCTTGCATAATCCTGCTCAGTCTTCAACAATATTTTGACAGCTTCCACTGGATCTGAAAAATGGTACATTTTGCTCCCATACCCAGTTTTAAGGTATGCCGGTGTTATGCTGGATCGCTTCCGGCTGCGGGAATGGTACCGGGATTTTTCAGAGCATGCGCAGAAAAGTGACGTGCACTGAAATACACTCCTGTGAACGTGCTACAAGATCAGTACCTGCTACGAGCCCGCTCTGTACTTTCCAAGTGATAAATTGTTAAAAGCACCAATTTTACACAACACACAGTAAAGCACCCGTGAAGTCGTCTCTTAAGACACCACATGAATAATCCCTATAAAACGAAATAAGAGGCAGTTTGTACAAAAGTAATTTGCCACAGTTCATTGTAATTAATGAAACCCTACCAAACTAATAAAGCTCTAATGAGCTGACAGTAACATGGTGGAGAGATTTATTATAAATAAAAAAAAAAAAAAGAATTTTGTAAGAACAAGCAGTCCGTCATTTTATGTGTGTTCAATCTATCATAAGGAAAATAGTATCTGCACAATTTAAATTTTTTTGTTTTAATCAGCGTTTCAGCCACATTTGTGTTTAAAGCACTTCATGCTGCTTTCAGTTTCATTCAGCGGTACTTCAGCATTGTTTTGTGAGGTAATGCTTCTGTTGGCAAGGATGTGGCAGGAAGAAGAAGCAGCAGATCTGCAATGTGGGCAGTTGTTTCCCCTGACGGATTTCGGCTTTCAGACTCTGCAGTCGCCTTTGGGATTTGGTGAACCCTGGTGAACTTCTGATCTGTGCTCAAGTTATTGGAGGAATTGCGGCACAGGAGTCGGCTGGTACTGTGTTGGTTTTTATTTCTAATAAAGACTTGTGGTGCTGGGTTGGGGAGTTCACCTTTGGCACCGGGGGTATTATTTTTGTGTCACATGGGACCGAGTGGGAGTTGCCTCTCCTAGCCTCCAGGGAGTCAGAGGGGGATTGAGGCTCTCCTAAGATGCCTAGGAGGTGGACCCGATGGCCTCTCTTCAAGTTCGTCTGTAGTTGCGGGTCGTGGGTGGCCGGGAGTGAGATTTACCCTATTCTGTGCAGGTAGGGCTCCCTTTGTTTCTCAGGTATTGTTCACTCCCAGTTGCAAAAGCCCTTGTTTTTCAGGATGAGACACTGTTTAGTGGGGGACTGTTTCATTAGATTAAGTCCTCCTATTTTATCCTACTCTTGGATAACTTGTGGAACTTTGCAGTCCTAAATGGCCATTTGCTGGTTGAACTGCATCTGCATGGTGGATTGACTTTCCTCTCCTTGGGTGGTGACAGTGTCTTTCCTTTTTACATATCCCCTGAACTGAGGAATTAGTGTGTCTTTTGATCTACTGTGGCTTATTTTGGATCCTTTTTCCTTTAATACTTGGGAGATGCGGCTTCTGGAACCTTTGGGATTTTGTAATGCTATCAATGCTGCTACTGTGACCTACTCAACGATTATTATTTTGTGTTTAGAGAGTATTTGATTTTCTTTTCTCTGGGGATTCTTCCCCAACTACATGAGAGGTGGGGGGTGTCGACCTGCTCAGTGATTTTTATTATTTTGTGTTTCAGAGACTATATTGACTTTTTCTTTTCTATGGACTCTTCCCCCACTACGTAAGAGGAAGTGGGGGTCGACAGCTTGGGTACTGTAATCATTTTATTTCAGAGGCAGTGAGACAGCCTCAGTGGCTTTTAACAATTAACTTCAACTTTTGTGGCAGCGAGAGGGCCATGTTTGAACATTTTTGCAGGGGTTAGGTGAGAGCTACCCTTGTTTAAACTCTAAAGGACTTGGCAAAAGACATTATAAAATATCTTATTGGACACCAACAATTAAGTTTACTTAGAGCTGTGCCTGTTTAAATCCTTTTGGATTGTTGATTTTAGGTTTTTAAATCGGTTGGGGAAAAAAATTTATTAAAAAGAATGGGTGAAGATATGTTGGTTATCAGTGGAGGTGGAAGCAGAGTGGGTAGGAACAATTAGATGAGTACTGGCTACAGTTATTGAGAAAGGAAACATAGAATTTGACAGCAGATAAGGACCATGCATCCTCTACCCTCTCCGTGAAAAAATACTTCCTCACATTACCTCTGAGCTGTCCCCCCTTTATCTTCAAATTGTGCCCCCTTGTTCTTGCACACTTTTTTTTTTTTTTAAAAAAAGATGCTACCCTCTTGGACTTTGTTGATTCCCTTGAGGTACTTGAAAGTTTCTATCATGTCCCCTCTCTCCCTCCTTTCCTCACGGCTATACATATTAAGCTCCTTAAGTCTCTCTTCATGCATCTTCCGGTGCAGACCCTGCTTCATTTTAGTTGCCTGCCCTCCTCTGGACAGCTTCCATCCTGTCTATGTCTTTGTGGAGATTGGGTCTCCAGAACTGCACGCAGTACTCCAGATGTGGTCTCACCAGCTGTCTGTACAGAGGGATAACAACTTCTTGTTTTCTACTGGTGATGCCTCTCCCTATGCATCCCAGTATTCCCCCAGCCCTCCTTGCTGCCCTCTCACATTGCTTGTCCACCTTTAGGTCATCTGATATGACTACCCCAGGTCCATTTCCATTTTTGTTGTTGTTAGTATCTCACCCCCCATTGTGTACTCTTCCCCTGGGTTTTTGTTTCCCAGGTGCATTACCTTGCACTTCTTAGCATTGAATCTAAGCTGCCATACATTTGCCCATTCCTCTAACCTTGCCAAGTCCCTTCTCATCCTTTCCACCCCATCTTGTGCATCAACTCTGTTGCAGATCTTTGTGTCATCTGCAAAAAGACATACTTTTCCTTCCAGTCCCTCTGCAATGTCGCTTATGACATTGAAGAGGACCGGTCCTAATACTGAACCCTGTGGTACCCCACTACTAACCCCCCCTTTTTTAAGAGTGGACTCCATTTACCATTACTCTGTGTCCTATTCTCCAGCCAATTCTTTACCCAGGCTGTCATCTTGGGACCCACTCCCAGGCTGGCTAACTTGTATATTAATCTTTTGTGTGGGACTGTGTCAAATGCCTTGCTAAAGTCTAGGTAGGCCATGTCCACAGCCCCTCCCTGATCAACTACTTTGGTCACCCAGTCAAAGAAATCTATCAGATTTGTCTGGCATGACCTTCCCACTGTGAATCTATGCTGCCTTGGGTCCTGTGCCCCTCTGGCCTCTAGATACTCAACAATTCTTTCCTTCAGAAGTGATTCCATCATTTTCCCTATCACTGAGGTTAAACTAACAGGTCTGTAGTTTCCTGCTTTTGCCTTGCTCCCACTTTTGTGAAGGGGAAATCACAGGTGGCACCAGTCCCCTGCTCATGCTGACTGCCATCCACCTGCCTGCTTTCATTTTCTTTTCAAAACACTTCACAATCTGCTGCCTACTTTCCATATCATCCACTCTCCAGTATACTCACACCACAAATCCGATCAGCTAAAAAAAGAAAACTAGGACTTATTTGAATACTTTCTGATGCTGCTCATGTCCAGCCCCACTCAACATAAGATGTGCTGTGCCCGTTAACCACGATAGCACACAGCACTCCCACTTATGTTTTGTAAGAGAGCATCACTCAAGGTCTAAATGCTGTTATCTCAACTCCTTAATGGAAACACAGGCATGTTGTGTATGGTCACCCATACATTATTCCTTATTTTGTCAGCAGTCATCATGCATGCACTTTGGCTTGATGCCAAAAAGTGAGAATCTTCGTGTAGTATGAAGTTGGTCACTTTGGTAAAAAAAGAACTCAACATCTTGAGGTCAGTGTGGCAGATGAAAGGGGATATGGCTCCACTCCCTCCCAACAAAAACCTTGGCAAGCTACCCTCCAGCACTTTGTTCAGAAGGCTCCTGTACAGCCAAGGAGAACAGCTACAGGGACCCCAGTGGTGCCAAGGGAAAACCTGCAAACACAGGTCCAAACAAGAAAGGCTAGTGGGGGCCAAAAGATTGGTGGTGGAGGTGTTGGTGGTTCTGGTGACACTAGCTGCATAGGTGATGTCAGGAGCAGAAAGAGCATGGTATGACTGCATTCCATGTTACTAAAAGATGATAACAGGGTGTGCACATTGTGCAGTACAAGTATTAGCAGGGGGAATCTCTGGTAAATTTAACAGCCACCTCCTTAAGGAACCATCTAAAAGGTAAAGCATCCACAGGTTTTTAAAGTGACAGGGTCCGTGCCTGTGGTTGCATCAGACCCATCTCATGGTGATGATGCAGGCAGTGATGCTGGTGACACTAGCAATCTCACAGACTGTTCCTCTGAGAAAAATGCTGTTGTGCCTACTTCTACCACTGCTTCCCCCCTCAACACCAAAGAGTCCTCCATGCACCCCCAGCACTCCGGCCAGGCACCAGATCCCCTGCTATTTGCACACCTTCTAGCAAGTGTGGAACATCCCTCCATCCACGGTCAGTTCCAGTAGTGGAAGAGTTCCAGGCCAGAACTAAGTACCAGTCATCTCATCCAACAGTTCAGCACATTGCGCAGCTCATATGTGAAATGGCGGCACTGGAGTTGCAATCCTTTTCACTTGTGGAAGATATTGGCTTTTGGAAACCTCTGCAGCACTTACAGCTGTGGTGCCAGCTCACATTACATTCGACATTTTCATACACTGTGGTGCCAAAGAAACATGAGGGTCTGAGAATGGCAATTACCAAACTACTCTCGGAGGCTGTGGTGGGGATATTTTCCACTGCACCTCAGACATCTGGAGCAGTACGAACTCCATGCATGCACACTGATGTGTGCAAAAGCACTTATCCTGTGTTGTGGATTCCTCTTTCTCTCTCTGTGTCAGTGGCTGTCCCTTCAACCCTTCACAATTTGGTAGTCACTCCAGGTCTGCTCTTCTAAATATTAGGCAAATGGAGAAAGACTACATGTCACTGAACATCCTGGCATTCATTCAAGACTTACTGCAGTCATGAATAGTTGGTACCAATCTACATGTTTTTATCATGGACAATGTGGCAAATATGAGGAGCAGTTATTGACTGGAATTTTATCAGCATTCTTTGCTTTGCCCACATCTTGAATCTAGTGGTCTCATCTGCTTTATGTCTCAGTTCTGAGGCTAGCAAGACTGTCCCCATAGCATCCTCCATCTGTACTCATTTTTGTCACTCAGTAAAGGTGACCAACTAAGAGAAGTGTAACACCACCTTAGTTTGTCTCAGCATCACTTAATACAGGATACGAGTACTGTGCCGGCTGGAATTCATAATGCATGATGCTGTCCAGACTGGTAGACCAGATACACATACTTCATGACATGTCAGTGGATTGTGACACTGGGGGAAATCATAGATGACCTTGAGCGGTCACTGGCTGTCACCATGGTGAGTATGTGAACCATTTGGGAGGAGCACCCTAGATCTAAGTGTCCAGTACCACTCTGAGTCGGGTGATTCTGGCAATGCATGTGCTGAAAACATCCATGAACATATATGTAGAGGAACACAAAGATATTCCAGATGCAGCAACTGTGCCTGTTGAGCACCTGCAAGCACAACTGGATGCAAGGTTTGTGAAAGTGCTGGATAGTCACAGCCACATGTATGCAACCATGTTGGTTCCCCGATTCAAAGGTGAGATCCTTCATGTGGCTATGGAAAACCACAGAGTGAATCATTTGCAACAAAAGCTGTGTGATGAGTTGACTGGCTGCATTTGGGGACTGGTGCAGACACTGGCAGCTGGCGAGGAAGGTAATGATAGAGAGAGATAATGCTATCTGGCAGGTCCGTTTCCACTGGTGGAGACAGGGAAGAAACACCTGGTACTGACAGCAGCACTGACAGAAGTGACTGGGCACTGCTCAGCACGTCTTTATGTAAAGAGTAAAAGAAGAGGATACAGTCAGAGTTTTCCAGCAGAAAATATTTTGAACGGCTATTTGTGGAGTCTCTTAAGCCATTTCAGGTAGATCCATTAGGCTAATTGGTGCAGAAGATGCATTCATCTCCTTACCTGGTGCAATTGGCTGTGAGATACATCAGTTACCCCTCTATGAGTGTGCCATCTGAGAGGATGTTTAGCACAGCTGGTGATGTTGTTGAGCCTTATTGTTCAGCACTAGACCCTGAACATGTCCAACAGCTTATTTTCATCAAGCTTAACTTGCCATTACTTGGGTATGAATATGAATTAATCCCATGAAACAGAAATATACTCTCTCAAATCTGCTTTTGCTGACTGTTTTTCTCCATAAAGTTAACCAGTGTATTTCCCCCGTGCTTCCTTCCTGCAGTTTTATCCATGTACCTTCATTATAATATAAATACAATAACTTTTTCTGAACCAGATAATTAACTTTCTTCTTGTTGTTTTAATACATGTTATTATCATGTGTGTTAGAAATAGCAAGGATGCTAAACAAAAATACAGCTATATTAGCCGCAAGGTAAATCAGAAGCCAGCGGGTGCTTGCTTCTCATGTTATGACTTCATAACAATGAGGCTGTGAAAATTGCTGCACTCACCACTCCACTTTTGCATAAAGCCTACAAAAGCAACATTCCCAAAAATCTTTTTGCTTCTCACGTAGCCTCAAGGTTTCACTGACACGGCTTGTTTAATAGACTATTTTTACTGCTTTCATCATTTTTGCTATTCCCAGTTTCTTGCTTGCAGTTATTAAACTCACAAATAAAAAAAAAAAAAAAGGCTGCTGCTTTCACTGCTCTTTTAAAATGTTTTCATTTCATTCGCTTTTGTCACACATCCACTTTGCTGCCACCCAGCTTAAGCTAATTGCCGTGGCAGTCCCACCGGGGGGGGGGGACTGCCTGTGCCCCACTTCCTGAGAGATGAGCCATTCATGAGAAGCCCAGTCCTCTCTCCCCCGGCTGGCCTCTGAATGACCAAGGTCCATTCAGAAACTGGGTTTGTCTGAGTAGTTAGCAGTACTGACAGTACCGTAGCACTATGGGGCTGGCTTTTCTTTTCATTTTAAAAAGCCAAAACATTTATTTAAAGCCAATATTTTCCCCTTTATGCTGTTGTCCACAAGGTATATACTTTGAAATCAGAGTACAGTGTATTTTCAAAATGGACAGGGAATAGGATATACTCCTATTCAGGCTCTATGACAGGTCATTGAGAAAACAGGAATTTGTTTTCAATCTGGCCCATTCAACCACATGGTGTCTTCCTGGCCCTGCTCCTGAACCTGGCCCATCAGGGCAGACACACTACTAAAAAATTTTGACAGCACCATGCTGGTCACCTAGTATGTTAGGGATCCCTGCAAGGAGACCAATATGGTGCTTTATAAAAAAAATGTTCCATGATGCCTTGCCCTTAGGTCCTTCTTGAAAATGGAATGAAAGTACAGTATATGAAAAGACTCAGAAAAGCAGGTAGCCTTTAATATTTGTAAAATAAATTATGGCATATAAGAAAGGAATAGCAAAATGATAACAGTAAAACATTCTTCTAAATAAGTCCCATCAGTGAAACATTGGGGTTAATATTTGTGGTTGTAATGGGAAAAGTGTAATAACTTGATACTGGAAATTTCATGTATCTTTTGGCTTTGCACAAATTGCTGCTACTGACTTGAGTGAATGGCCTCTCTCTACACTACACCACCCAAGGAGATATTCTTTATCATTATGCCAAAATAAGGAGGATTTTCAGCAGGCTGTGAGCAATTCTTGCTTGCAGAGCAGACACCGGCCTGGCCTAGTCTGATTTTTTTTTTCCACTTTGAGGAGAAAAAAAAAACACACACACACACACACTTTCCTAGCAGTTCTCCTGACAAACACTGAAATTATCACATACAAGTATGACAGAAATTACCCTCTTTAGCGTGGGATTTAGAAAAGGAACAAAGCTGTCAAGATTTCTGTGTTTTGTCTGATGTTAAGTGAATGAAAGTAGACTGCTCTTTCACAGCAGCTCAGGGGTCTGTCTCTCTTGTCTATGGCTTCTGCAAGTGCTGGGTCACAAGACCTGCATTTAATGACCTTTCAAAGTAGCCTATGAATGGAGAAGAAATCTTGAAGTCTCACACCCTGTTCTTGCGGGTGAATAACGAATAACAGAACATGAAAAGAAAAAAAAAAAAAAAACCAATAACTGGGACTCCCGAATAGGACTACATGGAGAATTTTCAGAATGAGGCACTCGCATACCCCTAATACTCATACATACAACATTCAAATAAATGAGCGCAAACATTTTGGAAATGCCTTCCTCTGGTATGACCATTGAAAAACAGATGGAAAAAAAGATATTGAGTCGCCCAAATTGGGTCTAATTAGCTTGACAAACACCCATGTCCTGAGGGGCTCATCCAAGCTGCTGCACGTGAAGAGGCAAAAACTACTTTTTCAACAGCACCCTCCGATAAGGATTCCAGGAAAATTGAGTCACTAGGAAAACATTCCTATTCTCATCTTCCCCGATTATGAGACACACTGCCTTTCTAAGCTATACTGTTCATTACCAGGAAGCCTTATGGCAAGAAATGCTGACATTCAGTGAAAGCCTGCCCTCTGATGGCAGGTCAAAGACACTGCAGGTAGTAAAAAGTGGTCTGGGTGCTGCTGAGCCTGAACTGCATGTGTCATTTGGCATCAATTACATTGCCACAAGGGGGTTAGCTGATGCGGTGGCCGCCAGCAGGCATGCCTTGCTTAGAACCACTGGCCTATCCCTTCACCTATGAAAATAAGGATCCGATTTCCCACTTGAAGGAAAATCATCATTTGGGGATCAGACAGATTGTTACATGGACAAAGTTGACAAAAGTAAGACAACTTTCAAAAATCTAATTGAAAAGGAAAAGAAGAATTGGGGCTTACCACAGATCGTTCAGAAGGGGAGGCACGGGAAGAGGTTTCTACCAGAAAGACAATACACCTCTCAGCCAAATCAGGCTCAGAGAGGTTCTGGAAGAGTGAGACACTACAGAGGTAAGGGGCAAACCACTACCACCAGCTCTTCTCAGTCAAAAACGAATCCCTGATGAGTTAAGGGTCGCCAGTGTTCAGGAATCTGTAGGGGACACCTTTCTTACCATCTCCAGCACTGGCAATCTATAACAACAGACCAGTGAATGCTGGATGTAGTGGGGCATGTTCTCTCTTTGGCCTTCCTAAAACAGCCAAAACAGAAAAAGCTCAAAATTGTCAAACCAAACTTCAGAGAAGAACAGCAGCAATTACATCTAAGCATTCAAAAACTGCAGTCTCAAAATGCAGTAGAGGAAGTACCAATAAAAGAAATGGGGAAGAGATTCTTATCCAGGTACCTTCTGACAAAGAAATAAATCACAGGAATGGTGGCATATGCTCAAACTGAGGTGTCTCAGACACAAAGAAAAATTCAGAATGGTAACCCTGCACTACAGCAGGGAATCTGGCTCTCATTGCTAGATCTCAAAGATGCCTGTTTCCACATTACAGTGAGTGAATCACACAGAAAGATTCTGAGATTCAGTATGGGAACACGACAATTTTAGTACAGGGCAATGCCCTTTGGTCTCACATCTACCCCATGAGTGCTTACAAATTGCCCTTCTGAAATGGCACAGCACTACAGAAAGCTGGCATCAGTCTGTCCATACATAGATAACTGGTTAGTGTGTGGAAAAACCAAAAGGGAAGCGGAAGCATCACTCCAAAAAGTAAAGGACATTATGCTCAATCTAGGGTTCCAACTGAACCTGGAAGAGTCCTCTCTTCTTTCATCTTTTGCCCCCATTTCAGCCCATATTTACCTCCGTGATTGGGAAAATTCCACTGTACTATATAGAGATAGAAACCCATTTTTGAGTGTGTTGATTTGTATAAATGCTTTATTGATGATATTCTGCTGGTATGTGTGGGTCAGTGTAGGATTTGTTAACATTTATGGAATTCTTGGAAGGCAGCAATAGCAACAGTAATAGTAGAAACCATCTTAAATCTTCTCTCACTTGGGACAAGAGTAGTGTCAACTTCCTTGATCTAAAATGTACTAAATTTAAAGAAGAATAGACACGTATGTAAGAGCTATTGAAAAACAAAACCATGAAAATGTTCTTGCTGAACATGAGGCTAAAATAGGGCAAACTCACAAGATTCAGTTTGTTGAAACTGAAAATGTACAGTGGATTCCGCTTAAATGCATGACCATTTTGCACGACCAAATCATGCATTTAAGTGGAACTTGAATTTACACGAAGTTGCCCTTTTTTGTCAATTTCCAGTTGTGTATACAGGCACAAGCGTTTTGGTCAAAATAACTTATGTTTGAGATTAAACAAGCACAAGCACAGCCATTTAAAAAATAAAGTAAACGCTGTTATACAGCCCCAGAAAAGTTTGTATTCGAATGTCCCCCCACATTAGCAGTTCCAAAAAATGAAGTTATCTTACTTTGTTTTGTGCTTTGAATAGCAAGCTGCATTACACAGTGTTCAAACTGGAACAATTTTGTCAGATCTTTTTTCTCTCGAGTGCGCACAAACAGGCTTGCTCGCTCAAGGCATTGTAGAGCTTCTGCCATGTGTACTTCTTGCTCTGTCTGGGTTTCTGGTGTAATTTGTTTCCTCGTCCTCCTCTGGTCGTCCTGTTATCTCTCCACAAATGCTGGCATCAGAGACCATCCTGGTTGTCACTAGGGTCTCGTCAATGTCCCGGTATGTGTTGAAATCCTCAATGTTCATGTTAGGGTGTAACATTAGCGCATGCTCCTCCTCTACAACTTCCTTCTCTGCCTCCAACGATGTGGACCAATTGACAAACCTGGCTTTTTCAAAGCAGTTCTTTATCATTTCTGGTTTCACCTGCTGCCAAGCACGATCAATCATTAAGAAACCGTCAAGAATAGAAACCCTCTTAGACATTCGAGTAACTGTGTTGAGAGTCCCGCCATCCATACATAGAATTATCTTTTCAAGCATCTGCAAAAAAAAAAAAAAATGTAAGTTGCAATGTAAGTCACATTCGGGGTGCTCGGTGCTCACCTGACTCTGGTAGTGGTGCTTCATATTTCCGATTATCCCCATATCAAGGGGTTTGAATTAATGGTGTGGTGTTCAGGAGTAGAAAAATTAGTCAAATGTGAGTGAGAGATATGACAGTGTGGGCCGAACAATTGTCTAGCAGTAAGGCAATCCTTTTTCTTTTGTGGCGCATGACAACGTTGATTTAAACCATAGAAACATAGACTTTGACTGCAGATAAGGACCGCTAGGCCCATCTAGTCTGCCCATTTCCCTACCTACAGGATAGGCCGCAGATCCTAGATAACCAACAGCCTATATCTTCCTGCCCCCCACAAGAATTGCCTTATGTCTGTCCCATGCATTCTTGAATTCTCCCACAGTTTTAGACCCCACAACTTCCTCAGGGAGGCTGTTCCATGCATCCACTACCCCCTCTGTGAAATAATACTTCCTCACATTGCCCCTGAACTGCCCTCCTTCTATCTTTAAATTGTGTCCCCTTGTTCTTGCAAGTCTCTTTTTCTGAAAGATGCTATCCTCTTGGACTTTGTTGATTCCCTTGAGGTACTTGAAAGTTTCTATCATGTCCCCCCTCTCCCTTCTTTCCTCAAGGGTATACATATTAAGCTCCTTTAGTCTCTCCACATACGGCTTCTCTTGCAGACCCTGCACCATTTTGTGCCCTCCTCTGGACTGCCTCTATCCTGTCTATGTCCTTGCGAAGATGGGGTCTCAGAACTGGACACAGTATTCCAGATGGGGTCTCACCAACTGTCTGTACAGAGGGATAACAACTTCCTGTTTTCTGCTGCTGATGCCTCTCCCTATACATCCCAGTATACCCCCGGCCCTCCCTACTGCCTTCTCACATTGCTTGCTAACCTTAAGGTCATCTGATATGATTACCCCCAGGTCCCTTTCCTGTTTTGTTGTTGTTACTACCGCCCCACCCATTGTGTATTCTTCCCCTGGGTTCTTGTTTCCCAGGTGCATTATTTTGCACTTTTTTGCATCGAATCCTAGCTGCCATACGTCTGACCATTCCTCCAACCTTGCCAAGTCCCTTTTCATCCTTTCCACGCCTCCTTGTGTATCAACCCTGTTGCAGATCTTTGTGTCATCTGCAAAAAGGCATACTTTTCCTTCCAGTCCCTCTGCAATGTCACTGATGAAGACATTAAAAAGGACTGGACCCAATACTGAACCCTGCGGTACCCCACTAGTAACCGCCTTTCTTCAGAGTGGACTCCATTTACAATTACCTTCTGTGTCCTGTTGTCCAGCCAATGTTTTACCCAGGCTACCACCCTGGGACCCACTCCCAGGCTGGTTAATTTGACTAATAATCTTTTGTGTGGGACTGTGTCAAATGCCTTACTAAAGTCTAGGTAGGCCATGTCTACAGCCCTCCTGGTCTACTACTTTGGTCACCCAGTCAAAGAAATCTATTAGATTCGTCTGACATGACCTTCCGCTGTGAACCCATGCTGCCTTGGATCCTGTGCTCCACTGACCTCTAGGTACTCAACTATTCTTTCCTTCAGAAGTGACTCCATCACTTTCCCTACCACAGAGGTCAGACTGACAGGTCTGTAGTTTCCTGCCTCTGTCTTGGTCCCACTTTTGTGAAGGGGAATCACATCCGCCTTCCTCCAGTCCTCGGGTACCACACCATCCTCCCATGATTTATTAAAAAGAGTAGCCAGTGGTTTCACCAGTTCCTTCCTTAATTCTTTTAGAATTCTGGGGTGAATTCCATCAGGACCCATTGCTTTGTCCACCTTCAGTTTTAGGAGTTCTTGCAGAACCCTTTCTTCTGTGAAAGGACTGGGATCGACCCCCCTATCAAGAGTGCTTCTGTTAATTGGATTAGGCACTTTCCCCTCCTCTTTTGTGAATACTGAGCAGAAATATTCATTCAGTATTCCTGCTTTTTCACTGTCCTCCTCTGCCCACCCACTGTTCATTCTACTCAGCCTCACTATCCTCCTTTGTCTTTCTACTCTCACTGATGTACCTATAAAAGGTTTTATCCCCCTTCTTAACTGAGTTGGCTATCTTTTCCCCAGTTTGGGCCTTTGCTATTCTGACTTCCGTCCCTGCTTCTTTCTGCCTTAACTGGTACAGCTCTCTGTCCTGCTCCTTCTGTGTTTCCTTATACTTCCGGAATGCTGTCTTTTTCTTCCTGACTTTCACAGCCACCTCTCTTGAGAACCATAGTGGCTTTTTCTTTCGTTTCGATTTCTTTATTTGCTTCACACAAAGGCTTGTTGCCTCTGTGGTACAGAATATGGCACCAGTCATCCATGAGTTACTGTTGCTGTCATAGTCTACAGGTAATGCTTCAACTGACAGTCCAGAAGAGCAACAGGTTTTTTTAGATTTACCGATAACCAGTGGTCTCAGCTTGTCAGTCCTGGACAAATTGCAGCAAAACAGTACAGAAATGCGCCCTCTTGCCTTTTTACCACCACATGCAGCGTCTGATTTAAATGACAGGATACCCTCTGGTGTTGCTCTAAAATAGAAGCCGGTCTCATCATAATTGTAGATGCAGTCAGGAGTAAAGTCTTTTAAAATTTGTGGGAGCACAGTGGTTAGCCAGCAGTCTGTGGATTCACCATCTGCGTCTTTTTTCTCCCCATGACACCTCTTGAAAATTATGCCATTAGGTTATTTCCAGCAGCTCAGCCTGCCACTGGCAGCGGTAAAATTCAGCCCCATTGTTAGCACTAGGTCTTCTGCCTTTTTTACAACAATGGGATCATTTACAGGTGCGTCCATACCTCGGGCTGCAGTGAACCATCGTAGAAGAGCAGCTTCAACCTCTTCACTTTTTCCTGCTCTTCAGCGTTTTCTCCTCTGATTATCGCAACACTCCCAATCAGACAGAAGACGGTCCTTGTCTAAAACAATTTGTGTGACAGTGGACACATCTACAGTACCCCAAATTCTGCTGGAGCACTTGAATTTTTTTAGGACAAGTTCAAAGTGATTTTCTCCGTTCCATGTTGGTCAGGCTGAATGCAGAGAAGCAGTAACGGCTTCAGGTGTTAAATGCGACTCAACACCTCGTTAAGTGAAGTGCACTAATCCGGCGCTAATTACACACGGGCAAATGTGCTAAGGATCTGGCTTTCATTGTATTTAACCGAAAAGTGCACTTACAGAGAGTGCACTTAAGTGGAATTTATAATGCAGAGAGTACATAAAAATAAAACGGGAAAACAAAAAGTTGTGCACTAAACCAACGTGCACTTAAGTGGAATCCACAGTAATGAGAGGGGGTGACACTGATTATTTACTATTGGAACATAAGGCATTTTGGCAATTTAAATTGGATGCCTACAAACCACTCGTTCTTTACAGGAGTTTTCAGCTTGTCCCGTTCTAAAATGATTAAATATTGATCTGATACAATGATGGTGAGCTACTGTCTGTAAGATACCCTTGGTTATAGTATGGTTTAGGCTGCTCCTAGGTGTCTAGTCTGTAGCACCTATTCAGTATACAGCTAATTTATAGCTAATGAAGCAAACAAAGAAACTTTTGGTTTATGAAATGCAATACTGAAAAAAAATTACTGATCAAATGATAATTCATTATTACATAAAATCTTTCTGAGTTATGTTTTTATCTTTGATAGAAACACAGAAAGTGACAGCAGAAGGAGACTGCCCATAGGCCTACTTCCCTCCCTTAACTGCCAGTCAGTGAGGTGGTGTCTTTGTACCTGTCCCAAGCATTTTTGGCCCCACCACTACATGAGGAAGGTTGTTCCATGCATCCACCACCCTTTCAGTAAAGAAAAACGTGCATGTGTTACCTCTGAACCCCCCACAGCTTCATATGTTGTGCCCCTAGTTCTTGTGTGCTTTCTGACTTGGAACAGTTCCTGAGCCTGTACCTTGTTTATTCCATTTAGGAACCTGTAGGTCTCAATCATGTCTCCTCTCTCCCTCCACTGCTCTAGGGAGCACATGTTCAGATTTTGCAGATGCTCTCATAGTTTTTTGTTCTGCAGGCTGTGTATCATTTTTGCAGCTCTCCTTTGCACTGTCTCCAGTCTGTTGATATCCTTTTTTAGGTGTGCTCTCCAGAACTGTACGCTGTACTCCAGATGTGGCATCGCCAGAGATCTACAGATTGGCAGGATAGAAACATAGACTTTGATGGCAGATAAGGACCACTTGGCCCACCTATCTCCTTTTTTCTGCTAGTGATCCCCCTTCCTGTGCAGCACAATATGCCATTCACCTGAAGTGCAACTTTCCCACACTGTTTGGACATCTTTAGGTCATCTGTTATAATTATTCCCAGATCCCTTTCCTGTTTGGAAGATTGATCTTAGAGTCCTTCCCCCTTTCTGTAATCAAGACCCCCACCTGATATTTCTACTTCCTTAGAATGTTATTTAAACTAGCATTTGTGATTGTATGAAATTAGTTATAATTGATTTTTTTTGTATTTGAATTCACTGTATTTTGTTAATTTGCTCATGTTGTTTTGGGGTTGCACTTGTCACTTATAAAGAAAGAGCATTGTCATTGTAATCTTCCAGCTGTTTCAATATTGGTTTCAAGCGTGATGTTATACCTTGAAAAAGCTCACTTCACTGAACACAAAACATTGACAGTCTGGGGTGTCTGGCCATGCACTTTTGCAATTATAAACTTAATTTTCTTCATGCTTTGACTCAGCGGTAGTTTTGTACCTCTGGCATTTGACTGTGAAGCTGAACTGATTCTACAAAATTGTATTGACTCAGAAGATGCAGAATAAAGCAATTGATTTCCCCTGGGAATTGCTTTCTTTATTTGGGATCAAAACAGAGCCACTCTTAAATAAAGCTGACAAACACAAGGCAACGTTTAAAAAGCTGACAGAAAAAAGAGGTCTTCCACTTACTCTAGGCCATATAGAAGGGGAGGTATGAGTACTGGAAAGGACATATTACAGCAGACCCTATGTGCACCAAGTATACCCTATTTAGAGGGGAACAGGGAGAAGCAGAGGTAGGTGAGGAACAAAGCCACAGCTCATCCAGCCCAGCCTAAGCCTAACACAAGCCCAGTCCCTAACAGTTCTGCCCATATCACCATATCATTGCCAGTAGGAGTGCACCTGTTTGAGTATCTTCAGGAAAAGGAAAAATAACCATAGTCAAGTGAGTCTTGGCGGTAGTAGGACAGGGCTTAGCACTTCGATTTATACAATTTCCAGGGTTAAAGTTGCTAAGTCAGAGTATTTCCAGCTCAAAATTTGGAGAAAAAAACAAAATCGTACTGGACTTGAAAGTGAAAATGTTACTGTAGTTAAAAGCAGTGGAAGGGTTTCCTGTTTCATAGCTGGAACAATATTGTTTTCCAAATGCTTTCTGACTCTCGAGAAAAATGGGGAATGGTGACCCATTCTGGACTTGAGGTTCCTGAACAGGCACATTAAGAAAAAACAAAAAGTTCATAACTGTAATGCTGCAGACAGTAATTCCATCCATGTAGAAAATGTACTGGCTAGCATAATTGGATGTGTAGAATGCCTTCTTTCATATCCCAAGAAGTCCAAGCTATAAAAAGTACCTGATGTTCAGAATAGGCCATGCTCCACACTAGTCCATTACAATGCCCTTTGGTCTAACTCAGAACCCCAGCTGTTCACAAAGTGCCTGTCACTAGCAGCTGCACATCTGTGCAGGTAGGGAATAGTGGAATTTCCCTACTTAGATGGCTGGCTAATATGTTGGAAAACAAGAGGAGGCAGTGACTCAGTCCAAACTATATAGAAAACTCTGCAAAGGCTGAGGTTCCTCCTAAGCATAAAAAAGTCCCACCTGGAACCCAGTCAAGTGCTGGAGTTCATAGACACAGAACTGAACACAAGAGAGAGCATTTATCTCACTATGCAGAGAGCATAAGTTTTTCTTTACTATGCAGAAGTTTTCTGGTAGATCACAATAAGACAGCCCAGGAATTCCTGCAACTGCTAGGCCACATAGCCTCTACCACAGTAGTGGTACCATGGGCAAGATTGCAAATGAGAGCTGTCCAATATCACCTCAGAAGACATTGGCACCAAAGAAGTGCACCACCAAATCAGTAGGTACCCATCTTATACAACATGGTACAGGTGTTAGAGTGGTGAAAGGAGGTAAACTAAAGCAACCTCAGAGAGGGCATTCCCTTCTCTAAGTTCTCACCTGTAAGGATCCTAACCAGAGGTGTGTCCCCTCCTGTGTTTGGGAGGTCATCTGCTAGACTAAACAGTAAATGGAGTCTAGGATTCTCAGGAAATCCAGGAGCACATAAACCTGGTAGAACTAAGGGCTCTGCTCCCGTCCATGTTGTCATTCTCCTCCCTGTTTCAGGGCCAAACAGTCCTGATAAACACAGACTATATACAATTACAATGTTTTACATAAATAGACAGGAAGATACCAGATCCTCAAAACTCTGTGCAGTCGATGACGATATGTAATTTGGCATTCTCACTGAATGCAAAGACATCTACAGTACACATAGCAGGCAAGAATAATGTACTAGCAGAGTCACTGAGCAGCATGGGTCAGGTGGTTACCGGGTGATTATGCCACACCTGAAACAGCGCAGAAGAAAACGCTAATCCTCTTACAGTAACAGGGTTGGTTAGTGTACAAGGAAAAGGCGCTGCCCCTGTTGCTGTATATCACATGAGGAAGTGAGAAGGATGCAGCTGGGGCAGTGCCTCATTGAGCTGCTCCCATGGTGGAGTGGCTAGGGCACCAGCACCCGGTGACATGGAGGACCTGGGTGTGTGGTTTGATTACCCCCAGGTCCCATGCTGTTGCAGCTTTTCTTGGGGGAAGGGGAATTTTCCTCCCTCCAAAGTTTTGCACCCATCCCCTAAGTCTACACCTCCTCAGAGTTAGTTATTTTTATTCTGGGTGGTGTGGGGAGCAATTAAAACACAATTTCTGTAGTGTATCATGATTGCTGTTGTCTTCTGCATTATTTACTGACACTGTTAATGCGCACCCCGATGTTTATGCAACATTCTGGTGTGTGCTATTTCGGGTGTGGCATTATGACCCCGTGCCGGACAGGTGACACATGAATGGTCTCTGAACCAACAAGTACTGAATTCAGTGTCCCAGAGACTGAGGGTAGTAGGAGTACCCGAGATAAGCCTATTCACGTCCAGGGAGAAAAGAAAGTTCCCCCACTTTTGTGCAGACCCCCCTCAGTGGGGACAGTCCCATGGGATGTTGTGTCACACCCCTATTGGGACAAGTTCTTGTATGCATTTCCTCCATTCCCATTGATCCTAAGGATCCTGTTGAAATTGAGAAGAGAATCAGCAGCAATGATTCTGCTAGTTCCAGGCTGAGCCAGGCAGGCGTAGTATTCTCTGATGTTGAGATGGACATAGAAAATGCTTATAAGTGTGCTGTTGTGGCAGGCTCTCCTGACTCTGTCCCGAGGTAAAGTGGCTCACTCAGGTCTGAAAACACTTCATTTGAGAACATGTTTCTTGAAGAGCTAGAGTACTGTATCCTAAACCTGCCAATTCAGGTGCGGAAAGTTTTAAAAGTTGCCAGCAACCAGCAAAACATACAGATCAAAGTGCCAAAGGTTCAGCACATATGAACATATGAAAATTGCCAGCAGAAATTAGGCCTCTAGTTCTGTTTAGTCTGCTCAAGTGTGCAGCTAACTCCTACTTTGCAGCTGCCCTACCCCCCTCGTCCACCATCCTAATCACCCCCGTCCCAGCCCCTCTTGAAACTACCCACCATCCTACAGGATACCACCTCCTACGGCAAAGCATTCAAAACTGCCACTACTCTTTCTATGAAAAAGTGCCTCCTCATTTCCCTCTTAAACCTACCTCCTTCCAATCTAAGTCTATGCCTTCTCGTGTCCCTCCCCTTCCAGAGCTTGAATATCTCTTAAGTACCAGACTTATTTATTCCCATTTAGTACTTAAAGGTCTCAATCATATACCACCAATCCCTTCTCTCCTCCAGGGAACACATGTTCCATTCCCTTAATCTCTCCTCTTATAGCATATCCTGTATTCCCTGAATCAACTTTGTCACCCTTTGTTGTATCCCCTCCAACAATTTCATATCTCTCTTTAGATAAGTACACCAGAATAGTGCATAGCATTCCAGGTGCAGTCTGACTAGTGACTTGCAGAGTGGCAGAATGACATCCCTGCTTCTGGAGGAGATGCCCCTCGCTATACAACCCAGTATCATGTTTGCCTTCACTGCCGCCCTCCTGCACTGCTCTGAATTGTTCATGTTTGCCTTTATCACTACCCCTAGATACTTTTCCTCTTCAGTGGTACATAACTGCACCTCCCCCAGTTGGTAACCCTTTCTAGGATTCTTTGCACCAAAGTGTAATACTTTGCACTTTTTCACATTTCTCCCAGTCTGAATGCAGAAGATTCTAATGCATTCCTGGATGAAAGTGAACATACATTTGTAAATGGAGACTACTGTATGTCCTAATGGGTGAAGACTAGGTTTGCTGGCAAAGGCACCTAGCTTCACCTGAGCTCTTTTTTTCTAGGTTTGCTTGTAAGAACAGAGAAAGGAACATTATCAGAGCAAGGGAAAAGATTAAGGCTTCTTTTGGCTAGGCAGATTTACTGTGTGTTATTATTTTCTTTTTTGCTCACAGGGTTTGTTACTGTTTTATGCTAACATTTTACAGCTTTTTTGTTCTCTGATTTAAATTGCTGTTGCAGGATATACTTTCTGCTGCATTATTACAGGATGTGCCTACAGGTTTGTTACTGTTTTGTGCTTACAGATTACTGCTGTAATCTTCTCTGATTCAAATTGTTTTTTGCAAAGTATATCTTCTGTTACGGCTTTATTTTTCTATGTAGCAAAGTATTTTTACAGGGTATATCTTTTGTGAAATTATTACAGGTGGTGCTTTACAGGGTTTACAGTTTTATCTATCATTAGGTTAAACTTTCAGAGCTACTGCATTTGTTGTTGGTTGATTGTTTCTGCTCTTACCTCTTTGTTTCTCTCATCTGTGGTTCTTCTTTTTCAGCAAGGGAAGGGCCCAGCCACCCACTACCCCCCATGCTACACTCCTTTCATAGAGCAGCACAGTCGTGACATTTCCCGTAGCAATGCAGGAAGAGGAGAATCAGAGGGGTGTCCACACAGTGACCTCACTTACAGGGGCACAAGTAATTTAACTTGTTATAACAAGTTAGACAAAAACAAACAAAACAAAAAATCTAACTTTTGCTTTGATTTTCCTCCTTCTAATTACCCGAACCAGGTTATAAACTCGGCAACTCAACTGGAATGGATATTATTAACTACAGGTACTGCGGGACACTTTTCAAAAGGTCACTTATAAAGGATTTAGGACACTATCCTAAATGCTGGACCACTGGAGGTCTAAGGGCTCAGCTCCAGGCAGCATAAGCAGAGACTACGCCCCTCAAATTGCAGGAGGAAATATACTATAAGAATCACCTGCCATTTCCACAACATCTAACTGAAGCACCTCAACCACAGAGGGTAGTTGGTCCAGGAGGTTGGCAGGTGGTTAGGAGGGGCAAATCAGGTGCCCCATCACTCAATGCTCTCCAACATATCACCTCCACAAACATATAAACTACAAACTGGTATCTGCCTTTATTTCCAAAATCAAAGAGGCAGAGGACACTGCAACACAGGAGCTAGTGCACAGGAGACACTGCAGCACAGGAGCTAGTGCAACAAAACTCACCCAAAACAGGGACCAAAACATGTACGTATTGTATTCTTGTATTTATTGTAATTGTTATAATTTTATTTCTGCCTAACCAAGGGTCACCATTTTAAATGAGATTTACTCAATGGTCTAACCCATTTAATAAAAATGAAATGAAAACAAAAAAGTAAAAAAGGAAATCCAAAACACTTCTGATCATAGGAGACTCCATGATTCGGGGCATTGATACCTACCTCCAGCCGGGGGTAATGGTCAGATGTCTTCCAGGTACATCAGCGTGGAGAGACACTAACCGCATTGCAGGAAGCAGGAGAAAACATTGACATCCTGGTACACATAGGAACTAACGATCTCGCCAGCTGGTCAGTTGTGGAGACCAAGGAACAAATGACCAGGCTGGGAGACAAACTGCCATCCATTTCATCTGGCATCTCCTTCTCTGAGATCCTGCCAGTGTGGGAGAGGTGGGCAGATAGACAGAAGGTCAGAGATGGTGAAATAGAGGAGCTAAACATGTGGCTCAAGAGCTGGTGCCAGGAAAAAGGACACAAATCTGTAGATAACTGTCAACAGTTTTGGGAGGGAATGATCTTTAAATTTGATGGACTACATCTGACTAAGAAGGGAGACAGTGCATTGGGGCAGATGTTTGATGTCTTTGCAGAATATTTAAACTAGCAAATGGGGAGAGGGCTGCAACACCCGATACATTGAATGGGAAGAACACCCCTCCCTCCTCTGCAAGTGATCAAACAGGAGTTCAGCATGTTTATAGTTCATTTGCATCACCAGGTAAGGAAAGAGGCCCAACTCCCCATACGACGAGCAGGGGAAATGCCGGACCTCACCCAACAACTTGCACGGCGAAATCTGGCAAATGGAAAATCATGTACACAAATGCCCACAATCTGGAAAAGATCCCAGACCTGCAGGCAACAATGACAGAGGCTAAACTGGACATAGTAGCCGTTAGCAAGACATGGTTCACCAGTAGCAACACTTGGGAGACTTTGGTACCCGGATATGTACTGTTCAGGAGAGACCAAGGTGAAAAAAGGGGGGGGCCCTTTATGTCAATGAAAATATCAAAGCTACAGAAATTCAGAATACACATAAGGAGCCAGAAGAACTGTGGGTCACCCTGGAAACAGGAAATTGGACAGCCACATGAACTGGGGTTGTCTACAGACCTCCAGACCAGGGGGTGGACACAGACACATTACTATCGGAAGATATACAAAACATGACAGCTAAAATTCAACTGTTGTTATTAGATTGTTATAGTCTTTTTTTTATGTGAACATGGTTAATAAAGTTTTACTATAAAAAAACATGACAGCTAAAGGGGGGGATTCTGATAATGGGAGACTTAAACATGCCAGATACATATTTGCCAATACCAGCAGGAACATCTGCCAGAACTAGATACATAGTGGATTCCCTGCAGGTGGAGGGCCTCAAACAACTGGTACAACAACCCACAAGAGACAGGGCTATCCTAGATCTAGTACTGACTAATGGGGAAAGAATCACAGATCTCCAGGGAGAAGGTCACCTGAGGGCCAGTGACCATCACAAGGCATGGTTCACTTTGGCCAATAGAACTAAGTCATCCCATTCCAAGGGACTTCAGAGGAGCTGACATTAATAAGATGGCCAATAGAGTTGAGCTAGCCCTGGCAAGAAGAAATACAGGTGAGGGTGTACAGGCAAAGTGGGCAAGCATTAAGGATGCAATACTTAAAGCAACATCCCATTGTGTTAGGGAGAAAAGCAAGAGCAAAAGAAGGAGGAAACCACTTTGGTTCTCAAAAACTATCACTAGCACAACCCCCAAATCCTCAAAATGCCACTTAGGTAATGTAAACACCAACCCCTCCATCAAGAATCCCAGTCCATAATTTGGGTGGGGGTAGTAGTAGTAAACCAAGGCTAGCCCAATCATCCCCCTCCCACAGTGCACCATCACCCTAGTACTGTGGTCTGCTGCATCAACTAACTGATACAATGAGAGGTGCATGTGATGCTGAGAAAGTAGGGGTAGTGTAGCATGTGTCATTAATGATGCTAGGCAGACTAATCGGTTATCTGCCCAGTGCCATCAAATGACACACAATGTTGTGCCCCATCCCAATCACATGACCTCGCTCTGCATGAGTCAGCTGATACAAAAGATTACTATGGTGATGGCACACTGTGTGGGGTGAATGGCTGGTCTAGCCTGGATATACTATTACTGCCCCCTCAGTAGAGGATTAGGAGTCAGGAGGGGATGCACTAACAATAACTGACAATGTGTGGATTGGGGAGTCAGACTGGTGGGTACTTTTAGAGAGTGTGTTAATGTTTGGTACACTGTCAGGAGCCAACAAATATTTTATTTCAGAATCGGGGTCTGATAGTACTGGGAAAGGGGTAGAGGATGGAAGATCCTAGGAGTGGGTTGGGGGGTTGCTACGAGACGAGACAATGCACAGTCAACTTCAAAAGGAATACAGGTTTTATTTTGGAGGGGGGTTGCTGATTTTTTTTTCTCCCCGGATATCTTTATTCGGTTCTACATCATAACGGTGATCATGGAATAGCGATTGCCATGTGGGTGAGTGTACATCACCGAAAATGAGTAATGGCGATGTACTCTCATGGCAAACTGCAAGATGGTGACCGAGTTTACATGTATGCTGTGCCCCCAGGACCCCCCACTTAAGAATTCTCAACTCCATGAGGGTGCATGTCAGGGGGTGAAATTCTTAAAAAAAAAAAAAAAAGCCACCTGCCAGGACAAAATAAAAATGTGCCGCTCCGGAACCAAACCCTGCACACCCCAGCTGACCACCCTTATCATCATACTAGCTGACCACCTCAGCAGCTGCCTGCCACACTCCCATCTAACATACCTCCCTGCCCCTTCCTCCCTCCCGTGCATGTGTATGCTTCCCATTGCCCTACCTTGCCCACTCAGGTATCTGGTCACAGCCCTGCCAGGTAGCCCTGAAGACAGGTGCTGTAATTGAGTCACCGTTTTTGTAAGCACTCAATTGCGGTTGCCATGTTCACTGGAAACTTCTTTATTCCATTGTCCCAGAATAGGGAAAATATTTGGTTCTCACATGCATGTATAGAGTATCCTAATATTCATGGAATTCAGGTAATAACATTTAGGGTTTGTATACCCCTACTGTCCAGTTTCTAGGAGCCTGAATTTTCTGCCATTCCTGATATCTTCAGCATTGAAATAATATAAATTGGTATAGCCTATCGAACCCAGCAGAACTAGACTTAAATCCTACAATTACCACTGGTACACTATGTGACCTTTAGCATGTCACTTAACCTCCCTGTGCTACCGAGTCTCACTTAGAATTTAGCTTTGGCTCAGTATGCCTGTCCTAGCTCCAAATTCTAAACTAAAAATTTAAAAAATCCTCCCTGAAGTCACACTTTGCAACCATTTCTGCATACAGATCTTAGCCTCATTATGTCATAAACTGTGGAGACTGACTCATTTTTATCCTGCCTGGCAGTATTCAGTACCCTGATAGTGTCTCAACATAGTTCTTTTAAATCTCCTAAGCCTTCCATTTGAATATTGGTTTCCTGCAACATAAAAATTCCTTTAATTGAAAGTGGCATTACTTGTGACTATCACACGAAGGACAGTACATAGGCTACAGGCTCTTGTATAAACATAAAATTTGTCAGCAAATAAGGATTGCTTGGCCTACATGGTCTGCCTTTTTTGCCCTGACTATACATTCATCACAGACCCTACCTGATCTCCAGCAATTCCACCTCCCTGTTTCCAAACTAAGAATCCCTTACACCTATCTCATGCATGCTTGAAGCCCACCACTGTTTTCATTCACACTACCTCTGCTTTAATGGTGAAATTACAAGCTCCTTTATCAAATTGAGCCTGGATACATAAAAAAAAACAAAACAGGTAGCTTGTTTGTCAGAAATTGTCACAATGACAGTGTCCTAAATCAATGTTTTACTGCTGGTGGTTTGTATTTGAATGCCAGAGAATGTAATGAGTTTGTGTCCATATATGCTGCCAGCATGAACAAGCTGCAGGTAACGCTGATGTCACAACCTCTGTAACCTCTGATTTTCAGACTGATGGCAATGATACTGCTAAGTGAACCAAAAGTTAAAAACTCATCCTTACTTCAGAACTGAATTTTTTGGTGAAGCATGTGGACGAGTGTGGGTATTCAGGATAACATCAACAGGCAGACAACCAATTCAGTGCATAAAAAATGCCTGATGGCAATTTGTCATTTTATTTTTCTCATAAAATCT
The DNA here is from genome assembly GCA_016271365.2 of Neoceratodus forsteri. Classification (NCBI taxonomy): domain Eukaryota; kingdom Metazoa; phylum Chordata; order Ceratodontiformes; family Ceratodontidae; genus Neoceratodus; species Neoceratodus forsteri. The sequence goes on from JADMNL010000023.1 coordinate 32,789,200, forward strand.
GAGGAAATACATACAGAAATCAAAAACATATAAAGAAAATAAAGGTTTGCTTGTATAACTCTAAAGGCCACTGCTTTGCTTCAGCAGTGCCAAGGCTTTTTGCAGCCTAGCCTGAAATCGACCAGTATGGAGGGACACACTCTCAGGTCTTTCACCTTCCTCAGTCTGCTGCTTACTGACTCCCTATCTTACAACTAGCCCTGGTGGCAGGTTTATATACTTTTTTTGAGGGTGAAATCACAGTCATATGATGTCTATGTTTTCTTCAATTAGTATCTCTCAGGCGCACAACCAAACCTATACAGAGATAAAAAGTTGTTTTTAATCCTTCATGACTTCGAGAATCATTTCTGTTAGAAATAAGAAACATAAAACATAGTCCTGCTCTGTTAATTACCCTTAATACATAAGTAGCTTTAATTACTACTAGCTCCTCCCTCGAGGAGTGACATCACTTCTGGGCAGCCCAAATAAATAAAGGCAGACTGAGGGCTGCCAGCCCTGTAGTAACACCTGACCTATAGCACACGCTATACAGGATGTGCAACAGGGCTTTTCACAAGTACTATGCTCTTTTATTTTCTTTAGTTCAGCCCAAAAGCTTGACATTTGCTCAGAATTCCTTGAGTTGGCCAGGGGAATGAGAGAATAAGGGCACGCTCCTCTTCTCTCTTCTCCTGCCAGGTCAGGAATCCTTCCAGGAAAGAATATTTTCTTTCTCTTTCTCAACCTGTACTTTTATTTTTTTCCACTACACCACAATGCACAGTTCGGCCTTTTGTTAGAGCACTACAGCTGTGCTCACCATTCCCCAATAACAGTCTTTTTAAAATCATATATCAATGGTTTTGTACTTTGAGGGACTATAAAGCCACCTTTAGAGATTTGTAGTATCTCTGTATCCTTTATTTTATTTCTTTATTATGTTTTATTTAACTTGCAATCTTCTCCTTATACTGAGGACTGCCACAACTGTATGTAAATACATAGGGACATTCCTGTCCCTTTAAATCCTTTTTGTAACAGAGCGGCACTTTACCACTGAAAGAAAAAGTTTCAGCCGTTCTGCTCTGGAACTCTACCCAACACTTGCCTTGCTAACATGCACACTGGAACCGGGTTCAAACTCCAGTTTCAGTGGAATCAATGCCGCATTCCTCAATTGGAAGCTCATGTAAACTCATTCTGAGTTGGGTTCCGGTTTCAGTCGGAACCGGGTTCAACTGCTGTGGTTCAAAAGCATTGATTCTTTTGAACCCGGTTACTTTGTACATGTAAACCTGATTTGTGAATTGATTCTGCTATGCTTACTGTTGAAACTGCTGCAAAAAGGAATGCAACCGGATTCAAAATCCTCAATTGCTGTGTGTTTACATGCAATAGGAATCAGTCACCGTGTAATCATCTCAGTTTGAATTGATTACAAGGTGACTGATTCCCATTCCATGTAAACACACAGCAACTGAGGATTTTTAATCTGGTTGTTCATCCTCATCGATCCAACACCATGTAAACCAAAAAGGATTACAATCTGAATGAAAAGAATTGATTACAAAAGTAATTGATTCCCACTACATGCAAACATAGCAAATGAGTTTCTCATTTGTTTAAATATTAAAGCCTTCTATTTTACGAGGGCAGTAGCAACAAGGAGCACTCGCTCAGAGCACATTGCCTTATACCTGAGAGTGGGGTGGCTGGCAGAAAGTAAAAGTAATTGCTGCCCCACTTTACAACTGTGACACAGCAGTTTGAAAGAGAGAGAGAGAGAGTGAGGAGTGAGCATGCTTCTCATTTACTAACATCACTGCTCTCTCTTTCTTTAAGACCCCCCAAATTTTGAAGATACTTGTTTTAGGATTCGCCTTATAGACATGATACGTGCCATTTATAGTATATTGGCCCAAATGTCATTTCATACCAGAGGTGCAAAAACACATCTCATCCAGGATTTTAAAAATGAGATGTCACATTTATGAGGTGTTGTGGAGAAATGGCTATGTTGAAAGGCTGGCATCCAAAGATTGAAAATTAGTGAAGTTATGAGTGAACATTGAAATAGTGTAACATTCAGTCATATCCTGGGCATTTTACCATATTTGTACACCAAATTTTCAGCATAGCCTTCTTATTATCTCACCTAATGAATGTGGTAGGTGAAGATTTTCAAATCCCCAGCAAAACGTCATTGCATGGCACAGGTACAACAGCACATTTTGGCCAGGATTTGAAGAATGACAGCTGTCACATTCATGAGGTGCTGTGAAGAAATGGCTATGTTGAAAATTTAGGATCAAAATATTGAAAATTACAAAGTTACATGGCTGTGTAGCTAAATTTCAGTAGACTCATAACTTTGTTATTTTGTAATATTTTTGCCCTAAATTTTCAACATAGCTTTCTTATGACCCCACCTCATGAACAAGTGCAAAGAAAAACTTCAACTCCTGCCCAAAAGGTGATTTTGCACAGTGACTGAAAAATCAACTTCCGGGACACAAAAACACATTTTGGCCAGGATTTGAAAAATGTCATCTATCACATTTATGAGGTGCTGTAAATAAATAAATGGCTATGTTAAAAATTTTGGGTCAAAATATTGAAAATTATCATAGTTACGAGCCTGCATTTGCAAATTTCAGCATAGGCTCATGACGGGATGCAGTATAGCACAGTAGTTTAAGGCTCTGAGCTGCAAACCTGGAGACATGGGTTTGAATCCCACAACCCCCACTTGCGTACTGTGTGAACCTGAACAAGTCACTTAACTTCCTTGTGCTTCCAGGTCACACCTGTAAACAAGCTTCAGCTTAGTGTGTCTCTCCTGGTTAAAAAAAAATATGAAGGAAATAAAATAATTTTGTTGTTTTTTAATATTTTTACACCAAATGTTCCACATAGCCTTCTAATGATCGCACCTCATGAAAAATGGTGGAGAAAATTTTCAACTCCTGCCTGAAAAGTGATTTCACACAGCGACTGCAAAATCACGCTTCAGGATACGAAAACACATTTTGGTCAGGATTTGAAAAATGACAGCTGTCACATTCATGAGGGGGTTGTAAAGAAATAGCTATGTTGAATATCTGGGATCAAAATATTGAAATTTCCAGAGTTATGAGCCTGCATTTACAAATTTCAACATAGGCTCATAACTTTGCTGTTTTTTAATATTCTTTCACCAAATTTTCAAAATAGCCTTCTAATGACACCACCTGATGAACAAGGGCAGAGAAAATGTTCAACTCCTGCTTGAAAGGTGATTTCATGCAGTGACCATGAAATCACCTTTTGGGACAGATTTGCCTAAAGTTTTTTTATTTATTACTTGATTTATCACCCTCCTGGGCAGCCCATGATCGTGCTGACTCCCCAGCCCAATCCATTCATTCACAGTGCCACCACCAGTCTTCCTCCATGGCTTACCCTCCATGGTGGGGCAGTGGAGATACCACAACCCACCAACAAGGATCCAGTTCTGGACGTGGCTGCAAGTTATGGGGGCAGCACCCACGTGGGTTGACATTCATCCAACTGCCCAGGCTTTTCTCCTCCTGTTTTCCTCCTGGCTCCCCCTCCTGGAGGCAGAGCAATGTAGCTTTGGCAGTGGCCAAGCTGTGTGTGCTTCCTCCCACAGCACACCAGACAACTGCTTCGCCCCATCCCTAGCATATGGGACACAGGCTCTCTGACACCCAACCACTGCTAGGTTTCAGAGGTGCACCAGCCTCCATGTCCCTCCCTCCCAGGAAGAGGAGAGCTGTCCTCTGGATGCTCGATCCTCTCCCACCCCAGCCGACCCCTGGTGACCTGCTCATACAGCACTGGCATGGCAGGAGGTGAGGCATAACACCTCAGCCTTCCACGCCACCGGGCTGGCCAGATTTGCCTGATGTTGTAATTGTTCAGGAGGTGGGGTCCCAAAAAGGTATGTTGAAAATTTGGGGCAAAAATATTCAAAAATGGCCAAGTTATGCCACTAGGTTCAAAACCCTATTGAAATACTGTACATTGAACTGCACTTGATTTCCTCAGTTCGCGGTCTGGCTTTAAAGAATGAAGACGTCTCTGCAGTCCAGAGAAGATTACATCATTAGACCCACAGTGGGTAAGTAAGGGCTTGGGGTAGTGGTAGTAGGTGCTGAGGGGGAACAAAAGTGCAACAGACAATGATGGATGGTTTTCTGTTTTACAGGGATAAAACAAAAAGAAAAAACAAAATGACGAGGGATAGTTTTCTATATTTCAGGTGATGACACTATGGAATTGGGCTCCCCCAGTGTCAGTTTTAGGTTTATGGGGTGGGTGGGGTGGTGAGTGCTGAGAGGGAGGATTGGGTGGGGAGAAGACGAGTTACAGGTGCATAAAAAAATAAACTACAAGAGACGGCACTGCCACTGGCAAAGGTACAAATAAAAACAACTATGGAGTGGCAACACTGGGGGATTGGGCACCCCCAGTGTAAGTGTTATGTTTGTGGGGTGGGATGGTGGTGCTGAGAGGGAGGATCAGGTGGGGGGGCAGCAACAAACATCAATGGATGATTTTCTGACTGACAGGCTGCTGATGTTGAAAGCCACTCAGCTGTTTGCTGACCGGCTTCATGCAAATCAAAGGGCCGAAGCCCTCTCTGATTGGAGAGGCTTCAGTCCTTTGAAATACACAAAGTTTCAGCCCACCAAGCAGAGAGTGATGTTAGGACCTCAGCACCTGGTCATTGATGTAGACTACTGAGACCCTGTTTTTGTGAACTGCAGTGGGCTCGGTAGTGACATCTCTTTAAAATCCCTTATCATTGCCACAAAACATTGGCTGTGCAAGCAGAGCCAACATAAAAAAGGAAAACACGTTATATAACATGTCTTCCATCCTAAAGTGCTAGATATGATCATATGCAATTAATTCAGGCCCCCTTCAGAAAATAGTATAATTCATACATTTCAGTTATTTTTTATTTATTTTTCTTACTAGTGTCTACCCCTGTCATATCATTTATTTATCAGCTCATATTTAAAAAAAATCACTTTTTTTACTTTAACCTGGGAATTTCAGATGTCTTCTCATAGGTTAAACAAATGAAAGCTACTTGTTTTCATCCACGATTTCATCATGAATCCTGACCTGTGGTGATGATATAGACAAGAGTAATGCGCAATTTAAGATAACAGTTGCAGCAAAGCTGTGTTTTTCACAGGAGCTGTTAAAGTTCACTGCACATCTACTTCAGTCACTGACAGCCCATGAACAGCGTTAGTGTCAAACAGGGGACATGACGTCATGCTATCTCGAGACACAGATCTTATCTCTCCAGATGTAAAGTGAATGGCTGTTCAAGCAGACAAAAATCAGTACAGGACACATAACCATTTGACTGGGGCATTTATTTATAAATAACAGAATCCTTCCCATTTTTTACCCAAACCAGATAAAACAGTAGTCTGCATCAAAAATAGAACACACACTGTAACTTATTCAAAACATTTTTGTTATATTTCTCCTTTAAGACTATTCCAGGCATCCATCACTCTTTCAGTGAAGAAATACTTCCTCACATCTCTCCCAAATTGCCCCTTCCAGCTTCATTGCATACCCTCTTGTTGTCATACACCTTCTCCTCTGAAAAACTACTTCCCTTTTGTACCTTGTTTAACCCCATGAGGTATTCAAAGATCTCTGTCATATCTCCCTTCTCCCTCATTTCTTCCAGGGTGTATTATAGTGGTGCAGTAGCACAACTATAGTTAGAGTTGAGCAGGGGTTCCTATGTTAAACCTCAAGCTTTGCACTTTAATATCTTTGTAACCGTTCAACAGATTTGTACAAATCTTTGCAAGCGGCGGAGGGCGGGGTAGGTCTCTTGATGTGCCAATTTTTGTTTTGGTTAGACATGCAGATTCCAAGATGCAGACAGCAAAAAAAAGTTACAAAATCAGTGGATTTTATTTTTACTTTTTTTGTCATCACCTTGCACCCAGACAGTTTGGAATTTTATTCTGAAGTTTTCAGGGTAGAAAAGGTTTCGCCCACAGATGTGCCTTACACTGGTTTGGTGAATAAATTTTTATCCATCCCAAAATTATTACATTTATTTAAAACAATGTCAGTTTTAAGCATGCTTAGTATGGTCTTTTGGATAGCTGCTTGGAATGAAAAAATAATTTATGGGGGTCATCCTCTTTCATGAGGAAAACATCATTTTTCGTATGGCCACCATCTTGTTTCCATTTTTTTTCACAAAATATAATTTAAAACCCTCAAACATGGCACCCTGGACAGACTCCAACACATGTATCTTGGTCATTGGGAGACTGTTAGGTGGATTCTGCACGTAACTGTTGGAAAAATGACTCCAAATGTGCTTTTTTTTTTTAATTTTAAAATATTTTTTCATGTCTTGCTTCTGTTTTTTGTATGATCATATGAAAAAGGATCCCTTCATACAAAAAACGATCAGGAGAAAACTAAGTGCAAATTATTTTTTCATAGGTGGGCATCCTATTTTGTATGAATGAAAAAAGCATATGAAAAAGGATCCCTTCATACAGAAAAAGAATCGGGGGAAAAAACTAAGTCTCTATTTTTTTTTCATAAGAAAGGATCCTTTTTCATATGCTTTCTTTGTTCATATGAATATCAATCAATCAGTCAATCAATCACTTTATTTAACCAGTCATAAATACCATTGAGCAAGCTCATTTTCAAGGTGGTCCTGGGCATTAATACAATACAGTACACTTCATAAGATTACAATTACAGTGGACAGCGGTGCAAAAAAAAAAAAAAACTTGTGAAGGTGCCGGTCAATATGGGCTTATACATACCGGTCAACATAATTAACATGCAAAGGTACATACTGATAAGCTTTACTGAAATGAGAAGAGACAACAAACCCATATAGTCTCCGCTAAGTAAGAGCTCATAGCTAAATGATAAAAAATAAGGAGGTATTAACGAATAGGGTAGAAATTGGGGTGAAAGAGTAGGCAGCCAAAAGGGAGATCAGAATAGTAAAAGGTAAAGAATAGGCAGGGCCATTTTGGATTAAGGGAACTAGGCTTGTAGGTCCTAGGTTTCTGTTGTTAGGAATCTGGAGTGAATGAGATACTTAGGCGTAGGATTTGAGAGTGGCACCCCGGGCTTAGGGATCATCGGCATCTGAAACAGTTGCATGATTCCTTCAGATAATCCGTTAATAGAGCTTTGAATGTGAAAATGCTTGGAAGTGAGGATAATTTTAATGAGTCTTGCATAGTGTTCCAAAGTGATGAAAGTGAGAAGTTGATTGCTGCTGAGCCAAGAGTAGTTTTCACTCTAGGAATCTGGAAGCAGATTATGGAGAAGCATCTCAGGCCATAGGAACCTTTAGCCCATTTGAAGATGTTTGAGATGTATGCAGGGAGGTTATCAGACAATGCTCTAAAAAACCAGAGGAGAGCATTCCTTTTTCTTCTAGTTGAGAGTGAGGTCCATCCCGAAACCTGGTATAGACGACAGTACTGTGTACCACGGAGTAGATTTAAGATACATCTTAAAGACTGGTGGTAAAGGGTGTCCAGTTTGTTTAGCATCATTGATGGGCAATGACTGTAAAGGAAGTCAGCGTAGTCCAGTATAGGTAGGAATGTAGTTTGTACTAGTCTCATTCTGGCTTCTAATGTAAGTAAATGTTTAATGCGATAGAATAAACCTAATCACTGTCTTAGTTTCTTCGAGGTTTCATTTAAGTGGCACAGAAAGTTGAGCTTGTTATCCAGCCAGAACCCAAGGTATTTAAAGGTATCAACTACTTCAAGGGGCTCATCTAAGAGTGTTCAGATCTGTGTGATATGTGGACATCCGGAAGTAGACTTTGGTAAGAGAATCATTGCTTTAGTCTTTTTGGCATTGAGGAGGAGCTTATGAGTGAGAAAGTTGTATTGGAGGGTGACAAAGTCTTTCTGTAAGTACTCATGGGCCAAATCCAAGGATGAATTTGTGGTATAGAGTACAGTATCATCTGCGAATAAGTGCACATTTGCTGTGCCCAGCTGCGAGTCCAGATTATTGATGTATATTGCAAAGAGGATAAGGCCCAGGATGGAGCCTTGTGGGACTCCTCGTAACAAGGATTTTTGGGGACAGATCTCCTATGGCTTTGACTTGTTGTAACCTATTGGTTAGGTAGCTGGTGAACCATTTAATGGCAGAACTATCAAGTCCGATGTTACTCAGTGCAGTAAGCATAATGGTATGATCCACAGTATCGAAGGCCTTACTTAGATCAAGGAAGAGGGCAAATACATGCTTCTTAGAGTCCAAGGCCATTTGCCAGTCTGTAGTTACTTTGGCAAGAGATGATACTGTACTGTGTTTGGCTTTGAAGCTGGACTGAGACAGGTTTAGCAACTTTTGTGAATCCACATGTTATCTAAGTTGGATGTTGACAATTTTTTCAAGTAATTTAGAGAGGACAGATAGTATAGAAATAGGCTGGTAATTGTTCAGATCACTCGGATTCCCAGTCTTAAATTATGGTAGGATGTGGGCAGTTTTCCACAAGACGGGTAGCTCACCTTGAATCAGAGAGGTATTGAATAATTGTGTAATGGGGGTGGTCAGATAGGTATGGCCAAGTTTTAGGAAGTAAGGTTCAATATTATCTGCACCTGCACTCTTTTTTGTATCCAGAGAAAGGAGGAGGTCCTCCACTTGCTTGAATGTAATTGTGAGGTAGCTGAAGGGGGTGGGATGCGGTTGGTTACGGTTGTGGTTATCAGTGAAGCCAACAGTGTAGTCTCTTGCTGGGCTAAGTTTGCTGATAGGTGAGGTGTCAAAGGCAAGCCCTGCAGTGGCAAAGTGATCATTAAGCTTCTCTAGTATATCAGCTTTTTCTGTATAGGTGGTACCATCAGACACAATTTTGTTTGGAAGGGGTGTTGCAGTGGACTGACCTTCGACTTCTTTGAGGATGTTCCAAAATTTGGCAGAATTGTTTTTATTGTCTTCTAGTTCTTTTTGGAAGTGCCTAGCTTTTCTTTTTCTGACCTAATTAGCTTGGTACAAGCATTCCTAGTAGTACAGAATGTTAACCAATCAGCCACCAGGTGGGATTTCCTCACTTTTTTCCACCAGTAGTCTCTTTCCCTAAGTGCTTTCTTCAGGATGGGAGAGAACCAGTCGAGAATTTTATTTTTTGATTTGATCAGTCTTAGTGGGGCGTGTTTGTCTATTAGCCCCAGTAAGAGGCTGTGAAAGATGTTATATGCCTCATTAAAGGTGGGGGGTTAGATAGAAATCCTGCCAACGAATGTTGCTTAGATATTTCAGGAAAATGTACTGGCAGAACTTTTTCAGGCATCTTTTCAGGTTGAGTTTGGAGGCTGTTTTTATTTGGGAAGGATGTCTGATGCAGGCAGTAGTGGAATGGTCACTTATATCGTTGAAGAATACTCCAGTATATGAGATATTGTGAGGTTTGTTTACTAGTATAAGGTCCAGGAGGGTGCTGCGCTCAGGGTTTTTTTCTGTTAGGTCTGGTTATAGCAGTCGCCATTTGTAACAGACCATTAACATCGCATAGATCCTTCAATTTCTTAGAGCTGTCGTCATTCCAATTTAAATTGAAATCCCCATTAGAATACACTCAGTATTAGCAGAGTCAAGAAGGTTTTGAAGGTGTGGCAGAAGTGCCCAGCCACCAGACAGTGGTCGGTAGCATGCTGCCATAAGGAGTGATTTCTCCCTGGAAAGTGATAATTTTAGAGCAAGGCATTCAAATTCCTTAGCCTTTGAGGTACAGTCAAAGACTGTGTCTGTGAACTTGCTTTTGACTTATATTGCAACCCCTCCCCCTCTAGTCAGTCTATCACAGTGGTAGATGATATATCCGGGTACATTGATAGATTTGTCCGGGGTCAAGGATGTGAGCCAGGATTCAGTTATCGTGAAGAAATCAGGAGATGCATGTAGAGCTCAGATCTGTATAGAGTCAATCTTCTTTAGCAAACTACAGACATTGATATGGAGAAAGCTAATCCCTTTATATTGAGGGAGGTCAGCAGGGGCCTCCAGAGAAATAGGTGGACCTGGGTTTAATTCAGTATTTCCCAAACAGAGTAGGAGAAGCAGTAGTAGTTTTTTAAGGTGGTGTCTTAGTCTGCTAAATATTCTTTTGTTACTCCTTCTAGCATACATTGGTTTAGCGGTGGCTGTGTTAAGGGCAGGATTGCTATTTGCTAGGGTTAAAACATAGAGAACTGATAGAGCTGACACCATCCTTGGGAATTGCACGTGTTCTATAGTTATGGCCTGGTGGGAGGAGGGGCATGACCATAGAGGAGATGTCCCTGATGTAGGATGCCATGGTCTAATGTGGGAGGCTATATCTTGGTAGATGATAGAGGAGGGAAACTGGCCTTTGTCCAAGTTGCAAACTGAAATTTTGGGTAGAGTATAACAAATTAATATAAGGCAACTGTTGAGAAGGATAGGCGCAAATGGCATTCTTAACGTGGAGATATTTCCTTTCACCAGTAATAAACACAGGATTTGCAACAGTTCCTTGAGAGGGCCAAGGAAATGAGTGGTTCTTGTGAGAGGATGGGGTACCAGTAAAAAATTAAGGCCTAGATAACTAATGAGGTGTGGCTGGCAATAGCCGGTAGGAGTGAGCTAGAAGGCGGGGGCCGGGTTTATGTGTATTTAATCAGGACCGGGGGGTGGGTGAGTGGCCGGAAAAATTGGCAGCTAGGGCTCCCTTCCTGGAGGTAATCAGTCCCTGAGGGCAAGTCTGTATCTGCATTTCTGTGAGGGGCTGGTGGCTTCAGACCTGGAATGTGGGTGGCAGTCTGGCAGGTCAGGTTCGTCAGAGAACCACGGCTGTGGCTCTCAGACTACCTGGAAGGAGAAGGCAGAGGAGAATTAAATAAGAAAGTCAGAGGGGGTTGGGCTGCTCATGGAGCTAAAAAGAAATGCAGACTGGCTTAAACAGGGGGGTTGTTGCAGACCAAAATGTTAGGCAAGGTGCCTTCAAGTCTGAGTGGGCAATAACAGGGCTATTTAAAACACAATACTAGCGTAACAAGGTGAAGGAGGGGGTTTCAAAGGCCTGAGCTGAGATCGCTACTGGTCTTATGAGGAACACAATACAGACAAAAGGATGCCCTTATACGAAAAAATATTTTGGACTTTGTTTTTTTTTTCTGATTCTTTTTCGTATGAAGGAGTCCTTTCTCGTACGCTTTTTTGTTCACACAAAACAGGATGCTCTCATACAAAAAAATAATTTGGACTTAGTTTTTTTTCCCTGATTTTTTTTTTTCATATGAAGGCATCCTCTTTCATATGTGCTTTTTGTTTGATACAGAAAAGGATTGATTCATGTGAAATAAAGATTTTGGACTTATTTTTCTTTCCCACATTTGAACTTCAGTAAGCCACAACTCCCTCAATATTGGGACTTGAAGGATAATCTATATATCAACGCAAAGGTCTTGATGAGTGAGTACTACAAGAATAACACATATTCTCCCCTAAACTTTTAGGGGCAATATAAAAAAGCATAAAAAATGCAAATTCCCATAGGATAACATTGGAACTTCAACAAGCCATACCTCTCTCAATACAAGGACTTAAGGGACAATCTATACATGAAAACAAAGGTCTTGATGAGTAGTACAAGAATACCACCCCCCCAAAAAAAAACAAATTTTGGGACAATATAAAAAAAGCATAAAAAATTAAAAAAAGCAAACTCCCATAGGATAACACTAGAACTTTTAACAAGCCACACAATGATGGAAAGAAATTGTGCTGTTTTAGCTGAAATGGAAGCATTGCACTTCCACAGCAGCATAAATGTATGCATCTATGGAGGGATGGAATTGCAGGGCTCAGCCAGCCTTATACTCCCACAGGCAAATAAAGATATGATCATACTATCTCAAAAATTAAGGAAATTCATTGCAAAAAACTTTGTTAATGGACTAGTTAGGGTTAAAGTGATAAAAGTAAGGAAATGTAGTGTTAGGGTTCCCAACTACTCACACCCCACCCCACCCCACCAAGACAGCAACAGGAAAAGCTATTACAGTTTCACCTCTCCTGCATCTTTAAAATCAGGAGTGGGGTCTGTCTTGGGGTTGTCAGCCCTAAGACTAACCCCATTCTCATATACTGTAAACATCTCGGCTTATTTAGTGATGGAATGGGGTGAGTGTTAGCGTGGACAACTTCAAGACATACCCCTTACCTGATTTGTGAAGACGCAGGAGAGGTGAAACCATAATGGTTTTTCCTGTTGCTTCCTGCAGGGTGGGGTGTTAGGATTGGGAACCCTAACACCACATTTCCCTACTTTTGTCACTTTAACCCTAACTACTGCATTAATGAAGTTTTTTGCAATGATGTATTTAGATCCCTTAGTCTTTCCTCATAGGGCTTGCACTACTTTAGCTGCCCTCTTCTGGACAGCCTCAACCCTGCCCATGTCCTTCTTGAGAAGTGGTCTCCAGAATTGGACACAATACTCCAAGAGGGGTCTCACCAATGATATATACAGTGGCAACACCACCTCCATCTTTCTGCTGGTGATACCCTTCCTATGCACTCCAGCATCTCACTGGCCCTACCTTCTGCCTTGTAGCACTGCCTTACCACCTTGAGGTAATCAGATATGAATACTTCCAGGTCTCTTTACTGTTTGGTGACCATAATACCTCTTTCTCTTCCCCCGTAGTATACTCTGTCTTTGGGTTTTCGTGCTCTAAGTGCATGATTTTGCACTTTTTCACATTGAAACCCATCTGCCATACCATAACCTTGGCCATTCCTTGAGTTCTCTCTGCACATTCTCTCTACTCCCTCTAGGGTGTTCACCTTATTGCAGATTTTTGTGTCATTTGCAAAGAGGCATACCTCCCCTTCCAGCTCTTCTGTAATGTCACTTAAAAAGACACTAAAGAGAACTGGACATAGTACTGAGCCCTGAGGTACCCCACTGGTCACTCTTCCTTCCCCTGAGTGAATTCCATTCACCACCATCCTCTGTTGCCTATCCATCAATCAATTTGTATTCCCAATTTATCACCTTAGGACCAACTCACAAACTCTGCATTGACCCTGATTTTTCAGTTTTCCATAAAGATAAAGTAGTACCTAGAATACAAGGATCATTTTTTAAAGTTTTCTTCACAGTTCCATGTAAACTAGTCCATTTAATTGTCTGTGTTTTATTCCTAAATTCCATGTCAAGACAGCTGATGTAACACTTTATCTTCTGAATGTGAAGAAGATACTACCTTTTAATGGGCCTGAACCAAACTTTATGTGATGTCAAACAGTTATTTGTAAATTTATGTGCTCATCCCCAGGTCACCCAGTTGCTTAAAAGAAAACACTTATACTGTTGAAAAGTTTCCTTAGGTTACATTATTTCTATGTCCCTTTCTTTCACTCTGTCACTGAAGGATTGTGTACTCTCTTGACTGAGAGTGTAGCCAGTTCAGTGGTAATAACCTGTATATCTGTCCACATCGCAGAGATCTGCAAGGTGGCCAGCTGGGTATCCACCCACATATTTTGCTTCCTTCCACTATATAAACCTCCAATCTTGAAGCAGTGAAGATTCTGGTTTGCTATGGCAAAAGCTTACTCCCTAATTAGCCCTTCCTATCCTGTAATCATCCCAGGGTACTGCCTGTATTCTCTGCTAGTGTATAGCTATGGATAATTCCACATTGTTCCAAGACAAATATAACTTGTAATGGTGTTTCTTCCAATGATATTTATTCATAACCAAACATTTACAACCCTTTCTCCCCAATTAGTGCTAGTAGGAGGGGAAATTATCTGAGTAGAGTTCCCTTCTGTGGGAAAAGAAATAATAGTTGAGACAGCTGGACATGAGGTGTGGGAGTGGTGCACCTGGTACAGTTCAAGTTATATTAGGCAATGCAAGACACTGGCTCCTTAAGACAGGATTCTAGTGCTGTGGGACTCTTAGTGATGTATGGAATTTCGGAAAATTTGGCCTAATTCCATGCAATTCTTTTGGTAGTGGAATTCCAAAAATTCAAAAGCAGAATTCTTTTCTCAGGTGAGCAATCCAAAGTTTACATAAAGTGTGGCTTCCTTTTCCACAATCCACAGAAAATTATTACGTGATTTACGTACTCTGCAGAAAACCGTTCTATGCTTTACATAGAAATGCTTTCCGGAATTCTGTGAAATTTAAAAGGAAATTCCAAAAAGCATTTTGGAAGTGGAATTGCCATTGCGAAGACATTTTGCTGCCATGATTCCACATTCTGCACAGCCCTAGTGACTATAGGTGAATTCCACTAGAAGAAACTCTGTTACAAGTGACTTGTTCTTCCTGTTCATTTTAATAGTACTGCATCAGTTCAAATGAGGCCCCCTCCCCAAAGTGACACTGCCCTTACAGATCAAACACTGTAATAGGCTACATAATGTTACAAATATGTTTAAAGTTGGATTCATTGGAGATTGGGGTGCATTTATTGATTCAATAAAAGATCTGACAGTGTCCAATTAATCCAGTTAACCATTGATTAACACAGCTAAAAATATTCGGTCCCTTAAAACTGAACATTTAAGATAAAATATATAAGGTAAGTCTCTAGGTCAGATAAGTGGGGACTGTCGAGTAGATCACCAGGGATATTCATGGAAATGTGAAGTCTTTTTGTGAACATAAGTTGTAGATGCTCTGTACAGCTATGTTCAACAACCTTTTCTGTTTCCTTTTATCTTACTTACTTGCTCTTTTTTTTCCTTTCTATCTCTGCTGCTGTGTTGAACTGTACAGATCTCCCACATTTGATGGAATGGACAACCCAAGTAGCTCCTGGAAGGTGCGCCCACTCTCCTGGCCACAGCCTCCCAGGTACAGTCCCACCATTGGAGCATGCAAGGGCAAGCTAACAAAAATGCTTTGGCTGCTGAAGCTAACACTGGTGTCTGAATTTCCATTAGTATTTCACTAACTGCTGTTCTATGAGGAAATAGTCTGCTTCCAAGTGAGTGATGTATAAGACCTATGAATGGGTCACCTCATCTCAAAGAAGAAAATGCATCATCTGCTGGTTACAATGGCAGTAGTAACTTATTATTGCTATTGTTTTTAAGGGATTTTGATTTTTTTTTTAATATATACATTTTTTTTACTGATTTTCCAATTTACATATAGCAGCATCACAATAACCATTCTTAGAAGTCAAAATTACTACAAGTAGGCATAAACTATGTAGTGAAAGTTTTAGCCAGGCTATCATGAGTAGAAAAAACATGTAGTTAGGCTTGGAAAGCAAGGTTATAAACACTGTCCCTTGAAGAAAAAAGACATGAAAAATAGCTGTCAGCAATTTGATAACACATCCTGAGTAGAACCTAAAACAGCCTTCCAATAGTTAACAATAGCATGACACTTGCAAAAACATTTTTTGCTGTAAACACTTCCAGTCAGTTGTAAGAGAAGTAAATCAGGGGTAGTTGGAACTGGGATTTTTTTTTTTTCCATTTTATTCTTTTCTCCACCTGCCATAGCTGCCAGCAGCCCGTTACTGTCAGCCCGGTCACGAACCACTGACTTCCAACCCCCATATCAGCCTCGGGCCCTCCGATACCCATGGTTTATCCCCCACGGTGGGGCTACGGCACTCTGGCTGCATGCCGCAGTCATCGGACTAGGTCGGAGGGCTGGCCTAGGGGGCTAATTGAAGCCGTGGCGAGCTTCATTTAGGGCTGCTGGCAATTTTATCCATTTTCCTTTTTCGGGGGAGGCGGGATCATGCAGTGACATGGAGCGTCCTGCCCCACCTCCAGTACGTGCCTGTTCCAGCAGCTGCGTGACTCCTGGCCTCCACCAGGGGTCATCCAGCTCGACACCTCCCTCACTCCCCAGAGAAGGAGAGCAGTCTCTAGGATGCTCCATCCTTCTCCCCGCCAGCCCTCCAGCAACCCGAGTCCGTTCCCGAACCTGGATGCGGCGTCGCATGCAGAAATCCAACACACGTTGTAGCTGGTGGTGGTGGTGCAAGTTTTAAGTTTACCCTAGGGGTTACAGGGAGTCTGGGGCATAGTGGAGCATAAGTGGGGCTGTAAGTACGCACCCCATTTGAGCTGGAAGTTTACTGATTGTCCAAGCTGTGAATATAAAAGCCTCTCAAGCATGGCAGATCTCCAAACGGACTGGGGGGGAGCGGTTTCCTTCAATGTATTAAGATAGATCTCTTTGCCTCAAGCAGGGCCACTAAAGTCCACTTCTGAAGGGGGGGGCGGTAGTCCACTGAGGGAGGTAGGGTCACCCAATAACAGCAGTACATTAGGAGCTCCAATGCATTGGGCAACCACCTTGGAACAATCCTCAAACACTGCATTCCAAAAGGAGGCAAGTTTGAGGCACAACAGAGAGTATGTAAGAGGTTGGCATCAGGTTGATGACGCCTCCAACAGCTGAAATGAGAAAGTAAGCCCATAGTCTGCAAGACTGATGGGGTCCGATACCACCTGTGGCAAACTCAGGTACTGGAGGAGAGGGGGTTTCCTTGAGTAAGATAGTCAGGGTACAGCTGCAGCTGATTTGGCTGATTAGCTGCAGCTGCACAGACAGGAGAGCTTTAAAAACAGGAAGGAAAAGCCAGCATGCAGTTGCTGCAGGGGTAGAGGGCTGACAAGCTGCTTGGATGTGTTCCAGAACAGGAATCCCTTAAGCAACCCTCAGGAGACTGGTCTCCTGAATTAGGCCCCAAAAAAAAAAGTTATTTCCATTGTGAGTTTTCCGTTTTACTGTTTGTGTTCTTCCAGAAGGTCTAGCCTTTTGAAAGAGGGCTTCTAGTTAGGTCGGGGATTGTTTAGTCAGCGCTCCCACCCGGAGCTAGGCCACTTTATTTCTGTTTTTGTTTCATTTTCCCTGGTGGGGCTTAAAAAGGAAAAGGGCAGAAGCCCAAAGTTCTGTGTCATCTACCATATTAAGAAAATGAAAATATACCTGGTTGGTTTGATGTTAACAAACTGGTCTTCCTGAGACTCCTTAACCACCGCAAAGCTGATCCTGAATCCTGTGGCGAGGTTGCGCCTTGTCACACACCATAGCAATATTTTCAGTTGGATGTTCTAACTCTTAGCATCTCAGTAGGTGGTATGGGCTAGCCTAAGGCAGCGCCTCCAGGTGGAGGGACAGAGAGAGAGACACATCGCAAGATCAGTTTCCCATTTTCACTGACAGGACTCAGTGGGGTCAGGCGGAGTGTCACGTATGGTTCTGTAGAAACCACCTGCAAGTCATTGGTGGGAGGTAGCCTTAAGCAGAGAATGTAACCAAAGCCATCGTTGGTCTACCAAAGTTTGAGCTTGATGTGCCTGAATGGCATTACAGATTTACAGGAACTTCCAGAAGTCCTTGTCGGGAAGGAGGTAATGTGTTTTTGACAGGTCAAAGGACATTAACATAGTAGTGCCCAGTATAAGAAGGTCTTGGAGAACCTTAATGCCCCCGAGATCTTAGTTGGCCCAGTACACCAGCTGGTTACCAATGGAGATCTGTTTATTGTGCCATAGAGGGGTGTACTCCAATGGGGGGCTCCTGGCTTTAAACTGTGTGCATGACATGGATATACACCTTGTCCATGCCCTTACTGTCTCCACCATGATTGGGGGTAGCCTTCTTAATCAAAGTGGAGGGAGAGGCCAGAAGAGACCAGAGCAGTGCATCCTGGAGCAGACTGCATTCCAACTTAAACCAAATGGGAGGAGGGGGGAGACAAACCACTTGGTGGCCTGTGCTGCTAGATAGGCCACCTGATAACTTTGAAACCATGGGAGTCCCAAACCTCCAGAGGACCAGATGGGGACTTCCCAGGTAAGAGATGAGACCAGTTTATCCAGGGTGTGAAAAAAATAGGGGGAGAGCCAAATAGGGGGGTTATTGAAGAGATACAAGAGTCTGGGAAGTACAAACATCTGAACAGCTTCCACTTTGCTGCGTAGCGAGAGATGGAGCTTTCGCCATCTGTCAAACTCCACTGTGAGGGATACAAAGAGAGGGGGGGCAATTGGTACTCTCCAAATCCCACCACATAGTGAGGATTGTTACATCCAAATATGAAAAACTCTGGGGAGCCCAGGAGATCTCTGTATCAGCCAGGAAGTCCTTGGTGCAAGCCATATTCAGGGGAGCCAAAATAGTTTACTTTTGGTTGACTATGAGGCCAGATAGATTAATGAAGTTTTGCAATATGGCCAAAGCCTTAGCTGGAGAGAGCTGGGGATGGGCAAGGGTCAGTAAGATGTCATCTGCATAAGCATTAACTAGGTATGACTGTCCATTGATTGGAATGCCTGTGATGTCTCAAGATTGTATGAGTTTGCAGATTAGTGGATCTAGCGCTATCAGGAAGAGCGATGAAAGAGGGGAACCCTGACGGGTGCCCCTATGAAGCTGAAAGCGGGGTGTCTTTGTTTGTTAATATTCTTGCCAGGGGGCATTATATAGGGTTTCGAGTTTCAGCACCTCATGCAGATACCCCTATTCTATGGAGTCAAAGGCTTTGGAAAAGTCTATAGCAAGGACTGCCATAGATTTGTCAGAGTGAGAGGCCAGCCATTTAAGATCGAGGACAAGCCTTAAGTTGTCTCCCCAGACTTCCCCTTCATGAATCCCACTTGGGAGGGGTGCACAATGGATGGAAGGATCAAGAGCAAATGATTTGCTAGGATTTTGGCCACTATTTTAGTATCAACTGACAAAAGTGAGATGGGGTGAAAATTGACACAATCTAGGGAATCATTGGATTTTTGGGGATTAAAGTAATCAAGGCCTTCCTCATAGTTGGTGGGGGGGGAGAATTGAGCATGTGAGACTCCTCTAGTGCATCTAAGAGAGGGGGGATGAGATCTCCTCCAGTAGGAGCTTGTACAACTCTACCGTGATCCCATCGGGCCCCAGAGCTTTCCCCATTGGCTATCAATAGGAGGGCTGAATGTAACTCTTCAGCTGTAAATGGCTTCTCCAAGCTTTCCAAGGCATCACAAGATATCTGTGGCAGTTCAGCAGAGGTGCAGAACTCCTATAAGGCTGTGGAGAAAAGCTCAGGGCCTATCGATGCTCAGGGCTGGTAGAACGCTTGGTAAAAAAGGCTCATAGTCTTATTGATGCCTTTAGGATCTGAAACAATGGCGCCAGAAGGATCTCACAATGCATGGATCCTTGAGGCTGCCTGTTGTTTTTGGAGTTGGTAAGCCAAAAGATTACCCCGCTTCCCAGTACTTGTGCTTGGTCCTGAGAAGTTGCCACTCAGCTCACCTCTGAAGTATGCTGTTGATACGATACTTGAGGCCTGTGATGGATGTGACTAAGACATTGTCTTTATAGGACAAGGGTGATGCCTTAAATCGGGTTTCCAAATTGGAGAGCTCTGCCTGGAGGCTATCGACTTCCTCCCTCTGAGCTTTATTTTTAGCAGCTGAGAAAAAGATAATCCTACCTCTTAACACAGCCTTGAAGGCCTCCCACACCATGCCCGCACCAGCCTCCCACCCATGTTGTTTAGAAAATAGTTTTGGGCTTCTGTCTTAATGGCCACCTGGAAGTCCCTGCCTTGCAGCAGAAAAGGATTGCACCTCCACCTAGTGCTTTCAGAGGGTTGACCCACAGGGAGATAATTTAAAAGGATAGGAGCATGGTCAGATATCACAACATTATGTATCTTGGTGTCGCTGATTCCCTGGGTGGAGGAGCAATTAGCTAACCAAAAATCAATGCAACTATGCAAAGCATGTGCTGAGGAGAAGTAAGTAAAGTCTCTGCCATCAGGGTTATCTCTTTACCACAGGGCAATAAGGCCCCACTCCTTAATTAGCTCTTGTAGAGCCGCCCTGGCCTTTGGGTGTGTTTGGGGTGGGGGGGTGTTTGGTCTTGTCCAAAAATATGTCCAAGATGAGATTAAAGTTCCCTCCAAGTATGATTGGTGAATTAGGGTGTTCTTTTGTAAGAGAGGTGAGGGCCTGACCAACCCCCATCAAGATATCTACCGAATCCGTGTTTGGGCCATAGATGTTCCCAACCATGTTGTGGCCCCCACATGTGGGAGAAATGTGCTGCTACCCATCTGCCCTAGGTGTCAGCTTTAACTTCCTCCACCATCCAAGAGCAAGCTTTATCAATCAATCAATCAATCAATCAATCAAGTCTTTATTTAACCAGGCATTCATCATTGAGCAGAAGCTCATTTGCAAGATGGACCTGGGTGGAGCATGAACAATTGTATATACAGGTCAACACAGGTATTTACAAGGCAATACAGATAATACTCTTTACAGAGAGGAAGAAAAAGAAGTTCATATGTACATAGAATTATACAGATATTGTACAGATTACACGGTATTTACATACATAGAAGTGTCTGTAGGAAGATAAAGCAGGTTATCTAAGGTTGCAGGAGGAAGTAACGGAAGAAAAAATAAAATAAAAATATACACCAGGTAGAGGTGAAGGTAGGGGGGAAAAGAGGGAGGGAAGTAGGGGGAGAAAGGCTAGGAGGGCACGGTTCACAGAAAGGAGTTGGTAAAGCTGGATGTAGAGAAGGTGGATGGAGAAAAGGAGTATGTGTGAGCCCCGGGATTGAATGCTATAAAGTACGGGGCATGGTAGGATGTCACAACCCAGGGTAGTGAGCTCCTATCCGAGGTTGGGAAAGGAAGAATAAGGGGATGGATGGGCCTAGTGTTGATAAGACAGGGGGATAAGAGAGAGAACAATTAGGCTGGTGAGGAGCAAGCTGGGGGGTCAGTACCTAAAATTGGGTCTAGCGTGGCTATATACCAGTGCAGACACCGGTACTGGGTCTGAGTGGGTGAAGCAGTTACATACTTCTCTGATTGTATGGAAATAAAGCATCTTGAAAGCATTTATACCGATTAGAGTGCTTAATTTGAGGGTTTTTTGTAGATCGTTCCATAAGGTAGGTAGCACAAAGCTTATGGCTGCCCTGCCGAAGCGGGATTTTGCTTTGGGTACTTTAAGTGTAATAGCTGAGTAACTTCTTAACGCGTATTTCCCAATTATACTCAGGGGAAGACAGCAGGAGTTACAGTAAGGCAGCTTATTAGAGATGGCTCTATAGGTCCAGAGAGCGGCGTTTCTGTGGCGTCTGAACTTTAGTGATGTCCATCCCACTGCCGCATATAGGGTGCAGTGATGTGTGTCGAAGGGGAGTCCCGTTATAAACCTCAGTGCTCGATGGTAGAGTGTGTCCAGTTTAGCCATGTAAGAGTTGGGGCATTGGCTGTAGAGGAAGTCAGCTAATCAACCAATGATAGGAAAATGGATTGGACCAGTTGTTTCTTGGCATCTCTGGTGAGAAATTGGCTGATTCTAAAAACAGTCCAAGCCTTTACGAAGTCGTTTTAGCAAGTCCTCGACATGTTCAATGAAGGAGAGTCTTTGGTCTATCAAACTCCCAGATACTTGAATTTTGTAACAAATTCTAGTTTTTCACCTAGAACTGTGGTAATTTGGGGAACTGTCCCACTGGACACAGGGTTAGCTGTATGGATAAAAGGAGAGAGGATCATCACTTTAGTTTTTTTGGCATTAAGGAGTAGCTTTTTGTGGAGGAGTTGGCTTTGCAAAAGGTTGAATTCTGACTGTAGGTCATTGCAGGCAGCTTCAGGTGTTGGGCGACTCACGTAGAGAACTGTATCATCTGCAAACAGATGGATGTTGGCTTCTTTTATACAGTAGTCGATGTTATTAATGTAGATTGCAAAAGTAAGGGCTAATATAGAACCTTGAGGTACCCTCTTTGCAGAGTTTTTAAGGGGACAGGCCTCCTTGCGCTTTAACTTGTTGAAGGCGCCTATAAGATAGTCAGTGAACCAGCGCAGAGAGGAGGGTCCACACCTATGGTTTGAAGGCGGAAGGAGCAGACTATGGTCGACGGTGTCGAAAGCCTTGCTTAGATCAAGGAAAACAGCACAAATAAAGTTTTTGCTCTCAAGATTACGCTGCCAGTCATTAGTAACTTTGGCGAGGGCTGAGATAGTGCTATGCTTAGCTCTGAATCCGGACTGCATAGGATTTAGCAGTTCCCTAGACTCAAGGTGAGTCCTCAGCTGTGCATTTACAATTTTCTCTAGGAGCTTGGACAGGACCGGAAGGAGGGAAATTGGCCTGTAGTTATTGAGATCGCCACGGTCACCTGATTTGAACAGTGGTATGACATGTGCTGTCTTCCATATAGGTGGTAAGGTGCCCTGAGACAGGGATAAGTTAAAAAGGTGGGTGACGGGTATTGCTAGTACGAGGTAGGCAATTTTTAGGAAGTAAGGGTCAAGGGAGTCGGCCTCAGAACTTTTTCTAGTATCCAACTGAAGCAATAGGTCCTCTACCTCTTTCAGTGTGGCAGGTTGAAGTGAGAAAGGCGGCGAAGCTATTGGAGTTTCAGGCAGTTGGCTGGCAGTCTGGGAGCGAAGTATGTTTGCAGGGGACTTATCAAATGCCATGCCTGCAGTAGCAAAGTGGTTATTGAATGCGTCAAGTATATCCATCTTTTCGGTTATAGTCAAGTTGCCAGAGGTAATCTTGGTCGGGAGTGAATTTCCTGGGGAGTGGCCTAGCAGATAACTGATTGTGTTCCAGAGCTTGATTGGGCTCTTTGTGGCAGAGTCGAGTTCGGATTTGAAGAAGGTGGCCTTCGATTCTCTGATTGTTTTGGTACATAAATTTCGTAGTCTCCTGAACTGGTTCTAGTCCTCTGCAGTGTTCAGTCTGCGTGCTTTTTTCCAGAGCTTATCTCTTTCTAGAAGCAAGGACTTGATCTGCACTAGTATAGCTATCCATTTGGTTTGGTAGAGGCAGTACTCACTTGGACCTTGCCCACCCACATCTATCGGAGCAACATGATTGTTTTAGCCATGAAATGGGTCTCCTGGATGAGTGCTATGTCTGCCCTGAGGAAGTGCAAGTGTTGCAAAACTTTTTTCTGTTTAACCGGATGGTTCAGTCCTTTAACATCCCAGGAGACCCACCGCATGGTACTCGGTTTCGCTGCAGACATCTCCAATATCTTATAAGGCAGTAAGACCACCTACCTCAGTATGATCCCCAGTGGGAGAAAGGGAAGGTACTATAACTTGATATGCATCACACAGGTGGAGGCCTGTACACACCTGAAGGGTAAGTAACTGGAAGGTCTACAGCAAAAGTCAGTGATGCAGTACAATGCAAGGAAGAACTATAAGGAGTAAACTGTGTCAACAAGAAAAAAAAAAGAAACACAACAAGAATATGAAATACAAAGAGAAAAACAACACTAGATGAGCATTAAAGCAACACACAGTATTTAATAGAACCCAGTAACTTGTGTAACCACTAAGGATGGGGAGATACACACATTTAGAGATGCCTAGAGGAAATAGGTGGACCCAAGCAATGTTAGGTCACACCACCCAAGAAGGGCAGAGATAGAGTTAATAACTGTGACCCATCCCTACCCAGGTCTGTATACCCTAGAGGGTGATCCAGAGAGAATTAGGCAATATGGGGAGTAAGGGGAGGTAAATAAAAAGCAAAGACAAGGGAGGTTGGGGAGGCGGATCCGACTGCTATAGACCAGGGCTAAAGTGCCCTACCATGAAAGTGGGGAGCATTATCAGGATCAAGTATGAGCTCAGACCGATGAGCAAGGAAGGGAGAAAATGGCTGTCTTAATTAGTCAGCAGGAAACCATATCTGCATCATGTTGGACTCCCAAGTGGCTAGGCACACTCAGGACCATCCTGTACCAGTATAAAGACAGGAAGTAACTGGACAGAATATCAGTGGAGGAGTCCGCTCCTTTTAAATTCCTCAGCCTTTTCAGGGCCTAGCCTAATTACCTGGGGCAGTCACTGCATGGGTGGGAGTGGTGATACAGCAAGCCAGATATAAAAAGGGGGAATACACCCCACGCACCAATTTCTATCCCCTTCGGAGAGGATTATAACTGCCCATATCATGGCACGGTCGGACAACTCATATGCCCTGACATGTCATGGGGGGGGGGGCATGTCTTAACATACACATACATGAGGACATTCAAAAACACAGAAGCAAGAATAAATGCGAATACAAAACCCGTCACAGTCCAGGTTGATTCACCCATCTGGCCCCATGGAGAGGGGACTTGCAGTGGAGGAGTCCTGAGGTGTTCGTTGCTGGAGGCCCTTTGCCATGGCTGCAGCAAATGAGATAAGTCCTGACTTGATAGGCAGAGTCTTGTCCTCCTCTTCCCTTGCCAGATGCTCTGCTTCTGCTGCCCAGTCTAGCAGGGTAAGAGTGTCCATGCCCTCAGCATTCCTGTCTGTGTACAATGGGTCATCTTCCTCAGAAGCAGTATCTCCTTTGAGCAGTTTAGCCAGGGGAGAGGCAGCAGTCTGGTGCTCGAGCCATCTCCTGTCATTCCAATTCCTCTGTTTGTGGCCAGGTAAGTGAGAGGCTGCAGGGCGCTGGGGATCTGGAGTATGTATCTGGAGAGGTGCTTGGTGTTGCAGGCCAGGGGCCACAGAGCAGTCCGAGAAATTATGCCGGCTTTTCATGCCTGGTCTGGGGGGGCACCAGTGTTTGCAGTGCCATCCTGCCAGATAAAGGATACCCTTGCATCTGCTTTCCTTCACTCTGGTTCCTCCTCCCTTGGTCACACCCCCCTGGAACCCATAGCTTTCTAGGGGATGCAGTTTTGTGAAGGGTATTATGCCAATATTTAGCTAGCCAGGTCTCAACCTCCTGTAGATATTGGGCAAGTGTCTCTCTTCCACCTTTAGCCACATATATTGAAGTAAGATGCTTAAAGTTATACTTGAAGCCATGTTGATGCAAAATCTTTTTGATAGGAATAAATGCTTTTCGCTTAAAGGCCACCTCCTGGGAATAGTCCCAAAAGAAAACAAATCTTAGAGTCCCTTCATGTTATGTCACCCGAATTCATGCCCACTTTCAGTAGCTGTTCTTCAGTAGAGTACCTGAGGATGTATGCAATGATGGGCCAAAGGGGAGAGGTGTGGGGCTCCAATTTAGAGAAGAGCCTGTGGGACCATTCCACCTCCATAGGGCCCCTCCAGCACTCTCCTAATAGCCTGGGCAAGAGATCATTGAGGAACTTCTCCATATTAGGGCCTTCCGCACCCCAAGGGATGTTGAGGATCTGGATGTTATTCTGGTGTTCCCTGTTCTCTGGGTCCTCAGCCCTCTCCCACAACTTTGCCAGCTTCTGTTCATGATCGTGTAGGCACCTTAGTACCTGATCTTGATGACCCTCCAAGTCCTCTGTGCATTGCTCCAGCATGTTCATCATATCCTCCAGGTCTCTGACTGCCGTAACATTCCCGGAGAGGGCAGTGCTGATACTGTCAACTCGACTCAACAAAGTCTGTAGCATTTTTATAATTTGAGTTAGCGAGTCGCACATTTGTACTTGCTGAGGCAGCCTGTCCAAAGTGGAGCTGGGGGGTGGTGAGGATTTATGCAGTAGATGATTCAGCCATTGGTCTGCCTGTGAGACTCCGGTAAGAATAACACTGGGAATATTATAACCAGGTGCTTTGCTCAGGAGGTATGTCATACTGCCTGCAGTTTAAGTAGGTATCCCGTGGGCCTTGTAATCAGAAGCACAATGGGGAGTGCCAGGGGTCGGAGGCTGTGTGGCTTACTGTTGGCTGCGTTTGTGATGGACTGAGCTGGCATCTAACTGTAGCGGATCTGATGCAAAGGGACAGAAAAATGGCTCAAGCAGTTGGGGGGGATTACTTAACACAGCCCCATCGAGGGGAAGAGAGAAAAGCCTGAGATCACATAGGTTATCCATGGATTGTAACCGGTACGGGATAGAGCTAGAGATTTAAGCTGCCATCTTGCCTTCGTGCAGGCCACGGCCTGGGATTTTGATTTTTAAAATGGAAAGAAGTACAGTGTAGTTTGTTCTGGAATAGCAAAGAAGAAAAGAACAACACAGTCAATCAGGGTACTGGACTTGATAGATGACATCAGAGCTATAATTTTATCCTTAGCTAAATGTGCAGTTTTATGGCTGGACAACATAACAGTAACCATGTGTTCTTGACTAGTTGAGAATAATAGAAACATAGAAACATAGATTTTGACGGCAGATAAGGACCGCTTGGCCCACCCAGTCTGCCCATTTCCCTACCTAATGGATAAGCTGCAGATCCTAGTTAACCAGCAGCCTACTTCTTCCCACCCCCTAGAATTGCCTTATGACTGTCCCATGCATGCTTGAATTCCACCACTGTTTTTGACTCCACAACCTCCTCCGGAAGGCCGTTCCATGCATCCACAACCCTCTCTGTGAAAAAATACTTCCTTACGTTACCTCTGAGCCACCCCCCTCTATCTTCAAATTGTGCCCCCTTGTTCTTGCACACCTCTTTTTTTGAAAGATGCTACCCTCTTGGACTTTGTTGATTCCCTTGAGGTACTTGAAAGTTTCTATCATGTCACCCCTCTCCCTCCTTTCTTCAAGGCTATACATATTTAGCTCCTTAAGTCTCTTTTCATATGTTTTCCGGTGCAGACCCTGCACCATTTTAGTTGCCCTCCTCTGGACAGCTTCCATCCTGTCTATGTCTTTGCGGATATTGGGTCTCCAGAACTGCACACAGTACTCCAGATGGGGTCTCACCAACTGTCTGTACAGAGCGATAATAACTTCCTGTTTTCTACTGGTGATGCCTCTCCCTATGCATCCCAGTATCCCCCCAGCCCTCCTTGCTGCCCTCTCACATTGCTTGCCCACTTTTAGGTCATCTGATATGACTACCCCCAGGTCCCTTTCCATTTTTGTTGTTGTTAGTATCTCACCCCATTGTGTACTCTTCCCCTGGGTTTTTGTTTCCCAGGTGCACTACCTTGCACTTCTTAGCATTGAATCTAATCTGCCATACAATTGACCATTCCTCTAACCTTGCCAAGTCCCTTCTCATCCTTTCCACCCCACCTTGTGCATCAACCCTGTTACAGATCTTTGTGTCATCTGCAAAGAGACATACTTTTCCTTCCAGTCCCTCTGCAATGTCGCTTATAAAGACATTGAAGAGGACCGGTCCTAATACTGAACCCTGCGGTACCCCACTAGTAACCCCCATTTCTTCAGAGTGGACTCCATTTACTATTACTCTCTGTGTCCTATTCTCCAGCCAATTCTTTACCCAGGCTGTCATCTTGGGACCCACTCCCAGGCTGGCTAACTTGTAAATTAATCTTTTGTGTGGGACTGTGTCAAATGCCTTGCTAAAGTCTAGGTAGGCCATGTCCACAGCCCCTCCCTGATCTACTACTTTGGTCACCCAGTCAAAGAAATCTATCAGATTTGTCTGGCATGACCTTCCCGCTGTGAATCCATGCTGCCTTGGGTCCTGTGCCCCTCTGGCCTCTAGATACTCAACAATTCTTTCCTTCAGAAGTGATTCCATCATTTTCCCTACCACTGAGGTTAAACTAACAGGTGTGTAGTTTCCTGCTTCTGCCTTGCTCCCACTTTTGTGAAGGGGAATCATATCTGCCCTCCTCCAGTCCTCGGGTACCACCTCATCCTCCCATGATTTGTTAAAGAGGGTAGTCAGTGGTGTCACTAGTTCTACCCTTAGTTCTTTTAGAATTCTGGGATGAATCCCATCAGGCCCCATTGCTTTGTCCACCTTCAGTTTTAAGAGTTCTTTCAGAACCCTTTCTTCTGTAAATGGGCTGGTATCAACTTCTGTATCCAGAGTGTTTCTGCTGTTTGTTTTAGGTGCCTCCCCCTCTTCCTTTGTAAATACTGAGCAAAATATTTATTTAGTATCTCTGCCTTTTCACAGTCACCCTCTGCCCACCCTTCCTCCCCTTTATTAAGCCTCACTATCCCTCCCTTGGTCTTTCTTCGCTCCTGATGTACCTATAAAGGTTTTATCCCCTTCTTAACTGAGTTGGCGATCTTTTCCTCGGTTTGGGCCTTTGCTGTTCTGACTGCCTTCCCAGCATCCTTTTGCTTTAACTGATACAGTTCTCTGTCCTGCTCCCTCTGTGATTCCTTGTACTTCCTGAATGCTTTCTTTTTCTCTTGAACCTTCACTGCCACTTCTTTTGAGAACCACAGTGGTTTCTTACATCGTTTTGTTTTGTTTATTTGCTTCACACAAAGGCTTGTTACCTCTGTGATGGCGTTTTTATTATTCCCCATTGTTCTTCCACCCCTCCTTCCTGCCCATTTGCCAGTGCATTCCTTAGGCACTCACCCATTTTGGCAAAGTCAGGCCTCCTAAAGTCCAGTACTTTTGACTTTGTATGGCTTGACTCTATTGCTGTGTTTATTGTGAACCATACTGTTCGATGGTCGCTAGTTCCCAGATGGCTACCCACTTCTACATCTGCGATCCTCTCTTCATCTCCATTTGAGAGAACCAGGTCTAAGACTGCTCCCTCTCGAGTGGGCTCCAATACTAGTTGTCTAAGGCATGCCCCCTGTAGGGCATCTAGAATAACCCAACTCTTCAAAGTGGCTGCTGTAACTGCACTCCAGTTAACATCTGGCATATTCAGATCACCCATCAGCAATATCTTCCCTTTTCTGACATTCTAAGTATTCTTTCTATCATTTCCTTGTCCATTTCCTCCCCCTGAGAAGGGGGTCTGTATACAACCCCTGTGCGGATTGTGGTGTCATTGCTGGGCTCCAAATTTAGCCACAGACATTCTTCTTCTCCCTGTTTTCCCTTTTGTTCTGTTGCTTTGATTCCTTCCCTTATGTAAAGAACTACTCCTCCTCCTCTTTTACCCTCCCTGTCCCTCCTGTAGATAATGTATTCTGGTATGTTTACGTCCCAGTCATGGTTTTGTGTGTACCATGTTTCTGTGACTGCCACGATATCCAGATGTTCCTCATCCATCAAGGCCAGTAATTCAGGAAGCTTGTTACTCAGACTACGAGCATTGGTACTCATTGCACTCCATATTTTGATGGCTTTACCTTCTTTTGCAGCATCCCCCACTGACCTTTCTACCTCAGTCTTTTTCTCATTTAGTACCCTGTTTTGTAGGGAGAGGCTGGGATTTTCCTGCTGCTTCTCAGTGCCTTCCCCCTTGACTAGTTTAAAAGCTTGCCAATGAAGCATTTAAACCGATTGCTCAAAAGACTTGTTCCCTTCCTGGACAGATGCAGACCATCCTGCCAGTATAGGCTGGTGTCCCTTCAGGTGGAACCCCAGTCCCCAATGAAGCCAAACCCCTGTGCTCCGCACCATTTTTTCAACCATTCATTAAACTGCATGGTGCAAAGTACCCTCGCCTCACTCATGCCATTGACAGGCAGCAACTCAGAGAAGGATATTGTGTGTGCTACTTGTCGTAGGCCCCTCCCCAATTCCACAAAGTCCTTCTGCACTGTTCTAATCTCATGATGAGCCAAGTCATTTGTCCCTAGGTGGACAATGACATCCAGCTCAGACTCCCGTGCAGCTGTTCTTGTGATCCCGACGATGCACTTCCTGTCTCTCTAAGCCATGGCACCAGGCAGGCACCTTACTTCAGTTTTCCCTGCTCCCTGAGTTCTATCCCCCTAATAATTGAGTCCCCCACCAGGAGCTGCTTCCTTTCCTTGTGGTGTCCTCTGCCTCCTTCCTGTGGGCCTCCCTTGTGACAGTTGTCCTCAGCCTCCTTAGTCTCCTCTGCGGGTGCATCCATAGGGGAGCTATGCTCCCCCAGAATGGTGTATGGAATGTGGTGTGGAACAACTGACTGTGTGTGCCTCTGTGCCACCATCCTCATCCTCCCTGAGCCCACTGTGGTCCAACTGCTGTGCTTTCTTCACAACCTCTGAGGTAGTGGTGGTGGCTCTGGTGCTCCCTGGATGGGGGAGGTTCCCTTCCTACCATCCATTGTGACCTGGGAGAAGGTTCCCTTACTACTGTCCAGTGTGGCCTGAAGACAGGCAACTTCCTCCCTCAGGGCAGAGAGTTGTCTGCAAATAGGGCAGCATCCCAGCCTCCAGAAAGACTCCCAGAAGACTGCTGCCCCACAGCCATTACATTGCCCTACTCCCCACATTTTTTTTTGTGCGTGTGTGTGTGTGTGATTGCTTTGCTATATAGAAATATATATATATTATACAATGTGTATGTTTATATTGTCAGTGCAGTGTGCTAGAGAGGATATGACAGTGATATGCACCTTGCACTCTTGACACTCTTGAAGAAATGATGTCAGAACCCCCAGGTATAAAGGAACTATTTCCAGGGGTGGGTGGGGTGAGGGGTGGAAAGGGTTGGGCCTAAACTGTGCCCTCACAAAACAATCAGCTAAAAGTTCTGACCCACTGCTGTGATGAGTGCCTTCCTGTCAGCAAGATGCCCTACCCAACAATTTGACAGAGAAAATACCCTGCTAATCAAACAGAGAAAAATCCACACATCCAAGTCAGACACAGGTAAACCTCCCCAGCCCCAAAACAGACCTGGTGGTTTGTGCTCTGAAAGCTGTCAGCCCCAAAATAAGTCAGCTGTGCTTTAAACTCTTCCTGCACTGAAAATCTTAAGAATTGTAACAAACAAACGTAAACCTAGATCCACCTCCCTCTGTTGCTTGAAAGACTGTCTTTTCCTGTTTCACACTGCAGGTTTTGCTATGACAACTCCTTAACCACAGTAACTTATTTAAAAATATTTTAACTATCACAAACTCCTACGCACCAGTAAATTATTTAAAAATAGTTTCTGTCCCAAAATCCTAGTAGTCAATCCAGCTACCCCCAAGGGACAACCAAAATGCAGTATTCCAACACTTGTGAAGTTACTTCCAAGATAAGCAGAGTTTGCAAGCTCATTTTTCAACTCCTCAGCCACCTTTAAGTTATTTAAAAATAGTTTAACTGTCAGAAAATCCTAGTAGACAATCTAGCTAACTCCAAGGATCTACCCAAATGCAGTATTTAAATCCTTCTGAAGTTACCAACAAGATAAACAGAGTTTGCAAGCCCCTTCTTGGTTAAACACTAAGGGCCAGATATTCAAAAGGGTTGTGCCATGCTCAACAGGGTTGCGCATGCTCAAGTCCTACATTGCGCCATTCTGCAATATTCAGCAGGAGGCAGTTGCGCCACTGAAAACAGGTTGAGCAACAGCGCAATGCAAATGAATGCATGCTCAACAGGAGGGGGAGGAACCATGCATAAACTGCACAGCCTGATATTCAGCCGGGCTGTGCAGAGTTGTGCAGGTGCAGCCCCCAACCTGAGCCTGCAGGACCTTGAGCCAAAAAAAAGGCTTAAGTAGAGGGCCACCCACAGTGAGCTGCTGCTGTATTGCAGGGCACAACACAGCAGCTGCCAAGCTGGCCCCCAACTCAGTCCTGTGCTCCCCCAGCCCGATCGCAGGGCATAGTGTACTCCCCACCAGCCTGATCATGGGCATCAATGTAGCTCCCCCTCCCGTTCACATCCCTGGTGGTCAGTGGACGAAATGCCCGATCAGCGGGCAGAATGTAAATAAACCCCCGAACATGTTCCTAGTGCCCAATCGCGGGCAGTAAGTAAAGTGCCCCCACCCAGAACATCTCCCTGGTGGTCCAGTGGACGTAATGCCCGATCGCGGGCAGAATGTAAATTGACACCCCGCCCAAACATCTCCCTGGTGGCTGGTGTCCCCCCAACCCCACACCCTGCCATGAAGCCCACCACCCGCTTCCCCCGGCAGCGGCGAAGCAGCAGCATCACCGCCTGCCGCCCCACCGCCCGCCGACTGACTGCCCGGTAGAACTGCACGCCCGGTAATTGCAGAGCAAGAACCAATGGGTGTGCAGCCCTTCCAGCATCATGACAGATCAGATTTGTGAATGATATTCACAAATCTGGACTATCATCTCTGACCACAGGCTACCAGCATTGGCTCTTGCTCTGCACCAAGCCGGTGGCGCAGCTGAGCAGTCAGTCAGTGGGCGGGGTGGCAGGCGGGTGGGTGCTGCTGCCGCCCGCAACTGCGCGGCGAGGTGGGAAATGAGTGGGTGAGTGGGTGGACACTAGCCACCAGATGTTGAGCAGGGCGGTGCATTCTGCGCGATCAGGCAGTCACTGGATCACCAGGAGATGACCGAGAATGAGGGAGCATCCACTGCCCATGATCAGGCACTACCAAAGAGGAAGAAATTCGCTACATTCTGCCAGCGATAACTGATCGCACTGGACCACCAGGAAGATGTGCGAGGGAGGTGGGGAGACCCATTGCTGCCCACGATCGGGCTGCAGGATGCATCAGTCCCCGATGGCTGCTGCCTGGCAGGGCGGCCAGGCGCAAGTCCTCGGGGATCGGCGCACCTACATGCTAATGGCATGCAAATGGGGCCATAATCAGATGCAAATGGCCCCCCCTGCACCTTGCATGAATTATGGCCCCATTTGCATGTCACCTTTTGAATATCGTGATTTTGCGCATGGCGCAATGGTACTTGGCCACCGCAAGTTGAATGCTCTACTCTGACAACTTGTGGTGGTGCAAGTTTCACTGCACCATGCACAGTGGCTGTGGCTGGGGGGTGATATTCAAAGGAGTTGCTCAGTAGCGCAACTCCTTTGAATATCGCCTGGGCCACACCCCTGAGCAACTATTTTGCACAGCGCAAGGGCTTGCGCCTCAGAATGGCGCAGTTTGAATATCCAGCCCTAAATAAATATGTGAATAAAAAGCAATTACCAAGGGTAGTTAGTTTCACCTCTCACAGAATTAAGCAAAAGTGCTCGTTGTTGCAGATATCAAGTGCAATATAGAATTTCTCACACAGCTCACAGCTGAATAAAGAAGTAGTGTCCTTCCGGGTCAAGAAAATGTGCTTTGTGTCATAATGTCAAATAAATCCTTTCTTCATTTATAAGTTACTGCTATGGCTTTATAAACCAGCTCCTGCATTCAGATTGATTGTTCCATCAAGCCGCATCAACACAAATTTTGTCAATTGGTATTACAGCAATGGCACAATGCCAACAGTTGGCACTGTGCCATCAGAGGAAGCAAGAGTTTTTTTAAGGGTGGCTTTACCCCACACACCCCCATGTGGGGAACTCTGCCACCCCCACACCCCTATAGATTATACGCTCTGAGTCAGAGCTGATTCGGGGAAGGGGTGAAATACCCAGAGACAGCAGTGTTGGCAATAAAGTACTGTGGACCATTACATCAAACTGCCGATTTTGTCACTGTAATGGTTATCATGGTATTTCTGTCGCTGTGGCAACAGTATATGCAGGTGGACTTTTGTTTTTGTCTCTTTCATAGTATGACCAGAAATGATGTGCTATATTAACATTTTATTTAATTCTTTATTCTTCCAGCTTCTCAGCTTCAGCACAATTGCCCACCATCTCCAGGACTTACTGTACTCACTTGTAAAGCCGCCATGGCTTAACCTTATGGTGAGACCTTCAGGGTGATCCCAAATCCCTCCAGGGACTGAGTATAGCCTGCATGAGAGACAGTCCAATTGGTGATGCAGGACCTGCAGGTGGACACACATCATCTTGCAGGGCACAGTGTTTTCTTTGTTCAGAACCTCCCTCAAGATGGCAATGCAACATACCCCTCTCGGTAGCACACATAACAAGCATACATGGCAGACTGCCCATGTGACTTACCCGCAATTTTAGTCATGTTACCACACCACCACCCTCTGTGGATCCTGAAGGGGCACCCATATAGCAGACTTAGGCATTATCCAATCCTAGAGGGAGTGACATCCACTGGGATACTCAATTGTCCTCTCCATGCCAGCTCTGTGGCAGCCTGGGCTCATTCCCAATACTGGGCCACCAGCACTGCAGGTAGCAGCACTACAGCTCATCAACTGGCTACATACAGTATGTCTTTTTCATATATATTGTTTTTCCCTTTGCTGATGCTGCCTGCCTCTGCCAGGCCACCTTCCAGCCACATTTGCTATCCTTCTCTATCACTTACCTCATCTTTAGGAGGTACATGATGGAAATTTCCTCACTCAAAAGCATTGCCTCCATGGTGGGCTCTATTGGGAGTGTCCTCAGCTATGACGTCCCTCAAGCCCATCTAATACGTGGGGGGAGAGTGGGCAGTCAGGTGGGGTGGGGCTGAGAGTGCCAACTCCAAGCTGCTTCATGTCGGGGATTTTTCCTTCATTCCTCTCAGCTCTTCAGGATGCCAGCAACAAAGGCACCTAGTACACATGTGCATGCTGAAACATGCCCCAGCATGGCACCAGTTGACATCCTCCCTCCTGCTTGCCACTCCCAACTGCACTGCCAAGTAGGGGCGCCCAAGTGGCAATATAACAGTGGAGCATGTGTCCCTTCCTCCCCAGTGAACAAAAGTATCCTCTAGGATGTTTAATCCTCCTCCTTCTCCAGCTGGCCCCTCAATGATTCAGACTCATTCCCAAACCTGGATTGCAGACAACACTGGTGCTACTGCACAGACAGACTGCTCATATTTCTTCGTTTTTAAACAAAATTGCACCCTGTAGCATGGCAGCAGAATATTGCACTGCTTCCTTGAAGACTAGGTTTCATGGGTAAGCCCTGGAATTCCACATGGGGCAACTAACGGCCAGGCATGCCATGGAGGTGTGGTGCTCAGCTACTGTGGAGCTAAGGTGTGGACTACCTAGAGTTTACTCCCCAGCCCTACTGACCGATATAGAGCAGCATTGCCATTTGATGTGACAGCAGCTGCTCCCCTGCCTACCTTGCCAGATGAATGGTGCAGCTATGGGTTCCTTGATCATCAGGGTGGCTGTGGGGTGTGTGTGTATAGGAAGACCCAATAAGGGGGAGAACCGGAGAAAATGAATGAGGAAAGCAGTAAATAATTCCTAACAAATAAAAATTAAACAAAAATATAGCATCATAGAGATAATGGTATCCTAGTTGTTTAAGCAAAGCCAGTCCACTTTTCTTATTAAGATTATGTGTGCAGTTCAAGCATTCTCAGTAGCAGCCCCTAGTCTCTTGAATGCATTGCCATCTAATTGTGCACAGTCATCTCCATGTTGGACGACTTAATGAAAAATTAAAAAAAAAACTGAACACAATTATATTCTAACAGCTGTTACTGCAATACGAACATACAAACATATGAAATTTGCCAGCAGATAAAGGCCTAGAGGTCTATCAAGTCTGCTCGAATGTGCAGCTAGCACCCCTTATTCTGCAGCTGCCCCTGCAATAATGCGCCATGCAATATTTGTCTATTTTAATAAATTGTTATTTATTATTTTATGTATAGTATGCATTTTTTTTTCACTCTGTGAGGCACCTTGGCTCTTTTTTTTTGCAGTTAATTTCTTTTTCCCAGGAGGTACACCATCAAGCCAGATCCCTCAGCCCTGTTCCCTGTCCGCAGCTTATCTTCCGCTGTCCTCCACAGCTTGCCCCAGGTGATTAGGCAGCAGGAATCCCTCAACATGCCGGAATGGATCCAGTGCAGAGGTTACTGCAATTCGTGGGAGTGGGGCCTGCTGGGATTGGCTGTCATCATGCCACACCCAGGACTCTTTTTTCACATTTTCTCCCCCTTAGAAGAGGCGTGCAATGACACCCTTAGGAGAGAGCACGCACACGTCTGCACATGCTCCTCCAAGCATCTGCCTCCTCTCCTCCCCTTTCTAGCATCACTATGCTGTCCCCAGCTACTGCTAGGGGCCAGTCAATACTGACTGCTGGTGACCCCCTCTCCAGAGAAGGAGAGCAGCCCTTTGGATGCTCTATCCTTCTCCTTCCCTTCTGACCCCTGGCAGCCCATGCTCATTCCCGAACATGGGTCACCAGCGTAGCACATGGTAAAGGTGTCCAGCACCTCAGCCCTTAGCGTGACTGGGATGGTGGGCACCTTGACTCCTACAAGAACTCTAGCTTTATTAACTTTAATTCGCCTTATAAATTACTGTCTTATACTTAATGCACTCAAACAGTGGATTATGTCCTCATATATAACTTGGAGTATCCCTTCATCACTAAAAGTTCTACAGTATGTGAAATATCTTCACATCTGTGACAATTTCATTAGTAACCATTATTATATCATATATTTTACTCCAGTGCTGTTTACAGTATATTCTAATCTAGAAAATGTACATTTATCCTAACTTGTTGTGTGTATATACCTTTGCTTGCCCATTTTAAAAATTCACAAATTTGTCATGGTTTATTGCTCATGATTTATCATGCCTTCCCCTCATTTATATTTTGAAATGACAATGAACCCAACTGCAATGGTCATTTATACAACAACAGTGGAGATAAAAATAGCAAGATAATAACATATCTTTATAGCCAACCGCAACATATAATATATTTTTGTTTGTTTTTGTCAATATTGATATCCTGAAGGTGAGTTTTATTACAGTGGAGTACTAAACTAATCCCAGACAGCTTTCACAGTGCTGATGCAATCACAATTGTCTAGTATGGCACTTAAGCCAGAATTTGAAATCAAAGAGAAACTGTTCAATACCCAAACAATCAGCAGGTTTAGAAACTGTAAATATGCTAAACTGATGATCTTACTTCAAGGAAGGCTCTTGCAGCAGGCCACATTGGTACGACTAAACCATCAGGCACCAGGACCACACGGAAAACTTCTAGCTAGCAGTCTACCAAGGGAACCGCCCACCACTGACAACAGTCAGCTAACATCAGCCTAGCCTCTAAAGGTGGGCAGTCCCTCCTTGTTGAGACACAGTAAACTACATAACACATGTACTAAAGCCAACATGGAAGCCAAATCAATTTACTTTTCCTAACATCCTGGTAGGTTCTGGAAAGTTATTCACTCCCTGCTTGAGCCTCCTACACAGTCTGTCTCCCTCTTTCTCAAACTAGAAAACTCACCTATCTCTGATCCAACTAAGGCTGCTAACACCGTTAACAATTTGTATACTGTACTTCCTCTGTCCTCCTGTCTTTCTGACCCCCTTCCTTCTTCCCTACCTCCTCATGTGTCTCCCCAAATGCCTTTTATCTGCTTACCCTTTACCCCTGCATCTTTTTCTTTCTCCGCAGTGTCCTCCAAGACCTCCCTTGCTATCTTACTCTGTCTTTATTCTGCTAAGGGGCACAGCTCTGATGTGTTGGATACTAACCCTCTCCATCTCTCTGTGCCAGCTTGCCCTTCTTGCTTTCCTTTTCATTCTTTCCTTCCAACTTGGATCCATGCCCCAGTCCTGGAAGCTGGCTTAAGTACTCCCTCTCCATGAAGGGGGTGACCCTTCTTCCCCAAGTAATTACCAGTCCTTCTCCTTCCTCCCTGCCCTGGCTAAGGTGCAGTACAATCTTGTTCTCTCCCAGCTATCCACCTACCTTGACTTCTCTTCTTTCCTCTCCTCTCCTCTCCTCTCCTCTCCAATTTTCTTTCTGATTTCCACAAGAACCACTCCACCAGCTTCTCCCTACTTCAGTTCACAGACTTTGTGCTGAAAAACCTGGACCAGGACCTGTTCATTGTGCCAGTTTTCATACACCTCACAAAAGCCTTTAATAGAGTGGCCCACACCCTTCTCTGTCAGTCAGATGGTTCCCCTTCTACATCTCAGATTGGCTCCAGTTAGTTCAAATTGGTGATGCCTTATCAACACCTGGCCATCAAGTTCAGAGTTCCCCCTGGGCTCCATCCATGGCCCAATTCTTTTCTTCACCATATTTATTTAATTTTTTTTTTTTTTATTCATTTAGTTTTTGTTGACTGGGTAAGTGCACTGGTCAAATGTTTGCCTATTTTCAGGCACGATTCAGGGGGAGAGGGATACAGATGAATGCCAACTGCCCTTGAACCAGATTAAGCTGTTGGTGGTGTTTTTAGTGATTGGGGGGAAATTTGGCCAGGGCACTAGGGAAATTCCCCTACTCTGCCCGCAGGGGGCTTGACTTCCTGCAGAGTAGAGGAGCTCAGTTTGGAGCCAGACAGCAGAAGAGCAGGAAGTGCTGATGTGGAAGTGGTCTGAGTCCTGTCAGATTATTGCAGAGCTGCTAGAGAAAGGACGCTCTGGAGGCAAGGGTCTGGGCCTTTGCCCCGGTCTCAGCATAGTGTGATGAGGTCCCTGAAATAATTGGAAAATATTGGTTACAGAAGAAGAGAGAGTTGGTGTAGCGATGGAAGTGGAGTGCGATGCACGGAATGAGCCAGAAGTTGTGGCGCTAGAAAAGCAAGTTGAATTGAGCAGTGCACATTCATAGGAGTTGGGGAGAGATGTGGTGAGGCTAAAATTTGAGGCCTAGCTGAGGGCATACGAACATATGAAGAAGCCAGCAGAAGAAGGCCATTTAGTCTATCAAGTCTGCTCGTATTGTAGGATCCACAGCTTGAGCTAATGTCCCTGCCCTCGCTCCACACTCCTCCCATCCTCCCTACACATGATTCTTACCTTGCCCCATGCCTATCCCAGACCCTCTTAAAGCTGCCCACTGTCTTCAATGAAATGACCTCTTCCAGTAGTGCTTCCAAGTGTCCACCACCCACTCTGTGAAGAAGTGCTTCTTGACCTCCCTTCTAAACCTCCCACCCTCCAGCTTAAGACTGTGCCCCCTTGTGATATGGTTGCCACTCAGCTTAAAGAGAACCTTCTTATCAACCTTATTTATCCCTTTCAAGAACTTGAATGTCCCAATCATGTCCACTCTCTCTCTCCAGTCTTCTAGGGAGTTCATGTTCAGTGCCCTCAACCTCTTCTCATATGCCTTACTCTGCTCACTGGCTATCATCTTTGTAGCCCTCCTCTGTACCTTCTCCAGCAGGTTAATGTCATTTTTGAGGTGTGGGCACCAGTACTGAACTCCATACTCTAGATGCAGCCTTACCAGTGACCTGTACAAGGGCAGTATAACCTCCTCTCTCCTACTACTGATCCCCCTAGCTATAGATCCCAGCATCTTGTTTGCTTTTGCTGCTGCTTTCTTGCACTGCATGGAGTGCTTCAGGTCACTAGTGATTATCACTCCCAGGTCCTTCTCTTCCTCTGATGCAGATACTCAGACTCCACCCAGGTAATATTCTGTCCTGGGATTCTTGGCTCCAATATGCATGACTTTGCATTTCTTGGCATTTAAGCCAAGCTGCCAGATCCTGGACCACTTCCCCAGCTTTTTCAGATCTTCCTGTAGGTCCCATATCCCTTCAACTGTGCCCACTCTTCCTACAGAACTTGGTGTTATTTGAGAATAGGCACATTTTGCCTTTAATGCCATCCCCAATGTTATTGATAAAGACTCCCTGTGGGACCCCACTGGTTTCCTCTCTAGTGCCAGACAACTCTTCCCCCCAACACCACCCTCTGGGTTCTGTCCCTGAGCCAGATAGGCTGTTTGTAGGTCGACAGCTCTTGAAAGCCAGTGAAATACTATGCATACAAAATCTATGCACTGATACACTCCCCAGAGGAAACCACGTATGATATAAATTTCAAGCACCCCTCAGGTCTGAACAGGTTTTGGAAGCTGTATCATCAAATCAAAGCCACGCCTTTATGGAAAGATTTTCTTGCAATCCCTCTGACCAAACCTGCATATAGAGTGGTAACCTATTTATTTAAAAATGAAAGTGTTAATGTGGCAGACATCTCTTACTGGCTTAAACAAAGGTGTACCCTAAATGGGCCCCCTGAACCAATTCTGGACAATGAGAGTTTGTGAACTGGTGGATGGAAGTTAAAATAACTCTTAGTCAAAAAGACAGAGAAATGCAGCACCTCCTGAACTGCTTTTTCCTGGGGAGGGATGGGGGGTTGTTTTCTATGCTGGCCAGCTGACCGCATGTTATAAATGTGGGGAAAAAGGTCACCTAAGTAACGTCTGCAAAAAGATTAAATGTGGCTTTTGTGGACAGCTGGGGCACCATGGGGCCATATATAGAAATCCTATTAAATGCAGCCTCTGTGAGGAAGCAGGCCATATATTCAGTTCTGTAGTTGTTCATGGGCTACACACAACAGCACAGACCCACTGGAGAAAGCTGAGTAGGATGTTTATCTTGCAAGAGCCCAGAGGGAAAAAGCAAAAAAAAAAAAAATTATTACAGAAACAGCAGAAATGGAAAGCCTAACCTTAGGGAAGGATGGAACTTCAATAGTAAAAAGAAATGCAGCCAATGGGAGCATGAGAAACCAGGATGAAGTCGCTAGTCCAGCGATACCCCGCCAAAAAAGAGAGGAGAAAAAACAAGTAGAAGATGGTTACACAGTAGTCACAAGGTCTGAGAAGAGAGGTAATGCCCCACAAAAAACACCCAGAGGGAAATGTAAAGAGGACAAAAAACTGACTAATATATTACTTTACAAGATAAGGAGTGGTCCACTGTACATGAAGACTCAGACTCCACATTATCTGAGCACTCTGGGGGAGAGGCTACCTTGGACTATGAAACAACTGATATGCAAGCTTCTAAAAGAATAAAAAAGGTTCCTTAAAGAGACTAAAGGATGTTTTTGAACTCTACACACTAATCCCAAAATGGCAGTCTTAAATTGCATCACTAATAATGTGAACAGCATTAAGAATAGAGAAAAGCGATGGTTGCTTTTGCCTCTTTAAGAGATTTGAAAGGAGATATTTACTTTCTTCAAGACACTAGGTTGCACACTTTAAATGAACTAAAGCAGGTGCAAAAAGACTGGAGGTGGGGTCCTTCACGTTGGTCCATAGGGGAAGAGACTTGCTCTGGAATTGGAATTGGGTTTGGAACATCAGATGTTAAAATTATTAAAGTGGTAGATTTGGTGACAGGCAGGGTAATGATAGTTGATGCTGAAATAAAGGAGATAAATGTTAGACTAGTGAATATTTATGACCCACAAAGTAAAGCCTCCAAATGTAACACTATGAGTCAAATAGAACCCTTCTTGCACACATCCAAATTAATATTATGGGGAGGGGACTTTAATTGTGGCCTTTCAAAAAAAGACTGGGGAAGGCAAACAGCTAAGTTGTTCTGTGATACTAACTGTTTAAAAAAATATATTGGCAGGGGCAGTCCTAGAGGACGTTTATAAAATTAGTACTAAAATTCCTGTACATACCATCTATAAAGGGAAATTATCAATCCAGATTGATTTTTGGTTTCTGCATAAAAAGACAAAAATTAATGAGGTTAAGGCAATACCATTAGAAACATCTGACCACATGGATGTGCACTTAGAAATAAACCTAAAAGACAGCCCCTTCCTTTGGTAGGGGACTATGGAGAATGAATACAGAAATCCTGCAAGAAAAAGATATATTATAAAACATAAAAGATTTATTGGCAGCTAGAATTACAGTACTAGATATGTATGAGGATGCTGTAGAGTGGAGGGAAGATACAAAGAGAGACATTAAGCAAATGATGATCCCAGGATCCCAGAATAGGGGTAAGACATAATATCATAAGTACCTGGGTCTTAGAGCAAAACTATATAAAGAAATAACAAAGCAAAGTGAAACTGGACAGGACTGTGCTGAGATTATATCCAATTTGAAAACACAGATGTGGGAATATCAGTATAGTAGAGAAAAATCATTTCAAATAGAGCAAAGATGTGGAGCACAAGGGACAAAAGCCCAAACCAAACCCTTTGAAAGTAATAAGGAAAGACTAGAAAACAGGATAATGTACAGTCTCAAAGATGCAAAAGGAATTCAGTATACTGACATAGATAATATGAAGCAGATAGCCCAAGACTTCATGAAAAACAAATTTAAAAAAGGGAAAATAAGTCAGAGAAGCAAGCTATGGGGGCAAATTTAAGTCCCAAGAATTAATAAGCAAGATAAAGAATATTTTAAAGAAAATATTACAGAATATGAAATTAAAGAAGCAATTGCCTCACTTACAAATAATACAGCCCCGGGGCAGATGGCATACCAAATTGCTTTTACAAGCTGTTGGAAGAGCAGATTACTCCTTTGTTGTGTATAGTATATAACTATATATTTGAAGAAAAAAGATTGTCCGAGAGTATGAAACAGGGGGTAACTATATTTCTTTAGAAAAAAGGGGGTAAGGAAGAATATTTAAAAATTGGAGGCTGATCAGTCTTTTAACAGCAGACTATTAAATCTTGGCGAAAATTATAAATAGAAGAAAGATGGAACATGTGCACACCTTGGTACTTACAATGCAGACATGTGCAGTTCCAGGGTGTGACATAACATATAACTTGATAGTTTTTTTTTTATTTTATTTAGTTTTTGTTGACTGGGTAAGTGCACTAGACAAATCCTGCCTATTTT
This sequence comes from Neoceratodus forsteri, assembly GCA_016271365.2. Classification (NCBI taxonomy): domain Eukaryota; kingdom Metazoa; phylum Chordata; order Ceratodontiformes; family Ceratodontidae; genus Neoceratodus; species Neoceratodus forsteri. Next base: position 32,831,433 of record JADMNL010000023.1, read on the forward strand.
CAGGCCCGACCCGACCCGGGGGAGGGGGATACAGGTGAATGGCAACTGACCTTGAACCAGATTAAGCTGTTGGTAGTATTTTTGAGTGAATGAGGGAAATTTGGCCAGGACACCAGGGAAATTCCCCTACTCTGATGGGTGGGGGACCCTTCCCATGAGACATCTGAACTAGTTTCAGTATGCCTCAGTCGACGGAGAGAACAGAGGTGATGGAAGAAGGACCTAAAGAGTCAGACAAAACCCTCGAGGAGGCTTCAACAGTTTCTAACGATATAGGAAAAACAAGCACTGAATTACCTGAGGAGGAGATGGTTCAGGCTATGAATGAAGAAAGTCAAGGAGTGACAGACGGAGACTTAACTTTAGTAATAGAGGAGGAGAAAAAAAGAAAACTTCCGGAGAATGGACAAGCGACCTTTTCTGGTACAGTAAAGAAAAGCAATGTTCACGTTATTACTGACCCGATGGAAACAAACACGAGTATAACTGATAGTGCACTTGCAGAGGACTCCTTTCCTTTCTCAGCTCGTTTTTCTACTTGGTCTCCGGAGATGGCGCTGGAAAGAGCAGGTTGGATTAAAACTCCAAAAGCGTGGATTCCAGATCCTAAATTTCCTTTACCTGGGATAGGATCGGGAAATCAGGAGGAACGTCTAGACGCACTGGGTGCAGCAGAGGAGCAACTTTCCGTGACGGACCGGAATAGCGCGTCATTTCCACCTCTGGCCTCTGAATCTAGGTGTCCGGTATCAACTGAGCCGTCGGTGAAACCAGGCATTTTACCCCAGAATACTGCGGAGTTAGAAAACGCTACGGATCTAAATTATGCCACTGTGTCCACAACGAAGATGAAAGGTCAGTACCCACAAACGGAAATGACTGATGCTAGGGCTTTGGATGACACTGTCAATACTCTTCCTACAGTTAAGCCAGCTAGCTATGCATCCCTTTTTAAACCAACAGATGTCCCGGGGAGGAAACGTTTTGTGGCACGGATACATTATAAAGGGGATATGGATCTACCCCCGACCGGAACTTTGTGGGAAAAACTCTAATAATTAAATCTTTAGGGATTAGACCTTCAGAGGTGTATGCTTTAATACATTCTTCAGGGGATCATAATTTTGATATTTCTTTTCGTTCTGCTGCATTATTAGATAAATTCTGGTCTGCTTATTATACTGCTCGTATTGACCCTGTTTGGAAACATTTTGTAGTAATTCCCATTACCAGGCCAACTGCAAAAATTATTACTGTTCTTTTTAGAAATGAAGGCGTCAATGCTTTGGATATTTTGTACTGGTTAGAGCAACGTTGCACAGTTAATGGCACACCACATGCTTTAATCGATGATAATGGGTTTTGGACGGGAGGGTGGAAGTTTAATGTACAACTTAAAATAACTGAGTCTGGGATCCAACATCTCCCTAATTGTTTCTACTTGGGAAGAGATCGTGGTATACTATTTTATCCAGGACAACCATGTTCATGTTATAGATGTGGCGCATTGACTCATTTAAGTTCTGACTGTGACCAATTGAAATGTACATCATGCGGTATGTTAGGTCATACTGTGTTGGCTTGTAAGATCCCTCCCACCTGTAATTTATGTGGCGATGCTTCGCGTGTGTTTGTAGCTTGTCCATGGGTGGCTCATAATACATCGGATTATGCAGAACATGATGCTTACATAGCTAAATCTTCTACTATTAGGACCCCAAGGTTTAGTACAACCTGTTAAATATAAAGAAAAGACTCATTCCTTTCCTACTCCCACTGACAGTTTAATAATTCCTAAACCATCTGAGCAACTATCTGTTCCAGATCCCCCTGAACCCCCGACCCCCAAACTCCTGAGCCCCTTGAATCCCTTGAACCTCCTGACACTTCTGAAACCATAGGAACACCTGCACTTGATGGGTTAACTGGTTTTCCCAGTGATTCAGTCCAGGCCTTAAAACAAACTATACCTCTTACAATAAAGGGGACGTGGAGTTAGGGGAAACTTTAAACCCTCCCCACCAGTTGCTCGGGCGACTCCCACTAGACATGTAGACACTGTACCTATACCTCTATCCCAGTATCCAACCCTTATGAACCCTTACAAAGTTGGGGTGAGGCCATGGAAGAGGAAGAGTTAGGGAATTCCTTTCTTACTCCTCCTCCTATGACAGCCTCCGCATCACTACCAGCGACCGACATTTCTGGGATTACCTTAAAAAAGAAGTCTACTAGACTGAAGAAAAAGAAATGAGGTGGCTACTCATACGATGTTTTTTTTTCTGTTCTTTTGATTATGTCTGCTATACGTTTAGCTAGTTTTAATGTAAATAGTATTCGTTCAAAGTATAAGCGTACAGCTACTTTTTCAGCATTACATAGTTTGGCCTATGAAGTTTATTTATTACAGGATATTAGATTATATACAGCAGGGGAAGCGGCGATAGCCTCGAGGGAGTGGGGCTTAGGACCTTCATATTGGTCTTTGGGACAGGATCTTTGTTCCGGTATTGGTTTTTGTTTTCGTTCATCTAATTTTACTTTACAAAAGATTGTGGACTTGGTACCTGGCAGAGTTTTATTGTTAGACCTTCTATGGTATAAGTTTCCCTATAGACTTATAAATATTTATGCGCCACAACAAAAAGCTGCTAGAGTTCAGCTTTTACGTCTAATTAAACCTTTTTTACTTACCAATCGAATTGTTTTATGGGTGGAGATTTTAATACAAGTTTAGAAATCTCCTCCAATAAGAAAATCTATTGTGACACTCATGCATTACACAATATTATTACAGAAATGAATTTAGTGGATGTTTTAGCCCAGTCCCTGTTGCCTACCTTTACAAAAGGAAAATTAAACTCGAGAATTGATTTCTGGTTTTGTTCACAGTCTACTGGGGCAGTAACAGGCATCACAGTACCGATGGCAACTTCAGATCATCAATTAATAGGGATACAAATCCAATTAGAAGAAGTTTTATCACAAGACCCTGGGGTCTGGAGAGTTAACTCATCCTTGTTGTTAATTCCTGAGTTTTTTCATGGGTTTAAAGAATTGGTTATGGATCGTATTACAGTAGTTGCCCTATATGATTCCATGATAGACTGGTGGAATGATACTACTTTATATGTGGTGTCGTACTTTAAATCTTATGCTAGATTTTTGGCTGATGCAAGACATCGCACCTCTAGACTTTTACGAGCAGAACTATTAGCATTATTTACAGAATCTCACTTATATGGCTCTGACTGTTCTGCTCGTATAAAAGAAGTTAAAACTACTTTAACTAAAGTACAATACAATAGACAAAAATCTATACTTTTGAACAGAAATTTAGAAACCACTGGGACCCAAAGTCAATTTAACCCCTTGATGTCACTAAAGAAAAATTCTGTGGTAAACAAATGTATCAATTGTTGGATGATCAAGGTCATATTGCTAAAGGGCAAGAAAAATTATGGAATGTGTCACAAAATTTATAAAACATACATTTGAAACCCCAGCTATTGATTCAACAGATATGACACTTTTATTACAAGTATTGGGTGTACCTACATTAACGGTACCTCAAAAACAAGAGTTTATACAGCCTTTTTCTTTTGAAGAAGTAAAAGGAATTATTTTAGGTCTTAGGGATAGGGTAGCTCCTGGCTCTGATGGTTTGTCAGCAGAAATTTATAAATCTTTATGGAAACTCATACCAAATCAATTAGTAGCTGTATTTAATGCCTTTCTACAAGAAGATCGTTTGACAGATCAGATGTATGAAGGATTGATGTTATTTCTTTACAAAAAAGGTGATAAAAAAGATTTAAAGAATTGGAGACCAATCACATTGTTGAATACGGACTACAAAATTTTTGCTAAGTTATTAGGGAATAGGATCTCAGAATATTTGCCATCTTTACTTTCTCCATTCCAATATTGCTCAATTTCTGGTAGGTCCATCCGAGATGCTTTACTACTACTAAGAGAATTGTTTTCTCAAGGTCTACAGGGGGCTCTACATGGTTATTTGTTTAATTTTGATCTGTCCAAGGCCTTTGATAGTATTTTCCAAGAATTTATTTGGTTAACCTCAAAATTATGGATTTCTACAAATTTTTATAAATTGGCTTATTTTATGTTATTCTTTAGCCTATGTTGGTAGCCGTACATAAGCAAGACTTGGATCTCCTTATTATATCGTAGGGAGTACGACAAGTTGTCCTTTAAGTCCCTTATTGTTTGTTATAGCTTTGGACCCTATTATCAGGTTACTCCATAAATCTCCTAGATTTTCAGGTCTTTCTGGCATTGATTCTAATTTTCATAAAGTAATTTGTTATGCAGACGATCTTCATGTTTTGGTACCTAATACTACAGAGGGTTGTTTATTATGTAAAGTACTACCGGTTTTTCTATCAGTTATTGGATCTAGTTTAAATCTACAGAAAAGTGTGTGTTTTAATTTGGCTTCCTCTTTAGAGAATGTTTCTTCAATTGGTGGAATTAAGTTAGTAGATTCTCCATAAATTATTGGGTGTTTATTTTGGAGTTCCAGATACAGCTAAATATAATTGGAGATAGTTTTGAATAAGAGTAGGGAGAAAGTAAGTAAATGGCATAAGTGGTTTTTGGGGAAGAAGAAACATATTTTTTTGATTAAAACGTGTTTATTGCCTTTGTTTTTACATGTAGCACACATTTTTCCACTACCCAAATGCTTTTTTGTGCCTCTCTTAAGCCTCTTTTTTTCTTGTTTTTGGGGAAGCTGTCTTAATCCAATTAGATGGAATGTTTTATTACAAACCTACCGACAAGGGGGGGTTTCTATGATTCACCCGATAGTGTTTTTTTATTCACTTTTCTTTTCAACTAATTTGAAACCTTTGGTTAGGGATTCTATTCAACCTTGGATTCCTTTGGTACGATATCACTTAAAGGGATTTTCAAGAATGGAATATTGGTGAATTTTACACAAAAATAGAAGGAAATATGTTTTATCGACAGATTGGGGAATAGTGTTTGATATGCTAAAAACATGGCATATTTTGGTCAATATGATTAAAGATTTAACTCGAAAACAATTGTATACAGAAATAGTAGAATCCCAATTTAAGGTAGATGTATTTCCAGGATTTACACCCATAGAAAAGACACAGATTGGTAATCGTCTTATGGATTCCCGTATTCCTGTGACAATGTGGGATATTGCTTGGCTAGGTATACACAGTAAAATTAATGTACGTGGTAATCAAAAGCACAAACAAGTAATGGATAGATATTGTTTTCGAGACTCGTACAGATCTCACGGAAACAATGACTCATTTATATTTTTCTTGCCCTTTTATTTTACGTTTTTGGTTTCTGTGGCGGCGTCATTTTTGGAATAAAGTTTGGCATCAATGGATCAGAGAGCTTTATTTTTGGTTTATTTCCAGTTTCTTGGTCGAAATGTAATTCTTGCACCTTGAACATTATAGCAATTATAATATTGTATTGGGTATGGCAGGCCAGATGTTGGTTCTTATTTCAGCAATGTCATCTTACCCCTGAGGATTTATTCAAGAAAATAATAACCTATATTGATCATCTAAAGGAAGGAGAAAGGAAAATTCTCAAAGGGAATATATGGGAACGATATTGGAACTTTTTTTTGAATTAACATTGGTTATAATTGAAGTATTTTCCTTAACTTTTTCTTTATCTTTCAGATATGAGTCAGACTTTGAGTTTCACAGTTTGCAAATTTTGTGTCTGATGTATCTCTTTTTTGGTATTTAATTACTGTATATATGGTTTTGCTTTTAAATAAACATACCCCTACTCTTTTCGATAAGTGCCATGGGATCTTTAACATCCACCTGAACTACCACCAATCCAGGTAGATGGGACCTCGGTTTAATGTCTCATCTGAAAGACAGCACCTCAGAAGTGCAGCACCCCTGTCATGCTGCACTACAGTGTCAGTACTGGGATATTAACCCAAGTGCTAGAAGTGGGAACTGAACCCACAGCCCTCTGATCTCCTGGCCTCAGAGGCGAGTGTGCTACCTGCTGAGCCACTGACACTGCCTTATATACTGTACATAAGGGAAGTCATAAATAGGGGGAACAGAAGGTGACTTAAGTGGATTGCTATATTTAATAGACCAAGAAACTGCATTTGACTCAGTTAAGCATGATTATATCAGGCAAGTGCTAAAAACAATATGGGTTCCTGGCAGAATTTGTAGTATTAATTAAAAGTCTTTATCATGAAGCACAAATCTGGCCCATGATAAATGGGCATATGGGTATTCCAATGTATATCCATAATAGCGTGCATCAGGAGTGCCCTTCAAGCCCACTTTTGTATGTATTAAGTTTGGACCCAATGTTAAGGAGAATAGAGGCAGAGGAGAACATTAGAGCTATAAAAGATGGTAAAAGTGTCATTTATAAGACTTTGGCATATGCTGATGACTGTATTTTTTTTTCTAAAGGATCAAAGCTCAGGGGAAAGAATGTTAGAATTGTTTCAGGAAAATGAAAATGTGACAGGAATAAAGGTGAACAATAAGAAAAGTAACATTTTAACAAGAGGGGAAGGGGCAGAGATCCGAAACGGAAGTACAGAATCTGTGCAAGGTAATACAGAAATTCTAGGGGTAATGTTTTGGGGGAGCAAGAAAATTGGGAAAATAAATTTAATATAGCCCAGAGGAAAGTGGAAAGATGGAAAAACTGGAGCATGACCAAGCAAAAAAGGATTTACATGATAAAAACTTTCATAGTGCCCATATTTTTATATATAGCCTATGTCTTCCCTATTCCTCATTGAAATCAGACAAAAATATTGGGATTATTTTTTCAACTTTTGTGGAGTAATAGACTGAATCACATTAAAAGGAATCACACATATAGGCCAATAACAGTGGGGGGGGGCTAAATATGCTAAACACCATAGTGTTTTTGTAAGCATTTTCACTTATGCTAATATAGTGCCTATGTTGCAAGGTAAAGATAATGTATGGAACTCTTTGGTATACAAATGGAAGGATAAAATGTTGGAAGGATGAGGGGGGAGAAAGAACATACTGGGAAAATACCAGAATATTTCAATACAGCAAAAAAGTATCTGGAGGAGTGGAAGGTAACGGTAGATTCGCTTTTAATAAAGATCAGGAAGCAACTGTACGAAGAAGTCCTATGGACTAACTACTGTGAATCACCTGTTTTTAAAACAGCACAGGGAATAGATGAGAAATGTATTCTAGAGGCCACACTGGAAAAATGAATACCACATAAAATGAGAGAAACCATCTGGTCATGCAGTCATGGGAAGCTAAATATTAAAGGGAATCTTAAGCATAAAAAGGTAGCAGAAAGGATATGTTTAGAAGCTGCATGTGTGAGTGAAGAAGAGACAATGAGACATTTATTTTTTGAGTGTGAATATATCAAAACCTTTTGGAAACTGCAGGCAGGGATGTGGGGCATCAAATTGTTTGAAGGAATGACATATGAAGTATTAATATATGGGCAATTGTTAACAGAATGGAGTAAGTGGGATAAGTGCACATTATTTGTAATATTTGCAGTTGTTAAATGGGCCATTTGGCAAGTAAGGTGTCAGAGATTCATCCACAGCAAATAACTGACAATCCATGATCTGTATTTTAAGATACAAGCAGAATTGGTGAAATATATAAAAAAGAAGCTCAGTTATATGGAGAAAATCACATGGGGTGACTATGGAGAAATCTAGAGTGCATTGGTTAGGCGCAAAGAAATGATCTGGAAAGTTATGACGTAAATATTGTAAATCATTTCTTTTTTTCTCTTACATTTTCATTTTTTGGTGTAAGGTATTGTCTGTGGTCAATTGTAGATTGTTTTTGGTTCTAAATAAAAACTTCTCCATCTCTTATTTAGGGGGAACCCTTGGTCGACAGGCACGACCATTCATTGTGAGTAGCTCGAGAAGATGGTTGTACAAGAGGTTGAGGAGCAGGTCTCCTCCTCTTTGACCTCAAATAAACTTAAGACTGGGAATGAAAACACTGAAACGAGTGCAGCAGAGAGCTTTAAAATAGCATCCAGTAGTGAAAGAAAAGGAAAAACAGTAGAAGAACTGACCACGGATTTGGATCCAAAGGCAAATGTCTCTGTAAAAAGCACAGAAGCAATATATTTATATGCACAGCTACAAGCTGAGGTGAAAAGTTTTATGGAGCAAAAAGAAAACTTACAAGCACAATTAAAGCAGCAGAGAATAAAAGCTGTCAGATACTAACAGACAAGATAATGCCGTGCCCGGCATTTCACCTGATGGATGACGGAGCAGCAGCATCAAAGGGAACAGAGAATGAAGCTGCAGTAAGGCCATGTCACAGACAAACAAAGCTGGTAGTAACAGAGCCCAGAAACAGCCAACTTAGAGGACGAAAGAAGGCAACAGGTAAAAACTGGAAAAAACAGGAAAACTTCAGAATACAAGGCTGAGCATGAGAAAAGTACAGAAAAAAGGAAGTGGATGCAAAGAAAAAAGGTGTAAATGGTGCAGAAACAAGTGGAATGGACAGGCAACAAGACATAGAAAACAAAGAACAGGAGAAGCAGGAATTAAAGCGATCCCAAGCCACCGAACAGTTTAAAAAGACCTGACAGCAGATACTCCAGCCTGGGTAACAGAAGCACTGGAAAATGCAGGCTGGAAAAGAACTGAAGATGGCAAAGGGTGGGACTCGGACTAGCAGACAAATGAATCACAAACAGGTCAGTGTAGCAAGCAAAATGAAAAGGTGGATAAGGGTGAATGCTGTATAAAAAATGAAGATGAAGTTATAGAAATCTTTTTGAAACCTAAAAACGCAGAAGAGGAAAAGAATAAAAATTCAGATAGTGAGTTAGAAATGGAAACAGAAAAGGAGGAAACAATACAAACAGATAAAGGGGCCAGTGATGCAGAACAGGGGAAAAAGAAAATGCAAAATGGGGCCTGGTATCCAAATACAAACAAAAGACTGTTTCCAGATAGTTTAAGAGAATATGCTGAACCAGCTAAGTGTAAAAACACTGTAAGACTTAGATTTAAAGGGACTCTTGAAGATGCACCAGACAGGCTGTTTATAGGAAATAAACTTATAAAAGAAAGTATGGGATTTTATGCATACGCGGTTTATGCCCTCATTCACATATCAGGAGAACAACAATTTGATATCAGTTTTAAACACCCCTCAAATGTAGACAGATTCTGGAAACAATATATCATGAAAAAAAGAAAACTCCACTGTGATCTCCCTTCCAAGCAATCCTGCTAACACAACCAGCATATAAACAAATCACAGTGCTTTTTAAAAATAACGGGGTCAATGTACTTGATATAACATACTGACTTACACAGCAATGCAAAATAATAGGACACCCGGAACCAATACTAGATGAAGAAGCATTCTGGACTGGTGGCTGGAGATACAAAGTCATCCTTAAAGCCATAGAGAGGGAAATACAGCACTTGTCAAATTGTTTTTTCTTGGGTCAAGACAGAGGGGTGGTTTTCTATGCAGGCCAGCCTAGGGCCTGCTACAGGTGTGGTTCAAAAAGACATCTAAGCAACATCAGTGACAAAATAAAATGTGGACTATGTGGGGAAGTAGGACACTATGGAGCACAGTGTAAAATCCCAAGGTGCAACTCATGTGATGAACAAAATTACACTTATAAAAGCTGTCCCTAGGCTTCTCACAACAGCCCAGACCCAACAGAAAAAGTAGAACACGACTATATGTAACACTTACCCAAAAAGAAAGAATGAAAAGGGAAGCCCAGAATTCACAAAATCAGCAGGAAGAAGAAAACGAAGAAGAAGAAGAAGAAACCACAAGGCAGATCTGTCCAGAAAGAAATAAGGAAACAAGAAAAAATGAAACCCAACAAGCTCAATCAATGATAAATGAAAATGAAGGACAAAAAGGAAAATAAACTGTATCTGAAAGTATGCTCGCCCCCCAGCCCCAACAGAAGGGTTATTCCAAATGGTGACGAGGTCAGGGGAAAAAACAACAACACAGCAGCCAAAACCAAAATTACAAAAGAAGGACACAGAGACTTTAAACTTAAAAAATAAATATGAACTATTGAGAGAATGGGGGAAAAGATGGGGAAGACTCAGATACATCTTCAATACAGTCATCACAGCCTGAGCAGTCCTCAGACTGTGAGTCAACAGACACCCAGAAGTCCAAAAAAAAAAAAAAGGAAAAGAAAAAAATAAAACTAAAGAGAAGAAGGACATTACTTGAAAAAAGGCTGCATTTTTGGTTCCCCCCCCCCCAACAAAATAAGAAATGGAAATACTAACTCGTACAACTTTGAATACAAACAGCATAAAGATTGGGATGAAAAGAACCATGACCTATGGACTGATAGGAAATCTAGCAGGAGTTTTATTCTTTCTACAGGATATATGGTTGTATACAGTACAAGAAATTAAAGTGGCTCAGAAGGAATGGAGATGGGGTCCCTCTTTCTGGTCAATAAATGAAGAAACATGTTCAGGGGTTGGAATATTATTTGAAAATCACGACTTAAAAATGCAAAAGGTAGTAGACATACACCCAGGAAGAGTCCTTATGGTAGACATAATAATAAACAATAGCTATACTGTATCAGGTTAATATAACATACTAGGAATCATACTAGGAAAGACAGATACACACAAGGCCGAGGCCCGTAAGTGTGTATCTCTGGCCATGCCGGCACATCAGCCCTTATTTAATAGGTATTGATCTAATTTGTTTTTTAAATCTGTATTGTTTAAGGAATACACTGCTGTATTAGGCAGGGAATTCCATAATGGAATTATTCTTTGTTCACAGAAGAAACGTCTTTTATTGTTTTTAGGATACTTCAAAGACAGTTAGTACTTATGACTTCTGAGGTTTTGCTCCTGTTGGCCATAATTCATTCCCAACTGTGCCATAAGTGTGTTATCAGTGTACAATTTATACATCAGGAGGAGGTCCCCTCTCATTCTTCGTTGTTCCAGGGAATACAGATTTAGTCCCTCGAATCTTACTTCATATTCCTTGTTATACATATTTGTAATCATTTTGGTCACTCTCCTCTGGACCCCCTTCAACCTGTCTATATCCCTCCTCATACAGGGACTCCACAAGGGGGAACAGTAGTCCAAGTGATGTCTTGTATATGCTTTGTACAAAGGCAATATACACCCCCTATCTCCTGAGGTGAAGCTCTTTTTTATGCATCCCAAAATTCTATTTGTTTTGCTAATAGCAAGATTATAATGGTCATGAAAAGATAAGTCATGGGAGATTAAAGTACCTAAATCATTATGTAATGTGACTGATAAAAGGGCTTGTTTATTTAATGAGAATTGATAATGATTATTACATGAGCCTAAGTACATTTGAACACATTTGCTGATATTGAAGGACATTTGGTTAGGTTTAGCCCAATTTTCTTTTTTTTTTAAAACTTCTTTATTAAAGTTTTATGATTTCCAACAGTAAAACATACACACATACATCCCAGGATACATACCCGGGCCCACATCCCCAAACTGGATATGGATACTATATACATCCTCCAAAACTATTTACAATCACAATTATATTTTATCACCACCAAAAGTTTTAATCCATTTTTATTGAAGTAACCTTCAATTCTATTCTTTCAAATTTGGTAATAGTCTAGTCTATTACTTAGCCCGAATTGCTTTATAACATTATTCCAACTTAGAAATAATTGCACTTTCTCCGGACTAAACTTTAAGAACTGTGTCCCTAGGAGAGCGAGAGAATCCATCCTGACCAACCAAGAATAGGAATACCATCTGAACCAGGAAAACACCTTCATGAGAGTATTATGCCTGAGCAAATAAAAGACATATCCTATAAAAATCATATATTTCCGTTCAGTCCTAAACCCTTCTCACATTCTCTTAAGAAAACATTACAGGCTAATCTCCTCCAGACAGACAGATCTGAGTCCGAGGACCTTTCGACTGTATTGAGTACACTGTCTCCAAAACCCCCCCACCTTCTATCATACATTTTCTTTTTCCCTTCTATTAACATGTGCCTTTCAAGTCTATCCAAGACCTGTAGAAGGTCACTGACCCATTGATCATAAAAGTAAATACTATCCTTTTTCCAGTGTCTTAGGACAAATGCTTTAACCAAGGCTGACATCAGGGACACATGATGTTTAGCTGAGTCCCTCACTTCCGCCTGCATATCTCCTAGTAGACATATCTCTGGTTTAATGTACTCAGAGTAGTTTAATAACGGATCCATTTCTTGTCCAATTTGAACCCATAATGAATGAATTCTGGAACAGGTCCACAATACATGTAATAGGTCTCTGATTCTATTCACATCTAAAACACCGATCTGTCTGTCTCGAGTTTTCTAGAGCATAGCTTAACAGAGGTGTAGTAAATATTTGAACAAATAAAAAATTGCATAGTCTTATACTTCGGAATAGGTAAGACTTTAATATTTTCCCAAATTTCTTTCCAGTCAGGCCTCAGGGGGGATAGTGTTTTTTCCCAATACGCTATCTGAGCCTCGGGTTCTGAGCTCATAAAATCTAACAGCACCCTATAAACTTTTGAGAGGGGATGCTGTAAGAGATCAATCTCCTTCAAATGGTCCCAAGTAAATAAAGTTTGTCCCTTATCTTTATTATTTCATATAAATTTCTGTACCAGCTTTGTAATCTGGATCTTTTTGAAAAAATCCCATTCCCTAGTCTGCACTGGTAAATACACCCTGTCTGCCAGTATGAAATCTGATAAATTCAATTCAGACAGTTGTGGTGCCCATTGATGGGTAATTATTTGACTCCCCAGGTGAAAATTAGGGTTTCCTATTATAGGCTGATCTCTGGCCCCCCTTTGTGCTCTCCTCTCTGCCGGATTTAACAACTCCCACCACGCCTTAACTGATTTATATATTGGAGAGTGCTTTCCCATGCCAGGCAAAGCCTCCGGATCTGCAAACAATAATGCAGTAGGGGAAAGTTTTATGCCTTTTAAAATATGTTGTTTAATTCGAAGCCACATTGGAGTATATCCCCCATCTCCCCCACTCCTTGCCCATCGCCCCATCAGACCAAGTTGCCCTGCTGCATAGTAAAATAATAAATCCAGAAGCTTAGTCCCTCCCTTAAGGTGAGAGAGGCATAAAGTGGCATGTTTCCTCCTTGGAGGCTTAGAGTCCCACAAAAATTCTGAAATTATCCTTTGATTACTGATGAACCTTCCCTTCGGAATGTTATAGGGTGACATATAAATCGGGTACAATAATCTAGGCAGAAGGTTCATTTTAATCAATCCCAATCTAGCAGTGAAATTTAGAGGAAGTCTCTTCCACCTTAAAATGTCATTTTTAATTGTGGCCAATAGGCTACCCACATTTTCCTCCACCCTATGTTCCGACCTAGCTAAAATCCAAATTCCCAAATGTTTAATTTTTTCTGGGGCCCAATTAAGCTGCAGGTGCTTGAAGTCTGCTCTATGGATATATACAGTAAGTGGAAGAACTTGGGTTTTACTTAAATTTAATTTATAATTAGATACCTTCAAAAATTTCCCAATGACCTCCAAGGCATTTTGAAAACTATCAGACGGATTACTTAAATGCAACAAGATATCATTGGCAAATACCGAGAATTTAAGCTCCATCCCCTGCACCTCAATCCCCTGAACCCTGGGCTCCATAGTAAGTGATCTTAACAAAGGTTCCAAATAGATATTAAATAAAATTAGTGACAAGGGACAGCCCTGCCTAGTTCTGTTTCGCAGGAGGAGCTCTTTAGAAAGATATCCATTACATAGGACTCTGGCTGTGGGAGCTTCATAAAGATTTTTAAGGCCTCTAAGAAAACCCATTGGTAACCCCATTTTCTCCATTGTAAGGAATAGAAAATTGTGGGAAATCCGATCAAATGCCTTTTCGGCATCAAATGCTATTAGAGCCATAGCAGATTTTGAGTTAGAAGCCCTATGTAAAATATGGTGTTGTTTCCTTAATGCGTCATGTGCCCCCCTTCCTGGCATAAACCCAACTTGGTCCTGACTAATTAATAAGGGAGCGACTTTCAAGACCCTATTAGCCAAAATCTTGTGAGTACCGAATATCTTGGTTTATTAAAGCAATGGGCCTATAATTACCTGGTAGGTCTCTGGGTTTATCCGGCTTTGGAATCAACGTAATATAGGCCTGGTATAGAGGAGGGTGGGGAACCCCATCTTTCATAATAATCGAAAACAGTTCTTTCAACAGAGGCATTATTGTCACTGCATGTACTTTATAGAATTTGGCCGACAGGCCATCCGGCCCTGGTGCCTTCCCATTTGGCAAGTCTTTGATTACCTCCATAATCTCCAACTCCGATATTGGGGCAGCCAATGCCTGGGCCTGCTCTAAGTCTAATTTGGGCAATGGTATTTTATCAAGGAACCCTCTGATTTCTGTCTCTGAGCTAGGGGCCCCCTCTTGGTATATCGCGGCATAGTAATCCGCGAAAGCGTCAGCCAATCTCTGAGGTTCCGAAACAAACTCTCCTCCAAAATTCATTGCCAAAATCGTTCTTTCCACCTCCCGTTCCTTAATTCTATGGGCCAATAAATGTCCCGGCACATCCCCCTGAAGCAGGTATTTGGCATTCAATCTTTCCAGCCAACGATCAGCCCTGAGATTCAATATACCTCTATCTTCATCTTTTAAATCCCTTAGCTCCTTATCCATCTCTATGGAGGAGCCCTCTAAAGATGATAATGACTTAATGGCCCCAATTATGAACTCTTCCCGTGCTCTTTTCAGTTTATTCCTCCTAGTGGTATATTCCTGTGCCATTCCTGCATATAATACCTTGCAGAAAGGCCAAGCTAGTTTCTTATCCACTAGAGTCGGATTTTGAGTTTGGATAATTTCCTTAAGTATATCCTCTAATTTAGTCACCATATTGTCCGCCGCTAAGATCCCTTCATCCAATCGCCATTGGTATGGTTTAGGGGGAATATTATCTATCTCCCATAGTAATTGGATTGGAGAGTGGTCAGACAATATCCTATTAAAAGTATGCAGACCTTTAATACCCATTAATACTTCCCTATTGACCAAAAAAAAGTTGATCCTCGTATGTGTCTTAAGGACCCCTGAGTAGAAAGTCATCTCTGTATCCCCTTTCTTATACATCCTGTATGGATCTACTAGTGCTGTAACTTCCAAAAGTCTATGTAATGCTATTTGTGGGGCACTGGGTGATCTATTAGAAGCAGGGCTCCTGTCGAACCTATTATCGAAACAGATATTCCAGTCACCTGCCATAATAAGTGAGCCATGGGGGAGCGTAGCAATATCAGCCTCCAATGAAGCAAAAAATTCTGATTTAGCCGGAGTAGAGCCATAAATTGAAGCACATAGTAATGGGCTTCCCAAAACTGAGCCCATCACATATATCCCCCTACCATCCTCTCTTGACTGAATTCGATCAATTACGTATGGGAAAGCTTTCCTAACTAATATCGCCACCCCCCCAACGCTTTTGCATTCCCAGCTCTGACTACCTTGCCCACCCATCCCTTCCGAAGTGGATGTAGTTCCTCATTCAATAAATAGGTTTCTTGAAGTGCAGCAATATGTACCCCCAACTGATTTATATCGTAGCATAACCAATCTTTTCTTCCTCCCCCTGAGACCTTTCACATTCCACGAAAGAATTCTAATTGATACCATCTTCTATACCACCACCCCGGCATTCACTCTCATACGCTCTACTTTCCTTATGCCATATATCATGGATTCTCTCTCATTCCTTCCCCCCCAGTAACTCCCTTTCTTACCACCCCGATCCTCCGATCGCCCTCCTTAATCCTCCCGAGACGTGTATGAGTTAGCCCCCAAGATGTCTCCGATCACCCCGAGTCCCAGTGTAACCCACTAAGAGAACCCACCATATTCGCCCACCCCAACAGTAAATTTAAACTTACCTATCACCCTCTATAGCTTTAGATTATTGAAGGGAAGCACAATAATAGCCCAGCTACGCATGAGCTGTCACCCTTCCCCCATATGTGGGTACCACCAATACAGAAGTAACCTAATAACACATTAATAGCCTTCCTCCCCCTGTCAAGTTCCTCTAAGCATGAGGTAAGATATTGAGGAGCCCCACAGAGGGTTACTCATTAGTCCCCTTCTTACTTTTCTAAGGAGCCCCCCATTTCCCTATATGAGACTCATCCATTCTATCTAGCTCCTGTGCCCCTTAGCTTATATATAGCGGGCCCCCCCCACTTCCTTACCTTTTGGTCACAAATCAGTCATAAACCACCTTAACCTGCCCTACTCGTAATATTTTGAGCCATCCGCTTCATGCTAATAAGCTATGGTAATCTGGTGTGTACCCTGAAAGAACAGGAGTAGCCATAAAATCAAACAAAAGAATCTGCTAAGGGGCTTCATTTCACAACCTCATGAAGCCTTCAGTCATTGTAGCCCCACTCGAGGAAAGAAAAAAGGGGAGAGACACCCCCCCCACTCACAACAATAGCTCTCATTTCCCAGGTCCAAACTGGAATCAAGGTGGGCAACAAACAGTTCTGCCCACTACCGCAGCATTTCCCCAGCATTATTAATCCGATTTGTCACTGCGTTGCCTGCAGTTTTACCAGTCCCTCTTTCCTTCAAGTCACGGACCTGAACAAGTCTGGTAGCTCCACTCTGAGGCTTTCCAGGGCATTGACTGCTGTGAGATATCTTTTGTCACCTTTTGGCAATTTCACAATCAGTGTAGCTGGATACTGTAGTCTAAATTTCAAGCCCACCATATACAGCTTCTTCTTTATATCCGTCTACTCTTTCTGTTTCTCTCTCACCGGAGGCACTAAATCTTGAAAAAGCCAGAGAGAAGCCCCATTCCACTGCAAGTTCCTATTAGCTTTAGCTTTATTCAGAACATGGGTTTTCTCCTTATAATTCAGGAACCTCATAATAATAACTCGAGGACGAGCTCCAGGTGGGGGGGTCTCTCTCAGTGAACGGTGGGCCCTCTCAATATTGTAAGAATCGCCAAACGACGTCGGACTAAATAGTTTCAGGAGAAGTTCCTGTATGAAAGCTACGCAGTCTGAACCTTCCGATTTCTCAGGCAGGCCAGCCATAATTAAATTGTTCCTCCAGCTACGTGATTCTTGGTCCTCCAAGTAGTCTTCTAATTTTTTCACCTGCCTTTTCAAGCCAATCATCTCCTGATCCATGGTTCCCATTTTTCTCTCCTGTGACACAACTCTGGCCTCTACATCCCCTACTCTTTGCAT
The DNA here is from genome assembly GCA_016271365.2 of Neoceratodus forsteri. Taxonomy (NCBI): domain Eukaryota; kingdom Metazoa; phylum Chordata; order Ceratodontiformes; family Ceratodontidae; genus Neoceratodus; species Neoceratodus forsteri. Next base: position 32,848,753 of record JADMNL010000023.1, read on the forward strand.
TAGAGCATGCAGAGCTGGTTTCAGTATAGTAAAATCAGTAACCAGCCCTTGTAGAAGTTGTTTTATTTCACCAATGTACTCTGAAGTTGAATGCCCCCCTTGACCTTCTGCTCTCCGATCCTGAGGCCGTCTGGAGTCGGAGAGTGGGGCTTCGAGCACTTAACTGCCGGCGTTCTTGCTGCCAGAGGCTCGGGGCTTCCATCATCCATCTTGGCCATTCCACTTTCTGAACCCGCTGGCGTTCCGAAATTATATCCTCCTCTGATACTCAACTTGGGATCACCCACCATGACACAGCACCCTCCTAGCAATCAGAGCTCCTCGTTAAATCAGAATTATGGGGTTGCAAGATGCTTAAACTATAAGTTTTATTTGCCGAGACTCAGGAGCCTTCTCAGAGACGTCTACTCCCTGCTAGCTCATCACGTGATCCCCCAGGTTTAGCCCAATTTTCTAATGTTATAAGATCATTTATAAATATAGATCTACCCTCTTCTGTTTTTACTTTGGCTACTAATTTTGTATCATCAGCAAATTTGATGATAAAACTATTTATGTTCTCGGCCATGTCAGAGATAAAAATTGAAAACAATGCTGGACCCAACACAGGCCCCTATGGCACTCCACTACTCACAAGACAAGACTCTGATGTATAACCCCTGATAGACACACTCTGGATTCGATTGTGTAGCCATTCTTCCACCCAATTGACAATTGTATTATTTATTTTGTATTTTCTCATTTTTGTTACTGAGATATCATGTGGTACTTTATCGAAGGCTTTACAGAAATCCAAAAAAATAATGTCTACAGGGTTATTATTTTCCATCATTTGGCTAATATATTCATAAAACACCAGATTTCCAGATAAACAGGACCTATTTTTTTAAAGCCGTGCTGAGCATGGTCTGTAAGTCCCTTTTTTTCTAGATCTGTTTCTAGTTTAGTTTTAAGCAGCAGGGATTCAAAAATCTTCCCCAGGATACTAGTCAGGCTAATTGGCCTATAGTTTGAAATCTCCTCATGTTTTCCTTTTTTTATATACTGGAGTCACAACCACAATTTTCCAATCAGTTGGTATAATACTTGATTGCAATGATTTGTTAAAGATCTGAAGTAGTAGTTCTACTAACCAGTCTTTTAGTTCTTTCAATAATCTAGGATGTAGCCTTTCAGGCCCTGGTGATTTATTAATATTGATTGGATTTAATTTGTATAGTATCTCCTCCCTAGAAAATTCAAATAAATCTTCTGTTATGTTTTTAGGTGAGGGAATAATAGTATCAGGTTTTTGATGGAAAACAGTACTGAAATATTTATTGAATTCTGATGCCATGTCCTTTGATGTAGTTGTTTTCTTATTAACTATAAGAGGTCCAATTGTCCTGGGTGTTGTTTTTTTATTATTTACATAAGAGTAAAAGCTTTTGCCTCCATCTTTAATGTATGCTAGCTGGTGTTCAAATCTGTCTTTCTCGATTTAATTGTATTTTTACATTCTCTCCTAATTTTTTTTAAATTCCATGTATTATAATCAGTACTATCCTTCTTCATTATTCTATAAGCCCTTTTCTTAAGTCTAATCAGTCTCTGTGTTTTTGTAGTTAGCCATGGAGGTATCCTTCCCTTTTTATTATATATTATTTTATTAGGTACGATAGTGTATTCCAGCTACAAGAGTTTTACTGTTATCCTATCCCATAACTCTGATGGGGATGGGGACTCATAATTCCAATTCCAGGTATATAATTCTTCCTTAAGTGCAGTAAAATTAGCTCTATTATAATTTTTAAAAATTGCTTTACTCATATCTCTTTTTATACAGATATTGGTATCAAACGTTATGACCATATGGTCACTATTTTGAATGGGGATAGTAACATTTATATTAGTAATTTTTTCAGGAATATCTGTCAAAAGTAAATCCAAGATATTCATATTTCTTGTCATTTTTTTTTTTATTAACTGATACAATCCATTTTGGAGGCATGTGTCTAGAAAATAATTTTCTTGATTGTTAGTACCGCCAGCTTCATTTCAATGTATACCTGGGAGGTTGAAATCTCCCAACAGTATAATTTCTTTATAATGTGATTTACTGTTAATGGAATTTAGGATATCTTGGTGTAAGGTCATTGTGGCATCAGGGGGCCTATAACAAAGCCCTATCATAATTTGGTTTGATTTTCTCTAAGGATTTCAATCCAAATCAATTCAGTGTTTGTATTATCCTTCAAATTTGAAATTGTTTTATATTTTATACTATCTTTTATGAAAAAAGCAACCCCCTCCTCTCTTTCCTATTCTATTTTTACAGTAGCACATCTGCAGTCCTCAAACCAAAGCAGAAAGGAATGCTGTCTTTCAACAAATAGGCCCCTACGTACACACCTCAAATATGGTACTGTGGGATAGAGACTTTAATTGTGGGAGATCAAAAAGAGACAGGGAACAGAAAGCAGAGAAAATGTTTTGTGATACAAATAAATTAAATAGTATTTTGCAATAAACAAATTTAGAAGACATACATGACATAAAGCAACAGACACCAAGCCACACATTTTACAAGGGTAAACTATCTACATGAATAGACTTTTGGTTCATCCCAGCAAATGCACATGTAGGAAAATAGAAAGATACCCAGTAGAAACATCAGATCACATGGGTGTACAGGTAACAGTCAACTTAAAAAAAAAGTCCCCAAATAGAAAAAAGCTATTGGAGAATGAATTTAAAACTTCTACAGGAAGAAGTAAACAAAAAAGAAATAATACACGTGCTACATGCTAGGGAATCAGTGTTCAAATGCTACAACAACCCATTAGAATGGTGGGAGGACACAAAGGAAGAGATTAAAAGATTATGTATCCAATTATCCAAACAAAAAACATAATCAAAGCACAAACAATACTTAAGTTGTAGAGCAAAGCTACTGCACTTATTAATGCAAGCTAAAACATTGGGACAAGACTTACAGTACAAATACAGCAAATAAAAAACAAAATGAAAGAATACCAATATAATAGAGAGAAATCCTTAATTATGGAACAAAAATATGGGACACAAGGGAGCAGATTTCACACAAACCCCTATGAAAGTTGCTCAAGAGAGTTAAAAGCAGAGTAGTAACAGCTTTAAGACATGGGGTAAGACAGACAAACCAGAAACAAATACAACTAATAGTGCAAGAACATATAAAGCAAACTTTTGAAAAAACACAAAGGGAACAAAATTACCAATTTTTAGAACCATTACAAATACCTAAACTAACAGAAACAGAAAAAAAGTTTACTAAAAGAAGAAATAACAAAACAAGAGATAACTTTACACCAGGTATTGACGGAATACCTAATGAATTTTATAAGCTCTTCAGAGACTATATGGCCTCTATTTTAACATAAATATTTAGAGTAATACAAGAAAGAGAAACTTTAAGTGATAGTATGAAGAAGGGAATACTGTTTTTTATTCTTAAAAAAGGAGACACCTCATTAATAAAAAACTGGAGACCACTAAGTTTATTAACAAGTGACTGCACATTTTTAGCAAACATTATTTGTAATAGACTAACTACAGTTGCTCAAAAACTCATACTAGACACACAGACATGCTTGGTTCCTGGGAGAAAAATAACCCAAAATTTGATATATGGGAAATTATAGAAAGAGGAAATAAAGGCGATACACAAGGATACACATATTCACTACATCAATAAACTGCTTTCGATGCAGTATATCATAACTATATCTGGGCAGTCCTAAAAGCATACAGTCTACCACAACAATTCATGCAAATGATGAAAATATTGTACAAAGAAGCACAAATATTACCTATCACAAATTATTATTTTTTTTTTTTGGCATACCAACATTTTTTACCAATGGAGTAAGACAAGGATGTCCTTTAAATCCCTTGCTGTGCATTTTTTTTTTGGATACAGTATTAAGGGAAATTGAACAAAACATGGAAATCCAACCAATAATACTGGACAGGAAAATAGTCTCAGAGAAAATAATGGCATATGCAAATGATTGTGTATTATTTACCAAAGATTTAAGATCAGGGAGGAAAGCAATACAAATAATACAAGGGATACAAAAAAAAACAGGAAAAAAATTAAACATAAAAAAAGTGAAATATTAACAATAGGGGAAGCAAATACTACTAATACCAAAGATATACAAGTGACAAAAGAGAATATAAAACTATTGGGAGTAACATTTGGGACAGAGGATGCAGCCCAAGAAAACTGGGAGGAAGTATACTGGGAAGCAGTATAGCACAGTGGTTTAAGGCTCTGAGCTGTACATCTGGAGACATGGGTTTGAATGCTACAGCCCCACTTGCATACTGTGTGACCCTGAGCAAGTCACTTAACTTCCCTGTGCTCCCAGGTCACACCTGTAAACAAGCTTTCAGCTTAGTGTGCCACTCCTGGTTAAATAATTGGATAAAAACAAACAAAAACAAAATAGCAAACAATAAAATAGTTAGATGGAAAACATGGACAATGACAAAGGAGAAAATAATATATTTAATAAAAACATTCATAATACCCATCTCTTTACACATGGCATATATATATATTTATATATATATATATATACACACACACACACTGTATATACCCAATTCCGAACAAGATGCAAACAAAAATATTAGGCTTATTTTTCCAATTAACAGACTTCACCCAGTTAAAAGGAGTATTACATATAGACCAAGACAGGAGGGTGGATTGGATATGTTAAACCCAATAATCTTCTTTCAAAGCATATTCATATATACAAACATAAAAACTTGCTTAGAACCAGGACAGACTTTCTGGAAACCTTTATTTTCAGAGTGATTAAGGCAATTTGATGATAGGTGGCAACCAATTAGAAGCGGGATGCACAATTTTACACCTAATTATGTTACCACATGCTTTTATTATTGAAGACAATGGAAAATAGAGAAAGCATCCATACAAACAAAAACTAGGAAACAGTTTTATAAAGAAACACTGGAAACACAATACAAAGACCCAGTTTTTCAAGTGTCACCTGAAATAGATAAAAAAAATTATTAGAAACAATGCTAGAGAAAAGAATACCCAAGAAAATGAAAGACACCATATGGATGTATGCACACAACAAACTGAATGTTAAGGACAATCATAAACACAAACAGATACCAGAAAGAATGTGCAGCGAAGCAGGATGTAAAAACAAAATTTAAACCATGCAACATCTGGTTTTTGAGTGTGAAATTATTAAAACAATCTGGGTAAACCTAGCACAAATGTGGGGCAAACATGTATTTAAGAAAATGACATATAACATTTTAATATATGGGAATTTAACTGGTGAATGGAGTAAATGGAATAAAAACACAGTTTATGTAATGTTAGCTGCTTTTAAATGGACAATATGACAAATAAGATGCCAGAGACAATGGCAAGGGAAAATAATGGACTGAATGGATATTATCTTTAGAATACAAGATGAAGTTGATAAAATATATACTTATAAAAAAAATGGATGGGAGAAGAACAATGCAAAAAGATATGGGAAGGAATATCTTGGGTAGGGGGAATAGAAGGAAAAGAAGCACCAAGGGATGTGATGTAATTTCACATAAAATGAACAAAGGCATGCACATTTTTGTGAATGTAACTTACGTTAATCTAAATAAGTATATGATTAAAATGTTGTTTTCTTTGTTATTGATATACAAATAAAAAATTCCCCTACTCTTTTCGAGAAGTGCCATGGGATCTTTAACATCCACTTGAACAGGCAGATGGGACCACGGTTTAACATCTCATCTGAAAGACCACACCTCAGGAGTGCAGCACCCCCCCTCATGCTGCACTGCAGTGTCAGTATAGGAATATTAACCCAAGTGCCTGGTGTGGGGATAGAACCCACAGCCACATACAGTAAATTACCTTCTCTTCACCTGTGTCTCTTCTCACATATATATGTATGCAGATAACCCAGTTCTGTTTGCTTTAGGTGTCTCAGTCCTTGAGTTGGAGTTATCACTTTGACAATGTCCAGCACTGGTTCGGTTCATACTAGCTTGCACTAAATGTCAATAACAACAAAAACTGTCTCTCTTAAATTTGAAACTAGACAGAGATTAGCAAGACTCCAGCATACATCTGTCTTCTCAACTCTAGATGGCAATCTGCTTGAAGAGGTGCTCCATTTCAAGTTTTTAGGGGTGTGGCTGGATTAGAATATTGATGTCATGCACAAGAAACTTTGTTCTAAGTTTATTAGTGTGCTGCACCGAAATAAATTGTGCTTTCCTTTCTTGGTCTGCTGTGAGATCATCCTTAAGATGATCTTGTCAGTGTTTAACTATGCAGATGTGATCTACAGCATTGCCCCAAAGGTTTTGCTTACCAGGTTGGGCCCTCTTTTTCATTCCTTCTGCCGCTTTGCCCTTACTGTTCTTGGGCTACGATGCTGGTTTGAGAAGAATTTTGTCGACTGACATTACAGCGATAGATTTATGTCGACCGCTAATTGCGGCTGGCATAAAATCGTCAGGTAAACTGTCTGGTTTTTTTTTAGGGGGCTTCACCCCCCCAAACTCTCCATGCAGGGAGCACAGCCCCCTGTACCCTCTGGACTTAAGAATTATCAACCTCGAGTTGGAGTTGATTCTGGGAGGTGTGCTATACCAGTAGAAAGCATTGCTGGGGTCCCAAAGGTACATTACAATGGTAAAATCTGCTGGCCTCTCAGCTTCTGCTGTTGCTTGGTTCTGTTCCTACCTAACAGGCTGACAACAGTTGGTACAGGTTGGAGATGCCCTGTCACCTCCCCTTCCTAGCCAAGCTGGGGTCCCACAGGGCTCCCTCCTGGGTCCTAGCCTTTTCTCCATTTTCTTGAATGACCGCCTCTCTGCCTGTGCTAATTCGCATATCCAATCTATGCAGATGATACCGGTCATCTTTACCTCCAGTCCCTCCAAGACCTGCTTCAGTAGTACTTGAACAGTGTTATGGAATGGTTCCAGTCCAACCAGTTTAAAGTCAACACAAAAAAAACAGTGTCCATGACTTTGGTACCAGTCAGAAACTGGCTAGACCCACCTCCCCCCCTCCCCTGACATTTTCATCACTTTGGATGGCAAGCCTTTTGAAACAGTTAAGTCCTTCAAGTACCCTAGAGTGTGGCTAGACAGTAAGCTTGATTACTCAGACTGCATCAATGCCATTTAAGTTAAACTCCATCCCAAGCTTGATGCCCTGTCCCACAGCAAGGACTGCTTATCTCTGCATGTCCGTAGGAAGTTAGTTACTACAGTGGTGCTCCCAGTCTTCTACTGCATGGATATGATCTATGGCACCACCCATTTCACTTCCCTTGCCAGACTGGATACCCTATGTACCTTCTTTTGCTGCTTCACTACATCCCCCCCCATACCCACTGTTGTGCTATGAATTCTTCCTATCCATCCTCCTCCTGCCCTTATGTTGCCAGGTTCATTGTACCTCCTTCATGTCCAAATTCTGGTTTGGTTTCCATCCCTCTTACCTCTCCTGTCTCCTCTCCTCTCCCACCTGCTTCCTTTTCCCTCCACTCTAGGGACCATCACACTTTTGCCACTCCTCAACTCCAATTCTCTGCTGGGTAATCTGCCATCTACTATCAACTTCCCTCACACTGAAACCAACTCCCCTCCTCCCTCTGCCTCTCCTCATCACCAGGCTGCCTCAGACACCAGTTGAAACTCCCAACTCCTCCCCACCTGTTCCTGTTACCCTTCCTCCTGGCACTTCCTTGACCTTGCCCTTATACTTGCTGGTATGTAGTCGGTTGATTCCCAGCTCCTTCCTTGTGTTCTCTTTCACTCCATGTCAGTTTACTTCATCCATTACCAGGTCAGACAATTAATTCACCCCATAGGTCAATCATTTGGTTGTCAACATTGTTCTTGTTCACTGAGCTCTGCTGCCTTTTCTGAAAATGCACTATAAGGTGTTCTTCTTGAGCTGTACCGCACTTTATTCTCTTTACACATATTTTTTGTATTTATTTCTTATTTTGTATTAATTTATTACCAATTGTCGTTTCAACTATTCTGCTGTTATGTGTTAAACTGCTGCTGTTCCAAGTTCCCCTCCCCAGGGTTGCATCTGGAAATGAGCCTTGGCTAAGTATGCCTCTCCTGGTTACCAGTTTTCAAATAAATACCTCATTAACTAAATAAATAACTAAATATTTCAACTCAATACTCCATTACAAACTTCTACTGTTCAGTGTGTTGGTTGCCCAGCCTATTTGTGGTTTATCTACTACCTCAAAGACTAGTGTTACTCTGTCCTTATAGGTAATTACCACCTCCTGCTCCCTTACTGTAGCTAGTGGTGCCCCCAAGGCTCAATACTAGCTCCCCTATTCTTCCATTTTCCTTCATGATCTCCACACTGGTGTTGGTTCCTTTGTTTATTTCTTTATTGAGAGATCAGAATTATAGACCTTTGAGTCAGAGACTCCTTTGCAAAGGCTCCATGTTATGGAACTACAAAACAAGAGAAATGGACAATACAATGAAAGGTATTACAAATAAATGCAGAGGGTAAAACAACCCAGAGTCAAGTATGATACAAAGGTAACGAGCAATACATTGAAAGGTATTTCATTTGACTGCGGAGGGTAAAACAACCCACAGTCAAGCACGGCACAAAGGTTTCAAGCAAATTATATAGCAGTGTTTTATATACTAATTAGCATAACTCTTATTCATTGACTTATAGGCTTCAGGCAGAATTTATTGTGATTTTAAAGTGATTCTGAGCAAACAAAACCTAAAGAAAGACTTGTCTTGAATTTTGGACAAACCCTAATCACTGCTGAGCTACTGGTCTACCACACATCTAGGTTGATGACAGATTATCTCTTCACAGTGCTCACACCTACACATAATGAGAACTGATTCTTGACCCTTATCTTGGGTCACGAGCATACAGCTTTGTTATTATTTTTTATATTTTATATTGGGGCATTTGAATTTTGTTGTGCTGTATAGGTGATGTTTCATTATTTTGTGTCCCCCTCCCTTTTGTTCCTGCATGTTCACTCTCCCTCCTCTAGGCCACAGCTGAAAACAAGGCTTCTTTATCTTTGTTTGAGTTTCCTAAGTCTGCACATTTTAAATAAAATAAAGTATGTCACTTTGATCAGTAATTAAAGACCAAGTATGGTACTGTGAGCAAAATGGGTATGGGGAGATAATCCCTGAAAGCCCCACCATATGTGGCAGATTGTGCGTGGCAATGTTTGGTAGGCAAGGAGGCTGCCAAAACTGGAGGATTTTCTGGACAAGGGCCTGATGGGAATAACTGGTGGGAGGGCATAAATATTTACCAAATAAAAACTCATCATACTGTGATAAATTACCAAACCAGTAACCCAGTATCATACTCTGAATAGTGACAAGTATAACAGCATGATTAATGTCAAAGTATGCTGCTACAGTTTATGACCAAACTATAGATTCAGGGGTCAATTCCCAAAAAGGCCCAAAATATTCCCCAAAAGAGCATTTCCCAGCCATGGCACTCCACATCCTGATGCCCATCTGCACTAAATGGTAACTACAACCCCTGCCTGCTCCACTAGTGCAGGCAGTGGGCAATAGGAGGGAATTGTTCTGGACTATTGGCACCCACTCAGAAGTCCATGGTGTGCCGCCATTGGATCCCTGTCTCCACATGAGCAGGGATAGTAGGATACAGCCATCCCAGATCCCTGCCTGACTATTATAAACTTTACAACTGTCACCAGCCAGTGCCAGTCCTGCCTAGCCCACCATTGAGGCTCAGGGAGCTGGGGACTGGAGAGGGCCAATTGGGCCCCAAAATCATAGTTGTGATCATGGGGAGGAGGGCGCATAATCAGTAATGCTTCCCTTAGGACTGCGAAAACTCCACTCCCTCTACTGTCCCTCCACATTATGGAGACTGATTCCTGGATGTAGCCCATGTCTACCCCCACCCTCTAGACTGTCCTATGCTGGCTGACCGTATAGCCACATGTGTGGCTCAGGACTGGGTACCATGGGGCAGCAGTCAGGTCTGTGAATGCACAGAGGACCCTGCATGGCTAGCGTGGGACCTCTGCACACTATTAGCCCATGTATCCACCACTCTGCAGGTGTGGCCATAAGTATGATGTTTTGATCAATAACCAGGGACTGAGTATGATGCTTTGATCAGTGACAAGTAAAATACCATGATTAATGACAAAGTATGCTGCTGTGATTTATGCAAGCAATAATAACTGACAGGGTGGGCGGTATTGGTCAATACCGTACTGCCCTGGGGCAATACTGGACCTCCACATGGCTTTTCCCACTTTTTTATTGTATTTTCTGTGAGGAAGCCAATGTATGGAAGACGACTGGAGAGGCACGCTGTACTTCATTACCAACCGCAGTTATGTGAAGCCAATCACAGTGATGGCTTCATTTTCATTTTTAAAAGTGTTGCTGCCTTTTATTTAATATGCTGTAATTCTGTGTGGCCTGAAACCTAAGCTTGTGTACCTGTGTGTGTGTGTTCAGGCTGACTCGTATTTCATCTCGGTAAACAAGCAGGTAAAAAAATGGCAGCTTTTATGTTTACAGATCGAGACTGGCACCAGGATACCAGTTACAGGGTTGGCACAGTTGGCATTTATTTTTTAGAGGGTTCTTACTGCTAGTTAATGCATCCCCTTAGCATGACTGGCAACCAGTCACAATGCTTATATTTTAAGCCCATTTTCTAAAGCCAAACTAATGACTAAGTATGCTGTTGTGATCAGTAACCAATGAACAAATATAATATGATACTATGATAACAAACCAGTTACCAAGTTTTGTATCATTTTGTGATTAATGACCATACCGGTGAGTAAGTCTCATGCTGTGAAATACAGTCCTCGCATTTACCCGAATGTTATAAGCAATAAATTGTCCAGGATTAGATTTTTTTCCCAACTTAAACTAAATGTCCAGTTTTTGTCATCCGTCATTCACTAGCAAGTTTGAGAAAAGTAGAGAGTAAAGTATTTTTCATTTGATTATTCCTTGCATTTGTTTTGGTTCTTTGCAGCTCTTGGGATTCCAGGACAGGCTCAGAAGTTGCTCCAGAGGACTTGAATGTTACAGAGGTTATTGCAATGAGAAGACAGGTAAGAAAGAGAAAAAGACAATCAAGTTAAGACCTTATTCTGTTGACCACTTGGTTTTTCACTGGTCGAAATGAGCTAAGTAGACTGTTTTTAATGACTTTTTTTCATTTGTTTTTTACTTAAGGTGAATACTTTTCATAAATGTATTGTATTGCAAAATTTCAAGTAATTAAGATCAGCAATAGGCTATTGTGTAGTTAGTTACCTGTGCTTAATGTTACTGCACAGTCTGTATAAGACAGTAATTCAGGTTACTAAACATTTGCAAGTGATAGAGAGTATATTTTAAGTTTGGTGTGAGGAGACCTAGCTTTGTATCATTGCCTTAAAATACAAATCGCCTATTCAGGACTAAGCTTGCAACAGTATTGATGAACATAGCTGTGAGACAGGCTTTAGCACTCTTCAAATGAAACTAAACACAGACTGCGAACTGCTGGCTGCTACCACTGGAAGGAAGATCAGTAAACAAAGTATCCAGCTTTATAATGTACATACTGCGGTGATACTATGCTGTCATTGCACTTTGTATATCAGCATATTTTCACAGTCCAGTATGTGTCATAATATCAATTCTTAACCAACTGAAATGTATATTTGCTTCGGCACCACTGTAGCTGTGATACCTGTGATTCAGCTAACTTGAAAACAAAATATGCATTTTAAGAACAACGTAAGATTTTGTGTGTGTGTGTGTGGGGGGGTGTTTTGTTTGTTTTTGTTACTATAAAATTGTTTGTCTATCATGCTTCTTTGAGTCTGCTTATGAGTTCAAAGGGGAACACCCTTTCAGGCCTTAAGCAATATGAGTTACATTGCTACCCATTACTGATGGTTATGCAAACTATGTTTTGAGTTTGTTTTGGCCATTGATGTGGGCTCTTTGTTCAAACGTCCAACATAAAGGAACCTCACACTGGATACTTTCCAAAAAATGGAGTTCCTCCTGAATCTACACCAGTCTATTCTCACCACCCAACTCAGAACATTATGTTCATTGGTGGCAGAAATGATGGACCAGTCAAGGCACTTCTTCCAACAGATTGAACCTCAGACTGGATAGCTTCCATCAAGTCCTTCCAAGTGGGTCATATGTAAGCATGGGCTACCTGTCAGGTGGCTTGATGGGGCAGGTCAGGTATCAGTGATTTGTGGCTGGGTAGAGTAGTTTGTGTAATGTATGTAACCACCCAGTCCCCTTGGGTTACTAGAATCCTATCAGTATTAGACCAAGCAGGTTACTGGGCAGCAAGTAGGGAGTTTTTCAGAAGCTGTCTACACACACCTCATTATTTAATTAGCTAGGCTAGGTAGAAAATGAGTGATGTAATTTAGAACTGTTGCAGCAGCATAAGTCTTTTAACTCAGCTGCAGGGGAAGCAGTTTAGAATGTTAAGTGTTCAGTGTGGAGTTCCAGTTTGGAGAGTGAAGAGGAAGGAGCTCTCTGTTCAGCAGAGGGCAAAAGGTGCTTGTCAGCCTGCCTTGGGCTGAGTGAAGGACCTCTGGTCACCATTTTCTCACCCTTGTGAGTGTAACAACAGTGTGCCTAAAAGAAGTGGGGGAGACCTGTGCCAGTGGAACCCCAGTGAGTTCATTTTCTTTTGAAATGTGAGAAAGGACTGAGAAATCAGTGGTTCTAAGGGGCAACTCCCTGATGGACTGAAGATTGCCTCAGCTGCCCAAAGAAATAGACTAAAACAGTTTCTGGTAAAAGCAATGGATTTCAAGGAAGGAATGTTTCTTCAAATAGTGTCACATGCCTGTAAAAGAGGGAATACCAAACCATGAATACAGTAGCATTTGGTAAAGACTTTTGGGTTGTCTGGTGGTGTATGTGCCATATGCTGGCTAGATTACATTCCACTCGGGACCCAGTTCACCACAGGTATGTGCTGAAGTAATGTATTAAAGTAAAGGATGTCTCTAGCAATCCAGGAGGGGTTGGGGAACCCAGGGTAAAGGATGCCTTTAGGATCCAGTTGTGTGTCCTATATGGAATAGCAGAGACTGACTGGGGCCAGGGTGGGTAGAGCTTCACTTTTACTCACAGTTCAGGGCTAACTGGTTACCAGATAGGCACTGTTACCTGCAGGTGTTAACATAGTCCATCTTGTCAAGAGTTTGAACGAAAGTGTGTGGCAACCCACACTATATAGACACTAAGTCAGAAATCCAGAGATCTCTAAGCAAAGGGGTGGATAGTTCATGTTTTTGGAAAAGATTCATGTTGGAATGTACAGTGAAAACACATGTTTCTTCTTCTGCAAGTTGTGTCATTTGTTTGGACAGTACAACCTTGGGAGACCACCCTAGTTCTGCTTAATATCCTGTCAGAAAATAAAGCCATACAATACAATCCCAATTTTTGATTGTGAACAATCCATCTGTGAGTCCGAGTGAAATGTATGGGGCCTCCTCATATAGGAGACACAGCATAGCCCTGACACCTCTCTCCCAGACTCAGAGTAAATATGAATGTTATTTTGTGCCCTAACCCCCAACCCCTTAGATGTCTGAGCCAAGTATTTGCCCTAGTGCTATGGGTGATACTTATTTTCTGCCAACTTGTGATTTATTGCCATGTCTGTGTAACAAGTTAGGGGGGTCCTGGTTGCAAGTTGTCACTCTTGACTGGGGTATGGGTTGCAAAATTGGAGGCTCATCCAAAGATCTTGGGGCAGAGGAAAAGGTTGCCATGGCATTGCAAGTGCAGATGGTATATCTGTGGTCTTTCAGTCTGGTGGCGGTGAACCACACCAGGAATCACTGTGAGGAAAGGGTACATTGTTTGACCAGGAGTAGCACACTAAGCCGAAGCTTGCTTCCAGATGCAACCTGGGAACACAGGGAAGTTAAGTGACTTGCTCAGGATCACATTGTATGCACCTAGGCAGCTGTGGGATTGAAACCCAGGTCTCCAGATCTGCAGCTCAGAGCCTTAACTCACTGTGCTATATTGCCTCTATTATTTTCCACAATCCTTAAATTGTGCCAAGGAAAATGCCATCCAAAGGCTTGCTGCTTGTACTTGTCTGTGGAAAAAATACGCTGCCTTGTTTGCAATTGTCTGTGGAAAAAATATGCTGCCTTGTTTGCAATTGTCTGTGGAAAAAATATGCTGTCTTGCACTGTTTTGCTGAGAATGTGATGCCAAAGACTGTGATGCAAAAGACTGTTTGCTAAGAGTAAGGACCTTGTTAAAAAGTGCTTAAAAAGACTGTTAAATTTTAAAAATGGCAAAGTTCCCTGTGATGTGGGGCAATAGAACATTTCTTTCTGTGGATTACAAATGTTTTCAAGTGCTTGTGAATTACAGTGTTGGAGTCGCTAAAGGAATTGTACAAACATGTACTTAGATTGCCAAGAAAGTGCTACTGAACTATGAAAATCCAAGCTGAAGAAAAAAGTTTGTTTTTGTACTTTAAAATTGTTCCCCAGCTCAAGGATCGCAGTGAGTGAGCAGGAGACAGAGGGAGAGAGACAGCGTCCAGCTCATTTCCATGGCGCCAAGTGATTGGCCCTGGTGTGCAAGCCCTGCCCCCCCTGGGCCAGAGCTCCGTAGAACTTGCTCAGTGTTCGATAAGGTAGACAGAGTGTGCAAGGCATTGTGCTGAGCAGTAGTGGTATGGCTGAATTTGAACTTCTGTGGATAGAGATATCTAAACAAAGTGTAAAAACTTTCAGATCGGGCTTCTCCCACATAGTGATCATTCCGGTAGCTACCGCTGGTGTGTGCATTGTGGAAATCATTGGACGGGACTGCACAGGAGCAAGGAAAGTGCCGTTGAGTCAGTGGCAGGCCACAAGCATTAGGAGCAAGCCAGCTACTTATGTAAGTACACTAGCGAATATCTGGCAGAAAAACAAAAGACTCTGAGCAGCTTAGTGTCGAGCAAAGCAAAGTTCTGAAATAAGCAAATGTTGGAGAAAAGCAAACAAAGTTACAGTATGTGCAGAGAGCAAGGACTGAACTAGTAGCTGTATCTAATGCAAGCAACCAAGCTGTGTTTACTACTTCAGTACTGAGTAAAGTCGTTAAGTGTGTCTGTGTGTGTACAGAATTTGAAGATTGAGCAGAGTAAGCAAGATTTTTTGAGCGAAGTAATAGATGTTTGCGCAATGGAGCAGAATGCTATGGAAGAGACAAATGGAGAGCAAAATAGTGTATGGTGATGCAGAGGGAAAATCAACAGCCAGGCTTGGGGGGGGTTGGGGCTAGAGCACAGAAATGTAGACAAACCAAGAAGCGTCATGCTAGAGCAGTGCCCTGATAGCAAAACCCACCAGAGTGTTATCAAAGATTGGAATAGAAAAAAAAATGAGCAGCAGGTTTCAGCACAAAAAAGAAAGGGACATTTTCTTTTAAAATCAAACCAAGTTTGTCAGTGTGAAGCAAAGCAGATCAGTAACTTTTGATTTGTGTGTTGTTTTACAAAACAGAATGGCTAGCAAAGGAAAAGGGTATCCGCTCCATACCAGGATCTTGAGAGCGAGAGAGAGAGAGAGACAGAGAGAGAGACAGAAGAGAGAGAGAGAGAGAGAGAGAGAGAGAGATGCATGCAACAGTTTGAGCAGCTTTATGTAGGTACATAAACATTCAAAAAGCTGCACTTGTTGGTAATATCTGCTTGAAAACAGGCACTTCTGCTTTACCAGACAAGGACAATCAAAAAACACATCCCCCCAAACACCCTTCTCTCCTCCCCAACCTACTACCACAAGTATAAATGAACCACGCACATGCTGGTCATTCAAAAAAACTAGTTTCTTGTGCCTATGGGGACTGCACCCACACTTAATGCTCCCGTTATAGTAGCTCCATGTAGGGTGGTGTTATTAAGACACTCCATATTTTTTACAGATGTACATAAGTAGTTTTATACCAGGCTTTCCTTTTTTCCTCTCTCTACTACCCTTTATAATTGAAACAATAAGATTGTAAAGGAACATGGTTCCTAGAGTAATTTCATAATAAATGTGAAAAGAGGCAGCATTAATAATGAATGAGAGGAAATGTCCTTTTTATGTTTGCTTGCACGCATGTGCAAGAAACATAGTGCCATCATCCGAGTTTTCGGAGGTGTGGCAGCCCTCTTCCAATTCAGTCAGTGTGTTTGCAGGCGCGCGGCTGCAGTTCTCTAATGGCTGCTGGAGCTGTCTGTGACAGCAGTTGAAAATGCAGTGGAGTACAGTTGAAAGGGGGAGCTATGCTTCAGTGAGCAGCAATAAGATATTGCCTGCTCATCCGCGCTTCCCCTACACACACCACACACACACACACACACACACACACATACACACACATGCATACGTGTGCCTTCACGCACACACTGTATAGCGAAGGGGTGCCCAATCCCCATCAGCGTGCTCGCTCCCAAACAGAGTTCCACATGCCACGCTGGGTGCCCACCCCAGCGTGGCTACACATCATGCAGCCAACAGGGTGCCCAATCCCCGTCGGCTCCACTGTCCCCAGAGAGTACAGGGTGCCATGCTGGGAGCCCACCCCAGCGTGGCAACAGATGCTATCACTGACAGGGTGCCCAATCCCCGTCGGCTCCACGCCCCCCCAAACAGCCGTCTTTGTGCCACGCTGGGAGCCCATCCCAGCGTGGCAAACATCCAGCGTCGTCGTCCTTTTTAAAAAAAAAAAAAAAAACTCTGAAACATAAAAACAGTCCCTCTCTGTCTCTGCCCCCACCTGCGCCCACCCACTGCGCACCCTGTCTCCCCACACACACCCCCATCCCATGCTTACCTCCGGACTCCAGCACGACGATCTTCAGTGGACCGGGAACACGTCTGCACTCTTCAAAGCCGACCGTGAACTGAGGAAATGCCAGTAAGCTGTATAATGGGATAGATAGGGTTTTTTCAACTTTGCTGCATATCTCAGGCATTTATTGGAATTTTTGCACCAAATTTTCAACATGGGGTTTTTGGGACCCCTTCTCATGAATGCTCTCGCTGTCATGGCATTAATCGGGCCAGGAGGGTGATTTCATAGTCACTGCACGAAATCACCTTTCAGGACTGAGTAACAAAATGACACTGCCACTGTTCATAAGGTGGGCTCTCAAAATGCCTATGGTGAAAATTTGGTGGAAAAATTCCTATAAATGACTGTTTTTACTTCAGCATGCTATGCAGCTCCCACGCACTGTGAAGTTTGCAATTTTCATTATTTTCACCCAGATTTTCAACATTGCCATTTCACACACTTTCTTATGAGCAGTATAGCCGTCATTTTTCACATCTTGCCCAAAACGTGTTTCCGCCCATGTAGCGCACAATGGTGCAGTGGGTGTGCGAAATCAATGTATGGGACACATTAAGAAAATCACAGTGACACTGTTAATGAGCAGAGGTCTTAAAATGGCTATGTTGAAAATTTGGTGAAAAAATTCCTAAAAATAACTGTTTTAAGAGCGTGCGTTGCGCAGTTCCTACGCACACCTGTAAGTTGGTGAATTTTCAATATTTTCACTCCAGATTTTCAACATTGCCATTTTATTACACTTCCTTATGAGCATTACAGCTGTCATTTTTCACATCTTGCCCAAAACGTGTTTCCGCCCATGTAGCACACAACGGCACAGTCGGTGTGCGAAATCAATGTATGGGACACATTAAGAAAATTACAGTGACACTGTTCATGAGCAGAGGTCTTAAAATGGCCATGTTGAAAATTTGGTGAAATAATTCCTAAGAATGACTGTTTTACGAGCATGCATTGAGCAGTTCCTACGCACGATCATAAGTTTGTGAATTTTCAATATTTTCACTTCAGATTTTCAACATTGCCATTTTATTACACTTCCTTATGAACAATACAGCTGCCATTTTTCACATGTCACCCAAAATGTGTTTCCGCACATGTAGCGCACAATGGTGCAGTCGGTGTGCGAAAGCAATGTTTGGTACAGATTAAGAAAATCACAGTTACACTGTTCATGAGCAGAGGTCTTAAAATGGCTATGTTGAAAATTTGATGACAAAAGTCCATAAAATGACTGTGTTACAAGTGAGCATTGCGCAGTTTCCACGCACCCTTGTAAGTTCATGACTGTAATATTTTCAGTCCAGATTTTCACCAGTGGCATTTTTCCACTTCCTTATGAACAGTACAGCTGTCATTTTTCACAACATGGCTGAAATGTGTTTTCGCACTTTCAGCGCAGAGATGCGTGGTCGTGTTCAGGACAGATAAAGAAAATCACAGTGACACTGTTCATGATCAGAGGTCCCAAAATGCCTGTGTTGACGATCTGCTGTAAAAAATCCCCAAACTAATTACATTACGGGTGAGCGTTTCACAGTTTCTATGAACGCTCGTGACTTCACCAGTTTTTTTAATATTTTTACTGCACATTTGCAACATTGCCATTTTTTACACCTCCCCATGAACAGTACAGCTGTCATTTTTCACATCCTGTTCGGAATGTGTTTTTGCACCTGTGGTGCTAAATGCCGTAGTCGCTGTGCATAAGCAGCTTTTAGCTAACAAACTGATATTGCCACTGTTCATGAGGTGGGGGTCACAAAAAAAACATGTTGAAAATTTGGAGTGAAAATACCAACGAATGCCTGAGGTGTTACGGTTTCCAACCATAACACGCCACCCTGTAGAGAATGACAGGCATCAGGGGTGTGACTTGGGATTTTTGCCTATAATGCTCATACCATTCCACACCCTGCAGCCAGTGAGAGGCATCGAGGTATGTCTTGGACTCTTCGGCCCCAAAGTTCACCCCATTCTCCTATACCACACCCATCTCACCATATTTCCTAATGGAATGGGGTGCGCATAAGGGCCAAAGACCCCAAGGCACACCGTGACACTTGTCAGTGTCTGCAGGATAGGGTGTGGTGAAATGGCATGGCCGTTATGCCTGACAACCCAAAAGCACACCCCAGTGCCTGTCACTCTCTGCAGGGTGGTGGTGGGGTTGACTTCAGTTCAATACTTCACTGCCATTCCTATTATGCAGCTCTGTAACTTCTACACTACCAATGCCAGCAAGCAAACATTCGGCATTGACAAATGCTTGTTTATGTTGATTGCGCACATGCGCAAGAAACATATTGCGGCAGCTTTCTCCAGAAGCAGGTTGTGGAGGCACGGCACTGTTGTGGCCAATGCCCCCACAACCTTTAAAGGCTTGGCCCACTTCTCCCAATGCCGTGGCATGCTGCTGTTGACACTAGTTCAGCCAGTGTACCACCAACTTGTAAAAATTTAACCAGCTGCAATCAGGAGTCTCCTCGTCATTGCAGCGTCAGCCATTCACTGCAATGAGGGAGTGATCCGTCATTGCAGGGCGGGATCTTGAAACACTGATATTGTTTGTGAACATGGTGGTGGCTTGCCACCGTGTTCATAAACAATATCAAACCCCCAAAGCCGAGGGGGTGCCCAATCCCCTTCAGTAGCAAGTGCCCCCCACTGTGTTTATTTGCCGACAGGGCCTAATCCCGGGTTTTCAGTGTCAAGAAGATTTATAATGGTCAAGGGGGGAGCCCACTCCCCATCAGCATTATGTAAACCTCAATTTACTTTTGTTGTCTGCCAACGGGTGCCAATCCCCATCGGCATACTGTCACCCTCCCTTTTTGTTGTGTGTGTCGACGGGTGCCTAACTTCATTGGCTACAGCTCCCCCAAAGAAAGTCTCCATCTCTGTTGGCACACTGGGAGCCCAACCCAGTGTGCCACATGTCCGTGTAAAATAAAAAACGGTCCCTCAATGTCTTTTTTTGGTTTTAAACCTGTAAAACAGGAAATAATCCCTCAGCGGTCTCCCTGCCCCCCGCCAACAACCCGTGCCCATCCACTGCGCACCCTGCCTCCCCACACACACACCCTCACCTCACACTTACCTCTGGAATAAGGCGCGACAATCTTCGGTGGACTGGGAACACGTCTGCACTTTTCAAAGCTAACCACGAACTGAGGAAATGCTGGTAAGCTGTATAATGGAATAAATAGGATTTTTTCAACTTTGATGCATATCTCAGGCATTTTTTGGAATGTTGGCACCAAATTTTCAACATGGGGTTTTTGGGACCCCTCCTCATGAATTCTGGCACTGTCATGTCGTTATTCAGCCCCGAAAGGTGATTTCGCAATCACTGCATGGAATCCCCTTTCAGGACTGATTAATGAAACAACAGTGCCAGTGCTCATGAGTTGGGCTCTCAAAAAGGCTATACTGCAAATTTGGTGGGAAAAAACCAAAAAATTACTGTTTTATGAGCGTGCGTTACGCAGTTGCTACGCATGCTCGTAACTTTGAGAATTTGCAATATTTTCATGCCAGATTTTCAACATTGGCATTTTTCCAGACCTCCTTGTGAACAGTATAGCTGTCATTTTCCACATCCAGGCTGAACTGTGTTTTTGCACTTCCAGCGCAGACTAGCGCGGTCGCTGTGGGTTATCAGTGTTCAGGACATATTAAGAAAATGACAGTGGCACTGCTCATGAGCAGAGGTCCTAAAATGCCTATGTTGAAAATTTGGTGACGATACTCCATAAAATGACTGTGTTACAAGCGTGCGTTGCGCAGTTTGCATGCACACTGGTAACTTCACGAATTAATATTTTCACTCCAGATTTTCAACATTGCAGTTGTTCTGCATCTCCTTATGAACAGTACAGCTGACATTTTTCACATCCTGGCTGAAAAGAGTTTTTGCAGTTCCAACGCAGAATCGCGTGGTCGCTGGGGAAAATCAGTGTTCAGGACACATTATGAAAATGACAGTGACACTGTTAATTAGCAGAGGTCCTAAAATGCCTATGTTGAAACTTTGGTGATGAAAGCCATAACATGAGTGTGTTGCAAATGTGCATTGCGCAGTTTCCACGCACACTCGTACATTCGAAACTTTGCAATATTTTCACTCCAGATTTTCAGCATTGCCATTTTGCCACACCTCCTCATGAACAGTGCAGCTGTCATTTTTCACATCCTGGTCGAAATGTGTTTTCACTCTTCCGGCACACAATAACACTGTGGGAAATCAGTGTTCGGGACATATTAAGAAAATCACACAGACACTGTTCATGAGCTGAGGTCCTAAAATGCCTATGTTGAAAATTTTGTGATGAAACTCAATAAATTGACTATGTTAATAGTGTGTGTTGTGCAGGTTCCACGTATCCTTGTAAGTTTGCAAATTAGTAATATTTTCAGGTCAGATTTTCAACACTGACATTTGTTCACACCTCCTTATGAACAGTATAGCTGTCATTTTTCTCATCCTGGCCGAAATGTGTTTCTGCACTTCGGGCACACAATACCACAGTCGATGTTAGAAATCAGTTTTTGGGACAGATTAGGATCGAGCGACTGAGAGAGGGGGAGGAGTGACAGAGCTCAACTGAGCTCTGTCAGGACTGCTGCAGACTTCTTTGTGGCAGGAAAAGGCGACAATGCAGGCAGGAGCCCAGTACAAAAGGGCAGCCTGCAGTGCCGGGAGATACAGAACAAGTGAGTGAGGGAGGGGGAGTGAGTGAAGTCAACGGAGCTTTGTTGGGACTGCTGCAGATTTCTTTGTAGGCAGGAAAGGGCAGCAATGCATGCAGGATCTGAGTACAAAAGGGCAGCCTTCAGCAATGGGAGAAAAAGAATGAGTAAGTGAGAGGGGGGAGTGAGTGAGCTCAATGGAGCTCTATCGTGACTGCTGCACATTTCTTTGTGGACAGAAAAGGGTGGCAATGCAGGCAGGAGCCCAGTACAGAAGGGCAGCCAGCAGCGCCGGCAGATATGGAATGAGCAAGTGAGACAGGGAGAGTGAGTGAGGCCAGCGGAGCTTTGTCGGGACTGCTGCAAATTATTTGTGGGCAGAAAAAGATGCTGACAGAGGCAGGAGCCCAGTACAAAAGGGCAGCCTGCAGCACCAAGAGAAACAGGATGAGCGAGTGAGACGGGGGCGTGAGCGACCACAACGGAGTTCCGTCGAGACAGCTGCGGATTTCTTTGTGAGCAGCAAAAGGTGCCAATGCAGGCAGGAGCCCAGTACAAAAGGGCAGCCTGCAGTGCTGGGAGAAATGGAACGAGCGAGTTAGAGGGGGAGTGAGCGAGCTCAACGGAGGTGTATTGTGACTGCTGCGGATTTCTTTGTGGCCAGGAAAAGGCAGCAATGCAGGTAGGAGCCCAGTACAAAAGGCCAGCCTGCAGCGCCAGCAGAAATGGAATGAGCGAGTGAGACAGGGGAGTGAATGAGGCCAACAGAGCTCTGTCAGGACTGCTGCAGATTTCCTTGTGGGCAGAAAAAAATACCAACAGAGGCAGAAGCCCAGTACAGAAGGGCAGCCTGCAGTGCCAGGAGAAACAGAATGAGCGAGTGAGACACGGGGAGTGAGCGACCTCAACGGAGTTCTGTCGGGACAGCAACAGATTTCTTTGTGGGCAGGAAAAGGTGCCAATGCAAGCAGGAGCCCAGTACAAAAGGGCAGCCTGCAGCGCTGAGAGAAACAGAACAAGCAAGTGAAACAGGGGGAGTGAGGGAGCTCAACATAGGTCTATTGTGACTGCTGTGGATTTCTTTGTGGGCAGGAAAAGGCGGCAACGCAGGCAGGAGCCCAGTACAAAAGGCCAGCCTGCAGCCCTGGAAGAAAAGGAGTGAGAGAGGGGGAGTGAGCAACCTCAACAGAGCTGTGTTGGGACTGCTGCACATGTCTTTGTGGGCAGACAAAGCCACCAATGCAGGCAGGAATCCAGTACAAAAGGGCAGCCTGCAGCAACGGGAGACACAGAATGAGCGAGTGAGGGAGCGAGAGTGAGTGAGCTCAACGGAGCTCTGTTGGGACTGCTGTGGATTTCTTTGTGGGCTCAAAAAGGCAGTAATGCATGCCAGGGCCCAGTACAAAAGAGCAGCCTACAGCGGCGGGAGAAACAGAACGAATGAGTGAGAGAGGAGGAGTGAGTAAGCAAGCTCAATGGAGCTCTATTGTGACTGTTACAGATTTCTTTGTGGCCAGAAGAAGGCGGCAATGCAGGCAGGAGCCCAGTACAAAAGGGCAGCCTGCAGTGCCGACAGAAACGGAACAAGCGAGTGAAAGAAGGTTAGTGAGCGAGCTCAATGGAGCTCTGTCGGGACTGCTGCAGATTTGTTTGTGGGCAGAAAAAGGCGCCAACAGAGGCAGGAGACCACTACAAAACAGCAGCCTGCAGCGCCAGGAGAAACTGAATGACCGAGTGAGACAGGTGGAGTGAGCAACCTCAACAGAGCTCTGTCGGGAAATCTGCGGATTTCTTTGTAGAAGAAAACGGTGCCAATGCAGGCAGAAGCCCTGTACAAAAGGGCAGCCAGCAGCACTGGGAGAAACACAACGAGTGAGTGAGAAAGGGGGAGTGAGCGAACTCAACAGAGCTCTATCATGACTGCTGTGGATTTCTTTGTGGGCAGAAAAAGGTGGCAACGCAAGCAGGAGCCCAGTACAAAATGCCAGCCTGCAACGCCGGCAGTAACGGAATGAGTGAGTGAGAGAGGTGGAGTGAGCTACCTCAACGGACCTGTGTCAGGACTGCTGCAGATTTCTTTGTGGGCAGAAAAAGCAGCCGACGGAGGCAGGAGTCCAGTACAAAAGGGCAGCCTGCAGTGCCAGCAGAAACAGAATGAGCAAGTGAGAGAGGGGGAGTGACTCACCTCAACAGAGCTCTGTCAGGACAGCTGCAGATTTCATTGTGGGCAGCAAAATGTGCCAATGCAGGCAGAAGCCCAGTACAAAAGAGCAGCCTACAGTGCCAGCAGAAATGGAACGAGTGAGTGAGAGAGGGGGAGTGAGCGAGCTCAACGGAGCTATGTTGGGACTGCTGCAGATGTCTTTGTGGGCAGAAAAAGCCGCCAACACAGGCAGGAACCCAGTACAAAAGGGCAGCCTGCAGCAGCGGGAGACACAGAATGAACGAGTGAGGGAGGGGGAGTGAGTGAGCTCAATGGAGCTCTGTTGGTACTGCTGTGGGTTTCTTTGTGGGCAGAAAAAGGCAGCAATGAATGCAGGGGCCCAGTACAAAAGAGCAGCCTGCAGAGGCGAGAGAAACAGAATGAACGAGTGAGAGAGGGGGAGGGAGTGAGTGAACAAGCTCAACGGAGCTCTATCATAACTGCAGCAGATTTCTTTGTGGGCAGAAAAGGGCGGCAATGCAGGCAGGAGCCCAGTACAAAAGGGCAGCCTGCAGCACCGGCAGAAACAGAATGAGTGAGTGAGACAGGGGGAATGAGTGAGGCCAATGGAGCACTGTCGGGACTGCTGCAGATTTCTTTGTGGGCAGAAAAAAAATGCCAACAGAGGCAGAAGCCCAGTACAAAAGGGCAGCCTGCAGCGCCAGGAGAAACAGAATGAGAGAGTGAGACAGGGGGAGTAAGCGACCTCAACAGAGCTCTGTCGGGACAGTTGCAGATTTCTTTGTGAGCAGGAAAAGGTGCCAATGCTGGCAGGAGCCCAGTACAAAAGGGCAGCCTGCAGTGCTGGGAGAAACAAAATGAGTGAGTGAGAGACGGGGAGTTAGCAAGCTCAACGTAGCTCTATCGTGACTGCTGTGGATTTCTTTGTGGGCAGGAAAAGGTGGTATCGCAGGCAGGTGCCCAGTACAAAAGGCCTGCCTGCAGCCCTGGCGGAAACGGAATGAACGAGTGAGAGGGGGGAGTGAGCGACCTCAACAGAGCTGTGTCGGGACTGCTGCACATGTTAATGTGGGCAGACAAAGCTGGCAATGCAGGCAGGAACCCAGTAACCCAGTACAAAAGGGCAGCCTGCAGCAGCGGGAGACACAGAATGAGAGAGTGAGGGAGAATGAGTGAGTGAGCTCAACAGAGCTCTGTTGGGACTGCTGTGGATTTCTTTGTGGGCAGGAAAAGGCAGCAATGCTCACAGGGGCCCAGTACAAAAGGGCAGCCTGCAGCGGTGGGAGAAACAGAATGAACGAGTGAGGGAGGGTGCGTGAGTGAGCGAGCTCAATGGAGCTCTATCGTGACTGTTGCAGATTTCTTTGTGGCCAGAAGAAGGCGCCAACAGAGGCAGGAGACCACTACAAAATGGCAGCCTGCAGCACCAGGAGAAACAGAATGAGCGAGTGAGATGGGCAGAGTGAGCGACCTCAACATAGCTCTGTTGGGACACCTGTGGATTTCTTTGTGGGCAGAGAAAGGTGCCTATGCAGGCAGAAGCCCAGTACAAAAGGGCAGCCTGCAGCAGTAGGAGAAACACAATGAGTGAGTGAGAGAGGGGGAGTGAGCAAGCTAAATGGAGCTCTATCATCACTGCTGTGGATTTCTTTGTGAGCAGAAAAAGGTGGCCATGCAGACAGGAGCCCAGTACAAATGGCCAGCCTGCAGCACTGGCAGAAACGGAACGAGCGAGTGAGAGAGGGAGAGTGAGCTAGCTCAACAGACCTGTGTCAGGACTGCTGCAGATTTCTTTGTGGACAGAAAAAGCTGCCAACAGAGGCAGGAGCCCAGTACAAAAGGGCAGCCTGCAGCACCAGCAGAAACAGAATGAGTGAATGAGAGAGGGGGAGTGACCCACCTCAACAGAGCTCTGCCAGGACACCTGCAGATTACTTTGTGGGCAGAAAAATATGCCAACACAGGCAGGAGCCCAGTACAAAACAGCAGCCTGCATCACCGTGAGAAACAAAACGAGTGACACAGGGGCAGAGAGAGAGACCTTAACGTACCAACACAATCAACATTCGGCATTGACAAATGTTTGTTAAGTATTTATATTTCTTTGGTTTTGGACAATGCACTTTATGTTATTTTTTCACTGTGCAATTTATATTACTGAATTTCACCGAGAAATGAGCACTAGCACTTTAAATTATTGACATGTGATTTAAAAAGGTAATCTACACTAGGAAGCATCATCCTTGAGAAAGCCCAAGATTCGGTGATACATAGGAAGTTTGTTGCACCCTGTTTCTTGTTTTTTCACTGGCTGAAGTAAAAACGAGACATTTTTGCATTGAATCAAGTCTCTGGGCCCAATTCCAAGATGGCGTACACCAGTGCAAGCTGAGTTACGCCAAACCCCATGGCATAACTCATGATCTGCACCATGTGTTACGCCATTCCCTATTCCAAAAGACGCCTTGCGCCATGTCAGCTATGGGCTACACCAACCGTGGGATACACCACCCACTATGCTGCAACATGCAATGACATGGCACAAAGGTGGGTTATAGCAGCAACTGCACCCTGTCCCAGAAGGGTGGCTGCCATAACCCATTTCCATAATTCTGCCAGCCGCACTGACGGAGCTAACTTAGAGCATCTCAGAAATGCTCTAATGGGCCTCCATCGGTGCCATCCGATGGATGCCTACTCAGCAGTGCCATGGCAAAGGTCTCACTGTGCTTCCTGTGCCCTGACAAACATGACTGTGCCCCCCCAAATGTCAGGGACCCCAGGGGATCTCCACTATGCCCCCCCGGACTCCTATGCCACTTGTCCAACCCCCCACCATGTCCTCTGGTGCGTGCTGTGGTGTTTCCGGGTGGGGGGACTCTGGGGGGGGCAGTCTGCAGTGGGTTGTGACTTGCGACATGCAGAGATATTACGCCATGCCAGTGGCGTTAACCTACGTGTCTCACAAGTCACACGTCATAAATGCCGGGACCCTGCCACTCTTAGAATATGGCACAGGATCCCCGGCATAGTGGCGAATGTCACAACTCGCATACACCTGTGAGTTGCAACATTCGTCCTGGAACAGGCCCCTCTGTCTTTTTCTTTATGTGTGTGTGTGGTGAGTGCCATGACTTTTGTTTTCTGCAACTTTATGGATGTGAAGGAGCACCAGCTAATGTTGCCTTGCCAAACTTTCTTGTGAATGTGTGTGTGTAATCTGCATGAAAACAGGGAGAGATGTTCTGATGATTCCTCATTGCAAGGACTGTAGAAAACAGTATGGCATGAGCATGGACACTGGTACTGTACGAGCAAAAATTAAAACTGAATGTGACATGGATGCTTGGTGAGGGCCTAACCTGTACACTACAGAAGGCATCTGCATGCAGGCAGGAGGAAATAGATGAGCTTGTGAGAGACTTCTCTGAGGGTGTGACCAAAAGAGACTCACAGTGGCAGGCAGAGACGGACCTTTCAGCCCAGGAAGAGGTTGAGAGGGACCAGCCAGAAATTGAGTCTGTGGATCAATGGGCAGCAGGCCCTAGTCCAAGCTTGACTGGTGAGGACAAGATTGAAGAAACCTTACAAAGGGAAGGGACTGCCTCAAAATTTAGTGAGGAGCGGACTGTGTCATGGGCTGAACCAGCTGTCAGCTCCTGGTCAGAGCAAGTAGAAAAAGAAGAAACTGAACTGGTTAGTAAGGCAACTGGTAGTGAGACTGGGCTACCAGTGGCCCTAACAGCAGGTGAGCCATCAGAGACTGCTGGGCTCAAGAGAAATGGTAATGACTATAGGGATGGACTGCTGTTTCCCTGTTTGGAACAAACAAGACTGGCTTGACCAGGTCTGGCCTCCCCCAAGTCAGGCCTCTGATCTAAGTCTACCTAAGAGTAGTAAAGAGGAACATCTGATCAGATGCAGGGCTAAGAAAGAATTTGGACAAAAGCACCCATTTTTCAAAAGATGGATATTGGAAGAAACTGAGGACCATACAGAAAAATGGTTGCTGGAGGAAGCCAGAGCTACCATTAAATCTAGTTTGTATATGTTTGTAGGCATCAAAATTTGCCAGAACAGGTTAAGGTTGTGGAGATTGGGTTGCACCCTCCATCTCGATTCAGTCAGAGTGATGGATAGAAATGGAAATGAGACAGTCCACACTACTAGATTGTCCACACTGATAAAACAGTCATATATGGTCCTCATCCCAAGTGGTACTACCCTTGAGTGCCAGTACCAAAAGATGCCTGCTTTAAAAAGAAAGCAACACCAAAGATGCCAGTGGTCGGTGGGCCACAAATTCAGCAGGCAATTGACCAAAGAAAGAATATCTGTAGGCCAGAGTACAGTGTCCCCCCACTGGGAGCAACGAGACAGCGTTCCCCCTGGGAGCAATGAGGAATGTCGTGCCTGCAGCTTTCTTCCTTAATCAGCAGCAACCAGGTCCAGAGGTGGTATGGAAAACCTTGTTCTCAAGATTTGTCTTCAGCCAAAGAGGGAGAAGAGATCCTGTCCAGATCCTGAGATGTGATGCAGAACTGTCAGCCTGCACGTTGGAACTGGTAGGGTCAGGTTTTCCTCTTACTTTTTTTTTTGTGTGTGTTTATGAACAGCCCACTAAAGAGGAGATATTCTCATTCTGTTTGGTCCAATAGACATCTGGATCTGGACTAAAGTTCCCAGTAGGCCTCATGCCTAGGGGCAAGAACAGGTCTAACTTGTCTTCAGCCAGCAGTGACGTTTCTTGAATGTGAGTGCCTTGTACACTCAGGACACTTCCTCCTTAGACTGGACAATGTAGGGTACCCCTTCCCCCAGAATGTCTTGTATGTGTTATTTTGGTACTTTTATACTGCCTTTTGTAGAAAACCCTTTAAAAGCTGTTTTGGGGATTGGATTGGATTCTGATAGTGGGAGGTTTGGTTACTATTATGTTGCAAGTTGTTTCTTGTTTGCAGGTTGTTTTCTTTTACAGGTGCACCTGAAAGAAGAAAAGAAGACAAGAAGAGGATGTTTGGGCTCAATGGAGTCCTCCTTTTGGTGTTTCAGGAATGTTTTAACTAGGAAATGTTAAACATTTTTGCTTTTTTGGTTTAAAGTGTGTAGTACTGGGGACTGGGAAATGCATAGTAATGCCATCTGTATGTTTCTAAAGCAGTACACAGTGTAAGTTGTGAAAAGTGTGTGGGTATAGGTTACCCCGTGGGTAGCATAGGTTAGATAGCATTCCCTGGTGGGCTACAGGTATAGTCAAGCTGATGGTCCTGATCTGGACAGGGGCCACCAGTGGTGTTTAATCACGGCATGCTTCAGGCAGTTCCTTAGAGCCACTTGAAAGAGTCCCAAACTAGTTGTTAGGTAGAGCTGAAGTTGCTTTAGCGGGCCTCTGTTCTCTGGTGCAACCTGCCTGTGCCTCAGCATGGGTAGGTGGAGTCTGGCCACCTCTCCCTGTAGGGTACCCGGAGGTTGGATGGCCTGTGTTGCAGTCCAAACCCCCTGCTGTGGACAGCAAGGTTCATCTGTTGGTGATGAATGTAACCACCCAGTCCCCTGGGATTACTAGAATCCCATCAGTGTTAGACTCAGAAGGTAGTAGCTGGTCCAGTGGCACTGAAGGTAGAGGCACTGGACACCATACCTTGCACCACCTTGGCCAGATGGGTTCAGAAACAACCTTGGGTCATCAGGGAGCCAGCAGGAAGGAGGGATGGAGTGGGATTGAGCAGCCAAAAGGTGGCTCTCTCCTCCTGGAGTGGTTGTCCACCACCCCATAGTTCTGCTCCCTTCAGGTGAAGGTCTGATGGGAAGCATAGGTGGGAGGGGGTGGCAATGATTGCCAGGGGTGGGGTGGAAAGGGCCAAGCTGGTACCCAGCGTGCATGTGCACCTCCGCTCACATGCGTGCCTGCTGAGGTCCTGGGCTCTGGGGAGCAAAAAGAGGAAAAACTGAAAAAAAAAGTCTAGGAAGGTAGTGCGCAGCTGGTAGGGAGTTTATTAGAAGCTCCCTACAGACAGTTCAGTGTTTACTTAGCAAGACTAGGCAGGAAATGACTGATGTCATTTAGAACGCTCACAGCAGCATGAACCACTTTTGACTCATCTGAAGGGTAACAGTTTTAGAATCTTGGGTTCAGTCTGTGAGTTGTAGCATTGGAGAGTGGAGCTCTGAGTGTAGAAGTGCCTGCCAGCCTACCCTGGGCTGCGTGAAGGACCTCTAGTCATCTTTTCTCACCCTAGTGAGCGGGACACCAGCATTACTACAGGAAGTGGTGGAAACCTGTGTTAACAGGACCCCAATGGGTACATTTCTGTGAAACTAAAATGGGACTGCAGAATTCAGTAGGTCCAAAGGGCAATCTCATGAGGGACCTAGGGATTGTCCTGCTGCCCAGAGCAGAAACTGAGAGAGTTTTGTGACAAAAAGCTATGGACTAAATGGAGGAAGTATTTTCTTCAGGAAAAAGCCTGATGTCTGTAACAAAGGAACAAACACACTGTGAGCACAGGAACATTGGCAGGAGGCTGGAAGTTGGCTGGTGGTGTATGTAGCCAAGAAAAGGCTAGATTACACTACTCAGGACCCCATTTCACCACAGATATGTGCTGAATGTAAATGTATTTTCTGTGGGGAGGCCTTTGCAATCCCTGTGAAACTGAAGGATCCATTGTGTGTCCTAGAAGGAATGGCAGAGGCTGGCTGGGGCCAGAGCAGGTAGACCCTCATCTGGAGTCATAGCTAGGGCTAACTGGTTATCTGAAAGGTACAGTTTACACTGCAGGTGTTACTTAGTCCATCTTGTCAGGAAGATTGTTTGAAGATGAGTGTGTGGCAACCCCCACGTATTAGACATTTAGAAAAAAGAAAGTCTAGAGATCCCTAAACAGAGGGGTGGACATCTTGTTCTGTAGAAAAGTAGATGTACGAAATACCAATACTGCTTGTTTTGGAGAAAGCAAATTGTTCTTGATGGAGGTTATGTGTTCTGTAATGACAGTATCCAAACTTGGGGGAACCACCCATTTTCTGCCTCCATTTGTTAGACAAATAAAGCCATACAATACAGTCTCAATTTTCTGGTGTGAACAGTCCATCTGTGAGTCCAAGTGTAAAATATTTTATGGGCCCTCTCAGACAGAAGACATAACCAGGGCCCCCTAGTGTTCTGCGGCAGAATTTTCTGATTTCTGTGGCAGGGCTCCTTGACTTCTGCGGCAGCATTTTCTGATTTCTGCGGCATGATTTATTCATTTCTCTGGCAGAATGCAGTCCTGTCATTGGCTAAATATGATGTGATGTCATCGATGACATCATATGCTGAGCATAGAGGAGGGGCTTCAGGATAAACAAGGTGGGAAAGAAAGCCTGACACTATGGAAAAACAGTATATTTATATGAAAATTCACCAAAAACAATGAATTCTGAGGCACTATATATATTCTGCGGCATGATGCAAATTCTCGACAAATTCATAACATAGAACCATAAGAATTCAGGGCCTTGAGCATAGCCTACTACTTTCTCCCAGAACTCGGTGTAAATATAAATGTTATATTGTGCTCTAATCCCCTTGACCTCTTAGATGCCAAGCCAGGTATTTACCCTAAAGCCAGGGGGTGGTACCTTTGTTTATGCCAACTTGTGGTTTGTTGCCTTGTCTGTGTACAGGTTAGGGGGGTCCTGGCTGCAAGATGCTGCTCTTGTCCGAGGTAAAGGTTGCACTTAGAAAGTCACAGTACAAGTAATTCAGGTGGATAGGGAAGGAATTCCCTTCTTCCAACCACAATTGTTTTATTTTTTTGGTATAATTTCTTTGCTGATTTTTTTTCACAGACTTGCAACAATACATATGCAATATATACATTAATAGCCATACCTCTTGTAGAAGCCTCCACTGGGTCCCAACTTATAATTGTTAAATGTTAGTCATACATGAGGAGCATCCTTTACCAGGAGGATGTACCCCTCTGGATCAAAAGCCATGGGCCCTCGAGTAAGTAAGCTTTCCCAAATCTCATATGTTGTTACAGGATTTATATACATAAACACATTATCCTAAACATAGTGCACTAGTATATCTCTGTCTTTGGGCTGCATCTATCCCCCTACCCTTGGGGGTTCATCCCCGTTAGTACTTCCAATATCTCTGGACCCTCATGATACAGTATATTCCATGAGGATCCCCCTGACAGGGCACTCCTTAGTAGATGTGATTGGCTCAGACCAACATTTTACTATGTGTTATGGCTGTCCCTTTGGGTTTCTAGATCCTCTTTAACACTTGTCCACAGCTGTGCTCAGACATGTTACCCTGTCCCTGGTACAGCAGTGTCAACTGCTCTAATGGCATACTGTCTAGTAAGAGGATGTATCCATTAGGCTCTAACTGGGCCCATGTGACTGACCCACATGTTCAGTAAACATTTTTTTAGCCAGTACCAGAAGGATCCATATGACTCAAGGCAGGAGAGAATATGTCCCATCCTCTTCCTGCTCTGCTGTGGACAGCATCGTCATTGGGTCCATGACTAAGATATACCAGCAATATCTTTCACTGCCTCTCCCATATTTTCCCAAAATGGAGTCAGATTGGGCCAAGACCAACAAGCATTTGTCAATGCCGAATGTTGATTGCGTTGGTCCGTTGAGCTTGCTCACTGCCCCTCTGTCACTCGCTCGTTCTGTTTCTCCCAGTGCTGCTGGCTGCTGTTTTGTACTGGGCTCCTGCCTGCATTGGCACCCTTTTCTATCCACAAAGAAATCTTCAGCTGTCCTGACAGAGCTCCATTGAGGTAGTTCACTCCCCCGTTTCACTCGCTCATTCTGTTTCTCCTGGCACTGCAGGCTACCCTTTTGTACTGGGCTCCTGCCTCTGTTGGTGGCTTTTTCTGCCCACAAAGAAATCTGCAGTAGTCCTGACACAGGTCCGTTGAGCTTGCTCTCTCCTCCTGTGTCACTCGCTCGTTCCGTTTCTGCTGGCGCTGCAGGCTGGCCTTTTGTACTGGGCTCCTGCCTGCGTTGCTGCCTTTTTCCGCCTACAAAGAAATCTGCAGCAGTCATGATAGAGCTCCATTGAGCTCTCTCACTTCCCCTCTCTCACTTGCTCATTCTGTTTCTCCCGCCGCTGCAGGCCACCCTTTTGTACTGGGCCCCTGGGTGCATTGCTGCCTTTTTCTGCCCACAAAGAAATCCACAGCAGTCCCAACAGAGCTTCGTTGAGCTCACTCACTCCCCCTCCCTCACTCACTCATTCTGTGTCTCCTGCTGCTGCAGGCTGCGCTTTTGTACTGGGTTCCTGCCTGTGTTGGTGGTCTTTTCTGCCCACAAAGAAATCTGCAGCAGTCCTGACACAGCTCAGTTGAGCTCGCTCACTCTCCCCCTCTCTCACTCACTCATTCCATTTCTGCCGGCGCTGCTGGCTGGCATTTTGTACTGGGCTCCTGCCTGCGTTGCCACCTTTTTCTGCCCACAAAGAAATCCGTAGCAGTCATGATAGAGCTCTGTTGAGGTCGCTCACTCCCCGTCTCACTCGCTCATTCTGTTTCTCCTGGCGCTGCAGGCTGCCTTTTTGTACTGGGCTCCTGCTTCTGTTGGCGCCTTTTTCTGCCCACAAAGAAATTTGCAGCAGTCATGATAGAGCTCTGATGAACTCGCTCACTCCCCCTCTCTCACTCGCTTGCTGTGTGACTCCCGGCACTGCAGGCTGCCCTTTTGTACTGGGCTCCTACCTCTGTTGGCACCTTTTTCTGCCCACAAAGAAATCTGCAGCAGTCCCGACAGAGCTCCGTTGAGCTCGCTCACTCCCCCTCTCTCACTCACTCGTTCTGTTTCTGCCAGCGCTGCAGGCTGCCCTTTTGTACTGGTCTCTTGCCTGCATTCCTGCCTTTTTCTGCCCACAAAGAAATCCACAGCAGTCCCAACAGAACTCCGTTGAGCTCAATCACTCCCCCTTGCTCATTCTGTGTCTCCTGCTGCTGCAGACTGCCCTTTTGTACTGGGCTCCTGCCTTGTTGGCGGCTTTTTCTGCCCACAAAGAAATCTACAACAGTCCTGACACAGCTCCATTAAGCTCGCTCACTCCCCCTCTCTCACTCGCTCGTTCCATTTCTGCTAGTGCTGCAGGCTGGCCTTTTGTACTGGACCCCTGCCAGCGTTGCCGCCTTTTCTTACAAAAGAAATCTGCAGCAGTCACGATAAGCTCCATTGAAATCGGCTCCTCCCCTGTCTCACTCGCTAATTCTGTTTCTCCTGGTGCTGCAGGCTGCCATTTTGTACTGGGCTCCTGCCTCTGTTGGCACCTTTTTCTGCCCACAAAGAAATCTGCAGCAGTCCTGACAGAGCTCCGCTGAGCTCGCCCACTTCCCCTCTCTCACTCGCTCATTCTGTTTCTCCTGCTGCTGCAGGCTGCCCATTTGTACTGGGCCCCTTCGTGCATTGCTGCCTTTTTCTGCCCACAAAGAAATCTGCAGCAGTCCCAACACAGCTCCGTCAAGCTCGCTCACTCCCCCTCTCTCACTCACTGATTCTGTTTCTGCTGGCACTGCGGACTGGCCTTTTGTAATGGGTTCCTGCCTGTGTTGCCACCTTTTCCTGCCCACAAAGAATTCCACAGCAGTCATGACAGAGCTCCATTGAGTTCGCTCACTCTCCCTCTCTCACTTGCTCATTGTGTTACTCCCGGTGCTGCAGGCTGCCCTTTTGTACTGTGCTCCTGCCTGCATTGGCACCTTTTTCTGCTCACAAATAAATCCACAACTGTCCCGACAGAGCTCCATTGAGGTCGCTCACTCCCCCTGTCTCACGCGTTCATTCTGTTTCTCCTGGCACTTCAGGCTTGCCTTTTGTACTGGGCACCTGTCTCTGTTGGCACCTTTTTCTGCCCAGAAAGAAATCTGCAGCAGTCCTGACAAAGCTCCGTTGTCCTCACTCACTCCCAATCTCTCACTCACTTGTTCCATTTCTGCTGGCACTGCAGGCTGCCTTTTTGTATGGGGCTCCTGCCTGCGTTGCCGCCCTTTTCAGCACACAAAGAAATCCGCAGCAGTCATGATAGAGCTCCATTGAGCTCGCTCACTCCCCTTCTCTCAGTCGCTCGTTCTGTTTCTTCAGCTGTTATAGACTGCCCTTTTGTACTGGGCTCCTCCGTGCATTGCTGCCTTTTTCTGCCCACAAAGAAATCTGCAGCTGTCCCAACAGAGCTCCATTGAGCTCAGTCACTCCCCCTACCTTACTCGCTCATTCTGTGTCTCCCGGCGCTGCAGGCTGCCCTTTTGTTCTGGGATGCTGCCTGCATTGGCGCGTTTCCTGCCCACAAAGAAATCGCAGAAGTCCCAACAGAGCTGAGTAGAACTCCATCACTCCCCCCCCACCAGTTCAATCCTAATCTGTCCCAAACACTGATATCCAACAGTGACTGCGGTATTCTGCACCAGAAGCGTGAAAACACATTTCGCCAGGATGTGAAAAATGACAGCTGTACTGTTCATAAGGAGGTGTGGAAAAATGCCAGTGTTTGAAATGTGGCGTGAAAATATTACTAATTTGCAAAGTTAAAAGGGTGCGTGGAAACTACACAATGCACGCTCGTAACACAGTCATTTTATGGAGTTTCATCACAAAATTTTCAACATAGGCATTTTAGGACCTCTGCTCACGAACAGAGTCAGTGTGATTTTCTTAATGTGTCCTGAACACTGACTTACCACAACGACCATGCTATTGTGAGCCAGAAGAGCGAAAACACATTTTGGCCAGGATGTGAAAAATGACAGCTGCATTGTTCATAAGGAGGTGTGGAAAAATGGCAGTGTTATAAATCTAAAGTGAAAATATTGCAAAGTTGCTAAGGTACGAGCGTGCATGGAAACTGCGCAATACACACTCGTAGCACACTCATTTTATAGACCTTTGTCACCAAATTTTCAACATAGACATTTTAGGTTAGGACCTCTGCTAATGAACAGTGTCACTGTCATTTTCATAATGTGTTCTGAACATGGATTTCCCACAGCGCCCGCACTATTCTGCACCAGAAGAGTGAAAACACATTTCAGACAGGATGTGAAAAATGACAACTATACTGTTCACAAGGAGGTGCAGAACAATGGCAGTGTTGAAAATCTGGAGTGAAAATATTATTAATTCGCGAACTTACGAGCGTGCATGCAAACTGCGCAATGCACGCTTGTAGAACAATATTTTGGATTTTTCCACCAAATTTACAACTTAGGCTTTTTGAGAGCCCACCTCATGAACACTAGCACTGTCATTTCGTTAATCAGTCCCGAAAGGTGATTCCGTGCAGTGACTGTGAAATCACCTTTCAGGGCCGATTAACGCCATGACAGTGCCAGAATTCATGAGGATGGGTCCCAAAAACCCCATGTTGAAAATTTGATGCCAAAATTCCAAAAAATGCATGAGATATGCATCAAAGTTGGAAAAACCCTGTTTATTCCATTATACAGCTTACCGGCATTTCCTCAGTTCGTGGTTGGCTTTGAAGAGTGCAGACGTGTTCCCGGTCCACCGAAGAGCATCGCGCCAGACTCTAGAGGTAAGTGTGGGGAGGCAGGGTGCACAGTGGGTGGGCGTAGGTTTTGGGACGGGGGGCAGCGAGACCACGAAGGACCGTTTTCTTTTTTGACAGGGTAACAAAAAAAAAAACATCATGGGACCATTTATTTTTAACAGGGGCATGTGGCATGCTGGGGTGGGCTCCTAGCATGCCAACAGACTCTTTTTTTGGGGGGGCAACTGTAGCCGATGGGGGATTGGACACCCCATTGGCACCACAACAAAGGGGTACATTATGCTGATGGGGATTGGGCACCCTGTCGGCACACAACAAAAGCGGGGGTGACATTATGCCGACGGGATTGGGCACCCCTATCAGCACGCAACAAAAGTGGGGGGTGTGTTACATAATGCCGATGGGAAGTGGGCTCCCCTGTTGGCAACATCACTCGGGCACTGAAGTTGACAGGGATTGGGGCCCCCAATGGCAAACAAACACGGTGGGGGGGGGCACATGCTGCCGAGGGGGATTGGGCACCCCCTCAGCAGGGGAGGTGCTTAGTATTGTTTGTGAATACGGTAGCAAGCCACCGCCATGTTCACAAACAATATCACTATTTCAAGATTCAGCCCAGCAATGACGGGTCGCTCCCTCATTGCAGCAGAATAGCTTATGCTGCAATGACGAGGTGGCCCCTGATTGCAGTGGCTGAAACCTTACGAGGTTGTGGCACGCTGGCTGAACTAGTGTCAGCAGCAGCATGCCACAGCATTGGGGAAAGCAGGCCAAGCCTTTAAAGGCTGTGGGGGCATTGGACACAACAGTGCTGTGCCTCCACAACCTGCTTCTGGTGATCTGCCACAATATGTTTCTTGCACATGCGTGCAACCAACATAAAAACTATGAAAGTATGTGACGCAAGACTGCTGGCACTTGCCATGCATTGGCAAGATCTCACTGTGGAATTTATTTACTATTGCCAGTGGACAGAAAAGCCAGTTCAGGAATTTATGCTGCAGATCTTTAAATTTATTACATGGGAACAGACCCATATGTCCCACCCAAATGTGACTCCACATCTCATCTTCAGCTGTGGTTTCTAAATCCTCCTCCCATCTGTGTCTGCATTTATTTGAAGAGCCCTGTTTTCCTCTTAGCAATGTTTGGTACAGTTGTGCAATGGGTTCTTTCAGGGTTGTACAGTCATAAAGCAAATGTCCCTCCAGATTATCTAGGAGGATGTCCCCATGGGGTCCCCCGACCTCTTTCTCCAGGTAGCTACCTGCTTGTAGATATCTGTATTGACATTGTCACGGTATTTCCATTGAGTTCTTGTAGCTGCATGAAGGCATGTAGACCATCTTTTGTAATAAGATCTTCTCACACACAATCCCAGCCTGTGTCCAAACAGCAAAAAACAAATCCTCTATATCCAGTACCAACAACAATTCTCAGCAGAGCTCACAACAGATGGATCCCTCATGGGATGGGGGAGGAGCCACCTAGAGAAAACATTAGTAAACAAAGTTTGGTTCCCAGTAGAGGAATTGGACGGGAGCATTAACTTCCTATAGCTTCTGAATACTTAATCAAGAACTGGAGTACTATACTGTGTGCAGGTCTGGGCTCCCAGTTATACAAAAGACATTGAGGCAGTCAAGAGCATGCAATACAGGGCCATCAGATATGATCAGGGACATGGAGGATGACAGTTATGAGCCGAGGCTGGAGGCCCTGACATGTTCAACCTGGAGAAAAGGAGGCCGTGGGGGGGATCTCAGTCTTCCACACACTCCAGGGTGTTGGCAAAGTTGCAAAACCAACCAATGAGGTGCAGCATAAATGGCTGCAAAATTTGAAGTGTTTATTGTGGCAAACAAATGAGACATGAATAGAAAAACAACTTCTGTGTATGTCTCATTTGTTCACCTCAAAAAAAACCTTCACATTCTGCATACATATATGCTATGGATCTGTTTTTGTTGCGAACCTCATCTATTGGTTTCACATTTTGTCTTTGTTCAAGAGTGCGGAACCTTCATTTACGTGCACCTGGTTCTTTTGGTTCTGTGTTGGCAAGGTTAAACAGACTGAGATAATTTATCCTGCTATATGAAAAAAGTGCCAGAGCTGTTCCTGTTTTCAAGAAAGAAGACCCAAAACATATCAGTAATTACCGTTCTATTACACTCCTGCAAGTTCTAAGTAAATTGTAGGAAAAGATGGCTGTGGTTCAACTGACAAAGTATCTCCACAGCTACAGCCTGCTATCACACGAATAGCATGGCTTCTACAAGGGGCATAGTACATCCACTGCATTCAGCAAATTATCTACATGATATTAAAGGATAACCATATGGATAAAAACAATTATGACAGGAGTTGTATTTGTTGGCCTTTCTAAGGCTACTGACCTCGTTGCTAGCCAGTTATTATGTTCAAAACTCATTATGCTTTGCCTCTCCTCTCATGCTGTCTCCTAGATAAAGTTTACCAAGACATTGTCTAATATGACCAGTATTGAAGTTGATGTTCCCCAAGGCTCTATAATTGGCCCACTGCTCGTCTTTGTTTTTATTAACGGTCTTCTTCTTATGTCTGTCTCTTGCTTCTCTCTAATTTATGCAGCTGACCTTGCGATCTATTTTAGTTCCGGACTATAGGCCATATTAACATTCAACTTAGCTGTGACTTTCATAATATTCCAAACTGGCTCTTGAAAAATAAATTGGTCCTCAATGCCAAAAAGACACAGGCTATGCTATTGGGTTCCAATGCCAAGCTGGTGTCTTGTGCAGATACCCTGGCAGTCACTTGTCCTGATGGCTCCTTACTTTCCACAGCTGACCAATCCAAATACTTGGTATCACTCTTGACCTCTCATTGGAATTCTCCCTGAATATCCTCACCATTTGCAAGTCAGTTAATACTAAGCTAGGCAAAATTTACAGAATAAGGCACATGAAGGCTTAAACTACACTACAGTGTTATATCCTTTATCCATGTTTCTAAAAATATTCTAGCTAAATGGGATGTGACCTATAACAATACTTGTCACTATCCTACAACTGTCTTACTCAACCCAGTGATCTGTATTGTACCCTCAGATGGCCATCAGATGGCCATCTCTGTCCGCTGGGTGCACTTATACTCTTAGGTGTTTTTTAGATAAGATCCTCTAGTTCCACCTCTGTGGCTTTGCTTCTTCATTGCTCCCATCAGGCTTTGCCCCTCAGATCCTCTGACAAGTCCCTACTCCATGTTCCCAAGTGGGCCACCAGGATGGGTGAGCAGGCTTTCTCCTCATTTGCACCAAAGTTCTGGAATTAGGTCCTGGTGCCCTTACGAAGTATTCCCTCATACCCCCTCTTCAGAGGTTCCCCCAAAAAACACTTACAGGCCTCCTCTGCTTGTAACTGTACCTGAGGAGCTCACTGCCACTTACGTTGTAATGATGTTCTCATGCAAGGCTGGCTTACTGTTATATATTACTGCCAGTTATTAACTGTCTAGTGTTGAATTTGCTTTTATTCTAGGCTGGCAAATTGTTGTTTGTGACTGCTGTTGTTTGCTGCATGTTGTTCTATTTAATCTTATTGTGTTATGGTGTGTTTCTGTTAGCCTTATCCTGCTCTACTGTACCTGTAATTTTATCCTGCCTTGCTTTGCCTGTAATTTCTTTTTTTTTTCTCAATTCTGTCTTTTTGCCTGTCTCAGTCATTGGAGCTCAGCCCTGGTCACAGTGTCCCATGGACTTCCATCACTCATATCCGCCTGCGCTCTTCTGGTTACCCCTGGCTTACCCCCAGAGGGCCGGGTCATGGCACCATACTTGCACCAGTGCCATGATACTGGTAACTGGTTGGGAGAACTGGCTGGGTGGCTAATTGAAGCCTGGGGGCAGGGCTTCATGGAGGTGGCCAGGCAGCATTTTTTTCCCCCTGTGAGCTGGGGCTGGGACGTGCAATGACGTCCTGCGTCTGTCCCGCCCCAGAGTTGCTTGCCTGTGTCGGTGCTTGGCAATGACCTGGCCTCCGCTAGGTGTTGCTCCTGCACTGAGCACACACCACCCTCCC
This sequence comes from Neoceratodus forsteri, assembly GCA_016271365.2. Taxonomy (NCBI): domain Eukaryota; kingdom Metazoa; phylum Chordata; order Ceratodontiformes; family Ceratodontidae; genus Neoceratodus; species Neoceratodus forsteri. The sequence continues at coordinate 32,889,155 of JADMNL010000023.1, forward strand.
CCCCGGAGAAGGAGAGCAGTCCTGGGGATGCTCGATCCTTCTCCTCTCGGCCTGCCCTCCGATGACCTGGATCCGTTCCCAAACCCGGGTCACAGGCGTCACAAGTGGAAATCCAACCACTGCGCTGGCTGGCCAGCTACACTTTACCTGTAATTTCTGATTAATTGTAATGTTGTTTCATTTGTACTGTCCTGGTCGTACCTAAACATGCATTTATTTGTCTATAGTACCCACCTGGTTTACAAATGCTAAATAAATCAATTTATTGTTTAAACCTGGTCTTGGACAATGTTTGAAAGATTTGTGGTTAACTCTTTAACTCATTATTGCTATTTTTCAATAGAATGCATTCGGATTTTATTTTTTTGTGTAGAATAGGTATTGGTGGATACTACTCACCTTGCTTTCCCGAAACAAATTTGATGTTAGAACAGCATAGGAATAGTACCTCCCCTTCTAGAACCAGCATAAGAAGGGTTCTTCGGATCAGTACATATCAGTTGTTTTAAATTCTTGCTAAATCATTTAAAAATCACATTTAAACATTGCAGTTTTTACAGTTCTGTATTTTGCGAATTTCTTATTACATTTACATTTATTTATTTATTTATTTATTTATTTATTTGAGAAATCGGTTTACAACCTTTGAGCCAGAGGCTCATTTCCAAAGGTACCTCGTCACAGTGAGGACAATACATAACAGACTTACATATGATGCAGAAAAACAACTGAATTTTGGTTACAGCATTTGGATTAATGGTAGAAGCACAGGAGACAACTGAATTTTGGTTACAGCATTTGGATTAATGGTAGCAAGCACCAGTGACTACATCCGGTCAGCAGATAAGCAAGTTTGCAAGATGTAGCAAGGTCAAAGCAGTATAAACAGCAATGGATAAGGATTAGTGCAATGTGGAGTGGATGCTGCCCAGTGGGCATTGTCAGGGCACTGTGCGCAGCAACTCAGTTATATACAGGTGCAGCTTCGCGTGTTAAATAGTTGGCTGCGAAGTGCGAGTTTGAATTTGGAAATTGTGGGGGCATCTGAGATGGGGGCAGGGAGCGAGTTATAGCAGGACGGAGCTCTAAAGCAAAAGGATCTCTGTCCATGGGATGTTCTGGATCTTGGGACCAGAAGAGTGGCCTTGCAGGAGGACCGTGTGCAGACCAAGGGTTGGGCTTGTCGGAGCAAGGCTGTCAGCCCAGGTGGGGAAAGTCCTAGAAGGGTTTTTTTTGTTATTAGGCAAGTTTGGTAGCAAAGACGTTCCTCCAGATTCAGCAGTTTCGCCATGTCATAGAGCTGGCAAGAGTGCGTCATCCTGGGGGCCCCAGTGATTAGCCTGCATGCTTTATTTAAGATGAGGCAAATTTTATTGAGGGCGGTTGTGTCCGCAGCACTGTATACTGGGAGGCCATACTGGACCAGGGATAGTATAGAGGAAGTGACCACTATACAGAGGGCAGTCGGGGGGAGACAGTTTTTATGTCGGTATAAGATGCCAAGTCGCACATTAGTGGCTGAGGCAAGTGCATCAATGTGGGTGTGGTAGGTGAATGCTGAATCAAAGGAGACCCCAAGGTACTTATAGGAGTGGACCTGCTCAAGAGGCTGTTTGGACCCAGGGAGGATATGGAGTGGGAAGTTGCTGGCTTTGTTTTGGGGGTAAGCAAAGAGCATTGTCTTTGTTTTTTTGAGATTAATGACCAGTCTGTGCTCTTCAAACCAGGTTTCAACATCATTAAAGGATAGTTGTAGAGAGTTCTGGAGGGAGATAGGGTTACAGTGGGCGGCAAATATGACGGCATCATCTGCATACAGCAGAATTTTCCCAGCGCAAGCACTGGGCAGGGTATTAAGATAGAGAGAGAAGAGTAGAGGTCCCAGGATGGATCCCTGAGGAACTCCTGAACGGATGGGACTAGTATTGGAAAGTGCCCCATTAATTCTGACACATTGGGAGCAGGCAGATAGGTAGCTGGTGCACCATGCAAGAGGCCCAGTGGTGAAGCCAATGCGGCAGAGGGCATCCAGCAGGAGGGGGTGGGAGACAGTGTCAAATGCCTTTGAGAGGTCGATGAACACTGCTCCGGCTAGAGAGCCAGAGTCCAGAGAGGAGTGTAGGAAAGTTGAGAATTCAACTAGTGCAGTGCCAGTGCTGTGACTAGCACGGAAACTGTGCTGTTCTGGGCAGAGGATGTTGTATTTGGTCAGGTATTCAGAGATTTGTGTGGCAACCAGCTTCTCTAGTGTTTTGGAAAGGGGAGTATGGAGATTGGACGGTAGTTCCCTGCAGCGGACCTGTCACCACCTTTGTGAATGGGGGTGACAATGGCAGCCTTCCATGCAGTTGGGAATTGCCCCAGACAGAGGGATTTGTTGAGAAGGCTAGTAAGTGGGGCAAGAACCTGATCCAGAACCAGACGGAGAATTCTGGGGTCAAGCGAGTCTGCACCTGGATTATTGCTTTTTAGTGCTCTGACCAGGTGGGGTCTGGCTTCCTCGGCAGTTACCTCTCACAGGTGGAAGCAGGGCGCAGGAGGGCTGGAGCAGGTAGGGAGGTGGCGGGTCAAATAAATTACTGGGAGACGGAGCTCAGGTCCGTAAAGGCTGTGTTGAGGTAGTTTGCGATGTTTACTGGGTCCGTAATGGATGTGCCATTCATGGTGATCTGGGATGGGGAGGAGCATGCACTCCCATTTAATTGTTTGACATTGTCCCAGAAAGTATGGGCACATCCCCAGGAGGAGGTGAGAGTGGCCTGGTAATGATCAGCTTTGGCTTTACGGATGGCCCGGGTGCACTTATTCCGTGCAGCATTATAGACCTGTCTGTCAGCCATCCGGCCTGATTCTAAGGCACGGTGCCATAGGTTATCCCTATGCTTGAGCTGTTGTAATAGGGCAGGAGTAATCCAGGGCACAAATACATGGCATAGATCTTTGTCTCCTAAAGTTCATTTCTCCCCCATGTTTATTCCTTTACTGAGGTCATAATCTCCTGCTTAGGATATCATACTGTACTGCTGTGGAAATTGCTGTGATGCCAGAAGCAGCATTATATGTAAGCAGCAACCCACAACAGGTTGTGGGCTTTGGTCTACCACTGGTATGGGTGTTGGAGCAATGAGGCGAATGGGAATTAAGCAATAATGCATGACAGGGTGAGATGTGAGTTGTTTTGGGATAATGTTATGTCTGGAGTGATTTGGCACAAGGCCGCAGGCAATTTTTCAATGACTATGTATACAATGGAAACAAATAGTATTGATGTATTGTTTTGCCTAGTAGGTGATGCTGCTTTTGTACTTTTGCAGTGTTAAGGAATGTGGCTTGCTCTCCCCCCATTCCTAAAGTTCTCTCTCTCTCTCTCTCTATCTCTGTCTCTCACTCTCTCTCTCTCTCTCTCCTTAAGTGTATCCCTGGAATTAAAATCATCCAGTCCCATTTACTGTCCTGGGACTGCATGAAGAAATGTTCTTTGCCTCCTTGTGATGTGAGAGAGAGATGACAAAGGAGCGGGGGACCACGATCTGAGATGGCATCAACTGAGGAGTGAGGTTCGAGACTTCTGGTAGTTGGGGAAGCAGTCGTTTAGTGGCCTGGCCATGCTACCTACCCTGGGTGAAGGTAAACATGTGTTTTGTTCTGAGATGGAGACAAATATTTTAAAGGCAACTGAGTTATGAAAACTTGGATTGAGAGTGTAAGAAGTCAAGCATGCGCACGTGTTAAGTGCACTTGTAGAAGAGACAGTCCAAAAAGCTGCTCGCAGTGGCAGTTTCAAACAAAGGTTGTGCTTTGGGTTGACAGCATTTTCTGCAGTATAGTGAAGAAATTGAGATTTGTGGGTATTGATGTCTGTGTAGCACTGCATGAGAAGGGCAAAACTCTGGTGGGGGGACAGAGGGATTTTGGGGGGGGGGATTTTGGTGTGATCATGTGTGCCGGACCGTCATACAGTGATGTTGTGCCAGGATAACATCAGTGTACAAGCTGGCTACTGACCAGTTAGATGGCAAGATTTTTTTCTTGCCATTGTAAAATGGAAAATTACTATTCATGTGTAAAAGGTAAGAAAAAGTGACACGAGAAATAATGGAGACTACTGTTCAGAATATGAAAATGAAGCTGTTTTTCCTGTTGCTGTGGTTGGGTGGGAGTCTTGAATGAATGGCACAGGTGAAGTGCTTTACAGTGTATTTTAGTTGGGGGTTCTTGAAAAATTAGTGAACTGCACCACAGGTGAAAGGCTTTAAAGTGCATTTTAATTCTGGTTCCTCAAGGAATCCTATACTTTAGTTGGGGTTCCTTGAAATGCTCAAGGAATCCCAACAAAAGTACGCGTTTGTGCTCCTGTTCAAGACCTGTCAGACTGCAGGGCTTTACAAATGCATAAATACATATAGTACATACATATTTAGGGAGGAGGAAGACCACTGGCCTAACTCTTTCAAGTTCCTCCCTCCCCCAGCTCAATGGGAACACTGTGCCACACGTTTTTCTTTGAAGTGCTTGTTGAAGTTGAGCTGGAAAGCCATTAGATGTGTTCATCATTCAATCTGTGAAGTAGTTTTTTTTATGTTCTTCTTGAATCATTGTCTTTTCAGTAATATTAAGTGATTTGTGCTCCTGAATAAGCCTGCACAACTAGATGATGTGTAAAAGGACAATGCACCCGCTTTTATGTAAATACTGTGCCCTCCGTAATAAAGAATGGGATGGCTTAAAATGTATTTTGTTTTGTAAATGCAACATAACTAAATAGTGTTGGTGATGACTGACACAGTGACTGAACCCCCAACCCTTAAAGAAAACCTGAACGTGACTTTCACTTATTTATCAAAAGTGGAAATAGTTATTAAAAGTGGACATTTCGGCATGTTTGTTCTCTGTATAATCTCCCTACTTTACTGTTACTTGTGTTTGTTTTGTAATCTTTTTTTTTTCCTTTTCCCTTCTTTATAGTCCCTTTTTGATTATGCTTGCTTTTTCCTCACTGGATATTAATTTTTTGAATTACCAGCTGACTGTGTGATTTGGTGACATTGGTTCAGAGGAAGCCAGAAGTGAAACTTTCACTGCAGACTTCCACTTGATCGATGTTGTCAGTTTGGGGAGCCAGACTGTGAATACAAAGAAATATTGGATTGGGAATATAACGCAGCATGTGGGAAGCCTCATGCCATACTGACGAGCTGTGTTTGTGTTGCACTGGGCAGGCAGAAAGAGGATCGAAATGTCCCAACATATGCTGCTCGCCTTCAAGGAGGGAATCTCACTGTGCCGCTGCTCCCTGGTGACCAGGAATGGTGGCAGTGGAGGCAGTGGGAGCATTTGGGAGATAAAATAGGAGGACTCATCAGACATGTTGATTGGCACTGGACATTGCAAGTCCACTAAGTAGGGATAAGCTAAAGAACATGGAAAGAGGGCAGGGTTCAGTGAATAACCCACTGCATCCCAGATCCCCACCTCACCTGCTGGTGATCCAGAGTGTGGACCTACCCATCTCCTCTTCTCTTCACATACCAAATGATCAGTGGTGCTCCCACAGTAGGCTCTGTAAGGGAGGAACCACCAAAGGGTTAAGCTTTGGGATATTAAGTGGCAGAGAGTTAAGCACTGGGCTGTGTCTGAATCAGAGGCAAATCCTTTGTTGAGAGGGAGTCTGGAGGCATTTAGTTGGCCATAAGGTTTTCACTCACAACCCGCATAAAGAAGGGAGCATAAAGAAAAGTTAAAAAAACAAAATCATATGAGAAAGTAGCATCTACGGCAAACCTTAGAAAAGGGCAAGAACCAAAACAATCTCAAGAAACATTACAGTACTGTAAATAGATTAGACAAACTGCACACAGTCCTAAATATCTAACCGCATTAAAAAGAAACTAAGGTTAAGATTCCCTTTAGTACATATTATGCCTGTAAAACTAAAATCATCTGTGCTCTTATATTTTTGTTTTGTTTCAGCTAAGTCGGATCACCCAGCGACTTGAGCTTCTTGAGGAAGAAGAGAAGGCTCGCAGGCAGAAACAATTATTGCTTCTTTCTGCAGTGATTTCGGCAGCTCTGGTGAATGGATGGCTCTGGCTGCGACAATAAGAGGATCCTTTTTCTTTGTTCAGCACTTTTCAACACCAGCATGATTCTGGACCACTGATGGAAGGGACTGATGTTTTTCTTGTTCTTCAGTGCATGTTTAAAATGGATTCCAAAGCTGGGACTTGATTACTTCAGTGAAACATAGTGAGATTTTAGACTACTGGAAATTATTTTAGATGTGTAAAAAAAAGCTTTGGTGCAAACTGCCTATAGAGGTATTAGCCAGCGGTGGCCTTTGGTCTGAAAAAGTTATATAAATAAAGGCAAGACAGGTGCCGGCCACTGTTTTGAATCAGTGAGGAAACTGTCTGCAACTTACCACAAAAACTTTGCATCAGAGTGCTGCTGGTCACATTAGGAAGCTTCCTTAAGCAGTTAGGGCTAACAAAGTGTGAGCCGTTATGGAACATTGCTGTGCCTTCAGGGGTGGGGCACCAGGCATCATGATCCTCCGCATAGTACACACCCTGAAGTGTCTTCTTGTAATAAGATAGAATACACTCTTATAAAGGGTAAGTAAAGTGAAAAAGAAAAAAATGTATTTTTTTATAAGGAAAAAAAGCAACTACTAAAAAGACACAAGAGCAATACCAGTTTGCAAAACCATACCTTTGTGCTGAGCTATCACCACAGGCTGGAATTCTCATTGGCCAATCAGATTGCACTATGCAACTGAGCTATTGTAGATCTTGCAGTCTTGCATATACTGTACAGTAGTATGTATAGGTCTTGCCACAGCAGCGAGGAGTGGGCTGGGGGTTGTCCCTGAGGAAGAGAGAGTATAATCTAGGTGGTGGGTAATGAAGAATGATTTCCATGCTATTGAGATTGGTGCTCACAAGGTTGGATCCCAAACACCAGCAGTTTTGTTCTTTAGTGGGAACTGACATGCAAAATCTCAACTTGGTATTGTTGAGTATTTACAGCAGGGAGAAGTGTAAAAGTCAAAAAAGAGAATATGATGAGAGAGATATTTCAAAAGAATCTGGAAAAAAGATCTATTTTTTCATATGTGGAGAAAAGCCTTATTTGAAAAAAAAAAACACTGTGGAGTTTATGTTGGGAATAGATGTTTTGTAGATGCATAGAAGCACATACACTGTATGTATAAACACATACACACACACACACACACTATATTAAGACATATATTCAAGAGGCAGTCATTTGAGTTTGGTTTGAAGACCAGCAGAAGTCCCCAAAATGTCCACATATTGGCTGATTGGTTCATACAGACAATGACATACTGTATAGCAGATTATATTAGCTTTCTGTTTATATTAGCTGAAAGCAATGAACCGCTAATATGAACAGACCGCTAATATAATATGCCATGCTAACTGTACTGCAGCAGTAAGCACTGAGCACTAAATATATCAGACGCTAATATGTACAACTGGAGTCATTGTGCTGCTAATATCAGGCGCTAATATTACCTGCTATACAGTATATACATGCCCATACACCACCGTGAGAAAGAAGAAAAATAAGTGGAGTTATCAAGAAAAAGAGGCATACCCTACAGAGAGAGAGAGAGAAAGAGAGGCATAAAGATAAGCAACCCTCACAGATCATACTGTAAGGTAGGAAAGAGAGGGGCAGAGGAAGTTGGGGGAGAGAGATAGATAACGAGTTACAGGGTGACAAAAGAGGAAGAAAATAAGACCTCCACTTAGCACAGAATATCAGTCGGTCTCTGCTATAACCAGTATTTACTTCTGATACAGGGGTGTCGTACATGAATTGCCGAGCACATCAGATTTCCAGATCTGGATCCAGATAGTCGTATTGTACATAATGAAGACTGATGTTATGAACAAAAAAAAAAAACCTGAACCAGACTGTGAACTGTATTTAGATTAAGGGCACAGCAAATATGATTTTGCATATCTTGAATGACATTTTTTAAACATTTAGTCTATCCCCATGGTGAATCTTCTCACCTGCCAGTAAATGTTAGGTGTAAGATCTGAAGTGTCTTATGCTACTGGCCTTTCTAACTTGAGTTCAAATCCCATAAACCTAGTTCCTAAGGTGAGCTTCATTTGCGTCTCTGTACATTCAGTACTTGGTGTACTTAGTGAGTTCCACTTTAACCCAGTTTCTAATGGCATCTGTTCAACAGCAGGCTGGTAGTTCGATATTTAAAGATGCTGGTGAGTAGACTAAATTGTTATCTGCACTGTTTCAAAGCTTACAGATATAAATAAAATAAAATGGTATTAACACAGTTTTTTACTTTACATTGTTAACATTTAAGTGTCTCTAAATATTTGTGCACCACATTGGAGGACGGTATGTTTTTTGGAAGTGGCTTCCCCATAGGCAGTGGGAAAGGCAGTAGGTAGTATATAAGTTATTAGGGCCTTGGCGGGATGTCCCTTCTGGTATATGAGACTGCGAGCATGAGGTTTAGGCAAGAGTTTACTGAGAAGTGAAGCTGAGTGATTCTGGTTACCCAAACCTCACTAGAGGAGTCTGTTATACCATAAGAGGCACCCACAAAGGCTCTATAGTCTTATCCTATAGTTCTTGCGTTTACTAGCATTTGCAATGTAGTTACATGCAACAGATATGTAATTACAGTGTAATTACCCCTGTTGCATGTAATTAATGATTACTTACCCAGAGTTACATTGAAACTGACACTTAAAGTGTAACCATTGTAAGTATGTTGTTTCATTTCTCAAGTTAGAAGAAGCTGTCCTCCCCTAACTGCGATGTAGAAAGCTTCATCTCTAACATTCCTGCATGAGAGATCACCGTATGCAGGATAAGAGGCACAAGAGCTCTTTGCACTGATCGGCTGAAATCACATGATGGATTTATATAGTGGGCATCTCTGAGTCTTCTGGATCCTGCCTTGTATTGGTGTGGACAGCCATGAGGTTCATGATGACAAAGCAGCTCTACAAACATCAACGGATTTCATCTTGCAGTGGTGAAAGGGAGACACTTGAGTAAGGGAGTTTGAAGAAAGGGTAGAATTCAGACTAGATGCTTTCTAAAGTGGCACATCAAGAAACTACGATTTATTGAAATGAGTTATACTTCCACAAAAGGACTGCAACTCAGAATGCAACTAGGAAATCACTTACAAGTGAAGGACCTAGGTGGTGTGCATTTGAATGGTGTGTTGTGCTGTGCCCCTTCTTTTATGCCTCCAGCTTCTTCTGAGCCTGGCTTTCCCTCTCTCCCTCTCTCTCTGACACCACACAGCTCACACAACTTTTCGCTACCACCAGGACCCAGTTACTCATGGGACCTCAGACCCACCTTCTGCTTCTCAGAGCAACCATGTATGTATCACCAAGTTGTTATACCATGGCACAGTTCTCTAGTCTAACAACAGGACTACAACAATAGTGTCTTACAGAAACTGCATCATCTCATCCAGACGTGTTGCCCTGTAGATAGAAGACAAAACAGGTTCCTAAATAGAATTTATAATGCTGTTCAAACTCTGCACTGTGGTTCTGGATACTCTGCATTAGTTTAGATTACTTTTTATTTATCTTCCTGTACATTAGTAATTTTTCCAGGCTTCCTCTTGGTTCCAGGAACTGGAGAAAGCACGGTTCACCTTGGTTCCTGCCCAGTAAGGAACTGAACATTTTTGTTTTAAAAAAACACAAATAAGTGTTTAAAATAAGTAATTTGTTAGCAGTCTATTTATATTTTTGGAACCAAATTCTGTATTTTGAAGGTGTTTTCATTCGATTAGCATGACTGATAGGCCTAAAAAGAGAAGTGAGTCAAGAGGATTTAAAAACTGTAAATCCTGTCACAAGCTCCTGACAAAAGCAGATGGTCATGAACAGTTGTTAACTTGTTTAGGCCCTAACCATGATTTAAAAAAAATATGAATTGTGAAAATGGTTTTACTGTGAAATACAAAAGAAAAGGGATGCCAAGAGAAGCTTTTTCATAGAAACAGAGAATTTGACGGCAGATAAGTACCGCTTGGCCCACCCAGTCTGCCCATTTCCCTACCTAATGAATAAGCTGCAGATCCTAGTTAACCAGCAGCCTACTTCTTCCTAACCCCACCCCCTAGAATTGCCTTATGACTGTCCCATGCATGCTTGAATTCCACCACTGTTTTTGACTCCACAACCTCCCATGTCCCATGCATCCACAACCCTCTCTGTGAAAAAATACTTCCTTAAATTACCTCTGAGCCACCCTCCCTCTCTATCTTCAAAGTGTGCCCCCTTGTTCTTGCACACCTCTTTTTTTGAAAGATGCTACCTTCTTGGACTTCATTGATTCCCTTGAGGTACTTGAAAGTTTCTATCATGTCCCCCCTCTCCCTCCTTTCCTCGAGGCTATACATATTAAGCTCCTTAAGTCTCTCTTCATATGTCTTCCGGTGCAGACCCTGCACCATTTGAGTGCCCTCCTCTGGACAGCTTCCATCCTGTCTATGTCTTTGCGAAGCTTGGGTCTCCAGAACTGCATGCAGTACTCCAGATGGGGTCTCACCAGCTGTCTGTACAGAGGGATAACAACTTCCTGTTTTCTACTGGTGATGCCTCTCCCTATGCATCCCAGTATCCCCCCAGCCCTCCTTGCTGCCCTCTCACATTGCTTGCCCACCTTTAGGTCATCTGATATGACTACCCCCAGGTCCCTTTCCATTTTTGTTGTTTTAGTATCTCACCCCCCATTGTGTACTCTTCCCCTGGATTTTTGTTTCTCAGGTGCATTGCCTTGCACTTCTTAACATTGAATCTAAGCTGCCATACATTTGACCATTCCTCTAACCCTGCCAAGTCCCTTCTTATCCTTTCCACTCCACCTTGTGCATCAACTCTGTTGCAGATCTTTGTGTCATCTGCAAAGAGACATACTTTTCCTTCCAGTCCCTCTGCAATGTCGCTTATAAAGACATTGAAGAGGACTGGTCCTAATACTGAACCCTGCGGTACCCCACTAGTAACCCCCCTTTCTTCAGAGTGGACTCCATTTACTATTACTCTCTGTGTCTATTCTCCAGCCAGTTCTTTACCCAGGCTGTCATCTTGGGACCCACTCCAAGGCTGGCTAACTTGTTTATCAATCTTTTGTGTGGGACTGTGTCAAATGCCTTGCTAAAGTCTAGGTAGGCCATGACCACAGCCCCTCCCTGATCTACTACTTTAGTCACCCAGTCAAAGAAATCTATCAGATTCATCTGGCATGAACTTCCTGCTGTGAATCCATGCTGCCTTGGGTCCTGTGCCCCTCTGGTCTCTAGATACTTGACAATTCTTTCCTTCAGAAGTGATTCCATCATTTTCCCTATCACTGAGGTTAAACTAACAGGTCTGTAGTTTCCTGCTTCTGCCTTGCTCCCACTTTTGTGAAGGGGAATCACATCTGCCCTCTACCAGTCCTTGGGTACCACCCCATCCTCCCATGATTTGTTAAAGAGGGTAGTCAGTGGTGTCACTAATTCTACCCTTAGTTCTTTTAGAGTTCTGGGAAGAATCCTATCAGGCCCCATTGCTTTGTCCACCTTCAGTTTTAAGAGTTCTTTCAGAACCCTTTCTTCTGTAAATGGGCTGGTATCAACTTCTGTATCCAGAGTGTTTCTATTGTTTGTTTTAGGTACCTCCCCCTCTTCATTTGTAAATACTGAGCAAAAATATTTGTTTAGTATCTCTGACTTTTCACAGTCACCCTCTGCCCACCCCTCCTCCCCTTTATTAAGCTTCACTATCTCTCCCTTGGTCTTCCTTCGCTCCCTGATGTACCTATAAAAGGTTTTCAGCTCTTCAGTCTGCTTCAGGGTAACCCGTGATATAGGTGGGTCAAATTGAGCAACTCAGTTTGACCGCTTGTAACATGAGTGAATGGAAAAGGTTAGCGAGGCATGGTGCAAGCAGCTGTTTTAGGAGGAGAACCATGACTGCAGGATACAGTGACTGCTAGAGGAAGCTGCAGGGCATGAGTACATGAGACGTAGTTTGGCCAGGCAGTTCCCAGATGGCCATTTGATCTGGTGGTTGGAGTTCCTGGTTGCAGTGTGAAAGGTGCTGGGTTCAGGGCTGGCTCGGGGTGGGTAGAAAAATTTTATTTTGGCACTTTGGGACATAGACATTTTTTTATGTTCCCCATTTCATGAATCCTGTGCCACAGTACCCTGCTGTCCTGAGTGTGGTCCCCCCAATAGCCTCCCCAAGTTGTCTCCTCACCCCAGTATCAGGCTCCCCCCTTAAGTTGATTATATTAATAAAGGGGGGTTGTGGGGGTCAGAGCCCCCTGCATAAAAATATTAATGTATTTAGCTCTGATAGGGACTGTTTTTAGGGTCGCCGTTTTTGCAGTCGGTGTAGTGCGCATTGCCATTTCGGGTTTCGGCGATGTGCACTCACTGATTTGCAGATCATTATTATGCAGTTGCTGTTATCACGTGTTGCCTTGCTTCAGTGTCACAACAAAACTCTCCAGTAAAAATCTCAAAAATGGAGGTGGTTACCAGTGTTGGTGGAAAGCACGCATTAGAAGATTCCTCACCTTGGTAGCATCTCTTGCCATCCATATCATTGGCTGATAAATGCTGTCAGCAGCATTCCCTGCCCCAAGAACAGATAAATCAGATAAAGCTACTAAGCCACCCTCAAAGCACAGTAAAGAGCACAGGGTGTCTGAAAGGGGGAGCCGTGATGCAAATGATGGCAAAAATGTAAAAAGAGCTTCAAACCAGTCATTGCTCACAATGACAGGGAAAAAACACAAAACAAAAAGAAAAGTATACTGTAGCGCAGTTCACACTCCTTTCAGCTGCAGAATGCGGCTTTCAGATATTCAAACAACTCATTCAGAGCTCAGCAGAAACCAACAAACACACAGATATCAGTGATGAAGAGATTTCCTATGCAGAGCCTCAACAGTTTGAATGTTAACCAGCTGATAACTGGTTGCATAGTAAGTTTAATGTGAACTGTACTGCACCCTCCCCCTCCCCATAAAGAACAAGGAGCAAGCAAAGGAACCAATAGCTATGCCCTCTCCAGAGGACATCACTGAAATGTGGTAGTTTTCCCAGGCTTTCCAAGCCATGAGAAACCTGGTCACTGATGTTGATTCCCCCCCCCCACCCTCGGCTCAGGCCACATAACAAGAACCGGTCCTGGAGGAGGTGCATGATGATGATGTTGAAGGGGAACCAATAGAGCCTCAGGTCACTCCTGAAGAGGACTTTGGTTCCCCATCCAGGGTAAATGAAGATTTTTCATCATACTCCTCATCTGTAAGACTGATGGTTGATATATTCGATATCCCCTCGCAAAATCAGAGGAGAATATTGAGGAAGCTGAGTTTATGAGAATGTTAGGCCTAACCTTAACAAAAAAATGTCAGGGCCAATCCATAAATCCGTCAAAAAGACTTCAAATAAGATTATGCCAGCACCACACTCTGCTGCTGGCATAGACGAAAATAGAAAATAAATATCAGGTGGACGATTGGGGTAGAATACCTGTATGCCCATTATGATCATGTGGGAGTGGTACAAGCAACTGCTTGTGAGAGGATGATTCGGCTGGCAATATAGCTTTGAGGTTAGAGTAATGAGCTGTGATTGAGCTTGGTACATCCAGAAGACCTGGGTTTGATTCCTACAACCTCCACTTGCATACTGTGTGACTCCATGCAAGTCACTTAACCTCCCCAGTGCTTCTGGGTCACCCCTAAAAACAGGCCTTGTGTCTAGTGGGCCTCACCAGATCACCAAAGAATTAAAAAAAAGAGTCCCACTAGCCACACAGCCCCAGAAGAAAATTCCAGGAAGCTGGACAATATGGCCAGAAAAGTGTTTACATTAGCAACTTTACAGTGGAGACAGGAGGTGACGAGGCTTATGCTGTTCAGTTCCAGAAAGCATTGTAGAACACAGTAATGGCTCTGAGTGAAAAGTAGAAGGTGACATAGGTGATGATTATGCTGCAGTAGCCAAAGCAGCATTAGGAGACCACCAAATATCAGTTTCATACTGCAGTAGACACTAGTAATACTGCTTCTAGAGTCCTGGTATACACTCTAGCATTAAGAAAGTTTTCCTGTCTGAGGACACCATTCCTATCATGGGACTCTCAGAACAAGGCCATTGATTTCCATTCCAAAGACTCATTACTGTTGGGTGACAAAACAGAAGCTTGCATTAAAAAATTGGATGAACAAAAATCCACTTATAGAAATCTGACTGTCAGAGAGTGGACCTCCGCTTCCTACAGCCCATAAGGGAAGGCAGTGGTTAGAATTACTACCATAGGCCCTTTACCAGCTATGAGTATCCAGCTCAAAGAGGTACTAGCAGAGGTAAGGACAGAAGGAATGCCAGGTGTGATCTAGCCACAGAACCCAAACCACAGCCAAAACAGAATCCCTGGCTATTTTGCCCAGGTCATCAGTCACTCACTGTTAGTGAGGGGTCACCTGACCCACTGATTCCAGGTATGGAAAAAGATAATTAAGCAATAATACACAACAGGGTGTGTGTGTGTTGTGCTGGGATAACATCACGCCTCGGGTGGTTGAAGCATGAGGCCGCATGCTGGGTGTGTTCAACACCCGAGTATACGTGATATAACTGTGTCATCAGCACTATGAATTCTATCCCTCAGGGCAACAGCAGCAGCAGTATGGCTTTCACCCCTCAGTGGTGATGGCAGCAGAGGAGAACAAAAAATGGTGCACACCAGCATTTGGGCCTCTATCCCACAGGGGTGACAGCAGCAGCACGTATGCCCCCGTCCATGAAGGGTGACAGTGATAGCAGCAGGAGCAACACTATAGCTCCCATCCCTCAGGAGTAATGGCAGCAGCACAAGGACCCTCACCCTTCAGGTATGGCGGCAGTGGCCATCCCTCAGGTATGATGGCAGTAGCACTGTAGCTGACAGTCCCTTATAGGTGATGGCAGCAGCACCACTATGGTCCCATCCTGGAGAGGTGATGATCACAGCAGCAGAACTATGTCCCTCATCCCTTAGGTATGATGGCAGCAGCTGCACTATGGTTCTCAACTCTTAGATGTGATGACAGCAGCAGTGCTATGGCCTCCCATCCCTCAGGTGTGATGGCAGCAGCAGTACTACCACTCCAAACCCTTGAGTGTGACAGCAACAGCAGCAGCACTATGTCCCTCATTCCTTAGGTATGATGGCAGCAGCAGCACTATGGTTCCCAACTCTTAGGCGTGATGACAGCAGCAGTGCTATGGCCTCCCATCCCTCAGGTGTGATGGCAGCAGCAGCACTACCACTCCAAACCCTTGAGTGTGACAGCAACAGCAGCAGCACTATGGCCCCTGTCCTTTAGTGGTGACTGCATGAACAGCACTACGGACCCCAGCCCTAAGGTGTAATAGCAGCACTATGACCCTCATCCCTCAGGTGTGATAGCAGAAGCACTATGGCCCCATCCCTCAGGGGTGATGGTAGCACTAGGTCTCCTATCTCTCAGTCATGGTAGCAGCTCTATGGACCACATTCCTCAGTTGTGATAGCAGCACTACTCTGGCTCCCATGCCCCAAGTGTGATGGCATGATGGCAATAGCAGCACTATAGCCACCATATCTTATTTATTTATTTAGTTTTTGTTTATCAGGTAAGTACACTAGACAAATCCTGCCTATTTTCAGGCACGACCCGGGGGAAGGGGATACAGATGAATGCCAACTGACCTTGAACCAGATTAAGCTGTTGGTGGAATTTTAGTGAATGAGGGATTTTGGCCAGGACACCAGGGAAATTCCCTTACTTTTCAGAGGGGGAACCTCTGTCCAAGATGGCGGATGCACCCTTGCTTGCTGAGGAGGTGGCAATGGAGGTGGGAGACCTGGTCTCAACTCCTGCCTCTGTGTGTGTAGAGATCACGTCTGCAACTACTGAAGCAAAGCTGGTTTCTGTGTCTACTGCAGAAAATGAATCTACACTACAGGTTACAACTTTAGAACCTCTGCTGGGTCACCCTGACATGGACTCTCAAACGTCTTTACCCCTTGCCGTCCCAATGAGGGAATTTTCCACTTCTGACTCTGCTACTGTCTGTTTGACTAAAAAGGAGCTTCAGGACCGTTTGGGTGATACAGAATGTCGATTTGAGATTACAAAGAAGAATTTGAACAGAGAACTACAACAGATTCGTGAAGTCAGATTGGCAGGATGTATGTCTCCTGCAGCCCACAATAATACTTTGCAACAGCCTACATTGCCTTTTCAAGCGGCTGAGATGCCGCCCTGTGCAGCCCATCCTGGCGAGTTCTCAGCTGGAATACTCCCGCCTGCTTCTCAGCTACCCCTGCAGACTACAGTGACATCATTGCATACAGTGCCTAGTTTGCCTATTGTGACACACTCTCCCTCTCAATTGCTATCTTTTGATACCAATCCTGCTACAACACCTACCTGGTCTGTAGAAACAGCATTGCAAGGAGCTGGCTGGGTGCAGGAACCTACAGAGGGGAAGTGGGTTTCTAGTCCGTCCCCTATTCGGTCCCCCTGTCTCAATGATTTTCCTGAGCTGCAGCATTCACCAAACAGAAGTCTGCCTATGTCTGACTCCTTGTGTCTCCCCAAGGAATCTGAACTTACCCAGCACCCAGTCTTGGAACCTTTGCAGGGTTCTCTTATTTGTGCTGCTTCTCCCACTACCATTACAGAGAATACAGCTCCTGCAGTAGTGGAGCCCCCCTCAAAGAAAACAGCCAAATCGTTATTTTTCCTCATTGTTTAAATTTCCAATTCTGGCTGCAAAGCAGCATAATGCGGTACGATTGGCTTATATGGGCCGTTTACCTGAGCCACCGGACCGAGTATATGTAGCTCAGACACTACTCAAGGACTCTCTGAAATTCTTTTCTCACAAAATATATGCACTGATTCATATTTCTGGTGAAACTACGTTTGATGTCAGCTTCCAAACGCCTCGTGGCTTGGAGCGTTTTTGAGTCACAATATCATGCCTTAAGAAATACTGTCCTGTGGACCCGTTTAAGGCCATTCCCCTTTCCAAACCAGCCTTTAAGAATATTACCGTTCTGTTTCGGAATGAAGGTGTTGACGTCACTGACGTTGCCTATTGGCTAAAACAACATTGTACTGTTCAGGGTTAGCCTGAGGCAATATTGGACACTGAGAATATTTGGACTGGAGGCTGGAAGGTTAAGGTTTTGTTACAATCTAATGATTCTGGTCCAGTGCACCTACCTAATTCTTTTTTTATAGGTCATGATGGGGGGGTCTTGTTTTACCCTGGACAACCGAAAGCTTGTTACCAGTGTGGAGACCCCTCTCACCTTAGTAATGTCTGTGATAAGCTATAATGTAATACCTGTGGAGAATTGGGTCATGTGGGGATTCACTGTCTAAATGAGTGTAAATGTAATCTTTGTGATGAGCTGGGTCATACGTTTCAAAATTGTCCATGGGCTGCTCATAATCAGGCCACACATGATGATGCTGCTGATCAACGTTTTGTAATCACGCAAGCCCAGAAGGCTCGTCTTAGGACCACCTTAGTAGAGCCGACTTCAGTAGTCGCTCGACCTCTATTGCAGAACCCTGAGCCTGTTGTAGATCAGGTTGTGGTACCCCTGGTGGCCTCTTGTATGACACCGCTTACTGAGACGACCCCTCCTAACCCTGACCCTGCCCAATCTGTCCAGCTTGTCCTGGACCTTGTTCCAGGCCCGAGTACTGTGCCACCCACCTCGAGTACCCACTAGTGTTATGCTTCGGAGGTCTATGAGAAATTACCCCCGGGCATTACCATCACCTCCTTTGCTTTTGGAACCCCCTCCTGTGGTTTTGTCTAATGCCTTTGGGCTACTCCAAACTGTTTCTGATGATGCTGGAGGCGAGTCTGACTCTTCCTGTGTTGCATCTTCCCTCCCGGATGGTATTACTGATTCTGAGATTCAACTGGGTACTGGTCTTTCTCAGAAGCGGAAGGCCAGGGTTAAGCTAAAAGGGAAAAAGGTGATAGGGAAAAGGAAATCGTAAGGTGTCTCTGTTCTCCTTGTGTTATGTCTCACTTTGTTTGTCATACTATTAATGTGAATAGTATTAAGCGTCTGGCAAAAAGAAGATTGATTTTTTCCTGTTTACGGCTTTTACCTATGGGGATCTTTCTGTTGCAGGATACACGACTCCATACCACCCACGAGATTCGACAGGCACAACAGGACTGGCTTCTAGGTCCTTCTTTTTGGTCCATTGGCCTGGACTCCTGTTCCGGACTTGGGATCTTATTCAATATCCCAGATTTTCGTTTGCTAAAATTGATTGACGTAGCCCCTGGCAGAGTGTTAGTCTTAGATTTTTTAATTGGGCCCTGCCCTTATCGGGTTATTAATATTTATGCTCCCCAAATTAAGTCTGCACGTATAGCTTTATTTTCTTTACTCCGCCCTTATTTGCATACCTCCTTTCAGTTGATATTTTCTGGTGACTTTAACTGTGGCTTAAGTCTTCTTGACAAAAGCTCTTTTGCTACTACCCAGAAATTGTTTTGTGACTCCCATGAATTAGGGAAGTTGGTTTGTACTGCTCATCTCACGGATGCCTATTCTCTCTTACTAAAAAACATACTCCTACATTTCAAAAGGGTAAGCTGGCTACCAGAACTGATTTTGTGTTTTTGTCCCACACACTCCCAATTACCTCTGCTACTGTACATGCTGTGGAATTTTCTGATCATAAACTGCTTTCCATAGGCCTTGGTTCTGATGTCACTGTTCGCAAAGGACCAGGACTCTGGAAATTCAACATATCTCTGTTGCAAATTCTGACTTTCATGCAGTCCCTTTTATCCTTTATTCAGGCCCAGAAATCCATTTTTTATTTGTTACGCAGACCCCATTGCATGGTGGACGGACACTAAACATGATTTGGTGCTCTTTTTGAAAAGATATAGTCGTCAAAAATGTCGAAGAGAATATCTGAAATATTTACAGAAAAGGGTACATTTTCAGTCCTTGTTGATAATAGCTTACACAACAGGACAAGATCTTTCTCAACAATTGCACTTAATTCAGAATGATATGTTGAAATTCCAATCTAGACAATCACAGCAACTTTATCATCAACACAAATTTAATGTGGTAGGCACGAGGGCTGTTGTTTGCCCCTTTGAGTCGAATTCTCAACAAATTACACAAAAGAATATGTTGAGTTGCTGATTCTGATGGCACCTTATGTACCTCTCAGTCGGATATCTGTCGGATTGTGACATGTTACATGACTGCCCTCTTTTCTTCCTTTCCAGCTGCAGATGTTGATCCTGCGGTGTTGTATAGGGACCTTGACATCCCTATCCCTTCACAGCCGTGTTCTGACTCAGCCTGTATACCTGTTACTGAGTTAGAATTGAAGTCAGTTATTTCTTCCTTACCCTTACGGAGGACTCCTGGTCCAGATGGACTCCCCGCTGCCTTATATAAGGTACTGGGTGACCACCTGATTCCTGAATTAACTTCAGTATTTACCTCCCTGTTAGCTAGTGAGTTTATCCCTTTAGATTTTAGTAAGGGCACTTTGATTTATATCTATAAACAGAAAGGAGATATACATTCTCTTGAGAATTGGCACCCCTTATGTATGCTAAACACTGATTTTAAGTTATTAATGAAAATCATTGTACAATGTCTTATGAGGATAGCTGAAGTGGTTTTGCACCCCGCTCAGTCCTGCTCTGTACCAAACAGGAGAATCTCTGACCATTTGATTCTCCTTCGAGAATTAATTTCTCTTGGCTACACAGACTCTGTTTTGGGTTTTATTGTATCGGTAGATCAGAAGGCGGCTTTTGATTCAGTTAACCATGATTTTTTATGGAAGGCACTACATTTTATGCATGTGCCTGGTGAAATGATTCGCTGGATTAAGACTTTTTATAAGACTGCCACTGTTGTGCCTGTTGTGAATGGTTGGGTTGGACCAATGATCCCCATAAAAAGAGGGGTTTGCCAAGGGTGTCCTTTGAGCCCTCTGTTATATGTATTTTTCTAGATGTTTTGCTTCACCGTCTGAATACTCATCCTCAGATTCATGCCCTTTCTAGTTCTACTTTAATCTCTGCAATATGGCAGTGTATATGCAGACAATGTCTGCATTATTGTGGCTAATGCAGCCTTCAGTGGTTACTGCCCTCCAGGAATGTTCTTCCTTTGGTGATTTTTCTGGTGCGAGTTTAAATTTTACCAAAAGTTTTGGTATTCGGTTAGGATCGGAAATAGCCCCTTTTTCACATATTGGTCCTTTACAACTTGTTGAGGGGCCTCAACGCATTTTGGGAGTTTATTTTGGGACTGTAGATTCTGACCTTTTTAATTGGTCTGCTAAATTACAACAAGGCAAACTTAAGGTTGCCTTATGGAATAAGGGGCAGATTGGGAAGAAGCGCGTTTTCCTAATCAAGACTTATTTGATACCGACTTTTCTTTATTTAAGCTATGTATTCCCAATCCCTAAACAATTAGAAACTGCAGTTCTTGGTCTCTTCTTTCAAGCTCTGTGGGAAGCCGGCTTAATCCGGTAAAACAGAATGTTACTTACTTACCTATTTCTGAGGGGGGTGTTAACATGATTAATCCTCTGTTATTTTTTTCATGTATTTTTTTGGCTGTAAATCTTCGACCTCTATTGATAAATACTCAGAGAGGGTGGGAACCTTGGTTCTATGATTCTTGCAGATTATGGTTTCATTTATGGGAATGTGATTCATTAACTGTGATACAACAAGCTTTGGGTATACCGGTATATATTAAACACGTTTTTACATTTGAAACAGTGGAGGATATCTACCCAGATGTTGTTAAATTCTCATAAAGTATTGTATAATAATCTGCTCCTGACCGTTTGTGCAATACAGTTGCCCTTTGAAAAGTGCCCTAGCCAACATCTTCCTTCCCTATTGGTTTTGTTATGGTGTGAAAGGGTGCCTGCTCACATGTGGGACTTTCATTGGCTGTCGTGTCATGAAAGAATTAACGTCAAAGATAATCATAAACACGAGCAGTCTCAAGACCGACAATGTTCTAGACTATTGTGTATTTCTAAATTGGAAACTATATCACACTTATTTTTTGAGTGTTCTTTTATTCGGCACTGGTGTTTTTTTTTGGCAAGAGTCTGGGCCACTCCATTATTTCAAACGATTTCTTACCAGAATATTATGTACAGTGTTTTTTCTCCCCAGTGGTCCATTTGGACTCTGGACACGTTAAATCTAGTTTTTGTAGTAATTAAATGGAATATTTGGATGGCTCGATATCTGTTTACTCTACAGCAAAAAACCTCTTCTTATTCAGAGCTTGAGAAGAAAATCGTAACAGACCTAACTAACATTTATGTACATGAACGTACATTACTTTCCAAGGAGACATTACTTGAACTTTGGAAAGCTCTTCCTTGGGATCACGGACTCTGATTTTGCAGTGACCTGATGGATTGTCTCTTGATATGCATAGTTCTGTTCTGTTTTTTTGTTTACTCCTGTTTTGAGTCCACATGAGTTTTTGCAAATTGCTTTTGTTTTGGTACTGTACGATTTCTTTTTTTTCAATAAAACTTTCCCCTAGTCTTTTTGAGAAGTGCCATGGGATCTTTAACATCCACCTGAACTACCACCAATCCAGGCAGATGGGACCTCAGTTTAACGTCTCATCCGAAAGACGGCACCTCAGAAGTGCAGCACCCCTCTCTTGCTGCACTACAGTGTCAGTACTGTGATATTAACCCAAGTGCCAGATGTGGGGAACTGAACCCACAGCCCTCTGATCTCCCGGCTTCAGAGGCGAGTGTGCTACCTACTGAGCCACTGACAGGGGTGAGAGCAGCAGCATGAAAGCCTCAATCCCTTAGGTGTGATGGCAGCAGCTACACTGTATCCCACATCCCTCAGGGATGATAGCAGAAGCATGGCCAGTGTTCTCCATTCATTAAAACAAGGTGCCGGGCCGCAACACTATTTCAAATAGCCGTCACTCATTTTTTTTACAGCTGCCGTGCTTTCAAAAGTGCCTGTCACTTTAAGAAAAAAAAACAAACTGCCTCTGAGTGTAGGGAGAGAGGAAATTTGCACATCAGTACATCACCGGAAGAAAATGCAATCCGGGGATGGAGTTCATGATGTCAGCAAATGCATGTGCAGCAGTAAAGGATATATAGCACAGCCACTGAACTGCTGCGATGGGCGGCATGGAGTTGCTATGCAAAGCAGGAGGTCAATGATGGCCTCAGAACTCAGCCCAGCAGCACTATGGAGTACAGCAGCATTCGTACTGGTAAGTGTATATTTTCCTGTACTGCTACCACTCTACTGTACTAGTCTGACTCTTAATACTTGCATGCTGGCTTACTCAGTGCTGAATTTGTTGACCTTAGGACGAGTGTGAGGTCTCACACTTAGCTGTGGAGAGGGAGAAATCAGAGCTTAGATACAATGGGGAAGAGTCAGAATTGCATTTGGGAGCCAAGGGCTTTTTCTGTGGCTATGTGGATTTGGGAGAACAACCTGTGCCCTATAATCCATTATCACTGTGTCTGGATTCTGTTTGCAAGCTGTGTTATATAAAAAAATAAATTGACTACTGTAAATAAATATTAGTACAGCTTTTTACATAACACAGCTTGCAAATAGAATCCAGATATAGTGATAATTCTTTATTACTGCACTTTTTGAAATTTTTCACAAATTTTCTTTCATTTATGCATTCTGTGATTCCATCCCCATAGTGACTCCACCCCCGTAGTTGCCCCACCCCATTTACTACCGCATTATATTTCCTGGCAATGGGGAACACTGACTACTGCCCCCATCCCTCAGGTGTGATGGCAGTAGCAACAGTGCAGCCCCCTTCCTCAGGGGTGATGGCAGTACTGACAGCACCACAATCCACTTCCTTCAATACACACACTCCACATGCCCAACTTACACATTTCTGGGTCTCTTAGTGTGTCAGAAGTCAGATGTGAATTAAGCAAAACCACCGGACACCATGGTGGACTCCCTCAGTTTGGTGCTATTTAACATTTCACTGCCTGAATTGGCTTCTTTGAAATAAAGTGCCTTCACCTAAAAAATCCGCATGTGAAGAACTTTCTAATGGAAAATCATGCATCTCCCAAACATGTAGATACCTTTTTTGTTACTTGGTCTCCATAGAAAGGGGTCTCTTGGTTTTTATGTCTGAGGTCAGATGTGAATTGAGCACCACTCTGACCATTGGCATTGCACAGCACCTGGGGCCTTACCTTCTGTGTGTCCCTGAGTGAGCTTTCTGGCTTGGGTGTGGTTGCTGCACCCCACCTCAACCCTAATGGCATCATACAGTAGCAGGTAGAGTACCGATAACAATCAGACCATATAGCAAACTTAAGGGCACACAGGTGCTATGGCCTCTCTGACTCGCTTAGGGGAACACAAAAAGCAACAGAAGCAGCTCCACTCTACTCGGTGGCCTCATACAGTATCTGGCACCTTAGGTGCTGTGTGCCTCAGAGAGTGCAATCTGGCTAGGGTGCTGCTGCAGCACCCCACCCACGCTCACTGGTATCATGCAGTGACAGGTAAGGTAACAACAGCACCCAGGTCATACAGCAAATTCAGGAACACACAAAAGCCAAGCCCCCCTCACTCAGGGGCACATAGCTAACAACAGCTGCATGGAGAACTGCCAGTGTTTACACCATCAGTACCCCAGTTCACCCACCCAGCTTAAAAAAACACTCCCAGAATTCAAAACAAAATGGTGGCACAGGTTGGTGATGCACAACACTGGCAAATGGGAGATCTGAGTTTTGTTAGCTGAGCTGATCCAGATGATCTGGGCTGGTGGGGTTTACAGCACGGTACAGAGGCACTGTGTGCTGAGCTGGCGGGAGGGGCGGAAGAAGCCTTACCTCAGCAGGAAGTGGGGCTGCTTTGATGATGTGGATAACCACACAGTATTGTAAAGACACCTCCAGGTAGTTGGTTCCACACAAAGACACCCAGATCAGCAAGCATCCATTGAACTTCCCAGCTCAGCAAGACAAGTAGTTCAGCTTTCCAGAGACACACATTTAAATAAATGTAAACAAGCATTTGTCAATGCCGAACATTCGCTTGCAGGTATGTGCATTGGTGTTTGGCATTTATGCAAGCCCCCCCCCCCCGTTGTATCCATGTCCCTTCAGCATCCATATCCCAAGAGTACCTCTCTGCAACTCCTCTTGCATCTGATCAACAATTCACCCTCATACTTCTTAAATGTCTGTCTTAGGAACCCTAACACCCTGGGTGTGCTCAAGGGTACGAACCTGTGTGGAAACTCCGCAACGTGCGTTTGTAACACAGTCATTCAATGGAATTATTTCACCAAATTTTCAACATAGGCATTTTGTCATCTCTGGTCATGAACAGTGTCACTATGATTTTCTTACTGTGTACCGAACACTGATTTCCCGCAGTGACTGCGCTATTCTGTTCCGGGAATGTGAAAACACATTTTGGCCAGGATGTGAAAAATGACAGCTGTACTATTCATAAGGAGGTGTGGTAAAATGCAAATGTTGAATATCTGGAGTGAAAATATGACAAATTCGTGAAGGTACGAGTGTGCGTGGAAACTGCGCAATGCACGCTCGTAAAACAGTCATTTGTTGGAATTTTTACACCAAATTTTCAACATAGGCATTTTAGGATGTCTGCTCATGAACAGTGCCACTGTGATTGTCTTACTTTGTAGTGAACACTGATTTCCAACAGCGACCACACTATTTTGCACCGGAAGCGCAAAACCACATTTTGTCCAGGATGTGAAAAATGACATCTGCACTGTTCATAAGAAGGTGTGGAAATATGCCTATGTTGAAAATCCAGAATGAAAATAATACAAATTCGCAAACTTAAGAGTGTGCGTGGAAACTGCGCAATGCACGCTCGTAAAACAGTCATTTGTTGGAATTTTTGCACTGAATTTTCAACATAGACATTTTAGGATGTCTTCTCATGAACAGTGCCACTGTGATTGTTTCACTTTGTAGTGAACAGTGATTTCCAACAGCAACTGCACTATTTTGCACTGGAAGCGCAAAACCACATTTCTGCCAGGATGTGAAAAATGACAGCTGCGCTGTTCATAAGAAGGTGTGGAAATATGCCTATGTTGAAAATCTGGAGTAAAAATAATACAAATTCTCAAACTTATGAGTGTGTATGGAAACCAGACAATGTACGCTCATAAAAAGCAGTAATTTTTTGGAATTTTTTCACCAAATTTACAACATAGCCTTTTTGAGAGGCCACCTCACAAACACTGACTCTGCCATTTTGTTACTCAGTCCCAAAAGGTGATTCCACACAGTGACTGGGAAATCACCTTTTGGGACTGAATAACACCATGACAGTGACTGAATTCATGGGAAGGAGTGTCAATGACCCCATTTGGTGACAAAAGTAAAAAAAATGGCCAAGACATTCACCAAAGTTGGAAAAACACTATTTATGCCATTATACAGCTTACCGGCATTTCCTCGGTCCACGGGCGGCTTTGAAGAGTGCAGGCGTGTTCCTGGTCCACCGAAGATCATCGTACTGGGCTCCGGAGGTAAGTATGGGGTGAGGGAGGTGGGTGTGCAGAGGGTGGAGCGCGGTTCGCTGGGGCGCGAGGACTCCGCCGAGGGACTGTTTTCTTTCACAGGTATTGAAAGGAAAACTAAAACAGATGTGTTTGGCATGCGGGGTGGGCTCCCAGCATGCCACCTGTGTGGAGTGTGTGTGTGTGGGTGGAGGTGGGTGCTTAGAGGGTGAGCGCTGGTTGGCAGGGAGGGTAGGAGTCACCGAGGGACCCGTTTCTTCTTGCAGGAAATGGGGAAGAAACTGGCACTTTGGCATGCTGGGTGGGCTCCAAGCATATCACCTATGTGTTTGTTAGGGGTGGAGTGGGGGACTGGAGCTGGCGGGACTGGGCACTTCCATGGCCATACTGGGGGCATGGGCATGCTGGGGTGGGCTCCCAGCATGCCAACTGGTTGTTTGTGGGGGACTGCAGCTGGTGGGGATTAGGCACCTCCATTGGCCACACAGTGTGTTGGCAAGGTGGGGCCGGGGAGAACTGTAACAAGGGAAGGGGAGGATGTTAGCAGAGGGAGGAGGCAGGAGGGATGTCATACCAAGCTGTACATGACAACAGTTCGGCAGACATGCTATGCTAATTGCATACACGCTAACACTGCTGATTGTAGCGGACCTTTTCTTTGAAGTGAAGGCCAATACTGCTAAACTGCTGTCATACACAGCTCTGCATGTATTGGTCCAGTAGGGTCCTGCCAGCTACACTGAGGACTGCATTGGCCAGGAGGATCACACACCTCCAAAAGTCATACTGTTGCAAAACGTTCCTTGCGCATGCGAGCAAGCGAATGTAAAAATGTACAACTGACTGACCCCCCCACCTGATTCTGCAAGTGTGCTGATACTAAGCTTTTGGGGGGGTTTAATCATGCAGAGTAAAACTAGATTAGGCCCATACTTTTTTCAACACAACATTACTGTCTGGATGGAGAGCAGTTGTATCAGCTGATCAAATGGTTAGATGCAGAGCAGTTAAACTTTAAACCTGACACCCCTGCCCATGCTGCCCAGCCCGATTCCCCGAGTGGGCTGAGACTTAGCTTTTTGTTGTTCTTGTTTTAAATCATCTAGTGTGAAAAATGTTTGGGCATCTACTTGTCCTGCACAAAAATGTTGCTTTCAGGTTTGTGTGCAGTCACAACAGTTGATTTAATGAAGGATTAGGTGCAGAAGCAGTTAAACTTTAAACCTGACAGCCCCCCCCATCCCCACTGCCTAGTCCAATTTCCTGAGTGTGCTGATACTTATCTTCTTTTTTCATATCATCCAGTGTAATATAAATAAAAGATGTTTAAGCACATACTAAATGAAAACTGTACTTTCAAGATGGAGAGCAGTCCCCTCAGTTGATGGAAAGGTTGGAGGGAAGCATGGGTGGTTAAACTGAAGCCTGGGTGATTACAATGAATTATAAATCCAATTAATTATTCATGAGCCTAACAAGGCTTCTGATTGGTTACTGAATCAGTCATTAATGTCTTAGAAATGACTGATCCAGCTGCCAACTGACAGTGTGTGACACGCACGGCTTGCGACACTCTGCTTGAAAACTTAATTGAGGTAATAATAAACAGGAAAAAAGAAAGTTGTTATTACGATTAGATTTATAATCACAATAACAGCCTCAAAGCTGACCATTTCCTTGGATTAATAACCAGCTGGAGGGAGGTGGCCCACAGCTGTGCCTCGGTTCACCTATTCCCCCAACCGGTTGTTAATCATTCGGAAACGACCGGCATCTCAGTCATTATTGCTTAAGAAGTGTTGGTGGTTTCCTTACTAAATCTATAAGCAGCAGAACAGCATACATTTTAAGATTCTGGAATCTTGGGGATTCCATGCAGTGACCTACTATTTCTATAAACCACCGGTGGAAGAATTCTAAAACCCAAAAACCAAGCAGGATTCTGTGATTTTTACCAGTTTTACCATGAAAAACAGAAAACCAGGGTCCTTGTCTTTGTCATTTCTGTGCTTATGTAAGAACCGTGTAACAATGCCACTGTACTGTGTACCCCCTAAGCAGCGTTATTCCTAGAGTTACAACACCTGCCTACTACCCGGGATGTAGGTTGAGGGGCATGGGTTGCCAAGATTATTAAAACTGGTTCTTTTCCAAGATATTATAATGACACAGTGCCTCCACCCAGAGTTTAGTTTTAAGTGGGCTAGCTTAACCTGATACAACCCCCCTGGGATGCTGTACCCACCCACTGTAATCATTTGCCACACCAACAAAGGACCCAAATAACATTTCCCCAGATATCAATACCTGGTACTATTTAGTGACTTAATCCTAATAATGTGTTCACACCACAGAGATTCTGCAAAACAACAACAAACAATTTGTTTACTGGGGGAAAACCGAGTAGAGGTTATGCAGAATCTATATTTACAATATTTACAGGCAGATCAGAAGTTTAGATTTGTGCTGGTGAAAACCCTCCAGCTGGGTAGATACGCTGCTTTGCAAATTAGAATGTAACTACGCATTATGCCAATTTTAAGGTGACCAGAGCCCTGGCTATCTGACTAAACCGCATAAAATCAGATGACACCAAATATTGTTCTGCCCACACTGGTACCTGTCCCCACATTAGGCAGGGGGCCCCAAAATCCCCACCTTAAATCTGGGTACCCAGTTACCAGAGCCCATTTAGGGTGCACGCCTGATGGACGGTGCAGCTGTACATTGGCCGGCTAAATTAAGAAGGATTTGAAGCTTGAACTTGAAGGCATTAAGCACTCAGACTATGTACAGTCATTTGAAAGGGTGCAGGGGGGTCCCTGCAGTTTGCAGGTTGAACAAAGTCAGGGTAACCAGCCGGTTACATTGGTTTTAAATCCAATTATCATTTTTTGAACATCCAGCACCTTAGTGATTCTAGCACATTCAGCACATTTATAATCTAAACCCATTCAGTACATTTAATGCTGCAAATTCTTCAACCAGGGGCCAGCATAGCCACCTTTGTCCTTTTTTTACTTGAATCTGTGGGTACTTGTTCCCTAATCTAGGGTGACCTGGTTTCTTTACATCCACATCCAACTAAATAACTGGTTTCATTACTATTTCTTCAACGTTAGCAAATTGAATAATTTGAGCAATCTTGCAAACTCAGACTTGATGTCTTAGTCCCATGTGGCAAATGGCTGAGATTCACAGCTCCACAGGACATCTTGACCAATTATCAATCAAATACTGGACCTCCCATGCAAAGTTAGGACAAGCCCTGGTTCGAGTGCTCTCCTCCCATTCCTGTGGACACTTTAGCAAATTAACACATGTCATCACATTTATATTTAAACTGGACCACTCCGGGCCCCTTAAAGCATCTAGGTTCACCCACACTGGGCAAGGATCAAGCCCAGCAGATGCAAGGTGCAGACCAAATGAACAGTTTCAAACAGCAACAGTCTCTAAGGCACTGGCAGCCTCATTAAGCATTTTCCTTTCTCTTGCACTGGGAGGTACAAGATTACTCACGATATGGATATCTGTCATCAAGGCTCCTGAAGTCTTCAGTTCTCTCACCACAGAAGCTAATTCAGCACTCTCACCGCTGGCTTGAGATCAAGTTGCAGGTCCACGTTCTTCCTCAATGTGGAAGGGAGGGCTAGCACCTGGAGGACATTCTTCTGTCAATCCCTAGGCTAGCAGGTTCTGCTTTAACTAAATTACTTTACTTTACTAGCAAAGAAGGCAAAACCCCCTCCTGGGTGAAGGGGCTTACGTTGGATCACCAGGCCCAGTTGCATTGCTGTGGGCATGAGCTCCCACCCCCGTGGGAGGCTCCTGCTTGAATCTCAAAATCTGATGAAAACACAGTCTTTTATTGGTCTGTCCTGAGGCTCCCTATTGGCTGAAGTTATGGGTTGCTTTGCCTCCTAATGGCTGGAAGGCTTGTCAATCAGAAAAATGAATTATTCATTAAGCTTCCTTGATGCACTGTTGGATTGCTGTTTTGGCACCTGAATTAAGTCCCTGCAGTTTCCCCATGAGTACTTGAGGATTTCCCATGAGCTTTGTCAGAAGAACCCACAGGTCGTGGCTTTAAAATCCTAACTTTCTGATTGGCTATGCTGCTTTGTAATGGCTGCTTAAGCACACAGTCCCTCAAGCAGATTTAATACAGTCCAGATAAAGTCCTGGTGCAGTCAGAATACTCATTATATTTGCCCAAATGCCCCACAGCTCAATAGCCACTGGTATGTCATTGTAATCACTGCCCAGATTTAGTAATTCGCTCAGTTCATTTACCTGTCACTGTGGCCAATATTTAATGCCCACCAATTTGCAGCAGGCAGGCTGTCTTTCTGAGTTCCAAATATCTGGTGCAGTCAGTTTAAAGTAGTTATTTATTTAAATATGTTGCCCCTTTTGAATATTTGCCCCCAAACATTTAAACAGCAGTTATATTATTATATTTAAATATTTATTTTTCCAGTCGGCAGTTGCCGAACACCGCTTCCCTGAGGGCAGAAGCACCCTCATGAATATTCAATAGGGATTGGGGATCTGGCTCATTAATATTCATGAGCCCTGATCTCAGACTCTTCTTGGCTCTCTCCGTTTATTTAAGTAAATGGGCACTCATGACCCTTGCTGTGGTCACCAGTCCTCACTCTGACTACCACGGGGACCAGGACTCTAAACACTTCTCTATTTGGCTGCAAGTTTAGTGGCCGCATCATCAAAGGTGTCACTCATACCTGCACAATCCCCTCTGCACCAGAGTGTATTTACAGTGCGGGAGATTGCAATTTAAATTGTTGGAGCCCCAAAGGGCTAAAATTACACTGGAGGCTATGGCTTTGGGGCACCAGGGGCACAAAAGGACTGGAGCACCAAAAAATAAAGTAGGCATCTCTGGCACCATGGAGGAGAGAAAACAGGAGCTAATAGGCTAAAGGTAAGACCCCAAATTGGTAAGAGGATTACAACAGTAACAGGACAAATTTGCAAACAGGGCTTCAAATCCTAACACAGAAACATAGACAGTAATGGCAGAAAAAGATCAATGGTCCATACAGTCTACCCAAGTTCCGAATCTAGTCCTGGGACATTCTGTCCCTCTGAGGTTCTAGCCCTCCCCATTCTTCCCTCCATTCTCCTCTCAGTTTTTACTGTCCTGAGCCCCACTAAACCCTTCATTCTGTCCCAACTGTGCTTGAAACTACCAATGGTCTTAGCACCCACCACATCAGCTGGAAGACTGTTCCACCACTCTACCACCCTTTCTGTAAAATGATACTTTGCCATGTCCCTCTTGTACCTCCCTCCTGCCAGTTTCTGCTCATGTCCACGTGACCACAAACTAGTATTCACGCCAAATAATTCCCCACAGTTCACCTTGCTAATTCCTTTTAGGAACTTGAAGGTCGCTATCATATCTCCCCCTCTCCAGAGAGTACATGTTCAGTGCCTTGACATGCTCCTTATAGGACCTGCCCTGTTGGCCCTGAATCATTTGTGTTACCCTGCACTGTGCTGTCTCCAGCCTATCCCTAACCTTCCTGAGGTGAGGGCTCCAGAAGTGGGTATGGTACTCCAGTTGTGGCCTCACCAAGGCTCTATATAGGGAAGTATGACCTCTCCCCTTCTGTTAACAATGGCCATCCCGATGCATCCTGGCATCCTACTCACTTTCCTATATGCCTTCTTGCACTGACTCAGTTGTTTGGGGGAGTCACTGGTGATAACTCCAAAGTCCCATTCCTCAGCCATAGTGTTACGTCTCACCCCACCGATCCAGTACTCTGTCTTGGGGTTCTTATTCCCTAGGTGCATTACCTTGCACTTTTTGGCGTTGAATTTCAACTGCCAAACCCTGAACCATCCCTCTAGCTTTTGTAAGTCACTCTACATTTCCCTGATTCTCTTGTCACTATTCACCCTCCAACAGAGTTTAGTGTAATCTGTGAAGAAGCACAACCTGCCCTGACTCCCTCACCAGTGTTGCTGCTGAGCATATTAAAGAGGGCCAGACCCAGGACAGATCCCTATGGTAACCCATTGTGCCCTTCCTCTCTTCTGATTTGACCCTGTTTTATTATAATTATTATTATTATATTACATGATTTGATGTCAACTTCATCATATAGAGGTTTACATCTTATAGATTTACAACCAAAGAAGATTAAAGGAAAATACAATATACATATGGTATGCATTGCTTTATCTATAGGGATTATATAATCTATATGATCCAAATGATACCTACATATTTAAGATAAAGTCCACAAGTGGAGGGGAACCAAGTTATTTGTTTGGGTTCATACTATAATCAATTTATAAGAGTCTAGATCTAGAACTAAGGGAAATCATATTTGTATTTAGTATGAACCTAAACATGTAATAAACTCTACCAACATTAATAAGGTATTTGAGCCACTAGCTTACAGGTTTAAACCAGAAGATTTAAATATACTGTTCTCCTAAATGTAATTCATCAATAAGGAAAACTTATAAGTAAACTATAAATACACACGAGGTTAAGCCCAGACCAGAGAAAGACAAAATTCAGTCATTTTCCTCTCCTTCCAAGGGGGAATTTTGTCTTCTAAGTCATTCCCTCTTTGTAATTCCTCTTCATTGCTTAATACTTTTCTCTGTGAGATATATGATTTAAGTTGTTCAGGTTCAAAAAATAAGTGTTTATCTTCTCCACAGGTTACCCAGCACTTTGCTGGAAATAAGATTTTAAAGTTAGCTCTGATTTCCATCAGCTGTTCTTTATACTGCAAAAGCTGTTTCCTCTTTTTAAGTGATTCTGTTGCAATATCAGGGAAAATACGGCATTTGATTTCTTTAAAATGCAAGGCTCCCTTTTTTCTAGCAGTGCTCAGTATAAGGTCCCAGTCTGTATCAAATGCTAAAGTGAAAATAATTGTACTCTAGGTTCCTGCTGTGTATTTTAATACATTGGCTAAAGTCTGAGCTTGATTTAAAGCCGTAGCTGTATATGGTGAAAGAAGGCTAAAACTAGCATCAGTGTTTTCCGACACTCTTTGAGGAGTGGTAAAGGGTTTTCTTGTGGACACCCGAAAAGTTCTAGTAACAAATGACAAATCAGACACTGGTAACTCAAGCACTGTAATAAAAAGATCTTTTAAAAGTTCTCTTAGAGTTTCATACCCCTTGTCATAGGAGTTGGGAACTCCCACCAGCCTCACATTTTTGTAGTAAACTGTGTTCTCCATAGCTCCATTTTTCCTCTGTAATGCAGCTATAGCCCTTACAGTAAGTTTATGGCTGAATGTGCTTCAGTAGTTAAAGCCTTTTGCTGGGTTGCAACCACTTCCTTTTGTATTTTATTTTGCGTTTCTCTCACCTTCTCCACCTCAGATAGCATGGTTTTCATTTCTTGATCCAGAATGTCAGATCTATTTATCAGAAGGTAAAATTTCTTATCAAATGAGGTCAGAAATACAAATAAGTTAAAAAAGTTAGCAGAAGCCTCCTTTAGTGATTTAAACTCCACTTTAACGGGCAAGATTGGTGTTGGTAGATTGTCCCATAAACTTTTTCGCAATGGCTTGTTAGAGGATGGTCGCTCCAATAACATTAAATCCTCAGGGCTGGGGTTCTCTTCATGAATTTGAGTATTCATTGAGAATTGCATTCCAGATCAGTAAAGCTGTGAATCAGTTTTGTCTCCAAGTCGGCACCTCCAGAAATCCCCGAAGCTATGGGCGGGCTCCTAATGCCAGTCAGCACATGCTTTCCCCCAGAAGTAGAAGAACCGGTAAGAAAGCGTTCCATCGGCCCTTTTCTAAATGGCATTTCTACATCTGAAGAGGAGGAATCCTTCTTCCTCTTCTGTTGCTCCATAGCAAGATATTTCTTTGTTTTTTTCAATATGTGTGGCAAGACATATTTTCTCATGTTCAGGTAGAAAATAACACCAGAGAAAATCAGGAATGAGCTGCTCTTCAGCGTGGCTACATACCCTTCACCATCTTGACTCCCCACCCTGATCTGACCCTGTTGATCACAACCCTGTGCTGTCTACCCTTTTGCCAGTTGGCTACCCAGTTTACTAAGACCTTAGCCACACCCAGATCCTTCATCTTTTTTCAGTAGGCGCCTATGAGCCACTGAGTTGAAGGCTTTGCCAAAGTTGAAGTACAGCAAATCCACAGCATGGCCCCTATCCAATTCCCTCATCACCCAGTCAATGAAAAATATTAGGTTAGTCTGACAGGACCTTCCTGCCACTAATCTGTGCTGTTTACTATCCTGGAGTCTACTGCTCTCAAAGTAGTCCATGAGGTCCTCTTTGACCAGTGACTCCATCAGTTTCCCTACAATATAGGTTAGACTGACAGATCTGTTGTTCCCTTGGTTGTTCCTTGTCCCTCCCTTTATGAAGTGGAACTACATCCACCATCCTCCAATCCTTTGGAACTACCCTATCCTAGTGAGCTGTTGAATAGATCTACAGTACCAGGCACTCAGCCAGTACCACTGCCAGCTGCCTGAGTAACCTTGGGTGCAACCCATCTGGTCCCCATGTTTTATCTATCTTCAGGGCTTCCCATCCTTTCTGGAGCCTTTTTGTTTGTAAATATTGACTGCCTCATCTCCAGGACCCTTTAGTGGCCCCTTTGATGCCACACTCTGGTAATGGCCCACTGTCCTCCCTGGTGAAAACCGAGTACAAATAGTCATTAATAGCTGCCTTTTGCCCTTCCTCCTCTATCACTCTATCCCCTCAGCTAGCCTTACGATTCCTCCTACCTTTTCCCCCTAATATATCAGAAGAACTGTTTTTCTCTCCTCTTGAACCCTTCCACAATATGCAGCTCTGTGCCTGCTTTGCCTCCCTAACCACTCTCTTTGCTTTCCTATTTTTAGTATGCATTTTCCCAATTCTTCCTCCCCCTGCTTTTCTTTATACTTGTGGAAGGCCTTTTCTTTGCCTTTACCACTTCCCTGATTCTTGCCGAGAACCATAACAGTTTCTTAACCTGTTCTTTTTGGTTACATTTTCATGTATAACTTAGACACCTCAAGAATGGCTCCCTTGATTACCTCTCTTCCACCCGCATCTAACTTTTTCTTGACCTGGACCCTTAGCCTGTTGAAGTCCACCCTTCTAAAATCAAGGACTTCTGCTCTTGATTTGGGCTTTCCAGACCCAAGGGCCAGTTTGAACTAAATACAGTTATGGTAACTGTTCCCTAGTGCCTCCCCTATTCTCACAGCTCCTACCATCTTCGAGTTGGTGTGTACCAATTTGAGGATTGCAGCCTGCCTAATGGGTTCCTTAAATGGTTGCACCAGCAGACAGTCCTGGAAGGCATCCAGCAAGACTTGACTTCTGATGCTCCTGGCAACTAGAACATCCCAATCAATATCTGAAAACTTCAGATCACCCACCACCACTACTTACCCCTTTGCCACCCATCTTTAAAGTTCTTCCCAGGGCTCTCTGTCCCCTCTCTTACTCAAAGCCCTGTAGGTCTTTAAATCACCCTCAAATGCAGTTTTTTGCCGGAGGCTGCCATGAGTTGCACCAACAGCAACTTTTTGTAATTTTTTTATATTTACTCTTTTTTCCCCCTTACTCACCACACCGGCTGCCTATCATCAGGGAACCCTAGGCTGTGTGCACTCCAGTAGCTCCATCCTGGGTAACTCCTTCAGTGTACCAGTGGATATGCCCCCATCCTGCCATGGTGTATCCCACGGGTGGGGAGGAAGGGGACCCCCACAATGTCCCCCCCAGTCCATCAGTGTGCATCGGGTGGCTCGCCCCCAGCCTTCAGAGGAGCCCAGTTATGGATTTTCTCGGGAGAGCTGGGTCCCATCTTCAGGTGGCTGGTGCAGGGTTGTCCTCTCTTCTGGAACTGCCCCATGGACATTGGCATGCTAGGGGAGCCAAAGGGGCAGAACACGTTGAAACATGCTGCTGCTCCAGATCCTGGCCAAAGTCCTCCCACTCGGCTTCTTGCCATCCCACTGCACCTCCATCCATGGTCACCCAGGTGGTGTTAGAGCAGCAGGACAAGCAACCTAACCTCCCCAGAGGAGGAGAGCAGCCCAACAGGTGCTCAATCCTCCTCTCCCTGGCAGGCCCTCCAGCAACCCAAATCCATTCCTGACCCCAGGTCACCAGCATTGCAAGTGTTAGCTGTACCACTGCCCCGGTGGGCCAGCGCACCCACAGCAACTTTGATTACTTAGTACTACCCCTGATGTATCCCAATCCCATTCTTGACAAAAAGGGCTACTCCTTCCCCTCTATCTGTTCCTCTGTCCTTCCTAAACATTGCATACACAGGGACCACCAGGTCCCAGTCATTATTTGCCAAAGCCCATTTTTCTGTGATGGCCACAAGGCACACCTCAGCGTCCACCATCAATGGCTGTAGCATGCAAATTTTGTTACCGAGGCTCCTGACATTAAAGCATGCCCATTCCATCTTACTTTATTACTGCCCTTGTGCTTTGCATGTTCTGTCATCCTGTTGTTTTTCTTGATGTTTGTACACGTTGCATTCCTCCACTCTAATGTCCCCTTAGCTGGGCCAGTTAAGGCCACAACTCTTTTTGTACCCTCAGAGCTGCTACAAACCCTCAGATATGGGGATATAATATACATATAATATATGGGGATATATTATTTTTTTACTGTTAAATCCTGCATAAAAAGAAAGGTCCTTACTACTCTTACTACTACTAAATCTGATTTCTTTTTAAGTTGTGATGTATTTATATATTTGCAGTTAATTGTTTTGGTGATATTTTTAAATGCTGGTTTGCACTTGCTCCACTTGCTTTCAATTGTGCACTTGCACTTAAAATCATTGTATATAAGCTACACTTGTGCAATGGGCGACACTTCTTGATAATACACTTTCAGCACGAACCTAGTCAGAGTGGAGTTGTACATTTGTGGTGTCCCTCTATTTATAGGTTTGTCTTTAGAAGAAACAACTAAAGGACTTCTTGAGTGAGTATATCCCTCTACTCGACTCTCCACTGTCACTTGGAAGTGCTGTACTCTCTTGTCTTAAATTGTTGTTTTACACAGTAGCATAACTAGCATAGTAGTGACTCTTCCTTTGGACTCCATTCTTAATGGAAGGTATAATTTCTAACCTGTTCCATCTTTCGTTTATCAAAGTTTCTATATGAGTGAGATGTGATTACCTTGAAGAGACCGGAGTAGTTTACTTTTTTTCTGGCACAATAGGTGACCTGGTGATTTGTGAATGAATAGTCAAGTACTCTGCTGAGGGCATATTGATCTGATCTGCTTGTTAAGATAAGGCCATAGATAGTGGAGGCAGTGGTATCCTTGGTTATTTGTAGTGGATGTAATGATTTCCTGCACCAGGCCATGATCATATTCTGTGCCAGTATAGAGAGGACTATCAAGTCTCAAAGGAACCCCTACAGTATTTAGATTAACATTACCCATCAGGAGCAGGTCATGGATGTCCCTGAGGGGAGGTAAAACCTCCGTCAATTGTTTTCGTGCTGCTGTTCCTGCCTTAGGGATACAGTAGCCAACAAGGCATATGGGTTTGACACTGGTCAGTAGTATTCCTAGCACAAGGAATTGAAGGTCCACCACATTAGCAGAACAGGTAATTTTCTTTGACTTTTAAATTACTGTAACTATAGACTGGCTGCTTTCCCCCTTACCTTGATCTTTCCTCCATATCTGAAATTCATTAATCTAAATTCAGTTGTCAGGTATTTTAGAACTCAGCTATGATTCTGATATAAGTACTGTGGCCCAGATATTCAAACTTCGCCAGGCTGTGGTGCAAGCTTGGGTGCAGTGCAACTTGGCTGCGCAGGGGTGTGGACCAGGCTATATTCAACGGAGCTGCGCCATGGCACAGCATCATTGAATATTGCACCCTGGCCATCCACAGTGTGCATGGCACAGTGGCACTGCGCCAGTGCAAGTGGCCAGAGTGGAGCATGGGGATGCGCTAGCGCAAGTTCCATTGCACTATGCACAGCAACCGTGATATTCAAAACTTGACATGTAAATGGGGCCATAATATATGCAAGGTGCAAATGGGGCCATTTGCATGTCATTATGGCCCCATTTGCATGCAGATGCACCAATCCCCTGCGCCTGGCACCCTGCCAGGCAGCAGCCATCAGGGACCGACGCCCCCTGCAGCTGGCAATGTGCTCCACAGCTCGATCGCGGGCTGCAGTAAAAAAAGGAAAAGCATAAATCTCTGGTGGTCCAGTGGACCTGCTCGTCCCATCGCTGGCATTTGTAAAATAAAAGAGGAAATCTGTCTAATATCCCTGGTGGTCCAGTGGACGCTGTCTGCCGATCGCGGGCATTAGTTATAATAAAAAAAAAAATCATGTCAATATCCCTGGTGATCTAGCAGTACCCCATCCCCACCACCCACTGAGTCTCACCACCTGTTCTCCCCGTCCAGCTAGTGGCGGCAGCTCCCCACCACTGCTGCCCCACCACCTACGACTGACACCATTGGTAGGGCTGTATGGCCATTGGTCCACAGTGTGAGCCAATGGGCATGCAGCCGTCTATTCTACATTCCAGATATGTGAATGGGTCCATTCACATATCTGGAATGTGTAATCACGGTAAAAGCTGCACACCCATTGGCTCACACTGTGGACCAATAGGCGTACAGCCCTACCGACGGTGTTAGTCGGCGGGAGGCGGGGCAGCAGGCAGGTGGGATGCTGCTGTCTGCCAGCTGACTGGGGGGGAGAGTGGTGGTGGGGCTCAGTGGGCAGGTGGGGAGGGGGTACCTCTAGACCACCAAGGATATTGGACATTTTTTTTTTATTACAAATGCCCGCGATCGGGCAGACAGCGGTCCACTGGACCACCAGGGATATTGGACAGAATTCCTCTTTTTTTACAAATGCCCTGATCCGAGCATGGGGGCGCGAAAGGGGCAGCCAGAGCTTGAGTGGCCATCCACGAGTGGCAGCTCGTGTTGCCCTGCAGTGTGGCAGCTCACCTGTGGGTGGCCATCAGTTGTTCCTTTTTTTTTGGATCAGCTTTGTGCTGGCGCAGGTAGGGGTTGCACATACATGGCTCTGCACATCACGGGCTGAATATCGGGCTGTGTAGGGTATGCATGGGCATGCCCCCCCCACCTGCGCCTGCATACATTACTGATGCACTCCGGCGCCTCGGGATTTGTACCGCGCACTTTTCCCTTTTGAAAATCGCGCCGGGGCGCATCAGTGGGTTGCGCCATGTGCAACCCTTTTGAATATCTGGGCCCGTGTGTAAATGATAACATCCCATCACAGACAGTATCAAACTTAAAGATAGCACTAGGGCATTGAAATATACAAATGTTGCCGTCTTGCTTGTGTAAAATCCTGCAGTAAGGTTCTGAGTAGTTGAGCCTGGGTTTGGTAGATATCCCTGTCTGAAGTAACCAAATGCATTGTAAGCTTTTAATACATGTGAGCTCCTCCTATTATGCAAGAGGGAGACAGCTGAGGCCATTTTTTTTTTTCCATAGAGATTTTGCTCCTTTGGTGGTTATATACCCTGGTCCCAAGGATATACCCTGTTCAAGTCTGGTGTTCCCCTGTCCCTTGTGTTCAGCTGCCACCTATCAGCTCCAATGGCTTTCTCTCCATGGGTTGGAGCTCTGAGGAGGACCTGCCTCCACCCACCCCTCATGGAGGCTGTCCACCAGGTGAACAGGTTTTAGTGCCGAGGCTTCAAAGTCTCAGGGGAGCCAAGAACATAAGCTGTCATATAGACATTTGTGAGATTTGTTTCCTGTTTTCTTCCCAGTCTTTTCTCATTCCTTGGCATGGGCATAACTTGCTGATGGCCTTGGATGCATGCAGAGATGTCTGTACTGGGAACAGGCTTCCCTGACTCATCACAGGAGTCCCTGTGGCACTAGTTATTCAGTGTCTTCCCTCCAATCATAGCGCACTGTGCCAGCTGCTGCCATTAGGCCTGCCTCCTGACACTGTGACTCAAGTTGACTGCTGAACTCAGGTCATCTGCATGGAAATATCACATGCTTCCACTGCGCCATCGGAGTGGCTACCTAAATTTTGTTTCAATAAAGATATAAACTTTACAACCGTTTCACATTATCTGCTCAA
Organism: Neoceratodus forsteri; assembly: GCA_016271365.2. NCBI lineage: Eukaryota > Metazoa > Chordata > Ceratodontiformes > Ceratodontidae > Neoceratodus > Neoceratodus forsteri. The sequence continues at coordinate 32,928,964 of JADMNL010000023.1, forward strand.
TAATCTCATACTTTGATAGTAGCATGCTTCTTCTTCTAGGCCTTCTCACTCTCTATTTCTCTTTTTCTTGTTTCCTCTATTTGGTTCCATGTGAAAATCGCGACTACAATTTGAGCGCCTCCTTTTCGGCGACTGCATTAATAGTGCTAGCAAATTTCAGTGCCCCACAATCTCAGCTACCATGTAATAATAGCGCTGGTTGCTGATAGAGCAGTAGCGATTTTTTACGTAGATATTTGTTTTGGTGGATAGTGACTCGGTTGTGGGCGATTGCGCCAGGATCCTGGACCAAGGTTTCCTTTTTCATTCACCTTGTTTACAAATTTAATGTATTGGGACACTAGGGGCCCTACTGGGTCAGGTATGGGGGTGCTGTGGGATGGCCTATCCTTCTTCATCTATGGCGCCCCCACCATTTGGGAGCATAACAGGATGGCGACTGACATCTTATTTTAATAGGGTCAATGTATAATTCCAGTTTGAAGGGGTTTGAAGTATGCCCGAAGTGCAGTGTATTGATCGCCGCCCTCACCAGAATTTGAAAACTAGGAGAGGGTCTGTATTCCTGGGCAGACCAGGCGTTCATTCCCTAGCGCGTTGTTGCACTTTTCTCCTATCTGTCTAGGGTTTTGTACACCTAGACCCCTGGGGCCTGTGACAATATGTTAGAAGGCACAGCTACTCGGTGGCCCTCCTCCAAGATCTCTGGCCCTGTGAGCTTCCACCACTTCCTTTTGAGACTTATAAGAGATGTCGGGAGCTGGGGATTGCCCGGAGGAGGAGGTCTGATGGGGGATCGTTTCGAGTGCCTCGCAGCTAACATGTAATAATAACGCTGGTGTTTACTTACTATTTACTGAGTCTGTGTCTATAGCTGCTCTTCTGATAGTTTATCAAGATATATTATGATTTATATTACTTCCTATTTCGTGGATCCTCATATAGCCTAACTCTTAAAGGTACCAATACCATGTCGGTACCGAGATCGAGGTTACAATGGACGTGGAGTTTATTGCAAGCCAGAAGGGAAAGCCACTAGCCTTATTTTCTGGTTTCCTTTATCGCCATGACAAAGAAAAAGGAGGAAAGGTGTATTGACGATGTGTGGATGCACACAGCTTCAACTGCCTTGCACACATCCACACAATAGAAGGCAAGGTAACTGCTCAACTGAGAGAACATACTCATGTTGTGGATGCTGGGGAGTTGGTGTACATAAAGTCATGGCTACTGTAAGAGCGTGCAAGAGGTTGTTTGAGAGCACGTCACAGGTTGTAGTGCAATGCACTTCTACTGCACCTCACTCAGTTGCTGGTCGATTGCCAGATGTACAGTTAATTAAAGAACTGTACAAAGGATACATCAGGTAGAAGCAGTTGCCCGTACACCCAGCACAGTGCAGGAATTGGTCATTCCACCTGAATTTACAGTCACTGAAGGTGGTGAAAATTTCCTGCTGTTCGATAGTGGCAAGGAGCAGGACAGGATTCTAATGTTTGCAACCGGTGCAAATGTAAGATTTCTCAGTGAGTGCACTGATTGGATGATGGATGGCACATTCAAATCGTGTCCCACGCTATTTGACCAACTGTACACCATACATGGTGTTAAGTCAGGAACAGTTGTCACTGCTATTTTTGTACTCATGTGTTCACGCCGAACTGCAACATATGAGAGGGTATATTCACAACTTAAATCACTGTTGCCAAACCTAACACCGCTTACAGCTGTTCTTGACTTTGAGAAGTCTGCATGGAAAGCATCAGCCAATGCTTTTCCATCTGCAGACCTGCGTGGTCTTTTCCATCTAGCACAATGTATCTGGAGAAAGATTCAGAAGTTACCAGATATACATGAGCGTTATAGTGCAGACCCTGATTTTGCTTTACACTTCGCATGCTTCTATCACTTGCTTTTATACCACCAGCTGATGTAGCTAATGCATTTGACGATATGCGTCAGTTTGAATTTTTTGAACAACACGATGAACTACTGTTGCCCTTACTTGATTATTTCGAGACCACTTGGGTCGGAAGGCAATGGGGCCGTTCTGGACGTAGGAGGGCAGCATTCCCCCCTCATCAGTGGAGTTGCCACAGTGCTACAATGTTGGGAATTGCACGAACAAATAACGCTATAGAGGGCTGGCACAGGGGATTCAATTCCAGATTAGGTGCCTGTCATCCCAGCGTCTGGAAGTTGATTCAATCGCTTAAAGAAGAACAGAGGCTCACTGAAATTAGATTAGAACAAATTGTGTCTGGGTCATATACCGCGACTGGAAAAAAAAAACAAGGACAGCAATGCTCGCATTGCAGCTATAGTGGCTTCTTATGGAACAAGAAGCTTGTACGATTATCTCCGTGGTCTCACTTACAACTTTCAATTTCAGGTGTGAATGCACCTAAGAGCACCTGGCACATTAATTGGCTTTTTGAATTGGTTTGTTTTCTTGATTTGGCTTTTTTGAATTGGTTTGTTTCGTGAATAAATTTTTTTTAAATTTTATTCATCAGTCGCTATTATGACATGCCTCCCGCACTTTAAACTGTCAGTCGCTGAATCCTGGTAATACCATAACATGCATCCCATGATCTCCCGAACTTTAAACTGTCCGTATGAGCTACGTGCTATGCTCATTGCCCCAATCACCAAAGCAGAATTACAATCTGTAATCTGGTGTTTGAATAAACTGCTAGTTGCTGACTTGGGTGATGAACTAGTGGCTCTGTATAATGCTGCCTTGATTAATGGATCATTACCTGACAGCATGTACAAGGGCGATTTCTGGTGGTTTTAGATAGTATAATTCACCATACCCAATTCTGTTGGGTGCCATCTAGAAAGATTGCGGCTGCTTTAATCCTTTTAAGGGACAGTGTCACAACAGGGAATGAGGGTGAATTAATGTTTTTGGTTTTTTAAGGCGTCCACTTACTGTCAGTTGCTGATTTGCCATTCGCTATTATCACAAATAACTTGCAATGCGCAGTCGCCCTAATTGTAAAGTCGCTCAATTGTGCTGGTCGCTGATAGAGCAGTAGCGATTTTTTAGTCACTATTTTGCCGGTCACTCATTTGTAGTCGCCGTTTTCACGGGTAACCCCTCTATTTATCTTTCTTATGGATTTTTCTTGTCTTATGGGGAATATTGGTTCAAAGGATAGTGGATTTTAATCCCTTAAGTATTTAAGAGTTTCTTTGTTGCAAATGTGTATGGAGTTATAGTTACTTACATACAGATTCATCTGTTTATATATTTACTTTTAATGTAGCTGTAAAGGATTATGTATTGATGTATTTTGATAATGATCTGTTATTGAATTTTATCTCAATAAAATTTTATTCACAAAAAAAAAATTGCATCACGTCCAAAATAACACAGCATCACATCTTAGCTTCGGTCAATGGGAAGCAGCAGCTCAGGCATTCAGTCCTAAGCAGCAAAAACAGCTGGCTGTTGCCAATTGGCTTGTGTAGTTATGCAAGCTGACATTTTGGTAATTGTAGCTGTTACAGTCACTGACCAGCAGCCCCCCACTGTGAAGTACCTTCCCACACTGTCACCCACCTGCACTGCACTACATGTGATAGACTTGCCAGCACTGTATTAACTGCACTGATCCCACCTGCAGCATATGCCTTCACTGTTCCACCCACATTGCCCCCAGATATGATATATCTCCTTTGACCATCCTCTCAGGTATGGATCTGGGACTGATCACCTCCACACATTTGTTGATCTTGCTAAAGCTTTTGACAATGTAGCACATTCCCTCCTTCTGGACAAGATTAAAGCAGTGGACCTGTCTGACTCTGCAGTCAGTTGGTTTCATTCCTACCTTGAAGGAAGGTCTCAACCTGTCCAGATAGGAATCTCCATTTCATCACCACTCCTCATCTGCTCAGCATCCCTCGAGGATCTGTACTGGGCCCCATTCTCTTTTCCATGATCTTAAATGACCTTCCCTCTGTCTGTTCTCTGCATCCATTTACATGTACGCTGATGATACAGTACTCTTTTCATATGGCTCCTCTTCCCATGATCTTACCTCACAGCCTCAGATGGATTTTTTACAACATTCAATGCTGGCATCATTCTACTGCCCTCAATGCCAAATAAACAGTTTTCATGACTTTTGGCACCCAACAAGGCTTACCAGATGCACCTCCCTCTTTTCTTTCACACCCATGATGGGGCTATGATTGAGGATGTATCCTCCTTTAAGTACCTCAGGGCCTGACTGGGCTGACATCTTGATTTCTTAGTGTATATTGATGTCAAACACCATGAGCTCCACCCTAAGTTTGGTGCACTATAGAGGAACAAAGTGAGTATCCCACTTTCTGCCTGCCAAGAGATTATTTTAAAAGTGATTCTCCTTATTTTTGACTATGGTGACATAGTCTATTATAGAGCTCCCAAATCCTTCCTTGTTAGATTGGGCTGCCTCTTTTATTCTTTTGGTTGTTTTGCCTTAGACTCCCCCCATACCCACCACTGCTCCCTCAATTCTGCCTGTTCACTTCCCTCTCTCAATGCCATTTGTCTTTCCCATTGTTTCTACTTTATATCCAAGTTTGGGTTGGGTTCACTGTCTTCATTCCTTATACATCCATTGTTCTCTCCCCCTTCTTCCTCTTACCCTCTCCACGGTAATATTTCCCATTCCCTCTTGATTCCTTCTATGAAATCTGCTGCTGGTCAATCAGCTTTCTCATATCACTTTCCTAAACTCTGGTGCTCCTTTCCCCTGTCAACTCATTCTACCTCATCTGCTTTCTTCCTTAAATCTCTTCTTTGTGACTTTTCTGCTCCTGTCTGTAACTGTCCATGACCATCTACCTCTTGACTTCCTTCCACAACTCTAGTATTGCCCTAGCCATTTTGCTCCCCATATCTCCAGGCCATACTTTATGAGTAAGTTTCCTTCTGCTTTTCAAAATGCTATTTATTTACTACATGTATCTGTTGCTCTGATTTGGTTTCAGTGTTTATGATCATACTTTTCTGATATACTGTATTGCTGTATATGACTTCTATTTTTGTAATGTTATTCAGTTTTTGCACCTCTTGATCTATCTCTCTACTTCACTTCACCCCAGGACACAGGAGAGTCATTGTTTTCCTTCCCCAAGCGGTACATTGAAACAGGCTTAGCCACTGGAGTAATGACACAAACAGCTTTCACTAATTTAGTGAAATCAACCATAACTACCACAAACATCTGCCTGGAGAATAAAACACAATTTAAGAAAAGGTACAGGTGTAGTATGATAGTAAGGGCAAGATCGTATCTGAGGAGAATGACAACAGCCAAGGGCATGCTTCTACTGCATTTAATACTGGCAAGGGATGTTCAGCTAAACCCAGGTCCATACATTAAATCAAATGAGATGGTAGGAACTTTGGGGAGTGGGGGGGGCAGTTTTACACTTTTTAATGGTAGAAGTGTAGCACCAAAAATGAGTAGGGTAAAGAGACTGGATAGTAGAATACAATCCTAGAATGATAACAATCACAGAAACCTGGCTAAATGACAGAACAGAAGGCTCTGAGTTGCAGGTCCAGGGTTTTCAATGTTGGAGGCAGGATCATAATAAAAGAGGAGGGGGTTCTAGCCTTTATTCGGCTTCTATCTCTCAGCCTTATGCAAAAAGAAGGTCTTCTGTGTAAAATAAGTCAGCTGGAATTGTCAGAAGCTATTCATTCTCTTCGAGATGACAAGGCCCCCGGTCCTGATGACTTTCCTCCACGTTTTTATAAAACTTTCGAGAAACAAATTTCCCCCTTGCTCCTTCATATGTTCAACTCCCCCTGTGAATCAGGGGTATCAGACTCAGCTTTACTAGAGGCTCTCATAATTGTTCTCCCTAAACCAAACAAAGCTAGAAATAAAATGAGTAACCATCATCCCATCTCCCTAATGAACTATGATATTAAACTCTTTGCCAAACTTCTGGCTTCAAGGTTAAAGTATGGATGCCCTTGCTTAGTACTGAACAGGTGGGGTTCATGGCAGGCCATTCCTCAATGTATCACCTGCATAAACTGCTCCACATCTTCTCCGTGTCCGGGGGGGGGCGAGCCCCTATGGCCTTGGTATCCCTGGATGTGAAGGCTTTTGACAGAGTTAGCTATGCCTTTCTATTTGAGGTGCTGGATAATCCTGGCTTCCTGAAAAACTTTGTTCAATGGATTAAGGTTCTTTACACTAACTCAGCAGCTAAAATATATTGTAATGGGGTCTGTTCAAACTTATTCCCACTGTGTTCTGGAACTAGGCAGGGGTGTCCACTATCCCCGATGCTTTTTAATCTTTATCTTGAACCCCTCCTCTGTCTTCTTCAAAACTCCCCCCTTATAAAAGGTATTCCAATTGGAGCCTTTAACTTCTGCCTATCAGTGTATACAGATGATAACTTGCTGTACATCTCTGATCTGGAAGTTTCACTCCCTGCAGTTTTAGACATAGTAGAATCCTTTGGAGCCCTCTCTCATTACAAGTTAAATAGAGAAAAATCGACAGTAATGCCTTTAAGTAAGTATGCCTGTTGATCACAGATACAGGGATTGAACCTAGATTGGGCATTTCAATTTACATATTTAGGGCTAAACTTATCCCAAGATATGTCTCAAATTAAGAGACTTAACTTAGATTCTCTAGTGGAGATCATAAAACAAGACCTGGGAAGATGGACCACTTTATATTTCTCCATGCAAGGAAGAATCAGTATAATCAAGATGAACATCCTCCCAAGGATATTTTATCCCCTGAATATGCTGAATTTCTATCTCCCACAATCCTGGTTTCAGAAGCTCCATAATATCATCTCCCAATTTCTCTGGAGTAGTAAACCACCAAGAAGATCCTATGTTAGGCTAGGGGCAGACAAGCTTCATGGAGGTCTCAGACTTCCCAACTTTTATCACTACTACTTAGCTAGTCACATAGCCAAATATATATGCTGGACACCTCCCAGTCTTCCACAAAATGATCCTCCTTTAATTTTCATGTGGCTTCAACTAGAACACCATATAATCAGTCAGAATGGTATCTCCCCTCTCTGCTTACTTTATACCAATGCTAAAATTTGTTCTTCCATAATTGGGAATGAGATAATCCTGATATCAGTAAGAGTATGTGCTCAGCTCTGTAGAGCACTTAAATATGAAAACTGTAAAGACATCTCAAAGCCTCTATACTCGAATCTTAATTTTAGGCTGGACGGGCAGTGCCTGAAACCTCAGGAAAATTCTACTGTTACAGAGACTAAAATATCAGACCTTTTGGAGAGTGGGAAGCTTAAGTCCACGTTGGATTTCCTACCCCTCCTGAATCTTCTGAGGAAACAGATTTTTAAAGGATATCACATCCATCACTTACTGATTACTAAACTTGGTATGGGAGTCTGGGACATGGACAGATCCGACCTAACTATCTCACTTTGTAACTTGGCATGGCAACCTCATGAGGGCTCTCAGATAACATCAGTGTTATACCCTGCCATTTGCCCAGGAGTGCTGGGTTCTTCTGTATATTGGGCAGTACAGTTCCCCAACAGATAACTCAATTGGGACAAGATCTGACAAGCAGTATATTCATATACCTCGAATGATAAACTTAGACTTATGCAATTTTACATTTTTCATAATATTATATTACATTCCATCTAAATTATTTAAAATGGGGAAGACACAGGATGCAAATTGCAACAGATGTAGCCAAGATGAGGGTACCCTACTGTATGTCCTCTGGGACTGTCCCATAATCAAACCACTATGGAGTGAGATAAGGGCCAAGGCGGACCCCCTACTAGGGCTAACTGACCTCTTCACACCTGAAATTTGCATAGTGGGTGATTACTCTCAGATCTCAGTGAAGGAAAAAAATATAATATGTCCCTTGTCTTGCATTCCATTAAAAGGTTGTTCTTAAAACATTGGAAGGATTCCACAATAATCTCTTATTCAAAGTCATTAAATGAACTACTATTTAATTTGAAGGTTGAAAAAATGCTACCATCTCTTAGGCATATCCTATCTGTCTTTGACAAAAAATGGGGTAAATTATATACATTATATTCCATCTCTAATTACTAGTATCCCTCTCCTTGATGGATTCAAGTCAAGCTTAGTAAGCTGTAGTCTTATAGCAGTTGGAACACAGAAATACATGCTTTATTAAGTCATGGATAGGTTTAATATATAATTGGTGCATGAACAGATATTTGCCTGACCAACTAACTTGTTGCCTTAGTTATAAGAATATGAGTAACTTTGGGGTTGGGGAGGGGTGGAATGGTATTGGATGGGAGGATATTTGTTTAGTCTTAATAATGGGGAGGTGGAAGGAGGGGAAGGGGGATGATGGAGCATTTGTAGTGTAAGACTGTTTTCTTTGAGCCGATGTAGCCCTAAGTCTCTTGCTCATTTGCCCTATATTAATTTTTTCCTTCACTTCTCCTTGTTCCACTTATGTGAAAAGATAAAATCAATAAAGTATATTGAATTAAAAAACAAAGAAGAGGGGGTGTCTTAATATATGGGCAAACCATACCGGACTTGTCACTTTTTGACTCCACCTGTGTGCAGACACCAGGGATGTAGAAGGTCATTCTGGAACTTAGGCTACCTAGCAGTAAACCAGTTCTGATTTTGGGATGTTATTCCCCAAGGAAGGGAGGACTTTTTTTTCTAAAATTCAAGATTTTCTCTTTCCTTATCGAAATAGTCATGAGGTCCTCATGTTAGGTGATTTTAATGTGTACTGGTCCACCCCTTTTCTAAGCAGGGGACCACTTGATTTAACACTTGCTGCATGCTTGACCCAGTTGATAGGGACCACTACAAGAATAAACCTTAAGAATATAGACTCTTCCACTAGATTGGATTTAATATTCACATCTGATCCTGAGAACTATATAAATTATGGAGTATTGCAGGATGCAATCAGTGACCATCAGGTCATGTTTTGCATCTGGAAACCAATAAGAAGGATGAACAATTTTAGGGTTAGGGAGTCATGTCATATGAAACAATTTGACTATCTGAAATTTATGATGGATTTAGAAGGAAGGGAATGGGAGAGATTGGGACTCATCCCCGAGGTGGACAGCATCTGGGATTATTGTCATGGGGAATTTATAGCAGTATGTAATCATCATGCTCCAGTTTATAAAAGAGAGGTAAAGCTTAACAGTGCTATCTAGTACACTGGGACTTTGAGTTTACATTGGATACACAAAGATAAAGCATGGAAATCGACAAAGAAATGACATACAAAAGCAGCATGTGAAAAATATTGTCACCAAAGAAACAATTATCTTAGGGAGATTAAAAAGGCTAAAAGTAGTTATTTTAATAAACTTTTTGGGGAAGAAAATACAAATGATTCAAGAAGTTTTTGGAAGGTATACACTAAATTAAAGGGACAGCAAATATATGAACCCCCAGGAACTTCTTCTATTGATGGTAAAAATGCACCTACTTCTGGTTATGTGGCAGATGTTATCAACAGGTTTTTCATAAATTGTGGGGTTAAAGCGGCAGAGATTGAGGAAAACAACAAAGGAAAGGAGCATTCAATGGGGAATTTAGATGCAGATAACAAAGAGAAGGTACTGAGGGACAAGGGAAGGAAAGAAGAGATTATTAAGCAGCAATCAGTAGGCCCAAATTTTATACTTCATAAAATTAGAACCAGAGAGGTTTTGGATGAGCTACTAAAACTAGATGAAAAGAAAGCAGTAGGTTTGAATGGTATACCTACACTCCTTCTAAAATATGCAGCCCCTGTTATAGCCCCACAAATTACTGACATTTTTAATCTGTCTATAATCACTGGCACATACCCAAAAGTTTGGAAAGTAGCAAATGTAATCCCTGTACACAAATCTGGATTAAAACAAGACATCCAGAACTATAGACCAATATCCCTGCTCCCGGTGATTTCAACGCTTTTTGAAAAATTGATATGCAAATAGTTACAGGATTATTTGGAGCATAATAAATTATATAACCCATATCAATCTGGATTCTGTTCTAGCCACAGTACAGTGACAGCACTGATAAAGGTTACTACAGATATACAGACTTCAATAGATAGTGGCCTCCTGGTGGGGGCCATATTCATAGATTTGACCAAAGTGTTCGATACCATGAACCATATGATGCTGTTAGGCACATTGACTGGTATTGGCCTTGATCAGTTGGCCCTGAATTGGTTTAAAGAGTATTTACTAGGTAGAACACAACAAATTTCTTTAGGATCTTATACATCGTGGTCGGAACATATTAAGACTGGAGTCCCCCAAGGGTCAGTGTTGGGACCAATATTATTTAATCTGTATATAAATGGTACTGGCTGCCTCATTAAGGGGGCCAGGCATTATTTGTATGCAGACAATGTGATTTTGTATGTAGAAGGAACATTGATTCTTGAAATCCAGACTATTCTTCGAAGAGATTTTGATGCCCTACAAGATTATTTCATATCACATAAATTAATATTAAACACGAGAAAGTCTCAGGTTATGATTTTTGGGAATAAACAGGTTGATACCCCTCAAATACTTCAAATTACAACTTTCTCAGATGACGTATTAAAGCAAGTACATTTGTAAAAATATTTAGGAGTATTGTTAGACACACAAATGAAATGGGGCAAACATATATACAGCCTAATCAAAAAACTGGACACTAGACTAAGGGTTTTGCATAGACTGAAAAGCTGTGTTCCAACACTGGCCAGAAAACATATAACTAACACTATGGAAGTCCCACTAATTGACTATGGAAATGTGGTCTACGGGGGGGAGGGTGCCAATGGCAGAATTAGATCAACTTGATATAGCCTTAAACAGGTTTGCCAGATTTACCCTGGACACCCTCAGGTTGACACATCACTGACTAATGTACCAGACCCTGAAATAGCTAGACCTAACATAACGTAGGCATTTACATGTAATACAATTTCTTCATCAGAATTTGAAGAAAAAGACTCCACCTTATTTAAATACTCTATTCAAAATTCGAACTACAAGGTCAGAACTACGGTCAGCTCAAAACCTAGAATTGAATATCCCCATGATGAGAACAGCTAAGGGTAATTCTACTATAGCTGCTCAAGGACCAAAAGCCTGGAACAAGCTGAAGTAGCTCCATGGAACAAAATCAAGAGCTGGTTGCTCCAATCTTTTGCTCAACCAAAAAGTGGCTGCTCACAGTGAATGTTAAAGCCTTTGTATGTGTTTTCCTACTATGCACCTTAAATATATTTTTTTTAATTAAAATCAGAAGAGGATTTGTACATATTTATACACTGTATTTGCTAAAACTGTACTGTACTGTATTTTGCATTTTGTATTTTTATATTATGTAAATGTGTGACCCCATAGTAAATGAGCATTTTTGCTCAATGGGGCAATTCTATTCCTTTGGACGTTCTTTCTTTTTAGGAATAAACTTTTACAAACAAACAAACAAACATCTGGAAATGAGCTGTTAGCAGTTCAGTGCATCTTTCCTGGTAAAACTTTTGAAATAAATAAATACCTACCAGCACTTTACTGTCTTACCATTCCCATCAGCAGTATACTGTACCAGTTGTCACTGTACAGTATCCCCCACAGTACACCCATATATGACATACCTACCAGCACTCTGCCATGCTTTACTAGCTGCCTGTACGCCCCTGCCTGCAATGTACCTGCTGTATGCACTGCACTACCTGCATTTCCCTGGTCTATTATGTATCTGTCAGCACTACATTGCCTGTACCACCACACTCTGCAATGTACTTGCCAGCACTATGTACCCAAATTGTACTACCCATACTGCCCCACTTGCTAAACAGTACCTGCTTGCACATCACCACCCAAACTGTTCATAAAAACAACATTTGTTGGCGGAAAAGGACCACTTAGCCCACCAAGTCTTCCCAGATATTCTCTCTCTCTCTTCCAGTGTGTGTATATTGCAGTCTCTCAGTCTCTCCTCATAGGGCTTCTCATGCATCCCCTGCACCATTTTAGTTGCCCTACTCAGGACTGCCTCCATCATGTCTGTGTTCTTTCTGAGGTGCGGTCTCCAAAACTGTACACAGAACTCCACGTGGGATATCACCAGTGAGTGATACCGTGGCAACACCACATCCCTCCAGCTGCTGGAGATACCACTGCCTATGCATCCCAGCATCCCACTAGCCTTATCCACTGCTTTGTCATACTGCCATGCCACATTGAGGTCCTCAGATATAATCCTGTTTAGTTGATCCAGAAAAGCCAAGCACTCATGATGGATGGATAACCCAGGCTGGTCAAAAATTAACACAGACACCATGAAGTTCCAAAATGTGAAAAGATTTTAATCCAGCCAAGGATAGTAGTATGGAAAATATTGTGAGACAAATCTCAGCCACACAGATGCCCCAGTGTTTTGACCTCAGTTCCACAGGGGTCTGTTTAGTGACTGTTAATACTCCCCATCCTGTACTCAGCTCCCAGGTTCCTGTGGCCTTGATGCGTGATTTTACACTTTATGGCGTGACCACTTCCCGAGCTCCCCTAGATCCCTATGTATTTTCTCCACCCACTCCTGAGTGTCTACCATATTGCAGATTTTGGGATAATCTACAAAAAGGACATATCTTCCCTTCCAGTTCTTCTGCAGTGTCCCCCAAGAAGACACTGAAGAGGACTGGTCCCAGTACTGCACCCCATGGTACCTCTCTAATCAGTCTCCCATCATTAGTGTGAGTGTCATTAACCACCACCCTCTGTCTCTTATCATCAACCAGTTTCTAACCCAGTTCACCACACCAAGGCTGTTCAATTCCTTTATCATCCATCTGTGTGGCACAGTGTTGAATGCCTTGCTAAAGCCCAGGTAGACCATGTCCATTGCCCTCCACTGAGCTATTTCCCTGGTCATCCAGTCAATGCTTCTGTCTACAATGTACCTGCCTACACTGCACCACATGCACTGTCCCTGCCTACAATGTTTCTGTGTCCCCTGCCCCCCCCCGCAAGAGGCCCATGCCCTCCTCAGGCTCTGTTGTTGCCCAGTCATCTTCAATACCCTTGCCTTCCCAAGTCTAGTAGTTAGCCTGACATCCAACCCAGTTTGGTCCACAAGACCAGTTGGTAGCCCAGTCTGGCACCACCCAAGCCCTGATAGTCAGACTGGAAGCAAGCTCCCCTCACTATACTTCAGAAAGAACAGCAGCCCCATATTTATCCCATGCAGCACAGTGTCTTCATCCAATCTTGCAGCATCTGAGTCAGAATGCTAGTTGTTGCACCCCATTAATGCTTTATGAGACTCTTATTTAAAGCTCTTTTGGAGTGAAAAGAAGCTATTTGGACCCAGCAGATGTAGGACTGGGATGATGATTTTGTGCTCTGTGGTAAAGCTATAAAGCCATTGTTATTTTGAAGTATAGTTGGACAGGCACAAGAACTAGGCGAGGGGTGTGGTGATAGAGAGAGATGCATGGGAGAAGGGTTGTGCAGCTCAACCTGCTGGTGGATGGCATGCTCAAATCTCCTATTCAGTGGTAAGAGCTCCAAGTTGCAGCGAAGTGGCATGCTGAAAGCCCAGCTCTGTTCAGAGAGATTCATGGTGCCAACAGCCCACTCAGCCATCCATGTATATATACACCTACCCACCCATGCATTCACACACATGCATATATACACAAACCTACCGCAATGCCAGCCAGAATGCAATGCAGTACTTTGCAGTATTACTGCAAAATGCTACAGTATGCTGCAAGGAACAGTGTAATTCAATGACAATTAAGCACTTTTGTCATGCAGTATTTTGTGACATACCATTTGCTGCACGTTACTGCATTGTATCCTAGCTTTCGCCACTGTACAATACTTATCCATTGGCACACATACTACCCATCCACCCATTGACACACACATCACCTATCCACCTGTGCACACGTGCCTACCCACCAATAAATGCACCTGCTATCTGAAGAGAACCTCTCAGAAGCTCTCCTCATCAGCATTGCTGTCTTGGTGACTCCTGTTAGTGGGGAAGTCCACTCCAGTTGCTCTCCTTGGTAGTGAGGCAGTCTTTTGAACTTCCGTTAGTGGGGAAGCCCCTCCAGCTGCTCTCTAATGTCCTGCTGGTGGAGGAAAATGCAGCAATATACTGTGCTAGGTGGCTTTCATGTGCCTGCCCTAGGCAGAATTCATTGTAGCGTCTTGATAGGGCAGGGCAAGAACACTCCATTCATCCAGCATATGGAGCAAGTAAAGGTTTCTCAGTTCAAGTGGGCCTTATGGTGAATCCCTGCCAGAAAGGAGAAAGAATACTCAGCCTAAACAGACAGGAAAAGATTCAGGCCAAACATAAACCACCTGCAAGGGGGGATGGGGAAAGCTCCAGGCCACTACAGGAGGCTTTCATCCAACCTTGCTCAGGGGCAGAAAAGTTCCAGTTATGGAGGGATCCAGTGGCATCAGACACTGTACCTTAGTAGAAGAGCAGGCAGTGCTTCAGAGGTACAGCAGAGTCAGTCACAATTAGTGATTTTTAGGTAAACCAAGACTGAACACTTTGATGCCCCTGGCAACTTCCTTAGGCCATCACCTTCACTCAACTTCATATATGTAGCGCTGAACCAGATGAGTCAATACATCACTAAGACAAGCAGAGACTACACTGCATAGAAGAGGAGTGTCTGGTGGTCATTCTGACATGTTCCTAGTTGCAGGTTTCACAACACTAAAGAAAGGAATGTGTGTTTAAAGGAAAGCCTATAAGGCGTGCTAGCCATGTGAGTCCATAGCTTAATGGTAAGAGCACTGGAACGGTATTGTCAGGGGTCTGGGTTAAATTTACAATGGGTCAAACTTTTCCTTTTTCAATTCTATTCATGAAGACAGGCTTCTGAGAGGGAAAGCAGATCAGAGATATGGGGTGAAAACTGCAGCTTTGAATTACTGAACTACTTTATGAACCCCTGCAGAAGAACACAAAGAATAAGACAGGACACAAAAGAGTAAGGTACAAGGCATCAAATATGCACATTTCATTGTCAGAAAACAGAATAAAAACTGACAATTGCTAGGAAGTCTCTGAGGGTACAAATCAAAACCAACTGAGTAGATCACAGGGTCGGTGGTGATTTTTCTAAGTCTCCAAAGTTGTTTAACAAGAAGTTTGTTGTAGCAGCAAAAATAATTGCTTCTTGGCTCTCAGGTATAGGTAGAAAGCACAGCTACTTACTAACCACAAGGATATGCTAAAAGGGCACAGAGGCAGTAAGTAACTAGAGAGAGAAAAAAAACAAACAGAGGAAAGAGTACGTATTCCAAACAACAGTTAAGGGGCTAGAAATAAGACATGATGGGAGTGGTGCAGAACAGTGGCTGTGGAGCAGCAGTCTTCCGGGAGACGTTCTGGAGGATGTGGTGTTGTCCCATCTGCAGGCACCTCTCTGGGCTGAGGGAGGAGGTTTCTCATCTCCAGGCTGAGTTGGCCAGGATTTGTAGGACCTCTTCTCCCACCCAGGGACCACCAGGGTCACTGCCATTGCCTCAGAGGTTGCCAAGAAAGAGGAGCATTTGGATCACAGTGTGCGCATGGAGGGTGAGGGTGGTGGAACAGAGGTGCATCCCTCCAGTTGTACCTCTCCACAATTTCGATGCCGTTCTGGAAAAGTGTGGTTCCTCTATGCAGGCATCACAGTGTAGACCAAGGAGGATGCTGGTTAGGAAGGTAGAACTGGGGGAGGAAGGGGACAGGGAGGTAAGGTGCCTGCCTGGCACCATGGATTGGAGGGACAGGAAGCGAATCCTCAGGGTCGCACGAGCAGCTGCACAGGAGAGGGAGCTGGATGTCATTGTCTACCTAGGGACAAATGACCTGGCTAAGAAAGGGATCAGAGCAGTGCAAGAAGTGTTTGTGGAGATGGGGAGGGGCCTTAGACAAATAGCACATGCAGTAACCTTCTCGGAGGTGCTGCCTGTCTATGGCTTGGGTGAGGCTAGGGTGCTCCACACCATGGGATTCAATCAGTGGTTGAAAAACTGGTGCCGAGCTCAGGGATTTGGCTTCACTGGGGACTGTTGGGGTCCACCTGGAGGGATGCAGGCCTATACCGGTGTGATGGTCTGCATCTGTCCAGGAGGGGAACCAGGATCCTAGGTGATAGGTTTAAATGCTTCATTGGCAAGCATTTAAACTAGCCAAGGGGGAGGCACTGGAGAGGAGCCGGGAAATCCTATCCCCCCCAAATAAATCAGGGTACTAAGTGAGGTAGACACCAACATAGAGATATCGATATGGAGAAGCACAGAGGTAAATGGAGAAAGTGACAAATGCAATAAGGACAGGGATGGGGCAAAAAGGGGTAAGGCCATCAAAAAATGGAGGGTAATGAGTGCCAACGCCCATAGTCTGGGCAACAAGCTCCCTGAACTGGTGGCCTTGATGGAAGAGGGATGCCTGGATATCATAGCAGTCACAGAAACATGGTACACAGAGAACCATGACTGGTATGTTAACATACCAGAGTACACAACCTACAGGAGAGACAGGGAGAGGAGAAGAGGGGGTGGATTAGCTCTCTATGTAAGGGAAGGGATAAAAGCAACTGAACAAAAGAGTAAACAGGGAGGAGAGGAGGCACTGTGGGTCACCTTAGAGACTGGAAATGGCACCACAATCCAAACAGGGGTTGTATACAGACCCCCATGTCAGGGGGAGGGAATGGACAAGGATATGATAGAAGGCATACTTAGGGTGGCAAAGAAAGGGGAGATACTGTTGATGGGGGACCTTAATATGCCAGATGTTAACTGGAGCACCTTTGCTGCAGCCACATCCAAAAGCAGGCCCATTCTCGATGCCCTTTAGGTGGTATGCCTCAGATAGCTAGTTTTGGAACCTACTCATGAGGGAGTAATCTTAGACCTCATAATCTCAAATGGGGACAGTGAGAGGATCTCAAATCTAGAAGTGGGTAGCCATTTGGGAACAAGTGACCACCAAACAGTGTGGTTCACGATAAACTCAACTACAGAGTCAAGCCATGCAAAAGTGAGGGTTCTGGACTTCAGGAGTGCTGACTTTGGCAAGATGGGAGAGTGCATTAGAAAAGCACTAGCAAACAGGCTAGAAGGAGGGGTGGAGCAACAATGAAATATCAAAACTGCCATCACAGAGGCAACAAGCCTTTGTGTGAAACAAATATACAAATCAAAATGAAAGAAAAAAACACTATGGTTCTCAAAAGAGGTGGCAGTGAAGGTTAGGGACAAAAAGATAGCATTTAGGAAGTATAAGGAAACACAGTAGGAGTAGGACAGAGAACTATACCAGTTAAGGCAGAAGGAAGCAGGGAGGGTAGTCAGAATAGCAAAGGCCCAAACTGATGAAAAGATAGCCAAGTCAGTTAAGAAGGGGGATAAAAACTTTTATAGGTATATCAGGGAGTGTAGAAAGACACAGGGAGGGATAGTGAGGCTGAATAGAATGGACGGTAGGTGGACAGAGAGGGACAGTGAAAAAGCAGGAATACTGAATGAATACTTCTGTTCAGTATTCACAAAAGAGGAGGTGGGGAGGTGCTAAATCCAATTAACAGAAGCACTCTGGAGGGGAGGTCCATCCCAGTCCATTTACAGAAGAAAGGGTTCTGAAAGAACTCCTAAAATTGAAGGTGGACAAAGCAATGGGGCCAGATGGAATTCACCCTAGAATTCTAAAAGAATTAAGCAGAGAACTAGTGATACCACTGACTACCCTTTTTAACAAATCATGGGAGGATGGTGTGGTACCTGAGGACTGGAGGAAGGCAGATGTGATGCCCCTTCACAAAGGTGTGACCAAGATGGAGGCAGGAAACTACAGACCTGTCAGTTTGACCTCTGTGGTAGGGAAAGTGATGGAATCACTTCTGAAGGAAAGAACTGTTGAGTAGCTGGAGGCCAGTGGAGCACAAAACCCAAGGCAGCATGGGTTCACAGCAGGAAGGTCATGTCAGACGAATCTAATTGATTTCTTTGACTGGGTAACCAAAGTAGTAGACCAGGGAAGGGCTGTGGACATGGCCTACCTAGACTGTAGCAAGGCATTTGACACAGTCCCACACAAAAAAATTAATAGTCATATTAGCCAGCCTGGGAGTGGGTCCCAGGGTGGTAGCCTAGGTAAAACATTGCCTGGACAACAGGACACAGAAGGTAATTGTAAATGGAGTCCACTCAGAAGAAAGAGGGGTTACTAGTGGGGTACCGCAGGGTTCAGTACTGGGTCCAGTCCTTTTTAATGTCTTTATAAGTGACATTTCAAAGGGACTGGAAGGAAAAGTATGCCTCTTTGCAGATGACACAAAGATCTGCAACAGGGTTGATACACAAGGAGGTGTGGAAAGGATGAGAAGGGAACTGGCAAGGTTGAAGGAATGGTCAGGAGTGTGGCAGCTTGGATTCAATACAAAGAAATGCAAAATAATGCACCTGGGAAGCAAAAACCCAGGGGAAGATTACACAATGGGGGGGGAGGTAGTAACAACAACAAAAATGGAAAGGGACCTTGGGGTAATCATATCAGATGACCATAAGGTTAGCAAGCAATGTGAGAAGGCAGTAGGGAGGGCTGGGGGGATACTGGGATGTACAAGGAGAGGCATCACCAGCAGAAAACAGGAAGTCGTTATCCCCCTGTACAGACAGTTGGTGAGACCCCACCTGGAGTACTGCATCCAGTTCTGGACACCCCATCTCCACAAGGACATAGACAGGATGGAGGCATTTCAGAGGAGGGCAACTAAAATGCTGCAGGGTCTGCAAGAGAAGCCATATGAGGAGAGACTAAAGGATCTTAACATGTATACCCTAGAGGAAAGGAGGGAGAGGGGGGACATGATAAAAATGTTTAAGTACCTCAGTGGAATCAACAAAGTCCAAAAGGGTAGCATCTTTCAGAAAAAAAGATGTGCAAGAACAAGGGGACACAATTTGAAGATAGAGGGGGGATGGCTCAGGGGCAATGTGAGGAAGTATTTTTTCACAGAGAAGGTGGTGGACACATTGAACAGTTTTCCTGAGGAGGTTGTGGGGTCTAACACTGTCGGAGAATTCAAGAATGCATGGGACAGACATAAGGCAATTTTTGTGGGGGGTAGGAAGAAATAGGCTGTTGGTTAAATAGGATCTGCAGCTTATCCTCTAGGTAGGGAAATGGGCAGACTAGGTGGGCCAAGCGGTCCTTATCTGCCATCAAAGTCTATGTTTCTATTCAGCAGCAAACTCTTCCTTGAGTCCAGTTCAGAGGACAGATCTGTTCTCTTCAAGAACTAAAACTGAATCAACTGACCTTTCCACAAGGGTCTATTTATACTGAAATCCTAAGATCACGTGGACTTCCAGTGACATCACCAGAGAGCATGGAGTGATTAAAAAGAGCTCTTAGATCATTGCGAGCAAAGCACTTCCTTTTTTATTATCAAATCAGCTCTTAATCTGGGTTTTATGACTGGCGGAGGCAGTTAACTATGGGGGAAGCACAAAATACAAAAATAAGAACTCACAGCAAGCTTCAATTGAGGGAACTAGAGAGATCAAATCTGACTGCTCCTCATCTGCATCCAGTATGATGTCTTCCCCAAGCGGTCCCACAAGGGTCGCTGGCTCAGGCATTTCAAATGAGCATTGGATGGCAGAACTTGAAGTTTTTCTATTAAAAGTAGCATCATCACTTCAATCTATCCAATCAGAGGCATCTCTACAGTTGGAACAAAAAGGCATGCAAGGGGCTATTATGCAGCTCTCTGAACCAAATACTATTATTCATGATCTGACTCGCAACATACATCATAAGCATGTGCAGTCAGAACTTAAATGCAGTGATCTGGAAGGGACAATTAGAAGGAAGAACGTATGGCTCTGTGGTCTTCTTGGAGGAATGGAGGGTCAATGTATCCCTGAATTTGTGGAAAAATTAATCATTGACTCCCCAGACTTTCTTTAAGAAGAGTCCTTGAACATTGAACACATATATAGAGTACTAGGTCCTAAGCCAGCTCTGGGAGATAGACCCCAATCAATTATTATGTGATTTTAAAGCAATGTTAACAAAGAAACATATTTGTCAGTGGTCTGGCACAAGAAAACAGTTCAGTGGGGGAGCACAGGCTCTGTTTCAATCAGGATTACATTCTTATGGTATATGCACAATGGATGGCTTACTACTTATGAGCTCCCTGACAAGCAGGAATTAAATTTCAAACCCTGTTACCTTCAAAATTGAGAGTCCACTATGCAGATGGCACTATACAATATGGTGACAACGGCTCAGTCAGACATGAAACAGAGGGGTATAAATATTCTTCAAACCCGCCCCCCAGGACAGACTCAGAGGAGATGGTGTCCAGTATCTTTGGAGCTACCTTCTGCTCCATCCAAGGACCAGTGAGTGGTTTCCAATTTGCCTGCCATGGAACTGGCAAGACAACAGGTGCCAGATACTCTCCACATGATTAAGGACAATCCAAAACATTTCCAGCAGGTCATGAACTGTTAAATTTGTCTAGTAGAATGGTTCTCATTTCCACTAATATGAGAATTCTGAGTGACAGCCTGGGAATTTTACTGATTGAATAATGGCCATCACTCTCATTGGACATTAACATGTGTTTTCCTTATGTGTACCAGCAGACCTGTGGATTCAGGTGTGTTCATTGAGGGTCATGGGTGGGGGATGTGCAGTTCCTTTACCTTGCAGTCAAGGGAGGCTGGTGATGGTTCAAACCAATAGGTCTCAAATCTGATGAACCATGGTTAACAGAGTACTGCTACCTCTAGAATGAAATCAGGAGGTTTTACAGTGTTTCTGAATGGCAAAGAATGTTCCTGGGCTCTGTAAGAGGAGGAGAAAGTTGGCAGGAGATGGCATCAGTGGCATCGGGTTGCAGTCCTCCATTTGGTGGGGGTCAGTTGACTCGGACCAAGAGTAATACAGAATATGCTCCCCTGATATTTTTTCTATGCTTAATGCTGCCTGTTAGAGAGTCTCTGGATAGTGAGCCTCCCTCTTCTTCCTCTTTTTTATTTTAGCATATCACCCATAGCCACTGGTAGCTTTTGCTGACATCTTCCTAACTGGTAAGAGCCCTCACAGTCAGGTGTAAAGCTGCCCAGTCCACCAATAGCAGGTAGGAGAGGAAGGCATGGCACACTATATAATGTGGTATTAGTTCTGCACTGAACAATGGACAAGGTACCAGATATATACGCTCACCGATAGGACCCACTTCTAGGTAAGGGTATAGGACTTGGCTGGGGGCACTATGCTTAGGCTGGGCTCCATTTCTTGGAACCTCACTTCTTAAATTTATTTATCTGTACTGGGTGGATTTTCTCTATCCCCTCCTGGCATGCACATCATTGCTGTTAGATTTTGTTACTTATAATTTTAGATTTCCCAATAATAATAATAATACCATTTGTATACAGTAGGTATAATAAAATGGAATTTATTCCAAAGATTAGACTAGACAGAACACAGATATTTACTATAACATTTCTCTTTTACATAGACCATTATAGTGTAAGCACACAAACACAGAGCACAAAACACATTTTATATTTGTATTACAAAATGTCCTGCCACCTTGGCTAACAGTTGTTAGACATACTAAAAATAATCATACTCACGACAGCAGGTTTACACAGCAGGAAGTTTGTGACATCATTATACTGAACTGTGTAACAATGACTGCTAGAAATCTCCTTTCTTATATACCCTGTTTAATAGCCACTATTGCCCAACTCCTGCTGACTCAAGATGTTCTTTAAAAGAGAAAAACATGTTATGTTTTGCCTCATATCAACTGCTGTGTGTGAGCGAAACATGTTTACCAGAAAATGTATTCATTCTTTGCTTCTTATCTCACTGGGCAGCGTATATTAACAAAATAGAGTTGGAGATAAGACATGTTAAGACATATCTGCTAAGAGTTTGAGACTACACTGTTCTTTCCAGCTTACCAAGGTTAAATGATTTCAATTATTTTTGTATTTCTAACCAATTCCCTGTTAACCCCTTAATGCTGTGATGTGCCTTTTGTACGAAGAAATTAAGTTGTGTATGAATATAACATGATCATTGAGGCTGCTGATGTAATGCAAATAAGAATATGCTCATCCTAACATTCCCCACCTTGAGACATCTGGGATTATATTTTAGGTGTCTCGCATTATATAAGAGGTGTCATACAGTACATTTGTGCCTATACTTTAACTTGAGGCAGTACATGCTTAAACATTTGATACATGCAACAACTGCATACAGTTAATATAAATTGCAAACATAAAAATACAAATAAAACAACCAGTGTAGTTGAATGCTGGATATAAGTCTTGATAAATAGCTACCAGCCAAGGGTTAGCAGATTGTAAATGTTTTTGCTGACGACATCATTGTCCATGAGTAAAGGAATCAAATCTTCATCCTTGCAGCCCAACAAAGTTTGTATCTCAAGCATGAGTGTTGGGATCGTGATCACTCTCAGCGGGCATGGCTGTGTTGACATCTTCCAGATAGGCCAATTCAGCCTGTATGTTGGTTACAGTAAGAAACACTAGCATGGATTGAATGACATAGGCATTAATGACACTAGTCAAATTAGGCTGAAAACAAAAATTTGACGACAAAGCATCACAATCTTTTTTGAGTCCATATGTAACATAATCAGTAATGGCGACAAGACAGTAATGTCCATTTCCTGCATAAGCAATACGCACTTGCAGATTTTTTGTCCATAGTTAAGTTTGCAAGTGACGATCATTAGCTTTATTAGAGATGTCATAAGGAAAGCAGCCTCCCAGTGAAACATCACATCTGCAAGGTACACATCTTGCAATTTCATGCAACAGGAAAGTTTTTGGCTCAGCCCATTCATTATGCACCTATGTGATAAAGATTGCCCCAGGCACAAGCTGCACATGATATGGGCACTCCACCTTATCAAAATTAACAACCTTTATCAAAGTTAAAACAGGCATTTGACATGGTAGAATAGGTATATGTAATACAATATGCACCACAGGTTAACTGTGATTAAATACACAGTCATGTCCAGCAAAATAAACTTTGGTCAGTTTCCAAAGAAGACATTCAGTGGCATTAGTGTGATTCACATTGCATAAAAGTGTTTGCAACATAGTAGCATTTATAAAAGCAGGAGGTTTACATGTCTCAGTATCTCAAAAGGTATCTTGTAATTTGTTCAGGACAGATGCACCATTTGCAATACACCCCATTTCTCCTAGTTTTATACATATCATCATCACATAGGGATGTAAGTTTGTCATGGATGAGGTTTTAATGACTCCTTGTTTGCTCATGAAATCATTAGTAAACTGTAGCAAATGTTGTGGCACTGTCATCATTGCTACATTCTGATGACACTAGTGAAAGTCATGGAAGTTCTGAATAAAGATCAAACGTCATGGAATCAATGACGTGTATGACTTCCATGACAAACTTACATCCCTAATTCATCAGTCTCTATATTGCTAACTAATTGTGTCCGGTTGTGTAGGAGCAGAAAATCACGTTATATATTTTAATGTTCACAATAGTTTTGAAGTGTTCATCTAAGAGTCCCTGTCTAAGGTGTACCTATTTGTCTAACACCCCTTGCTTAAGCATGTTTTCAAAAATGTAGTTGATGCTCCTTTACTGTTTCTAAATCCATAGTATTCCAAACTCCCCTAGAGAATCTGTTATGTCTCCCTATAAGCTTCCCTTCCCACCTTTTAAGACCTTTACTCAGATGTGGCAGAAACTGGGGGGGATCAAACCTATTATTTCTACTTCACAGTGCTGAGACTAGACTCATGATGTTGTGCTGGGATAACATCACAGGTCCAGTCCCAGACTGACCAATCAGAGACCAGGATTCTTTCTTGCCATTGTATAAGGTGATTTTACCCCGATACCTTTCTTTGTTAAAAAAAAATATTCTATAATTGAGCTGCCGTGGATAGAAAAAGCATGAGTAATTTCCTAGAATAATTGATCCCACATTTGGTATGGCGACAATCTGGATTATTTCAGACTGGTATGTCACATTTTCCTTGTGCTGACTAGCAATCCAAAGATTTTCTATTATATATCACAGTGCTATAGCATTATTAATACTTTGTTTGTCATACATTATGGGGTCGCCATAATGCCAATTTGGGTGTGTGGGGTGAAATATAACCATATTGCCTTTTTTCCTTGTCCCATTTGCAGAACTGGAGCTTTTCCTGGTTACACGAATCCTCACATCAAGCTCTGCAAAACAGGTGCAAAGGTTGGCCCTGGTGCACTAGGCAATTACTTTTAAACTTTTCTTTTGTTGGGCCTTTTCTGCCATAGTGTTATTGTACGTGACTTGTGATTTGTAGCAGCCCGAGGTATAAGGTGAAATATCCACATAGCCTTGCACAACCCTTTAACCATGGGCAGTACTGGATCCTTTATTTTGGTGAGGTAGCAGCGACAATTATATTCCTGCAAAAAGGATTATGAAAAATCAAAGCTTAAGATTTGTTAATTACCAAATTTCTTCAATTGCTTTCCTTTAAAACAGTTAATATGGGCAGGCATTCCCCACCTAGAGAATATTTATTTCAATTTCTGTAACACAGTTTGCACAAAGTTTTCAATTTTTAACCCCCTGCTCTATTTCAGGTGATAGTGGGGCACACAAAGCTTGCCCAGGTAGCTGCATTTGTGTGCTAGTCATGATTTCATATGGTGAGATACCAGTGATTTAGTTTGGCTTTGCTGTCAGCATCATCAGAATTAAAGGTAACTAACCGTTCATCCCAGTCTTTACCAGTTTCTTCCCCATTTTGATCAGACTGTGCCCATGACTTGTCATCCTTGTTGCAATTCTTTGCCTTTGAAATGGGTCCCTTGATCAAAGTCAGTTAGTATAGGCATTCCCCACTTGTGGTAGAAGCTATTATACTGTGCATTGGGATAGCCTGTATGAGTCCTGTGGCTACCAGCTACACATTACTTTGACTAACAATAAAAAAAAATAAACTAAACAAAAACAGAGAGAATGCCCCCCACACACACACACACACACTGGTAGATCAGAAAACAATTTGAACTAATGTACATATACTTTAGATCAATACCATGTCCCCTGCTTCTAATTGCATTTTATGGCATTGTTTGTCCATGAACATTTTATTGACAAGTTGAGTTACATCAATGTTGGCAACAGTTGCAGCATTACATATACCCTGTCCTCTGGTGAACCCTTAAAAAGCCTTCTGCCAGAGTAAGTTTGTTTCTGTGGGAGCAGTATCATTTGTCAGTGGCTACTCTGAGCTCAAATAAGGTAATTAACATTCAGAATGACTGTCTACCTCTTAGGTGCACATCAGTTAATTCTTTTATGCCTTGTTTAAACAGTTGTTAATCAGCTACTGCCAAAAGCAGTTAGTGATGGGGGTGGGAGCATATGGAGGATCCCCTGTCTTTCTCCCCATGAGCTACTTGTAGTGCAAGGATATTGGATTGGGCATTCTGTTGTGGACTGGAACTTAACATAAAAGTTCCTAACTGCAAAAGTTACTTAAAACAAGCATTTGTCAATGCCGAATGTTGCTTGCTTCTATGTGCTGTTTAGGTATTTGGAAGTCATTGGAGTGCAAATATTGAAAATTTGAGACTTACAAGCGTGCGTAGGAACTGCGCATGCACGCTCGTAAAACAGTCATTTTTAAGAATTCTTTCACCAAATTTTCAACATAGCCATTTTAAGACCTCTGCTCATGAACAGTGTCACTGTGATTTTGTTAATGTGTCCCATACATTGAGTTTGCACACCGACGCGCCATTGTGCGCTACATGGGTGGAAACACATTTTGGGCAGGATGTGAAAAATGACAGCTGTACTGCTCATAAGGAGGTGGTAAAATGGCAATGTTGAAAATCTGGAGGAAAAATATTGAAATTTTAACTCATTTAGCTCGTAGAACTGCTAATGCACCCTCAAAACAGTCATTTTTAGGAATTTTTTCACCAAATTTTCAACATAGCCATTTTAAGACCTCTGCTCATGAACAGTGTCACTGTGATTTTCTTAATGTGTCCCATACATTGATTTCGCACACCGACTGCGCCATTGTGCGCTACATGGGCAGAAACACATTTTGGGTGAGATGTGAAAAATGACAGCTGTACTACTCATAAGAAGGTGTGGTAAAATGGCAATGTTGAAAATCTGGAGTGAAAATATTGAAATTTCGCGAACTTACGAGCCTGCGTAGGAACTATGCAATGCACGCTCGTAAAACAGTCATTTTTTGGAATTTTGGCACCAAATTTTCAACATAGGGTTTTGGGACCCATCTCATGAATTATGTTACTGTCATGGTGGTATTCAGGCCCAAAGGGTGATTTCTGGTCACTGCACAGTCACTGCGGAAATCACCCTTGGGCCTGAATAACGCCATGACAGTGACAGCATCAAGGTCCCAAACCCCATGTTGAAAATTTGCAAAATTCCAAAATGCCTGAGATATGCAACAAAGCTGAAACCCCTATCTAGCCCATTATACAGCTTACCGGCATTTCCTCAGTTCGCGGTCGGCTTTGAAGAGTGCAGACGTGTTCCCGGTCCACCGAAGATCATTGCGCCGGAGTCCGGAGGTAAGTATGGGGTGAGGGGGTGTGGGGAGAGTCTGGGTGCGCAGTGGGTGGGTGCGGTTGTGGGAGGGTAGGGAGGCAGCGCCAGGGACTGTTTTCGTTTTCAGGTTAAAAAAGACTATGAGGACGTTTGCCATGCTGGGGTATTCTCCGCATGGCACAAGGACATTGGGGCTGCTCAGCTGACGGGGGACTGGGCACCCCGCCGGCTAAAGGACTGATTGCCATGCTGGGGTGGCCCCAGCCGTAGCACCTACAACTGGGGGAGAGAGACGCAGTCAGCCGACGTGGGATTGGGCACCTGCCGGCTATACAGCACATGCGGGGCATGCACGCCTGTTTGTGGGGAGCTACCTTATCGCTGCTCACTGAAGCGTAGCTCCCTTTCAACTGGGAGGTCACTGCATTTTGAAGCATGTCATAGACAGCTCCAAAATGCATTGGCTTACAGGGGCCGCGCCTGCCAGCACACTGACTGAATTGGAGGAGGAGGTGACACACCTCCAAAATCTCCGATGATGGCACTATGTCTCTTGCACATGCGTGCAAGCAACATAAAAATTAAACACAACAAAAAGTAGGGGTGTGTCATTCAAGGCAGTGAAACCCCTGTATGGAGTACTTAAAGGTTTGAGGTAACCCCTCCCCACACAAAACTATGTCTGAAATACAGACTATGTAAGCACTGTAACACTGGCATTTCATTCAGTAAAAAAATGATACAACCTTAAAATTGCTGACAAAAGTTAAACTTAATTTTGTCTAATGAGCACATTACAGTAACATTATTTTACCTGTTAGACTGGATTTCAGCCAGTAACTCCTTCTTGGTGACAAGGGCTGAGGTCTCAAGGTCATAATAAGACAGTTTAGTTTAAACATGACTTTTACAAAAGTATCCCCTCTGCTCCTCTAGGGAAGGAGAATTTAAAAAAAGTAAAAATTTAAAACCTCTTATGCTTAACTAGCAATATGTTACACAAAAACAAAAAGTAAAACAATTTAAAACCTCTTATGCTTAACTAGAAATATGGTGCACAAAAACATGTTTCTTAAACAGTAGCGGTACATCATGAGTTGGTACCCACTTGCAATTGAGATGACACAAATGTGCCTTTTTAACGTAAAAGCAACAAATAACTTTAACTATACAAATATTAACAGCTGAAGGAACATGTTTCTGTTAACAATTAAGTATTGAGCCTCCTTTCTTCCCATTTGTTTTCCTGCTGGATCTCTTATGTTTCAACTAATGAAAGCCTGTGGCAGCATAGGGTGGGAGTTTCAATTCAATAATCTGCAGATAGCTTTGCATATGGGGACTATCCCCAATATTTTCCAGAAACTCAGGGCTCACAGATCTATTGGGATTTCCATATTTCATAGGGATATTAAGCCATCTACAGGAAAATTGTTCCTCTGGGAACAGCAAGATGAAGGAGGTGCTGTTAGAACTTTACTAATCTACTGGGGCTTAAGAACTAGAACTCTACCACTGGGACCTTCAAGTTAGGGTAAAAACAGACAAACAAAAAAAATAAGAGTTAGTGTGTTTGTATGAGTTGGGTGAAGGGAACTGTTATCTGTGCAGTTAGATAAGTGAAGAAGGGAACTGTGAATTGGAGGAGTGGCTTAGGCAGCGGGAAACCAGGTGTTTGGACTTAGCACTGCCCTAGATAGCTTTTGGCAGAGAACAGCAAGAGGAATGAGGTGCTGTTAGAACTTTGCTACTCTACTGGGACTATATAGCTCTCCCTCTTTCCCCACCACCCTTAGCTAGTTCCATTTTTATAGGCACATAATTTGACTGACCGCAGGAAGTTCCTGTCTGGGAGCAGGAAGGGAGTGATCAGAGGCACAAAAGACTCAACATCCTAAAAGGAAAAATGTGCCCCACCACCACCCCAGCTGCTGGAGGTCTGACTCTAAGCAAGTAAGAAGGAGACTACTGAGGAATACAGGAACTTACTGTCCCAGAACAGGAAGAGCAAGAGCTTTAAGGGTACGGAGGCAGTAGGAAAGTAGGGAGAAAAAATAAAAATAAAATATATAAATGTAAAAATAACCTGAGAGAGGAAAGAGTAATCATACAAAGCAACGGTTGAGTGGCCACAAATAAGACATGATGGGACTGGTGCATTGCAGTGGCTGTGGAGCGACAGTCTTCTTTGAGACATTTTGGAGGATGAGGTGTTGTCCCATCTGCAGGCACCTCTCTGGACTGAGGGAGGAGGTTGTTCATCTCCAGGCTGAATTGGCCGGGATTTGGGGGACCTCATCTCCCACCCAGGGACCACCAGGGCCTCAGAGATTGCCAAGAAAGAGGAGTGGTTGGACCACAGTGGGCTCAGGGTGGGTGAGGGTGGTGAAACAGAGGTGCATCCCTCCAGCTGTACAACTCCACAATTCATATGCTATTCTGGCAGAGTGTGCTTCCTCTATGGAGGCACTCACAGTGGAGACCAAGGAGGATGCTGGAAGGCTCCACAAAGGAGACCCACAGGAGAGTGATATGGGACCTCACAGAGGAAGGGAACAACTCCTGGTGGGGTACTCCATTGTTAGGAGGGTAGAACTTGGGGGAAGGTAAGGTGACTGCCTGGCACCATGGCTTGGAAGGACAGAGAGTGAATCCTCAGGAGCAGCTGCACGGGGGGAGGGAGCTGGATGTCACTGTCCACCTTAGGACAAATGACCTGGCTGAGAAAGGGATCAGAGCAGTGCAGAAGGAGTTTATGGAGTTGGGAAGGGGCCTTAGACAAGTAGCAAGCACGGTAACCTTCTCGGAGGTGCTACCTGTCTATGGTATGGGTGAGGCAAGGGTGTTTCGCACCATGGGATTCAATCAGTGGTTGAAAAACTGGTGCAGAGCTCAGGGCTTTGGCATCATTGGGGATTGGGGATCCACCTGGAGTGATGCAGGCCTATACTGGTGCGATGGTCTGCATCTGTCCAGGAGGGGAACCAGGATCCCAGGTGACAGGTTTAAATGCTTTATTGGCAAGCATTTATACTAGCCAAGGGGGAGGAACTGAAAAGGAGCAGGGAAATCTGGCACTAGGATAAAACGTCACCAGCAGAAATGTAGTGGTAACAACACCGTGGACAAAAGGACGAAAAGATAAGCAGTCACCGGCTAGAATGTTGCTGACATAATGCCACCTATGCTATCTGCAAGATTATGCCAGCAAGGCAAGCAAGGCAACCGTCAAAGATTGGCAACAATTTTCACTTCCCCTTCCCTAACTGTGCTACCCTTGTTTTCCAATTACATGCACCTGTTGAAAAAAAAGCACTTAATTAAAATCCCAATTCTGCTCACCTGTTGCAGACATCTATATAAAGCTAACACAATCTTGGAGCATTCTGTAGTGTCTTCTCAGTATATGCAGCTATGCAGCACATCCCTACTCAGAAAGGCAAGTTCAAGATTGCACTTGATAATTTCCTATATTCCAAAGAAAAAGACGGAGCCGCAGAGAAACAAATTTGGCGTTGTGAGCTTCAAACCTGCCACTCTAGGCTCCACACATTGGGTGACACTGTCTGCAAGCCTCCCACAGATCACAACCATGCATCTGTGCATGGAAAGGCAGCAGTTGTCACAGCAAGGGCTGGCATCAAGCGCAGGGAGCACGAGACAGAGGAACCGACCCGCAACCTTGTGTACAGTGGGTTACAGGAGGTTGATGTTCGCCATGTGCACTTGCTGCCTTCTCAGAATACCCCAAGGGGAGATGTGCATCGCCAGAGGCAGGAATGTGGTGCAAATGAGAACTGTGACATAAATGTGTTCGCCCAAACTGTAAGCAGTGAGCCCTTTCTGTGGGTAAATAAGGGCATTGTAATCATTGCAAGCAATGAAGATCTGAAAGTTCTTTCAGAAAACAGACACTGGTTTTGTGATGGAACATTCGCTGTGGCTTCTCAGGAGGATGACCAACTATATACAGTTCACACATTGGTCAACAGCGTTAATCATCTGTGTGTTTATGCCCTGCTCCCCAGCCTAAGTGAAGCTGTATACATGACATTTTTCATGCACCTGGAGACTTTAATTGGTGCAAAGTTATCCCCCGAAACCATAAGGATGGACTTTGAATTGGCTGTCATTAATGTTCTTCGCAAAGTTGTGCCAAATGCTGAGCTTAATGGTTGCAACTTTCACTTGGGCCAAGTGATGCGGTGCTGTGTTCAAAGCGAAAGTTTACAACAGCGGTGCATAAAGGAAAAGGAATTTGCACTAAAGGTCCACTGCATACAGTACTGGCACTAGCTTTTGTTCCACAGAACTGTGTAGAGAAATGTTTTGAGCTGCTGCAAGAAGATGAAAATGTTGCTGAGCTAGAAAAAATCCTAGATTACTTTGAGGACAACTACATTGGGAGGCTGTACAGGAGTTGAAAAAACAGGCAACAGCCTAGGTTCCCGATTCCATTCTAGAATCAATATGATAGGGTGATGAATGACTTGCCTTATAGTAATAATGCCATTGAAGCCTGACACCATGCTTTTTCATGTACTTGACAATTAGTCATCCAACCCATGCCAGACTGGTATGAAAGCTCAGGCAGGAGCAGCATGCAGTTTCGCGTCAGCGTAGGCAAGCTGAACTTGGCCAGGAGCCGCCATGAAAAAACAGCAAATATGTAAGGATAAACAAAGTTTACAAACACATCTGTTCTGATTTCCAACACAGACAGCCAAAGAAGTACCCAAGGACATAGCCAGTGTGACTAAGATAAATGTAGTTTAATTTAAAGCTTTCAAACTATGCTGGCTGCGTTCATGTTTGTCAGCGCCTTTAACTGTTGTAATTTATTTATTACTTTGCACATGTATTATTTAACCGTTTTGAAAGAGTTTTTTAAACATTTTTAATTGCTGTAGCAAGAATGTTTATCCCTTGAATGATTGTTATACACAAGCACTGTGTATTGTATCACACAAGCACTGTAGCCCACTCAATGCACCTTGTTTACCCCCATTGAATGATTGTTGCACACAAGCACTTTAGCCACCTTGTATCACACAGTTGCAACTTGTCAAGTGGCTATTTATTGGTGGGACATTCTGTCTGGGATGATTTATGTGTAGCGGGATCAGTGTCAGGTACGTTTTGTCTCAGCAACCTTTTCCCCATGACGTTTTGTCCTTGTCTTTTTGACCAGGGGCATTTTGACTGCATTCGGAGAAATCCTAGCCCCCCCAAAAAAAATAAAGGTATTTAGTGAGGTAAACACCAAGATAGAGAAGTTAATAGGGAAATGGGCTGGGGTAAATGGAGAAAAAGGCAAAGGCATGGACAGGGATGGGGCAAAAAGGGGTAAGGCCATCAAAAAAATGGAGCATAATGAGTACCAATGCCCATAGTCTAGGTAACAAGCTCCCTGAACTGGTGACCTTGATAGAAGAGGGACACCTGGATATTGTGGCAGTCACAGAAACATGGTACACAGAGAACTATGATTGGGATGTCAACATACCATGGTACACAATCTACAGGAGGGAAAGGGAGGGTAGAAGAAGAGGAGGGGTAGCCTTCTACATAAGGGAAGGGATCAAAGCAATGGAACTAAAGGGTAAACAGGAAAGAGAGGAGGCACTGTGGATCACCGTGGAGACCAGAAATGGCACCACAATCTGCAAAGGGGTTGTATACAGACCCACAGACCCCCATCTCGGGGAATGGACAAGGAAATGATAAAAGGCATCCTTAGGATGACAGAAAAAGAGGAGAGATTGTTGATGGGGAACCTGAATATGTCAGATATTAACTGGAGCACCTTTGCTGCAGCCACATCCAAGAGCAGGGTCCTTCTTGATGCTCTACAAGGGGCATGCTTCAGACAGCTAGTGTTGGAACCCACTCGGGAGAGAGCAATCTTAGACCTGCTACTCTCAAACGGAGACAGAGAGAGGATCTCAGATCTAGAAGTTGGTAGTCATCTGGGGACAAGTGACCACCAAACAGCGTGGTTCACGATAAACACAGCCAAAGAGTCAAGCCATACAAAAGTCAGAGTACTGGACTTTAGGAGGGCTGAATTTGTCAAAATGGGAGAGTGCCTCAGAAAAGCACTAGCAAATAGACAAGAAGGAGGGGTGGAGGAACAATGGGGAAACATCAAAACTGCCATCACAGAGGTGACAAACCTTTGTGTGAAACAAATATACAAATCAAAATGAAAGAAAAAAAACACTATAGTTCTCAAAAAAGGTGGCGGGGAAGGTTAGGGAGAAAAAGATAGCATTCAGAAGTATATGGAAACACAGAAGGAGCAGGACAGAGAATTGTACCAGTTAAAGCAGAAGGAAGTGGGAAGACAGACAGAATGGCAATGGCCCAAACTGAGATAAAGTTAGCCAACTTGGTTAAGAAGGGGAATAAAACCTTTTATAGGTACATTAGGGAGTGAAAAAAGACGAAGGGAAGGATAGTGAGCCTCAATAAAGGGAAAGGTGAGTGGGCAGAGAGGGACAGTGAAAAAGCAGGGATACTGAACGAATACTTCTGCTCGGTATTCACAAAAAAAGAGGAGATGGAGGTACCTAATCCACTCAATAGAAGCACTCTGGATATGGGGGTCCATACCAGTCCTTTCACAGAAGAAAGTGCTCTGAAAGAACTCCTAAAACCAAAGGTAGGCAAAGCAATGGGGCCTGATGGGATTCACCCCAGAAACTAAAAGAACTAAGGGGAGAACTACTGACACCACTGACTATCCCCCTTTTTTTTTTTGCTCCTTCCACAGGCTCCATGGGGCTATGACCCCCCCAGAGGGGGTACATCCTCTGGCCTGACCCCCAGATCATCTGCACCCGAGGTTCCCCCATGGTTTCCCCCTCTGCAGTAGGGCCAGGTGCAGGGGCACAGGAAGTCCCCTGCCACCTGGTACAGCAAGTCTGGTGGCAGACAGCAGACTTTGTCAGAGCAGTCGGGCCATCACAGGTCCGTGGAGCCCTAGTTATTTTCTGTTGTCTCCCTACCTCCCATCCAATGTAACCAAATCAGCTTCTGAGCCTTCTGACCCATACTGCCCTGCAGCCACTGCTAGAGGGCAGTCAGCGGATGGGATGACTAGACTCCTTTCCTCAGAGACAAGGTAGCAGTCCTCCGGATGCTCAATCCTCTCTTCCTTCTGCAACCTCCAGTGGCTCAGGCTCGTTCCCAAACCCGGATCACCTCAGCGTGGCGTGAGGTGTGACATCAATGGTAGATGAAATGATGGAATCACTTCTGAAAGAAAGTATTGTTGAGTATCTAGGGGCCAGTGGGGCACAGGACCCAAGGCAGCATGGATTCACAGCGGAAAGGTC
Source organism: Neoceratodus forsteri (assembly GCA_016271365.2). Lineage (NCBI taxonomy): Eukaryota > Metazoa > Chordata > Ceratodontiformes > Ceratodontidae > Neoceratodus > Neoceratodus forsteri. The sequence goes on from JADMNL010000023.1 coordinate 32,962,973, forward strand.
ATGTCAGATGAATCTAATAGATTTCTTTGACTGGGTGACCAAAGTAGTAGACCAGGGAGGGGCTGTGGACATGGTCTACCTAGACTTTAGCAAGGCATTTGACACAGTCTCACACAAAAGAGTAATAAACAAATTAGCCAGCCTGGGAGTGGGTCCCAGGACAGTAGCCTGGGTAAAAAAATTGGCTGGACAACAGGACACAGAGGGTAATAGTAAATGGAGTCCACTCCAAAGAAAGGGGGTTACTAGCGGGGTACTGCAGGGTTCAGTGCTGGGTCCGGTCCTTTTTAATGTCTTTATTAGTGACTTTGTAGAAGGACTGGAAGGAAAAGTATTCCTCTTTACAGATGACACAAAGATCTGCAACACGGTTGATACACAAGGGGGGGTGGAAAAGATAAGAAGGGACTTGGCAAGGTTGGAGGAATGGTCAAAAGTATGGCAGCTTAGATTCAATACAAAGAAGTGCAAAGTAATGCACCTGGGAAACAAAAACTCATGGGAAGAGTACACAGTGTGGGGGGGTATTAACGACAAAAGAAAAGGAAAGGAAAGAGACCTGGGGGTAGTCATATCAGATTACCTAACGGTAAGCAAGCAATGTGAGAAGGCAGTAAGGATAGCTAGAGTGTTACTGGGATGCATAGGGAGAGGCACCACCAGTAGAAAACAGGAAGTTGTTATCACACTGTACAGACAGCTGGTGAGACCCCGTCTGGAGTACTGCATGCAGTTCTGGAGACCCCATCTCCACAGGGACATAGACAGGATGGAAGCAGTCCAGAGGAGGGCAACTAAAGTGGTGCAGGGTCTGCAACGGAAGCCATATGAAGAGAGAGACTAAAGGAGCTTAGTATGCATACCCTCGAGGAAAGGAGGGAGATGGGGACATGATAGAAACTTTCAAGTACCTCAAGGGAATCAACAAAGTCCAAGAGGGTTGCACAAATGTGAAGAATGACAGCTGTACCATTCATAGGGAGGTGTGAAGAGATAGCAATGTTGAAAATCTGTAGTGAAAATAATAAAAATGGTCTCACTTCCAAGCATACGTGGAAATTGCACAACACATGCACATAACACAGTCATTATGTGTAACTATTTCACCACATTTTCAGCATAGGCATTTTGTGACCCCTGCTCATGAACACTGTCACTATGATTTTCTTGATCTGTCCCGAACATTGATTTCCCACAGTGGCCACATTATTCTGCACCAGTTGTGTAAATGCATATTTCAGGCAGGATATGAAAAATGACAGCTGTACTGTTCATAAGGAGGTGTGAAAAAATACCAATGTTGAAAATCTGGAGTGAAAATATTACAAATGCGTGAAATTGTGAGGTTGTGAAAAATGTGCAACATTCGCTCGTAACACAGTCATTTTATGGACTTTTGTTATTAAATTTTCAACGTAGGCATTTTAGCACCTCTGCTCACGAACAGTGTCACTGTGATTTTTTTTAATCTGTCCCGAACACAGACTTCCCACAGCGACTGCGCAATTGTGTGCCAGAAGTACAAAAACACATTTTTGCCAGGATGTGAAACATGACAGCTGTACTGTTTGTAAGGAGGTGTGAGAAAAGTGCCAATGTTGAACATCTGGAGTGAAAATACTTCAAATTTGCCAAGCTACAAGGGTGCGTGGAAACTGCACAATGCACGCTCATAACACAGTCATTTTATGGACTTTCATCACCAAATTTTTAACATAGGTGTTTTAGGACCTCTGCTCATGAGCAGTGTCACTGTGATTATCTTAATGTGTCCCAAACACTGATTTCCCACAGCAACTGCACTATTCTGTGCCGGAAGTGCGAAAACACATTTTGGCCAGGATGTGAAAAATGACAGCTGTACTGTTCATAAGGAGGTGTGGAAAAATGTCAGTGTTAAAAATCTGGAGTGAAAATATTACAAATTCATTAAGTTACTAGCGTGCATGGAAACGGTGCTACACACACTCGTAAAACAGTCAGTTTTGGGATTTTGGTTTGTAATATTTTCACTCCAGATTTTCAACATTGGCATTTTTCCATACCTCCTTATGAACAGTACAGCTGTCATTTTTCACATCCTGGCCAAAATGTGTTTTGTTGTGCATGCGAGCAAGCAAACATAAAAATTAGTACATCATAAAGTCTTAACCAACAAGAGGGAAATCTTTTATACTATCCAAACCATTAAAGCTTGGAATTGACTTGCACAAAATATTGTGGCTATGGAAGGTCTTGATAACTTTAGAAACATACTGGATGAAGTATACTACAATAAACAGCTATTGGAATAAATTTTCCCACTTGTGTGGGGGAACATTCTAGATGGGGCGAGGCCTCCCTTATGTCCTGTCTTCCTAGTAGTCCTATAGTAGTAGTGCCTTATTAAAATGGAAGTCATAGCAAGTAACAGCAGGAGAGTTCAAAGGTATATATCCCAAGGGGAGTCACTGAGACGCAATCAGCACTACCGGACTCCATCTTCCTGCTGCTTGACTACTGATTGTGCACACACATACTCTATTGTAGCTTTGCCCCTGGATGAATTCCCCATGGAGCCAAGGGGACAGCTGCCACTTTCAACCCTTTCACCTCCCTGATGATTGTGGGGCACCATGGGCAGTGCAACTGTAGAAAATTCTATCTTTTCAGTGCTGTTCTTTTTTATTTAAACATTTTTTTAACTGTTTTTTTTTTTTAATTCTTGTTAGCAAATGTGCAGCAGAGCTTCCAAGTCACACCCCTTTTTGTTTCTTTTGGGTGTGGGGGTCTGACATGGTGTGATCTGCTTGGGCATGATGCACCATCACACTTGCATTCCTGCTCAATACTTCCAAAGTATTGTCCTGCTCCTAAGGGTGCAGTACCATTTTTCCACACACATGCACATCTTTGCCTTTCCATTTTGTGTTCCTTGTAGGTTTATAAAAACAAATCAAACTGCATATACTACTCTACATGAGAGTCTCTCTCTCCTGGTCCTTCAATTTCCACTCTTTTTGGGATAAGCTGACAAGTTGTTAGTTGCATGATTTGCTGGCCTTTGTCAGATGTTTAAAGTTGTCCGGTCTCCGACATTCACATTTTCTAAGGATGCAGCCTTTTGCAATTTGGCAGGACAGTACACAGCAACACAACTCCACAAACAATGCTGTAGCTTCTGTGCTCACCTTGACAGATGTGTCTGTGTTTGTGTGTCTGTACTGCCCCAAAGTGGGACGTTTTAGATCTGGAATGTGCAGGTTCAAGCCCTACTCATTTGCTGCTGGGGAAACTGTGTGCTCTCACTTGAATCATAGCATTATCGTTGCCCCAGTGCTTTGTATTGCCAAAGGTTGTTAGTTTGCAATAATTAGCGAAAAATTCTTTAAGACATGGTTGCCACATATTGGCAAAACTCTTGGCAGCTGTTTCTTTCAACGACAGATATTGTTCTTAAATAGCAGCTATCTGTTCAGAAAGTTGGTGATTGCATGGTTTCTGTACTGTACTTTCCCCAATTCCAAGGTCCGGTTTGGAGTACGTTAGCATGCAGTGACCTGTTGAGGCTTCCTAATGCTTAAAAACCAATAGTTGCTTTTATAGCAGCTTTATGCTGTGTGCAGCATGTCCTTTCAATCTGACTGATGTCCACATCACACTTACAGAAAGCAGCGACACACTAATTTACATTTACACAGTCCAGCTGTGAGGACCAAACACTTTTTTGCAGTAATATTGTAAATTCATTTGTACATTTAACATGCTCCATTGAAAAATGATATGGTCATAGGTGTCAGAACAGGGGGGCACTAGGGCCATGGCCCTACCACATTCATAAGTGGCCCTATCAGTTTTTGCATTCATTGTAATGTATTTAATAGGGGAGAATTTAACCCTTACATCCTTGGCCCTACCACTTTTCAAACCATTCTGGCACCAATGTATATGGTTATGAAGCAAAATGTATTACTGTCTGTGAAAGTGTGATCATCTTCAACCTCAGTGCATGCTGTCAAGCCACAGGGTGTATTCATTTTTTTTTAAAGGGTTCCATGCTGTGTTGGTTCTTGTGCAGGAAAAGTCACAAATTTGTTGAGTCTATACCTTTTATTGAACACACATAGATTACAGAAAACCAAAAGCTTTAAAACTCACTTCTTTACAAGTTCTGAAGAACTCTGTGAGTTTGTGAGCTCATGGTTTCCTGTAATCTCTGCTGCTACAAGAACATATATCATATCACCCAGTTTGTGCATTGTATTCAGTTGCAGTGAAATCTTTGCTATATTGATTTTTTTGTGAGGCTATGTGCCCTTCAACCATTCAGTGAATTTTGTCACAACAATATGCAAAGTGTGATATTTAGTAACTGAACAACATGTCCAGCTGTGCACAGTACTCTACAGAACTGGTTTCTAGCGGGAGTAGACAAACATTAGGTTCACACTACATGCAAACTCTGATGCACATTAACCTTTCCTTTTAATTGGTGAATGCAAGGTGAATCAGTTGCACAGTATTGAGACAAGAGTAGCACAATGGGGTTCACATTGTTATTCGTAAAAGACTAGAACATGATACACTGTAATATTCCAGAGTTTCAGTCACTGATTAATGGTGTGCATTTCTATGTGTGAGAAACACATAAAAGTCAATCTTTGCTTTTGATGGCCCAGCGAAGGTGTCAGTTTTTGAAAGACACACAAGGGACTGTTAGCCAACTTTGCTGCTCAGGGTAGCTCCACATCATGATATCCGTGGTAGATACTACTCTCTACAGGATATGCATGCCAAATAGCCCAGACTGCACAAGATGGAATTACCCTTTGACCATAATGATCAAGCTTGTTATGTATCCATTGTGTAAACTGAAAATAGGCACCCCATCGATAGGACCTATAAAACAGAAAACAAAATCAACATTGTAAGTGGCGTACACACACATAGAGATATTTAACCATAGCAAATGAGATTCAGTAATCACCAACAGGGCCATGTGCAAGTTTCACACATTGGCAACTGTTTGTCATTTCATATGTTTGTGGGTCTGCAGGAATGTCAGAATGCATTTGCCGATATGGGCAGTCATATACCTTCACAGCAACACTTATTGATATACAAGAACATCATAAAGAAGTCAAGGTTCAATGACATCGCATGAAGTGTTTGCTAGTCACCATTTTGGTGATTGAGCCATACAGTGGCCCAAGCGATTTCAGTCCAATATGCGTTGTCAGATATTATTGTTCAGGAAGGAAAAGGTGGATACTAAAGTGGTAACTTATGCATTTTGTGTAATGGTCCGCATGAGGATTTAGAGATAAAGGGAACACAGGGTTCAGGTTAGGGTTTGGGTTCGGGTTAGGGTTCGGGTTAGGGTTAGGGTTCGGGTTCGGGTTCGGGTTTGGGTTAGGGTTAGGGTTCAGGTTAGAGTTAGGGTTAGGGTTCGGGTTAGAGTTAGAGTTATTGCTAGGGTTAGAGTTCAGGTAAGGTTTAGGGTTAGGAATAGTAGTGTGTGTAAGCTTTGAGAGGGGATATGGAGCTGCATTGCACACCATTGTCATCTACTGACCTCCAGCACCGGTTATGGAGGGATAGGGTCAAGTGTCCGGAGAAAACTCGTGCCAATTATGACAAATTATGGGGTCAGATATATGCACTATAATCTCAGGTGGTTCAGGGTGTAGCATGGAAACCACAACAATCTATAACTATATGCTCCCATCCACACTCGCCAACACACCAACATCCATATGGCATGCAACACCTGTTGAGAACTGTGCTACCATGAAGTTTGGGAATACCGAACAGTGCTTGAGCTGTTGTTGGACAATGTGTGCTTTGACTGCACCATAGATGCTTCTTTCATGTAGCTGTGCTGAGAGATGGGTGTGTGTTGATGGCCATAGTCCTACGATACATAACTTTACATATTTCTGCCTAACTGGCATGGGTAGAGCACACACCGTACCACCATGGCATATTATAAATGTCTCACTCTCAGCATGGATATAATAGTGGGAATGAAGGGGTGAGGGGTCAGCATTGTATGTATGCCTTCCTCCATATCAAGCTGAAAGTTAGCCATTATGCCTAACTGCATGTACAAAATAAGCCAATGCCTGGAATATCATATATAAATACACATGGAAACAGTGCTAGATTGCTAAAAAGTACTCAACTGACTTACTGGTTTGAGATTGGACCCTCAAATGTGTCATGACGTACTTCATGAAGTAACAGCAAAACAGTCCATAGGACGTCTTGGTCCATGCAGACATTTTGGAAGCATGGCATAAGTGTTATACACCGACTATCTGGAAAAAGTGAAAAGTGTCACAGTGACATATTAGTCATTGTGAAATAAAGCATGACATATTGTACACACATTTAATATATTACTGTGTATTAATATGAAAGTAATAGCAGGGACATGTCATATGTTGGCAAGGGAAGCATAATCTGTTGGTAGTCATGACATGATAACCGTTGCATGTATACATGTGCCATCCAACATGAACATGTGACCATGACAAATTAGCTGAACTACTGAGGTAGCATATGCATATGTGAGTCGGTGTAAGAACATTATTATTGCAACATATATGAAGTAACTGTACCTTGACATTTGGGGTCAACCAGTTGAATCTCATGGCAGCATATGCTCTACATTTCAGATGGCATGTACTCACATCTGCCACATAGACACTGTGACAGGATTGAATAGGACCATGTCCCAGTTGTTAAGGAGAGTTTGAATGCAGGAATCTGTTCTTTCCTTTTCTGTATCTTCTCTGTCTGGTTGCGCAACCAAGTTTTCCCGTTAGACCTAGGACTTGATCACCCCGACAGTCTCACAATTCTTTGCCTCTCACTGTCTCTCAGTCTTCCCTTGCGGTTTGTCTTTTTCATCCCTTACATATCTGTTGATATAAAAATATATGCAAATCAGTATGTGGAAATGTAACCGATATTGGGATTACTTTGTTTAGAAATTATATAGAGTTAATTTTTGAAATGTATATAATTATAGTTTGAGATGATTGCAAAAAGCTATTGGAAACTCAAGAGGTTACCGGAGTGCAATTTTTAAGCCTTTTGCAGAAGAGCTGTGAAAAAGGGGCCTCAGTTCTAAGACATTGGGTTCCTGCCAACACCTGCCTGAAATATACTAGAACATATTAGGAAAAACAGAATGCTTGTTAAGAAGGGGGGTTGCAAGGACTTATAAGACAGAGCTACAGTTGCTTGCAAGAGGGACACAGAGACTAAAGGAAAACTCAGATGCATCTTCTGTTTATTTTGTCTTTGTAAACAGTTATACTGAACACTTTTTTTATCTTACTGCTAGTACAAATAAACACTCTTGTTGTGAATTTTACAACTGCTCCAGGTTTTTCCTATGCTTCCTGACCTGTGCCTCAGCGACAGATGGTGTCAGCCTAAGTGGGATTTACACCGAGCATACTCTAAGCCAGGAGTTTTGTGCGTGGGTACTGGACCTAGTACCAGGGAAGCATACAGAAAAGTATGGATTCTGCAGTAGCAAGTCCAGGAGTGGTTACCAGGAAAATGGCAGCCAAACTACCAGAGACAGAAGTCCAAGCTGAGATTGTATAGCCAGCACAAGTTATGGAAAAAGAACAGGCAGTGACAGAACCTGAAAGCCTGATGGATTTTTTCACATGGGGGGCTACATAACAAAAAGAGATGGAGAAGCAGAGAGAAAAAGAGCTTCAATGTTTAGAGCACAGCGAAAAGAAGAAATGCAACAAAAGAGGCAACAGATGAGAGAAGAGATGCAGCGACAGGAGCAGCCATGGCTGGATGCCTTGCAAGCTATCAAAGGCAGAGGATCTGGAACACATGCAGATGAGCAACAAAACATAAGCAACGTAAAAGCCACTAAACTTACACATTTGTGTCCCTCGGATGATATTGAGGCATACCTGACAACTTTTGAAAGAGTTGCCACAGCCTGCCAATGGCCAAAGCAGCAATGGACAGTCAGACTGGTACCCTACCTGACAGGAGAAGCCCAACTTGCCTGCAGCAATATGGACACTGCACAGTCAGAAAACTATGACCTGGGAAAAAGTGAAATCCTGAAAAGATACGACATCTCGGGAGAGACCTACAAGCAGAGATTTTGATCTCTGAAGTACAACTCAGTTGACAATCCTCAAGAAGCCTTTACCCGACTCAGAGAACTCCTGATAAAATGACTCCAACCAGAGGGCAAAACAATCCCACAGATCATTGACACATTTACAGTGGAGCAATTCATCAACACCCTGCCTACAGATGTGCAGCTTTGGGTAAAGGAACATCAACCAGAAAGAGGGGGCTGTTTCTTTGGCCGAGGACTACCAAATGGCCAGACAGATGCCATAGCAGTGAAGTAACAGCCAGGCACTAATAAGACACTCTTTTTCCCATTTAAACTCCAAGTCTGATAAGAACTCTGGTGGGGGCAACAAATCTGTGCCCAAAGACATTATTTGCTATAACTGTAATAAGCCAGGCCATATTGCAAGAAACTGCAATAGTAAGGAGAGCAAATTTGTCCTTGGCAGATTGGGGCAAGTATTTAACAGATGTGAAGGTGGGGGATAAGACTGTAAAGGGATTCATTGATTTGGAAAGCAGACAGACCCTAGTGCATGTTGGAGTGCTGGGAAAACACTATGCAAAAGGACCAGGTACTGGTGTCATCTGCATCCACGGGGACACTCAATACTATCCCACCTCCCAAGTGACTCTGACCATTAAAGATGTGTCACACCTACCTGAGATTTGTATAGTGGGGGACTATGCCACTGTGCTTGTTAAAGAGAGAAGGTTCAATTTGGCCCTCATCTCCCACACAGTTAAAAAACTGGTGCTTAAGCACTGGAAGCATTCCACAGAAATCACCTATAATGAATGGTTGAACCAACTACTTTTCAACCTTAGGGTGGAAAGAATGATTGCATCTTTAAGGCATAATCTTAAAAGCTTCGATAAGAAATGGGGGAAGCTTTATGCGCTGTACTTACCCAATAAGGAAATAGTTAGTTAGGTGCATAGGTAATTATAAAGAAGCTAGTACAATAATACTTCAACTCCTGGCCTCGAGCTGGTCTTTAACAGGATACTGAAGTCTATCTTCCTGCGGAGTATTCTTTCCCTTGTTTTTGTTTTGCTGCAGTTTGTATGTTAGGTTAGCCTTGAATGGTGGTATGAGCTATCCCTCTATTTTGAGTCATGTGAGGGTTGAGTCATGTGAGGGGGTAGAGGGGGGAGGGAGGGGGAGGTCTGGGGCCTAGTTGAGCTGAGGTAACCTATATATGTGGTTGAATTTATTTCCTATTGTATAGGGTTACAGAAAATCTGTATTGTTTTATGTGCTCAACTGTTTGTTTATTCTTTTTAATTTTTCAAATGCTTAATAAAGTATATTAAATTAAAAAAAAACAAGCATTTGTCAATGCCGAACGTTCACTTGCAGGTATTTGCAGTGGTGTTTGGCACGTATGGTGCTTTACCCTAATGCCCTGTGCGATTGCTGGTATTTGCACAATAAATTTTCAGCATGACCTTTTTGTTACCCCCATTGTGCGCTACATAGGCAGAAACATGTTTTGGGCAGGATGTGAAAAATGGCAGCTGTACTGCTCATAAGGAAGTGTGGTAAATGGCAATGTGGAAAATCTGGAGGAAATATGGCAAACCCACGAGCCGCATGTGGAACTGTGCAAACGCCGTAAAACAGTCATTGCTAGGAATTTTTCACCAAATTTTCAACATTGGCATTTTAAAACCTATGCTAATGAACAGTGTCACTATGATTATCTTACTGTGTCCCATACATTGATTTTGCACACCAACTGTGCCATTGTGCACTACATGGGCGGAAACACATTTTGGGCAGGATGTGAAAAATGACAGCTGTACTTGCTCATAAGGAGGTGTGGTAAAATGGCAATGTTGAAAATCTGGAGTGAAAATATTGAAAATTTGCAAACTTACGAGCGTGCCTAGGAACTGCACAACGCACGGTCGTAAAAAACTGCTTTTAGGAATTTGTTCACCAAATTTTCAACTTAGCCATTTTAAGGTCTCTGCTCATGAACAGTGACACTGTGATTTTCTTAATGTGTCCCATACACTGAGTTCGCACACCGACTGCGCTATTGTGCGCTACATGGGTGGAAACACGTTTTGGGCAAGATGTGAAAAATGGCAGCTGCACTGCTCATAAGGAGGTGTGATAAAATGGCAATGTTGAAAATGTGGAGTGAAAATATTGAAAATTCACAAACTTACGAGCGTGCATAGGAACTGCGCAATGAACACTCGTAAAACAGTCATTTTTAGGAATTTTTTCACCAAATTTTCAACATAGCCATTTTAAGACCTCTGCTAATGAACAGTGTCACCATGATTTTCTTAATGTGTCCCATACATTGATTTCACACACCGACTGCGCCATTGTGTGCTACATGGTGAAACACATTTGGGCAGGATGTGAAAATGACAGCTGTGCTGCTCATAAGGAGTGTGGTAAAATGGCAATGTTGAAAATCTGGGTGAAATATTGAAAGAAAATCCGTGAACTTATGAGCCTGCAGTAGGAACTGTAGCATGAAGCTACGTAAAAGTAATTTTTGAATTTTGCACCAAATTTTCAACATGGGGTTTGGGACCTCTTCTCATGAATGATGTCACTGTCATGGCGTTATTCGAGCTCGAAGGGTGATTTCGCGCAGTGACTGCAAAATCACCCTTCAGGCCAGAACAATGCCATGACAGTGACATCATTCATGAAAAGTCTAAAACCGCCATGGTAGTCAAAAATACCTGAATATACTAAGTTGAAATCCCCTATCTAGCCCATTATACAGCTTACCGGCATTTCCTCAGTTGTGATCCGGCTTTGAAGTACAGGCGTGTTCCCGGTCCACCAAAGATCGTCGTGCAAGCTCTGGGGTAAGTAAGGGGTGCGGGGAGGTGTGAGGAAGCTGGGTGCGCAGTGGGTGGGTGCGGGTTGTAGGAGGGGGGACTGGGAGAAGCGCCGTGGGACCATTTTTGATTTACAGGTTTAAAAAAAAAAAAGACTACGTGGGATGTTTGTCATGCTGGGGTGGGCTCCTAAGCGTGGCAGAAGGATGCTGGAGGGGCCAAGGGCGTATGAGTTGGGCACCCCGCCGACAAACAGGTGACTCGTTTGCCACGCTGGTGGGCTCAGCGTGGCACCAAAGATTTGGGCGGCATGACGCTGGGGGCAACGTGACACGGGGGTGGCGTGACATGGTGCTCTTGTATGACAGCGGTGGTTTTCTTTGAAGAGAAGACCACTGCTGTCATCAACCTCACACCCATTGGTGCAGGACCGCCACACCTGCTCAATGGAGCACTGGATTGCAAGGAGAGGCACACCTCCAAAATGTGCTACTCTCCCAAAACGTTCCTTGCGCATGCACGCAAGTGAACGTAAAAAGGTGTGTCACACCAAATGAAAGTGGGGGTAGTACCTAAGTTACCTGTACCTGTGATTATTGGAAATGACTTTCCAGGATTCACTGAGTTAATCTCAGAGGAACTGAACCCTGCAGTTTCACCAGTAGTGGTGACAAGAGCTCAGGCAAACAACATTTTTAGATGGTGGAGACTCTTTCTTTCAGTGATTTTGATTTGGACTTGTTTAAGCACAGCTCCAAGATCTGGAAATACAGGAAAGAAAGACGATGCTTGAAGAAACTGTGGCAACAAATGACTGATGGACATAAGAGGTTAACATATGAAAATGCTGAAGCTAAATTCGTAACTGATTGTGATTTTCTTTCAGGATAAGCTAAGGATCTTTCTCTCCAGGGTTATTTTAAGCAGCTAGGGGTGAAACCAAAGCAGGGTGAACCAATGTTTAAAAAATGTAATGGGTTACTGTACAGAGTTTGGGTTAAACCTCCGACACAGGAACAGCCAGAACAACTGGCTATACCACAGAAGTACTGAACAGAGTTGTTACAGACAGCACATGATAGTCCTATGGGTGGTTACTCAGAGAGGGATTGCACCCTTGCCAGATTGCTGTATAGATTTTACTGGCCTGGAATTCATGAAGATGTTGCTACCTATTGTAATTCCTGTGCTGAGTGTCAGAAGGTAGCCCCAATCACTAGAAAAGACAAGGTGCCCCTGGTACCACTACCCTTGATAGATGTGCCTTTTGAGAGAATTGCAATGTATGTGGTTGGTCCTTTAGACAAAAGTAAAAAGGGTAATATATTTATCCTAGTAGTTTGCAATTATGCTATTCGATACCCAGAAGCAGTTCCAATGTGTACTGTTACAGCTTTAAAAGTTGCAGTAGAGCTTGCAAAAATCTTCAGCAGAGAGTGCATACCTAAAGAAATTATTACTGATCGGGGTAGTAATTTTGGTGCTGCATTACATAAGGAGCTGTACAGACTACTAGGTATCACAGCCATAAGATCCTCCCCCTATCACCCTCAGACAGACAGTCTTGAGCGTTTTAACCAAACCCTAAAATGTATGTTAAAAAGGTTTGTAAAAGGGGAAGGGAAGGGAAAGACTGGGACCAATTCTTGCCTTATCTACTTTTTGCTTACAGAGAAGTTTCACAGGCATCAACAGGATTTTCATCATTTTAAATGCTGTATGGTAGGCAGCCAAGAGGGCCACTGGATGTGATAAAAGAAATGTGGGAAGATAACCCCACTCATAAACAATCTATAACTTCTTACATATGTGCCCTAAGAAAGAAGTTGGAAAAATATGTTGAAATTGCCCATACAGTAGTAATCAGGAAGAGACCCAAAACCAGCAGAAGGTATATTATGACCATTGGGTAAAAGAAAAAGTTTTTGAGCCAGGTGAAAAAGTTTTGCTACTGTTACCCACAACAGTAAATAAACCGTTAATGAAGTGGAAAGGGCCTTATAAAGTGCTTAGACGTACTGGCACCGTTAACTATGAGATTGAGACCCCTACCAGGAAAAATCCTTCTAAGATTTACCATGCTAACCTCCTCAAGAAATGGGTTAAAAAAACACCAAAAGCTGTTTTGCTAGTTTTACCAGAAACCGATAAGGAAGATATTGATGTAGCTTATGATAGACTGGAACAAATTGTAAAAGCTGTTGCTGTAAAGGTGAATCTTTCCTTAACCTCATAACAAACTGCAGACATTCATAATGTGCTAAAGACACTTAACAGTACTTTTACCACAGTACCAGGCCAAGCAAAAGGGGTTGAGCATGTTATAGGGACAAGGAATGCTCATCCAATAAGACAAAAGTCATACAGGTAAGCAGAGCGGTTAAGAGCTGATGTGGTTAATGAAATACAAAAAATGAAAGAATTAGGTATCATAGAAGAGTCAAGGAGTGCTTGGTCATATCCAATAGTAATTGAAAACAAGAAAGAAGGGGGTGTTAAAATCTGCCTTGATTTTAGGAAACAATCAATTGTCAGAATTTGACCATTATCCTATGCCCAGAATAGGTGATTTGGTGGACAGACTGGGGAGTACCAAGTATATCAGTACCCTTGATCTCACCAAGGGTTACTGGCAAATCTCTTTAGCTAAAGAATCCAGAGACAAAGCTGCATTTGCCACTCCTGTTGGATTCTATCAGTTCACCACCATGCCATTTGGTTTGTATGGTGCACCAGCTACATTCCAGCGGTACATGGATGTAATTTTATCCCCTCACACTGGTTATTGTGCTGTGTACCTGGATGTTGTTGTGGTATACAGTGCAGACTGGAAAAGCCACCTGTAACACCTATGTGCAGTTATCCAAGCTATCAAAAATGGAGGTCTGACTATTAATCCTACCAAATGTGCACTGAGCATGCAGGAAATCAGATATTTGGGCTATGTGTTGGGAAATGGAAAAGTTAAGCCAGAGGTTTCTAAAATAGAAGCTGCAGTTAACAGCCCTATCCCCTAAAACAAAGAAACATGTCAGGTCATTTTTAGGGCTGGCTGGTTATTATCGGAGATTATACAATGGGGTATGAAAATCCTGTAACCTCATTGGTCAAAACACATCATATGACTGTGGTATATCCTGCAATAACCCACGGCTGAGAAATGGCATTTATAAAAAACATATTTAAACACATTTAAAATTTATTTTACACATAGGTCCATGGTATAATCACAATAAGGCACTCCAGGGTGTGGGTTATTTGGTGATTTACCCACTTCTTGTGTGGTTAAGTCACTCAGCTGTACCTCGTGACACACCACACAAGGCGTGGGTAAATCCCCCAATAACCCACATCCTGTTGTGCCTTATTGCCTAATTTGTTCCCAACTGTGCAGAGTTAGCTACTCCCCCTCACTGAACTTATGAAGAAACAGTTCCCAAATAATGTGAAATGCACCTCAGAGTGTGATAAAGCTTCTCATGCCATTAAGGCTGCATTATGTTCCACCCCTGTTTTAAGAAGCCTAGACTTTGAGAAACCATTTTTGTTACAAACAGATGCATCAGAGGTAGGACTAGGTGCAGTACTGAGTCAAAATATAGCTGGGATGAAACATCCTATTCTGTACATAAGTAGAAAGTTGCATGCCAGAGAGAAAAGGTACTCCACCATTGAAAAGGAATGTTTAGCAGCAAAGTGGGCCATGGAGTCCCTTAAGTTTTTACTAGGAACTGACTTTGTACTCAGATCACAATCCTCTCTGTTGGCTTAACCAAATGAAAGACAAAAATTCCAGAATCATAAGGTGGTACCTGGCACTACAGCCATTTAAATTCAAGGTGATAACAAATCCGGTAAAGAGAATAGCAATGCTGATTTTCTGTCAAGATATGGATCAGGAATTGAAGGTTCTGAAGTTTGAAAAACAAAGGTATGAGTTTAAACTTCACTGTTTGCTGTACTGTTGTAGAAAAAAAGGATACTGCTCAAGTGCTTAATTTCTAAAAATTAGAAGCTAATATTAGTTGAGAATTAATAGAAAGTTTTGGAAACCTGTTTGATTAAACAGGTTCCCTCTTAAGGAGGGGGGTGTATGTGACATGGTTGAATAGGGCCCTGTCCCAGTTGTTATGGAGAGTTTGAATGCAGGGATCTGTTCTTTCCTTTTTTGTCTCTTCTCTGGTTGCGCAACCAAGTTTTCCAGTGAGACCTGGGACTTGATCACCTCGACAGTCTGGCAGTTCTTTGCCTCTCACTGTCTCTCAGTCTTCCGTTGCTGTTTTTTTTC
The DNA here is from genome assembly GCA_016271365.2 of Neoceratodus forsteri. Classification (NCBI taxonomy): domain Eukaryota; kingdom Metazoa; phylum Chordata; order Ceratodontiformes; family Ceratodontidae; genus Neoceratodus; species Neoceratodus forsteri. Next base: position 32,978,187 of record JADMNL010000023.1, read on the forward strand.
CCCCCTTGCATATCTGCTGATATAAAAAGATATGCACATTATGTGGAAATGTAACTGATATTGGGATTCCTTTGTTTAGAAATTATACAGTGTTAATTTTTGAAATGTATATAATTATAGTTTGAGATGATTGCAAAAAGCTATTGGAAATTCAAGAGGTTACCGAAGTGAAATTTTTAAGCCTTTTGCAGAAGAGCTGTGAAAAAGGAGCCTCAGTTCTGGGACATTGTGTTCCTGCCAGCACCTGTCTGAAATGTACTAGAACATATTAGAAAAAACAGAATGCTTGTTAAGAAGGGGGATTGCAAGGATTTATAAGACAGAGCTACAAATGCTTGCAAGAGGGACATAGAGATTCAAGGAAAACTCAGATACATCTTCCATTTATTTTGCCATTGTAAATAGTTATATTGAACAAGCTTTTTGTTTACGTGACTGCTAGTACAAATAAATACTCTTGTGAATTTTACAACTGCTCCTGATTTTTCCTATGCTTCCTGACCTGTGCCTCAACGACAGACACCATGCTGTATTCCCAGCACAACCACTTTCCTCTTACTCCTCTGTAGTGTCAGATGAGGTTGAGTCATGTTTGCCTGAACTATCTTCACTGACGTTGCTTCATTCAGGTTCATACTGAAATGGCCAAAGTCCGGATTTTGATAGTACAGGCTCATATTCATCAGCGCTGAAGTCAGACTTTGACAACATTCAGCTGTACAGATACATAATTCATACATACAGTACTATTAGTACAGAATAGATATGTGCAAAGATGATGCACCTTAACACATTAGCTGATTTGCAGCTACATGATCTTTGTAATGGTCATGTCATGGGGGAAAAAATAGTGTTACAAAGCTGTCTAGTGCAGCGGTGGTATAACTATGCAGCAATCACATGCCTTGAATTGCTGTTGAACAGTGACCGTACCAAAAGTTCCAGTAATTGAGAGGACAGAAATTGAAGTGCAGAATGTGGCTTCCGTCACAGCACTGTTACACCACTGCATATAGATATGATGTCAGAATATGATGTTCCACCATACAGGCACATAGATTCCATACACATCACTGGTACACAAGGTCAGCTTGGCACACCTAGGCTGCACAGTTTGCCAACCATGTGCAAGATTATAAAGCTGTAATGTGACCCTGTGCAAAGCCTGCACTTGGAGGGACTACCATGCCCATGTCTGGATAACTACTCACAAGCTATTCCATGACATGTAGTGCACTGCATGGTGATGAAGGTGGTACAAACTGTGGCTATAAAACTGGGGAATGTGTACTAATTTTCCCTTCCACCCACACCATGGCACCTTTGCCTGCATCAATTGAGACTGGCCAGCAAAAGTCGCTGTCTGTCTACCCTTGCTTGGGAAATGTAGCAATCCTCTAAAGCATGGGAGGCACCATGGCTGGATTACACACGCAGGAGGCAGGCTCGAAGCCTTGAATAGGAGTAATGCAGCAGTAGCAGTAGAACTGTGTGAGACTGTGTGGTGAGTTCACAATGATTTTAGTGGCATCTGCAACTGTAAGGTCAAATTCTAAATTTAAAAAAATCCAAATACATTACCCACAATGCAGCAGCAAGCAGTAGCACTGTATGTATTGTAGGACTCAAAAGAGTGGAGAGACCAGCAAAACATAAAAAACTTTGTCAGCCATCTAAAAACTAAAGTTTGGTAGTTGGGGGCAGTCATGGAACTACAAATTAGCAGAAAGGCACTTGGCATGGGCCAAATGTATCATCATGAGTATTATAATATTGAGTAGTTAGGCAGATATGTGGAGGCACCAGCAGTAGTTGCAGGTGTCAGCGGCTGAGGATTGGATGATTCTCACTAAAACAATCAAGGGACCAGTACATAGGTTTGTTCACTCAAATTAGCAACATTGTGTGTTACAACATCGTAAATAACAGTATGATAAAAGAAAAGGCACACAACTATATATAAGCATCAGCAGACACTATGACATGGAATGAGATGAATATGTGGTTATTCTTTACTACCAGCCATAGTTCAAAAACACATATACTCCAGTGAGTAGCACAAAGCATATAGACACATCAAGTTCTTTTCCTAAGCAAATAATGTAGAAAGGTGTGTACAACTACATGATACCAACAACAGTTTGCTATGGCTTGGGAAAAAACAGATGATATGAGGAGATGTCAACTGGACTTTTCATTTGCCTGCAACAAAACTTGTGACAGTGCAATACTGGCATCACTGGCGACTGCAAAACAGGGTGCTAGACTCTTAGAGGCAACATCAGAACAGACAGATCAACACACAGATAGGCATTCAGAATGGTATGCAGATACCGTCATTTTCTGGCTATTGTACTTTTTTATTTTTGTAATTGTGTGACTGCTGTGACATGTATAGGTGACAAACAACTCTACCACTCCCTTGTTTATTTCAGGGAGGCATCTTACAATCAGCAGCTATGCTAACTTCATCATCATTACATGCTTCTTTTTTAATTATCACATTTTCACCTAATTACATTACTCTGATGTCCATTGACTCCCCAATGCTGTGGTAACTGTAACCCCCCAGCCCTATTCAGGTGCATATTGATCACAAAGTGCACACAAGTGGCCATTAGAATGCTGCAAACTACAATCCATTTTGCCTCATGCCTGCTGAGTGTTACAAATTTGTAAGGTGCAAGGCAATGCCAAATCCCCACTGCAAACCATGTATTTGCATCTTTACCTTGTAAAATGTTAGTAGCATAGTGTTGTCCACTACAGTCCATGCTGAGGGAATGTATGTTGCATGCGGGATAGTAAAATACATAACGTTTTTTACATTGACTGGCACATTTCAACCCCCCACAGCAATCACTATCACAAATATGGTTTGACTTGAGATTCAGGCTTTAGACCTGCTAAGACAAGTAATACAAGTGCTCTGTGATGAAAAATCCTGTAGCACTCTTCTTCTGACTTTTTTGATGATGCCCGTTCCCACCCCTCTAAATGTTATGGTTCACATAAGTATATTTTCATACCGGGGCACCAAAGAGTGCAAACCATGAATCATGTGCCACACGCCATAAATTCACCAGTGTCCACAGAACTCAAGAACCTTTCCTCACTGAATTCAAGATAATATTCGACAAATAAGGAATCACACCTCGGAAGCATTTTTGGTTATTGCATAATGGTGATATTGATTGTTATAAAATTGCAATTATACAGGTGGCCATGATAACAGACATCAAAACTTAAAGAGACAGAGAGGCACTTGATCTTTCATTGTGGAGCACTTGTAGCAGGAGATTTACACCACAAATAGCGAGGAAGAACAACTTTTATCCAAACCCCAACCACGATTGCCAAAGAAACTATGACTTGCTGTTGTGCTGCACCTGACATGGACCCATTCACGCACATAGAGTGGTGCAGAGCAGTAAGCATGTACTCCCTTCCTGGTCTATTCCAAAACCAAGACAACATAGAGGTAACCGTGATGCAGGTCTACCTTTCAAAAAACAAGACTCCAACCTCAGACTGGATACTGGCAAAACATGAAAGGGGACAATATATAGCCTTACCATTTTGAAATGAGTGCTTCAAAGAAATCGCACAGCACTGACAGAACAGTACTGGGGCTGTAACAAAACTGACGGAGACTGCACACAATTATCAGTGTGAATTAATACATGCATCAGGGACGCCAGTGTAGTATATTAGACATTCTGCAGATTGTAGCCTTGGTGTTGCAGCAACTACAGAAAGCATTGTGGTTTCGGCTGCACCATACCACCATGAAAACATAGAACAGTGAATGAAGAAAATGTCTGACACTAAAATTCAGCAAAGTCGCAGTACCCCACACTCTGAGTTGATACTAACCTGGAGAGCAGAGCTCGATGATTTCTGTGCAGTGAAGGGCCACCAAAAATCCAATAAAGCGAACAATGAGAGAGAGACTGCTAATTGAAAGTTTCAATGAGGGTACACTGACTAAACAATACTTGAGTTTGTCACTGATGTCACTTCCGGCAAGAGCTGTCAATCAAGCTCCAAAAATGGAGGCGTGACAAGAGAGATCAAAATAAACTTTTCTTTGCTGGTTTTGCATTTATGGACAATGAACATTGTGTGCTAAGCATTTCAGGACACCAAATAACAGACATGATGCCTAGATTGCTGACAATTCCCCTTTAAATGCTCTGATTTCCCCTTCCATTTTCTAAGCCCTCTTACCATTGGTGGAGTATTGCTGTATAGCAGTTCCCAGACAACTTACTATTGGTGGATCGCTGTAGAGCTGTTAGTTCAAGTGGCATCTCATTATCCTACTCCCATTGCTCAGTGAGCTAAGTGCCTTTTGTGCCCACTTATTCCACCCTACTTGTGGGTTTCGGGCGTGTGAAGTGTCAAGTTGATCACTGCCCTTGCGTCCCATCCTATCCGTCATATATGTGAACATATGCAGTATGGCTCCTTAGCTCAGCGTAGTTCATGAGCACATGTAGTGCAGTTACTTAGCCTAGTTCTGTTTGTTAGCTTATACTGTGCCGGACTTGTAGCAACATCATAAGAAAATCGCCTGCCATTCTGATTGACTAGTGATTTCCCCCCGTGTCCAGGACTACACAATGCCAACCTTTTTATTATTCCTTTGCTGCATAGCAGGCTCCCTTTTCAGTTCTCTGAAGCCACACACTGACCACATACAGGTGGCCCACTCCACAGCTCCATACAAGAAAAACTATTATTCATTACCAGGCTATCCTCCTGTTTTGGAACCTTCTATACAGCTGCCATGCCACCCTGGAACCACTGTTTCTCATATCTTATGTCTTAACTCTCTAACCTTGCCACATCTGCCTCCCCACACCTCCATTCTTTGTGACACTAGGGTGCTTCTTTATGCAGCATTGGGTCCATTCAACTACCAAATTGTTTATTCATCTCCTTATTTTCCTCACTGTAAAAGGGAACATACCCATTTCCTTAAACTGCTTTTAAGTGCTCTAAGAAAATTCTTCTGATATTTTTACTTTGCTCAGGTAACATTGAGTTGAACCCAAGTCCTACTGCTCTGATCGGAGCTCCTACTGAACTAGCTCACCTCAAGGGTACAAAACTCACTCTCATAAATGCTTGCAGTCTTCTGAAGAAGCTCGACTCTGTACAGTCCTGGATCTTTCATACTAATCCAGATGTACTGGTAGTGATTGAAACATGGCTCAAACCTTCTATTCTGGACCATGCCATAAACATTCCATCCTGCAATGTCTTCCAAATTGACAGACTAACCACAGGGGGAGGAGTAACTATATATATTCACGATAAATTTTCAGCATCCATTACTAACTCCACCTCATTGTCTAAGGAATTTGAAAGCCTGACCCTAAAGGTTCAACTCTCCTCTCTATCACTTTGAATCATAGGTTGTTATCGACCCCCCTTGGTGGGACTAAAGGTACTGAATCACTTGCACAATGAACTGAACACACTGTCCTCAGAGGTCATCATCATCATGGGTGACCTCAACTTTGACTGGCTCTCTGCTAGCTCTGAACCCATTTAGGAAATCTGTGACACATTCAGGCTTACACAATTAATTTCAGAAGCCACACATCCCAAGAAGAAAAACTCTGCCAACAGCACCTTGATTGATCTTATCCTAGTTAATAAACCCCACCTCTTTGCCCATTTAGGAGTCCTTTTCACTGACCTTATTGATCATTGTTCCATTGCTTGTGTGAGGTTTGCTTCCAGACCAGTCTCATCTTCAAGATATATTTACAAGAGAAGTAAACATACTTTTGATCCTCAGGCTTTCCTCTCAGACTCACAAAACTCACACTGGCAAGATTTCTACCTGGCTAAGACAGTGAGCGAGACCTATGAGTCCTTCCAAAATATAGTACTTGCTGCAATAGATAGACACACTCAAAGAAAAAATCGTGCCTGTGGTTTACAGCCAGCCTGAAGGCTGCTTTAGTTAATAGGGACACACTTTGAAAAAGAGCATGTAAAACCAAGTTTCCTTCTGACTGGTCGGCATTTAGAACAGCTAGGAACCTCTGCACAAAAAAGCCAGCTATTATCAATCTCAACTGGATTCTTCCACGAAATGCTCTACTAAGTTTTGGAAGACCATAAAAAATCTTGAAGGTCATGCATCTGCTAATTCCCTCCAGGCTAAAATCTCCTCTGGTGGCTCTTTCACTACTGATAAACAGACAATCCTTGAACTCTTCAATAATCACTTTGCCACCACTGGGCTCGCATTTGACTCCTCACCTGCTAACAGCTGCCACACACAACTTTGTGTTCAGAATTCTGCTAGACCAGCCATTGTCACCACATACCTTGATGTTGCCTTCTCCTTCAGCCCTGTAACACTGAAACAAATGGAAGATTTACTTCTAGCCTTGGACTCTAGAAAAAAGTGCGGGTGCCGACCTCATTGACCCATATTTCCTAAAGCTTGGTTCCCATGTCTTGTCTGTGTCTATCACCCACCTCTTCAATCTATCCCTAGCTCAAGGAGACCTACCCTCGATTTGGAAAACTGCTCATATCATTCCTCTGTTTAAGTCTGGCGATCCAAGTGACCTATGCAATTATAGGCCAATATCTTTACTTCCTGTCCTCTCTTAACTGCTTGAGAAATTGGTTAACATGCAGCTTACGAAATACTTGGACACCACCAACATGCTTACTCCAGCTCAAGCAAGATTCAGAGCTTGACACAATACAATATCCACACTTGCAAAGGTCACTAATGACTAGCAGAATGCTTTAGATGCAAAGAAATATGCATGTACCTTGTTCCATGATCTAAGCAAGGCATTCAATACAGTGAACCATGTCCTGCTGCTGGACACTCTTCAGAGAATTGGGCTTGACTCCCTAGCACTGAAATGGTTTATCAGTTACCTTACTGGGAGACCTCAACAGGTTAAAGCACAAGGGGATCTTTCACCTCTAAAATCACAGCAGAGAGGTGTGCCGCAGGGGTCCATCTTGGGACCTCTGCTCTTTATTCTTTATATTAACAACACTGATTCAGGAATCAAATCAGCCGACGTTCATCTCTTCGCGGATGACATGAACATCTACATTGCTAGGCCCACTCCAGAGTAGGCCCGTATGGACCTACAACTTGACTTTAATCATCTGCTATTAAACCTATTGTACCAAAAACTTCTATTAAATGCAAAAAAAACGAAGGCCATATTTTTCTCTCCTTTAGTTCATGGTCAGAATCCTTCATTGCATGGCATAACACCTCAAATGCTATCACTTCTTGGCAAACCTATTGAATATGTGACTAAATTTAAATGTCTGGGGGTCTGGATCGATCACAAACTCACCTTTTCTAACCACACTGAGGAACTTTAAAAGAAGCTAAGTCAGAGACTGTTCTTGTTCTTCCAGATTAAGAACCTTCTAACTTATGATGCCAAAAAAGGCTGGTCCAGACCACCTTTCTGTCTTTACTGGACTATGCTGACTTCCTTTATGACCAAGGCCCTGCCTCCGCACTTTCTAAACTTGATTTGCTCCATCACCGAACTCTAGAATTTATAACTGGATTATCATACGTTACCCACCACTGCTCCCTGTACTCTGCAGTAGGTTGGACCTCCCTTAAATTCAGAAGGCGAAAGAAACGTCACCTTCTGGACTTTGAGAGCTATTACCGAGAAGCTTCCTCAGTAGATCTCCGACTGTCTGCCTCCCTGCACTGTAGGCAATTACTCCTTGCGCAGCCTCTCCTACATCTCCCTATCCATTCCTAAAGTTAACTCACACTTTGGCAAAGCATCCATAAGCTATGCACTTCCCTACCTGTGGAATAAATTGCGAAAAAAAAAAACCTAAATATTTCACCTTCAAAAAGCTATTTTCACGCTCCATCAATGAATCCTGCAACTGTTTCCCCCAGCGGCCTGTTAAATTAGGGAGGCAGTATAGTGCAGTGGTTTAAGGCTCTGAGCTGCAAATCTGGAGACATGGGTTTGAATCCCACAGCCCCCACTTGCATATACTTTGTGACCCTGAGTAAGTTACTTAACTCCCCTGTGCTCCCAGGTCACACCTGTAAACAAGCTTTCAGCTTAGTGTGCCACTCCTAGTTAAACAATTAAAAAAATAAATAAATGCCAGTCTTCTGTTATTCATCTTTGTTGACACCCCTCTCTATCCCTCCCTCTACCTTTTCTTCTTCTTATCTCTCCTCTTGAGTCACTCATGTATATATTGTGTAGCTTTGTACACATTATTTCAGCATTTATTTCTGCATTTTTTGTTCTTTTGCTGTTTATTTATCATGTAGTTCTATACAGCTTTTGCGTAATACTGTACTAAGTTTGTTGTCTGCTGTTGTACATTTTGTAATCCGCTGTTGTGTCTCTACCTTTTATATTGTTCTACTGTTTATGTATATCTGTCCAGGTCCACCTTGCATATTAACTCGCTCAATGGTGTTTCGCCTTGGTAAAATAAAGATTGATTGATAGATAAAAACATAGAAACTTAGAAGATGATGGCAGATAAGGACTGTGTGGCTCACCTAGTCTGCCCCTTTTCTCTATGTAATGCAATACTGCAGACTCTAGCTGATCTGCGGCTTACTTTCTCTTCCCTACAGTGAGAGTACTCTCATGTCTATCCCATGCATTCTTGAATTCCCCTACCATTTTTTCCCCCACAACTTCTGCAGCAAGGATGTTTCAAGCATCCACTATGGTGAGCTGAGGACATTGAAAACCAGGGGGAAGAGGTTAGAGAGGCATTGGAGGAAGACCCAGTATCTGGAGGACAAGCTGGCTCTGATTACTCATTATGATGAGTATCAGAATGTAGTCATCCAAACAAATGCAGCTTTTATGTCTAGGATGATTGTAGCTGGGAAGAACTGACCAGCTCAGCTCTTTTGGATTGTAGACAGGCTATTACATCTGGCCTGTCTGGAACCCGTCAGAGATTTTTCAGCTCACAAGTATGAGGAGTTCACTCTGGTCTTCTCAGAGAGAGTGTGACCTCCGTGAGGGCTGGGATTTCTCCAAGCAGAATATCATTCTCCAACAGTGGCGGCCCCCGAGTGGACAGATGCACTCAGTCGCCCGGCGGAGAGTTCCAGCCGATAACAATGGTGGAGGTCTGTTGGGTGATCTCTGGGCTTAAACCAACATTCTGCGACCTTGACCTGGGCCTGACGAAACTACTAGTTGGCTGCGTCGAGCTCCTGAGTCTGGTTTTTTTGAGATTGTCAGGAGCTTCTTGTCGGCGGGGGGTTTTCTGGAGTCCCTTAAACAGACTCTGGTTAAGCCCCTGCTGAAAAAAACATCTTTGGGCCTCGAGGTCTTGGCAAATTATCAGCCTATCTCGAATCTCCTTTTTTGGGGAAGGTTCTTGAGAAGGTGGTCGCAGAACAGCTCGAGGGTCACTTCATGAACTTCCAAATTTATGAACCATTCCAGTCCAGATTTAGGGCCTTGCACAGCATGGAGACCACTCTGGTCAGGGTGTTGAATGACCTGGTCTGGGTGAGGGATAGAGGAGAGCAAATGATTCTCATCCTCCTCAATCTCTCCTCAGCATTTGACACTGTGTACCATGGGGTGTTGGACAGGTTGAGGGAGTATGTAGGACTCACCAGCAAGGTCATCAGCTGGTTTGAGTCCTTCCTCCAGGGCAGGTCTTGGAGGGTGACACTGGGGGATTATTCCTCAGACCCAATGGACCTGCACTGTGGAGTTCCCCAATGTTCTGGCCTCTCCCCCATGTCATTCGCAGTATACATGCTGTCCCTGAGCAAGGTTATAAGGCAGTATGAGCTGAGTTTTCATTGCTAGGCTGATGATACTCAGCTCTACTTGTCCTTTGCACCTGGGAGATCTGACGTGGTCGACATGCTGAATGACTGCTTGACCGAGGTTCAGGTCAGGACAGCGTCGAACTGGCTGGGACTTAACCAGGGGAAAATTGAGGTCCTGGTGGTTGAGCCAGGCAGAAGGGGAGGAATGGGGGCCTCTGGGGATAGATTGGGGCTTTTTATTGGCCTGACTGAACTAGAGATCTCCCCAAAGGTGAAGAATTTGGGCACGGGGTTATAATGTTGCAGAGAAAACTGTGTGGCAGATACTGCTGCAGAAAAAAAATGTGCAAGCTAAAATAATGTTGGTGAAAACACCAATAATACAAGGATCACGCATACCCCATTGATTACAAAGAGACTGCTATGGTTCTCTAAAGACGTAGCAGAAAAAGTAAGAGCAACAAAACTAGCATTTAGAAAGCACAAAAAGACACAGAAGGAGGAGGATACAGAAAACTACCAGGAAAAACAAAGGGAGGCAGGGAAGGCAGTTAGATGCACAACGACACAAACAGAGGAGAATATTGCCCAGTCAGTAAAAGAAGGGGATAAAACTTTCTTTAGACATATAAGTGAGAAGAGGAAGATCAAAGCAGGAATAGTAAGGATAAAAGGGGAAGAAGGGGTTTGCGAGAAGGAGGACCAAAAGAAAACAGACCTATTGTACAAATACTTTTGTTCATTATTTACAGAAGGAGGATAGCTGATGGGCCAAAGATAAAGGACAAGGGCATAAATGGTAGGGAGGTGGACACCAGTCCTTTTACAGAGGAGGAAGTCCTCAAGGTACTAGCACAATTAAAAGTAGACAAGGCAGTGGGACCTGATGGGGTGTATCCCAGGATACTGAGGGAGCTCAAAGAGGTGCTGGATGCACCACTGACAACTCTGTTTAACTTATCATTAGAAACAGGGGAGGTTCCTAGTGAATGGAGGAGGGAAGATGTGGTCCCACTTCACAAAAGTGGGAAAAGGGAAGGAGGCAGGAAATTGCAGACCTGTCAGCCTGACTTTGGTAGTGGACAAAGTAATACAAATACTACTGAAGGAAAGGATAGTGGAATACCTTGTAACCAGCAGATTACAGAATCAAAGGCAACATGGTTTCACAGGGGGGAGGTCTTGCCAGACAAACCTGATCGAGTTCTTCAACTGGGTGACCAGGGTAGTGGATCAGGGAGGAGTGGTAGATGTGGCCTACCTGGATTTTAGTAAGGCCTTCGACACTGTTCCACATAGAAGACTGGTGAATAAGCTGACCTGTCTAGGAATGGGTCAAAAAGTTATAAACTGGATAAGAAGTTGCTTAAGCATCAGGAGTCAGAGGGTGGTGGTAAATGGTATCCACTCTGGAGAAAGCAAGGTGACCGGTTGGGTGCCTCAGGGCTCAGTACTAGGTCTGGTCCTCTTCAATGTCTTTATTAGTGACATTGTAGAAGGGCTAGAAGGGAAAGTATGCCTGTTTGCAGATGACACAAACATCTGCAAAAGAGTAGACACACCAAGGGGGTGGAAAAAATGAAGGATGATTAGAAAAAGTTAGAAGAATGGTCAAAGGTTTCATAGCTGGGTTTCAATGCAAAAAAGTGCAAAATCGTGCATTTGGGGAACAGAAGCCAGGGGACTACATAGAAACAGACGGACTGCAGATAAGGACCGCTTGGCCCACCTAGTCTGCCCATTTCCCTACCTAGAGGATAAGCTGCAGATCCTATTTAACCAACAGCTTATTTCTTCCTACTCCCCACAAAAATTGCCTTATGTCTGTCCCATGCATTCTTGAATTCTCTCACAGACTTAGACCCCACAACCTCCTCAGGAAGGCTGTTCCATGCATCCACCACCCTCTCTGTGAAAAAATACTTCTTCACATTGCCCCTGAGCCGTCCCCCCTCTATCTTCAAATTGTGCCCCCTTGTTTTTGCACATCTCTTTTTCTAAAAGATGCTACCCTCTTGGACTTTGTTGATTCCACTGAGGTACTTTAACATTTCTATCATGCCCCCCCCTTTTCTCAAGGGTATACATATTAAGCTCCTTTACTCTCTCCTCGTATGGCTTTTCTTTCAGACCCTGCACCATTTTAGTTGCCCTCCTCTGAACTGCCTCCATCCTGCCTGTGTCCTTACAGAGATGGGGTCTCCAGAACTGGACGCAGTACTCCAGATGGGGTCTCACCTACTGTCTGTACAGGGGGATAACAACTTCCTGTTTTCTGCTGGTGATGCCTCTCCCTAAAACATCCAAGTATCCCCCCAGCCCTCCCTACCACCTTCTCACACCAAGGACCAATTGGGAGGTGAAGTACTGGCAACCACCAAACAGGAAAGGTACCTGGGGGTAATCATTTCTGATGACCTGAAGGTAGTCAAGCAGTGTGATAAGGCAGTGGGGAAGGCTAGCAGGATGCTCAGGTGCATAGAGCGAGGAATCACCAGTAGGAAGAAGAAGAAGGTAATATTACCCCTGTACAGATCACTGTTAAGACCCCACGTCGAGTACTGTGTCCAGTTATGGAGGCCCCACCTCTGGTAGGACATTGATATGGTGGAGGCAGTACAGAAGAGGGCTACCAAAATGGTGCAGAGCCTATATCAAAAGCTCTGTGAGGAGAGTCTCAAGGAACTAAATATGTACTCTGGAGAGGAAAGGAGGGAAGAAGGGGGGGATATGATTAAAATATTCAAATACCTAACAGGTATTAAGGTACAGGAAGTTAGCATTTTTTTATAGAGATAGAAGCTCAATGACAAGGAGCATACTATGAAGCTGGGGCGGGATCAGAGGAAATGAGAGGAAATACTTCTTCATGGAGGGGGTGGTGGACACCTGGAACAGCCTTTCATCAGAGGTGGTGGGTACTAAAATGCTGACAGGATTCAATCATGCATGGCACAGATACAAGGGACCTTGGTAGTAAGGCAAGGGAAGGAGACAATTGGAGATTGAGTAAGGTCTGCGGTGCCACAATAGCAGGGAAAACTGGGCAGACTAGGTGGGCCAAGAGATCCTTATCTGCCAACAATGTCTAGGTTTTTATATACTCTAGAAGAGACGAGAGCAAGAGGGGACATGATAGACACCTACACATACCTCACAAGGGTAAACAAGGTATAAGAGGGGAGTCTCTTTCAAATGCAAAAGAGCACCAGGAGCAGGGGGATGCAATGAAGCTGGAAGGGGGGCAGATTAGGAGGGATCTGAAGAAGTAATACTTCACTGAAAGAGTGGTGGACTACTGGAACAGACTGCCAGGGAAGTGATGAAGGTAAAAACAGTAAGGGGCTTCAGAGACATGGGACAGACATAGGAGAATCTTAGTAAATAGGCAGGGAGAGTTGCCAGAAAAAAAGTTAGCATCTTCGGAGACAGACTTGGCAGGGACCATTTCAGCAGTCTGGGTGGGTCAAGTGATCATTTTCTGTCAACATATTCTACGATTCTGATACATGCAAGAAAACTGATAAATAATTACAAATATTTAACCATAAAACAAACTATTACACATCTACAAAAGCAAGCTTAATAAGTACAAACTAAATGGGCCCAGAATTAATCTCTGTAAATTTAATTTATGTATCGAAAACTGAATACTTTACAAAGTCTTTTCCTTTTTTTGTTAATATAGTTAATACATATGTAGAAGTTGAAAAAATTCTTGTTCCAGTACGTTATATTTTCCACCTAGCCATATTTTCAGCCATTTGATTAGTCAGTCCTTTATAGTAAAGTTAAAAAAATACAAAACTTAGCCTGCTTTTTTTTTTTTACTGTAGAACAGTAGGTGGCACTGTGAGCATTTCAGTCTTTCCCATATTCTGCCAGCATTCTTTCACAGTTGTTGCAGAATGCTGAAATCACATTTACAGTACCCAGATGGGAGGTTTTCTATCAAGCAGTCCAAAAAAAGGTCACTTTAATATCTCTGATCAAATAGCTATCAATGCTAAATATTTAGAAGCCCAAAACTGTGTTATTATGGTCATGAACTAGAAGAGCGCTCAAGCTTATTAACAGATATTTATGTGATTGCAGGTGGAAATATTTGGATGCCCAATTTCGGATCAGACTGTAGATTATTTTGCATGTCTAGCTGCATCTCAACCTTGTTTGACTGGCAGGATTTTTGTAACAATTGATCAAGTGGATGACGTTACTGAAAGTCTCACTGCAGGGGCTGCACCTACAGATTCAGAAAACAACTTTCAGCTTCAATTATTTTGTTCTCATTCTCTTTTTGATTTGCTCCACTTTTATTCTATGCACCCCCCCCCATCCAGATGGGTCTGTGACTGATCCTTTCAGGGCTCAGAAATGCTCTTGTGGCAGGGTAGACAAGCACCTTGAAAAGAACAGAATTCAGTGATGTTGGTGGTCCAGGTGGAAGTAACAGTGATCAATGCATGATGTCACCTAGCAGTGACGTCTGGCATGTCTGCAGCTGACTGTGCTCTCCTCCCTACTCTGGAGGCGGATGTGCTTCTAGGGCATTGCACCCAGCCTCACTAGCAGTCAACTGGGAGCTAGGCTTGCGAGAGGTTCAAAAACCTGGGTCCCCAAATTGGAAGCTGGACATGCCTTTCAGCTGGGCTATTGGCTGAGCCTATAGTTTCAGTTCTAGTGTGGTTCAGTTGGTAGGAAATCTGCCTCTGGGCCAGAAGGTTGTGAGTTCTAGTTCTGCGCTTAGACTGGGCCCATGCCAGATCACACTGACACTCGAGTACAGTACTAGGGATGCTGTACTGTCAGGGTGTACTGTCCTTCAGATGAAATGTTAAACCAAGGTCCTGTCTGCTCAAATCTCTCAGCATTAAAAATCTTAACACTGGCCTTCAAAGTTCATAGCAAATGTCCAGAATGTGTAGCACTTTCTTATTTTAAAGAATAATATATCTACAAATAGTGGGTCCCAGACATACAGAAACAAAATAATGAAGAAGACAACCCTGTTGGTATTGTCTGTCACTGGACAGTGAACAATTGGTCCTACCATAGACTAAGTTTGCCATTCATGGTATGATCCAAATGAGATAGAATGCCAAGAAGCAGCTACTCATGCTCGATGCCCCTGCAAAACATGGTTTGCCTGAGGTTCTGCCCGTGAAGCCCAGTATTTTGCCAGTGAATGCCCATGCTTCTATCTGGAGAACAACTATGCAAATAAATGTTACAGTGCTTTATTACATCACCATATGTAAGTGGAGGACCTTGGCACAAGTGTACAGCGCTGACACTGTAGTTCAACCAAGTCAACCTCAACAACCCAACTGAATGGAACTGACCCAAACTTGTTTGACTTTAAAGACTCACCACTGCCTAAAGAGTGGGAAGATTATGTGAGGCAAACATTTGCCCAGGGAACCCAAGTATTTTCCATGAGTGAATGTGATATTGGATGTGTGAAGGGAGAATATCACAAAATTTATTTGCATGACAAGAGGCCTTTCAGAGAAAGATCCAGATGTTTGGCGCCCATTGACACTGACAACATCTGAAGACATCTGCAAGAAATATTGGCAGCTGATATCATCAGCAAGCCACACAGCCCAAATGCCCTGCCCTTTGTGGTGGTACTGAAAAAGAATGGCAAAATGGATATGTGTGTGGACCATTGTACTTTCAACAAACAATCAATCCCTGATTAATATACAATTCCTAGAATCCTGATGCTCTGGTCTGTTTATACGGATGTCATTGGTTTTCAATATTAGACATGAGGGGTGGGTATAACCAGATACCCATGATAAATTCAGACTGGGAGAAAACAGCCTTTATCAGCCCATTGGGTTCTTATGAATTTTTGAGGATGCCCCATGGCATCTCGAGAGCACAAGACACTTTCTAGAGACTCATGGAGTGAGTTGTGGGTGATGTGAATCTGTTTGAGTCTTGTTTACATGGATGACTTCATCATCTTTGGAAAAATGCTGTCCCACAGTCAAAGATGGGGAGAATCATTCTCTGCACAATGGCAAGTCTTGCTGGTGTAACCCCTAGATGGCGCTATCCCAGGGGCTACTACCCCTGCCTGATTTGCCACTAACAGGTTGAGGGGCCTGGATCCAATGGCGGGTGCCTCCACCCAGAGGTCAGGGTTTGCAATAGTTAAACTTACTTGGTCACAGCCCCCTGGGACACTGCAACCCCCCTTTCTTCCCACTAGTGGCCCACACAATATATCAGAATTACCTTCACAGTATACACTTACCCCCAGGGCTGGTTCAGGCACTGGGACCACCTGTAAAATAAGATACAGTGCAACAATCACAGTACAATACTTTAACATAGACAAATACCTCAGGCAGTATAACTTTGCTGAAACAAGCAGCTCTGATTTATTTAGGGGGAATATAACAAGGACAGGGGGAAATCAGGTTAATTAGCTTATACTTTACTCATCTACCTATGGCTCTGTGCACAGGCCTATCCCTACCAGTTACTGTCCCTGGGTACCCAAGCCCTAGTGGCTAGTCCAAACCGTGGCAGCTGGTAGGGGCCCTTTCACACAGAGAAAAGAAAAATTAGTTAAACAGTCAGCAGTACAGTAGCTCTATTTGGATTCAATGTGGCAATTCAACAGGGAGCGACCCTGAATTAGTACTCACGACCTCCAAACAAGATAGGGTCCTTCAATGTCAGCAGGGCTACTCTTGAGCTCCACGAGACTCCTCACACATTTATATGGCAAAAAGAAAGTACTATACCAGGCAGGCTGCTTCTCTATCCTGATCGCAATTACTGCACAATACCCGGGAGAACACACAGCAGATTCAGTTCCTGACAGACCGAGTGCAATTCAGCAATTTCTCCAGTCCTCTACAGGGTGAGCCTGGTTTCTACTCTTCAGATATCCTCTGATTCTCTTCACAGGACGGATTCAGTCCTAACAAGCAGTTACACAAGCTGCAGACCGGAACTCCAGACCTTACACATGTTTCCCGACTAAAACTGTGCACTGAAGGAGCACAGGGTTCCTTTCCCCTTCACTGCCAGAGCTAAAACTGAAACTCCAACAGACAAAACCGGGCACTTCCTTTGAGTTCCTCCCAGTTCTTGACTGGATTGGCTGTCACTCGCAATAGACTGCTCCTGTTGGTCCAAAAAGGCGCCGAAGTCTAAACTACATCTCCCAGAGTCACTGCCCATACAATCCTCTTGTGGCTGGCTCAGATTATGAGTCCAAGTTCTGATTCGTCCAAGGCACCATTTTAGAGCTAGCTTACCCCACACTGATTGGTCCAGTTCAGCAGTTCAAACCAGAATGGGGAACTAGGCAGACACAGTTCTGACTGCAAAGAAAGCAGGTTAGACAAACTGTAATTTCATTATTACTCTAAATGATTTCTGGCAAACAGTTACATCTTTCAGATAGGTTCCTTTGCACTCCTAGTGACTGCAAAATGGAGTGAATTGGCAGCAGCTCAAGTGGTACTCAAACAGAGAAGCACACAGTCCCCCATACAACTAATTATGTCTGCAAGCAGACAGCTCTTAAAAGAGACAGTACCAGAGGCTCTAAAACACTCACTGATAAATGGCTTAAATGCCAAACACCATTCAGGCTTGGAGCATTCAAGCAAGCTCCTGAAGTCTTTTGGGAACCCCCATTTGCAGGGGGTTACACCCTTCCTGGTTTGGGAAAGCTTGACGTCGGCCAAGCAAGTACCCCATAAGTTTCAACTGCAACCATATACATTTGCATTAGGCTCGCATATGTAATCATCAGTCAATATATCATTTTACCAAGAACACATTTCTGAAACATTGCAGTACATCACTCTTTACACAGTATTACATACACATTGTACCATAACTCAAGTTATTACCTCTTGTACATGAAACCTGAAGAGAGGGGCCCTTCCTATCAGTTACCTTGGGGCTGGATGGGGCAGGGCACCATACTAGAGGGCAACACAAGTAACTTGGAGTTAGCACTGACGCTCAGTTTGGGCAATGAGCTCGGGACACATACACTCTTTACGGACAACATTGAGAGGCAGATCCACTGGCCGCCCAGGAATCATAACTGAGGTGCACCACAGGCTTTACAGCTCGACCAGTCTTTCTAGGGGAACTGTTACAGTCTCTGCACTCTGAGCCTCATTTTCAACATTGTCCTCACTTGTCAGGGAGTCTCCATGGGGTAGAGAGGCTAGAACTTGGGGCACTTTCAGCTCCAGGAGTTACAGTTTCTGAGTCCACAACATTTGGCTCGCATGGAGAGCTTTCGGACACTGGCAGTGGACTGTCAGGGCACTCAAAATACTCTTCTTGTTCTGGTGTATCACCAGTCTGACCCAATCCATCATTTTCCTCCTGAAGCTCAAACAGTTCAACCATGCACAATGATTCCATTTCATCTGATCTGATGCTTTGCACTTCACTTTCTGGGAGCATTGGCTCCAGGGACGAAATGGGGCTTAGACAGTCCAGAAGGCCCAGCTTCATCTCCAGTATTGACTAGGGATTGCCCGAAACAATTGACTCAGTTGAAGAAGGATAGTATTCAAAGTCACTCTCACTTTCTTCTGATATGGACTGACAGTCATGCTCAACTGGGACTTGTGGAGGGAACACTTTAACTCTGCTTCTGTAGGTGCAGACTTTCTTGATCTTTTCTTAGCAGCAGCTCTAGTCACTGGTCCAGAGGGGCATCTTCTAGGGGCTCAGACTCAATCAAGATTTGTCCAATGGGCAGTAAATGATTTCTATGCATTGTTTTACATCTTTTGAATTATTCTCAGGCCTTACTTTGTACACTGGCAGATCATCTAGTTTGCCCACTATAATGTGAGAGAGATGGTGCCATCTGTCAGCAATCTTGTGTTTGCCATGCAGTCCCAGATTTCTTAGCAATACCCGATCTCCCTCCTGGAGTTCCTGTGCTTTCACCTTTTATCATACCTTTCTTTGTTGGCCAGATTTCTTTTGGCAGCCATGGTTTGAGCCAGTTGGTACGCATAAGTTAGCTGGGCCTTTAACTTTGCACATACTGTAAATAGTTGTCAGCTTGAACCCCATCAGGAGGAGACCCCAAAACACACATCTACGTGTAGTAGACTTCTCTTCCAAACATCAGGCGGTAGGGGAGAAACCAGTGGCATCACTTTTGGTGCAGTTATAAGCATGTACCAGGGTGCCAATTTGTTGGCTCCATCTAGGCTTGTCCTTTGGGTGCAGGGTGCCTAGCATATCTAGCAAAGTGCGGTTGAAACGTTCAGGCTGTGGGTCCCCCTGGGGGTGGTAAGGAGTGGTTCTGGACTTTCGCACTCCCCACAGAGAAAGCATCTCTTTGATCAGACGACTCTCAAAGTCTCTCCCTTGATCAGAATAGATTCTTTGTGGAGCCCCATAGTGAACAAAAAAGTTTTCTACAAGTACTTTGGCTACAGTGGATGCTTTCTGGTCTTTGGTGGGGAAAGCTTGGGCATATCTAGTGAAATGGTCAGTGACCACCAGCACATTACTGATATTTCTTTGATCTGACTCCAAACTCAGAAAATCAATACAGATCAGCTCCATGGGTGCACTGGTGGTTATGTTAACAAGGGGGCAGCCCTCTGGGGCAAAGCTTTCCTCTGTAAGCAGCGACTACAAGTTCGAATGTGTTGCTCCACATCAGCCCCCATCTTAGGCCAATAGAATCTGGATCTCACCAAGTCAAGTGTTCTGTCTATACCAAGGTGCCCCATGTGGTTGTGCAAGGACCTCAATACTGAGTCTCGAAAGGCAATGGGCAGCACCAGTTGTTGTTTGTCTACTTGTCCCCCTCTGTCTACTGTTTCTCTGTATAACAGTTTATTGATCAGTTTCAACTTAGGACCTTCTTTGTATAACAGTGCAGTTCTCAAATCAGTGGAGCGTAATTTGGACACATCTTTCCTGCATAGAGGGCTTCTAAAGCTGATTTGATCATAGGATCGGGGATTGAGCCCGCCGAATACTGTCATTGTCCAGCTGAGGCAGTGCACCAATGTCTATTGCAGAAAAGTGGCAATAAGCAGCAGGTATGCAATTCTCAGAGGGTCCCAAGCAATCCACCATGCAGTCCACTGCGTCCGTGGACATTTGTTCCCCTGTCAAACTTCCGCCAGAGTGCCGAATGTCAGGTTCTGCCAATCGGACCCAATCATTCTGGGAACAGGCCTCCGGGAGAGAGCATCAGCATCTATGTGGTTCAGACCTGCTCGGTATTCGAGAGCATAGTCATATGTAGATAATGCAGAAAGCCACCTATGGCCAGTGGCATCCAACTTAGCTGAGGTCTGCACATAGGTCAAAGGATTATTGTCAGTTTTACTAGTATTTTAGCCCCATACAAGTACTCATGGAATTGGTCAACAATAGCCCACTTCAAAGCTAGGAACTCTAACTTATGTACAGGATAGTTCTTTTCGGATGGGGTCAGGCTTCTACTGGCAAAGGCCACTGGTCTCAGGCCATTCTCGTGCTCTTTGGTACAACACAGCCCCCAACCCTTGCAAGCTAGCATCAGTGTGCAGGACGTAAGGTTTTCTTGGATCGGCATAGGCCAGCACTGGAGCATGGGTAAGTTGATATATGATCTCATGAAGCAGTCTCACAATCAGGAGTCCAGCGGGCCCCAAATACTTCACCGGACGAAAATACACTCTTTCAGTCTTGAGGGATGCTGACTTTGGTATTTTTGTGGGTTGGGGATACCCTTGAGTAAGATTAAGTAAGGGCGGATCACTCTTGAATAGTCCTTGATGAACGCCGATAAACCACAGAATCCCAGGAATCTTTGCAGTTCTTTTAGATTTTTGGGCTGTGGCCAGGTGGTCAAGGCCTCAACTTTACTTGGGTCGGTCTCTATTCCTCGGTGGATACTATGTGTCCACATACTTTACTGATGTTTGAAAGAATTGACACTTATCAATGGACAGTTTAAGGCCAAAGTCCTCCAGTCGGTCCAATACCTTAAATAATCTGCTCTCATGTTCCTCCAGTGAGCTGCCAAACACAATAACATCATCTAGGTATACCAGGCACTCTAGTAAGTTCATGTCCCCCACTGCACGCTCCATCAATCGTTGAAAAGTGGCTGGGGCACCTGAAATCCCTTGAGGCATCCTCATGAATTCATAGAAGCCAAGAGGACAGATAAAGGCTGTCTTCTCACGGTCCTCTGGGGCCATCGGGATCTGGTAGTACCCACTGGAGATCCAGCACAGAGAACCACTTGCTCCCGCTTAGGCAGTCCAAAGCATCCTGAATGCGGGCATTGTGTACTGATCAGGATAGTCCACGGTTTAAGGTGCGATAATCCACACACATCCTTACTGTTCCATTCTTTTTCCTCACTACCACAATGGGGAAGCATAAGGGCTTCTGGATTCTTGTATTACACCAGCAGCTAACATCTCTTGCAGATGCAGTCTCACATCATCTATGTCAGCAGGTGCCAGGCGTCGAGACCTCTCACAAAATGGTCTTTCGTCATGCAGCCGGATATTGTGCTCAGCTCCTGCACGCATCCTACATCCCATTCCTTTAAAGAAAACACCTGGTCTCTCTGGGCAAGCTTCTCACTGATCCTCACTTTCCATTCAGCTGGCAGCGGGAGTGGTCAAATCAAACAAGTCAGGCGCACTCTGTCATTCTTCCTTGAACTCTTTGCTGGGTAGCACTGCAGTGTCTGAACAATGCACATTAGCCAGGATGCAACCTCTATTTACTCGAATGTCTCTTTCAGACACATTATGAACTTGGACCATTACCCTTCTGGCATAAGCATGGGCTCTAGCGGGCAAAATACTAGCTTGACCAGCAGTCCCTCTGGCAATTTTCCACCGCCTGGTGCATCCAACATTAATATTTTATTCTTAACATCCTTCTGATACGGACCTCTCCCTGTAAGGTACACTGGGCATTTGGCACCAGGATCAGAGACTCATGATCCTTCTTCCATACAATTCGACCGGTTCCTCTGGTTCTATTTTTTCAGCATCTCTCTGTGCCTCATAGGCCTTCTAATTAAAGCGGAACTCTTAAAGCTCTACTAGTCTTTGACCCTGTTTTCATAACACAACTGTGCCAGCCTTCCGAAGATATGAGCATTTGTTCCAATCAACAAAGGGACACCATCATACAGTCTAGTGGGGGGACACACTAAGGCTAGGGTCTCTACTTGTTCGGCCACTCCAGCCACGGAGGTGGGGAAAAACAGCCAAATTCGGATATACCCGGAATAGGGGTAGGCCTTCTCACTTAACCCCCATACATGCAGTCCTTCTAATGGTTGTAAGGGTACATCTGACAAATGCTTCTGAAACCAATCCTGGAACATAATTGTCACTTGGGAGCCACTGTCTAATACAGCTCTTGTAGACACTCCATTCACCTTTACAGTGGTCTCCATGGAGGGACCCACTATTCTGGACCAGTCTGGAGAGGCGGTAGTGGGGTCTGGGCAACTGACCTTGCCACAAAAAGACGTGAGTTAGCATTTTTTGTGCCCTCACTGGGATCATTTTGTGCACCTCTTAACCACTGATTTGTTCTCCCAAGCTCTCCTTGTAGCCTATATGCAACTTTGTCAGTGTCTTTGGGACCGCATTCCTCTCTTCATGTGCCCATCCTTCCCGCAATTATAGCAAAACATACTTGTGGAGTTTGAGCTGGCCGAGGCGCCACACTGGGAGCCAGGCAGGGGTACTACTAACTGGAAACCTTGGTGCCATCTCTGTCTGTGGCGTGATAAGCATTTGGAGACATCTCGTCAGTTTCTCCACTTTCATGGTCAAGGAATTGAGTTTGGAGCTGTTATCAGAGGAGATACATGGTGGGTACCCCCACCCCATAGCAGATGCAGTCGGATATAGGTCAGGGGCCCGTACTTGCAGGCGTGGCCTTCATAAAGGGACTGTTTTTGAATTCCCGGATCTCTCTCAACAGTTTGCCCCATTGTGGCATATCTTTTTCCTTGTCAGAGCACTCATTGACTGTCAATCTCTGCCCCTGAACTTCACTTGATGGGTCACCCTCAGTCACTCGGGTCGTAGCCGCAGCTATTGGTGCAGGTCCCTCCCGAGGTCGCCTTTTCTCAACTCCTCGAATTTCTCTCATTAACTCATCATAGGAGGGTGGGGATTCCAGTCGATTTGCCAGGCCTAACTGAAGCAACAGCAGTTCTGAGAAGGGGGCAGACTTAAGGATCCTGTCCAGCCTGGTTCGGTCCAGTTCAATCGCTGGCAAACTACCCTTTCTGAGGCATTCTTGCAACAATTTTTCCAGCCGAGATACATACACAGACAACAACTCCCTTGGTACTGTTGCATTTCTTACTCTCACCATAGATCCTCATCAGAATCTGGGCTCCCATACACATTCTCAAGGCCTCAAGATAGGCCTGTGCAGTCACTTCAGGTTACTGGCCCGTTTAGCATGGATGGTAGCCAGGGCAGGACCTCGGAGGCTCTCACTAACCCTCTTCGCCGCTTCCCGAGCATTGCCATTCTAGCACTTGGGGCAACATAGTTCTATCCAGGTCTCCCAGTCATCCTCCCCTTGGGGGGTGGGGAAGGTGCCAGAGAAGATCCTCAACCATCGGTAAGAGTCGTGACTAATGCCAGGTGCAGAAATAGGAGTCTGCATTGGTTCAGCCACCATTACGGGTACTGGAGCGGGAGAGGGTGTTGGGGGAGGAACACCCCTAGGTGGCAAGAATAGTTTCTTCAAGTCCTCCACAGTTTTCCCTTTCCCCAGCAACCATTTAGCAAATTTCTCCTCAAAAGTTTCAGACAGTGGTGGGGGCTCATTCCCCCCCAGGTCTTTACTGTACTTAGTTATCACTCTCCAGGCAGTGAGGGCTCCCTCTGGGGTAATGGTCTGTGGCACTTTGGAGCTATCTATGGGATCCTTAAACTCTACTAGGGCCAGGAAAGTGTGGGTGAGCAGATTAGCATGCCGACCCACCACCACAGGGTTTTGTAAACCTTCCACCTTGAAAGTACTCCTGTACAGTGTCCGTATTGATACCCAGGGGATGTCCAGGATAAGCATAGCATTTTGGGGTCAATCTCCTCCCAGTACACCACTCCACCAGCGGGTGCACAGCCACTTCGTTGGGGTACCCATTTATTTTTTTTTTAACAGTGGTTCATAAATATGGCCACTAGAGGACACACAATCCCAGCGGTGAGCCTCCAATATGTAACCCCTAGATGGCGCTATCCCAGGGCTACTACCCCTGCCTGATTTGCCACCAACAGGTTGAGGGGCCTGGATCCAATGGCGGTGCCTCCACCCAGAGGTCAGGGTTTGCAATAGTTAAACTTACTTGGTCACAGCCTCTGGGACACTGCAACCCTCTTTCTTCCCACTAGTGGCCCACACAATATATCAGAATTACCTTCACAGTATACACTTACCCCCAGGGCTGGTTCAGGCACTGGGACCTCCTGTAAAATAAGATACAGTGCAACAATCACAGTACAATACTTTAACATAGACAAATACCTCAGGCAGTATAACTTTGCTGAAACAAGCAGCTCTGATTTATTTAGGGGAATATAACAAGAACAGGGGAAATCAGGTTAATTAGCTTATACTTTACTCATCTCATTTATGGCTCTGTGCATAGGCCTATCCCTACCAGTTACTGTCCCTGGGTACCCAAGCCCTAGTGGCTAGTCCAAACCGTGGCAGCTGGTAGGGGCCCCTTTCACACAGAGAAAAGAAAAATTAGTTAAACAGTCAGCAGTACAGTAGTTCTATTTGGATTCAATGTGGCAATTCAACAGGGAGCGACCCTGAATTAGTACTCACGACCTCCAAACAAGATAGGGTCCTTCAATGTCAGCAGGGCTACTCTTGAGCTCCACGAGACTCCTCACACATTTATATGGCAAAAAGAAAGTACTATACCAGGCAGGCTGCTTCTCTATCCCGATCGCAATTACTGCACAATACCCCGGGAGAACACAAAGCAGATTCAGTTCCTGACAGACCGAGTGCAATTCAGCAATTTCTCCAGTCTTCTACAGGGTGAGCCTGGTTTCTACTCTTCAGATATCCTTTGATTCTCTTCACAGGACGGATTCAGTCCTAACAAGCAGTTACACAAGCTGCAGACCAGAACTCCAGACCTTACACATGTTTCCCGACTAAAACTGTGCACTGAAGGAGCACAGGGTTCCTTTCCCCTTCACTGCCAGAGCTAAAACTGAAACTCCAACAGACAAAACCGGGCACTTCCTTTGAGTTCCTCCCAGTTCTTGACTGGATTGGCTGTCACTCACAATAGACTGCTCCTGTTGGTCCAAAAAGGCGCCGAAGTCTAAACTACATCTCCCAGAGTCACTGCCCATACAATCCTCTTGTGGCTGGCTCAGATTATGAGTCCAAGTTCTGATTCGTCCAAGGCACCATTTTAGAGCTAGCTTACCCCCACACTGATTGGTCCAGTTCAGCAGTTCAAAACCAGAATGGGGAACTAGGCAGACACAGTTCTGACTGCAAAGAAAGCAGGTTAGACAAACTGTAATTTCATTATTACTCTAAATGATTTCTGGCAAACAGTTACATATTTCAGATAGGTTCCCTTTGCACTCCTAGTGACTGCAAAAATGGAGTGAATTAGCAGCAGCTCGAGTGGTACTCAAACAGAGAAGCACACAGTCCCCCCATACAAACTAATTATGTCTGCAAGCAGACAGCTCTTAAAAGAGACAGTACCAGAGGCTCTAAAAACACTCACTGATAAATGGCTTAAATGCCAAACACCATTCAGGCTTGGAGCATTCAAGCAAGCTCCTGGAAGTCTTTTGGGAACCCCCATTTGCAGGGGGGTTACACTGGCAATGGGATGCAGCCACGGTTTCGATATAGTGCACCAAGCTTGGGGTGGAGCTTTCTGTGGATGGCATCAATGTGTGCAGATAAGTCAAGGTGCTGGTCAAGCCAGACCCCGAGATACCGGAAGATGGAGCAACTTTCAATAGAAGTCTCATCAAGGGTGCGGAAAGCGGGGGTGGGGGTTGCATTGAAAGTCTCTGCCTTGTGCCAAAGGTCATGGAGATAGTTTTCCTTGGCATTGAAGTGAGTGATTTTAGACCATTTTCATGGGTACCTGTATGGTGCCCAAATCACAGTAAGAACTGATAATAATCCATTAGCCTATGTCAAAGCAACAGCCAAGTTCGGGGCCACTAATCATCACTGGTTTTCAGCATTATCCTACTTACAGTGGCGTCCCCAAGGATAAAACCCAGTTTTGAAGCACTCTGCAGTATGCTGCAGCAGACCTACCGAATAAAGCAATGTACTTTCAATGGCAATTAATCCCTTTTGTCATGCAGGAAACTGTGGCATTTACTTCATCCTGGCAGTGTCACATTTTCCTGAATGACAAAAGGGACTAATTGCCATTGAAATTACATTGCTTTATTCAGTAGGTCTGCTGTAGCATTCTGCAGAGTGCTGCAAAATACTGTAGAATTGGGTTTCATCCTGGGGGTGCCACTGTAGGTACTTAGGTACTTAAGTATAGTAGGGCAGATGTGCACCCATGGCACTTGTCAACCCCCCCCCAACTATAGTTCCCAGAAGTCCATATGGTGTCACAATGTTCTGAGACAATCAATGTGTGATGTATCTATAATGTTCTGCGGCAAACTATTCCAATATTTGATTACTCTTTGGGTAAAATTGGCGCCTCATCTATTTGTCTTATAGGATTTACCCGAAAACTGTTTGTCGTAGTTTCTTGTGTTGTATGTTGTTTCCTTATACTCCAAGCCTATTTAAGTGAGCAAGTCATCATCTTTACATATATTATACAGGAAGATAAGATCACCCTTTATCTGTCTCCTTTCAAAAGTATGTAGCCCCAAGTGTTCTAAACTGTTTTTGTAGTTCAAATGCTCAAGATCATAGATCGTTTTAGTAAACCCCCTCTGAACCCTCTCCATTTGTTGAATGTCACCTTCTTGCTACAGGAACCAGAATTGAGAACAATAGTCCAGGTGTGGTCTAGCCTGTGCCCTGTAAAGCGGTAGAATAACAACCCTATGCCTGCTAATAAAATGTTTCTTAATACAGCCAAGGATTTTTGATGCTTTTGCTATGGCTTTAGTGTTATTAGAGCTGAAGGTTAGACTTGATTGTACTATAACCCTTAGGTCTCTTTCCTTGACAACCTATTTTAGTTCCACTCCACCTAGGAAATATTTGTTACCAATGTTGCTATTTCCCATGTGAAGTACCACACATTTTTTCAGGTTAAACTGCATTTCCCATGTCTGTGTCCACTTATATAAGGTATCAAGGTCTGTCTGAGTTTTGTTTGTGTCATCCTCATTTTAGGCTCTACCGCCTATTTTGGAGTCATCCACAAACTTATTTGCAAATCCCTGTAGACCACAATGAAGATCGAGGACATAGATGTTAAATAATATTTGGCCCAGGACTGAACCTTATGGTACTCCACTTGTAACTTTGATATTACTACATGTTTCACCCCTCACCATTACTCTTTGTCTCCTGTCTATAAACCAGTGTCTAATCCAATTGACCATTCTACAGTCAGTGTCTAATCTATTTAAGGTCTGCAATAATTTGCCATGAGGTACTTTATCAAATGCATTTTAGAAGTCCATATAGATTATGTCACATGGTAAGTTTTGATATACGAGTTAGTAAAAAAATAAAAATAAGACTGGTTACACTTGAGCATCCTGTAGTAAACCCATGTTGTATCCTATCCCAGGACCCATCTTTGTGAATAGTTTCAATGATATGTTCTTTAAAGATTTTCTCCATAACTGTACCTATAATGGAGGTCAAACTGATGGGCCTATAGTTCATAACATGCTGTATCTTGCCCTTCATGTGTATTTGGGTTAATATTGCTTCTCTCCAGTTATCAGGGACTATACCAAAAGAGAATGATGATCTAAAGATGACAATTAAATGGTTTTGGTACAGTATTAGCCACTGCTGAGCAATTTAAATCACAAATTGTGGTGAGAAGGAAATAATGTAACCTACTGGGAATTGAACCCCGGCCCCCAGAATACCATCCCAGTGATCTAGCCACTGAGGTACAGTATAGGCTCACATGGCTGTACTTGAGGTTTCCTGGATGCACTTCCTTTCTCTGATATTGCATATCCTGCAACTAGGAACAATTGAGATGGCAATTAGATGTTGTTGGTGTAGAATTAGCCACTGCTAAGCAATTTAAACCACAGATCATGGGAAGAAAGAAATAATGTGATTTATTGGGAAATGAACCCAGGCCCCTGGAATACTACCACAGTGCTCTAACCAGTGAGCAATAAGCTCGCATGGTTAGACCTAAAGTTTCCCCGAACACACTTCCTTCCTCTGGTATTGCATATCCTGCAACTAGGAACAATTGAAATGACAATTAAATGTTTTTGGTTCAGTGGTTAGAGCACCAGGATGGTATTCTGGGGGCTTGGGTTCAGTTCCCAGTAGGTCACATTATTTTTTTATCACCGCAATTTGTGATCTAAAGATGTCAGTAATTGGCTCAGATAAGGCTTTGACTAGGTATCTTAGTACTGCTGGGTGGATGCCATCTGCACCGGGTGCTTTATGGGGTCGATTTTACTCAGTTCAGTACAGGAACAAGGATTCAGCAGCCCACCACTCTGGAGCCATACTTGACACCAAGAAAAACTTCCAAAGCAAGAATTGTTCATTTATAACTTCTTATTGATTGGATTGGCAACACAGGTAGATACACAGACCCACCACCATACAGGTGCCCCCATGCTTTGCTCAGTTCACAGAGTTAAAATTAGAGAGTTTATTGTATGTGGCACAAATTTTGTTGTATATAATCTCTGGTGCAAATGCCCCAAACTATATATAGGCTGCATGGTACATCCACTTAAACCTCCCAGTGGCATGGGCCGCTTTGAGCAGCCCATGGTATGTTTCTTAAATGGCAGGCCGCTCTAAGCAGCCCAAGTGTACACCATTTACTTTTTAACTGATTATTTTAAATCCCATTAATCTTGATAAACAAATAATGGTTTATTAGTAACTAGATCCCTTCTCCTGTCTGCTGTTGAAATTTTACCTCTGTAGCTTAATGTATGGTAAACTACTGACAATTTAAAAATGATCAAAATTATTATTATTTTTTTTTGCTCTGCAGAATGCTCACTCAGAGCACCTGAAACAGCACCTTTGTGATGCTTGGAATGATTCTCAGCTCAGAACAGAGAAATCCACTCTGAGCTAAGAGACAAGCTTTCTCTCTAATAAGAAGAGACATTTTATTCTACCTTTTATGTGTACTGTGAGGTATAGTAATAAAAATTGCTTGTGTGCTGTTTATTTTAATTTGTAACACAGCATTAATAGTGTGCCTGTGATGGGGCGACCCGATAGGCGTAGGACGGTCACGAGACGGCATCCGAAGTGGGTATTAACCCAGGGTATATGCCGTGCTCGCTTCGGCACTACCGCAGTCAGCCAGACCCCCTGCCTAGCAGCACTGGGCGCGATATGCAAGGGAGACGAGCAGCGCGACGAGTGGTTCCTGTGACGCTCCACTCCCGCAGGACAGTCATAGGACATCTACAGAAGCGCGCCGCCGGCGATCCCACCGACAAGTGGTTCAGAGCAGCAAAGTGGAGACCACGGCGGGTAGCATAGCACGAGAGCAGGTGGAACACAACGCACCCGACAGCAATCCAAGCTAGACTCAAGTAGGGTTTTCGAGATCCTCATAAGGCGCGGCGGTTGCTGCGCTCAGAGCAGGTGAAATGCTCGATGCAGACCTCCCAGCACGAATTACACCGGAATACCCGCACGGAAGTCCACAGGACATCACAGAACTGTTATGTGTTCCTTTCAGCGGCAGTACACGAGCAACCTCAGTTGACCACATCACTATGTATGTAAGCTCTGGTGCACGTCTTTCTCATACTGTAATAAAACACGTTAAAATTTGCACGCCTCTGCCTCGTCCTGTATCGCTCTCACAGTGCACCCCTCAACATCCCTCCAGGAGCCGTCCCGCACATAAGAGCAGTAAGCCATCTGCCGGTGGTTTCAACGCGATTGATGATGGGGGGCGGTAGCCCTCGGCCCTGGGCCTCGGGCACCCACCGCCCCATGTATCAATCCAGCATTAGAGCCCACCTCCGCCGTGGCTTAATGCTTACTTGATATCCAACAAAACACACCATTTTGCTTTCCGATTGATGTATTATTTCATACCTCAGCTTTCTCTGTGCTAAACACTGCAGTTCTTTCTAGCTTGTGGGACCTAAAGCTCTGCCAGTTTCTCACTTGAGTTTTGATACAAAATTACAATTTCAAATCTGCTCAGCACCAGAAGCAGCTCAGCCTCTTTCACGTTGAATTTTGATACAAAATACCAACTTTAGATCAGCCTAGCACCTCTGTGGTAGCACATGCTTTTTACTGTGCTGTTGATAAGTGGACCAAAGGATTTACTTGACAATAAGGAACTTTCTGAAAGTAAGTTCAGTAAAACTAATGTGGTATTCTTGTGTGTGAATGTATTAGAACTTCAAAGCAAGGTTCTTGTCATGATTGATATAACATATTTCATTTCCTCATTATTTATTTATTTATTTGCTGTTTTGGTTATTTGTTCTTTATGAAGGGGCTTGAAATTCAGTGTCTAGGCATAGTTTGTCACTTTTGTTTTGATAATGATCATCATCTTCTAGCAAGAAATTGATCCGATTTTGTTTTTTGTTCTGAATGGTAAGAAGAGGGGACTGAGTTTTATTTTGTTTATGTTATCTATTTTTTTCTATCACTTAGCAAAGCTGTACACCCCCCACTTCCTGTTTGCATTTCTTGATGCTGACTGTAGTGTGAGTAAATGAGAGGTGAAAGAAGGAGTGAAGACTAGGCTACCAATCTTGCTTCCTTTCATGTAAACATGAATGCTTTATTGAGGAACTCAAGCTGTATTTTTATGTTGATTGTGCGCAGTGCAAGAAACATTGGCACAGCTTGCTGAGAAGCAGGCTGTGGAGGCACGGCACTGTTGTGGCCAATGCCCCCACAGCCTGCAAAGGCTTGTCCCGCTTCCCCCAATGCCATTGCAGGTTGCTGGTGACACAAGTTTGGAACGTTCACACCAACTTGTGACAAATCAGCCACTGCAATCAGGGGCTGCCTTGTCATTGCAGCTAAGCCATCCGCTGCAATGAGGGAGTGACCCGTCATTGCAGGGCAGACCTAGTAAGTTTGATATTGTTTAGAACATGGCAGCGGTTGCTGCCCTGTTCACAAAACAATATAACCCCCCATTATCAGTTAACTGCCGATGGGGAGCCTACTCCCCATCGCATAATGTGCCTCCCGCTTCAGTGTCTGCTGACGGGATGCCCAATCCCCATCGGCAGAAAGGATCCCCCTTGTTATTTGCCGACGGGTGCCCAATCCTCGCTGGCAGAAAGGAATCCTCTTTGTTGTTTGTCGACGGGGTGCCCAACTCTGGCCGGCTACAGCGCCTCAAAAGTGAGACTCCAGTGGCATGATGGGAGCCCACTCCAGCATGCCAAATGCTCCTGTGAAGGTAAAACCATCCCGCATTTTTTTTTTTTTTACCTGTAAAGAAAAAACGGTCCCTCGGTCTCCCAGACCCTCCCGCAACTCCGCCCCATCCACTGCGCACTCTGCCTCCCACCCCCCCATACTTTCCTCCAGAGTCCGGCATGACGATCTTCGGTGGACTGGGAACACGTCTGCACTCTTCAAAGCCGACCGCGAACTGAGGAAATGCCGGTAAGCTGTATAATGGAGTAAATAGTGTTTTTTCAACTTTGCTGCATATCTC
This sequence comes from Neoceratodus forsteri, assembly GCA_016271365.2. Classification (NCBI taxonomy): domain Eukaryota; kingdom Metazoa; phylum Chordata; order Ceratodontiformes; family Ceratodontidae; genus Neoceratodus; species Neoceratodus forsteri. The sequence continues at coordinate 33,009,878 of JADMNL010000023.1, forward strand.
AGGCATTTTTTGGAATTTTTTTAACAAATTTTCAACATGGGGTTTTTTGGACCCCTCCTCATGAATGCTTCAATTGCCATGGCGTTAATCGGCCCCGAAAGGTGATTTTGCGACCACTGCACAGAATCACCTTTGAGGGGCTGAGTAACGAAACAACAGTGCCAGTGTTCATGAGGTGGGCTCTCAAAAAGCCTGTGTTGCAAATTTGGTTGGAAAAATCCCAAAAATGACTGTTTTACGAGCGTGTGCTGCACAGTTGCTATGCATGCTCGCAACTTCGTGAATTTGCAATATTTTGAAGCCAGATTTTCAACATTGGCATTTTGTCACACCTCCTTGTGAACAGTACAGTTGTCATTGTTCACATCCTGGCAGAAATGTGTATTCACACTTCTGGTGCAGAATAGCGCAGTCATTGTCAGAAATCAGTGTGAGAGACAGATTAAGAAAATGACAGTGACACTGTTCATGAGTAGAGGTCCTGAAATGGCTATGTTGAAAATTTGGTAATGATACTCCATAAAATGACTGTGTTATGAGCACGCGTTGCACAGCTTGCACGCACACTTCTAACTTCGCGAATGTATAATATTTTCACTCCAGATTTTCAACATTACCATTTTCCCACACCTACTTATGAACAGTGCAGCTGTCATTTTTCCCATCCTGGCTGAAATGTGTTTTCGCAGTTCCAGCGCAGAATAGAGCGGTCGCTGTGGGAAGTCACACTGTGGCAGTGATACTGTTCATGAGCAGAGGTCCTAAAATGCCTATGTTGAAAATTTGGCGATGATAGCCTATCAAATGACTGTGTTACAAGTGTGCGTTGCACACTTTCCACACACCCTTGTAACTTCGCAGATTCGTAATATTGTCATGCCACATTTTCAACAATGGCAATTTTTCACACCTCCTTATGAGCTGTACAGCTGTCATTTTTCACATCCTGAGTGAAATGTGGTTTCACAGTTGCTGCACAGAATAATGAGGTCGCTGTGGGAAATCTGTGTTCAGGACAGATTAAGAAAATGACAGTGGCACTGTTCATGAGCAGAGGTCCTAAAATCACTATGTTGGAAATTTGGTGTCAAAACTCCGTAACATAACTGTGTTACAAGCATGCGTTCAACTGTTTCCACGCACCCTTGTAACTTCACAAATTTGTAATATTTTCATGCCACATTTTCAACAGTGGCATTCTTTCACACCTCCTTAAGAATAGTACAGCTGTCATTTTTCACATCCTGGCTAAAATATGTTTTTGCACTCCTGACGGAGAATAGCACAGTCGCTGTGGGACATCAGTGTTTGGGATAGATTAAGATGGAACGAGTGAGGGGGGGAGTGACCAAGCTCAACTGAGCTCTGTCGGGATTGCTCCGGATTTGTTTGTGGGCAGAAAAAGGCCCCAACGCAAGAGGCCAGTACAAAAGGTCAGCCTCCAGCAATGGGAGAAACAGAACGAGAGAGTGAGTGATGGAGGGGGAGTGAGCTAACTCACCGGAGCACTGTCAGGACTGCTGCGGATTTCTTTTTGGCCAGAAAAAGGTGTCAGTGCAGGCAGGGGCCCAGTAGAAAAGGTCAGCCTGTAGCGGTGAGAGAAACAGTATGAGTGAGTGAGACATGGGGACTGAGTGAGCTCAGCGGAGCTCTATCAAGACTGCGGTGGTTTCTTTGTTGGCAGAAAAAGGCACCAATACAGGCAGGGGCCCCATACAAAAGGGCTGCTTGCAGCGCCACAACAAACAGAATGAGCACGTGACAGAGGGAGACTGAGCGACCTCAATGGAGCTTTGTCAGTACAGCTGCGGATGTATTTGTGGACAGACAAAGGTGCCAACACAGCCAGTAGTCCTGTACACAAGCGCAGCCTGCAGCGCCAAGAGAAATAGAACGAGTGAGTGACAGAGCGGTAGTGAGCAAGCTCAACGGAGCTCTATTGTGATTGCTGCGGATTTCTTCGTAGGCAAAAAATGTGGCAACACAGGCAGGAGCCCAGTACAAAAGGCCAGCTTGCAGCGCAGGCAGAAACGGAATGAGTGAGTGAGACGGGGGAGTGAGCGAGCTCAATGGAGCTGTGTTGGGACTGCTTCAGATTTCTTTCTTGCCAGAACAAACCACCAATGCAGGCAGGATCCCAGTACAAAAGGGCAGCCTGCAGCAGCAGGAGACACAGAATGAGCAAGTGAGGGAGGGGGACTGAGTGAGCTCAACGGAGCTCTGTTGAGACTGCTGCAGATTTGTTTGTGGGCAGAAAAAGGCAGCAATGCATGCAGGGGCCCAGTACAAAATGGCAGGCTGCAGTGGCAGGAAAACCAGAATGTGTGAGTGAGAGAGGGGGAGTGAGCAAGCTCAACGGAGCTCTATTGTAACTGCTGCAAATGGCGACAATGCAGGCAGGAGCCCAATAGAAAAGGGCAGCCTGCAACGCCACAAGAAACGGAATGAGTGAGTGAGAGAAGGGGACTGAGCGAGCTCAACGGAGCATTGTCGGGACTGCTGCAGATTTCTTTGTGGGCAGAAAAAGGCACCAACAGAGCCAGGAGCCCAGTACAAAAGGGCAGGCTGCAGCGCCAGGAGAAACAGAATGAGTGAGTGACACAGGGGGAGTGAGTGCCCTCAATGGGGCTCTGTCGGGACAGCTGTGGATTTCTTTGTGGGCAGAAAAAGGTGCCAACACAGGCAGGATCCCAGTACAAAAGGGCAGCCTGCAGCACCGGCAGAAACAGAACGAGTAAGTGAGAGAAGGGGACTCAGCAGGCTCAACAGGCCTGTGTTGAGACTGCTGCAAATTTCTTTGTGGGCAGAAAAAGCCACCAACAGAGACAGGAGCCCAGTACAAAAGGGCAGCCTGCAGCGCCAGGAGAAACAGAATGAGTGAGTGAGAGAGGGGGAGTGAGCCACCTCAACGCAGCTCTGTCGGGACAGCTGTGGATTTCTTAGTGGGCAGAACAAGGTGCTAATGCAGGCAGGAGCCCAGTACAAAACAGCAGCCTGCAGCACCAGGAGAAACAGACTGAGCGAGTGACAGAGGGGCAGTGAGCGAGCTCAACACACCAGCGCAATCAACATTCAGCATTGACAAATGCTTGTTTCTTCATTGTGATGGTTTTCTTTAAGGATACTATTTTCAAAGGTTGACAAAACAACTGAGTATGTCATGTCCAGACAGTTACAGTAAGTGCCTTCATGGCCATTTGCATGTAACCTGCATTTGACTGTGGTGGTACAGTATACATAAATCATTTTTTTCAGTTTGTGCTTGACTGTTGTCTGATTGCAGCTTTTGGACCATGCACAATTGAAAGGCTCAGCACTTGTGCTGCAGTTTGTGAATCCTGCCCCAGGGCTTTTACTGATTTTAAAGTGTAAGCCTGTTTTTCCTAGGGTCTTTCTGCCCAGAACTCTGGGGCCAACAGAACTGGGCCTAAAAACAGAAGTCCCTAGAACTTGGAAAGTTTTAAGATTTAGTACCAAAAAGCACCTCCACTACAAAAATGGTTTGAAGGTGTTTAAATGCAAACTGTACATTAATTTTATTTATTAAAAATGTGGTCACCAGTATAGGCACAGTAAGCCTGGACTGGTTTACAGGTGCATCCGTGGGTGGGTGGCTGAGGTGTATCAGGGAATCCTTCAAGGGGTACAACAGGGAGTGAAACAGTAGTAACAAAGCGATAGAAGTAATAATGCAAACTTGTACTGTAAAATCGTACAAGTAAGGAATTTCGAAGAAGTACAAAAACAATGGTTATGGTGTAAATAAGCATGTGATCAGGAATGTCATGCTAAGAACATTTTTAGAAATGTGGCACACGTTACCCTCGGGCCAAACCCAAAAGCTTACCATAGGCCAGAGGGGAAAATGGGGGAGGGGCAGCCACATTAGAGGGGCCAATGGAGCAAGGTGAGGGTGGCTGCAGAGCAGAGTCCCTCCCAGGCTACAAGGGCTGGGTCATCTTTGGGAGGCTGGTAGGGTGTATTGGTTGTGGGTCATCCATGGTACCGGATGTACAGTAGTCTTGAAAATGGGGGAATGTATGGTATATAGGCAAATTGCACAGCTAAGGGAGGAGGTGGGATTGCTGAGGTGGACACTAAGATAGGAAAGGAGAGGAGTAGCAGAGAGGACAGGAGGGTCCCGAGAAGGAGCTATTGCAGCTAGGGGGGGGCTAGGTGCAGTTAAAAGGTGGGCTGCAGGGGGACAAGGAGCAAACATGGGCACAGGAAGGAAAAGATGGGATGGGGCATGGAGGAAAATAGAGGAGCACGAAAGTAAGGAGGGGATGTAGGGGAAGGCTCCAGAGGGGATACAGGAATCCCAGATAGTGGCAGAAAAGGGAACAAGAGTAACCGGGGGGATGGCAGGTGATAAAGTACAAGAGTCCAAAGCCTGCGCAGAGGACAAGGGAGAAGAGAGCAATGGGAGGACCATCTGCCAGAGAAATATACAGGCAGTGGGTCTAGAACAAAAAAATAGATTTGCCCCACTAGGGGCACAAAATGTGAGGGAAGAGCAAGGAAATGGAGTTGAAAGAGCACACAGGGGAAATAGGAGACAGGCACAAATGAAGGCTCAGAAAAATTGGAAAAAGGGGATGCCCAATCAGGTAAGATCAACAGGCAAGCCCAAAAGGAGGTGGGGCAGTGTGTTCGGGTCCAGAGGTGCAAAAGCAGGATGGGGCAGTGAAGGGTGAGGGCCCCCAGGAAAAATCAGTCAGGGCACAGGCAGGGGCAGAAAGACACTGAGTAGAAAAGTTCACAGATAGAGAGGCGGAGGCAGGAAGCCTAGCAGAAAGCTCCTGTGGAGGTCACAAAGCTGGGGGGAGCGCAGAGTGAAGACAGTACTTTGGGAGGTGACATGGTCAAAGGGGGTATTGAAAATAGGGTAGTAAATAGGATACAGGGGGTTTGGGGTAGGATGGAAGGGAGATGTAACCAGAAGGAGATGGAGAGTAGGGTTCTACTGGTTGGGGAACTCTATAATAAAATTAATTGGGTGGGGGGGACAGGGGGGACAAAAGCACATTGTGGATGGATTGTCTGCCTGCATGATGGCAGCTAAGGTCATTCACTATATCCCCTCGAGGGGGAAGCAACAGGATGAGAAAACGCACCTGCTGTTCTACTTGGGAATGAATGACCTGACGAGAAATTGCCTGATGGAGGTACAGGCAAGATTCAGAGCTCTTGCTAGATACTGTAGGGGATCAAATTAGTGACTTTTTTCAGAGGTACTACCATTACCAAGGGTAAGCACTGATAGGCAGATGAGGATAAGGGAGTTCAATGAGTGACTGGTTGGGTGGGGTGAGAAAATGGGGTAAGGGTAAGTAGGGGACTGGGGCTCTATGTGGGGGGACAAGAGCTTGTTTGCACCAGACAGACTGCACCTGAATATGGAGGGGTGGCAGTACTAAAAAGCAAACTAGAAGAATTGATAGCGGATACCTACAATTTAAACTAGGTTGGGGGGAAATCTGCTCCACAAGAAAGAAAGTTTGGGGTACTACAAGCCCCCCAGGATTGCACTACATTGTTGGGCAAGAGGGAGACTGGCGAAGGGGGAACAATGGGGGAGGCTGGAGGAAGGGATTAGCAGCAAAAGCCAGACGTTTGGGAAATAAGAGTGTGAACCTGGAGGCCATCATGAGGGATGAGGGATGAGGGACTAGATCTAGTTGCAATGAATAAGACTTGGTGAACAGAGCATCACACCTGGGAAACAACCATTCCAGGATACAGACTGCTCAGAAGGGACAGGGAGGGCACGTTGCCTTATACATCAGGGAAATCTTTAGTGTAACTGACGGGCAGGAGGAGGAGGAAAGGGAGACTGAGCTGCTGTGATAATACTAGTTAGGAAGAGGGATGAATCCCTGTGGCTGGGGGTGGTATACAGGCCTCCTGCACAAGGGGAGGAAGATAATAAATGGCTAACTCAGGCAACCATGAGGCTGGCACAGAAAGGAGAACTGCTACTGGTGGGTGACCTGAACCTCCCAGATGTTAACTGGGAAATCCCAGATGCAGCATTGGGAAGGAGCAGAGACGTATTACAGGGTTTTAAATAATTGATTAGCAGTTTTTTTTTCTAGGGACAATACTAACTGTTCAGAAAGTATTTATATAGGTTTTCTAGAAGTGTTATGTTTGTTAAACACAGTGAGGCAGGTGCTATGCATTTTCACAATGTTTTAGCACTTTTATGAGCAAAACGCTAATCAATTTTTAGAGTTAAATAAAACCCTGTATTAGACGAGCTGCAGGGCGTATTCCTTCAACAGCTGGTCAAGGAGCCAATGATGAGAAGCAACTTGTTAGAGGTAGTTCCGACTAACGGGGAGAGTGTGGAGGAGGTACAGGTGGGAGAAGTCTTGGGCACCAGCGACCACAGCACGGTATGGTTCAGGGTCAGGGAAGGGAGGGAGGGAGACAAGCAAAACCAGTACCGTCAGTCATGAACTTCAGACACATGAACTCTGATAAGATGAGTAAGAGAGAGAAAAAATGGAAGGTAAGATGAATATAGAAACAGTGGAGGAATTATGGAAAGCTATCGGGGAGGGGTTCAGGAAGCAGTGGAAATGTGCATAAAAAAGGTCAGGAAGAGCAAGAGGGGGAGGAGAGCACTCTGGTTCACTAGGGAGGGGCAGGGATAGCCAAGGAAAGGAGGAGGGCTTTCAGAACATTTAAGAGGACACTCTGAGAAGAAGATAGGGAGGAGTACAGGAAGAAGAGGAGTTTGGCAGGGAGGGAGATCAGAAGGGCAAAAGCAGCCACTGAGGAGAAAATTGCTAAAAACGCTAAGAGGGGGATAAAACATTTTTCAGATACATGAGGGAGAGGAGAATGGCTGGGCAGGGTATTGCTAGACCGAGGGGGGGAAGGATAAGCTTGGAGCAGGGCTATGTAAAAGCAGATGCATTAAATAAGTACTTTATCTCGGTATTCATGGAGGAAGAGGAAGGCTAAAGTCTAAGGGGAGGGAGGGAGGACAAATGAGTGGATCAGAGCCTGTTCACTGTGGATAGGGTCAGGGCAGAGCTAGATAGAGTAAGGGTGGACAAGGCGATGGGGCCTGACAGGTTACACCCCAGAGTGAACAGGGAATTGAGGCACAAGCTCACTGCACCCATCACAAGGCTCTTCAACCTGTCCCTGGATACAGGGAGGGTGCCGGAGGACTGGAGGAAAGTGGACGTGGTGCCCGTGCACAAGGGAGGAAGCATGGAGCTGAAGGAGAACTACTGCCCAGTCAGTCACATGTCTGTGGTGGAGAAGATAATGGAGGCATTAATCAAGGAGAGGGTGGTGGATTACCTAGGAGGAGTGTGATGTTCAGGACAGTAGCAGGATGCTTTATCAAGGGGAAATCATGCAAGACCAACCTAACTGAGTTCTTTGATTGGATCACCCAGGTAATCGACCAGGAGGGGGCAGTGGACATGGCCTATTTGGACTTCAGAAATGCCTTTGACACCATCCCCCACAGGAGGTTGGTGAGCAAGATGGAAAGCATGGGGTTGGGAGGGAAAATAGCAGCCTGGGTGGAGGCATGGCTAGCAGGGAGAACTCAGAGTGTTACTAAATGGGGTGAACTCCGAGATGGCAAGGGCAAGGAGTGGGGTGCCACAGGGCTCAGTTTTGGGTCCACTTTTCTTCAACATCTACATCAGTTATATTGCAGAAGGTTTAAGAGGGAGGGTGTGACTATCTGCTAATGATACAAAAATCTGCAATAGGGTGGACGCCCAGAATGGGTGGAGGACATGAGGAAAGACCTTTAGATGCTCGAGAAGTAGGAAGTGTCAGCTGAAATTTAATGCCAAGAAATGCGTTGAGATGTACCTAGGGAGTAAACACATTCATGCAGGGTACACACTGGGTGGGGAGGAAATCAAAAAAATCAGAACAGGAAAGGGATCTGGGGATCATAGTCCCCAGAAACCTTAAGGTGGGGTACCAATGTAGCAGGGCGGAGGGAAGGGCCAATGGAATGTTGGCAGGCATAGGCAGGGACATTACTAGCAGAAGGAGGGAAGTAATAATGCACCTCTACAAAGCTATGGTGAGGCCAGAACTAGAGTACAGGGCTCAGTTCTGGAGACCACATTTCCACAAGGATGTAGATTCATTGGAGAGGGTTCAGAGAAGGGCAACAAAAATAGTGCAAGGTATGCAGGGGAAGACATACAAGCAGAGATATAAGGAGCTGAATCTGTACACACTGGAAACAAGGAGGGAAAGGGGTGACATGAATAATACCTTTAGATATGTGAAGTGGGTAAATAAAGTAGGAGAAGGGGATCTGCTAAAGAGGAAGGAGGGAGCCAGATCTAGAGGGCACAGCCTCAGATTGCAAGGAAATAGATTCAGGGGCAATGTGAGGGGGCACTTCTTCACATAGAGGGTGGTGGTGCCTTGGAACAGACTGCCAGATGGAGTGGTGGGAGCTAAAACAGTGGTGGAATTTAAGAGGGCATGGGACAGGCATGTGGGGCTGAGTATTGTGGTGGAGGGCATGGGCAGGTGGAGAGGGGGGTATTTGAAAGGGGAGGGATGGGAAGACTTGATGTGCCTGAAGGGTCCTTTTCTGCCATCAAGCTTCTATGATTTTATGATAGGCACAGTGAGTCAAGGCTGGTTTACAGGTGAATCTGTGTGTGGGGGGCACTGAAGCCTTCAAGGAGTACAACAGTGAGTGAAACAGTAATAAGAAAGTGACAGCAGTAGGAGCGTAAACATGTACAGTAAAATCATACAAATGTAACCCCTAGGTGACACTACCCCTAGGGCTACTACCCCTGCCTGCTTGGCTAGTTGCAGGTTAAGGGGCCTGGGTACTGAAGTGGGTGCCTCCACCCGGAGGTCGGGGTTGTTAGTGGTCAAGCTAACCTGGGTACAACCCTCCGGGACACTGTAACCCCCCCCTTTCCCTTCTAGTGGCCTGAACAATATACAGTAATCAGTTTTGCAATGATCCTTATTCACCATGCAATTACCCACACAGTTTGCACTTACCACCAGGGCTGGTTCCACTAGTTCGACCCTGGAGACCCCTTGTAAAACAAGGTTAGGCACAGCAAACAACAACAGTACAGTGCTTTTGGTACAAACTGGAACCACAGTCAGGTTAAATGCAAACAGAATTAGATCTGATTTATTAAGGGGGCTTGAACAAGGAAGAGGCATAATCAGGTCAATTGGCTTAAGGGCTAGATTGATCGGACAGTCATGCATGCACTTCAGAGTCCCTACACAGTCACACACTCTGGGTACCCAGGTGGAAGTAAGGGGGGCTAGCCAGGAACGTTGCCCTGGGTAGGCTGGTGTCACAGCTGGTTGGGGCCCTGTGATGAAAGAAAGAAACATGCACAACACACACTATTTGTAATCTGGAGCTGGAGGACTCAGTTCGAGAAAGAAAAGACAAGAAGGCAATCAGATGACAACACTTTAGATTTAGCTGTTTTTGCAAGGAGCTACCCTGATTAAAGCTACCAACTTTTCAAGGCCTAAAACTGGGACGGTCCATGCTGACCATGACCCCCCACACACCGTGACACTCCCACGGGCACCGTCGCAGACAACACCTCACACAATCATTTACATTTTGCTGCTTGCTCTAGCCATACCGCCCCACAGTAACATCAGTAGCAAACATCCAGATTAAAACAATACATCATTCTGCTGCAGCAAGTTCCAAATCATGATGTACAGAAAGTTCATTAGAAGCAAACCTGCTTTAAATTGTGATCAAACATTCGAGCTGCATGTATTGCTCCTCTTGACAGTCCCAACCAACCCGCTTACACTCACCTCATCTGCTGAGCAAACTTCATTTCAGTGACTCCCACCACCACACCAGATTGTTTTCATACACTTCCTTACAGCTGATCAGGTTCGGGTACCTTAGTTCACTGCTGCCGGTCTCTTCTCTGTCTGGAGTCCCTCTCAGCTACTGGTAGGCAGACGTCCAAATGCGCTTGTTTGCACTACTACCCAGTCTAATCTATCAGGAAGGAACATGCTTTACTGTACTCCTACTGACGTGCTTGCGGTACAACACAGGTGCAAGGGTTAAAGTTGCAAACTGCTGTCCAGCCCAAGTAGCGCCACAGTGGTGCTGAAACAACCGTCACTCATGGATTAGCAGCTAGCAAAAAAAAAAGGGACAAAACTGGGACACGTAAGCAAAAACCAGGACAAAAGTTACATTTTGCAAAGCTTGTGGGGACACAGGGACATGCTGCCTAAAATAGGGACTGTCCTGGTAAAATAGGAACAGTTGGTAGCTTTAACCCTGATGTGTCCTCATGATACCCAATACAGAACACAGACAGGACAAAATTGGGACTGCAGGTGGATGAGCTGGAGTGCCAGAAGAAGCAGGGCCCATGTAAATCACCGAGGAGTCATTCCTGTTCAAGGCATTGAGCAGGGGGCTGATCCCCAGGCAGGTCTCTCATCGATGGCTTTCTCTGTGCAGTGGGTAATCTAGCTGGACCAGTGTGGTAAGGCCTAGGCCAAGTGGAGATGAATGCGGTTTCAGTCCGGTGGGGCTGGATGCAGCCTCCAGCAAGCAGAATACAGTTCAGCACACAGTGGAGAACCAAATCGCGACTCACTAGCAACACACAGCACATTTATAGTAAGGAAATACCACTGTACCAGGCGGATGGCAGTCCGGGTCACAATTGCAGAATATCTGCGCCAACCCAGGATTCCAGCAGTACTTGAGGTCCCGACAGGCTGATCGGGTTCAGGAATCTTCAGTCTTCAAGCCTGGTCACAGTTCAGTGGCTTTAATATATATCTATCTCTCTCTCTCTCCTCTCTCTCTCTCTCTCTCTCTCTCTCTCTCTGTCTCTCTCTCTCGCTCTCTCGTCTGAAATAACCACAAGTTCCCTCTCAGGGAGAGCAGGCAGGCCAAAATCAATCCTTCCACAGTTCTCCCGCGTGAACTACGCAGAAACTGCTGCTCGACTATCTCGAGCTGTTCACCCTTTTGCTTCCCCCACTCCGACTGACTGACTGCAGCAGTTGAGAATTTCCCTTCAGTCCAAAAGGTTCTGATTGGCCCACTCTGGCAGTCCTGGACCAAGATGGTGGTGATAAACAGAACTGTCCATGCTGCAAAGAAGGCAGGTTAGACAAACTACAATACCATCACTGTTCTAATAGACAATCAGCAATTAAGTTCAGCCTCTGACAGAGCTCCCTCTGCGCAAATAGCGATTGCAGAACAGAGAGATTATCTGGCAGCCCGGGTGGGACTCAAGCATAGAAACACTCAGCCTCCTCCCAGAGTAAATAGGCACCACGTTATTGGCAGCTCTTAAAGGGACAGAGCACAGAGGCATTAAGGCGCTCTCACACAATCGCTTTTAGAAGGCTAAGACACAGAATACCAGCCTGGCAATGGGCATTTGGCATACCCACAGAAGACTTTCAGGAAACCCCATTTATAGGGGGGTTACACAAATAAGGAATTTCGAACAAATGTAAAAACATTGGTTATGGTGTAAACAATAATGTGATTAGGAAAGTCATGCCAAGAAGATTTCTAAAAATGTGGCACACAAAATATGAATCTGTTGGATACTACTTTCTGTCATGGTGTTATTGTGTCTGGTGGTATGACAGCATGATGGTATAGAGTGGTGTGACAATGTGTATGGGTGCATGAGGTGTTGCTGTGTGTGTCACAATACATGGGTGCGTAATGTCTGTGTGTCAGAGTTCATGGTGGTATGTTGATGGGTGGTGTGATAGCATGTAAGTTGTCGAGTGGTGTGAGACTGCATGGGGGGGATGGGCTTATGACGTATCTCAGTGTGCATTTCGGTATGGTGCCAGGTTGTGTGGCAGTACATGGAGGTTTGCGGTTGTGAGGCTTGTCAGAGTGCATGGTGGTATGATGTTGCTTGGTGTGACAGCATGCGTTGGCTATGATGTGTGGCGCTGCATCAGACTGCATGGGAGTGTGGGGCTGTGAGGTGCATCAAAGAGTAGAGATGTGCAAAACTGTAAAATTTCACCTAAGGAAATATTTTGCATAATTTAATTCCTGCATTACGTGAAATCTTTCGCCTAGGCGAAACTTAATTTTGCCTCTGATTTCGCTTTTGCATAATGTGAAATTTCACCCAATTTCACCCAGTTACACTTTCACATTTAACTTTGAGTTGAAGCCACTCACACAAGGAATTTGAATTCCAAAAAACTACACACTAGTCTATGCACAAGGCCCAGATGGCCAACAGCCTTCAGCAGGAGCCGGCATTTCATTTGCAAACTCAGTATATAGGGGATGCAACTGCACTACGTATCATTGTGTTGTTAAAAGGAATCTTGTAGGTGTAACCAGCTCTAAGAAGTAACACACACCACAAATAAAGGAATAAGGTGTTTATTAGGGTAGGGGTACACGGACACGGTACAGAATAAGTATAACAGATGACAGGCAGGATCAGGATGACAAGGGTAATACAGCAATGAGAAGAGAGAACTAAGAGAGAGAGAACAAGAAAAGGGACCAAATTCTATAGGGAGCATAAGACAGTAACAAACAACAGCATCATCAATGGTCAATAACATTATTTTACATACAATTTAAAGAAACAAGAGGACTTAAGGAATGGATGTAGATTAAATAGGACAGAAGTGTTTTTTTTTTTTATGGGGGGGACATACAAACAACGTAGTGGAAGATAGAAACACAAAAACCAAAAAGACAAATTAATTTGTGCTGCCACATTAAGTGCCAGTGGGGCCACCACTGAATTCTGACAGGATGCACATGATTTTGTCAACATCACACTATAGTTTGGAAATCTCCTCCCGAGCATCACTAAATTCATATCTGAAATCGTTTAACTCATGTCGGACATGCTGGACTTCAGACAGGACAGCGTGTAAGTCCTCATGTGGTACTGCTGGCAAGGCGGGGGCTGCCTACGCTGCTGGTTTTGGACAGGGAGGGCCCTGGAGAGGTCTTGATGTTATTGACTGCTGCTGCTTTCTGGTATGGTGAGCACAGCAAGGACATTTAACTGGTCCAGCCATGACTCCCTCATGTTCTCCCCCTTCAGTGCTTACACCCACACTGCTCCCCACAGCTGCACTTGATGATGCCGCCACCTCCCGCAATTTGAGGTGCCATTGCGTCAGGTGGTGGTGGACCATGTGGCTATGCTGGTCGGTTGTCCCAAAGTGGGATCCACACTTTCCTCGATGCACTTCCTGCCCGCATAGATTGCAGGTGACCACTGGGTCACCAACTGATATTAAGTACAAAAAATCCCAGATAGGAGAACTTTGGGGATGACTGAGCCGTTGGGGAGGGGGTGCCACAGATAATGTCTCAAGCACTGACTCCTCTGGCTGCTTTGGAAGGGGCATGGTCTCCTACTACCTGGGTGGAGGAACAGTATCCTCCTGGTGCTGGGGAGGGGGCACTGTATCCAACTGCTGCTGGTGAGGGGGCACAGTTTGCTGCTGGGTGCTGGTGCTGGAGCAAAAAGCCCCTGCTGTGGCATTTCATTTGTGATGATTAGCTGAAATGCGCGTACAGGTGCCCACTGTCTTCACCCGTCTCCATTATGTCCACAATCCACAAACACCACCAATTCCACTAAACAAACAAACAAAAAAGAAACAGAGACTCAGACAGCTGGGGGAATCACACACACAAAAACACAATCACCAGGTACTAAAATAAGAACAATGACACAGACAAACAAAAAAAAGTTCGAAAAAAGTAGCGTAAAATAAGCAATTTAGGTGTACAAGTGCACTCAGCAGTCACAGGGAGTATAAATGCAGCCTGCTTCCTCAAGATACATAGTACAGGAAATGAGCCACTCACTTACTGCCTGTTTAGACTCAACCATGTGACCATCAGCAAAGCGAAATGCCCAATTTCTCCTAATCTTGCCTCAGATGCGCAGGTGAAATTGGCGGTGAAATTTCGCTGGCAGAATTTTGCCAAAAGCTCATAACTTCACCAAATGTTTCGCTAGGTGAAATTGGTGATTTCACCATAATTTCACCCGTGAAATAAAATTTCACTGCATCTGTATCAGAGAGCATGTGGGTACGGTGTCAGTTGGCTTGACAGTGTGCATGTGGTATAGTGTCACCGTGTGTCAGCATACATAGAGGTATAGTGCAGGGCTGTGTGGCAGCATGCATGGAGTATGGTTTTGGGTAGAGTGACAGCATGCATGGGGGTATGGGGTTGTGAGGTGTGTCAATGTGCTTGGAAATTTGATAATGCTGTGTATGTCATAGTGCACTGGGGTATGATGTTGGCTAGTGTATCAGACTGCACAGTGGTATGGTGCTACGTGGTGGGACAGCGTGTACGGTCCATAGTGTCGAGTGGAGTGACAGTGTAAATGGGGCTGTGGGTTTGTGTTGTCTCTCAGTGTGCATAGCGGTATGGTGTTGCAGTGTGTGTCACATTGCATGAAGGTATTATGTTGGTTTGTGTGTAAGAGTGCATGGTGGTATGGTGTTGGGTGGTGTGGCAGCACGTATTGAGTTGAGTGATGTGACAGAGTGCATGGGAGTATGGTGTTAGTTTGTGTGTCAGAGTGCATGATGGTATGATATTCAGTGGTGTGACAGCATGCATGGGGTATGGTTCACCCCTGAGATGTGTTGGAAGTGGTGCTGCTCAAATATAACCCAATAAATGGGGATTGAAGTGCCACTGCCAATACACCAGAGAGTAAGGTGCTGTAGTGTTGCTGCCATCACACCCGAGGAGGATGTGATGCTGCTACATTCACCCATGGTAAGTGCTGGGAGTGGTGCTGCTGCTGCCATCAAACCCAATATGTGGGGATTGTAGTGCTGCTGCTAATACACTAGAGAGGAAGGTGCTATAGTGCTGCTGCCATCACATCCGATGGGGGGAAGGGGGCTGTGATGATGCTACCTTCATCCATGAGAGGTGCTGGGGATTGCAATGCATGTGCCAATACACCAGAGGAAGGTGCTGTAGTGCTGCTGCCATCACACCTGGGGGAGGCTGTAAAGTTGCTACCTTCAGCCTGAGAGGTGGGAGAAGTGGTGTTGCTGCCATCAAACCCAATATGTGAGGATTGCAGTGCTGCTGCCAATACACCAGAGGGCAGATCCCTTTCACGAACTGAGCCCCTGGCTCCGGATTACAAATTGTGTGTGGTCGTGCATGCCTTTTCTTTTCATCACAGGACCCTGACCAGCTGCAACATTGGCCTACCCTGGGCAATGTTCCAGGCTAGCCCACCTTACTTCCAACTGGGTACCCAGAGCGTGTGACTGTGCAGGGACTAAAAGTGCATGCATAATTGCCTGACTAGATCAGTTTTAGAATCAATCCACCTGATTATGCCCCTCTGTTGTTTAATTCCCTTGAATAAATCAGATCCAACTCTTTTTGCATTTAATCTGACTGTGGTTCCAGTTTGTACCAAAAGCACTGTTAGAGAGGCAGCACATTTTTAATCCATCTGAGAAGTGGACGTGAAGTGGCCACTTCGTGTTAGCAGAGCACAACGCGAAGTGAGCACTGCAAAGTGCTCACTTCACGTTATTATTGTTATCACTTTGCGTTGCATTATGCCTTAACGCGAAGTAAGGTGAAGTGAGAAGAGAATAGGCACATCACATGGCCTGCAGTACTGTAAATCACATGCTTTAGCCAGGCAGGAAGGAAGTGAGTCACAGAAGCAGTTTCACATTCTCCTTTGTATTTGTAGAGGGAGAAAGCATTTGTGAGAGGAGAGGAGTTACAGTGCTTGATTGCCTTGTTGCCACTTCGTTGCGTTTCAGTTCCAGAAGAAAACCAACAGCTTTTTTAAAAGCTATATCTTTATTTGGTTTTTGTATTGTATTTGAGTTTTTTTTTGTTAGTGAACTTTTTGTATAAGTTTTGTTTAGTGTGTTTGACTGACTGTGTGTGTGTGCCCACTGTGTGTGTGTGTGTGTGTGTGTGTGTGTGTTTGTGTGTGTGTGTGTGTCGGCCCGTGGACTTCAGGATGATGGACCTAGGAGAAGGCGAGTCGCTGGCCCGTGGGTGCGGTAGCAGGGGAGAGCGGACCCGTGGGGGGCGGGGCGGTCGTGTTATGTTGGACCGCTCCCGACTCCTGGCTGGTGTTGCTTCCCCCATTGAAGCAACAGGAGCAGCAGCAGCAGCACCAGTGTCACTGGTGGCTGCTGCGCGTCCACCTTCTCTGCCACTACCACCACCACCGGCAGTAGCAGCTGTTGGGGCTCCAGCAGCACCCCCTCCACCACCTCCACAGCCACAGGAGGTGGCCCCGGAAAATGTAGGTGGTGTTGGGACTCGTGCGAGGACTGTGTCTGGTCCCCCCCACAACTCCCCAATGTGGGAGTTTTGTAACCGTGTGGAGGAAGACAGCACAGTGGTGGTGTGCTGGTGCACCGTGGCCCCCATGGGACACATTTGGGGACCGGTGGCCAGTGCACCCACATGCTGAACCACCACAGGGCAGAGTGGCAGGCTGCTACGGAAGGGGCCAGGCATCCACCTGCTAGCCCTTCCGTGGCAGCGGCCGAGGGTGCTGCTGGGGTGGGAGTTGTGCTTAGCAGTCACCACCGCAGCAGGAGAAGGGCTTCTACAGCAGCTGCTCCACCACCACAGCCACCAGCACCACCCTGTCCACCACCACCCCCCCCACTACCTGGATTGCCCCTTCAACACAGTCTGACATCGGCCTGGTGTGGGCAGCACTTGAAGAAAATAATGAGAGGTTCAGTGCTTTGCAGCAGCAGGTGAACACAGTAGAAGCACAGCTGCAGCAAATAGTTTCAATGCTGCACCTGCTGCTGGACCACCACAGCATCCCACGGCCACAGTAAGTGAGGGGATTGTTTTCTGCCCCCCCTCCATCCCTGACCCCACCCCACTATTGTGTTGTACTGTTTTTGTGCGTTTTTTCTTCTTTGTTGTTGAATCATACACATTTTCCCTTCCAGGGGAATCTTTCTTGCACCACATTAGTGCAGTACATTTTTATGAAAACCACCCGAAATTTCTTTACAGTGTGTCACGTGATGGAGGAATTCCCGTTCTGAAAATCTGCCCACATTCTGCCCCCCCTTCTCAGCAACGTTAGGACGTGATGGCAGAGAGAGCGCACGTGCGTGCTCCTTACAGTGAATATCAGATTGTCCGGCAGGTTTTCAAATATTTCTTTATGTTATAATTGTCATTTTCTTCACTGAGAGGGTGGTGGATGTATGGAACAATCTCCCAGCAGGTGTAATCGGAATAAAAATAGTGGTTGGCTAAAAGCATGCATGAGATAGGTATAAAGGAGAACTGGTATCAAAGTGTGTGTGTGTGTGGGGGCTGAGACCAGGTAGGTAATAAGGAGACCAAATAAGCATAGAAAAGAAGGGCAGATTCAGCATTCTTTTTCTGCCAACAAATTATATGTTTCTATGTGGATCTTTGCAGTATGCCTGTCTCCCAGCTGAGAACCGACACAATAATGTGACACCAGCAAATGCACCATTTTACTCAGATGCCCCAGGAGAGAAAACTGTAAGGAAAACAACTTGCTAGGTAGAATGATGCATGGCCCTTCACAGGCTTGGCACCACTGTCGGAGAAGGCCAGGCTTGATCCTGCTTTGGGAAACTTTCTAGTGCCTCCAGCCCTGGTGGTATCTAGAGGTTAATTCCAGAGATGATAGGTGACTAAGCTGGGGAGGGCCCATCCAGAAGAGGACCATCGAGAGAGCAGGAGCAGACACACAATAAAAAAATTATTGGTATTCAAGTGCAATAGCATTTATTGTATGAGTAGCATTTCAACACATGTGAGCTTTTGGCCACTTACATTTAGTTACTAACCAAATATTGGAAACCAAGCCTCTGCGTAGTGTCTTTTCAAGCCAGAAAATGATTTGTGTTTTACAAAGAAGCTTTAACTGAGACATGCTGTTTGTATGGGCTTCCTTTTTTTTGCATATGGTTTGTAACCTTTTCTTTAATTGCTATGGTAACCCTGCTCTCCAAAATTCCAGGCTAAGAATGTTATGCTAAACATTGCATCCAATATGAGGCTAGCTGGCATATGCTTCTAACTGCCAGTGTGAACTTTTTTTAATCTCTGTCTCATCTTCTGATCTGAGGTGTTAACTCTTCATGTGTACTGTTCAGCTGAGCAAATTTATACAACTAACTCCTAAGTAGTAAATAATCATGAGTGGTGCAGCATTTGTATGCACAGTTAGTTATATGATCCAAGTTTGATTATGCATACAAATGAAACATGAAAGAAAACACTGACATAATCAAATCTTTCTGTAAGATTCCAACTGTCTGCCAAACAGCACAGCTTAACATTTCCAATAAATTTGTGTGACCCACACGTCAACATGTCTGGGTTCATATCACCACCTGGTGACTGTACAGGGACCACCTGGATGAGGGTGCAGGTTTCATTCTTTCTCAGTGGTAGGGGGTTAGCCCAGATTAAATAAGTGAAGAGGCTCCTGCCAGAGTAAATAAGTGGGCCAGATATTGTGTGCGGTAACACCTCCTTGGATGAAATATCTACCCACCTTCCTACACTGGACTGGACTACCTCCTAAGGTCCAATAAGACAGTTGTTACCTTCACTGATAAACACTCCAATCAGGTTATGCAAATGTGGCACCCACTCAAAAGCAAAAATTCAACAAATGAACAGAAAGGGAGTACTGTTAACTATTGTACCCGGGCAAGGAAGGGGAGGCTGATGATGGTTGTACTCTGGCTGTGGGGGGCCATTGACTGTTGAACCTGGTCTAGGATGGAGGGCAGGTGACTGCTGTAGTCAGGGAAGGAAGTCAGGTGAGTGCTGTACCCATGCCGGGGAGGGAGAGCTGGAGACTGTGTAGTGCTCCAGAGTCCTGATGCCCTCCAGATAGGGGCAGCCAGGTGCTTTGAGGCTGCGGTGACAGGAAGGTGCCTCAGGGTGTAGGGAGGGACCTAGCCAGGTATCCCCACCTCCCAAACGTGAAGCCCCAGCAGGGCTCCATTTTAAAAATAGAGAATTTTTTCCCCCTGCTCATTTTCCTTGCCTGAAGCCCCCCACCCTCATTACCTCGCACCAGGCACCTGCTCTCGTGGGCCCAGTCATGAGGCAGTGCAGGCAGGGATGGGCTCATGAGGATTCTGAGACGGAATCCTCAGCCCTTTTTGAACGGCAACAGCTGTTCAGTGTTTGGCTGGTAGAGCAGGAGCAGAAGAGGCAGCAGCAGGTGTGAGAGGGAGTGCTAGGCTGGCCGGGGCCAGTTAAAATGGAAGGGGACTTACCTGACTGTTATACCTGGTCTGAGGATGGAAAGCAGGTGACTTCTGTACTCAGGCCAGAGAGGAAGGGCTGGTGACTATTGTACCTGGGCTGTGGGTGAGTTGCTGGTGACTGTTGTACTCAGGCCGGGGAGGGAAGGGGGGTAATAAACAGCTGTACTTGGATCTAGAATGGAAGGGCTGGTGACATTTGTAACTGAGCCAGGGGGGGAGCTGATGACTGCTGTACTCGGGCTAAGAAGGGAGGACTGGTGATGGCTGTACCTAGGTCAGGGGGGCTGGTGAATGTTTTACCAGATCCGGGGAGGGCAGGCAGGTGACTACTACTCAGGCCTGGGAGTGGGGTGACAGACATCTTTGGCACCGGGGTCAAGAGTGGACCATCTAGGGTGGTCAGAACAGGGCCTCCACCATAGCAATTTGCCCCATCTCAGACGTCCTTGGTGCCGGGGTCAAGAGTGGACCGTCTAGTGTGGTCAGAAGAGGGCCTTCCACCGTAGCAGCTTGCCCTGTCACAGACATCATTGTTGCCAGAGTCAATAGACTGGATTCCCATAGTGATCGTGGTGAGCTAGCTTGTTTAGCTGACACTTGTATGACTTTACAGATCATACTTCAAGGGGGAGCTCTTGCAGCAGGCTATAACCATTAGGACTAATGCTGCAGGCCTTAGGACCCCCTGGAAAAAACCTAGCTAGCAGTACCCAGCGGGGACCGCCCCTCCCCCGGTGTTGGCTCTGCCCTGATGTTGGTCACGCTATAAAAAGGGGTGGAACCCCAACTCCACCTCAGTTCTTTTCCTGCGGCATACACGCTCTCGTTGGGAAAGCCTTAGTGCGTGCTACTGCAGTTCCAGTAAATTTTGTCAGATTTTTTTCAGTTTTTTCTTTTTCGAACTGTTTTATGCCTTTTTTCCTTTCTTCTGAACTCCTTTCTGGCATGTATCTTCACCATCGTCGGTCTCCTCCTCTGGTCCCAAGAAGATGAAGTGTGCCTATGGCTGCCAAATTCCATCCAAGGATGGCCACCAGAAGTGCATCTTCTGTCTGGGGCCTGACCACGACAGTACTGCCTGCAAGATCAGCAGAGGCTTCACCAGCAGGACCCACATCAGACACCTGAAGACCCACCTATTGGAACAGAAGATGGATGTCCTGTGAATCTCTGGGTTGCGGGGCCTATAAACAACCCCCAATCAGACCGTAGCCCCCTTTTGGGGCATGTAGTTGTATCCAAATGACTTTTGACCTACCTTCTTCCCCCTCATCCCTGATGCATCCAGTCCATTGCCTTATGTAAATGGCTACTCCCCCCCTTACCTTTTTTTCTGTACCTCCTGAATAATTTAAATCCTGGGATGGCCAAGTCCCACTCATGGTTTTGGGCTGCCCACGTCTCAGTGATGGCTCCTTCTGCCAGCAGTGTCTGCAGCTCTGCCATCTTATTCCCCAGGCTCCTAGCATTTAGCGATACCTCCCTCCACCCTCCACCCTGACTCTCTCCCAGCTGCCCCCTTACTCTCTCCCCTCCCCCATCCTAGACAATGTAGTCCATATCATTTCTATTGGGGGAGGTCTTCTCCTGATTCACTCCACCTCCCCAGCCCCTCCCACCACAGCAAGTTTAAATTATACTTTTTGGAGATATATTCCCTCAGTCTCTGCTTTAACACCCCCAAACCCTCCTTACTTAGCTGTAGCCTGTCCCCTGCATAAAGATCTGGGTTTTCCCATGTATTGCCCCACTCTCCCACCCAGCCATACCCCATGGAATCACACCATTCTCTCAGCCACTTGTTGAAGTCAATGATTCTGCTTTTTCTGCCCATACTTGCCCTTGGCACTTGCAGAACTTCTGAGAATGCTACTGTGCTTCCCTCCTCTCTGTATAGCTTCCACATTTCTCTGAAGCTGTCCTGAACTGCCTCTATCTGCTTTCCTTCCATATCATTTATTCCCAGGAGAACAATGATGTGTGGTTCCCCCCACTTCTGTCCACACCTACCAATGTGGTGTTGTACCCTACCTGCTGTCATGCCAGGCATGCCAGATGCTGCTCTTCCTGGCATCTGTATCTATAACAGCAAAACGTCACAACTGTTCAAGATTTCACATATATTTATCCATGTAAATAAGCAAAAGGTGTGTTTTGTTGCTGTAAATTACTAGAAAGTGACCGCCATCATGTTTTAAGTCATGTGACCCAAGACATCATGTCATTTGCCTATTCTATGGCTTGTCGTACACTTTAACAACCCTGACAAGTATTTCTGTCTATTTCCTGCCATTACTTCATGGATTTAGTGAGATATAGCACATACTGCCATAGAATTGGTCACAGTTGTGGTAGTGAGGTATGGTAGTCTATTTGACATAAACTGGGGGTGCAGTGTAATGTTCCAGATCAGATGTCACATACAGACACCTATATCTATTACAAACATTGAAACATCACACCTTTTCACCATTTCACATGTATTTATCCATGTAAATAAGCAAAAGGTGAGTTTTGTTACTGTCAATGACTGTAAAGTGGCCGCCATCTTGATGTGGATCATGTGACTAAAGGCATCAAGATATTTGCCCATTCTATGGCTTAATTTACTCCTCAACTACCCTGACAAGTATTTCTGCATATTTACTGCCATTACTTCATTGATTTAGTGACGAATTGCACATAGTGCCATAAATGGCACACCCCAGGCCTGAACTGGTCACAGCCATGGGAGTGAGGTATGGTACCCTAGTTGAGATAAAATGGGGGTGCAGTGTAATATTCCAGGTCAGTAATTATATCCAGGCACCTGTATTTATAACAAATAGCTGAACATCACACCTATTCAATATTTCACATGAATTTATCCATGTAAATAAGAAAAAGATGTGTTTTGTTACTGTAAATGACAAGAATGTGGCCACCATCTTGTTTGGGGTCATGTGACCCTAGGCATCAAGTCATTAGCCCATTCTGTGTCCTGTTCTACTCCTCAACTATCCTGGCAAGTATTTCTGCCTATTTCCTGCCATTAGTTCATTGATTTAATGACATATATCACATAGTGCCATATGTGGTACACCAAAGGCCTGAATTGGTCACTGCCCTGGTAGTGAGGTATGGTATGCTATTTGAGATAAACTGGGGGTGCAGTGTAACATTTCAAATCAGTAATTATATCCATGCACCTGTATCTATAATAAACAGCTACACATCACACCTATTCAACATTTCACTTGTGTTTATCCATGTAAATTAGCAAAAGTTGTGTTCTGTCATTGTAAATAACTATAAAGTGGATGCCATCTTGTTTTGGGTCATGTGACCTAAGACATCAAATCATTTGCCCATGCTATGGCTTGTTCTACTCCTCAGCAACCCTGACAAGTATTGCTGCCTATGTCCTGCCACTGCTTCATTGATTTAGTGGCATATAGCACATAGTGCCATAGGTGGCACAACCCAGGCCTGAATTGGTCACAGCTCTTATAGTGAGGTATGGCACCCTGTTTGAGATAAACTGGGGGTGCAGTGTAACATTCCAGATCAGAAAGTATATCTGAGCACCTGTATCTTTTCAAATAGCTGAACATCACACCTATTCAATATTTCACATATATTTATCCATGTAAATAAACAAAAGGTGTGTTTTGTTGCTGTAAATGACAATAATGTGGCTGCCATCTTGTTTTGGGTCATGTGACCTCAGGCATCAAGTCGTTGGCCCATTCTGTGTCTTGTTTTACTCCTCAAGCACCCTGACAAGTATTTCTATTTCTTACCATTACTTCATGGATTTAATGACATACAGAGCACAGTGTTATAGGCAGTTCTCCACATGCCTGAATTGGGCCCAACACACATATTTGAATAAAAAGCAAAAATCCATGAAAAGGCATAATTCATGGTCATACTTGCATATTTTTTTTATAAAACACATATTTTGCCACTAAACCTGTATTTTGAAATTTAGATGTTACACCCGAGTTTCGCTGGGGGTCATGGTCAGTGAGCAAGTAGTATTAGAGGGTATCATGGTGGCCATCTTGGATTTGATCATGTGACAGTTATATTGTTTCCATACTATAAACGTATGGCTAAATTAAAAGAATAATAAGTTAGGAATTCAAAAATATAGTTTGTTGAGGTTTTGACTTAAAAAAATACATGGAATGCTTACTCAAATCTTAATAGACCCAATTACAGGAAAATGCCTGACATTTTATCATTATACCATTGCCATTAATAGGATGAAATAACTAATTCAAGAACATCTCCATGATATCAGAAATGGTAGCACAGAAAGTAGGATTGGGAACCTTTCCTGCTATTCCACAGTTGCAAACACTAAAGCAATGACTTACTTGGGCATTGAATTTGTTTAAAGTCCAAGGAGATGGGGCAACAGATTACGGAACCTTATCTTAAGAGAAAGTTGTTGGATTTTTACCTTTGTGAGTCTGAAATCAAAGGGTTTGATCAATTCCTGGGATATGAAACCTTTTTTATGATCACATTAGTGAGGAATCAGTAATCAGCATACTTTGATCTTTAACCTTCCTTTTCCCCAAAATTCTCCCTCAGTATCCTGCTCGGGTGTTACCTGCAATATTCTAGTTATAGTCCATTATCTGTAACCACATGTGCTTCATGCTTATGATTTTAGTTCTGGTAAAGTGGGAGTTTTTTGTTCATAGAATACCAAGTGGAGTTAAATATATTTTTCCAGTAGTGTGCATATCGTAACTTTTCTACTCTTCCCATTTTCTCTTTCAGATTGATTAGGCATTTATAGCTCATCCTCCTGCAAGAGATGTAATCTGTTATTCTAGTCTAAGAGCTGAAACCAATCTGCACTGAAGCTTTGACTCCCATTTTGCAGCTCACAGCACTGGATCTACAGAACATTGCTTGTGTACCTAAAACTCTGTTAGATTAAGCTCCAGGAATCACTGTCTGAGAATGATCAAGTTTAGTGTATTGACAGATCAATCATGCATCAAATGTAATTATGCCTCAGCCTTGTGACAGTCTAAACGTTAGATGAATTTATGATTAAGATGTAAATTACTAGTCACAGGCATGTATCCTTCCTTTTATGAACCCATTTTTTCTGATTTTTTCAACAGTTTTTATTGATAATGCATTAATCACAAACGTTTGTATAAAAGTAATTTTTATGTGCACTCATTTCTGAGTTTCACACCCCTTGTTATACATATTAAGAATATAATGCATTGTCCACCTTATAAATTAATGAATTTTTGAAACTGTTTTATACAATCTGATTTGTGGGTCAGAGTCAGTGAATACTATATAAGGGGTGTGCTCACTACAGGTACCCACGCCCTGATGAAGCTCCACCTGAGTGAAGCGTGGGGACACCCGTGTGGTGGAGGGTCTGTGTATCTACCTGTTTTGCCAATATAAATCAATAAAAAGTTACTGACCACTAACTCTTGCTTTGGTCCAGGGGCAGATGTGCTACCAAGTGAGCCATGCAGTCACTTACTGTAAGATGGAAAGCACCCCAAGTAACACCATAAATGCTGACACCCACATGCAGTACTAGGGGAGTGCTATCTTGTTGGGGTGTGCTGTCATTCAGATGAGACATTAAACTGTGATCCTTACTGTCCATCTTTAGTGCTGTCCAGGTGGAAGTAAAAGAACACAAGGCACCTTTTGCAAAAGTAGGGAATTTATTAGAAGAAAATATCAAAACAATATAGGCACCCCAAACCAGAAATAAAGAATACAAAATAGCCATAAAAAGGTTAAAAAAATGCAAATCAATAATTTCTACAAGAGTTATAAACCCAGGATGTTGCACCCTATGCTTATACCAAGCAACTTAAAAATGATTACACCCCATGAAAGAAAAAAAAAACAAAAAAAAAACCTTGTGACAAGATCCTATCACTGGTGACCACTAGCTCTGCCTCTTGCGTGTGTACCCCCTTTTTCTAACCATGTAACCCCTTTACATTTGTTTCAGAACACAGAAGGAGAGAGCAATTTAAACTCCCTCTCTCAAAGGCTACAGAGCTTTCTTTTCACTATTCGAAAAGTCAATAATGGGAAGTCCTTCTTCTGTAGTACATATTGGCATCTAGCCTGCCAAATGTTCTACTTAAAGAGCTGCTGACACCTTAAAGAAAAGTTCTGAAAAACACTGTAATTTGGTGCAATTCATCTTTGATTCCATATATATTTTTTAGATTTCTCCTCCCTATTATTTATTACTGAGGAAATTTACAAGAATACATGATCTTTACCCCTTGGAGTTCATTTGCCTCTATAGCTTACTCCCTACTTTAAGTATGAATTCTCTGTTGTGATATCACAACCTGTTGCCATGGGAGTAACTGTGATGTCACAATCAGTGCATTATAATCTCAGGTAGGAAGAAAGTAACAAGAATAGATTGAACCCTGTAGGCGCAAAGATCCTGTTTTCATGCAAATAACCTCAGTAGTAAATAGAGAGGAGAAATACAAAGCTAATGTGAAATATAAGCTGAAATGTGTATAAATATTATTTGTTAAAGTTCTCCTGAAGGTGTCAGTTGTTCTTTAAGGCATGCAAAAATCACAAATGTTGTATCATCTTCCCACTATGTCAAAGCTTCTTAAAGACAGAACCTACTAGGTTATGTTCTGAAACTAAGGAACATGCCATACCCTAGCCAAAATGGGCCCAAACTCTTCAATATAAGAGCATAACATAATAAATGTTTCATAGATTCTTCCAAATGTTGACAGCTTGCTCTTATACACAAGACGTTCCTCCAGACTCTCCTGTTTTGCATTTCCTTTAACATTTATAATAGCTGTGAGTGCTGAGCCACACAAGGTCCCACATTTTTTGTGGGATACATTTTTCTCAGAGCTGTCACATGACTATCTGCTCTGCAGTCCCAAACTGTGGATCAAAAACAGGCAAAACATGAAAAACATTAGGCATTACCTGTTCATTTGGCTTTTTTCCCAATGTCTCTATTTTTCAGTATTTCCACAATTTCCACTATTTTGTTTAAAAAAAAAGAAAAGTCTTGAATATATGTCAGTGATGGCTTCTATTTGCCACTGATAACCTTCAGCTTATTCATCTCCCACAGGTTTATTAGTGTTGCAAACCTCGATCAAAATAATCCCGGACCCATACTTCTGAGTCCTGTTAAGGCCAGTTGCAAATTAAAATTACAGAAACATAACAAGAAAGGCCACAGGATTAATCATTTTCAACCTACCCTCCTTTATATCTCAAAACATATGCCCTCTTTTTATCACATTAAGGTGGCTGCCCCACAATAGATGAAAAAAAGACACTATCTATATCTATCTATCTATATTTATCTCTATATCTATATATATCTATATCTATATAAACACCTTATCTCAAGTGGAAGGGGCAGAGGGAGCACAAAGCTGAGGTGTACACATATTGCAAGAGTAAGGGATTTTCCCCAGTGTCCTGGCCAATATTCTCCTTCCCATAATAAATAGTTCTTTCTCTTGTCCCAGCCAGTGTGTGGGTGTTGTGATTGACACTGTGCATTTGCAATCACTTCACTACCAATATCTTATTGCTTGTAAAGGCACTTTGGGATACAGTGTGTATGAAAAGAACTATATAAATGCTACTTATTTTTCTTCTCACTGATACCTTTGTTATGGGGCATCTGCAATCTATGGACGTATGAGGAATCTTAATAAACACAGGATTCTATGCTGTTGTACAACAGTAGTGGCATAACTGCTGTGGTCCATCAGCATTCCGACATCACTACTGTTGTACAACAGGATTCTACTGTAACATCACTATTGTGTACAGTATTATAACATCACTAATGTCATACATCAGCACTCCTACATCACTACTGTGGTACAGAGGCACTGTGCAATCACTACTGTGGTGCAACAGTATCCTGACATCATTACTGTGGTACAGTGCATCAGCATTTTGATATTAGTGCTGGGGTACAGCAATATTTTGACATCACTACTGTGGTACATCAGCATCTGAAAGTGTATGCATTGCAATACACAACAACTATAGACTGTAAATTATTTTGGTATGAGACATGACTGAGTTCTGCTGATGCCAATAAGATGTTTTCTTTTTTGCTTGACAGATATGGGTCCCTACATAGAGAATTTCATTAAGTCATTACAACTACCATTTAGCAACCACCCCTTGAATTGTGCCATACAGTGCCATGTACAAGTGGAACACAGCCCTTTCCTACACGAGTCACTAAACACACTGTGGACATGTGTGGAAGGGGATCATTATTAAAATGGTCAACAGGGCCATTCCCAAAGCATGGGGACCCTGGCAGAGGTGGCTGCAGAGTCTTGTAACACCCACCTGCCTCTAGAACTACTGCAGCAGGAAGGCAGGTGGTGGGAGTTGTCCCAGCTCTGCAACTAATCACTTAAAAGCAGGTGAGGGATGGAGGTGGTCATTGGACTGACTTGGGAAAAAGCAGTGCATGGGAATGGGGCTGGGGTACATTGGAAACCATTGACTGTAGATGATATGGGGACCTGGGGGGGGTTCTCTGGACCACCAGGAGAAGATTTCAAGGGCAAGAAAAAATAAGAGAAAAATTAGGACATAAACAAGATTGAAAATGAGGATCAGGTGAGTGGGGTGAACACTATGGCAGTAGCACTTTTCTCCCTGGGCTCTGGCCATGCCATACAGCTCTATGTCATAACGACGACTGTGGAATGGTGACCCATGAAGAGTGTGCAAATTCTGCAGCACAATGACTTGGAACAAAATATTTTTTTGAGGGGAGGGCTTTGCCACCGCACTCCCCCTTGCTGGGGGCTTTGCCCCCCACACCCCGTTTTATTTAATATACTAACTCTGGGGGGCATAGCTCGGGGATGGGGAGAACCACTGGTTACCCAAAAGTGTTGGCGCTGTGGTTCTGTCACACTATTCATGGGTCACCATTCCTCAGTTGCCATTTTGATGTGCTGCTATAGCATACTATGTTATGGCCAGATCTCCATGGCTGTTGCAAGCCAGTATATTAGCAGATACAAACCCTACACCTAGTAACATCTGGCTAAATGAGTTACATAGTTACTTACTCACTGAGCACACTTCCTCCAGGTGACTAAGTCAGGCCTTTGTGTAGGGCAATTTTTTGGTGATGGCACAGTAGGGTTCCTGTTTGCACTCCAAATTTGTTCTGTCTCCAACTCTGACTGAGAATTGGGTCCCATCTTTAAGGCAGCAGTGCATGTCACAGTGAACACTTTTACCTATACTTTTTATGGCTGCAGGGGCAGAGCTCTACATGACATCTTGCTGTCACAGAGAGGGAGAAGGCATGTGACACTCAAGCACACAAAATTTTGGAGTTGAAGTACAATCCTTCTGCTAGTTGGAGCACTCTGCCGTCTCCATTCAGTAGACCACAGTGCTGTCCTTTTGTCTTTGCCCCCACCTGCACTATTTTGTTTTGCTCTGTGCTAACTTCTGGTTTAGTTAACATGAAGTTGAAAGAGCTGTGGGTCGTGCCGGAGCACAGAGTTCAAGTACCGAAAAAAAAACATGGTCTGGTTAGATACACAACAGCTGCTTTCAGTTACTACAGATGGCACTATGCACTTTATAAACCCTTGCAACAAACCAGCAGATCTGTCCCCCTGCAGTTTCCCTCCATCTCAAAGAAGCTGATGTCCTCTCAAATCTGATTATTTCTGTGAAGGCAGGGCTAAACAATTGCTGTGCTTGGGCTATCAGTCCTGTTAGTGTATCTATTTCTAATTCTGGTTCTCCGTTGTTATCTAAAAAAGTGCCCTGTTGATCAAACAGTGTTTGCAATGGGACTGCATTCCTCCAACAGAGGTTCAAATTACATTTCTAACTCTCTCCCCCGTGTGTGTGTGTGTGTGTGTTTGTTTGTTAATGATTTACTCCTGTCTGGAGGGTTCATTTATGTTAACCCTTTCAGGATCCATCTAATTCTTAGTGGCATTCTATTGTTTGTTTCAGATTTGAATTATTCTCGTGAGCATTCACAAGTGTCCTTCTAGGGGGAAGTGAGGGGGTTAAAAATCAGACTACGTTGTACAGGGAAATAATGAAAACTGAAGATGACCAAATATGATAACTTAATTGACTTTTTCTCTCGACTTAAATTTTTAAATTATTTTCCAGCTTTTTAAATGTTAACATTTCCTGCTGTGTTGATTTTAGTTTGATGCAATAGATACCATATTGTAGTCTAAGAATGCAGTGGGCAAATTGGAAATATTTACAAGGTGGAACTCTATTGCCTTTATATTTGTAGGGGGCTGTATGTCTTCTACAGGAAGGTGGGACCTTACCAATAACAGAGTATCATTTCTACAGAATCATAGGGGTTTCAAAACTCTTCCACTCACCACATTTTATATAAATAAATGCTAGGTAACCAATGTTTTAGGGGTTTCCAGCCACTCCAAGGGGCATCATAGGGGCTTGCAAAGAAAGCATAGGGATGTCAGCTGCAACACCTGACTACCTCAGAATGCATACCTCTCTCCCTGCCAGGACCAAAATGAGAGACACTACCCATTAAAATCACTGACAGGGACACCATTTTTACTTGACATATAGTGCAGTATCACAATTTTTACATCTATTCAAATGCACACCACAACCTGTCCTAAGGATAATACTGTGCCACTGCCATTAATACATACAGCACTCTGTTGTGAAATACATGCACAGGTAAACCAAAAGTTAATTGGCTGTGCAGAATTGTAGCCATGCTGCAAGTTATTTCCCCAAAAAATGAATAAAGTGGTAAAATACAAAACAAAAAGCAACCAAGGTTGTAAATTGTAAGGTGCACCTTTGGCTATGTGTGATTAATGTGTAGACAATGTATGGATTATTAAACAGAAATAAATAAATACAATTCCATATTGTAGCTAACTCTACATTGGTATATGGCTGGGTACCATCATAATACAGTAACTTCATACAATATGTACCTATCATGGTGTCACCACTCTATGAGTAATATATTGCACATGTTCCCCCTGATTTTTTTCTCTTTCTCAATGCATATATTATTGCTCATTTGATTATCGTGTCTGTGTAACATAGTACAACATGAATTATGTGTGCCACACAGTTTACAGTAATGACGTTGCACATATTAATAATTTTACACTGTATCCATTTGAATCACATAACCTGTCATATCTAAAAACTAGAGATGGGTGAAGTTGACAGAATTTACTCTGCAAATTAGTCTGCAAATTTAGCATGATTCACAGAGTGCAGATCGATCCACAAAGTGTGAATTTCCATCAGCAATGTGTGGAATTTTACCTGCAAATGGTGGAATTTCACCCTGAATGGTGGATTTTCACCATTCGCAGGTGAAATTCAATCGTTCATGGCAAAATTGCTGGCAAAGTCACATAGGCAAATTTTCAGCCTCATAGCAAAATTTGCAGATTGCTCTGCAGAGGCGAAGTGAATGACTTCGCCAGCACTTTACCAGTGAATTTAAACTTCACAACATCTCTAACAGAAACATTTAAACTTTCTAAACCCTTTCTACAAACTAGCCCCTCTGACCCCTGCAGCTTCCCTCCTTCTCAAAGAAGCAGCTGTCTTCTCAAATGTGATTGTTTCTGTGATGGCAGGGCTAAATGATTGCTGTGCTTTTGGTATCAGTCCTGTTAGTGCATCTATTTCTGATTATGGTTCTCCATTCATTTTTATCTAAAAAATGCCCTGTTGATTAAAACAGTTTTTGTAATGGGACTGCATTCCTCCAGTGGAGGTTCAAATTACATTTCTCTTTCTCTCTCTCCCCCAAGTAAGTGTGTGTGTGTGTGTGTG
The DNA here is from genome assembly GCA_016271365.2 of Neoceratodus forsteri. Classification (NCBI taxonomy): domain Eukaryota; kingdom Metazoa; phylum Chordata; order Ceratodontiformes; family Ceratodontidae; genus Neoceratodus; species Neoceratodus forsteri. The sequence goes on from JADMNL010000023.1 coordinate 33,041,063, forward strand.
TGTGTGTGTATGTATGTTGGGGGGCAATGATTTACTCCTGTCTGGAGGGTTCGCTTATGTTAACCATTTTAGGACCTAATTCTTAGTGGCATTCTAGTAAGTTTGTTTCAGACTTGAATTATTCTCATAACTTATGAGAATAATAAGTGTCCTTCTAGGGGAAAGTGAGGGGATTAGGAACCAGACTGCATTATACAGGGAAATGCTGAAAACTGTAGATGACCAAATGTGATAACTTGATTGATTTTTTTGCCAACTTAAATATTTAAATTATTTCCCAGCTTCTTTAAATGTTAACATCTTCTGCTGTGTGACTTTCAATTTGATGCAATATCTACAATATTGTAGTCTATGAATGCAGTTGATAAATTGAAAATATTAACAAGGTGGAACTCTCATAACTTTATATTTGTAGGAGGGGTAGCTGTCCTTTACAGGAAGGTGGGACCTTACCAATTGCAGATATCATTTCTGCAGAATCGTAGGGGTTGCAAAGCTCATCCACCTATCACAGTTTATATAAATAAATAAATGCTAGACAATCAATGTTTTTAGGGGTTTCCAGTGGTCCCAAGGGGCTTCATAGGGGGTTGCAAAGAAATCATAGAGGTCTCACCTGTAACATTTGTCTACCCTGGAATGCATACATCTCACCCCACTAGGACTAAAAGGAGGGCACTGCCCATTAAAATCTGGGACAAATACTCAAAATCCAGGACACCATTATTACTTGATGTATAGTGCAGAATCACAATTTGTACATCTATTCAAATGCACACCACAACCTATCCTAAGGGTAACGTTGTGCTACTGCATTAATACATGCAGTACTTTTATAAAAGGCATGCACAGATAACCCAAAAGGTAATTGGCTTAAAAGAACTGTAGCCACATTGCAAGTGATTTCCCAAAAATGAATAAAGTGGTAAAAACAAAATAAACAAAAAACTAAGGTCACAAATTGTAAGGAGCATCCTTGGCTATGTGTCATTACTGATTTTACAATGCTTGGATTATTAAAAAAAAATCCCATATTGTAGCTAACTCAACATTCTGTAGGTATATTGCTGGGTACCATCATAATACAGTATGCACCTATCATCGTGTCAGCACTCTGTGAGTAGCTTATTGCTTCACAATGATCATATTATTGCCCATTTGATTATTGTGTCTCTGTAGCGTAGTACAACATGAATTATGCGAGCCACACAATTTACAGTATTGACATTGTGCATATTAATAATTTAACACTGTATCCATTTGAATCACATAATCTGTCATACCTAGAAACATAGAAACTGATGGTAAATAATGACTGCTGGGCTCATCTAGTCTGCCCATTTTTAATTATGATCACTTTTGCTGCGGACCCAACTTGATCTGCAGCACTATCTCTTCTGTCCCCTTCATTCCTCCTAAGATTAGTTTGTGCCTATCCCAGGCATTTTTGAAACCCACTACTGGTTTCACCCCCACTGCCTCCCATGGAAGGCTGTTCCAGGAATCCACCAACCTTTCTGTGAAGAAATACTTCCTCACATCACTCCTAAATCTACCTCCTCTCAGCTTCATATCATGATCCCTTGTTCTATAGCATCTTTTTCTCTGAAACATATGTCCCTCCTGTACCTTATTAACCGCTGTGAGCTATTTAAAGGTTTCCATCATATCTCTACTCTCCCTCCTCTCCTCCATGGTGTACGTATTGAACTCTCTCAATCTCTCCTCATAGGGTTTCAGATGCAGCACCATTTTGACAGCCTCAGCTCTCTTCTTGTCACTTACTCCTTTTTCCAATTGTTCCCCCTTCCTCACCTTTCACCTTTGACTGCTCCTTTTCAACCCTTCTTCCTTTGCTAACCCCCTGCTTCCTTGAATAACTTGTATCCTGGTGGGACTCTCTCCCATCAGAATCTCCCTACTCTATATCTCAGCCTGTGGTGGGCCACTTTCTACCTCCCCCATTTCTTCCCTTACCCCCTTGGCTACTTTAAATGTCCATCAAAGTAACATGTAACCCTTGCATGGCCACAAACTGATATATCAGTCCAAAATCCCTAGCCTTTCTAATTCTTTTGGCAGCCTAAGGGTTAAACCATCCTCTAAAGACAATGGTTCCCTCCTGGATGGAATCAGGCCATCACCTCAGTATAGGTTCTTATCCTTCCAGGCTGGTCCACAGTCCCAAATGTAGCCATACCTCTTCTCTATGCACCATTCCTTCTACCATTACTTGAAAGCCTTTGTGCAGAGCTCCTTCTGCTTCCCCACATAGTACAAGACACACTTACCACTCACATTTTAAACACATGGGAAACACAAAATCAACCAGATAAATGATTTAACTTTACCAAAAATGAAATTTATACACGGAGCTGACTACTGCAATTCATCTTTACGTTTAACCCCATGAAACACCCTTATCAAGTTAATGTATTAGCAGCCATAGTGGCTCTGACCAGAGTTTGTTTATTGTAGGTTGCAGTCTCTATGGCACTCCCAAGTCATTATCGTATGGGTTATGCATGGAATGGCCTTCTGGAGGAGGTTGTGGAGTCAAAAACAGTGGTGGAATTCAAGCATGCATGGGACAGTCATAAGGCAATTCTAGGGGGTTGGGGTAGAAAGAAGTAGGCTGCTGGTTAACTAGGATCTGCAGCTTATACATTAGGTAGGAAAATGAGCAGACTGAGTGGGCCAAGCGGTCCTTATCTGCCATCAAAATCTGTGTTTCTATGTTTCTATGTTATGTCTACCTGATAGACTGAAGATGCACATTTCACAGAGTCGAAGTCCAACCCCCTAGCCATCTCAAGTATACTTAATTCTTTTATGTACATTGAACAGGTTTCAGTATTTTCCTCAAGCTCCTGCATCGGACCAGATTTTTTCAGTTTATTTTACACATTTATCTCAAGTGAGGACACACAGTTTTGCTTCAGTGACTAACTTTTCCTTATTTCCAGTTTTGGGCTTACTTAGACATTACCCCTATTCAGCATTGTTTGCTTCCTCTGTCTGCCTGGAACTGCCTGTTTTCTTCTGTGAGTCCCAAGATCACAAAATGTGTTGTGTTGCCTTGCCTTAAAGTCTCTTCAACCTATTTTCTGTATACCTGTGTAGTATGTAGGCATGAACAATGATTACCTCCCTTGTATCCCCCTAATTTCTTCCTACTTTAACTAGAAATTAAGTTGCTTCATGCTGTTCTGCCCTGGTGTGAAAACCTGCTTGACTCCATTGCAAAGGTCATGACCCCATATAAGGCACCCTGGAATTTAATGGATGTTTTAGTGCTAAAGCCTGCAGTAGTTATACTGTATTAGTCAGTGTTGTTGCTGTCCTCTGCGGTCCCTATGTTCTTGTCTTATGCTGGCCATGAAACTTATCAAGGAATAGTAAGTGCCCTGCCATTTTCTGTAGTTTAAAATGTATCTGTTAGAAAAAATGCTTTTAGAGAATACAGAGATTTCACAAGACAAGTAAGAGAACTCACTGATGGTATGTATTCTACTGGTTTGTGTAGGTATGCATCATCAACTCCCACGATTCCCTGAGTGAGTGGGGTCATGACCTTTGCAATGGAGACAAACAGATTTCACATCAGGGCAAAACGAAGTGAACCAACCTCATTTATATTTAAATTAGGATGAAATTAGGAGGATGCAAGACAGGGAGTCATTGTTCATTCCTACAAACTACAAAGGTATACAGAAAACAGGTTGAGGGGACTTTCCCTTTAAGTTTCTTAACCTACAAAGCTTCATTTTACCATACATTCAGTTGCCATATGATTAACTCTAGTTCAATTCTTATACCACAGCAAGCTAATACTACTCCAACATGCCAGTTTCTCTCCCCGAGCAGAACTGGCATTTAGCATGAGCACATTCGATGCCCCTGATTCAGCAGCAGTGGGGCAGCACATCAAGTTCTCTAGAAGTGTTCCCCTGCTCTACTATAATGCTGAACAAAGCAGTCTTATCTCGTCATTAACTACGTAATTTAATTTTATGTGCTCAGATGTGTTCTCTAAAATTGTTCCAGATTCTACCCAACAATTGTCTCTATGTCGGATGACCACTCGTTGTATTGGTTAACTGCTGTACCTTGTGATTTGTACAAATGTCTTGGGTCTTGACCCCCAGGTCGCATCTGGAATTGAGCAACACTGCTCAGTATGCCTTCCTGGTTAAACTTGCAAATAAATAAATAAATCTCACACTGCCCTAGTGTCCCTACTGCAGTGGCTCTAAGGTGACGTGGGTGCCCCCCACCTCGCCTCCAGGCATTAATGAGGGGCTGATTCAGTTGTGGCAGCATACATTTAAATACATAAGAACATGTTGGTTGTCTGCTCAAAACTTACATAACACAGGGGATTTTATTCTTGGAGACATAACAGCAGTCATCTATTTACATGATTAGGTATGTATTCTACTGGTTTGTGTAGGTATGCAACTTGTAGGGCTGGCCACAAGGGCAGCAGCCACAGCAATATTTATTTATTTATTGAAATGTTTCATCAGGAGGGCACACTGAACTACAAGTAGCTCATCTCATGGTACGACCTGGGGGTTGGGGTCACATGGGGATAACATACAGAGTGATACAGAAACACAATATACACAGTTGGGGTGTACATTTATAATGGGGTAATTAAAATCCTGATGATTTTTGACCACATCCTAATGGTAGCAGGGTCACATGGAGGAAAGACAGAATTCTGGAATGAAGTAAACAAGTACTGGCAGATCCACCAACACTAACAAGACCATCAGTCTTTAGTGGTACTGGCTCAATCTTGGGAGTGACTTTCACCCATCCCCATCTATACCCAATGGCAAGATCAGGCTCAACTGGTGCTATGTTGAAGGCTCTCTTTCTCTCCTTCTGTACCTCTTACAGTGTGTCTGCTCATGCAGTTGGACAGGACATGCGATGTCATATCTGGCCACCATTTTGGGAAAGGCATATTTTCCTTTTCAAGTGGCCAGACATCAGGATTGGTATCGTATCTGGTCATCATGCTGGACAAGGCAGTATTGCTCTTTACTTAGGTGACTGGAAGTAATGCAGTGTGTCACTTCCAACCACCATCTTATGAATGGCAACAGCCACTGTTTATCAAGTGGAGGCCATTTTAGGCACCAGACTGATTAGCTACCATATTCTAAATGACAATGGCCCTTCCAGAACTGAACTGGACTAGGAGACCTCACATAGGACATGTCCCGAGTGCCACCTTTTCCATATAGGATACAATTCAATAGGCTAATATACAAATATATTATGACTACTACTTTGATGAATATTCCACAAATATATTGCCTGATATAGTACCAGCATGCATTAAGTCCTGCTTCACTAATGGCCTGTAGGTTCTGTCCTGCTCTGTCACCTACTGGTTCAAACCATAGCCAAGGCAAGAAAGTGCAAGGCATACAGCATACCCTTCCTGCCTGGACAGGAGAGGCTGCTATGCCTTGTATGTGGCCCAGATGGTTTGGGCCTCTCTTGGCTAGACACTAATGGAGAGGAGAAACTCATGGATGCTTCACCTAGCAAACCAGATAATGAAACAGCCTCCATCATAGTGCAGAGTATGAAAGCAGAGCTGCCTTCATGCTCCAGATGATGAAGTGCATGGAAGCGATGGTGAACGTTATACCCATACCAAATACACATGTGCCTGCCATTCCAGTCAAATTGAGGCCTCCTACTCTCCCTCCTGCACCCACAACCAATCCTAACAACCCACACGAAGGGCAATAACAAGTCAGAGGATGAGGCTAATGAGTCAGTTCATGAGGAGGTGGAAAAGGAAGGTTCTCAATCCATGACAGCAAAGTTATGCTCATACAATGTGATACCACCATTGGTGAGATTAATCAAGACCACTGTCAGTTTGAACCGACCTCCACCTCATAATGGAATCAAACTAATCCTGATGCTGCAACCCAAGTCAAAGTCTAATGGTGTATTACTTATTTGAGACATCATAGAAGAACTGGTAACAAAAGAATGGGAGGCAACTGATCCAGCCAGAATAACTGCAAGAAAATCATGAGGCTGGATGTCCCCATTTAAGAGGACACGTTAAAGATTTGGTGTATAGCCCCTACTGTGGATCCACAGGTGGCATCATTAAGTAGGAAAGCAGTATTACCAGTCAAAAGCTTAGCACCTCTAAAGGGCCCCACAGACAGGAACATGGATAAGATGCTTAAGAAAATACACAACTTGTAGGGCTGGCCACAAGAGCAGCAACCACAGCAATATTTATTTATTTATTGAAATGTTTCATCGGGAGGGCACACTGAACTACAAGTAGCTCATCTCATGGTACGACCTGAGGGTTGGGGTCACATGGGGATAACATACAGAGTGATACAGAAACACAATATACACAGTTGGGGTGGCATACATTTAAGAATCAAGTACAGCATGATTATACAATGACATTCAAGCAAAAAACAAGAGGGAGGGGCAAGCACGTAGTGCATAAAATAGAGTACAAACAGATGGGACTAGGCGACCTGGTGACAATAGCACAACAGTACAATAAGCTACGACCTGTCTAATTCACATTACAGTTTAACAGAAGTGCAAGTTAAAATTAATATTCAAGTGCGATTAGGTTTGGGGGCTAGCTGATTTATGCAGAAGAGTGCAGTGGAGGAGTAGAGAGGTGGGGGTGGAGAATGGGGTGAGGAAGGGGAAAAGAAATGGAGGAGGGAAGCTTGCCAAAAATGGACCCTTTCAGGATGCTGTGAACCCTGCCAGGGGCAGAAACAAGGTGACATTGGGGAGAGGATGCCAAGAGCAGACCCCTTCAGGATGTTGTAAACCCTGCCAGGAGCAGAAACAAGGCAAAGTTAGAGGAGAGCATGCCAAGAATTAACCCCTTCAGGATGCTGTGAATCCTGCCAGGGGGCAGAAACAAGGCAAAAGTAAAGGTTTTGGAGAGAACAATTAGGTAGGGGGAAGGAGGTAGGTATGGAGTTGATGTGAGGAGTGCGATGAAGGAGGGAGAGGAGAAGAAATAGGATAGGGAAGGAGGCATTTCCCAGGACTGACCCCTGCAGGATGCTGAGAAACCTGCCAGGGGGTGGAGCAAGGCAAAGAAAGAGGAAGGGGAGAGAAGATATGCAAGGGGTACGAGAGTAGGTGGGAAGGAGACAGAAGGTTAAAAGTAGAAAGGGGAAGGCAATGGGGATCAAATTATAGGAGTGGGGGATCTGGAGTGAGATAATCTGGAGCAGAGCTTTGAGAGGAGGTCAAAGAGGATTATAGCAGGAGCAGCTGAGGAGAGAGATAGTTGTGTGGGCAGATCTGAAGAAACAGAAGGAGGAGGAGTGGCATATTTGAGGAGGGAGGGAGTTCCAGATTTTGGGGAGGCAGTAGGAGAAACCAGACTGACCAATGATTTTGGAGCAGTGCTGGGCCACCAAAATATGAGTATCTGTAGATCTGAGGGAAGGGGAGGGGTACAGAGGGATTTGGTGAGGTAGGGAGGGAGTTCACCAAGCCAAAATGTAGAGGTGAGTTTGGCACAATCGGAGAGGCATCCATTTGTGAGAGGGGGAAAGGACAGGGCATGGTAGAGATCACAATGATGAGTCCAGGAGGGAGCATCAAGAGCGAATCGACAGAAAGAGTTAAAGAGAGTGTCCAATCTGGACAGGGAGGACTTGGGAGCAGCACCATAGATTACATCATAGTAGTCAAAAATGAGGAGTATCATCTTCTGGATAAGTTCATGCCTGGCCATAGGAGGTATGCAAATATGGTTCCTGTATAAGGTACTAAGCTTGGGGCACAGTTTTTTCAGGATGGTGTCAATATGTCCAGAGAAGTTGAGATGTTGGTCCAACCAAACCCCAAGGTATCTAAATGAGGTGGTATCCTCCAAGACTGTCCCATCCAGGGTGTGGAATGAGGTCAGGGAGCCTTGAGAGTCTCTGCCTAGTGCCAAAAGGTCATGGAGTCTTCTTGGCATTTAGGAAGAGCAAATGGGAGGTAAACCAGAGCTGGACCTGATGGAAGTCCTGCTGTAGGGTGGCTGCAACATTGGCTGGGCATTTGCCTGAGGTATACAACACTGAATCATCAGTGTACATGTGGCTAGAGGAGGAGGGGGAGCAGACTGAAGGAAGGTCATTAAGGAAGATGGAGAAGAGAAGGGGACCAAGCACAGAGCCCTGTGGGACTCCTACAGTGATAGGGAGGGGAGGGGGGGAGATGGAACCCTGGACCTTGACAGATTGGATTCTGCCTGTGAGGTAGGACCCGAACCAGGTTGTGATGGGTGTAGACAGCCCAGCTGCCAAGGAGTCATCAAGAAGGAGGTCATGTGAGACAGTGTTGAAAGCCTTGGTGAGGTCAACAGAAATTGCAGAGGTGATTAGGCCAGTGTTCATCCCAGTAAGAATGGAGTCAGTGAGCCCAAGTAGGGAGGTGGTGGTGGAGTGATTTTTCCGAAATCCAGATTGGAATGGGGTGAAGAAGGAGGAGCCTGTTAAAAATGAGATGAGTTGGGAGAGAATTAAGTGTTCTTGGAGCTTAGCGAGGGTGGGGAGGAGAGGGATAGGTCAAACATTTCCAGAAGAAGTGAGGTCACCGCTCTTAGGAGGAGGGAGGACCATGGCATGTTTCCAGGGCGGAAGGACAGATGAAGATGAGAAAAAGAGGCTTAGGATTAAAGAGAGAGGATAGGCTATAACTGAGGCTGAGAGGGAAAGGAGCTTGGGGTCAAGATCTTCAGGTGAGGAGCCTTTGGAAGGGTTAAGGAAAAGAAAGACATTTAGTATTTCATCAGGGGTGACTGCTGTGAAGGAGAAGAGGGAAGGCAGAGGAGAGATTGGTGCATAAGGAGGGGAAGTGGGGTGAGGGAGGAAAGGGGGAAGGACTTTAGGAGGGCTGAGGCACATGAGATATAATAGAAGTTAAATTTCTTGCCCACTAGGCGGGGGTCAGATACAAGGGAGTTGTTTATATTAAGCATGGGGGTGGGGAGAAGAGGGCATGAACTACTTTAGATAATTTGGAGGGGGAGCTGAGATTAGAAAGGAAAGCTGATCTGAAGTACTCAGACTTGGATAGTCTGGTTGCTTTGGTATAAGAATTTCTTAGCATGCGGTACTTAGCATAGTTGGTGGGGAGCTGGGAAGCATTTTGCTTCCTCCAGGCTTTGTCATGTGCCCAGAGACAGGTCAGCAGTTCTGGGGTGATCCAGGGAAGATGGGTGCCACAAACTCTGGTTCATTTGAAAGGGGCAAATGTGTTCCAGACTGTAAGAAATTTGTCTTTAAAGTAGGCGAAGGCATGATCAACAGTAGGGGCAGTTATGAGATGGTCCAGTCACAGAGAGAAAGATCTTGTAGGATGGGGTCAAGGACTAGGGAGTTGAAGGAATGATGTTGCAGGAGTTCATGGGGTGATTTCAGCCTGTGGACCTTCCTAACCAGGAAGATGGGGTGATGATCACTAAGGGCATCTGGTAAGAGACCAGATTTAATGACTCTGTGTGGGTGGGAGGTGAGTGCCCAGTCTATCAGGAAATGGTTTTGTGTTTTATGATTCAGATGAGTGGATTATTGGATGAGTTGGGTAAGATTTTGGGCTGCTATGTCATTTTGAGTCTTAGATGTACAGGGAGACAACCGATTTATAATAAAGTCTCCCAGAAAATATAACTCCACTTTGTGAGACAGGGACGTTACAGAGATAAGTTCTGATGCAACAGCGGGCTGGATACTGGGGCAACAGTAGATCCCCGCTATGAAGATCGAGATGGAGAAGGTCAAGATAATTCTAATGGCAAGGGCGTCGTAAGCAGCAGGGAAAGTGGTAGAGTATTTAAATGAGGACAGGATAAACACAGCAACTCCACCACCTCTACTAGCCCTGTCGTGCCTGGAGATAGAGTAGCCAGGGATGGAGATGGAGTGGTCAGGGATCTTGTTACTGAACCAAGTTTCTGTTAAGATTAGAATGTCTGGGTTAATTGAGGCAACCATCGCCTGCACAAGGTCAATCTTTGATATTAGGCTACAGATGTTAAGATGTATGATTTTCAGTCCATTAGGGAGGGCTGTAGGAACGTGAGAGTTAGGCACATGTGAGGTGGAGGTGCCAAAGGAGGAGTTAGGAGCATATGGGTCAAGGTTAGGATGGATGCTACCTAAAGCAAGGAGTAGTAGGGCAATAATGAGGAAGTGGAGTTTGGGGCATTTATGGCAGGTCATGCATTTGAGAGATGATTTGGGGGAGAGGGGGCTAGGTGTATATGTGATTAGGAGGTGGAGGGCAGCAAAGTAACTAGACACTGAGAGAATAGCTGCCGGGGGGGAGGTAAGGGAAATGGTACCAGAGTTCAAAAGGGGGTGCCAGCGTTATTGCAAGGATAGGGGTAGGAGATAGGAGAGAGTGGGGGTAGGGTATAGCCAGATTTTCAGGCTATGTAACTTGAGATACATGAGCAGATAAGGTGAGTGATAGAATCAGAAGGGGTGGAGTAAAGGTGAAGTGAGTTAGTTTTTTGGGAAGTAGTTGGGGGGGTCATAGTCTGTAGAAATCTGTAATAAATGTTAAGAAACTGAGAAGAAAACATGACAGGAAGGGACATTTGGCAATAGGGAATGCACAGTTAGAGCAAGAGTACTAGGAGCCTACTAGTGGCCTGGTTATGTAACTTATGAGCTAGTAGGAAGAATAAAGGGTAGTTGAGGGGAGGTTTGAATGAGCACAGGAAAGTGTAAAGACCGGGGGAAGGACTGTTTGCCAATAGGGGAAGAGAGGTGTAGACAGGCGGAGCTAGTGTGTTTTTAATAGAGGTCGGGGCCAGGGTGGGTGGGCATACCAAATTAATAGTGGAGAGTAGTGCAGAGGAGCTAGTCTGCAAGGACTGAATTTCCCCGATCTGAAATTAAACTGGCTTTAGCAGAGCAGTAGCGCCAAGAGAGAATGGTGCCAAATTTTACGTTTGGATTCCCGTACCTCAGCTTGGAGGGGAACCATTGGGCAGCTGTGCCTTCTTCGGTCAGGATTCGAACCACAGAAGTGCGGTTCGATGAGGGTGGAAATTCGAGCCTGAGTCGGGTGAGGAAGACCCCTGAGGAGAGTGGGACAGAAGCACACAATTAATAGGTGGGGGGGGGGAGGATTTCAGTGCCAGAACAAGAGGACAAAGGATTTAGGGAGAGTCCAGACAGAAATAGAGGGGAGGGGGGCTAGATGGGGAGGAACAGCATTAGCAATAGCTACAGGAGTGGCAGTGCGACCCCACGGCTAGCAGGGGCTGGGTAAAGTTAAAACAGGGAGACAGAATAAAATAACAAGAAAAAAACTTGAGCAGAAATTAAAATCAGGGAGCCAGCATTTAAAACAGTTCAAAACAGTCTGAGCAGTGGCTTAAAAATACTGTGCAAATCCAGGGAGCCAGCATTAAAACAATTCTACACACTCAGAGCAGCGGCTGAAAATTCTGTGCAAATTCAGAAATTAGCACAACAAATTAACAGATAAAACATTACTTGTAAAAAATACAGCTTTAAGCCAGTAATCAGTAGCCTGGTTCAGTGACTTCTAAATAATTTTAAATTAATAGTGAGAGTAGTGCAAAGGAACTAGTCTGCAAGGACTGATGCTCCCGATCTGAAATTAAGCTGGCTTTAGCAGAGCAGTACTGGCCAGGAGAGAATGGAACCAAATTTGAAATTTGGATCCCCATATCTCAGCTTAGAGGGGAGCCGGTGGGCAGCTGTACCTTATTCGGTCAGGATTCGAACCAAGGGTGGACATTCAAGCCCAGGTTGGGTGAGCAAGACCCCTCAGCTTGGAGGGGAGCCAGTACATAACAAGGGCACAACTGACATAGCTTAATGACCTAACCAAATCTCTGGAAGCTGAAATACCACTGTCAGAATTAGCACAACAGTCCCTATAAATGATCAGATACCTGGCCGACATGGCAGCTGATTCCTTAAAAATCAACTTCAGAAGAGCAGCTGTAGCAAATAGAGCATGAAGGACTCAGTGGCTCAGATTATTAGAAGCAGATACTGACTCAAAGATGTTAATCCAAAACCTTTTGTTCAAAGGGAGTAAACTGTTCAGAGAAGGACTAGAACCATTTTTGAATGTGAAAGAAGGAGAGAAATTTGGGCAAGGACAAGCCTTGACATTCTGCTTATCTGCCTTCAGCAAGGAACAGGAACTATTAGAGGAACAGAAGTAATTTTCATGATTGCATGCAAAACTTCAGATGATACAATAGAGGAACCAACTTCATTCCCTCCTATAACCAAGGAAATAACAGATACAAGGGCAGAGGTGGCTCAAACCATTGCCATTTCAATTTCTTCAGAGGAGGTAAACAATCCTCTTAATGACTACAACCAGTGTAGACCACATACTACACAACTACCTGCAATAGGGGGATGACTACAGTTACTCTCAAACTACAAAAGACAGTTGAGTCCTGGAGATGGTCAGTCATGGGTACGCAACAGAATTTGTAGAGAAACCAACAATAGAAAGACTAGTCATCTCTTCAGTATCAAAATAAAAAGGCATTGCCTACACAGATACAAAACTCACTAAGACAACTGTTGATGAACACAGCCACAGTAGAAGTCCCAAGAGATCAACAAGGAAAGGGAGCATAGTCCATTTTCTTTGTTGTCCCCCCAAAATGGGAGTCTCAAGGCCAATACTAAACTTAAAATACTTAAACAACTTCATAGCCCCAAAGAAATCCAAAATGAAAACCAACAAGACAACAATCAAAGCAATACATCAAGGGAATTTCTTGACATCCATAAATATGAAGGATGCATACCTCTATATACCAATACACCTGCCCCATTAGAAGTTTCTCAGATGCTTCATAATGGTCCAACATTTTCAGTACCAAGCATTCCCATTCGTACTGGTATCAGCTCCCATGTTCTTCATAAAGGTCTCAGTTGTACTAGCGGCACAACTGAGGGAGCACAGAATCCACGTAATCCCTTACCTGGATGACTGGCTCATAAGGATTAGGTTACAACATGCCGCAAAGGGCACCCAAACAGTACTAGACATACTGCACAGCCATAGTGGGGTAATCAACCTACAAAAGAGCACACTTTAGCCCAGCAACAAATAGAGCACCTGGGTGTGCTGATAGATACTGCAACTGGACAAGTGCAATCATCAGTAAAACGAGTCACCAACATGATTACACTGGCAAGCTCACTATACAAGGCTTCAATAACAACATTAGCCCAAGTACTTCAGCTGATGAGCACAATGGCCTCATGCATAGATCTGGTCCCACGGGCCAGGTGGAGAATAAGACTACAGATCGGTCAACATGTCCACGGTATCAAACATTGCCAAACAAGGGGGCACAAGGAGCAAGAGAACACACAGATAGAGGCATCAAAAGTCTTCAACTTGGCACAGAAGAATCTCCAACAGATCTCAGCAATTCACCTGGTAGGACAGCTGAATGTGACAGCTGACTGGCTAAGTCATCAACAAACACACCCAGGGGAATGGCATCTCCACCAACAAATATTCCACAAGCTGGACATGAGATGGGGCCCAATTGAGATAGACCTCATGGCCATTTGTATGAACAGACAAGTGCTAGTGTTCTCCCAGTTTCAGGACAGGCAATCCAGTGGGATAGATGCACTTTATCTTCAGTGGACTTTCAACAGAGCACACGTTTCTGCATTTCCCACTAATTCCATAAACACTTCATAATATATGACAGACAAGATCAACTGTCATCTTGATAACACCCTACTGGCCAAGATACCTCTGGTTCATGACCATGATCTCAATGGCATGGACCATTGAATTTTCCTAGCCAGACGTGACATTCTGACACAGGGACCAGTGTGCCACCTCAGTCACCACAACCTTAAATTAGCGGCCTGACTCCTGAAAGGGAGAGACTGCTGAAGAAAGGATACCACTCTTCAGTCATCAAAACAATCCCACAATCCAGAAAAGCCTCAGCTATAGGAACACACAAGAGACACAAAGGTAATTCACCAGATGGTGCTCCCTTAACAGTGTTGTACCAGAATATGCCTCTATACCACAAATTCTATTGTCCCTACAGCACGACTTACAAAAAGGATGGCCACTGTCATCCCTGCAGGTACGACTGTCTGCATTCATTGTTACAAGAGGCCTGAGAAATGGCACAAGTCATGGGCATATCCCAAAGTCATCAGAGTGTAAAATAAGCGTCCATAATCAAACCACAGGCCCAGCAAATCATAGATCTATGGGACCTTAACCTAGTGATGAACACACTCACCCAGGCAGACACCAATTGAGCCAATTTACATGGTAGAACTGTGGTGAACCTCCCTCAAAATAATCTTTCTAGTTGCCATATGTTTGGCAAGAAAGATTAGCAATTGCAAGTGCTGTCCCACAAACAACCCTTTCTGCTATTCTTCCCCCCTGACAGAGTTGCACTCAGAACTATCACCTCATTCACTTCAAAAGTGGCATCTACAGTCATCAAAACCAGACTATAGAATTTTCAATAAGTGAACCAGAGTCTCTGTCCCCAGAGGACTTGAATCTCACTACCTTGGACATGCCCAGAATGATAAAGACTTACCTGCATAGAACTAAGGACATAAGGTGCTCTGATAAACTTTTTATTATTACAAAGGGATGGAAGATGGGGATACATAGAAACATAGAGGTTGACGGCAGATAAGGACCACAAGGCTCATCCAGTCTGCCCATTTCTTTTTCTACCTTATACAGTAAATGTGCCTTCGGCCTTTGCTCTGTCAGTGGCCTATCTATTCATACTCATCTGTATTGCTCCCTTATGCCTATCCCTTGCCTGTTTGAAGCCCAGCACTGTATTCATAGCCACCACTTCCTGAGGTAGGCCGCTCCATGCATCTACCACTCTTTCTGTGAAAAAGAATTTCCTCACATTCCCCCTTAATCGGTTTCCCTCTAATCTCATGCTGTGTCCTCTTGTCCTGCTATTTTTCTTATATTTAAACATGTTAGACCCTTTCACCTTGTTAATGCCCTTAAGGTGTTTGAATGTTTTGATCATATCACCTCTCTCCTCCTTTGCTCAAGGCTATACATATTGAGCTCTGTTAATCTGTCCTCATATGTCTTCTGATGCAGTCCCTGCACCATTTGGTTGCCTTCTCTGGACTACCTCAATTTGGTTAATGTCCTTGTGAAGGTGTGGCCTTCATTACGTGTCAGTATTCCAGATGGGCCTAACTAGTGTCTTGTAAAGAGGGATTATTACCTTCCTCTTACGACTTGTGATACCCCTACTAATACACCCTAACATCCCCCTAGCCTTACCTACTGCTTTAGAAGTCTGCTTGGATGATTTCAGGTCATCCGTGATGATGATGATGCCCAAGTCTCTTTCTTCCTTTGTGACTACCAGCAACTCCCCTCCCAGCCTATAGGTGGCTTCAAGGTTTCTCTTCCCTATGTGCATGATCTTGCACTTCTTTGCATTAAACTCAGTTGCCACTCTTCTGACCATTTTGCTAGTTTATCCAGATCTCTTCTCATTCTGCCCACCCCATCTGGATCATCTACTCTGTTGCAGATCTTGGTGCCATCTGCAAACAGACAAGCTTTATCCTCTAGTCCATCTGCAATGTCACTAATGAAGATATTGAAGAGGACTGGCCCCATGACTGATCCCTGAGGTACCCCACTTGTGACTTGCATCTCTTCTGACTGTATGCCATTTACCACCACTCTCTGTTTTCTGCCCGTCAACCAGTTTGCCACCCAGTTGACCAACTCTGACCCACCCGAGCCTACCCAGCTTATTTATCAATCTTCTTTGTGGAACAGTGTCAAAGCTTTGCTGAAGTCAAGGTAGGCGACATCAACCTCTCCCCTTGGTCCACCACTCTGGTTACCCAGTCAAAGAAATCTATGAGATTAGTTTGACAGGACCTTCCTTTTGTAAACCCATGCTGTCTTGGATCCTGTGCCCCTATGGATTCCAGGTGTTGCACTATCCTTTCCTTAAGGAGTACCTCCATAATCTTGCCCACTACTGAGGTAAGACTGACTGGTCTATAGTTCCCTGCCTCCTCCCTGCTACCACTCTTGTCGAGCGGGCTCACATGAGCTCTTCTCCAGTCTTCTGGGACCTCTCCTGTGCTCAGAGACTCACTAAACAGTTCTGCTGCTAGTTTCACCCATAGCTCCTTAAGTACCCTGGGATGCATGCCATCAGGTCCCATTGCCTTGTCCACCCTGAGCTTAGCGAGCTCTTGTAGGACCCTTTCTTTTGTGAAGGGAGTAGTGCTCACCTCCCTCCCCCCCCCCGTGTACATGGTGCTGAGCTGTGGGCCCTGCCTCACCTTCTCTTCAGTAAATACTGAGCAAAAGTATTTATTTAGATAGATGCTTTACACGGTCCTCCTCCTCACATGCCCCTTTTCTCCTTTGAGCTTAGCAATACCCCTCTGGACTCTCTCCTTTCACTAATGTATCTATAGAAAGTCTTGTCACCTTCTTTACTGTTCGTGCTAGTGTTTTCTCAGTTTGGGACTTTGCCTGCCTTACTGCCTTCCTGCTTCCCTTAGGGCAGTTTGGTATGCCTCCCTATCTTCATCCCGCTGTGTTCCCTTATATTTCCTGAAGGCCAGCCTTTTGGCTCTGACCTTTCAGCTACTGTATTTGAGAACCAAAGTGGTTTCTTCTTCTTTGCACTTCCTTTTCTGTCTAACACAATGGATGTTGCTTCAAGTATTGCATCCTTAATGCTTGCCCACTTTGCCTGTACCCCTCACTTCGTGTTTCTTTTGGCCAGGGCTAGCTTAACTCTGTTGGCCATCTTATCAAAGTCAGTTCCTCTGCAGTCCCATATTTTTGCCTTGGAATGGGATGATTTAGATGTAGTGGCCAAATTGAACCATACCATGTGATGGTCACTGGCCCCATGTGACCTTCTACCTGGAGATCTGTGATCCAGATCCCTTGAAGGAGGCAGTAGTGCACCCCCTTCTGAAAAAGCCCTCCCTTGATCCTGACTGCCCAGAAAACTAAAGACCGGTTTCAAACATCGCCTTTTTGGGGAAAGTTATCAAGAAGGTGGTTGCCTTGCAGCTGGAAGATCATTTAACCAGCCACAGTATCTATGATCCTCTTCAGTCTGGCTTCAGGAAACGGCATAATACTGAGAGGGCTCTTGTATGGGTACTGAACGATCTCTTGATGGCAAGAGATTAGAGAACTCGTTCTATCGTGGTTCTCCTTTATCTCTCAGCAGCATTTGACACTGTAAATCATGGGGTGTTGCTCGAACGCCTGTGGTTTCTCTGTGGACTAAGGGGGGGTGGTCCACAGTTGGTTTCAATTTTACCTGCAGAGTAGAACTGAGAGTAGTGTTGGGGATTTATTCCTCAACCTCTCACTGCCTGCGCTGTGGGGTGCCACAGGGTTCGGTGTTGTCCCCCATGTTATTTGCGGTGTATATGCTTCCATTGGGGGGACATTATAAGACAGTATGGGTTGAATTTTCATTGCCATGCCGATGAGTCTCAACTCTACATGTCTTTTGTGCCTGGGCAGGAGTCTGAGTCAAGTGCATTGTTTAACAACAGCCTCCTGAAGGTACAGAACTGGATGAGTACTAACTGGCTGAAGTTGAACCCAGGAAAAACAGAGATATTGGTGGTGGAACTGGGGGTGAGGATGTCAAGTCCATGGGCGGGAAACCCCTCAGGTTTATTTCTGGGGGGGGGACCCTGCTTATGGCATCTGGTCAGGTGCATAACCTTGGTGTTATGTTTGACGAGAGCTTGACCCTGAGGGCACAGGTGTCGGCCGTAGTCAAATCATCCTTTTTCCATCTAAGGAATATAGCATGGATGAAACACTTGGTTCCATCAGAGGATCTTCCTACCGTGGTCCACGCCTTAGTTGCCAGTAGTCTTGATTACTGCAATGCCCTTTATCTAGGGCTGCCAGGAGTGGATATCCACCGCTTGCAGCTGGTGCAAAATGTGGCAGCTAGGTTGTCAACTGGAAGCCCGAGATTCAACCATATAACACCTGTGCTGCGTGAGTTGCACTGACTGCCTGTACAGTGGCGGATCACTTTCAAGGTCGTTTTAATGACCTATAAAGCCCTACATGGTTTGGGGCCCCACTACCTGAAAGAACTCCTGACTTCTTACTGTACCTCCCACTCCCTCTGATTCTCTGATGAGTGATTGCTAGAGATTCCCATGGTAACCTTAAAAACGTCTGGTGGAAGAACGTTTGCCATTATGACTCCTACCCTGTGGAATTCTCTACCTTGCCAGATAAGTAATAGCCTGACTGTGGAGGGGATTAAAAAAGCTCTTAAGACCTTCTTATTTAATCAAGCATTCTCAGAAATAGGATAGGCATCAGGATAGGCATAAGGGAGCAATACAAATGACTATGAATAGATAGGTCACTGACAGAGCAAAGGCCGATGGCACATTTATAAGGTAGAAAAAGAAATGGGCAGACTGGATGGGCCTTGCGGTCCTTATCTGCCGTCAACTTCTATGTTTCTATGTTTAAATGTAAATTCTGCTATGGATAAGATGCAATTTATTACTGTGGATTTTAATGCTTTATGTGGAATTTTGTAACGGCGCCCTGAACTCAGGAAGGGTGCCTTATAGAAATAAACTTTTACTTACTTACTAAGTAAAGGCTGGAGGAGAAGAAGAAAACCACTATGGTTCTCAAGAGAGGTGGCAGACAAGGTAAGAGCCAAAAGCATGGGTTTCAGGAAATATAAGGAGACTCAAGGGGATGAAGACAGGGAGGTGTATGTAAGGAATCTAAGGGAAGCAGGGAAGGCTGTAAGAAGGGCAAAGGCACACACTGAGGAAAGATTAGTGCAGACAGTAAAGAAAGGGGGCAAGACATTCTATAGGTACATCAGCAATAGAAGGAAGGCCGGGGGGGGGGGATTGTAAGGCTCAGAGGGGACACAGGGAAGTGTGAGGAGGGAGACCTGGAAAAGGCAAAAATACTAAACAAATACTTCTGTTTGGTATTCCCTTAGGAGTGGGAGGGTCAGGGACCACAGCTGAGTAACAGACATGAGGGGGGGCAGGTAAGCACAAGCTCATTCACAGCGGAGAGAGTCCTAGAGGAGCTCACAACACCGAAGGTGGACAAAGCAATGGGGCCAGATGGCATACACCCGAGGATATAAATGGAGCTGTGAAGAGAGCTAGCAGCACCTCTAGCAGCCATGTTCACTGAGTCACTCAAAGGAGTGGTTCTGGAGGACTGGAAGAGGGAACATGTAGTCCCTCTACACAAAAGTGGTAGTTGGGAGGAGGCAGGAAACTATAGGCTGGTCAGCCTCACCTCTGCAGTAGGTAAGATCATGGAGGCACTGCTTAAAGAAAGAATAGTGACTCGCTTGGAAGCCAACAGTGCCCAGGATCCAAGGCAACCTGGATTTATTTCATTTCATTTTTATTTTATTTTATACTGGAAAGGCATGTGTGCAAAATGCCTGTTTTCACAAGCATCCAGCAGTAAGGTCATGTCAGATGAATCTGATAGATTTTTTTGACTGAGTGATGAAGGAAGTAAATCAGGGAAGGGCGGTGGATGTCACCTACCTCAATTTCAGAAAGGCCATTGACACCATCCCACAAAAAAGGCTGGTTAGCAAGATGGGTACCCTGGGTATGGGGCACAAGGTGGTAAACTGAGTTAGGAACTGACTAATGGGCAGGAAGCAGAGGGTGGTGGTAAATGGGATCCAGTCATGAGAGAGAGGAATGACCAGCGGGGTACTCCAGGGATCAGTCCTTGGGCCAGTCCTGTTTAATGTCTTCACTAGTGACATTGCAGTAGGACTGGAGGGAAAGACCTGCCTGTTTGCAGAAGACACCAAGATCTGCAACAGGGTGGATACTCTGGATGGGGTGGAGAGAATTAAAAGGAACCTGGGGAAACTTGAAAAATGGTTGGAGGTGTGGCAGCTCAGGTTCAATTCAAAGAATTGCAAAATAATGCACCTGGGATGAGGGAACCCTGGGGAGCACTACAGAATGGGAGGGGGGGAGATGCTGAAGATCACCAAGGAAGAAAGAGACCTGGGGGTTATCATTTTAGATGACCTAAAGGTGTCTAAGCAGAGTACAAAGGCTGCAGGGAAGACTAGTGGCATGCTGGGTGCATAGGCAGAGGTATCACTAGCAGAAGGTGGGAGACGGTGATACCATTGTATAAAATGCTGGTGAGGCCTCACTTAGTGTACTTTGTGCAGTTCTGGAGGCCACACCCTCGTAAGGACATTGACAGGGTGGTCCAGAGAAGAGCAACTAAGATAGTACAGAGCTTGCACCAGAAAAGATATGAGGAGCAATTAAAGGACCTCAATATGGTAGCCTGTGACTTTGGCTACTGAGGAAGGGCCCCTCGCAGAACAGCTCCGCTAACATGACTAACGTGAGTTGAACGCCTGGTGAAGAAGAGCGACTGGGGCAATACGGTGACTGGAGCAATACGGTGACTGGCCGAAATGTCAACTGAAATTTTGCACACGCATGCGTGCATACGCACCCGACAACATCACAGCCTAGTGGGTGGCCAGCTCACTGCACAGGTGTGCCCCCCCCCTCAGCACTGCCGAGGAGTGGCTATGCCCCCAGCATGCACTGCCATGGACAGGGGAAGTGCATGGGAGGGCAGGCTGCAGGCAAGCTGCTCTTGTAGCGTGCACCAGCACAGCGCCACCATCGGCACCTCGAAGGACAGCCACTGTGGGTTCGAACCCCACAGCCGGCACTGACAGCAACACAGATAGGCAGAGTAGGTTATTAGTACAGGATCTGGAGGAAAAGCTCACCTCACCAGCCATGCTTGGGTCCGTTGTCAATACAGGCACACTATTCCACATTGCCATGGCAGCACGGATGAAGCGGGGGATACCGGTGGACACGCCGAGTCTGCGACCATACAATGCATCCATGGCCACAGGCACACACACACACACACACACACATATGCCATATTTTACCAGACTGCCATGAGGGCAGACGTGCAAAGGGGACAGACCCGATGGCGACCACTGGCAGCACGTCTTTCTGCAGCACTGGGGTAGGTCATAGGTGTGGCAGATGGCCACAGGATCACACTGCAAGCCCTTAAAGGGGCATGGGGTGCAACAGACGGCCGTCACTCTAGATCAGCCTGTGAGAGATGGACATTGCATCCTACCTCACGAGCCAGAAGGGGAGACCGCTCCTATACCACCACGGGTACTTGTACCTCAGGGATAAGGAGAAACTAGGGAAGGTGTACTGGAGGTGTGTGCAGGGCCACAGGCATGCATGCCCAGCACAGGCACACACCATTGCTGACCATGTGGTGTACACTGGCCAGCCACATAACCACGCCCTGGATCCAGGGGAGGTCGGTGTCAGGGGTGTGATGGCGGGTGTGCAGGAACGTGCACCGACGAGCCTGGAGACCACCACCCAGGTCATTGTGCAGGCCACCGGTGGGATGACTTATGCCATTGCTGGCAGGCTGCCTGCCATGTCCCTGATGCACTGCATGGTGCAGCGTGTGCACCAAGCCACAAGGGGCTGTTCTGCTATGCCTAGCAGCATGGCTGAGCTCACCCTTCCCCTGGCATACACTGTCACACCCAGTTCCTGCAACATGACAGTGGCCCTGCAGGGGACCACACACTCATATTCTCCACGCAGCGTGACCTGACGTTCCTGACTGGGTGCCAGGACTGGTTCCTGGATGGCACCTTTCATGCCACACCACTGTTCAGGCAGCTCTATTCCATTCATGGCCTGCAGTCCGGTTCAGTCCTGCCAGCCATGTACATACTGATGTATACACAGAGGGAGTGTGCCTACACAAGGGCGTTCACAGAACTGCGTCGGCTACTATGCGGTGCCCAGCCGCAGTCTACCCTCATGGACTTTGAGTGGGGTTGCCTGGCGTGCCTTCACCACTGTCTTTAAGGGCACCATCATGCGTGGCTGTTTCTACCATTTCTGCCAGGCAGCGTGGCGGCATGTGCAGGGCAATGCAGCACTGCTTGAGCGCTACTCCATGGATGCAGAGTGTGCATTGCAGGTCCATATGCTCCTTGCACTCGCCTTTGTGCCACCAGATGATGTGGTGACAGTGTATGGGGAGTTGGTGGGCATGCCCTACTACCAGGTGCACGACGCACTTCTGCATCCGCTGCTGGACTACATGGAGGACACCTGGGTTGGGTGCCCAGTGGGGTGTACAACACGGCGTCAGCCACTGTTCCATGCATCCATGTGGAACATGTATGGGCCGGCGCACAGCAGGCAGGAGCGGATTAAAAATGCGGTGGAGGTCTGGCACCGGGCATTCAACACCCAGCTTGGTGCCTGTCACCCTAACATCTGCCGGTTCTTAGACTGCCTCATGGAGGAGCAGCGGCTCGCTGCTGTGCGCATGGAGCAGCTCGTCTCCAGCGCAGGGGCCACCAAACCGAAGAGGCAGTACAGGGACCTCACACGCCACATTGAGGCCATTGTGGCAGAGTACAGAGTGCACAGTACAGTGGACTACCTCTGGGGCCTTGCTCACAACTTTCAGATGCAAGTGTAGTCGACCTGGGTACCCTCCGCCTCACCTGACCGCCCCTCCATCTGGTCATTGCTGCCTGCCCTGTCTGTCGCCATGCTGTACCCCATTCACGCTAGCCTGTGCACTCTTCCACTGTGTGTCCCCCACCCATGCACTGCCCTGGTGGCCGGGCCTGTGCCCACGGGCCCCTGGCACCCATCGCCATGGTGGCTTGGCCGCCAGCCCTGCACTGTGTACAGCTACCGATACCTCCTGCCTGCACATCACAAACCATCCTGCATGTGGCCTCCTGCACCATAGGTGCCTCCCACTTGTGCCAGACCACCAGCCCACCTCTGTGCCACGGCCCTCCCCCAGCTTTGCCTTGGACAGCCACAGCTCTCATTGTCCTGCTGGCCTCATGACCCCCCCATGTGTGCCTGTCCATGTCTCCGTCCCACTGCGCCCCCGGCCTCCACACCGTTGGTGTCTCCCATGTCTGCTGTCCTGATGTGTGTGTGCGCTACTGCCTGCCCCGTCCCTCACCGTGCCTGCCGTGTGCCTGTCCCATCCGTGTCCAGTCGCCCTTGGTGTGTCCCCCATTGGTCCTCGTTTCCCTGTGGTGGTGTGTGGTTGCTATTCCCTGGTCACCATTTTTGACGCATGCCACACTTGTGTGGGTGCTGTTCCTGATGTCGCCTGGTTGCCAACATCCTTCTGTGGGTCACCCTTCTGCGGTCGCCCACATCACATAGAACCCCTCAATATGTACTCACTGGAGGAGAGGAGGGATCGAGGGGCATGGTAGAAACATTCAAGTACCTTAAGGGCATAAACAAGGTACAGGTAGGAAACATCTTTCAATATAAGGGGAGTACAAGAACGAGAGGGCATGATATGAAATTAGAAGGAGGCAGGTTGCGGGGAAATGTGAGGACATTTTTCTTCATGGAGAGGGTGGTGGACACATGGAATAGTCTGCCACAGGAGGTGGTGGGAGCGAGCACAGTTGAGGGATTTAAACATGCATGGGACAGGCATAGGGGAACCTTAGAGGTGGGAAGGAGGGATGGAAAAAGACATTGACCAGGCAGGGTCAAGGGTTGGAAACTAGTGTAGGGCTTATGGGCAGACTGGATGGGCCTAGTGGTCTTTATCTGCCAACAATTTCTATGTTTCTATGTTTCTGTGTTTATGGTACTCCAGGGCCCTCCCTGTGAGGAGACTGAACATTCCCAAAGTCAGAACATGTAGCTACTAAACAACTCTCTAAATACAGTGCAAACATAAGTCTTTCTGCATTGATCAGTACAATAAAGTAGATTAGTCTCGTTGCTCTCTCTTGTTATGCTACTTCATATGGTCACTGACAACTGCCTTACTATTTTTTGTTGTAATACTTATCAGTGGTTATTCGCAGCTATGGAAGATATCAAACTGAGGATACCTGAGATGGCCAAGAGCTAGGGTTGTCAGACTTTGACTTTGTCATATGTGCATATTACTAACATACATACTAAAATGCCAGCAGAATAGGCCTAACGGTCTTTCGTGTCTGCTCGTTTGGTCAGCCCCCACCCTGGGTGCTGACCTTGCTGTCCCCCTCGCCTTCTCTGGCTTCTCCCTTCCCAGTTCCGGATATTCTTGCTGCATTGGATTTTGCTTCCTGAACCCTTCCCTGTACCTGTCCCACCCTCTTGAACCCCTCCACTGTCTCTGCCTCCACCAGCCCCTAGGTAGTGCATTCCATGGCTCCACCACCCTCTCAGTGAAGTAGCACCTCCTCTCCCTGAATCTTCCCCCATCCAGCTTCCACCCATGCCCTCTAGTGGCCCCTTCCTCCTTCCTCAAGCACCCTGACTCTTCCTCCCCATTTACCCTCTTCATGTACCTGAAGACCTCTATCATGTCCCCCCAGTCCCTTCTCTCTTCCAATGTGTACATATTTAGCTCTTCGAGCCTCTCCTCATAGGTCCTGTCCCCCAAGCCCCAAATCATTTTGGTTGCCCTCCTGTGGACCCTCTCCAGGAGGTTAATGTCCCTCTTTAAGTTGCAACCATGTCTTCTGGCCAGTGCAGGGCTCCAAACATCCCATTGTTGGGGATACATCAGCCATGCTGTGCTGCAAGCCCCATCAGCACCTTGGCACAGCCTACATTTTGCTGCGAGCCCAACAAAAGGCTGTCAGGCACAAGGAGTCCCACTAGTGCTGCATGCACTGTATGAAAGTCGGGAATGATACAAGGTGTCGTGCAGTGTGCCCCTTGCATCATATCTCTTTGATGTAGGTGCCTTGCATCATTCCTGACCTTTTGAAAATCAGGACCCTGTGTTTTTTTCTTGTACTGGCTATCAGCCTTGTTTGTTAGCCAGTACAGGAAAAATAAGGAGAACAAACAGACTGCATACTCAGCATGCAAAAATAAGAACTCATAATACAAAACTAGTCAACAAAGCAGAAATACAACTTTACACACACAAACCTTCTTTAAAAGCACTTCTTCGAATGCAGACACACTTCAAACTATAAACAATGGCAGGGCACTTACTGTACCTTGGAAGGTGGCCAGCACAAGACAAGAACATAGGAACTGCAGAGGACATCACCAAAACAGACTGATACAGCATAACCACTGCCGACTTCAGTTCTACAGCATCATAGAATCCCAGGATGCCTTACATGAATTGGATCACAAGCTTTACAATGGAGTCAAGCAGGTTTTCACACCAGACATATGTAATTTCATTTACATCCTGATGAAATAAGGAGATTGAAATGGAAACGATCATCGTTCATGCCTGCAAACTGTACAAGTAAACAGAAAAAAAGGCTGAGGGCAACTTCCCTTCGTGTGGCTCAGACCAGGTTTTCATCAGTATTCTCAGCTGCTGTTGTAGGACACCTATTTTCCCATAAGGTCAGAGAGCACTGTCTGCTGCATGATAGTTCATTAAAGTCTCAAGAAAGGTGATAGTGAACAATGTGTTCTCAAAAACAGAGAATACAGATGAAAACCTGGACCAAGCCATATTAAAAGCACTGCTTTTGTTATTTTAAGCTTAAAAAAAAAACAGCTTACACAAACTCAAAATGGGGGAAAAAGGTCATCAAACTTATCATACAAGATGAGATAAGGGCCAAGCATCAACAGAATAAAAAGCACATATCAAAATGTTCACCACTCACAAGAACTGTTCCCTTAATAGTTGTTGTTCAGTGTATTTTTGAATAGGGATAAATTTGGGATTCACGTCCTAAACCTGCCTTATTTGATTAGTAAGTCACCCCCTTACAGGACCTTTTCCTTTTCCCTTTCACTGCAGTGCAAGCCTCTCTGTCACCAAGACACAGCCAAGTGTCGCCAGAACACGGCAACCCTTTATGTGATTAGCTCACTTGTGCTCCTGGGGGAACAGAGTTAGCATATAGTTGCTTCTTGCTTTGCTGCTGTCTTAATTACCAGCACTTAATTACTGTCATTTGACAACAGAGTAACTGCAGTGAGTAAACAGAATGCCAGCTATAATATAGCACAGGGGGCTAAGGCTTAGATGAAGCAGCATGGAGAAGCCAAGGACAGAGAAAGATAAATAGCAACCCTATTAGAAGAAATCTGCTCCCACTCCGATTAACTTACCCCAACCTCCCCCACTCACAGCTTCAGGCACATAAAAATAAAGGCTGTGGTGATAATGGTAGCTGTTGTAGAATGGTACTGCTTTGGCACTGAAGATCAAGTAAACTTCGTCACAGCAGTGGAACAACAAAGGTTTGCATTCTCCTTTTGATCAGGATCTTCATTTTTATAGAGCGAGGGGGAGAAGGCGAGAAGCCAATGCATTTCTTTTCACATCCTCCAATGCACTACACTTTCATGTTCAAAAATACACACACACACACACACACACACACACACACGCACTAGTGATGAGTCATCCCTAAGCAGATGCTTCACTGAATGAATACCAATCCTCCCTTAATACTTTATTTTAGACATCAAGGGCACCTTATTAGTAGCTGGAAAACTGAATAATAGCCGTACTTCTAACAAACAGAACTGGGAAGTAGACTTGATTAGGGACTGAGTCTGAGATTGTAATGCATCTCAGTTTCTAAATTTATGACACGATGAGGGGGATCCAATACTATTCCTCTGATAAGAGAGGTGTCTGGTGTGCCAATTGCACATAAACCCTTTGCAAATTAATTTGTGAAGTTCCGCCACTTCGTAAAGTTAATTTACCTGAAAAAATATTGGCTTTATAGAGGCAACTTCATGAAGCAGGGAATGGAGAACTTCACCAGTGGAGTGGAGTGCCCAGGTGAAGTTCTCTGGAAGTAAACAATGTACCATGTGACTGCAGGTCACATAATACTAAAACTATGCGCACTGTATGTCATGAGGAGGCTATATTCACTGCAGTTTTACAAAGAGAGAGTTGGTGATAGCATGATAAGTCTGTCCCCGTGCTTATCAGATTAAAACAAAACAAAACAAAAAAACTTATGAAATCCTTTTAAAGTGGGATTTTTGTCTCAAAATTGCTCACAATTTGATCTAATGTACCTTGTGTACCTAGTGTGTTTTTGGTTCTATTTTTGATCATTATTCAGTCTACTCAGGAGTCAGCGCTACTGAGCACCATCCAGGAGGTCGTTAGGGCAAACAGCCTTCCAGGAGTTTTCCCCCACCCGCCAACCTCCCCTGCAGCAACAAGCCCTGAACTTGAACACCCAGATCCCAGCTACAGGAAAGCCACTCAGTGCTTCTGAGCACTGTCCGGGGGGTCAGGAGGGCAAACAGCCTTCCAGGAGCTCTCCCCTTACCCACCAGCTTCCCCTTCAGCAACAAGCCCTAAACTTGAACACTCAGCTCCAGACTCCAGGAAAGCCACTCAGCACCACTTAGCACCGTCCAGGGGGTCGTGAGGGCAAACAGCCTTCCAGGAGCTCTCCCCCCACCCACCAGCTTCCCCTTCAGCAACAAGCCCTGAGCTTGAACACTCAGCTCCAGACTCCAGGAAAGCCACTCAGCACCACTTAGCACCGTCCAGGGGGTCGTGAGGGCAAACAGCCTTCCAGGAGCTCTCCCCTCACCCACCAGCTTCCCCTTCAGCAACAAGCCCTAAACTTGAACACTCAGCTCCCAGCGCCAGGAAAGCCACTCAGTACTACTGAGCACCATCCAGGGGGTTGTAAGGGCAGACAGCCTTCCAGGAGCTGTCCCCCCACCCACCAGCTTCCCCTTCAGCAACAAGCCCTGAACTTGAACACTCAGCTCCAGACTCCAGGAAAGCCACCAGCACCACTTAGCACCGTCCAGGGGTCGTGAGGGCAAACAGCCTTCCAGGAGCTCTCCCCCACCCACCAGCTTCCCCTTCAGCAACAAGCCCTGAACTTGAACACTCAGCTCCAGACTCCAGGAAAGCCACTCAGCACCACTTAGCACCGTCCAGGGGGTCGTGAGGGCAAACAGCCTTCCAGGAGCTCTCCCCCCACCCACCAGCTTCCCCTTCAGCAACAAGCCATGAACTTGAACACTCAGCTCCCAGCACCAGGAAAGCCACTCATTACTACTGAGCACCATCCAGGGGGTAGTGAGGGCAAACAGCCTTCCAGGAGCTCTCCCCCTGCCCACCAGCCTCCCCTGCAGCAACAAGCCCTGAACTTGAAAAGCCAGGTACATACTGTACATACTTCTCGGCATGCGGTGCCATCTTTGTGGACCTTCACTTCAACTGTGCTAGGCCACATGGTCCCCCTAGTGGGGGGGGGGCGGTGGACAGTGACTGATTGTTTTATTTTGTGCCTTTAGTGTCTGATTAAGGGGATTTTCAGCCATATTTAGAGTTCCTTTAAGGTGATGTTTATTTGTGATTTTAGAGCAATTAGGCAATTTTCAGCCATTTTTATGTTTGCTTGCACGCATTTGCAAGAAACAGTGCCATCATCCGAGTTTTCGGAGGTGTGTCAGCCCTCTTCCAATTCAGTCAGTGTGTTTGCAGGCGCGGCCGCAGTTCTCCAATGCCTGCTGGAGCTGTCTATGACAGCTCCAAAATGCAGTGTGTACAGTTGAAGGGGGAGCTACGCTTCAGTGAGCAGCGATAAGATATCGCCTGCTCATGCCGCCCTCCCACACACACACACACACACGCCATGTGCTGCCCTCACGCACACACTGTATAGCCGACGGGGTGCCTAATCCTGTCGCCGTGCTGCGCCCAAACACAGGTCCATATGCCACGCCGCATTGCCCACCCCAGCGTGGCTACACATTGTATAGCTGGCCAGGGGTGCCCAATCCCCGTCGGCTCTCCCAGTAGTAGGGTGCCATGCTGAGAGCCCACCTCAGCATGGCAAGAAATGCTATGGCTGACAGGGTGCCCAATCCCCATTGGCTCCACGCCCCCAACCAGTCTTCTGCCATGCTGGGAGCCCACCCCAGCATGACAAACGTCCCGCATGTCGTCGTAATAAAAAAACCTGAAAACAAAACGGTCCTCGCTGTGTCTGCCCCCACCCGTGCTCACCCACTGCGCACCCTACCTCCCCACACCCCCACCCCATACTTACTCTCGGACCGCGCAACGATCTTCGTGGACCGGAACACGTCTGCACTCTTCAAAGCCGACTGGGAACTGAGGAAATGCCGGTAAGCTGTATAATGTATAATGATAGGGTTTTTCAACTTTTTGGATATCTCAGGTATTTTGGGAATTTTGGCTCAAATTTCAACATGGGGTTTTTGGGACCCCTCCTCATGAATTATTGCACTGTCATGATGCGTTATTCGCCCAAAGGTGATTTCACTGCCATTGCTCAAAATCACCTTTTCGACTGAGTAACGAAAACGACATTGCCACTGTTCATAAGGTGGGCTCTCAAAAGCCTATTTTGAAATTTTGGTGGAAAAATTCCTAAAATGACTGTTTTATGTAGCGCAGGCTAGTAGTTCTTACGCCGCAGAAGTTCGCTGAATTTTCAATATTTTCACTCCAGATTTTAAACATTGCCATTTTACCACACCTCCTTATGAACAGTACAGCTGTCATTTTTCACATCTTACCCAAAATATGCTTCCGCCCATAGCGCACAATGGGCGCCAGTCGGTGTCGCGAAATCAATGTATGGGACACATTAAAGAAAAATCACAGTGACACTTTTAATGAGCAGAGGTCTTAAAATGGCTATGTTAAATTTGGTGAAAAATTCCTAAAATGACTGTTTCTACGAAGCGTCGTTTAATGCAGTTCCTACATTTCGTGGTTAAAATCAATTTTCAATACTTTCCTCCAGATTTTAAACATTGCCATTTTACCACACCTCCTTATGAACAGTACAGCTGTCATTTTTACATCTTACCCAAAACATGCTTCCATTCAATGGCTTAGTCGGTGTGCGAAATCAATGTATGGGACACATTAAGAAAATCACAGTGACACTTTTAATGAGCAGAGGTCTTAAATGGCTAGTTAGAAATTTGGTGAAAATTCCTAAAATGACTGTTTTGATTAGCATCGCTAAAGCAGTTCCTACGCATGCTCAGAAGTTTACTTAATTTTCAATATTTTCACTCCAGATTTAAACATTGCCATTTTATTACACTTCCTTATGAGTAGTACAGCTGTCATTTTTCACATCTTGCCCAAAGCGTGTTTCACCCATGTAGCGACAATGGCGCAGTCGGTGTGTGAAATCAATGTATGGGACACATTAAGAAAATCACAGTGACACTGTTCATGAGCAGAGGTCTTAAAATGGCTATGTTGAAAATTTGGTGAAAAAATTCCTAAAAATGACTGTTTTACGAGCGTGCATTGTGCAGTTCCTACGCATGCTCGTAAGTTTGCGAATTTTCTTTATTTTCACTTCAGATTTTCCACATTGCCATTTTATTACACTTCCTTATGAACAGTACAGCTGCCATTTTTCACATGTCGCCCAAAATTTATTTCCGCACATGTAGCGCACAATGGTGCAGTCGGTGTGCGAAAGCAATGTTTGGGACAGATTAAGAAAATCACAGTTACACTGTTCACGAGCAGAGATCTTAAAATGGCTATGTTGAAAATTTGGTGACAAAAGTCCATAAAATGACTGTGTTATGAGTCAGCATTGTGCAGTTTCCACGCACCCTCATAAGTTCATGACTTTGTAATATTTTCAGTCCAGATTTTCACCAGTTGCATTTTTCCACACTTCCTTATGAACAGTACAGCTGTCATTTTTCACAACATGGCTGAAATGTGTTTTCACACTTTCAGCGCAGAGATGCTTGGTCGCTGTTGGAAATCATTGTTTGTGACAGATAAAGAAAATCACAGTGACACTGTTCATGATCGGAGGTCCCAAAATGCCTGAGTTGACAATCTGCTGTAAAAAATGCCCACACTAATTACATTACTGGTGTGCATTGCACAGTTTCTATGCACGCTTGTGACTTCACCAGTTTTTTAAATATTTTTACTGCAGATTTGCAACACTGCCATTTTTCCCACCTCCCCATGAACAGTACAGCTGTCATTTTTTACATCCTGTTCGGAATGTGTTTTTGCACCTGTGGTGCTAAATGCTGTAGTCGCTGTGCATAAGCAGCTTTCGGCTAACAAACTGATATTGCCACTGTTCATGAGGTGGGGGTCTGAAAAAAACCATGTTGAAAATTTGGAGTGAAAATACCAACGAATTCCTGAGCTGTTAGGGTTTCCAACCATAACGCCCCACCCTGTACAGAATGACAGGCATCAGGGGTGTAACTTGGGATTCTTGCCTGTAATGTTCATACCATTCCACACCCTGAAGCCAGTGAGAGGCATCAAGGTATGCCTTGGACTCTTCGGCCCCAAAGTTCACCCCATTCTCCTATACTGCACCCATCTCACCATATTTCCTGATGGAATGGGGTGCGCATAAGGGCCAAAGACCCCAAGGCACACCGTGACACTTGTCAGTGTCTGCAGGGTTAGGTGTGGTGAAATGGCATGGCCGTTATGCCTGACAACCCAAAGGCACACCCCAATGCCTGTCACTCTCTGCAGGGTGGTGGTGGGGTTGGCTTCAGTTTAATACTTCACTGCCATTCCTATTATGCAGCTCTGTAACTTCTGCACTACCAATGCCAATGCCAGCAAACAAACATTCGGCATTGACAAATGCTTGTATCAAATTAATTTCATGCTCAGGCTACTGTGCACCATTTTCCTGTTTAAATTGACTTTCCTATTGCTCAGGTACTGTAGCTTTCTATCTATTTATCAATGTATTTCTTTCAGACTACAGAACAGAACGGAGTGCCTGAACAACTAAGCCACACAGATGGGCACCTTTCAGTTGTTAATTTGTCCACCCACACACTGACTACTGGGGAATTAAATGTACTTTCTAAGGGCCTCAATTTCTGCCCAACTAAACCACTGGACAGAATACAGTTTTGTGGTGAAATGGAGGAATACTTCCACAGATTGAGACTCAGGGAATTTTTTCAGGCAGAGAAGACATCACAGACAGGGAAGAAATCACAAACAGTAAAACTACTATGGATAAGAAAAGAAACCATATGAGTTTACCCCATCAAGTGGTCGTAACAAGAAACTGGACAAATACATTAATTGCTTTCGCCAGAGAGTTACTGGTGAGATTCTTAATAGGCAGAAACAGGCCGCTACAACCTCTCTCCATTGGAACGGAGGGCTATACAAACACTAAAATCAAACCATAACATTGTCATAAAAAAAGCTGATAAAGGCTCGGCAGTGGTGATATTGAATCGGGAAGATTACATTACGGAAGCCAACCGGCAGCTAAGTGACCTTACTTACTACAAGTACTGGGAAGTGACCCAACTACAGAATATAAAGAGAACTACGGAAGTTAATTAAAACATTTCAGAGCATGTCCAAGACAAACTAAAGGACCTCGTCCCAGTGAACCTAAGCCAGGGACATTCTACATGCTTCCTAAAATACATAAGCCTGGTAATCCTGGTAGACCCATAGTCTCTGGTAATGGCACCTGACAGAGGGGATATCAGGGTTTGTAGAAGCTATTTAAACCGCTGGTTATACAAAGGGATAGTTACATCAAGGACACCACTCACTTCCTACATAAACTTTCTGGTTTTAAGGGCTTACCACCTGATACCCTTTTAGCCACGATGGATGTAACCTCCTCTACACTAATATTCCACACACAGATGGCATTTCAGCCTGCCTCAAATACCTGCATGACAAAGAATTGGACCCCAACATTGACCCTGGGTTGTGGGTAAACTCACTGAATTCATTCTGACACATAACAACTTCAGCTTTAATGGTAAACATTATGTTCAAACTATGGAACTGCAATGGGAACCAGGATGGCTCCTCAGTATGCTAATCTTTTATGGCTAATTTGGAGGAGGATTTTCTAAGGCACTGTACACATAAACCACTCGCTTATTTCCGTTACATTGATGATTTGTTTATAATTTGGACAGAGGCACTGACACACTTAAAGATTTTCACCAAGAACTTAATAACCTCCACCCAACTATAAAGCTTTCCTAGAATATTCTGCCACAAGTGTACATTTTCTGGATACCACTGTCACTATTAAGGATGGTACCCTACATACCTGTCTTTACAGGAAACCAACAGACAGACAGAGATACTTACACAAGAAAAGTAATCACCCGAGCCACACAAAGAAATCTGTTATATATAGTCAAGCACTTGATATCACTGCCTCTGTTCAAATGAGGAAGACAGAGACACACATCTGGCAATGTTGAAAACACCTTTATTGAGCAGGACACTCATCCAGGAAATTGACAGAGCAGTGGAACGTGCAACACAGGTCCCAA
Source organism: Neoceratodus forsteri (assembly GCA_016271365.2). Taxonomy (NCBI): domain Eukaryota; kingdom Metazoa; phylum Chordata; order Ceratodontiformes; family Ceratodontidae; genus Neoceratodus; species Neoceratodus forsteri. Next base: position 33,074,506 of record JADMNL010000023.1, read on the forward strand.
GAGAACAGCTACTGCAATATAAGGAACGGATGACTACCAACAGAATACCCTTAGTAGTCACATACCATCCTGACCTTGAACTCCCACGTAAGATTACTAAGGATCTCCATCCAATAATTAGTGAGGATGAAACCCTTAACTGTATTTTTCAAGAACTACCACTACTGTCTTTTAAACAACCACCTAATTTAACCAATCTGATTATTAGGAGTCAACTTGAACCAGAACAGAATACCATGACATCATATGGTACACCCCTGTCATCAACGCATGTAAGACATGTAACCTCATTTCCACTTCAGACTGTGTGGTTACATCACAAAACAGACTATTCAGGATACAGGGGAATTATACATGTACATCAAGTAATGTGGTCTATTTTATCCAATGCAAGAAATGTCCTCGCACAGGTTATGTGGGGGAGACAAGCCAACAACTCCGCACTAGAATGAATTCACACAGACATTCTATTAATCACAAGATGATTGAGAAACCAGTAGCCCAGCACTTCTCCCAGGATGACCACTCAATCTCAGATATGTCTGTGATGGCAGGGCTCCCATATCTACAGGGATTCCTGTATTTTACAGGGATTTGGAGGCATCTACAGGAAAACTCTTCCCATAGACTTGCATTGGTTATACAGGAAAACAGGGCAATTCTGCGTCCATAGGAAATAATGTAATCTACAGGAAAACACAGGAATATCACCCTGGAGTTACAGGGAAAATGCCAAATCAATATGGGAGCACTGTGATGGTCTTAAAAGGACATTTCAACAGTACACAACAGAGACGGGCTTCTGAAATTAGACTTATTTTACTTCTCAATATGGTGGCAGATGGATTGAACATTGATGTTGGGTACATGACACATTATTCCACTTAAACTTACATAGACCTTTACTTTAAAAGATGGACATAAACAGTTTAGTTCTTCAGCGGGCCTTTGATTTTGTAAGTTTATGGTTATCTACATTGTTGACTTTTCACCTTAACACTGTGGTGAGTGCGTTTAGTGTGTGTGTGTGTGTATACTGATGTATGTATGTATGTATGTGTGTGTTTGTGTGTGTTGTTTTTGTGTGTTGTGGGTATGGTGTGTATGTGTTTTGTTTGTTGTGCATGGTGGTGTGGAATGTGTTTGCTATATTTGTTGTGTGTGTGTTGTGGTGTGCGGTGTGTGTGTGTGTGTGTGTGTGTGTGTATGGGGGTGTGGTATGGTGTATGTACACACATATGTGTGGTGGGCGTGGCATGGGGCAGTTGTTATGTGGCTAGAACACTTAGTTTTCACATATAGTGCATTTATTTCCTTCTATTAGTTGTCAGTGGGTGGATTTCACACTGTCACATTTTAACTGCTCATATTAAGATGCATATCTCATTTACTTGGGGTTCATTAAAGGTGTAATTCCTTTGGGTTTTCATTTAGATTGCTTAGACTGATTCTGTGCATTTTTGTTATACACAGACTCTGTGTTGAATGCATTTATCAGGCTCATGGTCTCGTTTTCTTGGGGGTCCTTGACAAGAAATTTTTATTTATTTTTTGCACTTACACTTACAAGTGATACTTTCATGCATCATGTTTATATGTGTAGGTTAATTTGAGGCTTGATTTCAACTTGCAGTTATACCTAATTTCAGGATTTTGTCTCTCATTATCTGTCCTTTAATATACCAGGACAATTGGAATGTAAGTTGTAGCTCATCTTACATGTATTAGAGAGAATGCCACTCCAAGGTTTTTTTTATCACTAGAATGCTTTCTTGGCATACTGAGACATTTGTATTTATGTGACAAGAACTCTGGCTGTAGAGAATTCTTGATAACCTTGCCCTTCTGAGGCTCTTCAGTTTAAGGCATACTGGTGTTAATTAGCTCTCTGACGTAATCTTTTATTATGTTTTACATGTATATGTTAAACCAATGAGAATTATTTCTGCTTTTTCTATATAATCTGGTGTTAATAGTATGGGATATTTGAAAAAACTGCCACAAAGCTTCTGAAGAAGGACCTGGTTGGTTCGAAAGCTAAAGCACTTTGTTCTTTTCTGTAACATCCATGTTGGTCCAATAAAAGGTATCAAATCATTTGTTTCTGGATCTGTTTTTTCAGACTACAGTGAATATGAATTAATGTAGCACTGTAGTCCTGGGTCTAAGCTACCAGAGGAGCATTGTTTAAAGGGCTCTGCATTTTAAATTTGTATAGTGCATGGAAATGGGTATACTCCTGCATAGTTCTTCACAGTAGACTATTCCAGCCCATTTGATTGATTACTGCTCTTATCAGTACAACATTCCTGCAGCTCTGGCTCTCGATCTAACAGCAGTCATGGACTGAATACCTTACTTTCACCTACAGAGTTAGTCAACCTCCCTAACGCAGCCTGCACTTGCCTAGCATTCTCCTCTCTCTCTCTCTCTCTCTCTCCCTCCCTCTCCTCCCCTCCAGCTCAGGCTGCCTTCTAGCCAGCCCTTCTCCTACCTATGTAACTCTCTGTCTTCTCTCCCCAGCTCCAGGAAAGCCACTCAGGGCTACTGAGCACCATCCAGGGGTTCTGAGGGAAGACATCCTTCTAGGAGCTCTCCCTCTGCCAGCCTGCCCTGCAGCAACAATCTCTGAACTTGCACACCCAGGCACATACCTGCTTCTCAGCATGTGGCACTGCCCGTCGCATGGTACCACTTACTACTTGCCGCCCACCCTAAGCTGGTGTTCCTCTTATAGGAGGGAATGCTAGGTGAAACCAATCAGCCCACTCCTGCGCCCCTGCAACTCTCACCTCTTGGTCACTCCCAGCTGTCCCCTATTGCTCAGACATCACTTGGTTGCTTCCAAGCTCCCTAATCCCCAGTAAACAAATCAACCTCACCTAAAGCTCACCCACTTTATTTCAGGCAATTAGGGCAACCTGACACTACCCTCCACTAGTGCTTACTTTACGAATAACAGCCTTTCTGTCTTACTCAGCTCTCTAGTCTCTTTCAAACCCATCTTCTCACCCCTCAGCCCCTCCACCTCATGATGAAGCCTTTCATGTTAGCCCTTCTAGCCACTCTACTCATTGGACTGTTAGAGGGAACTGACCTCTGTGGAAGAATCCTGACAAATGACCAAGCAAAACTGTCTAGTTTCCACCACTCTCACAAGCCTGACATCCCTTTACAGAGGGAGGATAGGTGGGAGTGCACATCCCTCAGCCCTATTCTCCTAGCTTTCCTTTCCAACAGACAGTGCCTCCTACTTGGGTTCTATACCTATGCACAAACTATCTCATCCATCTCAATAAGCTACACCTATGCCCCTCTGATCTCACTGATGCTACTCTCAGGTGATGTGGAGAGCAACCCAGATCCCTTAAACATTCCCATCATCTACTCTAACCAAGCATGGGCCACCACATCAGGACTAAAGGTTGTCTACCTCAATATTTGCAGTCTCCCTGCCAAATCTGATGACCCTGAAGCATGGGTATCCCTCTATAAAGCTAATGTTCTTGACATCACTGAAACCTGGCTGAAACTAGCCATCACTGATGCTAGTTACATCCTGCCCAGTTACTCCATGTTAAGGCATGAATAGACCTGGCAAAAAGAAAGGTGGAGGGGTACTCTAGCACTTCCAGGACCCCCTTACAGCTACCCTAGCCCTACACTCCAATGCCATTTCCCCCAGCGAGTGGCTCATTGCTGAAATTACACTAGGATCAAATAAAAAGAGCTACATTGGGTGCTGCTACGAAGGGGACATCCCAGAGCTAACAAACATGTCAGGCCTGGGACATCTCTTACCCCGACAGGGAATGTATAATACTAGGTGATTTCAACCTCAACTGGTCAAAATCCCAGGGAAGCAGGATTTGGTGACCTACTTAAGCAATACAACCTCTCTCAGTCCATTACCCTGCCAACAAGAACCAATAGTAGATTTTAGAACCACTCTTTGCTGGACTGGATAGTAATAAACAGGGATGACAGGATCTTTCAAGCTGAGATCCTATCTGACTTCACAAGCAATCCCTCCCCTACATATATTATCTGGTCATCCAAAGCTAAGCGTCCCCCCAATATCTAATTTTTAAAAATTTCACCTGCTGTGACACTACCTACCTGTTCACAGATGTCAGGGCTATAAATTGGTATACCCCTCCACCCTCCCTCCCTCCCAGATGTCACATCAGCTGTAGGATTCTAATGGATGCCCTGCTTCGCATTCAGGGAGGTATTTTCCACAAACCATCCACCACGTGAGAGGTGGAAGCACCCGCTGGCTCACAAAAGAACCACTCTCCCAAATGAAAGAGATAGACATAAAATTGGCTTCCTTCAAGGCCTCCCCCTCCCCACCCTTTGGAATGACTACAGGAGACTAGGCAATCAATGTAAACAAAAACACAAGTCCCTAAAGGAAAGCTACTTTGAAAAACTCCAGAGAGATGACCTATGAACCTCCCTCCCCCCACCGAGTCTGGACCACTATAAGCTCCAAGATAACCCCAAGGTACCACCACGCCACCTTACACCTCAGTTCCCCGACAGGTCTCTTAACCTACCCCACTGCAGTTGCCAATGCCCTAAATGTCAAGTTCATGGATCTCCAAGCCCACCTCAATAAACTGCCCACCCCTAATCCACCATGCCCGGATAACCAGACCATGAATACACCAGTGGCAGGCACATACCATCCACCCTTCCATTTCAGAGCTATCTCCATGCAAGAAACCTTCAAACTTCTGAAAAGCCTTCCCAACTGGGGTAGTCCCAGTATCGATGGGCTATACCCCCATTTCCTTAAACTCATAGGCCTCTGTATCTCCAAACCCTGAACCATTCTCTTCAATCTCACCCTCTCCATATCAGCTGTACCCACCATTTGGAAAAATGCCAAGGTAGTCCCCATTTTCAAATCAGGGGATCCTACAGGCCCATCTCTATCCTGCCTCATTTGAAAAAGCTTCTCGAAAAGATCGTTCAACACCAACTCTCAGAGCATGTCAATAAATATAACCTTCTCTGCCCACACCAACATGGTTTTAGGAAATATCACAGCACCACATCTGCACTGGTCCATTTCACTAACTATGTATTCAGAAACATGGACCTAGGTAACATCACAGGCGCTGTCTTCATTGATCTGACTATGGCCTTCAACCTGGTCTATCACAACTTGCTATACACCAAGTTAATGAAACTCAATTGCCCGGTAGAGATGGCTACCTGGTTTTAGAATTACCTCACTGGCTGATCCCAAACAGTTAGCGTTGGAGGGACCACCTCCAAGACCATGACTGTGTCCTCTGGTGTCCCCCAGTGCTCCATCTTGGGTCCACTCCTCTTTTCCTTATTCATAAATTCCCTACCAGCAGATAGCATCTCATGTGAGACCATCCTGTATGCAGATGACTTAGTTTTATTCCATAGCACCAAGTCACTGTCTTGTATCTCCACTACACTAACACTAAACTACGGAGCAGCTCACGAATGGTTCCTGAGAAATAGGCTCCTAGTAAACTTGAGCAAAACTAAGACCATGCTCTTAGGGTCCAAACCCAATATCTCTAAGCTATCCAAAACTCAAGCTACCCTAACCATGCTATCTACAGATGGCCCACCCCTTGAAAATGTGCCCTGCTTCAAGTACTTGGGCGTCACCCTTGACTCATCCTTAACCTTGTTTGTGCACATCAATACTACCATACAGCATATCAACTAGAAACTGGGGTGGGTTTTTGACTAAAACACTACCTTACCCCTGAGGCCCAGATTGCTATAGCCCAAGGCAACGTCCTTCCTCTATTAGACTACTGTGCCCATATCTACACACATACCTCCTCACAACTGTTCACGAGGTTCAACACCACCTACGATAACATCTGTAAGTTTGTACTGATGGCACCCTATTCTACCCACCATTGCTCCTTATACCAGGCCCTGAGCTGGCTCCTCCCCCACCAAGCCAGAAACAACTACTTCCTCAGCTGCACCATAGATAATGCCATCAGAAGCAGTAGCCTGTCCCCCTTCTGTCCCCTGCTCAAACAGAAAAGCTGCCCCCGCAACCTCTGACACTCCACCATCACACCATTAGAAGTTCCCCTTGGTATTCACCTACCTGGGCAGCAAAGCCTTCTCCTTTGCTGCTGCCAAACTATGGAACAACCTACCATCCTCCCTCCACTCTCTAGACTTGCACCTAACCTTCAAATCTCAATATAAAGCAGTACTGTTGGCCGCCACCATGTGTAACTGCCCCACCGGGTGAACTACTAATTTTGTGAGTCCCTAACTCACTGTACCTATGCAACATCAACCCTGTTGTGTTGTGCTGTACTGAACATTTATGGCAGCTTGCTTTAAACATTGTGTACTTTGCACTTGCACTTTATTCATATTCCAGTTGTCCAATTTTCTGTACCATCTTAACTGTGTAATTGTACTGTCTGTATTACCTATGTGCCATCTTCATGGGCTGAATAGTGCCTGAAAACAGTCCGTTGGATCAGTGCGCTTGCCCAGTAAATAAATAAATAAAATAGTCTTTTTTTATTTGGGCTAGTTTTCACTCAGAGTTGTACAGTACTGCTGTGGGGGAGGGGATGTGCAGCCCTGAAAGGTCTACAGTTTTAAGCAGATTCATCTGGTTTTATTTTACTTTTTTTTCAGTTTTTCTTCATTATTTTAATATGTAGTCTGTCACACATTGCTCAGCTTATTTAGTGACTTAAGTTTAATATGTTTAAGTGAAATATTTTGTATGTCTCTGTTTCAGTAGTTGAGTTCTTAAAGTGACAGTGACCTGATGCTGCAGAGAGCTGATCTGTCACTTAGTTTTACTTAGATAGTTGATACCTCCATACTATTAAAAATTTAAATATCTTATTAGTTGATCAGAGTTCTTTTTAATTCCTTTTGTTTCAGACAGCATTGCAGATTCACCAAGGGAGGTGCTGTCTGCTGCTGTTACTGCAGTTTTTCTATAATTTTGGCAATTTTCTCTCTCCATATCCGTTTTAGTTTTTGAGTCCTTAAAGTGATAGTGTTCTTTCACTGCAAATAGCTTATTTTGTCTCTTCCTTTTACCTATATAGTTGTTACCCCCATTGTGTTATAAAAACAAATTAAAACATTTTTATTTTCTTTGTTTTACAAGGTGAATATGTTCCTTACTATTCCTTTTGCTTCACACAGCACTGTTGATTCCTCAGGGGAGTTGTTGTCTGCTTCTGTTACTGCAGTCTTTCTGTAATTTTGTCATCCGTTCAAAAATATTTTAAAAAAATTAAGTATAAAATAATGAGTGGGAAGAGAAGCTCTGTTAAAGGAGAAGTGCTGGGGACATGTCAAAGATGGCAGGAACTTCGGGGTGGGAGCACGAGGGTGTTGCTGCACCTGCTGCAGCTAAAAACCTGATGTCTGCAGCAGCATCTTCTGTGGCAGCAGGTAGTAGCAAAGGGGTAGCTGGCAGTGGTGGCATTAGTGTAGCCTAGTTTTTTTTTTATCTACCATATCTGTGGCATCCATGGTGGCTGGAGCCAGGAAGGTGGTAGCAAGAGGAGCAGGCAACACGAGGTGGCAAAATGTCTGGGTCAAGAGTGGTTGAGGAAGAGGGTGTTGTGGGTGCCTATGTGACTGCTGGTAGTACTGGCACTGACAGGAGCCACATAATGCCAATGAGACTATCCCACTCCATAATGAAGGTGTGGAGCAAGAACGTGAGTTGGAGGAAGGAGATCATCAGCAGTCCAAAAGTAAAGAATTAAAAAAAATGTGGGTAAGGTGAAGATGTAGAAGAGAATGGTGATGACACAGCTGAGGAGGATATTGGCGGCTTCGACGATGATGATAAGAATCACCTTTAGGAGCCAGAGATATAACAATTGGAAGGGTGGTGCTGATGAGGGGGTGGGTCCAAATCAGAGACCTATACTCTCTCAGCAAATCCCAATACCCCCCCCCAATTCTATACCTGTATGTCCTACTGCTGTTGAGCCCAATACCCCCAGTGGTTCAAAAAGGGAAGCTAAAGTCTGCAAAGCACCACACAAAACCCCAGCTGCTCCAACCACCCAATCATTATCATCTTATCTCCTTCCCTGTCCCATGTAAAATCAAGTGGCTTGAAATCCCTAGTTTGGGATGTTTAATGTACTTGACCCCGAGGATGATACAGTAGCAATATATCAACTTTGTGAAGCTCATGTCAGCAGGGGGAAAAGGGCAGTCTCCGAGGCAACAATGGTGGGCAACACTCACACTTAGTCATAGCATTTGTTACCCTGGACTCAACACCAGAAGTTAGCTGGTATAGATGCAGGGAGACCCTCCTCATCCAAGGCAGTCATAACAAGTCTGGAAATACCCCAGGTGTAAGGAGGGGTAGCTGTGTAGAAATACAGACAAGAGGAGGAGTCTGAGGGATTACTTAGTAATGAGCACAGTAGCAGCAAATTGAGTAGTAACAGCCTCCAGCACACAACCACATTCACACCAATGCAGATGATCAAAAAAATCACTTGTTTCATATGAACATGAAATGTGCAGTCTCAGCAGTCAAATATTACACCCACAACAATGCTGCCATGATGAGTCCAGTTGTTTGCTAGCCCAACCCCAAGAAAGATGCTGCCTATACCATAGAATGTGTTTGAATGACATTTAAAATACCCACCCAATCATGCCATTGCACAAGAACTAAATGCAGTAGGTGCCAAGGTGTTGCCATTGTTCTTTTACCATTCTCCTTTGTTGATCAATGGCCCATGCCTGTCCCAAATGGCAGATTATATCACACACTTATTCCTCATGTGGGTAATTTTTTAACTATATGGGACAATGTGTCATGTGCAAGAATCCATGCTCTGCAGCATCTGGCATCACCATACATGTGACTTACTGAAGTGAGGAAAAAGTTCTTAGTCCATGGAAAATGGGGTGTTTGAAATGTTTTGTGTTCCCCAATAGGGATTGAAAGTGATCAGCTGAGTTCAATGGGGGGCAAATTTTTTTCCAAGATGTGTTTTGCAATCAATTTTTCTTTTATTTGCTCTGCTCTGACATTCCGCACCTCTGGTGCTTTTTCAAAGGGCGTTATTGGTCTGTAAATAATAGTATATTTGTTATTTTATCATTCTTTCATATTTTTATGAATTTTAATATATACATACTTCATAAACTTTATATTTGCCATCATGTTTCTACACCTGATTGCTTCGTGATCATTCTCTTTCTGTAACCACTGTTTAGTGCTCTAAAAGGGAATCAAAAACAAAAAAACAATTTTTTTTTATCATAATGTGACTCTGCAAAGTTCATTGCTGGTAAATTAGTTTGTAATCCACAATTCTTTCATACCATTAAAACATTTCTCCTTTTACCCTACACCTTTAACTTGTAGGTGATATGGAAGCCTGCTCCACTCATCTTTGCATGGCGTGCATTCCTTCAGTCCAAGAGTCTCATTATTTCGTCATTCATTGATTGTTGTGGAAGTTACACTTATCCTGTGAGTGGTCACATATCTGATCCGTGTACACCTTATACCTGCTGTTCTTTTTTCTGGATTTTGTAAAAATGTACTTTAAACTACTGTTCATATTTCTAACTTTTTTTTGAAACAGCATTTTGCTTGCTCTGTGAGTCTGTGTTGGTTAATTTAAACCCTTTGTAAATGCTTACCCATTCTGGGAAGGTTCCCTGTAAGTTTGCTTGTTAGTCAGTCTCCCTGCAGGAGCTGTTGTTCTGTTTCCTAAAAGCAAATGCTGCGTTTAAATTTCCTAGATGCTTCTTTGTATTCAGTCATTTCATTCAAGATATATATTTAATTGATTTCTTGTTTTACCTTGTTGCTGGGGTATGTCTGTTTATATTTACTTTGTAACACCTTGTTCAAGGCTATTGTTCACTGCAGCTCCCATTTGGTGAGCATTGTCTCCTGTAATTTAGAACCATACATTCATGTTGCTCCCATTAGACACATTTCTTAAGTGCTTTTGCTTCCTGAGTAGTTATTAAAAGGTCCCTTACCTTGTTGCAGCTACATTCAGTGTCTGCTGCTGTCAGCTCTGAAAACTGACTGTGGTGCACTTAGTGAGAGTGCTTGCTGCCCTTTGACCTCTTGGCCCGATCATCACATGAGATATGAGATCCTCGCCTCAATAAATAGTTGCTTAACAACTTAGATCCACCCCTTAGAGGTGAGGATCTCATTTGACATCTCATGTGATGATCAAGCCAAGAGGTCAAAGGGCAGCAAGCACTCACACCAAGTGCATCACAATCAGTTTTCAGAGCTGACTGCAGCAAAAGCACTTAGGAAATATGTCTAACATGAGGAGCACTCAAAGTGGGTTTCATTACGAGCAATAATGATTCAGATGTTGTTAAGTGTATCAGTGATGGTGGGTTTTTCAGGATGCCATGCCTGAAACACTGTCTTAGTCTTTTTGTGCAGGAATTTTCTCACACATCCAGACATTAAGGCAATGTAGACTGTGGACTGTCATATCTGTGCCCACTTTGCCCATTCTGGAAAGGCATGTGGCCAGCTGCGGCACCTGTAGATACAAAACAAGTTGCCTCAGCATGGTCTGAAGTTGGAAGTCATCACTAGATGGAATGTACATGATAAAGCACTTGTACAAACATTATTAAGCCATCTCTGAGTATCTGGTTCTACACACAAATAATGACAGTGTGGGAGTATACATGTCTCTGACAACAGACCAGTGACAACTAATGGGTGGTTTGATTATGATTTTCAGGCCATTCTAGCATGCAACACAGGCAATGAGTGGGGACACTACCTGTATACGTCAAGTCACACCACTTCTTCGGGTGCTGAGGTAGACTCTTGTACAGCAGGTGCTAGAGGCAGGTGGTGATTCTTGCAATTATGCTGTCATCAGTAGATATTAAGTACTCGAGCTGTCCACCCTTGAGTGGCAGTGTTAAGCAAATTGTCAGTTCAGCAGGGGTCACCATAAGGGACAGATGCACCAATCTGTCATCCAGAATTGCTGGCAAGCTGACACTTAGTAAAATGAATGCAGAGCACATTCCACAAAATAGGACCATCTCTCCATTACTACCACACCAAGCTGATGATGATGGTGGTGAAGATGATGATGATGACCGTGACATTGGTGGTATTGGCAAATTGCCAGCTTGTGAAGTGGATGAAACCCTCATGGAGGAGGAGTTCCCCTGTGTGGACAACTCCTGTCTGGAAGACTGTGAGGGTCATGTCCCAGATGAGGAAGCATACATTTTTGCACACAGACCTCTCATGATTTGAATTCTTTATGATTCTCAAACTTTTTTTTTTTCAATTTACATTTTCTCAGTTGTGCTATGTGTGCATTTACTGCTGTTCTGGATGATTCTCATTTCTTTTTCATCTTCAGTTTCTCAATAAATATTTACTCAGGGCAGGGTCATACATAGGCAAAGCTATACCTCAGAAAAAACAGTCAGACACTCAGCAGTTGTTCAGTGTTGTCTGGTCTGTATTTTAATACTGATTCTCATTTCTGTCTCTATTTCTCAATAAATATTTTCCTGTCATACTGCTCGGGGGTCTAGCACTGGGATAGGTATGTGGCAGCATTTAGATATACCACATACTGATTAACAAGGTCAGATCCTCTCACCCTCTTCATTGTATAATGCAGACACCTCACGTGAAAATGAATAGTGCTGTGAATCAGGCCTGTTTTACATTTTTCATTCAATAATCCAGCAGTATACCAAGAATGCCACAGCCCCATATCTAAGTCCACACTATCTGTTTCCCAGTGGCATGTTGTTGCCATTCTCTATGCATTATCCATGCCCACTGGCAGATGTCTCAGTTGAAAATGAAATAGTGTTTTGACTCATGGCATCCACACATAAGTAAAACTTGCAAGACATTGAAATCATATGCAGAACATCTCTCTTTATAATATACGGAGTGCATCAAATGCAGAACAGTTGTCCTTTATATGAGGAATGATAATCCAGTTCAACCATGTTGGTGGTGATGATGATGATGATGATGGGACACATCCATTTTAATATCCAGCTGAACGACCTGATTGATGTTGTTGTGTTCAACTGTATATAACACTAGATTTTGAATTAACGATGATCCAGATCATAGTGCCTGTGTCGTCTGCAGTTTCCACTTTGCAGAAGTACTAGTGCCCTTGATGGATTTGGATGCAAATCTCTTCAACAATTGAGCCAATCACTGCCTGCCAAATTTCAAGTGCTGAAATAAATTATGTGTGATGTCCTTGCCTCCTGCCCTGCTGTCTCCTCCTCCTCCTCCTCCTCCACCAAGCAAGCTGCCTCCTCCTACTCTGCATTGGGCACTGTTCTGCCATGAAGTGGCATGGCAATCACTAATGTGACAGTAAGTATCCTTGACAAATTTCTTTTTTTACTTTTAATTTCCCAGGAACAATAGGACAGTGAGTGGGCTAGAATCAGACCTGTTTACATGACCTGCTCTGCACTGTTGTGGGTGGTACAGATGAGGATGTGTAAATGACATGCAGAGCATTGTAGGTCACTCCACTGTGGTGAACCACTACCCCGGTTTTTGTCAGACTGTGTACCCATGCAGGTGTTTTGGGGTAGCATGCAAACATGCTGCACTGCCTTCACATATAAACACACTGCCCCACCTGCACATGTAAACATGCTGTTCTGCCTGCACATGTAAACACGATGCTCATCCAGCACATGTAAACACACTGCTCTGCTTGCACATATAAACATACTGCCACAAGTGCACATATAATCATGCTGCTTTGCCTGCACATGTAAATAAACTGTTCCACCTGCACATGTAAACACACTCCTCCACCTCCACATGTAAACACGCTGACCCACCTCCACATGTAAACACACTGCTCTGCCTGAATATGTAAACACACTACCCCACATTCACATGTAAACACACTGCCCCGCCTGCACATGTAAATATGCTGCCCCACCTGCACATGCAAACTCACTGCCCTGCCTGCACATGTAAACACACTGCTCTACCTGCACATGTAAACACATTGCTCCACATGCACATGTAAACACACTGCTCTGCCTGCACGTGTAAACCTGCTGCTCCACTTGCACACATAAACATGCTGCTCCACCTGCACATCTAAACACACTGCTCAACCTGCACACATAAACATGCTGCTCCACCTGCACATCTAAACACACCTCTCAACCTGCACATGTAAACATGCTGCTTTGCCTGCACATGTAAACCTGCTGCCCTGTCTGCATATGTAAACACACTGCCCTACCTGCACATATAAACATGCTGCTTCACCTGCACATGTAAATACATTGCTTCACCTCAACATGGAAACATGCTGCTCCACCTGCACATGTAAACATGCTGCTCTGCCTTTACATAAAAACATGCTGCCTTTCCTCAATATGTAAACATGGTGCTCCTCTTGCACATGTAAAACTCACTGCTCCATCTGCACATGTAAACATGATGTCCACCTGTACAGGTAAACACATTGCTCCAGCTGTTCACATAAACACACTGCTTTGCCTGCACATTGCATACTGTGTGACTCTGAACAAGTCACTTAACCGCCCAGTGCTACCAGATTGCCCTGAAAACAGGCACTTGTGCTTAGTGGGCCTTACCCGGTTACCAAAGACTAAAATAAAAAAAAAATGAAAAAAATAAAAAATGTAAACACACTGCTCCACCTACACATGTAAATACACTGCTACACCTGGACATGTAAACATGTTACTCTTCCTGCACGTGTAAACACACTGCTTTGGTCGCACATGTAAACATGCTGCCCAGCCTGCACATGTAAACACACTGCTACACCTGCACATGCAAACATGCTGCCTTGCCTTCACATGTAAACATGCTGGTCCGCCTGCACCTTGTAAACATTCTGTACTGCAAAAACACATGTAAACACACGGCTCCAGCCACACATGTAAACACACTGCTCAACCTGCACATGTAAACACACTGCTCCTCCTGCACATGTAAACATGCTGCCCTGCCCACACTGGTACAGTCCCATTGGTACCCTGCAGCAGGATAAGTGTTCCTTCTCCTGACAGCTCACCCACCTGAGGCTCTTGTATTGCTACAATTTTTACTGAAGTAGTCCAGATGTTGACAGTTTACTTCCATGACATGTGCAAATGGCTCCATGTTGTAAACTTAATACTGCACTGCAGGTGCCCCCCCCCCAAAAAAAAAAGTATCTCCAGAGCACCCTCGATTGTCCTATAGTTTACTTCATTTCTGGACAATTTCATTCATCTATGGTGTATTTCTCGTTCGCCCTTTACTGTAGGTTCACTGGCTGCAGTAGGTGTGGACTAACTATTTGTTGGAGTTGAGCTGCATTAATACCTGCTTCATCAAGATTCTTGGCAGAAAACTGGCAGCTGTCTAATCCTGCCCCGGCCAAAATGCAGAAAGTGAAATGCAGGAAGTACTCCTGCCACCCTGCAATGGTGCACAGTTGCTTAATGTAAATGGTCATGGCAAGCAGTGTCGCTGGAGTGGCATGCAAGTGGCAAAGATGGATTTGCATCACCCAGATATGTGAAAATGCACCTTAAATACTTTCACTCTTTTCTTCACATGTCTCTTTCCTTGTCATAAAGGCATCCTCTTCCAGCAAATGAAAAATGTTGATGGTCACTCAGGCAGATCAATGCTCTTACACAACTGTGTTTTCAAAATGAAACTCTTTAGTTATGTATTTATTTACTCATGTCTTACAAAAGCCCAAACATTTCAGAAGATGCCTGAGACCAAGTGAAACATTGGGGCTTTTCTCAAGATAAAAAGAAAAAAGAATAAAGAGTTTCTTTTTGAAAACACAGTTGTGTAAGAGCATTGATATGCCTTAGCGGCCAACAACATTTGTCATTTTGACTTTGAAAAACTGAAACAGGGCCAGCTCCACCTAAAAGATTTTGGATAAAAAGAACCCAGTGATTTCCCTTAGGATCCTCTCAAAGTCTCCTCTTCTAGGAAACAAGCTGCATCCTCCTCTGCCTACTATGTCTGGGGCGCTGTTGTGCCATTACTGGCTTGCCATCACTAATGTGATGGTAAATTTCCTTTATTATTTCCTTTTCCTTTCACAGGTACAACACACGATAGGGACTGGGAGTGGACAATGCATATACCATACTGCCACCAAACTGGCTAACTGAGGTAAAAAGATTTCACTCTTGTCTTTGCTGGTGACACAGGTGACACGACTGGGAATGGACAACAAATATACTGTGCAGCCCCCATACTGGCCAACTGAAGCAAAATAATGTCACTCTTGTCTTCACAGGTGATAATTAACCTCACTGGGACTGGATAACAGATAAACCACATGGCAACACTGGCTACTTGATAAGAGTCTAAATAATTCATTCTTGTCTTCAAAGATCTCTTTTCTTGTTCTGAATACCTCTTCCTCCAGCAAACAAGCTGCCTCCTCTGTCTGGAGTACTGTTGTGCCATTACACAGAATGATCATCACTAATGTGACAGTAAGTACACTTTCAAAATTTATTTTCTTTTTTTTTTTTACTTTTTTTTTACTTTCACATTATAACACATGACAGGGACTGAGAGCAGACAATGGATATACTGTGTGGCTACCACATTGGCTACTTGACTAGAGTGTAAATCATTTTGCTCTTGTGTTTACAGGTCTTCTCTCCCGTCCTGCTGCCTCCTTCTCCAACAAGCAAGCCACTTCTTCTTATGGCAAGCAGCCACTGTCACTTCCTCCTCCACTTTGTGGGCATTGTCACAGGCACATCAACCAAACACTACTGTCACAACTGACACTGTACCTCCACATCTGATGCCGAGAAATTGCCACAAACTACTCAGCATCAGCACACAGAAGAATAACTGCTTAAAACCATCAGCTTCCAGCCAGCCACCTGCTCAGCTACAGAAATATTATCACCTGCCATGGCATATAACCTCCTCCACCTGGAATGTGTATGGCCATCAATAATGTACATCACTATATGCATTATACCAAAATGCATTATAACAAAAACAGTACCAGGAGACGGACAGCGCAGCAGCATATAGAAATTCTGGGACCCAAGAAAATGTGTGGGCTTACATATAGTGCATTCCACATGTATGCATATTAGAAGCAACCACATTCTGGTTACAGTATATGCACAAACATGGCATGTTCTGGTCCCATCCCTACGTATGTAATGATAACAAAATGTGCTTGTATGCACACCAAATTCTGATTGTATGCACACTTTTTCCTTCAGAGAGGGGTTCCACTGACATTAATACTGGTAATAACACCTGTTAAACAGGTGCTAACTGTGCTTCCAGTGGTTAAATACATGTGAATTCTAGTCAGTTTCAGCCTATCATAACCAGCAGTCATGGAGAAAACAAATAGCATTAAAGAGTTCTGTGCACTGCAAAATAAACAGGAGGCTGTCTTACCTGAATGGGAGTTCCTCCGTAGCGGTTGTAAAATGTTACATTTACCCCCTCTCCCAAGGAAGGGAAGGGATTGCATTTAGCCCCAATCCCTTCCACTTCCTGATCTCAGATGCTGTCCCTGCACTCTGACATTTTGAGATGTCATAATGTGACTAGACTGGGGACATTCTCCATGCAAGTCTATGGAGCATCATTTTAAAAGTTATTTTCATTATGTTTGTGACAGGGTGACCCCTGTCATAGTGGACACCCCTGGGATAAATTGAAACCCCACCCCAAGCAGTTTATATGCTTTGTTTAATGTCCAACATGCTGGCTGGCTGGTTATTAATGAAGTGCTGAAGTGCTTAATGCTTTCTGTGCATATTAACCTAAAAACAAAATTAAGAGGGCAGTTTTAATAGAACAACATTTGTGTTTGCTTTTTCTAGATGTTAACATCCCCCTTCTAAGATATATTTTATAGCAGACAGCATGAGGCAATATGACCCTGCAGGAGAGTTTAAGAGAGCACTTAATGTTCTGACCTCGGCTATGACCTTTCCAATGTTGTAAACAAGTTTTTCTGTTCTCCAGGTAGCTGCCAACTAACTGTTCTCTATGGAGCAACAGCAGCCCCTACAGGCTAGTTTTATATTATGTTTGCTGTTAATCGAAAGGCAGTGGAAACTTCTTCCAGCTTCTAGTTAGCTTATAAAAAGCCCTACCTCAGAGTTAAGAGAAGATAGAGTGATCAGTTAAATACTGACTGAGGAAGGTGAAAGACCTCTTGGTAGTGTGTGCTTTCACACTGTTTAATTCATGCTAGGCTGAAGAAAAGCCTTGAAAACTGTTGAAGCTAAGGAGTTGTCTGATTTACCACTTTGCTTTCTGTATATTTTACTTGATGAAAATAAAATGATAAATGAAACCATGCATTTTTTATGCACCTGACTTGTGGTCTGCCTAAAACTGTGTTATCCTATACCCATGCCCGGTGACCATGTTGAAAATCTGAGGTAAAAATATTTAAAAAAACAACAAAATTATCTGCATATGTTGAAATTTTTCAACACATGCTCATGACTTTGGTAATTTTCAATATTTTTACCCCAAATTTTCAAAATAGCCATTTTTTTACATTACCTCATGAATGTGACAGCTGTCATTTTTCAAATCCTGGGCAAAATGTGATTTTGCACTTGTGGCACGAAATGACATTTCAGTCAGAATTTGAGAATTTGTACCTACTGGGTTCATATGAAGACTATGTAGAAAACTGGGCTTCAAACTATTAATCAGCAAAGTTAAAAGCATACATTGAAATTATTCTACGTTAGCTCCTAAGTCTGGTAATTTTCAATATTTTGACCCCAAATTTTCAAAATATCCATTTTTGCACATCGCCTCATGAAAATGACAGCTGACATTTTTCAAATTTTGGCCAAAATGTGTTTTTGCACCTGTGGCATGAAATGACATTTTGGTGAGTATTTGAACATTTTCACCTTCCGGGTTCATGAGTTGGGGTCATAAGAAAGTGATGTTGAAAATTTGGTGTAATTATGATAAAATGACCAAGTTATGTGTTTTGTGCTTCCGCAGCCTGACTGACTCCACATTTGCATCTGTAGCAATACAGAATTACAGGGCCCCAAGTGCAGGGCCCAGAGGGTTCTGCTTTTCCACAGCCTGACAGACTCCATATTTGGTACAAGACCCTTCAGGCCCTGCACATCTGCATCTGTAGCCACATGGAAGCACGGGGCCTAAAGGACCCTATGCTTCTGCAGCCAGACAGATGAGTTCATGCAGGTCCCAGAAGGACCTGAGTGAACAAAGATACAATTCCACTGCCTCAAATAGAAAGGAAATTCATTGCAAAAAAACTGCCTAACACACAAGTTAGGGTTCAATTTAAAGCAACAAAGGTTGAGAAATGTGACGTTAGCGTTTCCACTCTTAAATCCTCACCCTCCCAGCACCAAAAGGAGAAGCCCACACAATCAACCATAGCCAGCCATCATCAGGTAAGACAAACAACGTACAACTGTTTCCAGATGACACAAATACAGTAGAACGGATATGCTACCTTCATGGATTTGTATCTGTGACTGAATAAACACAAGCCCTACAGGGGCATGTGCTTATGCAGCCACATCTGTGTGTGTATGTCATACAGCGTATGCTGCAGACAGAAGGCCCCATGGGTATTTAAATAGGTGTAAGCCCATGCTCAACCAGTGCAAGAAAGTATGCAGAGATGGGGTGGTTGGCCCCCAACTCAAACTGAAAACTGCACAAAGGGGTCCACAGTCCAACAGTGGAGAAAATAATAAATAATGTGCGATGTCACAAAATGTGATTAAAATTCAGAAAATGCATTTGATAATATATACAATGTTTGTGCAGGCACAGACCTGAACCACAAACCAGGTGCCCTGGTGCTTTGCTCAAATGGAGCTTTATCACTGGATGGGTACCTGGTTGAAAAACAGTCCCTAAAATACTGACAGTACCCATGGTGTCAAAGTGACAGGAAGAGGTTAGCTGTCAATCAGCTTCCCTGTCAGAATGAGCTATTATGCCATCCAGCTCAAGCAAGACCAAGTGTAGTATCCACACCATATGTAAACAAATACATCCCAATACACATTAAATAAAAAATTAATACAAAATTAATTCAGAAAAGAAAGCACAAAATTGATACCAAGAGAGTTTTTTTCCCCAATAACACTTTGCTAATTCAGATTTAGACCTGCAGTTTCTAAAGTGAACTGAAGAATTCCATTAACATTAAAATAACAGCATAGAACATTGGCCAGTCCAAAGACAGAAGCAGTTTGTAGTAGGGATGGGCTACCCGTCGGGTAGCTGGAGCGAGTAGGTCAGGTATCAGCATTTTTTTGCCCCATAGGGTAGTTTGGGTAATTTACTACTCTACCCGGCATAACAGTATACTTTACGGGTTGGGTACTGTTAACACGGGTAACTGGTTGGGTAATGGGTAATTTAAATTTTAAACCACCATTCCAGGCAGCCTGTAGGTTCCTGGGAATCTTCCTAAGTGTAATCAGGTATTACAGGCAGCCTGTGGGGTCCTGACAGCAGAAAGGAGCACATGATACCAGTCTGACAATCTAATTGGTTAGTGCTGGTGTCTGAGCACCATGTCTGCTGTGTGAGCATGCAGATAGAAGCAGAGCTTCTTGGGAGAGAGAGAGAGAAATTGGTTCTTGCTCTGTAGCCACAGCAAAAAAAAAAAAAAAGTTGAAAACTTGAAAAAAAAAACCAACAAGCACAAAGTTTAGTCCACAAAGAAGCACGGGTTGGGGACTGATAGGGGAATAATCAGGAGATCCAGTGCAGTGCTCGGAAGAGAAGGATAAAGGGAGGAGAAGCCACTCATTGCTGGCAGCAGCTGTGAAAGCTGTTTAGGCTGTATTACACACTGTCTGTTAGTTGCCCTATCTGTGACATAGCTACTCTGTGTGTCTCACCTCTGCAGTATAGCAAAAGCCATTTAGGCTGCATCACGCACTGTCTATTAGGTGCTCCAAGACCTGTCTGTGACATAGCTTCTCTGTGTCTCTCTGCTGTATAGTGAAAGTCATTTAGACTGTATTATACACTCCCTGTTAGGTGCCATGAGACCTGTCTGTGACATAGCTACTCTGTGTCTCTCTGCAGCATAGTGAAAGACATTTAGGCTATATTACACACTGTCTGTTAGATGCCCGGAGCCCCGTCTGTGACATAGGTACTCTGTGTGTATCTGCAGTATAGTGAAAGCCATTAAGGTTGTATATTCTGCTCCAGCAGCTCCTACACCAGGGGGGTCATGAGGGCTTTCCCTGCCAGCCCTCTCCTGCACCACAAGGAGCTCACAACAACAGCCAGTGGGGAAGTACTGCTCCAGCAGCTCCTACATCAGGGGGTCATGAGGGCTTTCCCTGCCAGCCCTCCACTGCACCACAAGAACTCCACAACCACTGCCGTCAGGGAAATTCTGCTCCAGTAGGTACGAAGGAGTATTCTGCAAGCTGGTTTCTGCAACCAGGACCTGGCTTGGCACCATTTTCAATTAAAATCCTGAAGACTTTAAGAGTTTGGCGCAGTTGGTTTTGGTGCCATTTCCAATTTAAATTTTAAAGCCTTAGAAGTACAGACAGTTTTTTTTTTTTTTTTTTTTACTGCTGTTGCATAAGTTCCTGAAGTATATATTTAGACCGTGTTAGTGTTTTAATTGAGCTGGGGCTTCAATTTTAATTTACTAATTCTTATTGGAGTATATATGTGATGTATGTGAACTTGAGTACTCAGCTCAGAGGGCAGCAAATAACTTGTGGCTCTGCAGCTCGCAATGCTTTATTTCAGCCCTAGGAATCTAATTTACTACTGCCTGCATTAGTTTATTTTTGTTTTCCTCTTTTAATTTCATTACTTAGATTTCTATAGTCTGCTGTTTTGCTCCAAGATAGTTCCCGAGTGGCCAGCTCGATTAGTCAGCAGCCAGATCCCCCTCCCCATTTGGTAGTCCCACCCCTTGCCTAGATTTAATCTCCTGTCTCCCCTCTTATCTCCAGCAGCTCCTACACCAGGGGATCATGAGGGCTTTCCCTGCCAGCCCTACCCTACACCACAAGGAGCCCACAACAACAGTCATCAGGGAAATTCTGCTCCAGCAGGTATGAAGGAGCTATTTTGAAAGCTGGTTTCTACAACCTGGCCCTGGCCTGCCCCACTGACGCTTTGCGTCGGCTACGCCACCACCCCCACCACTACCCATGGTGAACCACTAGCTTTATAGTGGTACTCATGTGACTGCAGAACCAATGAGTCCACATCTCCATCTACAGGTTATCCATACTTGCCACTAGAGGCCACTAACTCCACCACAAAAAAAAGATAAAAGAGAAGTTTTTTTGCTTTCCCCAACATCTGAATGGCTTAATTCTGGAGTCTCCTCACTCTCTCTACCATGCTACTTCCTCTGCTTATTCTCTCCCTATTGGCTCCCCAGTGTCCCTCCCTTCATCCTCCCAGCCATCGGCACAGGAGCATTTTTCTGTCCTTCACTCCCCTCCTGGACACCCCGTCCCCCACACCTCCCCATATGTCATATTCCCAGCAACGTTCCCACACAAACTGTACGTGGGCTCCACCATCCTACCACCCTCCTTCTCCTCTGGACATATTGCCCTCTACTCCCCTTCCAACTTCCCCTCCGTGACCACTAAGCTTTCAATACTCCACCATGTAAGCCTCTGGGGGCATGGCACCTAACCAAGATAGTGATCCTGCTGCTCCTCCTGCTATCTGGGAATGTAGAACCACACTCTGGACCTTCCCCCACATCTGTTCCAACCTCCACCCATCCCTCCATGCTCCCCAGAGGCTGGAAACTGCTGCACCTAAACATATGCAGTTTACTGCTCAAACTGCCCCTGCTACAACCAACCGTGCTCTCACTTCACCCTGACGTCCTGATCATATCCAAATCCTGGCTTAAATCACACAACAAGAACTCTAAGATAATGATACCTGCAATTCCGTCATCTGCCATGATTGTCCAGGAGGCAAAAGAGGAGGTGGAGTTGCCATGTACATTACAAACAGGATGCAGTTCTCTAATATCATCCTGCCCCACTCCACACCATCTATTGATATGCTCCTAATCAAGGTAGCCCTCCCTCAAAATGCTCCAATTTTTATTGCAGATTCGTACTGCACATCAGATGCAACCCTGGCTACCATCATTGACCACCCTGGCACCCTCAAAGCAATAGCCTCAGGGGGTGAGCTCGACATCCTTGGGGGCTTCAACCAAAACTGTCTCTCCCATATCAGTGCCAAAATCTGGAACAAAGTAATTGCCCTAAACCTCACCCAAATGATCTCTGAGCCCACCCACCAAAATTCAAAATCCTTAAACCACTCCCTTCTTGACTGGTCCCTCGCCTCTCACCCTCACTGTATCCTTCAAGCGGGCTTGCTCCCTGATTTCCTTAGTGACTGCCACATGATTTACATGGTCAGGAAGATTTTCAGGCCTAAGGCACCCCCACCACACATCCTCCACACCAGATCCTACAAAGTTTTAAACATTACCTCCCTTCTACAAGACCTGGCCAATGCTGACTGGTCCTTCATCACCCAAGCCATTTCCCCAGACACTGTTCTAAAGGGGTTCCAATCTAGGTTCCTTACCTTCTGGAACCACCATGCCCCTATCAGATGAGCCAGGGTTCATGGTGCACACCTTCCCTGGATCTCAACTGGCATCATCACTAGCCTCAAAGACTGTGACATGGCATGGAAAATTTCCAAGGTGACTGGCTTGCCTCAAGACCAGCAGAAGTATCAAACCCTGCAAAACAAGTGCATTAAACTAATCTGACAGGCCAAGGCTAAGTACTTAAACTCTGCACTCCATGCAAACATAAACCATCCTGCTGGTTTCTGGAAGGTCCTCAAATCCTTACTTGATCCTCCTACCCAACCACCAATGCCATCCCTAAGCATAGGCTCATACTTGATAAATGACCCCCCTGATGTTGTCACCGCCTTCAATTCCTTTTTTGTTAACTGCACCACCTCCTTGCTATCCCCCTCACGCTGCCCCACCACCCACTCCCCCTACACTTGACCCCGCCCCAGACACCACACCTACCCACTGCTTCTCTCTCCACCCAGTCACTCCATTTGAGGTGTACAATGTCCTCCTTGCCCTCAATCCCTCCAAGGGCAGATACCCCACAGGACTTGATGCTAAGTTGTTGCACCTCTCAGTCCCTGCAATTGTCAACCCCCTAGCAGTGATTTTCAACCTGTCCTTCTTGCAAGCCTCAGTACCAGTGGTATGGAAACACATCATGGTCATCCCTCTACCAAAGGGTGGGAACCCATCTACCCCTGGTAACTAGAGACCCATCTCCCTCCTACCTACCCTTGGCAAGCTCCAAGAAAAACTAGTGCTCTCTCAACTCTCTGCCTTCCTCGACTCATCTTCCTTTTACACCCCTTTCCAGTCTGGATTCAGAAAATCACACTCCACCACCACCTCCTCCCTTCTGCTGCTCATGGATTCAATCCTCACAGTCTTGAATACAGGGCACATCACCTCAGTTATCTTTGTGGATCTAGCAAAGGCATTTTACAGAGTTTCCCACGCCTTCCTCCTGACTAAACTTACCAGTGCAGATCTCTGTCATTTGGCCATTGCATGGTTCCACTCCTACCTATCTGCCTGGATGCAATTAGTCAGGATCAGCAGCCCCACCTCCGACCTCCTCCCCATCACCTCAGGCGTGCCGCAGAGCTCTGTCCTGGGGCCCCTCCTCTTCTCTATCTTTCTAAATGGCCTTCCCTCCACCTACCCACACATTTCCATCCAAATGTAAATGAACAACACCATGTTGTATAAATCCGGTCCATCTGCAGTGGATGTAGTGACCAGACTGCAGCAGGATTTTAACAATGTTCAGCACTGGTTTTGCTCAAACCAGCTGCACCTCAATGCCAAGAAAATGATCTCCATGACCTTCAGCACAAGGCAGAGACTCACATGGCTCCCCTCCCATCAACCTTCCACACCCAGAATGGGACTGCACTGGAGGCCTGCCCTTCCTTTAGATACCTGGGGGTCTAGCTTGACCAGCACCTGGATTTTTCTGTACACATTGAGGACATCAATAAAAAACTCCATCCGAGGCTGGGTGTTCTCTACCACAATGATGGTTGTATCCCATTGCTGGCTTGTCAAGCCATAATACAGAAAATGATACTGCCAATTTTTGACTGCGGAAACGTAGTCTACAGTGCCACCCCCAAGTCCTCCTTGTCAAGACTGGACCCCCTTTTCCAGTCCTTTTGTCGCTTTGCTCTTGACTGTCCATACTCCAACCATCACTGCACCCTCTACCAAACACTTGGCCTACCTTCCTTTCAGGTCCGCGGATCCACATACTGCGCACATCTCACTGCCAAATACTGGGCCCATGCTCTGCCTTCCTTCCTCTCCTCAGCCCTGTCTGCTCACCCATCCCCAGTATACACCCTCAGGACATATGACACCAGACTCCTTTATATCCCACATAGGTCCTTGGTGTCAGGTCAGGCAGCATTCAGCTACTGCATCCCAAAGCTATGGAACTTCCTCTCACCTGATATCCACCAC
Source organism: Neoceratodus forsteri (assembly GCA_016271365.2). Lineage (NCBI taxonomy): Eukaryota > Metazoa > Chordata > Ceratodontiformes > Ceratodontidae > Neoceratodus > Neoceratodus forsteri. The sequence goes on from JADMNL010000023.1 coordinate 33,099,147, forward strand.
TCCTCACCCTCCCAGCACCTAAATGGTCTTCTAGCCACACATTTCACCACCAACTGTTTTTGTGCCTAACTGATTTCTCTGCTCTGTGACACCTACTCCTCACCTGGTTACTCTGCACCAACTTTGAACCCCTTACTCAGTTGTTTACCCATACTTATGCTCCTTGCGGTACCTCTGGCAAGGCTGTATGAGCTGCACTTCTGTACCCCCCCTTGTGCCTTATTTGACCTGGCTTTACTTCGGCTATCATAACACTCCTTGCAATTTGCACTTGTACACTTGTAATTTGTACTGTACACTTGTACCCTGTACTGTGTTTACCCTGTATAGTGTTGCAACCTTGCTGTAATATTGCCTGTATCTGTTATCTCATCTGTCATATTGTATGCCTCATGTTGTATGGTGTATTTGTCCCCAGGACACAACTGGAGTCGAGCGGGTACCACACTCAGTATGCCTTCCTGGTAAAGCTCATAAATAAATAATATTTATACACTATCTGTTAGGTACCCTGTCTGTAACATATACTGTACCTACTATGTGTGTCTCTGCAGTATAGTAAAAGCCATTTAGGTTGTATTACACAGTGTCTGTTGTTAGGTGCCCTGAGCCCTGTCTGTGATGCATACTATGTGTCTCTCTGCAGTATACTGAAAGCCATTTAGGCTCTATTGCACACTGTCTGTTAGGTGCCCTGAGCCCTGTCTGTGACATAGCATCTCTGTGTCTCTCTGAAGTATAGTGAAAACCATTTAGGCTTTATTAAACACTGTTAGGTACCCTGAGCCCTGTCCATGACATAGCTACTCTGTGTGTATCTGCAGTATAATGAAAGCCATTGGGCTATATTACACACTGTTAGGTGTCCTGAACCCTATCTTTGACATAGCTACTCTGTGTGTCTTTGCAGTATAGTGAAAGCCATTTAGTCTGTATTCCACATTGTTTGTTAGGTGCCCCAGGCACTGTCTGTGACATAGCTACTATTGGTGTCTTTGCAGTTTAGTGTAAGCCATTCAGGCTGCATTAAACAGTGCCTGTTAGATGCCCTGAGCCCTGCCCATGACATGGCTACTCTGTGTGTCACTGCAGTATAGTGAAAGCCATTTGGACTGTATTACACACTATCCGTTAGGTGCCATGAGCCCTGTTTGTGACATAGCTACTCTGTGTCTCTCTGCAGTATAGCAAAAGCCTATTAGGCTATATTACATTGTCTGTTAGCCTGTTAGGTGCCCTGAGCCCTGTCATAGTTATGCTGTGTGTGATGTTTCTCTGTAGTATAGTGAAAGCCATGGCTGTGTCTACTATGTCTCATACTTCCCAGACTAAGTTTACTAAAAGGAAGCACAGTGCTGGTGCACATGCAACTGAAAATGATATGGGCAATATGAATCCTAGCACTAATGAAGAACGTAGTGACAATAATAACAATAACATCACCAGGACTGGCAGTAAATGTCCTCCTGAACCAAAAAAGTATGTTACCAATGAAATAATAGCAGAGTTTCAGAAAGAACTGACACGAGTTACTCATAGAGGTACTGAACATTTTGCCACATGTGCCAGGAGACTTCCAGCTGCTGAAGCAGCATGCAAGGAGGGGAAGGCATCTTCCTCAAACATAACCTTGGATGCTGAGTGTGACTGGGTTGAATAAGGCCCTGTCCCATTTGTTTTGCAGAAACAGTTTAAACACAAGGGTCTGTTCTATCCTTCCCTTTTCTGTCTCTTCTCTGTCTGGTTGCACAACCAAATTTTCTTGTGAGACCTAGGAACTGATCACTCTGATGGTTTCACAATTCTCCACCTCTCGCTATTTCTCTGCCTTCCCTTGCTTTTTCTGTCTTTTCTCCCTCCTTGCATATCCGTGGGTATAAAAATATATGTGAATCTTTATGTGGAAATGTCACTAATACTGGGATCCCTTTGTTTAAAACTGTATGTAGTTATACGGTTGAAATGATTGCAAAAAGCTATTTGGAACTCAAGGGGTTAACCTGAGATACAATTTTTAAGCTCTTTGCAGAGTTGTCAACAAGAGGTCAGTTCTAAGACAGTATGTACTGTTTTGCTGCAGCTACAAGGAACAAAACTGACAAGAACATTCTGTAAACGTACAAGAACATTCTGTGAGAAGCAGGCTGTCTTAATAAGTTCCCAGACGAAGACTTACAAAAAGAGCAGCAATGCTTTTGCTAGAGAGACAAGGAGAGTGAGAAACTGAAAGACTGAAACTTGGAATTAAGAGAGACCCTCAGAAGATGGACTTTGTTTTTTCTGTTTGTACTGCCTTTGGAAATAGTTATACCAAAAATGTATATGTTGCTGTTATTGAGAGAAATAAAATGCTATTTGTGAATTTTGAAACTGCTCCTGGTTTTTCTATGCTTCCTGACCTGTGCCTCAATGACACTGAGGCAGTGAATGCTGATAAAAATGACATTGACAGTGGGGACTGGGAATGGGATATCCCAGGCTATGTTCCACCTGATGATTACAGTACTTCCAGTTCTTCTAAAACTTGTGACAATAAGGTTAGTACTAGTTTCAATGACAGGGTTGGTGAGGATGCCACCACTTGCATGAGAGGCAAATGCAGAAAAAAAATCATATGCTGAACATAAGAATAAGAAGATGACTATGAATGGGAAAAAAATAATGGGAACAAGACAATGGCAACATAGGGTTTCCTACAGGTTCCTTGACTGTACAAGAAGTAGTGCCAGGCACCATAGTACAAAGCACAAAGGGTAAATCTTTAGTGTGGAATTTTTTTGATATTGACCCTGCAGACAGCTCTGAAGCTGTATGCAATCTATGCAAAAAGAGTGTCAGTCATGATGGCAAAGCAGGATATTTTGGAACATCAGTAATGATACAATATATAAAGGTAAAACACTCAATTGGGTTGGGCAGGGCAAGGGACAGTGTGGTTGATATGGGCAGTAGTGGAGGTGATGGTGATGGTGACCATAGTGACAATGAACTGGAAGCAGAAACTGACACTGAATCACTTGATGTGTCCTTGTAGTCTTCCCAGACAAAAACAGATTGTTTTTTTCTGACACCATCAAGTACTGCAAAATCCAACAGTAGTACTCCATCTGAAAAAGGTGTAAAAAGTACAGTCCCCATAAAATTAAAAATATCTCATCAACTAACATTAAAAGAAAGTGTTGCGAGGACATAAAAATGTACCTGCAAGCATCCATCATGCCAGCTGTTAAATAGAACCATTGCAGAACTGTTGGCCAATTGTCAGTTCCCTTCTGCTTTTGTTGTCCAGAAAGGTATCCTCATGTTCATGAACCAGACTGAACCACAGTACACCATTCCCTGTTGAACATATTTCTCAAAACAGGCTGTTCCACAACTGTATGACTTGGTGTGTATTGTGGCCACTAAACAGTTGAAACTCTCTGAGGTAAAGCAGGTTCACATAACCACAGATATATGGATCAGCAACCAAACAATTGACTACATGACTGTTAGCAGGCTGTATTATGTGTCACCATTTTTGAAGAAAACCACACTGCTATGAATATTTAGCAGGAGCTGCAAAATCAATTTCAGAAATAGCTTACTCTGTATTCCTTATTTCAAGGGTTCATAGTATCAGATAATGGTGCCAACATAGCCAAAGCTGTTGGAGATGGCAACTGCCAACACAAACCTTGTTTTGTATATTGTTTAAATCTTCTCATCCATGGTTTCTTAAATGGAAACAGAAATGTTGAAAACCTGTTAGGTCTTGCTTGGAAAATATGCGGGCATTTCAGCCACTCTGTGAAAGCTCAAAAAATCCTGAAAGTGCTGCAGAGGTCAAACAACTTACCTTTACATGCATTAAAGCAGGAAGTTCCATCCTGTTGGAATTCAACATTTTAGATGTCGAAAAGGCTTCTTGAACAGAAAAAAAGCTGAACATGACTACACCATGCAGAATCAAATAGGTAAAGTAGACAGCATATTCATTTCCAGCAGCTGGACTATGCCAGAATCTTTGGTCACCTTATTGGAGCCATTTGAGGCTGCCACACGTGATGTCAGTGCAGACAGTGCAACTCTGAATCAAATTCTTCCTTAAATCAGATTTCATGACATTTTCTATGATGACATAAAGAAATACTTTCAGTCAAAAGATGGCACCACTGCTGTTATGCTGACAGATGACCTGAGTCTCAGACTGTTGACTGATCAGAGAATAAATGCCATGTTTTAGAATGACACCTATGTGTTAGCTACGTTGCTAGGTTCCCACTTCAAGTGGACCATTAAAGCCATCCTTCCTGCAGAGAAAGACATCGAGTATTGCAGAGATCTGCATACCAAATGTGACATTGCACTACAAACACCATTAACTGATGTGCAGCAGTCAAACCCTGCCGAACCATCACAGTGAACCTCTGGTGCAGACAATAGCACATCTATCAATTCTTTACAGTCATCAGTGTCATCAGTGAGGGAAAGAACATGTACAGCTACTTCTGGGGCATCCCATGTTTAGGGTCAGAAAGGCAAATCACTTCTGAGTCACCTGCAACATTGACTGGTATCCTGTGAAGAAAGTACAGCAGGTTCATCTGCCAGACTGGTAACCATATCATGCAGCACAATGATCCTGAAGTACTTTACAGACCATACTGTGGTTGGTCTTGAGGAAGATCCATTACTCTATTGGAAACAAAAGAGAACAATATGGCCAGATCTAGCTAATCTTGCAATAATGTACCTCAGTTGTCCACTTTCAAGCATGTATTCAAAACACATATTTAGTGCAGCTGGAGGAATAGTCACTGACCACAGAACACTGCTAAGTCCTGCAAATGTATAATGGCTTACATTTCTCAAAATGAATGCTGACAATTTCCCAGTTGTCACAAACACTGATTTATGCAAGTCTGACCCTGAAAATGAACAACAACCTGCAAACAGTGATACTGAGTATGATGACTAGGTTGTGTACGAAACAAGTTGAACCATCACCACTGCCACCATGCCAGTCACATGTGCCACACTAGTACTATTATTAGTTTGTTTTTGACAGTCATCAGTTTATATTATGTAAGCTTGGTCGATGCCCACCATGGGTATCATTTTTTAAAAACAACAGCAGGCCCAATCACAGCAGCTGTGCCTCTAATATCTACCTCATCAGTGCCCGCCATAGCTGTAATTTTTGGACACAGCAGCAGTCTCATTCAGAGCAGCTGCACCTCTCATACCTGCCTCGGCAATGCCCGCCATGAGTATAATTTATGGAAACAGCAGCAGGCTCACTTAGAGCAGCTGTGCCTCTTGTACCTATCTCAGCAATGCCCCCCATGAGTATAATTTTTGTAAACAGCAGCAGGCTCACTCATAGCAGCTGCACCTCTTGTGCCTGCCTCAGCAATGCCCAACATGGGTATAATTTTTGGAAACAGCAGCAGGCTCGCTAAGAACAGCTGCTCCTCTCATATCTGCTTCAGCAATGCCCACCATGAGTATAATTTTTGAACACAGCAGCAGGCTCACTCAGAGCAGTTGCACCTCTCGTAGCTGCCTCAGCAATGTCTGCCATGGGCATAATTTATGAAAATAGAAATAGGCTTACTCACAGCAGCTGTGCCTCTCATACCTGCCTCAGCAATGCCTGCCATGGGTATAATTTTTGGAAACAGCAGCAGGTTCACTCAGAGCAGCTGCACCTCTCGTACCAACCTCATCAATATCCTCCATGAGGATAATTTTTGGAAACAGCAGCAGGCTCACTCAGAGCAGCTGCACCTCTCATACCAGCCTCAGCAATGAACCCATGGGTATGATGGATCAGGGCAACTGGCAGACAGTGTAATAGTCCCAAAGAAACAGTCTTTGCATGGTTTTTGTTATGGTCAGGCTTGGGTAATCAAGTAATAAAATGGGTCAGGTAGTGACTACCTGACTTGACTACTCGGTTTTCATCTGGTATTTTTTCAGGTACTTTTGGGGTACCTGTGGGTTGTCTTAGTGACTGGGTATTTTAGTACCCACCCATCCCTATTTTGTAGTATTGTAATATACGGAATTGGGAGCCATCTCCAGATCCTTTTGTTTTATCCCATGGGGGAACTGATACAGGCAGCCCTGCACTCACCAAAAACCCACACAAATTCCATGAATTGTTATGAGTTAAATTATCCTTCTTGGCTATAAATCCTTATATGAGTCCTAACACTAGAGATTCTTGGGATTCAAGGTCTCTAGTGTTTGGGCCCATATACTGATTTATACTCAGAGAGGATAATTCAACTCAAAACAATTCATGGAATTTGTTTTGGTTTTTAGAAAAGAGGCTGGCTAAGATACACCTGGAAGAGGAGAAGACAGTAAAAGAACAGAAGCATTAGCAGAAAAAAGAAATGTTAAGAGGACCTAAGAATTACAATTCTTTTCTATTTTTGTTACTTTTTTTAGTTATTTTGAATTAAACAGGTGAGAAGGAGTCAGGGAGCTAAGGAGAAGACAAAGAGCTCATGGCAGCAAGATTGGCTATCTCCAGCCTGCATCCAGAGCACAGAGGGTATACCGCCACCACATAGTTCAGCCAATCTAGCAAGGCTATGATGATAGTTGGACCAATGGATCAGTTTTATCCTCCATGGTAACAACTCACAGGTCAACACTCTCATTCTCCCCATGGGTTTTGCCATTTCTGCTCTGGTGGATGACATCACTCAGGGAGGAACAGAAACACATGCACCCAGTCTGTCAGGCACCCCTCACAGACCCAGAGTTTGACTGCAGCTCCCATTGCCAGTCTCCACCATATCCTCCTCCTGCAAGCAGGCAGTTTTCTGTACTTGCCTTGCTGCACCAACTGCTGTACCTCCAAGGAATTAGAAGGAGTGATACCACTGGTACATTTCTCTCAGCAGCCTTCCTATTCATGGTGGTGCTTCACATTCAAATGGTTGTGCTGCCCAAAGATCCCCAAATTGCTGCCCTGATTCCCATGCCAAACATCAGTGTCCCACAGCTTGCTGGTCATCACATCACCACACTGTTGTCAACAGGGTGCAGTTCAAAAAAGTTCTACATGGGGGACTTGTGAAGCTGGCTAGGGGTGGAGCCAAAGGTGGATGGTCTCGGAGTCTCTTCACCATGGGGATCAGCAGGTGACACCAGGGGAGTAAAGGGGGTTTATTTCCTGCTGGTTGTGCTGCTAGGAAAGCCTGGATGACAGGGGCACTGCTACATCATGCTTGTGTGATGTGATGGGGTGCTGCCTCCTCCAGAACCCACTGCTTCTGCCCTTTCTCCTGCCACTAGTGCTCCTACTGCTACTGTGGTGTCCACTGCAGACATATTGGATGTGTCCCTGGGGTTTCCCTCTCCATATCACCACTCCCAGACCCAAACCTGCTCCTTTTCTTATTAGAAAAAAGATATAAATAGTATATACATATACATATATACAATATCTATGTACGGAAGACAGACCGCAGAAAGAAAATACCTTTAGAAGAGTGGCGGAAAAATGGGAAAAAATGTAATTATAAAGATTCACTGAACAAGAATTCCCAGAACAAGAGTGTTTGAAAATGGGAGATGTGAGATGAAAACAGTTATAATATTGTAGATAGAAGTACAGCATAGAAAGAAAATAAGAGCCTAAGCCAAAACTAAAAAAGTCCTGACTAAAATAACTAAAAAAAATGTTCAATTAGTTTTTAGAACAATCCAAATGGAGCAGATCTGTTCACTAGTACACTCTCTCACAGACCGAAAAACAAAATTAGATACATGCACGATATAAAGAGCAGTACCATGTCACCAACAGGAGCTGTCCCATGTGACCTGCAGTCACTTATTTATCAGTAGCCACCATCTGAGAAAACTTCACTCATCTTTGCCTTATATAGTGAAGTTTATGGTGAAGTTCTCCAGCAAAGTGCAGATGTGAAGTGGACACAAAGCTGACCCAGAAATTGGGCAAACTTTGTGAAGTTATTTGTGACAGTCATTTTGCTGGAATTTTGTATGTGAATTAAAACTTCGCAACATCTTTAGAGGTGGGTGGAGAATGTAGCCCATTTGGGTGACTTTGCCAGAAAGTCTCTGCTTGGTTTAAGTCATGAAGCTGGATTTTTAAAACATGTTTGAGAATGCAAAGCCCAGCTGTGTCCGATTTTTGATACCACGATTTGTGTTCAATACTGGGATTTTCTGACCCATGTCTAATTGACTCAGGCTAGATCATGTTTAACTATATGTAGCATGCTTATGTTTAATGTCCACTTGTGTCCAACATTGTGTGCAAGCTGCCAAAGAGTGTTTCAGATAGCCACAAAAAAGCAATGGTATTGGAAAACTGGGAGCAGGTGTCTCCATGTGCAAAGACAAACCTTAAGCATCTAAGTCTGGCAGATGCACCTTTATAGCAGGACATCTGAAAATTTAAATCAAGGTTTATTGTTTCTGAAAGTGCAAAAAATGAAAATGTCCTACTGCTACCAGTAGGATGCCCCACCCCCCAACCCCAGGTTGGTGTTGACGAAGACAGGACATTTCTGCTAATTGTCAGCAGTTAGTAATGCTGTTGTTTATAGCAATGGAATTTGTACCTCCAAATGATCCATATTTAACTGTGCCTGAATAAACATGGATGTGAAAAACTGTTTTCAATTTTCTTTTTAAGGGCAACATGCTGTGCAGTTTTTGTCATGGATTTGGTAGTTTGGAGTTTTTACTATGTTACGTTTTATAGCATATGGGTGCTGCCTATTGTGAATGGATTTCAGCAACTGCTGAAATCTTGTTGTAGTACAGTTCAAAGGTCAAAAAAGTTGTTGTACTAACGTTCTGACATCACATCGATAGTACAACAACTTTTTACCCTTGACCTGCTGCCTGATTAGCTCAGACGACACTCTTTAGAAAAAAAAAACCAAAAACATGGCCGGTAGCGATTTAAGCGCCGAGCAATGAACCACCGACTTAAGTCGGGGAATCGGGTTCTGGAGAGCCATACATGGCTCCCTTTCTAAAAACACAATTGCTTTTTTTTTTTCTCCCCGATTTTAAAATGAATGATGTGCAGAGGAGAAACTGAGAAGCAGGACGGAGCATAAGCGGGAACGGGCACGAGCAGAAGCACCAGAGGGAACGGGAGCAGCACCTGTGGCAAGTAACGAAAAAAAAATAATGTAAAACAAAAAACCTATATACTATACAAAACAGTGGATGGGTGAACATCCACAACTAAGTCTGTGTTCCCATCTCGGGCAGTTGATGACATCAACGAGACCTCTCGAGCTTCGCTCTCGAGGTCTCTGTGATGTCATCAACTCCCTCGATGGAAACACAGCCTTGTTGTGGATGTTCACCCATCCACTATTCTATATGTGTACAGAATGCTAAACATGAGCTAGTGTCCTATCAGAACCTTACTCAGAGTTCTTTGCACAAACCATGACATAGATAAAACTTCAGATCACTGGTTCCATGAAGAGAATTGCAACAGAATGCGGCCATAAAAACAAAACAATGCAAAATACAGTTTTTCGCATCAGTTTTTATTCAGGTACAGTTACATAAGGATCGTTTAGACTTATGGATATCATTTCTGAAAATAAGATCTTTATAAACAGCTGCCAATTAGAAATTATTTCCTGTCCTCTCTAAGGTGCACTGAAGGCACTAACCCAATGAATTAACTGTAGGATTGCATTTATGTATTTGTTTTATATTGAGGTACTTTTAAGTGAAGTTGCCCATTTTCAAAGATTCCACATCGAGAGATAAGACAACATTGCACATGTAGTACAGTAAATACAGAGAGGGACATTACATACAATACATGTCATATGGTTTGTATCAATGATATACTGGAGAGGGGGGAATTTTTTTAAACAGGAAAGGCACACTAAGCCAGAACCTATTTCCAAGTGCAACCTGGGAGCACAAGGAAATTAAATGACTTGCTCAGAGTCACACAGTATACAGGTGGGAACTGTTGAGATTCAAACCCAGGTCTCCTGGTTTGCTGCTCAGTGCCCTTAATCACTACGCTATACTGCCTCCTCAAGAGAGAGACCTAAGATTAGAGATGTTGCAAAGTAGTTCTTTGTAAGCAAAGTTGAAATACTTGCCTTCACAAATGAATACTACTTTGCCACCTCACAATCTGTTTTTCTAGCAAAATGGCTTTTTCAGGCAAAGTTGGTAGTAGTGAGTTTGTGAAGTTTTAATTCTCTGGTGAAATTGGGGTGAATGCACCAAATTTGCTTCCGGAAATAAATTTATAGATTTTTTTCTGTTTCACAGGATATTTGCCTTTAGCAACATTGCCTGGCAGCTTCATCTGTAACTTCACCCTTGGGGTGCACCAAGGCAAAGTTGGGTCAAAATGAGGCTACTGATACACAAATGTCTCAAGTTCAGCAGTCCCCTCCCCCCCCACTCCACAGCAGCCTGAAGACCCTGTGCCATTCCCCCATGGTACCACCACCACAGGCTGCATCCAGTCATCAGTTTCAGTCTGGAGCAATTCTTATATTTTCTGACCTATGTGTGATCCAGTTACACTCATCACCATGAGAATGGCATGCTGGCAAACACCCAGAGTGTTGGTACCACTGCAATTGAGCTTAGTACAATTTTCCCCCAGCCAGAATCGAATATTACCCCAGGTACCAGTGCGCAGTGTGTTGTAATGCACAAGTGAGAGCTACATGTTGTTTGAGCACTGGTCCACATATCCATATTGAGATATTTTTAAGTGGATGCTGAATGCAGAAGGGCATGGATTACCATGCGTGACACAGTCCCATAAAGTTTAGGAATGGCATGGGTGAAATACGTTTATGAGGGAATCTGCTATTTGGGACAGGCATGCACCATCAACCTTCTAAATTCCACATTCTCCACAAAAAAGAATGGTAGTAGAGCAATTGCCTACATTTCAGTGGTTGCTGCACTCAGTTCCTGTGCAATAGCGTGATTGGGTGGGTATTTGTCATGACGCTCAAAACACTTGCTCTGCAGTGTAGGCTGAACCTTTCTGGGTTTTGGGCTACCAAATAGCTTGACTCAGCATGGGGACATTGCCGGTCAGGTAGCATTTCACTCGGGGACATTCACAGATGCTGCTCAAAAGAAAGCAGTAATCTGGGTTTTTTCTTTTTTTTTTTTCACCCAAAGTTTGGTTATTTTTGTGCAAAACATACAGACATATAATTGCATTCTATACATTAGTGTAAAGCAGTCATCTGTTAGCTTTATAGCCTTCCTAGCAGGGAAAATCGTTCCATTGGTACAAGAGGTTTGTTACAACTTTCTGTCATGCTCAGCACTCTCATTTGGGAATGGTAACCTATCATCCATCTCAGGTTCAATGCCACCCCCCGCAGCAGTCACAGGGACACCAGCAACCTCTTTCTCAAATATGGTTCCTGAGCCAGAGATTTTGCTACCTCTTAGACTGATCCTATTGTTGCCACCTCCCCCAGCACTGATGCCACAGATATGACAGAGAAAAATTTGGCAACACTAATACCACCACCACTTCCACCAACTACTCCTTTGCTCCTGCTACCAGCCCTGGAGCCTATGGATGAAGCTGCTGCAAACGTATTTTTTTTAGGTGAAACAACCTTTTGCCCACAGAACCTATACATTTTTTGGCGGTCTAGTCAGCATGTCTACCTTTACTCGAGCATCTCATTCCAGTCATGTTTTTATATTTAGAGTTTTAATATTGCAAGGAAAAAAATAGACAAACACTGCAGTAAAACTGAATGCCAGCAGCAACAAACACCTCATTGAAGGGATTTGCAATGTGATCTGAATTTGAAGAGAATGGTTTGCTGAGCTAACAGTAGCTACGGTAAAACCACCCAAAAACATTTTTTGGGGGGGGTATTTTTAATTTTTTAACATGACAGGGATTAACAATATACACATGGCAGGTGTAATTCAAAACAAGTTATTGTAAGTAATACCGTCACTTCAAGAACTAAACAAAATAACTACAATTAATATAGGAACAAACTTAAGCAATAAAGCATGACAGGGTGTGTGTCGTCACTGAATAACGTCACACCTAGAGTGGGTTGATGCATGAGGCCACAGGCCAAGTGCTTCCACCACCCTGGGTGTGACGTTATTCAGGGACGACGCACACCCTGGAGTGCTTTATTGTGATTATAATATGGCTGTAAAAAATCTGACAAGACTTAAATGATTAAGTAATAAACATAAGAAACACATCAGAAGTTATAACTTTATTATAATTAATTTAGACATGAAACAGAGCTTTACTGCATCCCTCCCTCCATATTGCTTACACTGACCTTTTTATAGCCAATTTTATTACTTTGAGCTTAGCAATATTTTTTATACTCCAACTTTTATCTCTTTTTTCACTTTGTAGACTTGAACACATTAATACTGGCAGTACTATTTAGTGTCCCTATACAGATCAATCATTCTGCAACAGAGGGATCCATATGGTTATTTTCTGTGATTCCATGTTTTTTTTTTTTGAACAGGAGTGAAGACTGTCCTAACAAACAGAAAAAAAAACAATTAAGCAAAAAGATATGACAGGGTATGCATTGTGGTTTGATAATGGCACACCTCAAGTGTGTTATGAGGCATGAGGCATTGCTGAGTGCCTTCACTTCAACCACCTGAGAAGTGCTGCTACCCCACAACAATGTACACCCTGGAGTGTCTTACTGTGATTATAAAATGGGTCCAAGATGTGTTTTTTGGGGGGGGAAGAAACATTTTTATAACTTTTTTAAAACAGTCCCAGCACATCCCATTCCCAGCACTGACATGCTATCTCAGGTTTAAATATTATGTACATGTAACCCATATGTCCATTTTTTTAACATGGATATACATATGGTATCTATGGGTTCAGGGAAGGATGAGGTTACCTGGCACAATAGACCTAGGTTTGGCTACTCTGCACAGGGGCACCCAAGTAAATCCAACTACAGGAAGCAATAACTGTAACGTCCAGAACCAGAATTGGGATTTTTCAGTGTGGCTTTATTTATTAACTCACTGAACATAAACAAAGCACTGCATGGTCCCCCCAAAGGGCTACGTAACTGTAATGCATATTAGAGGTTAAACACAGTGGTCCATTTGAGGAATGAACACAATACAACAGTTGTCTGGCTTTGGACCCACCAGGCACTCAGCCCGGACTTTGCATGCGCATTGGATACACAGCCCGACTGGCCCGGCTCCCCTGCTGGCCACTCGACTGATGGTCCACTTGGTGAATGAACCCAAACTCTACTTGGAAAGACATCCCATCAAACAAGGAGGTTCTCAAACTGTGGTCCCCACACCACTTGAAGTCTGCGACTCCTAGAGAGATTTTGTTTTCGTACTTCCAATTCGAAACTCCCATCCAACAAGGAGTAATTTTCCCATCCTGTGGCTCCCCACACCACTTAGAGTCTGCGACTCCTAGAGAGATTTTTCAAATTCTGACCCGTCTGGGTACCCAACCCATCACTGGCCAAGCGCATGAGGCAAGTAGCAAAACACAGAAGAAATCTGTAGAGGTGGACCTTAAGAAGGATGGGGTTTTCCCACCTCCAGCTCCCACAGCCCATACCCGCCATTTCTCTGGACACACAGAACTTTAGACTTTAAATGTAGATTGACGGTGGATAACCTGAAGCACCCCTTCTACAATGAACTTTAATCCATTAACACTTTAAACAGATGACTGCTCTATTTGTTTGTCCTAGTTGACATAGTCCTCCCAAATAGCAGTCCCCAATACTTGAAATCCAACTGAAGAAAAGAGTTGTTTGCCCTTCAATGGGGCCAAACACTCACCCATTCGTCTGCAGGTGCCCCACAGGCGTAAAACTGTAACCTTTGCTGTTATACATGAACAGACTGAACTTAAATTAAAGCAGGCAGCTTTCTTCCCAGGGTGGGAGAAGGGGATTGCCCCTGGAACCCACAAAGAACTTTTCCTCACCCCAGAGGGAGGGGGGTAAACAGACAACTACTGTTGTCCTTTTGTTTGCTTAAGGACAAACTGAAGACTGACTTTGAATTCCCAAGGTTCTAAACTTACTCTGAGCTGAAGATTCCAAATGTGGCTCATGCAGCTGCGACAGTTCTATTATGATGTCATCTCTCAAGTCTCAGCTGTGATTGAGGACAGAGTGAGACAGTGTGAAACCCATTTAACTGGAGTTCCACAAGCTGCCTTCCCTGCCTACCACTAGGTCTTACTGGGATTCTAGTAACCCCGGGGAACAAAGGGGTTACATACAGAAAAATTAATGTATTTTTAATAAGCTCTTAAGCCCTCTAGTTCCCCCAACCCACCCTCTTTTACCCATTCTCTCACCTATCTTTCTTCTTCTTTATAATATTCCCTTCCTTTTCTCTGTCTTGTTTATCTTCTTTCTTGCCAATATTCAAGAGATGGAATGTTTACTACAGATAGAATGCAAGAATTCAAACCTCTGCTCAGTTCTGCTGGCAGAATGTTTACTCCCATTAGCACACAACAGAAGGCCTCAGATGGAGCCAGGGTTTTTGTTTTATCTGTAACAGCTTACACAAAACAGGTTTCCCAAGTAAGCAGGTGAGGATAGGAGGGGGATTTTTCATGGTCAGCAAAGAAACACCATAATTTACAATTCTAGGTACTGTAGTACTTAATTTTTAAGTTGTGTGTATGTAACAAGAGTATTATGAGGACAAATCACATTTAATTCTTATGTTTATAAATTTAATACAGTTTTGTTTTTAGTGGGTAAAGGTGACAGCCACATTTGCGATGGCAGTCAGGAATGGCTGGTACTATTGATTTTATTGTGAAGAGGCTACTGGACCTTCTTCCAGTGCTATCGTTATGGGATATCAGCACTGGGCTCTGAGCTCCTCAGCCAATCAGATGACTGGATTTTTTATAGCTATATTATAATGATAAATAATACCCTTAACCACACAAAACTGTACTACAGAAATAAAATGACAAGTCACAAACTACAGACAACATTTTTAAAAAGAAAGACTGAGGAAAACAAATTAGACTAGTACTCATAGGGCTGCCTTGCTTGCCAGCTGAAAAACCTCTCCTCCCCCCTCCTCCATAGCACAACTTCACTGAACAAAACAAAATCACGACTTTCAGTTAAACAAATCTGCAAAACTATGAACAAACAACAGTAATCTAGCTGCACAAAGCACTATAGATATTTTTCATGAGTGGCTGCTTCAAAATACTCCACTTTTGGAGTAGTTTTAAAGCAGCAGTGCAATGAAGAGTGTATCGAAATTGAACCTACATAACATGAACTGTGTCCTGTGTTGTGGGGTTTTCCGATTACAGACACTGTCTTTAGTTTTTTTAAATGTGCCATTTTTTAAAAGTTTTTTTAGAAAAATACCTGATTATTTCGCGTGAAGTAATTACTGTCCGCCATCTTAGTTTCCCTAATGTTTTTCCCATGCTGCAGCAAGTCTTAGTAGTACGTGCTCGCTCATGAGTGTTTGGTGAGAGATTCATATGCTTGTAAACAGAGTGAATGAGTGACGATTAATGATGTTTTACTCTTGTTGGTGTAATCCTTCTGACACAATGTAGTTTGAATGGGTTTTTTACTCCGGCTATCTGGTTTTAAATCAAAGTACATCATTTGGTAATGTGTCTTGAGCCCCAGCGGACTGACAGTTGTGATATGGCTCCTGTAGGCAATTACAGTATAAGAAGTGACTGCTGTATTGGTAGATGAAATGTGACCTGTTTTATCAAATCTTTTTACAGACCCTTTGTATTTATGTGTTGACAAGCCTTGTCTGTGTGCTTTTCTTCTCTGGCTGCTTAGTGGATGTCTGCAGGCTTACTCAATTTACACGAGTTTGTTCCTTTTTCTTTTATAGCAGGGCAGCATTTTATCATTGAAGTTTCATTCTGGTCTCTGCATTTGAGCTGCTAATAAAACTGGCTGCCTGCTCTGACATGTTACACATCTGACTGACACCCACCGTGAACGCGCATGGAGAAAAACAATAAACATTACACTGCATTATGGTCACCTCGCCAATTCCTACAATGCCCATACTGCACCCTGATTCAAAATGGCGAGTCTGGCGAGGGTTTGTGCACCACAGGAGGTGAGTAACGAGGAGAAGCATCAAAAAACTGCTTGTATCAATAAATTTTTTTTTAAATGTGACCCAACGAATGATTTGTAAATCCAATATCAAGACTGGCTAAACTGTTCATTGCACTGCTACTTTAAAGTTTTTTTTCTCAGAAAAGCAGGGATAGAATTCTGTCCAACTGCCTTTTCACAAGACTGCATTGAATGCATGGCACACACCTCATTTCAGTACTATATGATGACCTCCAGTCCCATGGTACATTGCAAACTTTGCCTGTATGCCCAGCTTTCCTGGTATGGGGCCTATGAGCCAACTGGTGGGATTTACATGCGTGAGGTGCATATATCCCACCTGCAGAGCTCTGCACCTGCAGACAGGTGCACGCCACTGGTATTTCCCAATTGCCGTGACCTGTCCGCGGGCATGCCCACCCCTGGAGCACAGCATTCCATGAGGCAGCCAGGGGCGGAGTCGCAGACCCTGCCGGACATCCAATTGATGCCTGTCCCGGGTCTGACAGTAGAGTCCTTGTGCAGTGGGGAGTGCATTGGTAGTGCTCCCCTGCAGATGTCCACAGGGCCAGCAGCCATGGACGCTAGAGGTGGGATGTGTCACCAGCTGTGCAATGCCCCCATACAGATGGGGAGGCCAAGGGGAGTTGGCATGTGGGTGTGTTGGGGGAAGGGATGGGTGCTCACTGTGCTGCCCACCACACCATTTGGACTGTGATGCAGGGTGAGGGACAGCAGAGGCAGGCTGGCTGGGGTTTGCAGGGGAGCTGCAGTCAAGGGTCCAGTGCCCCCAGGTTTGTGTGGGGGGGTTAGCATATATGGGGGAAGTGGGCTGCATGGCTGAGTGTGGGGGTGGGTGCCCATGCCCCTGGGTGAACTTTCATGTGTCCATCAGGGATCTGTGGTTTGGAAATGGGCGGAGGCACAGGGCACATAGGGGACTTACACAGGGTTTCCATGGTGTACCAGCTGCCCCCCATCAGTCCAGGTGCACAGCACTATGGGGCTTTGTGCATGCTGCGTAGTGCTGGCACACCTCCTACCCACCCCCTGCACATTGTGGTCCACGTGGGTGAGGGATCAGGTACATAGCAGCTGCGTAGCCTCCTTCGTACATTCCATGCGGGGGGGGGCGCAATGGGTGTGGAGTGTGTCCGAGCCTCCCATATGTGGCGCAGAGGTGCTCCATGCCTTCAAGCATAGGGCCCAAAGTCACCAAATTTGCTATCTACAAGTTAGCTCTATACTATGAATTGGAACTTGTGGCAAATTTGTGAATTAATACGCAAAGCAGTTAGCCAGCTTCACACACCTCTAGTCAAGAGAAGTTATGGTGAAGTGACATCTTTGCCAGTACATTTATGACAATTTGCATAAAAAAGAGCCACTTTGCCTAGTGAAAACTTAGCAAAGTCAGCACTTCACAAATTTCAGCAATTTCATGGATTAAGTTATAGACTATGGAAGTCATGTTTACGACAATGCTAAAAGACATTTACATGGGGTGGATATAAATTATAACAGATTGGCTAGATTTGCATTCCAGTATGATTATAACACACATCAGTGTGAGATGCACCAAAGACTGGGATTGTTACCCTTGAAAAGAAGGAGAAAATTGATTTGGGCAACCATGATACAAAGAATCTTGGGGGAAAAAAAAACATGTTTAACAGCAAAATTACTGGTAGTTAAATCGTATCATAGTTTTCATTTCAGAAATGAAGGTGCTAGGGAACTGGTAGTGCCTAAACCTAAAAATCAATACAGAAAAATGTATTTCAATATAAGGCTGCGAAAGCTTGGAATGAGATTGTATCACAACTATGGATGACAGAACATTCAACCAGGATCTTCAGCACAGCAGTGCAACATGAACTATGCTACAGATGTGAATGCTATAATTGAACTATATTTTTTAAGTGTGTATCTAAAGCTTTGTAAGATGGTGTGTGATAAATAATTAATTTTTTTTTTTTTGCTCTCATTTTATGATCCTGCTGCTCTGGCCCTATCTCTGGAGGGAGCCCCTAGTCCCATCCCTTGACATCCACCAGCCAGAGCCAACCAGTAGCCCCAGGGCTCCCCCCCCAGTGGGGATGGTAGGGCTCCACAACCCCTGCCGAAGACAGGATCTAGTGTGGCCAGCACCATGGCTATTCGGGGGTGGGACCTGCGGGGCACCCTCTGTCATCTGCCAGAGCAACCTTTTTCCCTTCCAGTTTTACTCCCCTCAGAGATGCAGCATGCAATGACACCAGCAGAGGCAGTGCGCACACTCCCATGCACACTCCACCAGGCATCTACCCCGTCTATGCCCACATCGACAGCATATGTGTGCTGCCCCCAGCCTCTGCTAGGGGCCAGACATTCACTGATCACTGGTAACACCCCTCCATGGAGAAGGAGAGCAGTCCCTGGGATGCTCGATCCTTCTCCTCCCCTGCTGACTCCTGGCAGCCTGCACTCATTCCCAAACACAGGTCGCTGGCATGGCGAGAGGTGTGGCATCCAGCACCTCAACCCTCAGTGCCACCAGGCCAGCTATGATTTATAATTTTATTTGGCTTTTGTTTTATACAGTATATATTATTTAGATTGTGTTGTGCAACTTTGTAAGTTCAGTATAAGATCTGAACAGGAACACCTGTTCAGATCTTCTGAGTTCAGAAGGAGGGGGAGAGAGGGCAGAGGGGTGGGAGGTAAAAAGGAGGTGGGGGGGCTATCTCAGGCAGACTTGATGGGCTGAATGGTCCTTTTCTGCTGGCATGATTCTATGATTCTGTGATACCTTGTAAATAGTTCATCCAAATGCCCTAATTGTGTGTAAGCCTGTGGATTCCTGCATAAAAATAAAACATACTACTACTACTACAAATTCACAAAGTGAATTTCAGCTGCTTCACCCAAGATTCAGGAGAGCTGTTCAAAATTTCTTACAGAAGAATTATCAGACTGCTCTTACAAAGTAAAGTTTTTTTTTTCATTTATCCATAAGTTAAAATAAACTGTATACAGAGACCTGTGGTGTTAAGTCTCAGTCAGTCTAATGGAGACCACAAAACTGACAGCTAGGGCACAGATGCAGTGACCGGGCACTTGCTAGTTATTGGGCAGAATTGAGATCCATTTAGGCTGTGGTGTCAAAATGTCAAATGTTTTGTTAGCAGTGATGTAGCATATGAATTTGGTTTTACTACAGCAATGTGAAAAAGGTGACATTAGCACAGTACATATCTTTTTGACCCCATAGGAGGACAATGATTTCCCTGAAGAAGCCCTCATAAGGGTGAAACATTGGGGCCACTCGTATCATGGTCAAAACCTAAAGTTACCATCAAATAAACAAAAGAAACTTTGCTTTGAAACAGAACTTGGTGTTTGGCTATTTGAAAATTTGACAGTTATTGGAACCGTGTCGGCCCCCAAAGTACACAAGCCTTTGTTACTGGACTATGAGAGCACTCATGGGAACGACACATAGGATAGTGCATGGGGAACAGTTGACAACAGGGCTACTCTTTCACCGAGTTGGCACTATAATGACAGATTACCTCGAGAGCGCAGTGCCAACAAGGTGAAAGATGCCCTGTTGTCAACTGTTCCCCATGTACTTTTCTTTATAGTGTATGGTGGAATGTCGTTTTTTGGGAAAAAAATCACTGCAGCATGTTTCTGCTTCAAAACATTTTTTACTGGGTTACTAGAAGGCAAAAAGAACTTTACATTTTGAACATTTTCATGCTTGACATTTTAACCGTTTAATAACTTTACATTTTGAATGTTTTAACGCTAAACATTAGTACTGCCGCCGACATTGCTGCTTTCACTATGTGTCCTTTCTATGGAGTGAGCCCTAACTGTCAAATGCCGCTCGAGGACACAGTGTGTGACGTTCGCAGTGCAGTAGAAAAAATCGTTCTGCTGCACTGCAAACGTCACTATTGTGTGACTACAAGGTTTCGACAAAGATGGACTTCAGTGGAGAATGACGTTCCACCATACACTATATTTCATTTGCGCAGCTAAGAAGAAGCAATTGCCCGCTGGACCAGGTATAGGAAGAGCCCCTGACAGATAAGAAGTCCCCATGCTTAGAGATGGTGTAAGTTCTAGAGATTATGGGTGACAGGGTTGGGAGGGCTGAGACTTGAAGAGGATGGGCCAGGCAAGGAGTATAAAGAGGTCTATAAAAAAACAGCAATGGTGAGGTGAAATTGCAGCAAACATGAGTGTAACATGCAATATCATACAAAAATAAGGTATTGAGTATTGCACTCAGTAATGTGCTACCAAATATTTAACAATAGGCTCTCATGTGTTAACAACTGGATCCCCACTCTTTTTTTTCAATTTAATTTTGTTGGGGGACGAAATTTAACAACCACCTCTGTGGAGCCTGTGAGAGCCCCTTCCAGCACGTCACTGATTTCAATTGAGCAAAATGAAGAGGCCCTCTATGGCAATAAATAAAGAAATGAGCAAATTCCGTAGGTAAGAGGGAAAGTATGGAAACATTAAATGAACTATTCAAGTTATCCTCCAATGGGTGTGCATAACATAGGAAATACTAGGAAGCTGTGTTATGCTGTGTTTGATTCAGGATAAAGATAATTGAGCTGACTTGGAGACGAAGAGGATAAAGATACCAGGAGGTATAAAATGCAGTTGCAGGCATAGGCTGTGAGATCATGGAGGGCTTTAAACATTGTAGGAGAAGGCACAGAGCGAATAGCAAGAAGTTGGACAAGAACAGAAGAATCTGAAGGTGAAAGCAGACTGATCTGCTGATGATTTTGCATGTGGAAGGGAAAGAGGGACTGTCAGAGTTATGGAGGGAGTAAGGGGGCTGGTGAGCAAAGAGCTGAAATGGGGGGAGGGTTCTGATTAGAGCAGACCCAGTATTGGTAAAATCGTGTTGGAACTAAATGGCAAATCAGAGGCAGAGGGGCCTGAGGCTTAAATCACAGTGTCATCAGCATAAAAATGTATGTTCATGGATACACACTCCTTGAGAAGATCATTAATGAAAGTTGATAACAGGACAGTATGAAGGACAAAGATTTGGGAACCCCCAAACTGAGTGGAAAAGGAGGAAGAGGGCTTTACTAATGTGGGCAGCTTGAGACCTATCCTACCAGCTAGGTAGCAGCAGCTGAATCATCTCACCAACTCAGTCACATCAGCTCAGTGGATGGTAGAGGGTGTTTGTCTCTGTCTGTATACTAGTTTTTATGTATTTTAATGTTTTTTCTGCTTAATGTACCTGCACCATTTTTTGTAAACTTCATCTGTGAACATCTCTGAGACAGAATTCCTGCAAAATATCACCAGAAGGTATCAGCATTTTCATTTTAAATCAATTTTTTGGAAGCCATTGGAAGCTAAACTAAGGATAGCTATTATTCAACACATTGGACTATAGAAAACACCAGCTTCATTTGCACCAAGAGCCATTACCTCAAAAAGTGTCTGGTGCTGGAAGTTTGAAGATCTGCCACATTCTGTGGACAAAGAGTCTGGATGCCCTTGCCCTAGATTGGCCCCCTGTTGTTAAGTGAGCTAGCTGCTGTTCCTCATTATATCTCTTTGGTGCCCTCACCTTAGGTATTGTCTCAAAGCTGCTTCCCTTTGGGCTGACTAGAAGGCTGAACTGGAATGGTGCAGTTGGTGAGCAGCACACATCTGGTAGCCAGTCATGTTATCTGGTTCTTAGAAGAGGCAGCATTCAGGCATAACTAGTGCCAGCACAGGATTTCAGTGGTGGGACAATTGAGTTGTGAGGGTCTGGGATGCTTCCCACCCAACAATCACTAATCCCAGGATAGCTTGTGTCTTTGAATATTGACACCTCCACCATGACACAGATAAACAGGCTGTGGGAGATCCCTTGCACAAAAACCCCTACATCGCTACTTTTTGCAGTCAGTGAGAAGCACCGATCTGGTAGCTAATTAGGCTAACCAGTTCATAGAAGCAGCAGCATTTAGGCCCAACTGAGGCCAGGTCTGGATTCCAGTAGCAGGACAACCAGGTTGTGAACATCTGGGATGACCCTCCTCCCCCCCAACAACCATTAATCCCAGGATGGCTTATGACTTTGAACCTTGGTGCCTCCCATGACACAACCAATCAGGCTGTGTGAGGGCACTTAGACTTCCTGTCCTTTTTGGCTAAAGTACCTTCCAATTATGGCCCACTCAGGTGCACCTATGTTTGTGATATGATTAGTTTTCAGCTTGGCTATACAATCTAACTGCAGTCAACTTGGTTCAAGACTGCTATGCAGTCAAAGACTACTCCACACTGCACTTTACTAAACTGTTGCTATAGTTTCTTCATTACTGCTAAGAGCTGTTCCCTTTTGCATGACATGAGTGCCTGCTTTAAAATACTTATACGTATGAATTATTGTTTAAATGTAAACTTAATACTTATGTGACTCATTAAATCTGTTTTATAACCAGGATTGTGCTGAGCAACATTGTATTTTATTTTATCTATCATTTTATAGGTTTTAGGTTTACTCAGTTTACTTCATTAGCTTTTTGAGTTTTTGCTATTCGGAGTAATTTAATACCCAAGGTGCTTAATTAACTTGCCCTATCTCTGACATGCGAAAATGAAAAATAAATGACATTACCTACTGTTACTCCTCTTGCTACTTTGTATCAAATGTTTTGTTGAGCACGGTGGAAAGAGTACTCAGAACTACAATTAAGAAGACAAGGTACTGGGAATTTCTTTGAACTTCACTACTGCAACAGATCCTTTCTGGAGCACGGGATTTAAGTTAAAAATAATTTATGAGTTTGAATGATTTAATGGGTTTTGTTAGCAACTGCACTTCTCAGATTCCATTGCAAAAAACTGTTATAGCATACAGTGGAAAAAGTTTGTTTTTCAAGTAAAAGATGTTTGGGTGATATGTTTAATCAAGCTAAAGTACTATTTAAAACATTTCTCTTTATTAGTTTGTTAGAATGTATGGACATCAACCCCAATCATGACCACCCCCCCCATTAAATAAGATTGAAATTCAAATGTAACCTCCCCACCACCCATCATACAAACACTGAAGTATCTGCAGATCTGACCTAGTCAAGTGATTAAATAATAGTTAGATACCTAGTACAGGCTCACCAGATTCTCTTATATCCTTGCTTGATCTGCATTGATTTTCTTTTGTCAGTACTATATGTAACCCCAAGGTGGAGCTATTACAAGGGCTACTACCTCTGCCGGTGTGGCAGGTTGTAGGTTAAGGGGCCTGGGTACTGAAATGGGTGCCTCCACCCAGAGGACAGGGTGGTTAATAACAAGGCTAACCTGGGTACAGCCCTCCAGGACACTGTAACCCCCCTCTTTCCCTTCTAGTGGCCTAGGCAATATGCAACAAACACTTTCACAGTAACCCCTATTCAGCATACAATTCCCCACACAGTTTGCACTTACCACCAGGGCTGATTTCACCAGTTCAACCCTGGAGACCCCCTGTAAAACAAGGTTAGGCATGGCAAATAACAACAGTACAGTGCTTTTGATACAAACTGGAACCACAGTCAGATTAAATGCAAAAAGAGTTAGATCTGATTTATTTAGGGGAATTGAACAAGGGAGGGGCATAATCAGGTTGATTGATTCTAAAACTGATCTTGTCAGGCAGTTATGCATGCACTTTTAGTCCCTGCACAGTCACACACTCTGGGTGCCCAGTTGGAAGTAAGGTGGGCTAGCCTGGAATGTTGCCTGGGGTAGGCCAGCATCACAGCTGGTTGGGGCCCTCTGATGAAAAGAAAAGGCATGCACAACCACACACAATTTGTAATCCAGAGCCTGAAGGCTCAGTTCATGAAAGGAAAAATAACAATGCAATCAGATGACAACACTTGAGATTTAACGGTTGTTTCAGGGAGCTACTCTGATTGTTACTCACGCTACCCAATACGAGACACAGGCTAGATGAAATGGAGACTGCAGGTTGATGACTGGTTTGCCAGGAGAAGCAGGGCCCACACGAATCACCGAGGTGTTGTTCCTGTTCGAGATGGTTGAGCAGGGGTCTGATCCCTAAGCGAATCTCTCGTCGATGATGGTTTTTGTGCCTGAAGTCGCCGGCTGGGCCAGGTGGCAAGGCCCAGGCCAGATGGAACAGTTCGGATTTTGCTTCCAGCAAGCATGGCACATTTACACAGTGGTTCTAGTTGGTAGATCCATCAGTCTGTCAAAGCAAGGGCTCCCCCTCCAGGTGCATTTAGGTGCCAAAGTCTCAAAAACTACAATTCCTATGGAAATTCACTCCCACAAGACCCCTGGGGACAGACTTCATTTTAGGATCCCCAAAGGTACTGATTGGCCCATTCTGGCAGTCCAGAACCAAGATAGTGGTGATAAACAGAACTGTCCATGCTGCAAAGAAGGCAGATTAGACAAACTACAATATCATTACTATGCTAATAGATAATCAGCAGATAAGTACAGCTTCTAACAGAGCTCCCTCTGCGCAAATAGCAATGGCAGAATGGAGCGAGTATCTGGCAGCCCAGACGGGACTTGAGCATAGAAACACTCAGCCCCCTTCCAGATTAAATAAGCACCATGTTATAGGCAGCTCTTAAAGAGACAGAGCACAGAGGCATTAAGGCACTCTCATAAGCACTTTTAAAAAGCTAAGACACAGGATACCAGCCTGGCAGTGGGCATTTAGGCACACCCAAGGAAGACTTTTGGGAACCCCCATTTGTAGGTGGGTTACACTCTTCTCTGCCTGGAAAAACTTGGCATCCACATCAAGTCTACACCATAACAATATTGAAGAAGCAATATATACAAGTCATACCTGACATTAGTATACTATGGCAATAATATCTGATGCATCAGTTAACGTAAACTTATCACATTACTATACATTTCACTATACCATATCTTCATTGACAATACTTATGCATCTTTCATACACTCTGTGCTGATTCTATTATGATTAACATACTATGAACAGTTACCTATGACTTCACTTTGTAACTTCTTGTACAGTAAACAATGCAGAAGGGGGCCCTTCCCTATCAGCTAACTTGGGGCTAGTTGGGACAGGGATACCATGTTCTGAAGGAAGAACAATTAATCGGGAAGTGGCAGTCAAGCTCAGTTTGGACTGTGAGCTCTTGGAAACGTAAACACCTTTATGGGCCACATTGAGAGGCAAGTCCACAGGCCTCCCAGGGGAATCATAACTAAAACATAGCACTGGCTTAACAGGTCACCCAGATTTTCTGGAGGGAACAGACACAGGCTCTGGGTGGTCAACACTGGCACTGATTTATTCTCCTGTAGTGAGAGATGCCTTTGCACTGGTTGAAATGTCCAGATTGGGAACACTAACAGCTTCTGACTCTGCAGACTCTTTCCACAATACTTTGCTCATTATTATCTTCTGAAGAGGGCCCAGGTTGCTTATTCTGAGGAGACTCTGGAACAATCAGGCTTTGAGGCACTGAAGGGGTGCTGCCAACACTTTCATATTGTTCTTCAAGATCTGGTATGTCACCAGGTAGACTCAGACCATCAGCCCCTTCTTCAGGCAAGTCAAAGAGTTCTACAAGACACAGAGAGTCTGCAACCTCAGACGTGATACTTTGCATCTCACTTTCAGGGGGGCATTGGGTCCAGGGAAGAAGTTGGGGGGTTAGGCAGTTCTGAAGGGCCAGCTTCATACCTACGAATCTGCAGAGGATTGCCTCGAAACACCTGACTCAGTTCATATGAGGGATAATAGGCATTATCATAGTCACTCTCATCAGAGACAGACGAACAGTCATCACTATCACTCTGGGCCTGCTGAGGGGAAGGCCTGAGTTCTGGAACAACATGGACAGGTTGGCTCTGTTTCCTTTTTGCAGAAGCATGAGTCACTGTCCTAGGAGAAGTATCAGGGGTTGGTTCAGCATCAATAATAACTTGGCCGATGGGCAGTAAGTGATTATGGTGCATGGTCTTAACAGCTTTGGAATTATTTTCTGGGTGCACCTTGTACACCGGCGTATCATCCAATTTACCATCTACTACATGGGGAAGATGGTGCCATCTATCAGCAATTTTGTGTTTTCCATGCAGTCCCAAATTGCATAGTAGCACCCTATTTCCAGGCAACAACTCCTGGGCTTTTATTCATCGATCATGTCTTTCTTTGTTGGTGAGATTTCACTTAGCAGCCATAGTTTGAGCTATTTGATAGGCATGATTCAACTGGTCTTTCAATTTCTGTATGTACTGCAAGCAGTTTTTGGCTTGAACCCCATCTGGAGAGTCCCCAAAGCAGACATCAATGGGCAGTCGGACCTCCCTCCCGAACATGAGATGGTAGGGGGAGAACGCAGTAACGTCACTTTTAGTGAAATTATACGTGTGTACCAAGGTGCTAATCTGCTGGCTCCACTTATGCTTGTGTTTTGGATGGAGGGTGCTCAGCATGTCCAGAAAGGTGCAGTTGAAGTGTTCTGGTTGAGGGTCCCCCTGTGGGTGATAGGGGGTGGTTCTTGACTTCTGCACCCCCCACAGAGAGGGCATTTTTTTGATTAACCTACTTTCAAAGTCTCTGCCTTGGTCAGAATGGATACGCTGGTTGGCACCATAGTGGACAAATAATTTTTCCACCAGCACCTTGGCCACGGTAGAGACCTTTTGATCTTTAGTTGGGAAGGCTTGTGCATACCATGTAAAATGATCAGTAACTACCAACAGATTGCCAATGTTCTTTTGGTCGGGTTCTAAGCACAAGATGTCTATGTAGACCAATTCTGGAGGGGCGCTGGTAGTGATATTGATAAGAGGGGCAGCCTTCTGAGGTAGGGCTTTTCTTTGGAGGCAATGACTGCAGGTCTTTACATGGTGCTCGACATCTGCCCCCATCTTTGTCCAGTAGAATCGAGATTGTACCAAGTCAAGAGTTCTATCAAAACCGAGGTGCCCCATGTGATTGTGCAGGGACCTCAATACCAGATGTTTAAAGGCCGTGGGTAGAACCAGCTGTTGTTTGTCTACTTTACCATGATGATCCACTGTCTCTCTGTATAACAACTGATCATGCAACTTTAACCTGGGGCCTTCCTTGAATAACAGAGCAGTTTGCAAGTCAGGGGAACGCAACTTGGACACATCTTTCCCTGCATGCAGGGCATCAAGTGCCGGTTGAATCATGGGATCTTGGGATTGAGCCCACTGAATACTGTTATTACCGAACTGAGTTAGTGCACTAATATCTAGAGCAGAGAAATGGCAATAGGCAGCCAGTATGCAGGTATCAGGAGGGCCCAAGCAATCTACTAGGCAGTCCACTGTGTCCGCAGACATTTATTTATCTTTATCAAACTTTTGGCATAATGCTTTGATGTCTGGTTCAGACAATCTGACCCAATTGTTCTTAGAAGCTGGCCTTCATGACAGGGCATCAGCATCAATGTGGTTTAGTCCCGGTCTGTATTCAACAGCATAATCATAAGTCGATAAGGCAGAGAGCCAACGGTGCCCAGTGACATCCAATTTAGCTGAAGTCTGCACATAGGTCAGTGGGTTATTGTCAGTCTTCACTAATATCTTTGCCCCATAGAGGTACTCATGAAACTGGTCAACTATGGCCCATTTTAGGATGAGGAATTCCAACTTGTGGACTGGATAGCTCTGCTCTGATGAGGTCAAGCTCCTGCTGGTGAAAGCTACAGATCTCAAACCATCTTCGTAGTCTTGATATAGTGCAGCCCCAAGGCCCTGCAAACTAGTGTCCATATACAGAACATAGGGCTTGGTAGGATCAGCATAGGCAAGGACTGGGGTGTGGGTGAGCTGGTATATGACTTCAAAGAATGCTGCTTCACATTAGGGTGTCCGCCAAGTCCCAAAAGGCTCACCTGTTCAAAAATACACTTTCTCTTGGTCTTTGATAACCCCCTTTTTGTTTTTGCGGTGGGTAGGGGGGTAGCCTTGGGTAAGGTTAAGGAGCGGTCAAATCACCTTTGAATAGTCTTTGATGAACCTGCAATAGTAGCCGCAGAACCCCAGGAAATGCTGTAGCTCTTTTAGGTTATTGGGCTGGGGGCAAGTGGTTAAAGATTCAACTTTACTGGGATCTGTCTGTATCCCTCCAGCAGACACTATGTTCTCCACACATTTCACAGATGTTTGAAAAAACTGGCACTTGCCTATGGATAATTTGAGGCCAAATTCTTCCAAATGATAGAGAACTTTGAACAGTCTGGTCTCATAGTCCTCCAGCATGCGTCTGAAAACAATGACATCATCCAAGTACACTAAACATTCCAACAAGTTCATGTCTCCCACCGTATGTTCCATCAATCTCTGGAAGGTGGCAGGGGCACCTGAAATCCCCTGTGGCATCCTCAGAAATTTGTAGAACCCCAAAGGACAGATGAAGGCTGTTTTCCCGTGGTCCTCTGGGGACATTGGAATCTGATAATATCCGCTTCGGAGATCTAGTACTGAGAACCACTGACCCCCATTCAGGAAATCCAGGGAATTCTGTATGCGTAGCATGGTGTATTGATCTGGGTTAGTCCATCGGTTTAGGGTCCGATAGTCCACACACATCCTAATGGATCCATTCTTTTTCAGCACCACTACGATGGGGGATGCATATGGGCTTCTTGATTCTTGAATAATACCAGCAGCGAGCATTTCCTGTAGGTGCCTCCTAACATCATCTATGTCTGCTGGACTAAGGCATCGGGACCTCCCTCGAAACGGTTGGTCATCATGCAGGCATATGTTATGCTCGGCCCCATGGACACATCCCACGTCCCACTCTTTTAGTGAGAACACTTGGTCTCTCTGAGCAAGTTTCCTACTAATTCAGGTCTTCCATTTGGCGGACAAGGGGGAATCACCGAAGTCAAATAAGTCTGGGGTCACTTTCTCCCTTTCGCCAGAGTAATTGTTACTGGGCAATATTGCAGTATCTGCGCAGTGTACTGTAGAAAGCGTACATCTCCGGTTCACACGAACTTCCCTATCCAACATGTTTCTCACTTGCACCATCACTTGACGGGCATAGGCATGGGCACATGCAGGAAGTATACTGGGATTAACCATCAACCCCTCTGGCAGCTTCCCTTACCCAGGGGTGTCTACCATCAATATTTTGTTCTTTACATCTCTCCTTAGGTGGACTTCTCCATGGATCGTACACTGGGCATTGGGGGCCAACACCAAAGAGTTAGGATCTTTTTTCCACATTATCCCCACAGGGTCATCTCAGTCCACTTCATTGGGTTTCTGTTGCAAGTCATAAGCTCTTTTGATTAATGCTGGAATTCTTATGGCCCGTCCAGTCCATTGCCCTTGTTTCCCATGGCAGAGTTGTGCTAATCTCTCAAACATGTGGGTGTTTGTTCCAATTAACAGGGGAACTCCATCATACAGTCCAGTGGGGGGACACACTAGGCAAGTGTCTCAGCTTGTTCATCTACCCCAGCCAAGGTGGTAGGGAATGACAGCCAGATCCGGATATACCCTGAGTATGGATAGGACTTCTCACTCAACCCCCACATGTGCAAACCTTCCAAGGATTGTAGGGGCATGTCAGGAAGATGCTTCTGGTACCACTCTTGAAATACTATGGTTACTTGAGATCCACTGTCAAGCGTGACCCGGGCAGACACACCATTCACCATCACTGTAGTTTCCAATGAAGGGTCTACCACCCCAGGCCACTCAAGTGACTAGGACTTGGACGTTGGCTTTACAGTTGCCTTGGATGAATAGCTTTTCCAGGCAGCCACACGTTGCTCCGTCGAATCAATGCCAGCAGCCTAGTGCTAACTTTTCTCAGATTCTCAGGTGAGCGGAAGGTGAATCAGGTGTGCCCATCCTCTCTGCAGTGGTAACAGAAAACAGGATCTTTAGAGTCTCTAGGGGAAGAAGAGTTGTTCTCCTAATTGAACATAGTGGGGGAGTCTTGGGGTCCCTCTCTTGTTGGAGGTTTGCTTTCTTGGCTTTCTGAGCTTCTCCAAGGGTCAGCATTTCTGGTAGCTCGGAGTCAGAGTAGGTCTTCCACCACAGCTCTCAGTTCTCATACCTCTTCTCGCAGGCTGTCTTAAGGCTGGGTTTCAGAAGAAACAACGTGTACCCCCACCCCTCCTGGCAGGATGTCTCTCTTTATCTCATAGGGGGCTGGACAGGAATTAGTATCATTTGCTGCCTTGGCAGCTTACTAACTGTCTCTCAACTCCATTAACTCCTTAATCAGTTCTCTCATCTGTTGCATTTCAGCCTCCTCACCTCTCTCAGGGGTCTGGCACACGTGGGCAGCCCCAGCATAGGGCTCCCATCCCTCTTCATCATTCTCAATCTCACAGATTTCTTTCATTAGGTCACAATATTGGGAGGGATTGCCCCTTCTGTCTTGCAGTTTAAGCATCAACAACATCACACCAGAGTATCTTGCTGACTTTAAGATGTGATCTAGCCTGACCCTGTTCAATTCACTGGCGGACACCCCTCCTTTCAGGTGGGCCAGCTGCAAATCTCACTCAATTTGAGTAATAAACACTGACAATTTTTCATTCTTCTACTGTTTTGCGGATTTAAACTTCCACATCAGGTCATCTGCCAACTTGGTACTACCAAATGCCCCCTCCAGGGCAGAGAGGTACTCAGCAGCTGTGGCCTCTGGGCTGGTGGATCACAGGAAGCAAATGGCCTCCAGTGCAGGGCCCCTCAAGCTTCCCATGAGTCTCTTCCTCTTTCCCCCTCAGTACACTACCACTCTTGGACCAATGGAGTGGCATAGTCCATCCATGTTTCCAGATTGTCCTCCCCCACGGGCACCAGAACCATGCCCAAAAAGAGCTTAAATCTGCGGTATGAGTCCAAATGTACAGTAGGTATCACTATGGGGGAAGCAACTGTAGGGGTGGCGGGAGAGGCTATGGGGGACTGCACGGGAGTGACATCCTCAGAAAGCTCTAACATTTCCACTAGCTCTGTAGCAGAGCGCCCCTCAGAGGCTAACAGTTTAAACAGGTTGTCTTTGAACCCCTCTACATAGGAGGACCCTCCAGGAGCAGCCTGGTCATTATGTAAGTAAATGACCCTCCACCCCTTTTGGGACACTTCAGGCAAAATGACAGGGGGTAACTTCTCTGGTTCAATGGGCAGGCTGCAGGAGAGTAGGGCCACCATAGTTTGATCAAACAGGTCGGAATCCCTTCCCCTTACTTCAACCTTCCCCAAACACTCAATTCATTCAACTACTTGCATAATAGTGGCATTATCAGTCCCCAAGGGGACGTCCATTAATAGCAGAGCTTGTCGGGGGTCCACCCCCTCTGCCTCACTCCACCACATCATATGGTGCACTAGCAGCTTGTGAGGAGCAAGTTTAAACTTGGGCGTAGTGAGTGCCTCCATTTTACCACAATTTTTAAGCATGGGGTTGTAGTACCCACTTCTGACCACTAGAAGGCACAAATCCCAGCATGGGTGCCTCTAAGATGTAACCTCTAGGTGGCGTTATCCCAAGCGCTACTACCCCTGCCTGCGTGGCTAGTTGCAGGTTAAGGGGCCTGGAAATTGGTGCCTCCACCCGGAGGACAGAGTGGTTAGTAACAAGGCTAATCTGGGTACAGCCCTCTGGGACACTGTAACCCCCCTCTTTCCCTTCTAGTGGCCTAGACAATATGCAACAAACACTTTCACAGTAACCCCTATTTAGCATACAATTCCCCACATGGTTTGCACTTACCACCAGGGCTGATTCCACCAGTTCGACCCTGGAGACCCCCTGTAAAACAAGGTTAGGCACAGCAAATAACAACCATACAGTACTTTTGGTACAAACTGGAACCACAGTCAGATTAAATGCAAAAAGAGTTAGATCTGATTTATTCAGGGGAATTGAACAAGGGAGGGGCATAATCAGGTTGATTGATTCTAAAACTGATCTTGTCAGGCAGTTATGCATGCACTTTTAGTCCCTGCACAGTCACACGCTGTGGGTGCCCAGTTGGAAGAAAGGTGGGCTAGCCTGGAATGTTGCTGGGGTAGGCCAGCATCACAGCTGGTTGGGGCCCTCTGATGAAAAGAAAAGGCATGCACAACCACACACAATTTGTAATCCAGAGCCTGAAGGCTCAGTTCATGAAAGGAAAAATAACAATGCAATCAGATGACAACACTTGAGATTTAACGGTTGTTTCAGGGAGCTACCCTGACTGTTACTCATGCTACCCAATACGAGACACAGGCTAGATGAAATGGAGACTGCAGGTTAATGACTGATTTGCCAGGGGAAGCAGGGCCCACACGAATCACTGAGGTGTCATTCCTGTTCAAGATGGTTGAGCAGGGGGCTGATCCCTGGGAAAGTGTCTTGTTTTTTGTTTTTTTTTTACTTATTGTTTTTTCGCACCTACTGCCCCTCAACCTTCCACTTCTTCGGTCCCTCAAGGAGTATCACCCTCTCGACCCTACCGACACTCAGGGTCTGCCCCTAGAGTATCACCCTCGCTGCCATTGGACCTCCATTGATGGCCCGGATTAACCCCCGGGCAGGGCAAGGAGAGGTCCCCTACCTTACCTCCCTGTGTCCTGCAGCGAGCTGTACAGTGGGGTCTGCCCTGTTCAGTCGGCGGGTGGTGAGACTGGCTCCAAAGGACATCATCTAGGTAGGCTGGAGGGCCTTTTTCCTCCGAGAGGTATTTTTCCCCGACGTCGGCGTGCAATGAGGAGCAAGGCTGCCGGCGTGCGTGAGCTGCGTCGGAAGCTGGCCCTCTGCCCGTCTACCCTTTTGCATCTGGCTCTTCTCAACCGCACTGGCCACCCTGAGCTTCCCTAACGGGTGGCGGTATTGCTGGCGGAGGCGCAGCCCCTCCCAGAGAAGGAGAGCAGCCGTTGGGTGCTCAATCCTTCTCCCTCCCTGCTGACCCCCGTCGACCCGGGCTCGCTCCCGAACCCAGGTCGCCGGTGTGGTACGAGGTGTGGCGTCCAGCGCCTCAACCCTCAGCACCACCGGGCTGGCGCAAGTCTCTTGTTGATGATGGTTTCTGTTCCTGACGTAGCTGGCTGGGCCAGGTGGCAAGGCCCAAGCCGAGTGGAACAGTTCAGATTTTGAGTCCGGTAGTGCTGGATGCAGCTTCCAGCAAGCGTGGCACATTTACACATTGGGGAACCAAATCGCGACCCACTAACAGCACACAGCACATTTATAGTAAAGCAATCACCATACCACAATATCAGTGTGTCTGAGCAAAACCAGGAATTCTGTGGTAAATGGATGTCCTGACAAGCCGATCGCGTACAGCAAATCTTCGGTCTTCTTCAGGTTCAAATCTGGTCACTGTTCAGTGGCTTTGTCACACTCCAATTCGGATACAGTCTGATTGCTAAGCCTTTTAAAGGATTTCCTCTTGAGGCACTGCAGGCAGACAGGCCAAACTCAGCCTTTCCACCAATCTCCCGTGCAAACTATGCAGGAGCTGCTGCTCGAATCACTCGAGCTGTTTACGCTTCAAACTCTAACTCCAGACTGACTGACTGCGCAGGCAGCTTGGGAATTTCCCTTCGGTCCAAAAGGTTCTGGTTGGTTGATCCATCAGTCTGCCAAAACAAGGGCTTCCCCTCCAGGTGCATTTAGGCGCCAAAGTCTCAAAACTACATTTCCTACAGAAATTCCTCCCACAAGACCCCTGGGGACAGACTCCATTTTAGGGTCCCCAAAGGTACTGATTGACCCATTCTGGCAGTCCAGGACCAAGATGGTGGTGATAAACAGAACTGTCCATGCTGCAGAAAATGCAGGTTAGACAAACTAAATTATCATTACTATGCTAATAGATAATCAGCAAATAAGAACAGCTTCTAACAGAGCTCCCTCTGCGCAAATAGCGATTGCAGAATGGAGTGATTATCTGGCAGCTGGGGCGGGACTTGAGTATAGAAACACTCAGCCCCCACCCAGATTAAATAAGCACTAAGTTATAGCCAGCTCTTAAAGAGACAGAGCACAGAGGCATTAAGGCACTCTCATAAGCACTTTTAAAATGCTAAGACACAGGATACCAGCCTGGTAGTGGGCATTTAGGCACACCCAAGGAAGACTTTCGGGAACCCCCATTTGTGGTGGGGGGGTTACGTGTATATTGATTACTGTACTAAAATCACATTCTTCCTATTATTGCATATATTACAGACTGTATGTATATATTATTCATCACCTATGGCACTGCAATTGTATCTGTTCACTTTTGTATTCTATTGTACCTATTTATACTATAGGCTGTCCTATTCAGGATTTCCTTGTAAATGATCTTGCTCAACGGAGCCTGTTCCTGGTAAAAATAAATAAAAATAAAAAATGGGAGGGGGCTTACCTGACTGCTTGCCTGCCTGCTACCCCCTCGAGGCCCAGAACTACTGCTGCTGCTGTTGCTCCCTTCTGCTCAACCGCATGTATGGCAGCAGGAGAGAAAGAGAGCATGGTAGTGCTGACAATTTTGGTACCACCTGTGCCTTTTCCCAGCAGCCTCATTCTTCTGACTTGATCCCCTGATCTTGGCAGAGGGGACCAGGAGCTAAGACAAGGATGCCTCCTCTTTTTGGCACCTCATGCACCATCCACAAACTTCCACTTATGGCACAAGAGCAGGAGTGCGTGGCAGCAAGGGGCTCCTCCCCAATGCTCCCTCCTCACAGACCCAGCCACCCGACCTTGGACCCGCCATGCCATCGACTGCATTGGATTAACTGGACAACAGCCTAGAAGGGCTGCAACAAAACCTGGGGGACCAGCACTTCTGGGGAGAAAATAAATAATAAAATAAAGACTTTGGAGCACAAGGCTCCTAAAGAGTCAAGGATGTGGCCATCTTGCTGTCCACTGACCCTGCCAAACAACCAGTCAGAGGTTTAGAAAGCCTGAGCAACAGAAGCAAAGGACTGTGGGCGGATAATGCAACTGGCTTCTTCGCAGTTGTGCTGGCAGACTTAAAGAGCCAATTAAAGTGCAGGACAGGGCAAAAGGACTGACACACAGCCCTGCCTGACCAATAGGACACTGAGGTGGAGGGAAAGTGTTTCTGTGCTTTTGAGGAGCTGGTGGCAGTTGCAGAGAGAGACTCAGATGTGAGTATATTTTATGCTGACTGTGACAGCAGGTGGCCTAGCCAGGCCCATCCTTCCAAATACTGTAAGCCATATCATGGGCCTTAATCTGTGTGACTGTGCCATGAAGCTGCTGTGACAGAATCTGAGATATACAAATTCGGAGAAATCTGTAGAGCTGAGGAACTGGTGGCAGAGACCTGCATCTTACCCAGGTTGCTTCTGAGCCTGGAAAGTGACCTGCTAGCCTTTAGCTTGTGGGATGGATTGGGGGGCAGGGAGCCACAGGGTGCATGCCAAGAGTATGTGGGTACTCTCAATTCAGAGGGGATTTGGACCATGGGGGTCACTCCTGGGGTCTGGGCTCCTTGGGAACTGAGAAGCTGTTGTGTAGTGCTCCTGTGACTGAGAACTGAACCAGAAGTGCTGTTTCCTGAGAGGTGTGAGCCAGAAGGGCCAAGCTGCTTTGAGTCATCTTGAGCAAGTGCAAAGTATCTTTATCTATAGACCTGTGGGACTTCATCCTGATTGCTGCCTGGCCTGCTTCTATCTGCTGGTTCCTACCTCGATTGATCTTCTGCATCTGTGCCTCATGCTGAGTGCTGGCATTGCAGGCTGGAACTTTGTGTTTCTTTAGATTACAGTAACTTTCATTTTGGATTACAAAGTTAGGTTTTCTGAACATTGGGAGTGCTAGCACATTATAGTCTGTTGAGAGGTTAAATTGCAAGATTGCTGAAATTCATCAAGAGCACCACCAATAGAACCCAGGCAATGTAGCTACCAGGCCTGCATTGGAACGTTAATGTAATTCCTGGCTACCCAGAATCACTGGTCTTCTGTCGCACATGAAATCATCGTTTTAGTACTGGTACAAGCTGAAGAGTTTACTGCACCCTGTGTTGTGTAATTCATACTTTTGTGCTCCTTGATTGGGCAGGTGCTTCATAGACTGTGTGGGATCTGAGAAGGCGGTAATGACCTACGGTACATTAGCTCCCAGGAGGCACTGCTGCAAGGTGGAACTGCTCAAGGTGATTTGCAACTGTCTAACCCCCCCCAACTTTTACGCCTGCATTCCTAAATTAAAGCACTGCTAATTTGTTGAATCTCACTTCTGGATGTGTAACCTGATTGAAGTGTTTATTGGCGAAGGTAGTGTGTGGTCCAATCCAGTGTAGGGAGGTGGGTAGGCACTGCATCCCAGGGTGTAGTACTGCACGTGGCATCTTGCCCATTTATTCTCTCTGGTGAAGGCACATGCTATTTCTTATTTGTTCTGGGATGAACCCCTTTCTCACAGGAGACAGAACAAAGCCAACCCCTCAACCAGGTGGGCCCTGTACAACCACTAGGTCAGGGTAAGAAACTGACACTATAGAGCATTATGGGGGGGGAGGGGCTGCACTGACAAGGTACCATCCTTTGGATGAGACATTAAACTGACATCCCTTCGGCCCATCTTACTGTCTTAGTGGAAGCAAAATATCCCATGGCATTTATCGATGAAGAGCAGGAGAATGTCATATTAATAAAAGAAAAATCATAAACATATAAAGAGATAATTACCATAAACAAAACAAAATAATCAGTTATTGTCACTATAACAAGAAACTTAAAGCAAAGTAAAAACACTAATCAAAAGAAACTCAGTAATTCTAAATCTTCTCTATTCCAGCACCCAAATATCCCAAAATATAACTTGTTCAAAATTCCTTTTCCTGCAACCCAAATAAAAACAATCCTGACATCAGAAATTCAAAGGAATACATAATCAGAAAATAATATCAGATCTCAGTAATGTATTTCCATAAAGCCTGTAATGCCACCATCTTCAAAAATCTATTTTCTCTTAAATTGCAAGCTTAGTCATTCAAATAATAGACAACCGGGAAGGCTGCAATTGTTGCAACATCAACTAACACCATGCCTGCCACAGACAGAATTTTAAACAGGCAAAGATTATTATTAGCATGCTTCTATTATATTTTTTGCAAGGCAGAGGGAAATCTCCTAATAGCAGATTGTTATATGTTAAACATGCTATCCATGGGACTAATTGTCTAAGGGCTGTAAATGTCCAGAACTCCACAGCAAAAGAACACTTCAAAAGAAAATGCTCCGAGGTTTCAACTTTAAGATTACATTCTGAATGTGGACACACTCTCGCCTCAAAACCTTTGTTTCAAATTGCCTTTAAACCCTAAGTGTCCATAACTACTTAATCAGAGAACATTCCACATCTTGCAAGGGATCCTCTTAAAGTAGCATTTGCCAATGAACATAACAGAAATTAATGAGTATATACATATAAATATTTGTAAACTTACTGATTCATCTGTACTTGACTTAATCTTCATCTTCAGCCAGCTCCCTGACAGATGGAAATCTACTACTGGTACTCCGGTCCACAAAAGTGGAGACAGGGCCCTCCATGGGAACTATCAACCGATTTCCGTATTACCTCCCCTCTTCACGGTCATCAAACACATAGTAGCAGACTAACTCACTGATTACCTGGACAAACACAATATCTTGTGCTCTCAACAACATGGGTTCAGACAAGGGCACAGCACCACTTCTGCCCTTCTGGGATTCACCAGAGCCGTCCACAGTTCTCTGGATAATGGTCACCTAGCTGGGTCGGTCTTTATCGATTTAACTAAGGCTTTCGACACCATCCACCATCGTCTACTACTTGAGCAGCCTCTGAATGCTGGGCTCTCTCCTGACTCCACGGCCTGGTTAAAAAGCTATCTGGAAAACCAATCCCAAAGAGCTAAAATTGTACATGTCCTCTGTGACGCTAGACCTGTCCGCTCAGGAGTCCCCCAAGGATCCATACTGGGTCCCCTTCTATTCAGTCTCTTCCTGAACAACCTTCCACAATCTTGCCCAGAACAAATTATCCTCTATGCTGATGATGCCTCAGGTAATTCACACCACCCATAAGGATCCCCAACTCCCATAAAACAATCTACGACTAGGCTTCGCCTCAGTTGGGGTCAGTTTAATAGGCACAAATTAGTCCTACATTATGAGAAAACCAAGTCAATGCTTTTCAGCAGCTCCC
The DNA here is from genome assembly GCA_016271365.2 of Neoceratodus forsteri. Lineage (NCBI taxonomy): Eukaryota > Metazoa > Chordata > Ceratodontiformes > Ceratodontidae > Neoceratodus > Neoceratodus forsteri. The sequence goes on from JADMNL010000023.1 coordinate 33,137,466, forward strand.
ACAACAAGTACAGGCTACACCCCCTGACCATCACAAACTGCCTTGGCGCTACCCTCGAACAGTGCAGTCTTTTAAATATCTTGGTATCTTGCTAGACTGTAACCTATCCTATGGTGCCCACATTGATAGCGTCGCCAAAGCTGCAAATACTCGCATTGGACTACTCTACAGGCACAAGCAACACCTTACTCCGGAAGCCTTAAGGGTCACTGTTCAGAGCTCTGTTGTCTCCATAATTGACTATGGCCTGATCATATACGGCTCTGCTACTGTAACTGCCCTAAGACGCATATCCACATCTCTCAACAAAGCTTGTCGGCTCATCACTGGAGCTCACCATCTCAGTCATACGTGTTACCTCTATGCACAAACTGGCAGGCTACATCTCTCAAACCACATAAAGTACCAAACCTACATTATGGCACAGAAAATAACCATGAGCCAAGCACCCCTCCCCTGAGTCCAAGCTCTCCTTTGCCCCAGTAGTAACCCTTGCCATACTAGGGGATCCGAATCTCAACTCCTGCAGGTCCCTCGCTGCCGTACCACCCAGGGACAAAGATCCTTTGCTCATAGGGCCCCTAGCTGGTTGCATGGTCTCAGCGGTGACATCTCCTTTTTACCTAAGCTTGGCTTGTTCAAATCCAGGCTCCGCCTACTCCTCTCTACCGCTATCATCTGCGACTGACTCCTTTAATCAGCCCTCCTCACCATTACCCAATTCTTGCCGCAGCTCTTTCTACACAGCACTTCTGTTATCTACCCTTAATCTCCTACAACCCCTCCCCCACCCTCTCTCCCCCTCCCCTGCACCCCTCCACCACCTGTTGTTCTCTCTGTGATGTGACAATGCCTCTGGCTGCTCTTACCTTGTGTGTTCTTGCCATGTCTTGTAACACTGTTTACCCCGTCAATGCCTCTGACTTTAGTTTAACCCAAATGTATACATTCATATTCATGTAACTGATTGTTAACCTGTTATCCTGCATTTGTTACTTAATTATCTTTTTTTTTTTTTTGTTATTGTACTGCAGCGGACTTGGAACCTTTGTAAAAGAGCCTTGGATCAAAGGTACTTGTAATCCTAGATTCAAATACATAAACAAAAATAAACAAAATCAACCATTACTGTCTAATACAGTTGTTTTCTAGATAAGATCTGTTTGGATACTTTCCGTGCATATAATTTTTTTTTAAAAGTAGGTACTATATATATATATATATATATATATAGATATAAAACAAAGGGTAGGGGAGATACCCCAATGTTATGGCCAACATTCCCCCTGTCAATAAAACAGGTCTATGTAACCTACCCCTCAGGATGCACCTGTAGACAACATATATTAGCTTAGTATACCTTTTCTGGTCAAAAATTAGAAATAAATAAAAGCAAATTAGTTATAACAGCTCATTACTGAGTATACACATATAAATATTTGGAAACTTACTGATTAATCTGTACTTGACTTAATCCTCACAAACTGCCCACATGATTATAGGAATGCAGGAGTTCTGGATGATCTTTTCAACGATCATACTGTAATATATTGCATTAGGGGAAGGGAAGGGAAGGGAAAAACTCACTGATTCTCCTAAACTTGTTAGTCCTTCAAAAAATTTGATTTTTTTTTTTTGGGGGGGGGGAGGATTTGTTAAAGATTTGGAGGATATACAATTTATTTATTAATTAAGTTATTTATTTATTTGAAAATTGGTAACAAAAAGAGGCACATTGAACCAAGGCTCGTTTCCAGGTGCAACGTGGGGGAGGGAAACAGTGGAAGAACAGCAGTACAATACATTAGCAAAATATTTGCACATTTAGCAAAAAATTAGTACAAAATTAGAAAAAATACTAAGTGTAGAGAATAAAGTGTGATACAGCTTAATAGCAATGCCTAGGAAGTGCATATTCAGAAGTGGCAGCAATACTTGGCAAATAAGAACAGTGCTAACAACAGGAGAGTGACCTGAGGAGCAAATTAATGCCTGACCTTGTAATGGAGAGAGAAACTGTAGTGGTGTGGAAGTTAACCCAAAAGGCAGGAGTGGTAACTCAGCCATCTGCTTACCAGGATGGTTAAGGCTTGGCCATGGAGGTATCAGGAAGAAGGGTAGCAGGAACAGGTGGGGAAGGGTTGGAGTTTACAATGGAACAGACTAAAATTGATTCCTGATTTGGATACCACTGGAACATATTTTGTAGATAAACTGAAGACAATATACAATAAACATCTGCCAATAAAAGCAAGAAAGGTTAAAAAAAACATACAATGAGGCCTGTTTTTCCCCTTTCTTAGTTAAATTAAAAAATCCGGTTGTGGAAATGAAAGGAAAATTGTTACTCTCACAGGGACTTGAACCCAGGACATCAGCAATCCGTGCCTTAGCTCTTACTATCTGAGCTATTAGAGTCTCAGACAAGTAAGCATCCTGATTTTTCCCAATGAATCACACACATTCCTTTCAAGGGTGTTGCGTATTGAGCAACTAGGCAGTCTTTTTTCAAAGACCCAAATAACTACTACCTCTCTCTCTCTGTCTCTCTCAATCCAGTAAGCCACTACAAGGCATTATTTAGAAATCCAACTGTGGAAATGAAAGGAAAAGTGTGACTCTCACTAAAAACTTGAACCCAGGACGTCAGCAATCCATGCCTTAGCTCTTACCATCTGAGCTATGAAAGTCTCAGACAAGTAAGCCTCCTGAATTTTCCCAATGAATCACACACATTCCTTTCAAGGATGTTGCGTGATAAGCAACTAGGCAGCCTTTTTTTCAAAGACCCAAATAACTACTTCTCCCTCTCTCTCTCAGTGCAGATAAAAAATAAACAGCGTCAAAAAGCTCAAGATTCAAAAGAAGGTGGGGACTGGAGAGTCTACAGAGAGGCTTGGAATAGGTATGTACAGGATGTCCGACTAGAAAAAGTAAATTATTTTAAAAATAAAACCACTGAGGTGGCAAATACCCCCCCCCAAAAAAAAAAAATAATTCTGGGCTACAGTAAAACACCTAAGTGGGAGACAAACTGCAAGGCACATTGGCAACTCTGAAATTTTGCTACCCAGTTATATGATCCACCAAAAAGATAGAACCCCCCCCCCCAAAAAAAAGGTGGGAGCATACTTCTCTATGTTATCTGATCTGAATGCCAAGTGTCTCTCCTCTAATTACTCAGCTTGTATCAATTGTGGAGGGCTATTAATTCAGTTGAGTTTGGGTATCAAAAAAACTAAATTTAATCTGCATATACAGCTCTCCAAAGGTTGGAGCTGAGGACCTCAAGGACTTGGTGCAACTGGTTCCTACCCTAGGCAGGGCTGAGTTAATTATTATGGGTGACTTTAATTTAAACTGGCTCAGCAACATAGCATCATATGGAGACATTCTCAATGACTATAGACTTACTCAAATTCTCGCTGCCCCTACTAGGAGCAACAGCAAATCAGGAAACCACACTCTCCTCAACTGGATATTAGTCAGCCACATTGACAGAGTTAGGCTGCTTGGGCACCTATCTGACTCATTCAATGACCACTAGACTATTTATTGCCTATGGCACAATGGTGCAGCTAGCAGTCCAGTCCCAAAAGACATCATGAACTGTAATTGTAAAAACTTCAGTTCCTTGTCCTTCTTACAGGATCTCTCATGTATCAACTGGTCCTTTATGGATGCAATACCTGATGTCAACTGTGTGCTGGACTTCTTTATTTCAGAGTTTATGGCAGTACTTGATCGCCATGCCCTCATCACCAGATGCACACAGGTTAACTGCTGGGGATAGTGCAGTCTGCAACTAATCAGGTGGGTTTCACCAACAAAACAATTGCATGAACTAAAATGAACTGAAACACTACTTAAAGAGGATATGTGTGTGAAACAATATGTCACATTGTTTGGGGGATGGACGCAGGGGGCTGCAGGTTAACTACTGGGGGGGTGCATGTGGCCTGCATTCTGTGGGTTGCCCACCACTGGTCTAATGCCTGAACCTGCTTTGTATGACTTACAAAACACTGCTGACTTAATGTGCTATCTGAATGCCTTACTTTTGCACTAGTTACTTAATTTTGCATTATGATATTTAAATGCGCTTGTACTTGTTCCACTGTTTTGTTGTGTACTCTTCTGTACCCAGGTCTTGCCTTCAAAAAACATTTCAGCAGCAGTACACATACCTGGTCATCAAAATAAATAAATATTAAATACTTCAACCTTAAAACAAGGAGGGCAAATTATTTAGAGGCTGAAATTAAATTTTGTTGAATTGGGGAATATTTTTACACCAAAAATGAAGTTAATGAAGTAAGAGAAGAGACTTTAAACAGCAATGGGTTCTTTTCAATTTTCAAAAATTGAAACCGTGAGGTAGTAGAATTGCTGTTAAAACTGAAAGAGAATAAAAGTGGAGGACCTGATGATCTTGCTCCTTGTTTGCTAAAAATATCAGCTTGCCACATTGCTGAGCCACTAACATGCATGTTCAGTTGATCCTTGGAATCTGGGTATCTTCCAGAGGGGTGGAAATTGGATAAAGTGGTTCCCATCTTTAAAGATCTTGACCCAAATTAAATGAAAAATTACAGGACAATTTCCTTCCACTCAATAATTTTCAAAATGCTAAAGAGATTAGTCTTAGAACAACTTCATGATTATGTAGAGAATAACAAACTTCAAGACCCCTATTAATCTAGATTCAGAAAATAAAACACAGCACCATCTCCTCTGTATCAAAGGTCTTAGATGATTTTGGCAAAAAATGTGGGCTCTGGACATTATACCAGGTCACTTTTGTTGACCTCCCCAAGGCTTTTGTCACAGTGGACCATGGTACACTGGCTAATAAACTAGCAAACATTAGACTGCACCATGGAGCCATTAGTTGATTCTCCTCCATTTTCATAAAAGAAAACAGTGTACTGCAGTAAATGGACATGTGTCATGGAATCTGGACATTCTAAGAGGTGTCCCCCAGGGGTTGGTGCTAGGCCCTCTCCTTTTTAAAATATACTTGAGAAGACCTAGGAGGGAATATCAATCATTTGAAGTACCACTTATATACAGATGACACATTCATCTATGCCTCTGAGGGGGTCCCTTTTGAATAATCAGACAGCCCTACAAAGTGGATTTGATACCATTCAGAGGGTTTTTTTTTTACTAAGTCCAAATTGAAACTGAACTTAGACAAAACTAAACTGATGCTGTTTGGAACCCCTGCTAAACTAAAGAAGGTACAAAATAATTTGTTTGTAATTTCCACTTTGGATAGCCAGTCTTTTTGAGCATTTCTATGTTCTATGTGTCTGTGTTTCTAAGTGGACTGCTATAAATATTTAAGGTTCTGGACTGAACCAAGCAGCACATGTAACAATCCTATGGATTGTATTGCTGAAAAAAATTGGTACACGTTTTGAACTACTTTACAGATACCATAACTGTTAAACTAATGAGTCGCAGCAAAAGATTGTCCAGACACAAATATTTCCCCTTTTAGATTACACAATTATTTATAATTATTCTTCTCCTGAAAAATTGAACAGATTCAACATTCTGTACACTAGACTTGCCAGACTGATTTTAGACTACCCTAAAACTACTCATTATAGCGAATTATACAAAGGAGTGGGCTGGTTGCCTTCAACAATTGCAGAAAGCTGAATAAAATAGTTTTTGCACTAAAGAGTGCTTATGGGCAAGTTTTAAATTATGTAAAGGACCGTTCATCAGGAAGGGCTAAAACAGCTTCCCTAAGACTGGCCAGAAAATATGAGCTGACAATTCCACGTTAAAACTCAAACATCAACTCATTTCTTCAGCTATTATGTTCCCCATCTCTGAAGCTCCTTACCAGTTGGATTTAGGGTGATTTGGAGCAAGAAGACCCCAACAAAAGCATTATTAAACTGGTTTCAAAATACTATCCCCTTATTTCATCTTTGTTGTTTAGGGGATAATGTCATAACATAGTTAACTGTGATACAAATTATAACTATGATACAAATCATAACTATGATACAAATTATAAGCTAATCTTGCCCAAAAAGTCATTGTATTGTTTGTAACTTGAGTACTTATATATTATATATTTATACTATATTGATGTTTTATTTACTTTTATTTTCTTCTTTTAACATAATCATGTTATGTAACTTGAAACTGTATGCAGAATTAGTGGGATGGATACCCTTGCAAATGAGCGTGCCTCAATGAATAATTCTCTGATTCACTACTTGAAGCTGAATGAGAACTTTTAACTGTATGTAAGCCTATGAATTTCCAGCATCCATTGTCTAAATCTCTCTGCATTGCTCTGTCTGTGAAACTGATAATGTGTAACTAATGTTGGTCAACTACTTTTGTGTACTGGTTTGCAATCTTATTCCTCCTCAATGTCCTTGCCTCTGTATTTGTATACTTTACTGTGTCCTAAACTGTTTGTAAGCATTGTATGTAACTAATTCTGGGTTGCCCCTGAAAAAGGGACCTTTGGTCTCAGTGGGCTCACCCAGTTATCAAAATGACATAAATAAATAAAAATTGAATTAAAATTGAGTAATCAGAGTGAAAAGTGCACTTAATTTTATCCAAGAGGAGGGGATGCCCGAGCGTTTCAAAGGCTTTGGCCAGGTCAATAAATACAGCACCAGTAATCAGTCCCTGGTCCACACCCTTCAGAATGGAATTGGTGAGCCAGATGAGAAATGAGACAGTGGAGTGAGACTTCCTGAAATCAGACTGGAAGGGGTAAGGAAGGATGAAGTGTTCAGGAAGTAAGAAAGTTAAGAAGGTATCAGGTGTTCTTAAAGTTTGGCCAAGGTTGACAGGAGAAAGAGAGAGTGATAGTTTCCTGGGCACAGTGGGTTCCCCCTCCTTAGGAAGGGGGATAACAGTTGTCCTCTTCTATGCATTAGGAACAGGACAACACCCAGGAGAAAGGACTGATATGGAAAGTCAGAGATAGGGGATACTATAGCAGTGAAGACCAATCCCATCTGGGCTATGTCCTTTGTGAAGATTAAGTGCTGGTGAGCCTTTAGAAAGGCTGCTGAGACGTGATGGTTAAGGAGAAGGAGAGGGGAGGAGGGATAAGGAAAGGAGGAGGAATTAGGGAAGAGGAAGTGAGTAGCAAACTGGCAAAGATGGTGAGAAAATGGCTAAAAGAGGAGACATAATCAGCAGGGACAGTGATAGTCAAACTCCCTTGTTGGAGGATTGGGGCAGAAGATTAGATGGAAGGTTGAAGAGGGCATGGATGACTGTCCAGAGTCTAGAGGGTGTTTTTGTGTTGTTAATATTGTTTTGGAGGGTTGCTCCTTGTCTCCTGTTGTGGTTACCTAGTTGAAGAACTCACCCAGACTTATCTGGTAAGACTTTTCCCTTCTGAAACCATACTGTCTGGGATCCTGCAACCTGTTTTCTTCAAGAAAGACCACCAGATCCTCTGTCAATAACACTTCCACAATTTTCCCCCACTGTAGACATCATGCTGAATGGCCTATAGTTTCCAGGATTTCCCTTCCCACTCTTTTGTAGTGTAGCAGAACCACAACCACTATCCTCCCATCCCTATGGACCACCCCCGTGGTTAGCAAGCAATTGAAAATGTCTGTGGCTGGCTCTGTATAGCCCCTGCTACCTCTTGTAGCAACCTCAGGTGTAAGCTGTCATGTCTCATAGATTTATCTACTTTCAAATCCCAATTTTCTATTATCTGGACCATTCCTCAGGGTCCTTGCACCTTCCTTTCCTAACACCATTATCTGGCAGTGGCCCATATTTCTCCTTAGTAAATACAACACAAAAATAATTATTCAGTATCGTGGCCTTCCCCTTTTCCCCCTCCTCCTACCCCTTCTTGTTCCTAAGTCTCACTACACTTCCCATATTTCTCCCAGACTAAAGTGCTACTATTCAGGCCAAAATCTTGGGTCCCTCCCGGGCCCATCCTCTCCCACTTGCTACCATATCTGGCTCCACAATTGAGGTGGTACAATCTGTCAAATATCTTGGCCTCACACTAGATCAGGGGCTCACGCTGAAGCCCCACGTGGACCTGGTAACAAAAAGCATCCACCAAAACTTGGGCCTCCTCTATTGTCTAAGCCATAACATGATACCAGAGACAAGATTGGCAATAGCACAAAGCATCCTTCTCCCAACCTTAACCTATACAGCCCCTATCTTACTCAGCATCACAAAATTGGACCACTGTGGATTGCAAACTTTGTACCACAAAATCGCATGCTTTGCCATTAAATCCCAACCGAGGACCCACCACTGTGAAGCCCTCACAGTACTCAACTGGCCCTCCCTGAACAACAGGCTCCAGTACCCCCTATTAGGCTGGACCTACAAGCTCCTCAACGCCCAACCTCCAACAGGGCTGATCGGACTACTTTCCCCAAAGCGGACCAGTAGACCACTCTGTTCCTCGGGCAAAAAGCTACTGGAAATCCCCATGGCCTGCTCTGTAGCTGGGAGTAAATCCTTTGCTCATCTAGCCCCTACATCATGGAGTAATCTCCCCAGCCACCTTCAGGAGGCACCCTCCCTAGCCATATTTCAGAAAGGACTGCGCTTTCACCTCCTGGATCTTAGTCCCTGCTCCTGTTCCAATGGCTAACCCACCTCACTTTGAGTCAATTGTGTTTGTACAAAGCTGCTCCCCTTTAAGGGTAACGGCTAATAGTTAATGACTGTATAACCTTGTCTGAACGTCTTCTGTGTACTTGAAGTGTGTACTACCCTACTTCTATCTGCTGACACTGTTGTATTCTGTAATGTGATGTACTTACTGCCCTCTTCCACAAAAACTGTATACTGTCTTTGTAATCCTGTATGGTATGCCCTACACTGTATTACCTGCCTGTACGTGCAAATTATATGTAATTGACTCCGGGTCACCCCTGAAAAAGGGACCTTCAGGGCCCAGAGTGCTTACCCGGTTAACAAAATTTTATAAATAATAGATAAAATAAAAATGTACTGGAAGAACACCTTCTCCCCTTTACTTAACCCTTGTTGACAACCACAGCTTTGTCTCACTTTAGCCTTCCTCACTTTCCTGGTTATTTCTCTTGTTTCTTTCAGATACTTCATCTTGTCTTTCTTGCTTTGACTTCCATTATACTTAGAAAATGCTATTACTGCCACCTTTACATTGGTTGTGAACCACACTGGCCCCTTAGTCCTTTTTATGGCTGCAGGGTGGACCTCTGCAGACATCTTGCTATCATACTAGAAAAATGGAGCTCAACAGATTCTGACGGGACTTCATAAAATTGGAGTTGGATTGCAATCACTCCGCTAGAGCAGTCTGGCGTGTCCCTACACTGCACTATTTTTTTCTCTGTCTGAAAAAAAGAAGCATTATTTTTCTTTCACTCTAACTGTTTTTTAAGTTTTGATGGGAAGTAATGGTCACTAACAGTACACGTATTTCAATCTTAATTTGTGCATAACAGGACTTGTGTGATAAAGTTGTTACTAGTTTCTATCTGAGCAGTATTCTCTTTCCAGAAAGATCAATAGCTTATGGTCTTTAGTAAACATGTCAATTTATCAGATTTTCCCAGCCATAAACTGTAACTGAGATTGAGGAGTGCGGTTCAGATTTCAGAACACAGAGTAAAGTGCTGCTATCAGTTCAGGAGATCTGCAAGAGTTAAAAAAGGACAGCAGTAAATAACACATTAACTTATGTAAATCACTTAATGAGTCTTGTAGCAACCTCAGGTTGATATAAGCTGTTTCTGTAAGCCATTGGATTCAAGATATTCCACTATTTACTTATACACCTAACCCTAACTTTTATTGTATTTAGGATGAGAACTATGACACACTAACATACATGCGCTGCTTCATGTTCTGAACAGTGCACACTCAACAGTATAGCATTACAGCCATTTGAAAACTGACTAGGAAAAGCTTAATGTACCTGATATACTCAGGGACAGCCCAGGTAGTGACAGTCTTTATCCCACCTTTCTGAAATTCCTCTCCCCTGCCCTTGTAAAGCCACTGACCCACATATTTAACCTTGCCCTCTCATCATCTACTGTGCCTGATTCATGGAAGCATGCGCACGTGGTGCCTATTTCCAAATCCAGCAGTCCCGCTGCCCCAGAAAACTACCAGCCCATCTCCCTCCTCCTACATCTAAGCAAACTATTAGAAAAAATCATTCACCACCAGTTATCTGAGCATCTGGATAAGTACAACCTTCTGAGCCCCCTCCAACATGGCTTCCTCAAACACCACAGCACCTCTTCGGCCTTGGCCCTTTTCTCCAACCATGTCCTTAGAAACATGGACATGGGTATGGCAACAGATGCAGTGTTTGTGGACCTATCAAAGGCCTTTGACCTTATTGACCATCACCTTTTCCAATCCACCCTGCTAAACGTAGGCTGCTCCCAGGATGACACCACTTGGTTTAGCAGCTACCTCGCTAACAGTTCCAAGTCTGTTCTGATAGGCAAAGATACCTCTGCTGCATTACTCGCCCATACTGGTATCCCCCAGGGCTCCATATGGGGGCCTCTATTATTCTCACTGTTCATAAATGATCTTCCCCCAAAAAGCACAAACTGTAATGCACTCCTCTTCTCTGATGACCTCGTCATCTACCATAGCGTCAAGTCCCTCGAATCTATATCTTCTACACTCACTACAAACTATGGATAAGCTCAAAATTGGTTTCTCTCCAAAAAAATGTCTTGTAAATGAGAAAAAAATGAAGACCATGCTCTTTGGCTCAAAGCCATACCTTGCAAAGGCCACCAAACCAAAAACCTCTTTACACATAGTCACCCCTGCAGGCCCTCTTCTTGACACTGTATCCTCCTTCAAATACCTAGGAGTGACTCTTGATCCCTCCCTTACCTACAATGACCACATTTCTAACACTATGAAGAGAGTCCACCAGAAGCTGGGGGCAACCTACCATGTTAACCACCTCCTGATCCCAGAGGCTTGTCTTGCAATTGCCCAAGGAAATCTATTGCTCCTACTTGACTATTGCTCCCCAGTGTTCTCCTCCATGTCCTCCTCACTCCTTTCTCATCTAAATATCACGTACAACTCTATCTGTCACTTTGTCCTTCAGTTCCCTTCCTCCACTCATCACTGCTCTCTATATCATTCCTTAGGCTGGCTCTCTCTGCAGGGCTGTTTTGAATATGCTATGGGCTGTCTAGTCAACACCTCTCTCAGGAACTCACATAAGTCCCCGTACTCATCGTTTCTCACTGACTGGGTGGTAATTCGGTGTCTCAGGTTCTCTTCCATTCCCCCCTGTGGTAGTCCCCTGTGTGTCTACTGTCATGGGGACCAAGGCTTTCTCTGTTTTTGCCCCCTGCCTCTGGAACAAAATACCACCTGCTATCCATACGTTACCCTCTCATCAGTCCTTCAAACTGAAGCTCAGAGATTGGCACATGTCTCAGGCCACCTGTGCCTTTTCCCTTGGAAACAGCTTCACCAGAAATCTGACTTAGGGGCCTAGTATACCATTTGCCTTACTTCCCAACTACTGGCTGCTACATAAACAATTGACACGTTTTTGACTCCATTGTGAAAATGTTGATTGCTATAGTGTAATCTCTTATGCACTGTATTGTAAACCTTGAACTGGATGAATAATGCCTTATAGTGTATGTTAGAATGTTGTATTAATTGAAAATCTAACTTTACCTAGTCTTGTTGTACCATCGATGTGATGTCACAATGTTGTTGTACCATCATGAGTACATCACATCGATGGTACAACAGCTCTGCCCACGTTTGTGCATATGCAAGTCGCGCTTCGTATTTGTCATTAAAATGGCCACGGCACTTCAGCGTAGGCACTGGAGGATGTCCTAATTTAAAAGTAAGTGCCGTTTTGTTCAAATCTTAGCTGGCACACAGCAGAGCCCAATTATTTAATTTAAAATGCGGACCTGGAGTAAGAGGAGTGTTGTCACTGACACGGGCTCGGTGGGGGGTTCCCTGACATCACAGTGTGACCGCGAAAGAATCCACAAGTTATTTTGTTGTTACTTTTGCCCATACACTATAAAAGACAGTGTATGGGCAACAGTGAACAACAACAGTGCCATTCACTTCTTGAGGTGTCATGACACCCTCAAACCTCTCGAGCTACGCTCTCGAGGTTTCAATGGTTCATGACAACCTCTCGAAGTGAACAACACTGTTTTTGCTCACTGTTGCCCATACACTATCCTCTATGATTTGCTGCAAGTGTATGTCCTAGTTCTCTGCAAGCAGAGAAGCATTGCTTTATTTGTCATGAACTTGTTTTTTATGTCCTTAACCCCTATTTTAAGATATGTTATTTAGGTATCACTGTTTCTGATACCACTGTACTCACTGTATTACATGTACCTATTGTATTATAACTTGTACCTATTGTCTTTGCCACTGTACGGCCCGGGTCGCAACTGAAAATGGTCCTTAGGATAAGTTTGCTCACCCGGTTACCAAAAACATACATACATAAATAAATAAATAAAGAAAGAAAGAAAGAAAGAAAGAAAGAAAGAAAGAAAGAATTGCATACATACATAAATAAATAAGTAAATATTGTTATTCTGGCTATTGTTTATATTTTTGAAATTAATTGGTGAAAGTTAGTACAACAAAGAAGGCCAAGAAAGGGATGTTGCATGCAGGCAGAGACAAAGGGCTGTGTGTGTGTGTGTTTCCCTATATGGGAGTGTGTGTGTGTGTGTGTGTGTGCGCGCTGTGTGTGTGTGTGTGTGTGTGTGTGTGTTTGTGTAGAGCATTCTGTTAACCCTTTCCTGGTACATTAACCTTTTCCTATTCAGTTTGCAAATGGCTGTACAGTAGCAGCCACAGACACTGCCAGCTATTTCCCGAAATTTCTGTGATATTTTCAGATATATCTAATGCTTTCTCCATTTCCACAGTAGGGGCAGCACAGAGAAACTCTTTAGAAATTTCGTGAAACATCTGGAAATAGCTGGCAATGTCTGTGGCTACTACTGTAATGCTATATTGTAGTAGTGTGCACTGTTCAGAACATGAAGCAGTACATGTGTGTTCGTGTGTCACAGTGCTTATTTTAAATACAATAAAAGTTAGAGTTAGGTGTATAAGTAAATAGTGGAATATCTTGAATCCAACAGCTTACAGAAACTGAGGTAGCATGGATTCACTGAGGGGAGGTCATGTCAAACAAATCTGATAGATTTCTTTGACTGGGTGACCAGGGAAATAGATCAGGGTTGAAAAGTAGATGTGGCCTACCTGGATTTCAGTAAGGCTTTTGACACAGTTAGCATAGAAACATAGAAATTGTCAGCAGATAGGGACAGCCTGGCCCATCTAGTCTGCCCATAAGTCCTTGTACTGGATTACTGCTTCTGGCCCACCCCCTGCTGTACTTCTATGGTTCCTCTATGCCTTTCCCAAGTATTCTTGAATCCATCCACAGTGCTTGCTCCCACCACCTCCTGAGGCAGACCATTCCATGCATCCACCACCCTCTCTGTGAAGAAGAACTTCCTCACATTCCCTCTTAACCTCTCACCTTCCAATTTCATGTCAAGCCCCCTCATTCTTGTGCTCCTCTTACATTGGAAAATGTCTCCCCTCTGCACCTTGTTTATAAGGTACTTGAATATTTCTATCATGTCCCCTCTTTCCCTCCTGTCTTCCAGTGAGTACATATTGAGGTCCCTTAACCTCTCCTCATAAGTCTTGTGTTGCAAGCCCTGTACTATCTTAGTCACCCTTCTCTGGACCCTCTCCAGCCTGTTAATATCTTTACTAAGGTGTGGCCTCCAGAACTGCACACAGTACTCCATGTGAGGCCTGACTTTGGTTTTATATAATGGCATCACTACCTCCCTCCTTCTGCTGGTGATACTCCTGCCTATGCACCCCAGCATGCTACTGGCCCTTCCATCTACCTCAGCACTCTGCTTTGACATTTTCAGGTCATCTGAAATGTAACCCCCAGGTCCTTTTCCTCCTTTTTGACTGTCAGCAACTCCCCCCCCCAAAAAAAAAAATCCTGTAGCTCTCACCAGGGTTTCTGTGTTCCAGGTGCATAGTTTTGCACTTTTTTGAATTAAACTTTAGTTGCCAGACCTCAGACAATTTTTTCAAGCTTCCCCAGGTCCTTCCTCATTTTCTCCACCTCCTCTGGGGTATCTATTCTGTTGCAAATCTTTGTGTCATCTGCAAACAGGCAGCTCTTTCCCTCCAGCCCTTCTGCAATGTCGCTGATGAAGACATTGAAAAGGACTGGCCCCAGGACTAATCCCTGAGGCACCCCACTGGTCACCCCCTCTCCCCAGACTGCACCCCATTTACCACCACCCTCTTCCGCCTTTCTGTTTGCCAGTTTCTAATCCAGTTTACCACCCTGTCCCCCATGCCCAGCCTACCCAGCTTGTTTATCAGCCTTCTATGTGGGACGGTGTCAAAGGCTTTGCTGAAATCAAGGTAAGCGATGTCCACCGCCCCAACCTGATTTACTTCCCTTGTCATCCAGTCAAAGACATCAACCAGATTTGTTTGACATGTCCTCCCCACTGTGAATCTGTGTCTCCTATGGTCCTGGGCTCTATTGGATTCTAGATGCCTCACTATCCTTTCTTTAAGCAATGTCTCCATGATCTTCCCCACTACTGAGGTGAGGCTGACCGGCCTGTAGTTCCCTGCCTCCTCCTCCTCCCTGCTGCCAAATTTGTGTAAAGGGACCACATGTGCCATCCTCCAATCCTCTGATACCACTGCTGTGTTGAATGACTCAGAGAACATGGCTGCCAGAGATTCTGCTATCTCCCTTCATAGATTTCTTAATATCCTTGGGTGTACAGTATGCCATCTGTCCCATCACTTTGCCACCTTCAATTTAGTGAGCTCCTGCAGGACTCTTTCCCCCGTGAATGAACTATTGTCCTCCTCTTCACCCCCTTGGCAACCGCTGTACTGCTGTGGCCCCTATCCCTCCTCTTCTGTGACTACTGAACAGAAATATTTATTCAGTGTTTCTGCTTTTCCATATCAACCTCCTTGCATTCCCCTCCCTCTCCCTTGAGCCCTGCAATCCCCCCTTGTTTGTCCTCCTTTCATTGATGTACCTGAAGAATGTCTTGTCCCCTTTCTTAACTGACTGTGCTAAACCTTCCTCAGTCCATGCCTTTGCTCTTCTTACTGCCTTTCCTACTTCCCTTAGACACTCTAGGTACTCCTGCCTGTCCTCCTCCCTTTGGGTCTCCTTATATTTCCTGAACCCTTTCCTTTTTGCCCTGACTTTTACCGCCACCTCTCTCGAGAACCACAGTGGCTTTCTCCTTCTCTTGCCTTTGGATACCAATCTGATACATGGTTTGTTACTTCCAGTAAGGCTTTCTTTAGATACTTCCACTATTTTTCCACTCCCCCTCCTGCCCCTGTTCTCTCCAGGGCTCATTTTATATCCCTTCCCATTTCAGCAAAGTCAACATTTTGTAAATCCAAAACCTTTGTCCTAGAATGACTTGAGTGAGTCTCTGTCCCTATGCTGAACCACACACAATGCTGTGATCACAGGATCCCAGTTGCTCTTCTACCTGGACAGCTGCGATTTGATCCCCGTTTGTCATTACTAGATCTAGAATTGTCCTGTCTCTGGTCGGGTCAACAAGCTGCCTGAGTCCAGCCTCCTGGAGTGAATCAAGGATGCCTCTGCTTCTGGCTGAAGCAGCTACACTGGCATTCCAATCTACGTCTGGCATATTGAAATCCCCCATCAGTACAGTTTCACCTTTCATTGCCATCTTGTGTATTTCCTCCACTAGCCCCTGTCCAGTTCCTCTCCCTGTCCTGGAGGCCTGCATATCACCCCTGTGCGTATTGCTGTGCCATTCCCCGATTCAAGGGTGACCCACAGTGATTTGGCCTCCCTCTGCCTACCCTGTACCTGTGTTGCCATTATACCCTCTCTGACATACAGGACTATTCCCCCTCCCTTTTTGCTCTCCCTATTACTCCTGAATAGAACATATCCTGGTACATTTGTTTCCCACTCATGATTAGCTGTGTACCAGGTTTTGGTTATTGCTACTATGTCCAGATCTCTTTCAATTATTAAAGCCTGCATGTCTGAGACTTTATTTCCCAGGCTGCGTGCATTTGTCAACATGACTTTCCAAGTTTTACTGCCTGACCTCTCTTTCTTCCTGTTTTTGGTCCCCTGTATCTCCCCCCCTTTCCTGATATTTTTCTCTTGTGGTCCCGATTTCTTTCCTACTCCATTTCTGCCCGACTCTGATTACCTTGATATCAACTCCTCTTCCTGCTCCATTTTTCTGCTGTCTCTACCATGTGGGAGTGGGCTGCCTGATTATCCCTGCTCCAGTTGCACCCCCCCCGGCTAGTTTAAACGCTCGTCAGCAAAGCATTTAAACCATCCATTGAGGGCTGCCTTTCCCTTGCTGGACAGATGCAGTCCATCCCCACTGTACAGGGCTGCATTACTCCAGGTGGGTCCCTAGTCCACAATGAAGCCATACCACTTCTCGTTGCACCAGTCTTTCAACCATGTGTTGAAGTTACTGATGCAGAGATTCCTCTCCCCCCCGTGGACTGGCAGCACCTCCAAAAATGTCACAGAGCTTGCTACCTTCCCCAGGCACCTTCCCAACACTGTAAAGTCCTCCTTCACTTTCTCTAAGCTTGCCTTATCCTTGGATAGGTCATTTGTCCCCAAGTGGATAATGGACTCCAGCCCTCCCCTTCTTGCCACAGCTTCAACGATTCTCTGAAGGCACGCCCCCTCCTTCCAAGCTGTGCCTCCTGAAAGGCACTTTTCCTCCCTTTTCTGTCTACTATACGTGCCCAAATCCATTCACCAGACAACTGAGTCCCCCAACAGGAGTAACTTCTTCTTCCTATGGGGATCTCTTTCTCCTGTCACTGGGTCTCCCTGCTAGAGGACCCTCACCTCCTCTCTGATCTCAGTCTCGAGTTCCTTTGCAGGGCTGTCTCATTCTTCCAACACTGTGTAGACGTTCATGAGCTGGACTGGATGGGGGATGTGTCCCTGCCCTCCTTCCCTGAACTTTTCTGAGCCCACCGTAGTCCATTCTGCCATCTGCCTGGGTGGCCATTGTGGCATTGGCTGGGGACCTGGTGGCCTCTGGGTGGGGGTGAAGGTCCCCAGTATTCCTGCCAGCTTGGCCCAGAGACTGGCAACCTCTGCCCTCAGCCCAGAGAGGTGCCTGCAAATAGGGCAGCACCTCAGTAACCAGAATGTTTACACATAGGGAGACTAGAACACAAGCTGACAAGCCTGGGAGTGGGTCCTACAGTGGTAAAACTGGTAGCAAACTGATTGAAGGATAGGCAACAGAGGGTGGTTGTAAATGGAGTTCACTCTGAGGTGGGAAGAGTGACCAGTGGTGTGCCACAGGGATCAGTTCTGGGTCCAGTCAACTTTAATACCTTTATTAGCGACATTGGGGAGAGCTTAGAAGTAAAGGTATGCCTTTTTGCGGATGATACAAAGATCTTCAACAGTGTTGACATTCTGGGGGAGGTGGGGGGGGGGGATGAAGAGAAATCTATGCAGGCTTGAGCAGTGATCAAGAGTGTGGCAACTAAGTTTCAATACTCGGAAGTTCAAAATCATGCACCTAAAGCATAGAAATCCAGGGGTGGAGTACATGATGGGAGAAATAGTACTGGCAACCACCAGACTGGAAAGAGACCTGGGAGTAATCATATCTGATGACCTAAATGTGGCCAAGCAGTGTGACAAAGCAATCAGAAAAGCCAGATGTTAGGGTGCATAGGGAGGAGTATCACCAGCAGAAAGAAGGAAGTGATGATACCATTGTACAAAACACTGGTGAGACCATATCTAGAATACTGTGTCCAGTTCTGGAGGCCACATCTCTGGAAGGACATAGACAGAGCAGAGGTGGTCCAGATGAGGGCAACTAAAATGGTGCAGGGTCTGCACCATAAGCCCTATAAGGAGCGGCTAAGGTAGCTTAATATGTACACCCTGGAGGAAAGGAGGGGGAGGGGGCTATGACAGATACTTTTAAATTCCTCAAGGGTATCAATAAGGTACAGGAGGGCAGCATTTTTCAGAGATAAAGATGTTCAAGAGCAAGAGGTTGTGATATGAAGCTGGGGGGGTAGACTCAGGGGAACTGTGAGAAAGTACTTCTTCACTGAAAGGCTGGTGGATGCATGGAACAATCTTCCAGCAAATTTGGTGAGGGCAAAAATGGTAACGACATTCAAAAATGCATGAGATAAGCATAAGGGAACCCTGGTGAATAAGAAAAAATTACTCACCTTAGTAATGTTGTTTCTTCTAATGGAGTCTTGCTATATTATAGACATTAGCAGTTTGTTCCAGCTCTAGAACTGCCCTGGAGTGAAATGGTTAAAACCATTCCAAAATAGAATTTTGGCACGAGAGCAGCTCTATCTGTGTCATTTCAAACTTGAACTGTCAGATCTTTACAAGCCAAACTCACTAAGGTCTGTGTGAAGCTTGTAACTACACTAGCCAAATGGCTACCTAAATAATAACAACCATTGATGGTCCCAACACCCAAGACTCAAGTCAGGGGACCAGAAATACTAACACCATTCTAATAATATGAAAATGGAACATAAGTATAATAAACACACACACACAGCGTACACATACACACCCCAAAGTCCCAAAGGGACAAAATGCTAACAGGACATAAGTAGTGCCCCACTAAGTTGCCCGCACCCCACCAAGTAGAGGTTCTGAGAGGGGCAGGTTGGGGAGGTCTATAATATAGCAAGACTCCATTAGAAGAAACAACATTACTAAGGTGAGTAATTTTTTCTTCAAACAACATGAAGTCTTGCTATATTATAGACATTAGCAGAATACACAGCAGTACCTCCATGGAGGAGGGCAGAACCTACTTAGGGAATAGGCTCTGAAGAACAGCTGTGCCAAACCGGAGCATCTCTCCTGGCCTGGACATCCAGGGAGTAATGCTTGGTAAAGTGTATACCGTTTCCAAGTAGCAGCCTGGAAAATCTCTAATAAAGGGATATCTCTGGCAGCAGCTAGAGCAGCTGTACCCCTGGTAGAATGAGCCCTCAAACTGGGGCTCTGCCCACTTTCTGATAACAAAATTGGATACAAGAGACAATCCACCTGGCTATTGATCTCTTAGTGGCAGGTTTGCCTTTCCCAACTTCACCATAGGTAAGGAAAAGTTGGAGGATTCAACCTCAGACCTTTGTACGCTCTATATAATAACTAAGAGCTCTCTTAACATCCAGGTTGTGCAACCTCCTCTCACCCAAAGAGGAGTGATCAGTGAAAATACTGGAAGGAGATAGATTGATTAAGATGGAAATCTGAAACCACCTTAGGCAAAAACTTCCTATTAGTCCTAAGGACTACCTTATCCCTGTGGAAAGAAATAAAGTCAGTCTCCACTGACAAGGCTTGCAATTCACTTATGCGTCTGGCAGAAGTGATAGCCACTAGAAAAACAGTTTTCCAAGTTAGGTACTTAAGCCCTGCAGAAGACAGAGGTCCAAAAGGGGGTTGCATTAACTGGGCAATGCAAACATTAAGGTCCCAAGCAGGGGCCGGTTCCCGAAAGGGAGGATTAGTATGGAGTAACCTCTTAAAAAACTTGGAAAACACAGGATGAGAGGAAAGAGGGGATGACTTTCCTGCTGACACAAAAGCAGACACAGCTGCCAAATGAACTCTCAGGGTAGCTGGTCTGAGACCCAAGGAATTAAGATGTACCATGTAATCTAACAAAATGGGCAATTCAGCAGATTCTGGGGAATATTTTTCCCAGCACACCAAATGGAAAACCTTTTCCATTTAGAACTATAAGTAGCCTAGTGGAAGGCTTTCTGAAGCCTTTAGGATCTCAAGAACACCCTGAGAGAGGTGTAAATCAGCAAACTCTAACCTCAAGAGCCAGGCCTAGAGGTTGAGGGATTTGAGGTCCGATACCAAACCCTTCCCTGGGCACAAGTCAACAGATTGTGATTCCTGGGAGGCACAGGGAAGATGGACTGTCAGAGACAGAAGGAGTGGGTACCAGGCTGCCTGGCCCAATCCGGGGCAATCAGAATCACCCTGCAAGGCTGAGATCTGATTTTGACTAGTACTTTGAATAGGAGAGGAAAGGGGGAAGCATAGAGGAACTTCCTCCCAATCCAGAAGAAGGGCATCCAGGGAACTGAGCCCAGCACTGGAGGCCTGCAACAGAACAGAGGAAGTTTGTGATTGTCTGGGGCTGCAAAAGATCTATCTGAGGATGCCCCACCTGGCAAAAACTATCCCCAGCACTTGAGGATCCAGGGACCATTCGTGATGGCCCTGGGAAATCCTGCTGAGGGCATCCGCTAGGACATTGTCCTTCCTGGAAGATGAACTGCTATGAGGGAAGTGTTCAGGAATAGGCCAGAGACCACAACTTCATTGCCTCGGTGCCAAGGTCAAGACCAGTGCCCCCTGTTTGTTGATGTACCACATCGTTGTGGTGTTGTCTGTTCTGACTTGTATCACCTTGTCATGGACAGATGCAGAAAAAGCTTGAAGAGCTAAAAGACAGCTCTGAGTTCCAGCAAATTGATGTGGAGCAGAGATTCCTGGGGGACCAAACTCCTGAGTGGAAAGGTCGCCCATGTGGGCTCCCAACCCAGAAGGGAAGCATCTGTAGTGAGATCAAGTTGTGAGAAGGGAAATGAAGGGACCCCCACTCTTAATTGCTCTGATCCTGCCACCACTGGAGAGCTAGGATCAAGGTTCAGTCACTGGGACCAACTTGGAAAGGGTCTCTTCTCTGAGACCAAAAGGTTCTCAAGTGAAATTGAATGTCTCTCATCTGAAATCTGGCTCCCTGCACAACAGCTGTGGATGCAGCCATGTGCCCCAGGAGCTTCAGAAAGTGTCTTGCTGGTCGAGAGACCTGCAGAGTGAAGGAAGAGGCCAGAGCCACTAAATTCCTTACCCTTTCTGGGGGAAGAAAGGCTCTGGCTAGCTTTGTGTCCAATTCTGCCCCTATAAAGGTGAGTGCCTGGACTGGTTCCAGAACTGACTGTGGTAGGTTTAGCAGAAAACCCAGGTAGGTGAGAAGCTGCTGGGTGACCTGCAGGTGAGATTTTACCTGTTCTGGGGACTGGCCTACAATGACCCAGTCATCTAGATAGGGAAAAACAGCAATCCTCTGCCTCCTTAAGTGGGCCACTGCCACTGCTAGACACTTTGTGAATACCCTTGGAGCAGAGGTAAGGCCGAAGGGCATTGCTCTGAACTGGTAATGACCTGAGGGCAGTTCCAATCTGAGGTACTTTATGGGATCTTCTGATTAGGACATGGAAATAGGCATCCTTGAGGTCCAGGGAGGCTAGCCAGTCCCCTGGCCTTAGGGAAGGTAAAATCATTGCCAGAGTTACCATTTTGAACTTTGGTTTCAAAAGATGCTTGTTCAGATATCTGAGATCTAAATGGCCGCCATTCTCCTGTCTTTTGGGGTAGGAAGTATCTGAATACAGACCCCTGCCCTGATGCAGGGAGAAGCCTTTTCTACTGCTCTGAGAGCTAACAGGGATGAGACCTCTGTTTCCAGAGCGAGGGTCTCGAAGCACTTGCAGGTAGAAAAGTCTGCTTCTCAACTTGGGAAACTTTTGAAGCTGAGAACCAGACCCTGGCTTACTACTTCCAGAACCCACTTGTCTGAGGTTAAAGAAGCCCAATTCTGACTGAAGTAAGCCAGCCTGCCCCCACTGGTACAGGAGAATCGGCCCTGGGCACCCCATCAGGTGCCTGTTTCACAGGAGCTTTAGGCTGGGGTGGGAGCAGGTCTGCCCACCCCTCGTCTGCCCTGCCTCTGAAGAAGCCCTCTGAGCAAAGGCAGAGGAGGCCTGAGTCTGGTAGAAAGGCCTGTGAAAAGGCCTACCCCTACCCCTTGGGGCATGCCTTTGAGGAGTGGCTTGCCGCTCCTTAGCCTGGGCACTCTTGTAAGTAGTCCTATATTCATCCATCTCCTTCATGTAATTATCTGTCTGCTCTCCAAACAGAGAATTTCCCACCACAGGAAAATCCAAAGCCTTAGTCTGGGTATCCTGTGACAAATTAGTACGCCTGAGCCAGGTCAACCTACGAAAAGCTACAGATGTGGTCATGACCCTGGAGGAAACATCATTAACATCCACATCAGCATGAAACTGAACCTTAGAGGCTTCAATGCCATCAGCAGCCACCTGTTCTAGTTCACTAGCCAGCTGGCCATGGGCCTGCTTGGCCAATTGCATAACAGTATCCCATCTAGATTTCTGATACCTAGCTACATAAGCCATATAATTTGCTTGCCTGAGTCCCAGAGAGGCTGCTATATACTGTTTTTGCCATGGCATCAATCTTCCTGGAATCCTTGTCAGGAGGATGTGAAGCCAAGGAATAGCTTTATCACAGGCAGCAGCCTGAACTACCTCAACATGACTGCATTGCTGAGAAGGAATTCTGTATCAGGGCCTGACAATGTATACCTTCTGTCCATCTTTTATCTACAGGAGGCACAGAATTAGGAGCTTTTAAAATTTTAATTGTTTGTTTCCTAAAAGACTTATGTAAAGGAATAGACAATCTCCTAGACTCTGGAATATCCATCATTTCTACAAAATCAGGCTCCTCTTGCTCATCCACAGCCTCTTCTAAAGGAAGCTGGAGGTTTCAGCAACTTTTATAAAACATAAAATGAGATGGGGACTCAGACAGCATAGGGGAGATTCTAAAGGTCTGTCTGGGAGATGTCCGTTCAATGGGCACACCCAGACCTTCCCAGCCACATTCATACTGTTCATAATCCTCCTCCTCCTCTGGTTCATAAAATTCCTCAATATCATAATCCTGAACCACTGGGACGGACGAACCGACCTTTACCAGATAGTGGTGGTTCGGACGGACCCTGAGTCAATGACTGGACAATTTGTATGGCTTTTTGCTATCTCTGCAGCAGTTGGAGAAGGAATTTTGGACTCCAGACCTGCTGATTTTTTGTTTTCTTTACTGGAATTGGTTCCTCAGAACCAGCTTTTCTTTTGCCCGAGGAAGTCTGGCCCTGGTCAGAGGGCACTCCCTCTGGTTCGGTTGGCACCGAACCGGGCTGGCCATCCGGGTCAGTGGACTTTTTGGCCTCTCGTTCCCTGAGCCTGCCCAATCTTTTTTCCAGGGTGGCGGCAGGGAAATTCTTACATACCTGGCAGTCTGACTGGAGGTGGTCAAACCCCAGACAATAAACATGTGGTGTGTGGGTCAGCCTTGGCAAAGACTTCCCCACAAACATCACAGTGTTGAAACCCAGTGGGCCCGGTTTTTCTTTTGGGTTTCTCAGACATAATGCCAGCCTAACCAAAAACTTGCCCTTTTAACGGCAGTGCCAGGCAAGACACCCTTATCGGTTCCTAACCGTGTCACGGGTATTGGAAAAAAACGTAATAAATCCGTTTTTTTTAGAACCGATAAGAACCGGGAACCGCACTCTAAAATAGTAACTTTTAGTTTTAAATGAGATTTAAACCCACTGATCGGTTCAAAACCGAACCGATAACTTACAAGTTCCACACAGACAAAACCTTCATTTACTTACGGTTACCACAGATAGAGCTTGAACCGAACGGTTTTGAGGTTAAAATAAAACTATTCTTGGTTAAATCCAACCGAGAAAACACTTTTTAAACCGAGAAATGAACCGAGCAGAAGGAGAAATCTCCGGAGTGACTGTTCACTGAGGCGGAGTAAAGAATTTGACAGTTCAAGTTTGAAATGACACAGATAGAGCTGCTCTCGTGCCAAAATTCTATTTTGGAATGGTTTTAACCATTTCACTCCAGGGCAGTTCAAGAGCTGGAACAAACTGCTAATGTCTATAATATAGCAAGACTTCATGTTGTTTGAAGAAGGTGGGATAAAGCTGGAGATCAGGTAGGGTCTGTGGTGTTACAGTGGGTTAAGGGGCAGACTAGGTGTGCCATGCAGTCCTTATCTTCCATTACTTTTTATGTTTCTATAGTAGCAGTAGTAAAATATTTTATTCATTACATGAACTGGATACTCAGTTGAGCAAAAGCAGATTTTCAATGAGGTCCCATACACTCACACATAGTAAATATAATTACGAAGGTTGTCAAAATGTTGTACAGTGATACATATATAGAGAAAAGAGGAAGTCATTTTATAATAGTACAAATACTAAAAGATGTCATCCCAGGCAATGATATAGTAATATAATTTACTTTAATCAATCAGCTTAATAATAATATTATGGGGCTGGCAGTATAGCCTAGAGGTTAGAGTAATGAACTGTGAATGAGCTTGGTACATATCCAGCAGACCAGACCTGGGTTTGAGTCCCACAACCTCCACTTGCATACTGTATGACTGTAAGCAAGTCACTTAACCTCCCCAGTGCTCCTGTGTCACCCCTGAAAACAAGCACCTATGCCAAGTGGGCCTTACCTGGTTACCAAAGTATAAATAAATAAATAAATATAATCCTGTGTCTGATGGTAAACAATAAGGCAACATTTTTTTTAACTGTTCTAAGTGCCATTTTTGGTGTTATGCAAAGTAATAAACTTGTCCACTGGTCTGAGGTGGATTGGGACGGAATTCCAGAGTTTAGGATCTCTGTACAAAACATGATGTCTGGCAATGCTCTGTGTGTGTAGACAGTGCACTGCGATGTTATAGTGGAATATATATGCTTATATGTATATATGTATTAGTCAGTGCTTGTGTGTATCAAAACAATTAGAAAGTGCAGTTAGGTGGCTCAGCGGTCAGTTCAAAAATTACTAGTCTACGTTTCCCCTGCTGGCTAGATTAGCTTCAACCTTATGCATGTCATTGCTGATTTAAATGAGATGTTCAGCAATGTGCTTCAGAGATGTTCTTTTTAGGCTCAAGGGACATCGGAGGGTGGTGTGGGGTGCCACTAGACACCATGGCAAGCATAACTACCAAGGGGGGTGGCCATCAGAAGGTGGGGGGTGCCACTAGACATCAGAGATAAAGTGCAGTATTATGGGGTTCAGCATGGGATAGTTGGTGGCAACATTAGACACCAAGGTTACATAAATTATTTATGTGGAAGGGAATCAGAGGGTGCAGTGTGCCACTAGACACCAGGGAAAGAAATATTATGGGGACAACAACCAGAGGGTGGGGGATACCACTGAACACCATGGAAAATATGTATGTATATATATATGTGTATATATGTGTGTATATATATATATATATATATATATATATATATATATATACATCATACAAACTAAAATAAAATATTATTATATGTTTCTTATCTATATTTAATTACTTGTCATCATATTTTTTATATATGGATAACTGTGGTTATACCACATGTTACTACTGCCCACAGAGCTACCAGTCAATGCATTTCAGTGAAGCAGACTGAAGTTACAGTGTAATCATACTTTAGTTACCATTCTGATTACACTTTTAAGTTTTTCTGTGTGATTACCCTGTAAATAAATGTCAGATAGACATAGACTGTTGAAGCAGTGCTTAAGACAGGCATTCATATGTAGTTACACTTGTAAGAACAACTTGAATAATGCCCAAAGTAGTAACATAGTAGTTACACAATAGATTTCCTGTTACAATTTGCAATAGCTGTTACATATGCATTTTGACTTTGTAAAGGACAAATTACATAATGCCAGAAGAGATACAGTGGTAGTTGCACAACAGATTTTCTGTTATACTTTGCAGCAGCTATTAAATGCATAGTTACACTTGTCAGAATTAATTGATTTGTGCCAAAAGGGAGACAGTAGTGATTGCCTGTGTAACTATTACTTCACAAAAATTGTGTAAGTTCACAACACGCAAATGTGAAAGAAGTTAACAACTACATACTGTAGTAGTTACAGTACAGTTACAGCGCAGTTACTTAATGCAAATTCTGTGTAATTACACAACATGCAAATGTGGAACTAGTTAACGACTACATAGTAGTTACGTGGTACATTCACAAGAACACCACCAACAGCTTAATCTGGTTCTGTATGTCAATTTGCATCTGTATCTTCCCCCTCTCCCCCTGGGCAAGGCTGAAAATAGGCAGAATTGCCTAATGCTCCTTTCCCAGCCATAAATATATAATAAATAATAAAACATGTGACTGTACAGCTCTGGGACTTACCTTTTCTGGTGGTCCTGCCACAGGACCTTTGGACCAGAGGCGCCAAGTCAGCGGTGTGGGGTCTGCAAGAGAGAAGGCCATCACTGTTCTACAGTTAGAGGGCTTTTCCTCCTATTTTCTCCCCTATTGGGTCTAGACATGTGTGTTCTCGGCCTCCATGAAGACGCCTCAGGCATCCAGGTGTGGGGTTCCTTACCATGCTGTCCCATAGTGCTGTTACTTAGATTCCTCTCCCAGTCCTACAGATGCCCATCCTCACTCCCAGGCCAGCCCCCAAGTAACCCAAGTCAGTTCTTGAACCCATGTTGCTGGTATGGCAGTCAATGGCTAAAAGCAATACAGGCAGTGGCTAAAAGCTTGAAACAGAAATAGGCAGACAAACATAGAACTGGAAACCAGAACTACACAGAATAATGGCCCCATATTAAAAGGTATCAGGTTGCCCCTTGCAAAGTCACTTTCCTGAGTGCAGTGCAAAATGTGAGGGCCCCAAGCATGTTTGAATATAGCCCCCCAAAGCAAAAATGAGGCACTAAAACATGCAAAGGGGTGTAGCCAGGGATTTCAGATCTGCACACCAAGTGGACTCACTGCTACCTCACCCCCCTGTTAGGGTGAGCTACCCCCCCCAAGGTGTAGCCAGACAATATACAAATGTACACCAGGACCATGTTTGTTGCCTCATTTGGCACAATAAATACAACTTTTGCATATCGTGACAATGGTTGTTGCCATGCATGGGTAAATACAGCCGCCATGCATTGTTCCCCAAGACACCCACATACCAGCCCAGAGCCTGTAAAGTTGTATTGTCCTTGGGATGCAAAGACAGTATTACTGACCAGTCCTTCTAGTTTTGACTCCTATGAATAAAATTACAGAAAGGTTCAGTATTTTCTTTGTTAGTTTTCATGGAAAAAAGAAACAGTTCAGAGCCTATTTGCTACCCCCCTTAAATAAAATTGCACACCATGGAGTGCTTGGAGTATGCCTGCCTACACCCATGAACATGCACTCAGGACAATTCACATCCCCCTGCTGGCCAAAGAGAGAGAGATACAGTATCTGGCTACTGAAAACATACAGGCTGTGATGAAGTCAACTCACTTAGGGCATCCCAGACCTGTTAGTGTTACAATAGGTACAATCAGGACCTCACTAAAAATGAGATACTGCATGTTAATTGTCCTATCCTAGTAACTGCATTGTAAAAATGTATAAATGTAGGACCCCAGTAAAAATTAAATTCTGCATTTTAGCTGTGCTAACTCTACTAAATTGTATTTATTTATTTATTGAACTGTTTCACCAGGAAGGCACACTGAGCAACAAGTAGATCATCTCCTGGTGTGACCTGGGGGGATGGGGTACAACTGGAATGAGATATTATACATTCAAGTTACAAGAGCAACATTAACATACAGTTGTAAGGCAGGTGTTAAAAAACAGCGTTACAACATTGTTGAGCATAACATGTAGAAAGAGTGAACAAAAATAAGTGCCAGGTTAATAAGTAAACAAGTGCTTATATGAAAGAAAAGTGGGAAAGGGGACAGAGGGGTGAGGTGGGGAAGGGGAAGAGTCGTACCCCTGGAGACCCCTTCAGGATGCGAGGAACCCTGCAAGGGGACTGGGGGGACCAGAGGGAAGGGGTTAAGGTGGTGTCCCAGAGAGAGAGACCCCTAGAAGATGGTAGAGGAAGGGAGTACATGAGAGATACAAGCCCCCTTGGGTGTAAGAAGAGGGACCCATGGAGAGCATACAGGGTTCTGTGAGAGATCATGGATACCATTATGAGGGCAATTTTATGGGAAAGGGGAGAAGGGCTAGGGATTTGAGGGGTGGGTGTGTACAGGGAAAAATGAAGGTAAGGGTAGGGTGGTAGGGATTGTCCAGGGCTTAGAGGAGGTAATTAGGGAGGGACATGGCAGAAGCAGTTAGGTGCAAGGCAATTATTGAGGGCAGAGCAGATGGAGTAGGCAGAGAATGAGTGCTGGATGTGGGGGGGGTCCAAATTTTGGGGAGGCAGTGAGAGTAGCTAGATTGGCCAATTTGGGTGGATCTGTGGGGGACAACCAGGGTATGGGAGTCGGCTGATCTAAGGGAATGTAAGGTTGGGGGGGGGATTTTATAAAGGAGGAGGAGAGGTAGGAAGTGAGCTCAGCCAACCAGTGCTTGGAGGTGAATTTAGCACAGTGGGAGAGTCATAAAAGAGGGGAAGGATAGGGCATGATAAAGATTGCAGTTATGAGTGCAAGAGGGGCATCCAGGGCAAAGCGGCAGAAGGAATTGAAGAGGGTGTCCAGTCTGACCAGGAAGAACTTAGTGGCAGCACCATGGACCACATCACAGTAGTTGAAAATAGGCAGTATCATCTTCTGAACAAGTTCATGCCTAGCCATAGGAGGGATGCAACTATGGTTCCTGAACAGGGCACCAAGCTTGGGGTGCAGTTTATTCTGGATGGCGTCAATATGTCTAGATAAGTTTAGGTGTTGGTCCAACCAAACACCTAAGTACCTGAACGAGAATGTGTTCTCAAGTAAAGTCCCCTCAAGGGTGTGAAAAGTGGGTAGGGAGGGAAGCCTAGAAAGTCTCTGCCTTGTGCCAAAGGTCATGGAGACCATCTTCTTGGCGTTGAGGAAAAGTTTATTGTTAACAAACCAAAGGTGAACCTTGTTGAAGTCTTGCTGTAAGCTGGTTGTAGCCTCATCAAGACAGGAGCCAGATGCATACAGGACTGTATCATTGGCATACATATGTATAGTGGAGGAGGGAACAAATGGAGGGAAGATCATTTAAGAAGATGGAAAATAGGAGGGGCCCTAATACAGAGCCCTGGGGGATTCCAGTGCTAATCGGGAGGAGAGGGGAAGTGGCATTCAAGATCTTAACTGATTGAATTCTACCAATAAGGTAGGCCTTGAACCAGTTTGTGATGGAGAGAGATAGGCCAGCTGCTGGAAGAGAGTTGAGGAGGAGGGAGTGAGAGATGGTGTCAAAGGCCTTGGCCAGGTCAACAAGAATGGCAGAGGTAATTTGCCCATTGTCCATCCCAGTTAGGATAGAGTCTGTGAGTTGTAGGAGAGAGGTGGTGGTTGAGTGTTTTTTCCTGAAACCAGACTGGAAAGGAGTGAAAAAGGAGGTGTCAGATAGAAAAGAGGTGAGTTGGGAGAAGACAATGTGTTTTTGAAGCTTGGCAAGGGTAGGGAGGAGTGAAATGGGGTGATAGTTGCCAGGGGATGAGGGGTCACCCCCTTTGGGTAGAGGGAAGGCCACAGCATGTTTCTATGAAGAGGGGACAGAGGCAGTAGAGAATGAGAGATTTAGGATTATGGAGAGGAGAGAGGCAATGGCTGTAGTGGAGAGGAAGAGGAGTTTTGGGTGAAGACCATCAGGGGAGGCATCATTAGAGGGGTTGATGGTGAGGAGGGCACTTATGGCATCATTTGGGGTTACAGTACTGAAAGACAAGGGAAGGTGAGAGAGTGGTGGAGGGGTGGAGAGGGGGATGGGTAGGGGGAAGGATTTCAATAGCTCAGTAGCACAGGAAGTATAGTAGGAGTTAAATTCTGCAGCTACAGCTGGTGGGTTGGACACTAGTGAGCTATTTACTTTAAGTATTGGAGGCGGTGGACTACACTGAAAAAATGTGTAAAAGCAGTACCCCACCAAAAATGAAATACTGTAGCTGCCCTATCCTGCTAGTGACACTCACACTCTATGTATGTGCATAACTGTTATAACAACTACGTATGTGTGTGTGTGTGTGTGTGTGTGTGTGTGTGTTGTGTGCATTTTTAAGGGGGGTGTATATCCAAAACCAAAAACACTATTTACTGCATTACCTTGATGTTTATACTTTTGTTTGTTCTACTACTATGGTGTAAATGTGGGACTTTCACATTATGTATTATTTATTTATTTAAAATGTTACACCAGGAAAGACATACAGAGCTGAAAAATAGCTCATTTTCAGATGCATCATGGGAAAAAGGGGAAGAGAGATGTAAGAACACCATAGAACAATAACTTACACAATAAAACATCATACAGAGATATTAATTAAATAGTACAAAACGAACATGAATAAGGTTTTTCAGACAGGTAAAATTATAGGAAAACATATTACAAGTACATGACAGGGAATCTGTCCCATGGGTACAAGCAGTTGTACTTGTCAACGGTGAGGTCACCAGGGGATAGGGGGCTGAAAGAAGGAGCGTAGATGGGGAGGGGGTGGAGAACGGAAAATGCAGACAAGTGGGGGAGGATGAAGAGCGGGAGGGAGGGATGGTTGGTGAGGTGGATGAAAGGGCAAGAAGGAGGAGAAAGAGGGTACATTTAGGAGCGAGAAAGGGCTAAGGGGGGATTGGGGAAGGGGAAGGGAAAGGAAAAAATATTTTCCTTCTCTTCCCTTCTTTTCCTTTCTATTTTTCCCTTTCCCTTCCCCACCCCTGTCCTCAAGACCCCTTTCCTTCCCAATTCCCCATATTTCTCTTTTTGTTCTGCTATCCTCTTTTCTCCTCCTTCTCTTCACATTCTTTTCTTCCTCTCTTTCTACCTCTCTTCTAGTCCTAGAATTTTGTCCTTCCAATAAAAGCTGTCACACATATTTAATTATTTACCTTTGACAATGAAAGAATGAATTTTGTGTTCCCAACAAGCAATTAAGGGCTTATGCACAATATTTTAGGACCTTTTTTGGTCTCTTGTAAAGTAATAACCTTTGAAATAAGTAAAACACACAAAAAATGTTTGCCCGATAAATTCCACATTTTCTTAGCTGTTAAATGCTATCTTGCTCATTAGATCATTAATTTAAGATTTTGTAAGTTTTATGTTTCTGTGATGCTCTTTGTAAGTCAGCTTTTAGACAGCATGTAACAAGTAAATTATTCCTTTAGCTAAAATGGTATGTTTTAGAGGGTTTACAGAATAGACATGAAAAGTATATGAAAAAGTATATGAATGAGCTCCTGAATATTTATAAAACAAATAAATGGTAGTAGCAATTTTAATTGGTGTTTGGTTTACACTCTGATTGACTGTTATGCACTTTAAAATGTAGATATTTACTTGTATATGAAAAACACTGTGTCACTTTAAATAATGGTCAGGTGATGATAGCCGTTTAAAAAAGGTGTATGCACTGATTGATTTCATCTTCGTAAAAGCAAATGACTTGGTGAAACGTTAGATGTTTTGTTACTGTGGGCTTCTGAGCTTCTGAGAATTATTTATGTATTTCATGCAGTGAGAAAATGAAAATATTGCATATTTTTCTACAACTGAACTGTGGACAGCATCCTTGTGTGTATGGTGTGCCACCATGACTGCTTAGTTACAAGATTTTTTGGTTGTCACAAAGAACACAGTGGGTCTAGTGTGGCTCTGTTCTTGCCATCTGAAAAGGAGCTGTTACTAACTCAGTGGCTCAGTGTGTCTTTCCTCATAAAACCTTTGAAATAAATAGATCTCTCATCACATTAATGCATTAGCAGCCATTGTGGCTCTGACCAGAGTTTGTTCCTTTAGCTACCTCTGCAGTTGAGCTATATGCCATTTCAGTCACTGCCTTTTTAAATGTTACCCATTTTTCTTCCATTCCTCTACCTTAACTATAACTTCCATGCTTTTTTGTTTCCCTCATTTTACTAAAGTTAGCTTAATGTCCCATACTTATGCAGCTTTTTGCCCTTTGACTGTCCCCACCTGGACATCCAATACCATTATCCTGTGATTGCTGGGATCGAGTGGTTCCAAGACTGCTATATTCTGAATCCTCTCACTGTTGGTGAGCACCAAATCTAGCAGGGCCTCACCTCCTGTCATGTTGGGCCCTGAAAGGATTGCTTCAGGAATGCCTCTTGGCAGGAATCCAGCAGAACCTGATTTCTAGTGCTAGCAGCAATTGTAACTTTCCAGTCAACAGCTGGAATATTGAAATACCTTTTTACCATCACTTCCCCTCAGGCTGCCCTCTTAAGTGTCACTCCCAATTCCCTCTGTGTCACTTGCTTCTGACCAGCCAGTCTGTAGAACTGTTCAGGTTCCACGTGCCAGGATTGTTTGTATTACTGTTCCCTCGTACATTTTCACATTCTCAATAAAGCCGCCAAAGCCACCTTTTAACTGCATACTTACTTGTCAACCTCACAGTTGGAGTGCTTTCTTTTTCTATATTTGCTTTGCAGTTGGTCTGTAAACCACCTTGATCCAGATTAGTTTCCCTGTCCCTGTTGCCGCCAGTACACACACACAGGATGTTCAATTCACCCAATCCCCCATGGCTATATATTTATGTTGCTTCAATCCCCTCTTTAACATAAAAAGCTACACCACCACCCCTGTCATTTGCCCTGTCCTTGCTGAATAGCATGTGTCTGGATATGCTCAGGTCTCAGTAATGGTTTAGGGTTTCCCACATCTCTGTTACCAACACCAGGTCATGTGTCCCCTCCATGACCAGTGCCTAATGTTTTGGCATTTTGTTGCTAAGACTCCTTGCATTGGCACATTATTTCCCAATATTTCCCCATCCCCTTTTTCCTTTTCCCTAAGTTTACTAGATCCTGCTGAGTTTATCAGTGAGTGGAGGGCAGCAAGGTACCCCCACCCTTGATTATGACATTGCGTGTGTGCCTCACCACTCTGACCCCTCCCCACTTACTAGTTAAACTAGCTATGAGTTGTACTTACTTTTATCCCAGCACTCTCCTGCCCTCTTCGTTGGGATGGAAGCCATCCCTTTTAAACTAACTTTAACCCCTCCAAGATAGGCCATAGTCCCCCGGGAACTGAAATCCCTCCTCCCTGCACCAACCCTTTATCCATGTGTTGAACTGGAATACTTGGAACTGTTTCCCTTGGTTAGGTAGGGCTGCAATAACACCACTGAGAAGGTTAGTGATCCTTTTCTCTGCTTTGCAACTTTTTCCAGAGCACAGAAGTCTGCCTTGTCTTGCTCCATGCTTGGTTTGCCCTAGATCATTCATGCACACATGCACAATCAGATATTGCCTCCCTGCCCCCTTTCCATGAGTTCTACCACCATGGCTATTAGGTTGTCCACTGTCACCCCAGGATGACAGCAGACCACATCTTCACCATTGGGCCAGACCCAGTTCCCTTCCTATGCCCCTCACCACAGAGTCCCCCGCTATGTTTACCTTCCTTTTTCTCCCTCTGGGGATTGACTTGCCCTTGGTCTGCTCTCTGGCAGAGCAGTTCAACCCTAAGTTGTTCAATGGAACTCCTAGACTTCTGCGGCATGTTCATTTTTCTTCTGCAGCAGAAATAGTTTACTTCTATAACTCTTTACTGGTCAACCATTAGCTAACATTGCAAGCGGTCTCATTGTGATATACTGAGTACAGGGGAAGAGCTTCAGGACAGATGACAAGACCGGAAGTGAGCCTGGAATTGTGGAAAACTAGTATTTATAAATGGAAAGAATGACAAATTGATGATTTTTTTCAGTACAACTGAAGCTCTACAGTGGGTCCCAGGTCTACAGAGAGTTTTGCAGCCACAGAAATGCAGAATTCCGAGGATGCTGGCTATGCACTATATAATATGTATTCTTTATTTACTTAATCCTGCTTCCTCGTTCACTTCCAGTATGTCGTTGCATAGCCTGTTGGAGTGATGCACAGTTGCTGTAACATCTGCAGTAGATAACACTACCCAGATGTGGACATTTTGTGCAGACTAATGTGGAATCTGACATCAGCATACTAGGAAGGTAGATGGTTAGAGAAACACATGGTATAGGGGATTCTCTTCTTGTAGAATTTGTTTTGCTATTGGCCCACAAGTACAATGGTAGTACTGCCACTTGTGGGCCTGGCAACCCAAGTTTGGGAATGAGCTTGGGGTATCAGAGGGTTAGCTGGGGATGAGCACTGAGCATCCATAACACTGCTGTCTTCCTACGGGAGGGAGGGTGGTGGCACCCGGCACAAACCTGGCCCCTAGTGGAGGCTGGGAATCAGGCAACCCAGGACCACTGACTGGGAAAGGAGAAGCAGCAGCCATAGATGCATCATGCACAGAAGTGGGTGATGCATCACGATAGCATTTTACACATGCTGCACCACAATGGAAAAAGGCAGAGCTGCTCCGGCTGGCTGGATGAATCCAGCTACCTGTAGGCCCTGCACCCAATGAATCAGGTGCCACTACCAACCTGATCACTGACACAGCGGGGGTTAGGTAACCCTGTTAACCCCAGCAGAGGGGCAAATCCTGGAGAGAACAAGTGGTGGGGTCAGGCTAGTCACCTGAGCTCTGGCTGGCTGGATGAATCCGGCTGCCTGTAGGCCCTGCACCCAATGACTCAGGTGCCACCACCAAACCGATCATTGATACAGTGGGGGTTAGGTAACCCTGTTAACCCCTGGTAGGGGGGCAAACCCTGGAAAACAAGTGGTGGGGTAAATCCTTGAGGGAGTTGGGGTGATAGGGCCGGGGTGGCTAGCGTGATGGGGCTTGTCAGAAAAGAGGGATATACAGAGAAAGGAAAAAAAAGAGGATTAGATTTACTGGACTACAGGATGTCCCAAATGTAGTGTATTGGGCTACAAGGTGGCCCAACCAGGTTTGCACACCTGCAGGAAGGAAGCATTGCCCACAGCAGCACTCTTTATCCATGGGATTTGGGACAATGCTGTCTTGCTCCTTGGTTGTAGACCATTCTGCCTCAGGTACAGTAGGTGGCCCTGCCATGGGGAGGGGTAAGCTATGGAGTGCACAGGTGCAGAAATGGGGTATAGTTAGGAGGGATGGGGGAAGAGAAATAAAAAAAAAGGAATTAGTTCTGCTCACTTTACAGTACTCATTGCTCTCAAACCTGAATACATCCCCAAGAAGACTTCCTGAAGTAACAGATCAGATATCCATGGATGCATGGCATGCTCGTCAGGTAAGTATCTGTAACTCAACATCTGTTACGATATTCCAGGGGACTTCTGATATTCAAGGTATGTATGACTTGAAAGGGAGCAGCTGCAAGGCAGTTCCCCATGGCTGGTGTTTCCCTGTGCTTTCCTGTATTCTGCTGCTAGTCACCTGAGCTGCCACACAGTGAAAGCTGTTGGTAGAGGCTAGGACTGAAAACACAGGCTTAATTCCCATTTGTCACTGCCTAACCTGTCAGTACTTGGCTTGCTCATTGGTTTGATGTGTAGCTGCTCACTAAAACCACTACCATGGGGGGGGGCAGTGTGTTCCTAGTGGAACTGAGATAACTGCAAGATTCCCCTTAGCTACTCTCCATCACTATCAGTGATAGAGCTAGCTATGCATTCTGATGCCTGGTCATATTTTCTATGTTTTATTTCCCTTTTGATAGCAATAACTCTACATGAGAATCCACCCCCCCCCCAGTGGTGTAATAGAGGTGCTAGAATGTGTTACACAGACAGATGAAACAGGATTTAGACTGCTGGCTAGCCAGATGTTGAGGTTCTATTTGTAGTGTACAAGTGTCTGACCTCTGCCTTTGACACTGATGTTGTAGTTTTGACTCTGATTATTACACATTCAGATCACATGACCATGGCAGTGCCAAGGGAGCATTGGTGTGGCAGTAGGCAAGGGGGACTGGAAATTGTGACTCTGCCATGCTATTGGGAGCTAAGCACAATCACAAGGGAGGACCTATTACTGAAAATATCACAACAAGCAAAACAGACCGAGGCTTCAGTTGGAGCATTCCATAATTGGTGATGGGAATCTATAGCTTAAGAATAGAAATGGCTTAAACCTATCTGTATAATACCAAAGATTGTTTCTTTATTATAAACAGTTGCATAGCAGATCACTACCATTAAAATTAATTTGTTTTATTATGTATTCATTTTTTTAAACATGAGTACTGCAGGCAGCAAATAAAGTCAAATGACTGCCATTCTTTGCTAGGAAGAGGAAAGAGCAGTTGGTAAATAAGAAGTCCTAAACTGAATGTGGGAAAAAGGGCCACAGTGGCCCAGCGGCATGATGGCCGTGTAGGAGACTTAAGTTTAAGTATGACCTTGGATCTCTCAGTCCCTGGGCCAGCAGAGAACAGAAATACCATGGCAGTGATGCATTCATATTCCACAGGAAGGCCATGGTTTGCCTGACTGAAGAGCACCCCCTGCAGCTTGGATATACAATTTCCATGGGAGATTCTGCCTAAACAGCACCCCCATAGCCTGTACATGATGTGACCTAGCATTGGTATCAGGGGACATGGGTGACCTATGAATCTCACAGGTAAGGTGCAAATCTAGCAGAGGTGGAAAGTGTGACACTGGGCACATGGGGAGATTATTTTTGATTATCTTAATACCCACTGGACACTAGAGTTGCCCTCATCCACCTTTGTTGACCTCCCAGTAAGGTTCTTAGCATATCTGCCACTTATTCTCCCAACGTAACCATGGCATCCCCCTTGCGGTGTGGTCTACGGAGAGATCATTCTCCTGAGGAAGTCTTGCCTGCAAGGAGGTGAGCAATCAACGTGGCAGGGCCAGAGAGCTCCAGGTGTCAAGCTTACCTGTAAAAGGTTCTGAAAGATTCTGATAAGCCATGAGAAGTTTTGATAGTTACCAAGCCTTGCCAGAATTTTCATATTCTTTCATTTATTTATTTTTATGGTTTGAAAGGAAATGATAGTACTGTAAACACATCTTAGAGTTGCACTAAATATAGTCAGTTTCATTTAGCTAAGAAGTGCCCCTTCTGCAACACCTCTGTGGTCATGATGTAAGCAATACAACCTGACAGGGTGTGGGGGTATTAGTGGGTACTCGCATGCCTAGGGGTGTGATGAGACCTAACATCGCAGGCAGGGGGCTTTACTAACCTTGGAAATGCTGGTATCCACCAATACCCCACACCCTGAAGGGATCTATTGTGTGCAGAAAATGGTTTGGGCAAATTAAACAAAAAAAACTCTTAAAAGGAAAAAAAGGACATTAAAATGCAACAAAATATTCCTTAGAAAATGTAGATAGTCCCTCCACAAATAATTCCTACCTGTCCATCAGTTGCCTTTCTACATAAAGTAGTAGAAGTCTTTTTTGTTTACCATGGAACATAAGAATTCAATATACTGCAATATTCCTCTAATACAATGCTCACTCTATCTCCCCAAAAGCATGGAATATTAACATGGAATGCATGAATTTAAAATTCTGTGTAATTCCACTGGTGTACGCTCACACAGACAGCATATACAGCCAGAGGCTTAATTTTATCTGGGGCAGGGTTAGCAGCAGAGACTGCTTAGTCAAGCTGGTTAGACTATGAGGTGGATTTTCCATTATCATCAGTTCAATGTGTGGCAAATAGCTTAGTGCCCAGCGGAGAGGGTGAGACCGGAGTGCCGGAGAAGGAGGAGGAAGCAGGGGAGGACGGAGGGCGCTGCCGAAACACTTGAAACAGAGCGGGAGGCGGCCTAGAGCTTAAGTAAGGAACAGGGGAGGAGCTATTTCCCCCCATTGAACAACATGCTAAAGCTTTTCCATTCAATGTGTGGCAAATAGCTTAGTGCTTGTGTATATTTATGAGCTGACTGGAATATGCTTGTTTATAACATGAGCTTTGGTGCTTCTCCACATCCCACCCTGAATAGGATAGTGGGTAGGTGTAGACTTAAGGCCCAAAAAGAAGTAGCGAGTGACTACCTCCTCCAACTCCGGAGAGTGTGATCAGTAGCATGCAGGACAGGAAAACCCTCCTTAGGGGGAAACCTCCAAGGACCAATGGCTACTGACCTGCCCGTTCTCTGGGCATACTAAGAGGAGAA
Organism: Neoceratodus forsteri; assembly: GCA_016271365.2. Taxonomy (NCBI): domain Eukaryota; kingdom Metazoa; phylum Chordata; order Ceratodontiformes; family Ceratodontidae; genus Neoceratodus; species Neoceratodus forsteri. Next base: position 33,175,497 of record JADMNL010000023.1, read on the forward strand.
TAATCCTAAATGGCACTTAGGTTTAGGTATGGTTATGTCCAAGAGTTCTGTCCAATGATGCAGGTCGAAGAGTCTTGTGTCAGCACAATGAGCAGGAAGTCAGTGTTGCAGACGAAAGTTCGAGCAGATGGAATATCCAACTGAAATGATGACCGGATGCTGTGACAAGGGTTAATCCGAGTTTGAGATAGATGATTGCTGTAGATCCATAGCATGGCCTTAGGATACTAGATAGAGCCGCATAGTGGGACTGGTTGTTGAGATGGCTGTAACCTGAAGCAGTTTCATCTTCATTGTATTATGAGCTTAATCTGACATAGGAAGGTGATAGTCTTTGTCGGAATGGTGGGAGCCCATGTGGTCCTCCATTGTAGTCACCTGGAATAATGCAAGACACTAAGGAAGAGAGGCGATGTGGCAAATTGACATGAGATGCAAGAAGCATATGGAAATGGGATGGCAGGACCCCACGTGGTCGCCCATAGCCACGGAAATGATAGGTGTTGGACTGTGATAATGATAGTAGGCTCAGAGATAGGCTAGCTGGGGAATGAATTCCCATAGAATCCAGATGAAGGAAGAGTTCTGTGTGAGCGACTGAAAGTCTCGGTGGTCAATACTGAGAAAGTAGACCATGAGGGTCTGCAATAATGCAAGATGAAGTCCGTTGTAATAGAAGATTGACATCCTGAAAAGGAGCACTATGAACTGGTGGGATGGATAGACTCTGTGAGGTTCATGAATGCCATAGAATGATGCTTTTGAGGAGAAGGGGTGAAGACTCACCATCACTGGCAAAGTGACAGATGCAGATCGAGGAAGGAGAGCCCAACGAAGGCGCATTGAGCATATAGCGGAAGGTACCTGCATGGTTGAAATGCTGAGTAACAGAGTCTGATAAGTCCATCATCATTCTCCTATTGCTTAGTTGAGGGTAAAATGAGGGCCACAGTAATTGGATGGAAGATAAGGAATAAGAGGAGGATGTCAAAGGGCATGTAGAAGAAGGGATGGCGGAACCCCATGTGGTCTGCCATCGCCGTATGCTTGAGAGGGGATGCTTGAGATGGCGAGACCCCACATGGTTCACCATTGCCATGGAATGGAGTACAGTATGTGCAGGATGGCAGGACCCTACGTGGTCCGCCATCATCGTAGAATAGGCTGGTTAAGGTGCGGATGCAGGACTGTCACAGTCTGTTGTCACGGTAATAGTATGGTTCCAAGTTAGGAGGACAAGACCTGAAGGAAACCATTATGCTGATAAGGGGAACTGAATGGAACCATGAGTTGAATCCATTGACTGGACATTGAGTGGATTGTGGAACTCCCGATGTCCATCATGGAATAGCGCCTATGCATGTAAGTGATAGTGCATGATAGGGATGGTGGGACCCCATGTGGTCCGCCATCGCCTTATCCAAGGAATGCAATTCCTTCCATCAAATAGTGCATGATAGAGATGGTAGGACCCCACGTGATCTGCCATTGCCATATCACTCAACAGTACGAGATTGGGAAGGTGAGATCCCATGTGGTCCACCTTCACCATGGAAGGGGTGCCAGATTCGAAGAGTCCACCTGAAGTTAAATTGCCATCATGCCTTAAGTAAATGCCTACTTCGTTGCCAGTGATGGATGGTCTGAGAGTAGAAGCAGTAGCGCTATGCGAGGGCCGCTTGGTGGGGCATGGCAGTATGGGATGGGAACACACTAGGCAGGCATAGCCGAAGAAATCCATGTTGTTTGAACTGCTGCAGTGAGAAATTGAATAAATGGTGGAAGTGTGGTCACATGATCCTGGACAAATAGGAAATGCTAGAGCTGCTAATAGGGTAGGCATATTCCTGGATGACAATGCAGACTCAGTAGTGCTATGACTAGCATGAATAATGATATGTGTGGACAACCCCATGAAGTGTCACACTGCTAAGAGGTGGGGAAAGAATACTGAGAATGATGGCCCCTGCGGTCTGATAGTGGGTATTAAACATAACCCATGTAGGGGGACTCATTCAAGTACATACTAGGGAGAGGGACATGAAGACTGGAAGAAATGGAGAAGGGCATGAGGGGAGGCCATGATTTTGGACCAAAGACGTTGCAAGGCAGAAATGAGGAGGCATGACTGAGGTAGCCCAGATAGAAGCACTGTGTACCTTAATGTCTTCTTGATGAAGGGAATAATAAGTAAGCAAAACTATAAGATCTGTACTTAGGATACCACTGTGAATAGCTTCAGCTTAATAGCCTCTGTTTATTCTGGTTTTAAAATTCATAAACTTGAGACAGAGGTGCATTATTGTGCAAGGGCCTCAGCACACCGAAAACAAAAGGCAGCTGAAAAATTACCCCTGAATTAAGTGTGCATCCATTCATCAGACTGAGTAGCTGGAATGATTTAAGGTGAATGAATAAAACTTAAATTGAGGCTGCAGGACTATATAGTATGCAGTTTCTAACCTGTAGTTGTTCTTTCCGAATGTTGTTGATGCTGTAAAGTCAGTTATATTGGACTCCCAGGAATTCAAAACTGTATCCTGTTGTTGAGGAAGGTAATGGTTAGCACTGTCCCAATCCCTGAGCAAGTACCCCAAAATGTGAATGCAACAAATTTTTTAAAATAGTCACAGTATGGAGTTCCTAAAGAGCGGTTAGCCACTGCAGTGTGTCAAGAACGGTAAGAGAGCAGTAGAGCAGGAAAGGAGTCCCCCCAGCACAAAGGGCTGTAAAAACAGCAGTGAACCATGCATCAGGAAGATTTGCGGGAGGCTATTTGGATGCTGTCGGAGCAGGCAATATGCTGGCGGGTCCACAGCATAGGGTAGCGAGCCAGGAGGAAACAATAGCCATGGATCAAAAGCAGGTAGCCTGAGGAAAGCTGAGTGGCTGGAGGAAAACAAAGGACTAGGGGAGCAGAACCTGAGCAAGGAGATGCGAGCCCAAGCGTGGAAGTGGTGGGAGAACTGTAGCTCGGTAGTGTGGCGGCTGACCGGGAAGAAAAGGCTCAAAAGGAAAACAGAAAAGGTACTGGAAGCAGGCGGGGAAGAGGAATGAGGAATGCACAATGAGGGGCAAGCACACGAGGAGGGGGGGCCGAATGGCAGCAGGAAAAACAAAAACAGAAACAGGCAAGCTGGACAGGCAGGAGGGAGAAAGAGACACAGTCTAACAGCAAGGACGAGGGGAAAGCTATCAAAACAAGAAGCAGGGAGGAAGCCCACAGCCAGCCAGCCATGTAGCTGGGCTGCCAAAATGCTTGAAGCAGAGCAGGAGGCAGCCTAGAGCTTAAGTAAGGAATGGGAGAGTAGCTATTTCCCCCATTGAACAACAGGCTAAAGCCTTTCCAAGAAAAAACAGAAATAAAAATCTGAATAGTGCTTGATTTTTTTTTAATTTATTTACGCATATAAGAAAGGGATCATGAGTAGAAAGAACATTCTATTACCTATGTGTTGTTTTAATTTAAGGGAGTTTTATTTTTAGGGCCTAGTTGAACTTTTTTATATAAGAGTAAAGGTGGCAGCCATGTTTGTGATGGAAAGTAAGAATGAGTGAAATTGCTCATGAATTCTGTATGTGATTTTCCAGAACACATTTAACCTTTTTCTTTACAAGGGGCTATTGGCACATAAACATATGGCAGTGGAATAGTCACAGTCAATCAGAATGCAATATTTAACTGGTCTATTTTTTATGACCACTTACTAGGGCCAGGCATTTGGCTGGGCCAAACATTTGGACCAGTCGGATTAGGCAGTGATTGGAATAAAACCTCCAAACTGTGTTTCATTGCCAGAACCCAAAAAGTCTCCAACCTGAAATTAGCCCTGGCAGCAGTTGATGATCATCAATTTCAGTAGGAGCAAAAGACGTGCTACAGCAGCAATAGTGTTGCTGTGAGGCAGGGGCAGGTGAACAGATCTCAGCGGCCGGCCAGAGGGTGAAGTAACGGAATGCCAGTCACTGAGAGTGACAGCACAGTGGTAGGCAGCAGGGAGTGTGAGGATGTACCTGAAGGGAGGTCCATCCTCCACTCCTGTTGTGAGTGTGTGCTTCGGACTCCCTCCTCCAACATCGGTTTCTTAATTTCGTGTCTCACCCTCATCTCTTTCAGTGATTCTTTTCTCCTCTGTCTTCAGTCCTCCAGATACTCCTCTCATGCACAAATCAAGCCTGCCTGACAATCAGGGTAATCATGTGACTACATGAGTGCCAGATCAGTCAGGCATGCTGTCTGAATGCTCACTCTGACCCTACTACTGTTAGGTCTTCTCTGACTGGATCAGACAGGATGACCTTCAGTGGGTTTATAAACCCCTCACGTTAGTGCAGCAGGGTCAGAGATGATTTGTGGCATAGCAAGGAGATAAGATAAAATTAGGCAGCTTTTCAGGGCAGGCAGGGGGATAGGGGCATGATTAAGCCTTGCAACATACACAGCATATATATTTTCATCTCTTGAACATGAGTATAGAGGAAAAACCAGCAGCAGCAAAAGTACAGTTCTTGGGGGTGGGGTGGGGGTTGGGGCTGGCAGGTTTGCCTTCCCAGAGGTAATATATAGTGATCAAGGCCTGGTGGTGGCATTGGTGGAGGAAGCCTGTTGTGAAAGTAGGAGGGGAATAGGCCAGCCATAGTAGGTTTTTGCCTCTGATCCTGTCAGTCTCAGCACTGCAGCAGCACAGCTCATTCTCGTGATTGCTGACCACTTTCATTTTCTCAGGCTCTCTTGCCATCATCATAATTTTGGCACCATCATCAACACTGCCATGGGGAGTACTACTAACGAGTGGAGTAGGTCTGGGTGTGATGGAACAGTGAAGGAGGTAAGTGTTTTGGGTTTGCCACCCAATTTGTATCCTCTTGGTATGGTATCCTCCCCCACTCATTGTGAAGCTTCTTGTTACATTACTTGTTCACTGCTTTTCATGCACTTCAACAGCATATTTTTTTTTTTAGTTGTTTAACCAGGTATAGCACACTAAGCTGGAAGCTTTTTTACAGGAGCGACCTGGGAGCACAAGGAGGTTAAGTGACTTGCTCAGGGTCACACAGTATGCAAGTGGAAGCTGTGGGATTCAAACCCAGGTCTGGTCTGCTGGATGTCACCAGATTTGCAGCTCAGAGCCTTAGCCCACTGTGCTATACTGCCTATTTTAGTAATATGTGGGCAGCCATTTTAAAACAAATGTGTTTTGACCCTCAAAACCCTTCATTTAATTTTGGGCCAAATCGGACCAATTCAGGTTTTGCACTGGCCGGCTCAAAAATGACCTATCGGGTCAAATTTGTCAACTCGCACAGCCCTACCACTTACTACAGACCTGGCTTACTGGATCCTTCTTGCAACCCCCACACCAACATTTTTTCTAGGTTTTTATCACCAATTACAGCCTTCCTTCAGGATAAAGATCTGTTGAGGGTGTACATTAAGCTCCTAAACAAACATTTTTTTAAATTGTTAGAACTCTTTCAGAAATTGAAAAATGTTTTCATAAGGTTCTTTTACATGAAATGGCAGAGGTTCTGGGAAGTTCAGAAGTTATCTGAACAGGTTCTCCCATTCTTAATCATGTTGCCATGCTCTGGCTGTTTCCTGTTAGTTTTTTTTTTTGTTTTTTTTTAAAGAAAAGTTTATTTCTTTTCAAACACCAAAAAGACATACAAAGATGAAACATACCCGGGTAACTGGGAGCACAACCCCAAACTGGCTGCGCAAACTATATACATCCCCTATTTACACACACACTGGAATGCCACCCCATCCTAGACCATCCCATCACAAGGAAGCTATCAAATGCCATTGTTAGTTGAAACATCTCCTTCTCTTTTACTCATGCTTCCCCAATATGCCACTCACAGCGTTTTAACATCCCAAGATCCCAATTGACCCAGCCTTCCCGGGCGGTTATCCAGTGTGTCCCCTGAAAGAGAGAGAGTCCCGCTCCAGTGAAACCCCACCGACCTCAAGTGTTCATCCCTTGCGAAACATATACCCTGTTCGAACCAATTTTAAACGCCAGCACTAGTTAATGTTTAAAACTACCCATGCTATAGGGGATCTTCATAGATAAAAAGGAAGATCCTAATACCCACGGTACCAATCCCTTAGTACAACAACGGTTCTAACGTGCATCCATCTGCTAGCCATTGTCCGACAGACAGATCTGTGTACTATAACTTGTGTCCTGCTGCGAGTAGGCTGTGTCTACAATTGCCCACCTTTTAATGTAAACCTCCTGTCTTCCCTCAGACAATAGGTGTTTTTTGATCTTAGCCAAGGCCCCCAGCAAGTCCTTCACCCATTGTTCATATGGGTAGACCTGAGCCATCTTTCCAGTGTTTCTGACCAGCTGCCTTGACTATTGACCCCATTAAGGCAAGGTGGAATCTTGGTGTGACCCCTTAACCAGGGAGTAGTCACCTAGCACACAAACTTCTGGGGTTAAATAACCCAAGTAGTCTAAACTGGGGTCCAAGCCCTGTCTAATCTCGTTCCATAAAGGAGAAATTTTATCACAACTCACATAATATGAAACAGATCTCCTGTTACTGTCCCACACCGAAAGCAGAGATCTGTCTGTCTCCAAGCCCCTAGAACATAGCTTAGCAGGTATAATAAATGTTATGAACCACAAAAACTGTATGTTTCTATGTTTAGGGATTACATTGTATCTGATAGCTTTCCAAATGCTGTCCCACCTTAACCAGGAAGCCAGCACCTTATCCCAATAAGAGACAGAGGTGAGGGCACTAAAACATCGGGAATTCAAGAGAAGTTTGTACACTCGAGAAAGTGGACTAGTTCTATGAGAAGCCTCCTTCAGACTTCCCCATGAGAGAAAGCTATCTGTAAAGTCCCCCTTTCCCTCCCGGACTCCTGCAATCACTTGCTTGAGCTGTAACCTTTGGAAAAAGGACAGGCCATCACATTGTGGTGGCAAAAGTATTTTCCCCCCCTGTTGCATGTCCCTCAGACTAAGACCCTTCAGATATACAGCCCACCTCTGTCCAAGCACCTGACCTCCTATAGTCAAATTATGGTTACCCAAGATGGGCTGATCCCTTGATTTCACCTGGCATCCTTTTTGAGCTGGGGTGAGAAACGACCACCAAGCCTCCAGGGTTTTCCTGATTGGATTCCCCACCCCTACCTTGCCCAAACCTTTTTTGGGCCCAACATACAATAAGGAGTCGGGGGAGTAGCTCATACCCCTCAACAATTTCCTCTCAATTTGTAACCAGGCAGGTAAGTATTCTCCCTCACCCAAATCTACCGCCCATTGGGCCATCAAGCCCAACTGACCCGCCACATAGTAAGCCTGGAGGTCAGGCAATCTAATACCTCCCTTCTCATAAGGCCTACACAATACCTTATATTTAATCCTGGTAGGTTTGCCACTCCATAGGAAACCAATCATCATTTTCCTAATTAGCTTAAACCACTTAACAGAGACAGTATATGGAGCTAGATAGATCAGATATAACAGCCTTGGCAGAACGTTCATCTTAATGATGCCTAAGCGTGCCGTAAAGTTCAAAGGTAGCTTGTTCCACCTTAAAATATCCCCTGAGATCTCCGAGATGATTCCCCCCATGTTGGCAACTGCGCCAGATACTTGGTTTGCAGTAATCCAGATTCCCAAGTACTTCAGTTTATCCTTATTCCATTGCACCCCCAAGGGCGCAAAGTCCGCTTTAAAGACATGTGGAGTCAGAGGTAGGATTTGCGTTTTAGTGAGATTCAGCTTATAGTTCGAGACCCTAGAGTACCGTTCTATTAGATCTCTAACGGTCTCATAACCGGTTGCTGGATCTCGAAGATGGAGCAATATATCATCCGCAAAGACTGAGAGTTTTAAATCTAAATCACCAATCCCAATTCTTTGAACCCCGACCTCCCTGTTAATAGATCTTAACAAAGGCTCCAGGTAAATATTGAACAATATCGGTGAAAGAGGGCACCCTTGCCGAGTTCCATTCTTAAGCTGGAATTCCCTCGATAGATAACCATTACATAAAATTCTAGCTGTGGGCGCCGCATATAAATTCTTAATACCCCTAATTAAACCCTCCTGGAACCCCATCTTCTCCATTGTAATGAACAAAAATAGGTGTGAGACCCGATCGAATGCCTTTTCAGCATCTAGGGAGATCAGGGCTAAAGGAAGCTGAGAGTCAGGGGCGAAATTTATAATATGATGTATTTTCCTGAGCGCATCTTTTGCTCCTCTTCCTGGCATGAAACCTACCTGTTCTGACTAATTAAACTCGAGCTACAGTTAAAATCCTGTTTGCCAAGATTTTGTAAGTATCTTAATGTCTTGGTTTATTAAGGCTATAGGCCTATAGCTTCCCATAACATCCCTAGGCTTATCTGGTTTGGGTATTAGTGTGACATATGCCTGGTATGGGTAAATGGTCGATACCATCCCGCATTATAGTATGAAAGAAATCCTTTAGTACAGGAAGTATAATCTGAATGTGCGTTTGATAAAATTTCGCCGTTAGACCATCAGGCCCTGGTGATTTACCTAGTGGAAGGGACCGAACCACCTCAATAATCTCGGAGGATTTAATGGGGACTTCCAATTCCCTAGCAAGAGTAGGGTCCACTGTCGGAAGCTGAATTCCTCCCAAGTATTTTTTTACCTCCTTTTCCCCCCCTGGAGCACTTTCTTGATAAATTTTTTCAAAAAATGAGGCAAATGCCTCGGCCATATCTTGGGGGTCTGTCACCAGCCTCCCTTCATGCGAAATCAAGTTAACTGTCCTACTGGCCTCCCACTCCTCGCTGCCAGGAGACGCCCCGGGACATCGCCCTGTAGAAGGAATTTGGCGTTAATCTTATTTAACCAAAATTCAGTCTTCCCATACAGAATCCCTGACAATTCCCTCCTTAAGCTTTTAAGTTCCATATCTATTTCTTCTGATAGCCCTTCCTGCAGCGACAAAGAACTTATTGCCCCCTCCAAAAATTCCTCTTTAGCCCTCCTAATCAGCTTCTCTCTGGCGGCTAAAGTTTTAGCTGCCATAGAATATAGAAATTTACAGGTAGGCCAAGCTGAGTCTCTTATCAGTCAGTGTGGGCAGTTGTACTCTAATAATTTCCTGAAGGGCCCCTTCTAGCTCATCCCTTCTCTCCTTCACCGAAAAAAGCCAGTCATGAAGCCTCCACCTGTAAGGCCTGGGAGGCAGGGGCTTAGGTTCCCATTGCATCTGGATCAGGGAATGGTCTGAAAGAGTTCTACCATCAGTCAAAAGCGCTCTAACCTCTCCCAATGCCTCTCTGTTTACCAAGAAGAAGTCTATCCTAGTGTGGCTCTTGTGAGCCGCCGAATAAAATGTCATTTTAGGGCCCATATTAGAAAAAAGCTTAAATGGGTCTGTCAGACCTGTTGCCTCCAGAAATTTAGCCAAGGCTGATTGGGCCTTGGACCTGGGGCCTTATATCATGAGTATCCTGTCCTCCTTATTATCTAAGATTAATTCCAGTCACCAGCCAATATCAATGAAAGTGATGGAAACGTAGCAATATTCTCTTCTATTGAGGCAAAAAATTCAGGTTCCGGAGGAGTTGGTCCATATATAGAGGCCACTACTACTGCCTTACCATGCAGGGTGTCCATCAAATAGATCCCCCTACCATCCTGCCGGGTCAGTACCTGGCTCACCTCAAAGGGGCAGGACTTATTGATTAGAATCGCGACCCCCCCAGACGCTCTCTCCCTACCCACTCCATACACCTGACCCACCCAACACTTCTTAAGACTATCTAGCTCATCTGATAATAAGTGTGTTTCCTGAAGTGCTACAATATGGGCCCCCCGTTGCTCCACGTGCCGTAGGATTGTCAGTCTTTTACGACATCCCCTCAAACCCTTAACATTCCAGGAAATTACGTTGTACAGTACCATCTAGCTAGTAGCGAACTAGATAAAAAACCAAAAATGGTGCCTTCTTGAGGCCTGCTCCCCAAGTTTCCCGGTCGAGGACTCTCTTTCTTTCCACCCCTAAACCCTCCCCGTCCCCCGGTCCCAAGACCGACCTACTACTTCCTGTTGAGTCATGAATGAACCCGTTCCCTTAACCCCCCTCAGTCCCAGCCGTTGACTTCCTTCCCCAGATACTAGCCCTTGGATCCCCCTCAAACCCAACTGAACCAGTCCCATGCAGTTAAAAAAACGGTGCCCCATATAATTCCACATATATAAGATGCCTAAAAGAAAAAAAAAAAAAGGAACCTATCTAATCATTGAATGAGGGCCTTCCCATCCCGCCTAAACAACAAAGACTCAACTAACAGCGCCTCCAACTAGAAACTCTAGTGTTCCATCATAGTACCCTCCTATAATTACTAGTGTGACCGAGCCGCCCCCTGGTCCAGTCCGTATCCGACAAAAAGTCTGATCCACCCATTCGGTGGTCTAACAGCCCATTAATCAATAAATCTTGAGCAGCCCAGTCTTTTTTTTCTTTTTTTTCCCTTTTCTTTTTCTTCCCTTTTTTTTTCTTTTCCCCTTTTTAAAAAAAAAAAAATCCCCCCATATTGAAGACCTCCTCCCCCTGACCTCGGGATCGAACCCAGGTCCTGCTGTTAAATGTCCCAGTTCAGGCCAGAGGCTAGCTTGACCTCATCATTAAAATTGAGAACCACTTTATCCCCCACAAGTCCTCCTCTTCAGAGAGGCTGGTCCTCATATACGAGACACAGTCAAGTTAGAGATTTGAAGAGATCTGGAAGATCAATGCGGAGCCCCTCCAATTCATCTTTAGCTGTTAAAAACTTATTTTCTCCAGATGACAGTCGCACCATAAGAGTAGCAGGATAAAAAGTGAAACTTTATCCCTGCTAAGTAAAGTTTCTTCTTAATATCACTGTACTCCTTCTGTTTTCTCGAATACCGAGTTAGATCCTGAAAGAACCATAATAAAGCCCGTTCCATTGCAGAGGTTTCTTTTGTCTGGCCACCTGAAGGACATGGGATTTCTCTTTATAATTGAGGAACCTCATAATTATAACTCTAGGCTGGGCCCCCGGCGGTGGGGTCTCCCATAATGCTCGATGGGCCCTTTCCAAATTATACCCTTCCCCAAAGGGCGAAGGGCCTAGCATTTTTAGTAGCAGGTCCTGAATAAAAGAGACACAATCCGGACCTTCAGCCCTCTCTGGGAGCCCCGCTAAAATAAGGTTATTCCTGCAATTCCTCGCTTCTTGGTCTTCTAACGTCTCCTCTAATTTCTTAATTTTTTTCCGGATCATCACCACCTCCTGATCCAGCGTAGAAACCTTTCTTTCCTGCGAGGAGATCCGAGCCTCTGCATCGTTCATTCTCTGGGCCAATGAGTGTAAAGCCGGTTTTACTTCCGAAAAGTCCACCACTAGACCTTGTAGCAGGGATTTAATTTCCTTGATGTCTTCAATGCTAACGCCGATGCCCACCTCTTTAGCAGGATCCTCACCCTGTTCTACGTTGACGGGCGATTGGGGCTTGGGTCGTTTGGTTGCAGGGACACGCCCTGCAAGCGGTTCCACAATGTCAGCTTCCATTCCTTAATCGAGCTCAGGCCAGGCCTGCACGGAGCTCCTCTACAATACTCGGTTTCACCCTCCTTAAAGACAGCCACAATCCCGGTTCAGCCAGGCAGGGGGAAGAACTAGTAGCACCAAACAAAGCTCGGCTCCAAAAAAAATTTAATATTGTCGCCAATACCGGGTATTTGAAACTATATTCTGCCGCTTGGGCCTCGGAGGAGTGCGGAGCGCGTCTTACCCGAGCAGGCTCATCACGTGACTCCCTGTTTCCTGTTAGTTTTGCCTTCATCCATGGGCAACACACTGCGTTCCAAGAACAAGTTCAGCAAGCGTGCTGCTGCAGAGTAGCACCTGCATCCTGTCTCCTGGCTGACCAAAATCTCTGCACGTCCACCTGTAGTCAACCAGCTGTCAGTCAAGCAGCAACACCAGCAGCAGGCACAGTGGCGCAGAGAGCTGAGGCACTATGTGCCTTACCTCTCCTCACACCAGTGACTTGGGTTTGGGAATGAGCTTGGGGGACAGGGGGTCAGCCAGCAGGGAGAAAATAGAGCATCCAATGGACTGCTTTCCTCTTCCAGGGTGGGGAAGGACACCATCTTGCTCCTTGGCTGCCACCTGGTGGAGGTCGGGTGGCAACGTCAGAGTATGAGTGGCATGGAAGGGAGGGACTGTGGGTCCACAGTGTGTGTGCACCTCCACGTGCACATGCATACGTTCCACCATGGCAAGGGGAAGGGAGAAAAACTGGAAAATGGCGGTCACAGACTATATGAAGCCTTGCTTGCCTACCCTCACCCCATGCTGTCACTGGTTCACTGACCAGCAAATCTGGATGCAGGGTCTCTGGATGGGAGGAGAATATCCCTCTCCTTCCTGGCCCTGCCATGGGGACAATCCATGGGGGATATGGGGCTTGGTGGACCAGGGAGGCAGTTGCCAGGCGGGGGGAGACAGGAACAGGGCTGAGCAGCCGCTTATGACATACCCGGCAGAAAAAATATATATGGAAAAAAGAAAAAAAAAATCTGCAACACAGTCACCTTCACCCCAGTGGACAGCATGCTCTGGGACACTCAGTTCTTCTCACTTCTGGCCTTCCAGCAACCTGCACTTGTTTCCAAACCTAGGTTACTGGCATGATGCATGGCAGCACTGTTGCACTGATATGCCAGCTCCTCAGTCTTTTTTTTTTTCCCTCATAGGTTCTCCCTCTGCCCATGTCATCACCCAGGGTATACCCTGTTAATCAGGGATATACCCTATTCAGGGATGGTTCACCATCATTCAGACAGCAGGGGATTTTGTTCCCCAATTTTCCCCCTTGTTTACTCCCCCCCCCCCGGTGTGAGCCGTGCCCATCAGCCTGGATGTAACAGCTTACTCCTGCAGCAGGAACAAGCTCCCTGATCCACCTGTAGGGGTTGCTGCATGCTTGAAACCTGCCACCAGCCCTCCCCTGTCATGGTGTGCTGCCTTCTGGCAGTTACCTGCAGCTTGGCCTGCCTCCCATGCAGCCAACAGAGTCCACTCCTGAACTCCAGTCGCCAGCATGGCAGTGCAATGTGCTGCTGCTGAGCCTTCATCATCCTCCCCACAACAAAAATGTTTTTAAATGAGACCCGAGAGGTGTGAAGCCCACTGAGCCTGGGGGGGGTGGGGTTCGATAGTACCAAACAAAGGTGTGTGTTGGGAAAAGAGAAATTATTCCTCCTCATGAGGGTTAGCAGTGAGCTGTGATCCCCAGACAGCACTTGCAGAAGGAATCACCCACCAAAATATATCATAAGAATGGGCAACCTGCTTGTGGTTCTGTTTTGAATCCCAAATGATTCTAAATGGCTCTTGTTTCTGAACCTTTTTCTGCACCCAGTACTCTGCACTCTGCATACATTTACACAGTCACCATGTGCCAATTACCTGCTACTTGTTAATTTTCATTTCCAAACCACCAGAATGTTTTGTGAAGGGGAGCATCTGATTGAGACTAGATATTTGACCTAAGCAGGTGTTGCATGGATCATTTTATTTAGAACTGGTTCATAATATGCGTATGGGAAGTAAACATCCTATGGCAAAATGCTGAACTTCTTCATACTGTCCATTTGAAAGAGTGGAGGGAGGGAGGGAGGGAGGAGGGACAGTTTCTGAATACAGGAATGCTAAATAAGTAAACCCAGAAGATGTGTAATATGGGGCAGAGAATACTGGTGGCAGTAAACAAAAATGTGTTAGGAGCAGCTCAACTCCACTAATATAGTTCTGAGGTACAGCATGCATGTATACCGGGGACTCATGAAATGCATTTCCTAATATGTAATGGAAAAAACTCTGGGTGGCAAAAACCAAAAGACATCAATTTAGAGAGAGACAGCTGAGAGACGTTTCTCTATTCAGTTGATAATGGAGGTGTTTTTCTGTTTTGAGAGGATGGAATAAATGAAAAATTATCAACCACCCTCTTATGTTTTTTTTTTCTACCAAGGACTTTATGTTAATGAGATTTGCCTGTTCCTTTTATCCCCAGACAAAGAAGTTGCTGATTTATTCACCAGTGAATCCAACCTGAGATCAGAGAAGTGTGGCTGCTGGTCCCTCATGAGAGCATGAGCTTTAGGCTGGCCTCAGAGCACACAAGGAACACGAACACGAACACAAAGCAGAGAAACAGGGATAAAGGGCTGCTGTGATCTGCACTCTCTGCCTTCACCCACATTTTACGGGGCCTCTGGGACAGAACTTTTTAATTTTGCATCCATATCATTGTTGTGATGGGGGCTGTGGCTGGAAAAAGGAGCCACCTGTGGATTCCAGGAACTTCTGCTCACTTTTGTTTTGGATAAATCCATCTGGACTCATAAGGTCTCATTGGGGCATCAGAGTTAAGGTGAGTCAACCTGCTTAAAGCTGCAAAGGCAGGAACCCTCATTTTTATATATATGTGTGCTCTCCGAACCCATGCAATAATCCTGGTTGGCTTAAAAAACTGAAAGATGTACAATATTTGTTTCATACATCCAGCAGCTAGTGTGAATGTCCTGTTCACCCAACAATCCTCTGGCACGAGCATCTTGTCCCCCCCCCCCCACACACACACACATAATTCATCCATCTGTCTCCTCCAGCATGGGTCTTGCTTCACATCACACTTCGGTGTGTAGGTTGTGTCCCCATGAATCCTACGGTATGGGTGTTCTACCCCCACTTCAATCTTCCAGTCTGGGTGTGTTATACCCCATCAATCCTCCACTGTGGAGATCTGGATGGAAGTAATTTAAGATGGGAGAGAAACAAATCACACTTATTTTTTTTTGTTTGTTTCTTGACATTACATTACGTTCCCTGCTTAACTTTTGTGTTTAAGGGAATAACTCAGACTGCGCAAAGTTTGCCTCTTAGGTAGTGTAGCAGAGAATAGTAAACAGTGATGATGGCATGAGCAGCTCGCCTTTTGCTAATGCATTCACAAGGGCACAGACTGCACTGTTTCTTACCAGCCTGAGCTAAGATGGTACTGGTGTTGGTGGATCCAGTTCTAGTAGCCTTGCCTTCAATAGTAAATGTCATCCCCTAAACAAGGTCCCACAAGAATTATGGATACAGAATCTGCAACCTGCCACAGAACTTGTGTTATGTACTGTAGGCAGCAAGGGGTGGCTGTGCACCAGAAGTGCTTCTAGTCCCCCCCCCCACACACACACATTATACAGTGGAGATCTGTTTGTATTACCATGTGCCCATCAGGGCGTCAAACTGCTTTTTGAAACTGTGCATGGTTGGTGAATCTACAATAGTTTGGGGCAAACTGTTCCAGTACTTCACAACTCTCTGTGTATAGAAGAATCCTCTTTAGTTGTTCCTGTAGGGTTTCCCCTGTAACTGTGTATTCACTGACCTACGCAGCCAGTATAATGTTATGCTTGTGTAACTGTGTTAGTTTTGGTTGTGGCCATTCGCACTCTCTATTCCAGAGGAATTACCACCCTGTAGGGGTATGAAGCAAGGAACTCTCAGAGAGGGTTCTGCCCCTAGAGGTGCCACGGGACGGTTCCCATGGCTAAAGGTACCTTAGGAATCCCCCTTAGGAGAGAGCGCTGCCACTGGAGGAGGAGGGGAGGATGGTGGGGGAAAGATAAAATGCTTCACAGTGAGGCTGAGAGGAACTGCTTATATAGCTCAGGAAGTGGGAGTGGCTGGCTGCTTGGCCACTGAATTACAGGCAAGCCTTTCAATTCACTGACCTACGCAGCCAGTATAGTGTTATGCTTGTGTAACTGTGTTAGTTTTGGTTGTGGCCGTTCGCACTCTATTCCAGAGGAATTACCACCCTGTAGGGGTATGAAGCAAGGAGCTCTCGGAGAGGGTTCTGCCCCTAGAGGGGCCACGGGATGGTTCCCGTGGCTAAAGGTACCTTAGGAATCCCCAAAAGAAATGTAGTATCATCCCCAAAGGAGGCAACATGATGCGTATGAGCAAGCAGTAACTGTGACGTAGAAGTAGTAACTGGAATATAGTAGTAGAGAAGAATAGTGATGGCTTGCATTGAGAGAAGGGGATCCCCTAAGGAGAGAGGGAACAGCAGGGCATCCTCCACCTCCATCCAACAACAGAACCTACCTAAGGAAACTAGGGGAAAACTATGCTAAGTGTTATGACCTGAGGCAATGGAGGAGAGAAAAAAAACCCTATGAGGAGGAAATCTCTGAGGATCCAAGGCCTAGGTCACCTTCCCTCCAGGCTTGGGAAAATGTATTTAGTGACAGCTCTGCAGCTGCAATTTGGAAAACCCAATTAAAGGGAGGTGGAAAATATTCCAATTTGGAGGAAGGCTCTCACTCAAACTCTGTAGCAGAACGTCTTGGAAGGTTGCGAGAAAACTCTGCAACAATATGAGCATCCAAGGCATGGGAGGAGAGCAACAACTGCTTGAGGCACTCACCTGGCCTACCCGCCCTAAATAAAACCAGATGAACCAGAGGCAGTTGTGGGGAGAATGTGGTGAAGGTGCCTTGCTAGGGAAACCACTAAAGTCAATAGCCAACCGTTATAGTGAAACACTAGAGCCAAAGGAGATCGTCGTAACCACTCTTCGCCGCTAGTCTTAAATTCTACACCATGAGCTGCTGTCACGTAGCAGGCAGCTAAAGCCAAGCCCAGGGTGAGGACATTCCCAACTATAGGCCAGTTGAGAAGGATCCCGCCACAAGTTGGACACGCTCGATGATGCCGACTAAATGCAGAGCGAGACCGTCAGCTGCAGGAACCTGCACCAGATTAGAATGGCTGGCATGCCCCAGAATTGATTGAGAGCTGTAAAGCTGGTGAGCTGAATGAGCACGGCGTGCTGAGATCGTAAGGAGCATTGAGCGCCGAGACCTTGCAAGGTCGGATGCAGATTGAGAGCAGTAGAATTCCAAGCGAAGCCGAGGGGATGGCACTAGGTATAAAGCAATGGTTTGTGTAAGCAAGGAGCAACAGTTGCATAAGCAAGTGGGGACCCGATAGGTCAGTAAGCAGTAGTAGTAGTAATAGGTGGACCTGCATAACAACTGTATAGCAAATAAACAGCACTGAGTTAGGGGCAAGCCAGCCAGACATGAATAGCCAAATCAAGGTGACAAACTCTGAGGATTTTCGGCAGCGAAGACAAGATTTATAACAAAATTAATTAACCACATAGGCCATGACCCCCCAAACACCTCCCAGTCCCCACCGTAGGACAAACAAGGAAGTGATGAAAGGCCGAGAACCACATGCAGCTATAAAAGCTAGTTTAATAGCCTCAGCAGGAGCTTCAGCTAACCTCAGAGTAAACAAGGTAGAATAGGAATGGGTGTAAACAATGCAGCAGCAGGAAACAAGTGGGCCTGTACAGCACTAGTTAAATGAGTACAGTGTTAAAACACAGGCACTGGGTACAATAGTAATTAAAGTAAACAGTCAGCAGCAGTGGCTGAAGTTATAGGTAACTGAAAGCAGTAGCATGAGCTCCGAGTAGGTTTGCAGTTGCAGTGCAGTAAATTGAGAGTTGTAACTGAAAGCAAGCAGAATGAGCTCTGTAGTAGCAGTATGCTAGGAGTTTGAAAAATAAAAGTCCCCCCAAAAGAGGAAACCAAAACACAGCAAAACAGAAAACAGGAAAGGCCCCAAAATAACAAGAAACAAAACACAGGGAAGCATACAGCCGGAGGAAAGATACAAACCAGAAGCAGGAAAACAAACACTGAAGTCCAGCAGAGACAGTCAGAAACAGCAGGCGGGGGCGGCGTGGTTTAGGCCCCAGCCAGCTCAGAAAACAAACCAACATAGCCTCCAGCTGCAAAGACAAAATGCTTCACAGTGAGGTTGACTGGAACTGCTTATATAGCTCAGGAAGTGGGAGTGGCTGGCTGCTTGGCCACTGAATTACAGGCAAGCCTTTCAATTGTGTATTCTGGTATAGTGCCCAGTATCCCTTGTGTCGTAGCAGAATGTTACCATTTTGATGTGATTTCTTTATTTAAAATGAGTACCATTTTGCCGTGATTGTCTTTATTAAAATGTAATTTGTTCTAGAACTCCAGGTGTTCATCTCCTCTTTGTCCTGATGTCTCCTCCTATGCTCAGTACTCAATGCTGTCAATGACATCACATAGTGCTTTAGTCAATGCTGCATGGAAATATGCCCATAAATGATCCCATTGTGTGCCTACATGGTAAAAATGCACCGCAGAGGTTTAGGCTGAAGTGTTGCAGAGAATTAGGGGCCCTGTTCATACAGCACAACACATGGTGAAGGTTATTGTGTTAAAAGTGACCAACTTGTTGTAAATTCACATTAGATGTGCTTGGGATTTTTTTCCTTTCTTTTTTACCAAACTGAATGAGGAAGGCAGTGCCTATGAAAGACAACAGGCAGGTGTTACTCTGATTTATAATTTTTTGAAACTTTTTATGTAAAGATGTTTCCATTTCTTTTTATTTCATAGTTCATTTTTCAAAAACAGAAAAATCAGGATTCACTATCAACAGCCTTTTCTAATTATTAGTAAATAATAGTAAATATAAAAAGAAAAATGCAATATAGGTAGACGGGCAGACAGACAGAGACAACAGACAGACAGACAGGCAGACAACAGACAGACAGACAAAAAAATAGGAGGGCTTTAAGTGGTTCTTCATTTTTATGTTTGCTTGCACGCATGTGCAAGAAACATAGTGCCATCATCCGAGTTTTCCAGAGGTGTGTCAGCCTTTTCCAATTCAGTCAGTGTGTTTGCAGGTGCGGTCGCAGTGCGCCAATCACTGCTCCAGCTGTCTATGACAGCTGAAAATGCAGTGGCATACAGTTGAAAGGGAGAGCTCCACTTGAGTGAGCAGAGCTCCCCCACACACACACACCACCTGCCTTGCCTTGCGCCCAGCACACTGTGCCTCATGAGAACCTACTCCCCCCACACTGTACAGGCCGACGGGGTGCCCAATCCTCCGCCGGCTCCACGCCCCCATCCAACGATCCAGATGCCACGCTGGGAGCCCACCCCAGTGTAGCAAAATGTTTAATGGCCAACAGGGTGCCCAATCCCCGTCGGCTCCACGCCCCCCCAAAGCATCCAGGTGCCACGCTAGGAGCCCACCCCAGCGTGGCAAAATGTTTAATGGCCGACAGGGGTGCCCAATCCGCCGTCAGGTCCTGCCCCCCACCAACACCCTTCCAGCTGCCACGCTGGGAGCCCACCCCAGCGTGGCAAATGTCCCATGTCGTCTTAATTAAAAAAAAAAACAACCTGTAAATAAAAAACGGTCCCTCGCAGTTTCCCTGCCCCCACCCACACACCCCACCCTCGCACCCTGCCTCCCCACACCCCCCACCCCATACTTACCTCTGGAGCTCGGCTCGATGATCTTCAGCGGACCGGGAACACGTCTGCACTCTTCAAAGCCAACCGTGAACTGACGAAATGCCGGTAAGCTGTAAAATGGAATAGATAGGGTTTTTTCAACTTTATTGCATATCTCAGGCATTTTTTGGAATTGTAGCACCAAATTTTCAACATGGGGTTTTTGGGACCCCTTCTCATGAGTGCTATCACTGTCATGGCGTTACTCAGGCCCGAAGGGTGATTTTGCAGCCACTGTGCAAAATCACCTTTCCGGAATGATTAACAAAATGACACTGCCAGTGTTCATAACGTGGGCTCTCACAAAGCCCTATTTTGAAAGATTTGGCGAAATCCTAAAATGACTTGTTCTGATGCGTTGCGCCCAGTTCCTATGCATTTCGTAAATTCGCGAATTTTCAATATTTTCACTCCAGATTTTCAACATTACCATTTTACCACACCTTCTTATGAGCAGTACAGCTGTCGTTTTCACATCTCACCCAAAATGTGTTTCCGCCGTGTAGCGCACAATGGCGCAGTCAGTGTTGCCAAAATCAATGTACGGGACACATTAAGAAAATCACAGTGACACTGTTCATGAGCAGATGTCTTAAAATGGCTATGTTGAAAATTTGATGAAAAAAATTCACAATGACTGTTTTCTGAGCATGCGTTGCAGAGTTCCTATACACGCTCGTAAGTTCGCAAATTTTCAATATTTTCACTCCAGGGGCTGGATATTCAAAAGGGTTGCGCCATGCGCAATAGGGTTGCACCTGCGCAAGTCTGAAATTGTGCCATTCTGCCATATTCAGCAGGAGGCAGTTGCGCCCCCCAAGTCAAGCTGAGCAACAGTGCAATTCTAATGAAGGCATGCTCAACCGGAGGGGGAGGAACCATGCATAAGCTGCACAGCCCGATATTCAGCGGGCTGTGCAGAATTGTGCAGGCGCAACCCCCAACCTGCGCCTGCACAACTTTGAGCAAAAAAAAAAAAGGAGTAAGTCAAGGGCCACCCACAGGTGAGCTGCGCGTTGCAGGGTGCAACAGCAGCTGCCACCTGTGGGTATTCGACTCTCCTATACCTACAGCCCAATCATGGGCATAATTAAGCCCCACCCCCAACTGGCCTGATCGCGGGCAGAACTGTTGTAATCCCCACCCCCGACTGGCCCGATCGCAGGCAGAACTGTTGTAATCCCCCACCCCTCGACTGGCCTGATCGCGGGCAAACCGTAGTAACCACCCCTCCCCACTAGCCCGACTGCGGGCATTAGAAGTCAACCCCCAAGAACAATATCCCTGGTGGTCAGTGGACACAAAGCCAATCAGCAGACATTAGGTCCCCCAAAGGTCCCAGTAGCCTGGTGATCTAGTGGCCCCCCACCCACCCAGGCCCCACCACCCACCCCCGTCAGCGGCAGGCAGAGCAGCCACCCGCCTGCTGCCCCACCGCCTGTGACTGACTGCTTGGTAGGGCTGCCGCCCATTGGTTCAGAGCAAGAGCCAATGGGCGTGCAGCCACTCCCCAATAAGGCAGTCCAGATATGAATAATTCACATATCTGGGCTGCCTTATTACAACATAGACTACTTACGCCCATTGGTTCAAACATGACAATGGGTGTGCAGTCCATCTCATACTAATCGGTCCAGATATGTGAATTAATTAACTAGGACCGTACTAGTCGGTTCAGATATGTGAATTAATGAATTAATTCACATATCTGGACTGACTAGTCACCAGTATGGAATACTGCGCCCGATGGCTCATGCTCTGAACCAATGGGCGTGCAGCCGAGCTGTCGGTAGGCGAGTGGTGGGCGGCAGGTAGGTGGTGTGCTGCCGCCTGCCGCTGAGGCAGGGCAGGGTGGTGAGGCTCAGTGGGCGGGTGGGGGGGTCCACTAGATCACCAGGGATATCGGACTTTGAGGGGTGATGAATGCTGCCCGCGACTGGGTTCGCGGTGGTCCACTGACCACCAGGGATATTGGACTTGGGGAGAGGATACAGTGATGCCCGGCGATCGGGCTCATTGCGGTCCACTGTACCACCAGGGATATTGGACTTTGGGGATGAATGCTGCCAGCGATCGGTCTCCGTGCAGTCCACTGGACCACCAGGGATATTGGACTTTGAGGGGATGACTGATGCCCGCGATTGGGGCATGGGGGGGCGCCGCCAGGTGCAGCAGGAACAGGTGATGGCCACCCACAGGTGGCAGCTGCTGTGCTGCACCCTGCAATGCAGCAGCTCACCAGTGGGTGGCCCTCAGCTTGTTCCTTTTTTTTTAGGCATAACTGTGCAGGCACAGGCTGGGGCTTGCGCCTGCACTTAACTCTACCTGACCCAGGCTGAATATCGGGCTGTGCAGGTTACGCATGTACACGCTCCCCACCTGTGCCTGCTGAGTACATTAGTGATGCACTCTGGCGATCAGGATTTGTGCGGCGCACTTTTCCCTTTTAAATATCACACCTGGGCACATCAGTGGGTTGTGCATGGTGCAACACCGTTGCGCCATGCGCAATCCTTTTGAATATCTGGGCCAATGTACCTGACTATTAGAGGCGTAGGAGTACCTTTTTTTGTAAAACACTCAACAAATTTTCATATTTGGCATCTCCAGATACTTGATATTCATTATTCAGTGCCTGAAAATAAGAAAAAAAAACTCTACTTCTCCCACAGGTGGCCAGAATTAGTCCTGTGGGCACCCCAACCCAAGCCATCTCATCTCCACCCTCCAGCCCACCCCCAATTCCTCCCAGGCCATGGCTTATAGAAATAAAATGCTGCTGAGTCGTGGCACTTTGCCAGAATGTAACATCGCAAGTTTAAACACACCTCCCTCCATGTATCCAACTCAGTTCTGCCTGCTCTGTAGAGTAAACAGAGGGACTGGGAGGCTGGGCAGTGGGCAGCGGTCAGTATGTCAGTGCCAGTTGGCAGCTTGCTGTTGCCCACTGTTAGCTGGCCCTTTTGTTTTGCAGGCACCAAATTTAAACTAACACTTAGGTTTTCTCCAAGTTCAAGAGAAATACAGCATTTATGTATGCCAGACTCAGTTGTGCCAGCAGTATAGGGAGGGACTGGGAGTCTGGACAGTGGGCTAAGAGTGAACTAATGTGAAACTTAGCCACTTTGGTTTGGCTTTGATTTATAACCTCTGTATTCAGTTTGGCTTCAACAGGTTGGCCAAAGACAATTTGAGTCATTGGTATGGGGGTCTAGCAGGCTAAAAATAGGGGTTCCTTCTGCCACCCCTCATTTACTCTAGTTAATCCCAACCTCTTACACCTTCCTCTGCTCCTCCATACGAACATATGAAATTTGCGAGCAGATAAAGGCCTAGAGGTCTATCAAGTCTGCTCGAATGTGCAGCTAGCACCCTTTATTCTGCAGCTGCCCCTCCCTTCCACCCTTCCCCTTTATTAACCCTCCCCCTTGTCCTGTCCCATCCTCGTTTGAAGCAGTCCACTGTTCTACTGCATACCACTTCAGGAGGTAACGCATTCCACCCAGCCACCACCCTCTCTGTAAAAAAGTGTCTCCTCATCTCCCTCCTGAACCTTCCTCGCTCCAGTCTCATATCATGGCCCCTGGTGTCCCTCCCCTCCCTTACTTTGAACAGCCCCTCTGTACTTGTCTTGTTTATTCCTTTCATGTATTTAAAGGTTTCAATCATGTCACCCCTGTCTCTCCTCTCCTCTCCTCCAGTGAGTACATGTTCAACTCCTTCAACCTCCTCTCGTATGATAAGTCCCCCAGCCCCTTGATCATCTTTGTCGCTCTGCGCTGCACCCCCTTCAGTAACTTAATGTCCCTCTTCAGATACGGATGCCAGTACTGTACACAGTACTCCAGGTGTGGTCTAACTAATGACCTATACAGTGGCAGAATCACCTCCTCCCTCCTCGAGAATATACCCCTTGCAATACAACCCAGCATTTTTTTTTTTTATTTAGTTGTTTAACCAGGTATAGCACACTAAGCTGAAAGCTTTTTTACAGGAGCGACCTGGGAGCACAAGGAGGTTAAGTGACTTGCTCAGGGTCACACAGTATGCAAGTGGAAGCTGTGGGATTCAAACCCAAGTCTGGTCTGCTGGATGTCACCAAATTTGCAGCTCAGAGCCTTAGACCACTGCGCTATACTGCCTCCTATGCTATTTTGTTGGCTTTTGCAGCTGCCTTCCTACATTGTCCTACACCGCCATCCTCAAGCACGCCCACTTTCTCCTTCCGGCCGGTCTCCCCAGCAGAAGTTCTTTCTGCACTATGCTCCCTTGACCCTAACAAAGGCAAGTGCCCGCAAGGCCTGGACACCAAACTCCTCTTCCTATCAGCCCCTGCGATAGCCTCCCCCCTAGCTGACCTACTAAACCGCTCTTTCGCCACGGCACAAATTCCAGACGCCTGGAAGGAAGCTGTAATCATCCCCCTACCTAAAGGGGGCGACCTATCTGTGCCGGGCAACTACCGCCCTATCTCTCTTCTACCGGCACTGGCCAAGCTGCAAGAGCAGCTCGTACTCACCCAACTAACACAATTCCTCGACTCCACCTCTTTCTTCTCTCCATTCCAGTCGGGTTTTCGTAAAAATCATTCCACCGTCACAGCTCTGCTAAGGCTCACTAATGATATCTCTTTGGGCATGGACAAGGGCCTTGTCACCTCTGCTCTTTTTATTGACTTGGCCAAAGCCTTTGACACTGTGTCCCACTCTAATCTTCTTTCAAAACTGCAACAAGCAGGCCTCTCCCCAACCGCCTTGAACTGGTTATAAGCCTATCTGTCAGGCAGAACGCAAGCTGTAAAAATTGGCCCCCACGTCTCATCCCCGCTCCCAGTGAACATGGGGGTACTCCAGGGCTCGGTCCTGGGCCCCCTGCTCTTCTCTATTCTCTTAAATGATCTGCCACTAGTCTGCGCCAACTCAGCGTTGCAAATGTACGCGGATGACACAGTGCTGTACACCTCTGGCCCCTCTACCACTGACACAATGCTATCTCTCCAACGTGATTTCGATGCCGTTCAAACTTGGCTCAGGTCCAACCAGCTGGTCTTAAACGCCAAGAAAACCGTCTCCATAACCTTCGGCACCCATCCCAAGCTATCCCAGCTGGCTGCCCCCCCCCTGTCTTCCACACCCTGGATGGCTCCAACCTTGACTCCTGCACCTCCTTCTGGTACCTCGGGGCTTGGCTCGATCAACACCTTGATTTCCATGCCCACATCGATTCTCTACAGAAAAAACTCCACCCTAAATTAGGTGCACTGCACCGACACAAAGGTTCCCTTCCCACCTCTATTAGGAGGGAGCTAGTCCTCAAAATGATCCTCCCCATTTTTGACTACGGCGACGTGGTCTACAGCGCTGCCCCTCCATCTACCCTGGCCAGACTGGACCCCCTCTATCATTCGTTCTGTCGCTACGTACTTGACTGCCCTCCCTCCACCCATCACTGTGACCTATACAGAGCCCTCTCCTTCCCATCTTTAGAATCTCGGCGTAAATTACACTGTACTAATCTTATTTACAAATACTGGTCAAATACCCTCCCCCTGTACCTCAGATGTGCCTTATCAACCCAACCACCCCGTCTACCCCCTCAGAGCTTCTGATCCTAAACAACTCCATGTACCCTTCATGCGCACCTCTAAGGGCCAAATGGCCTTTATGCATCGACTGCCGAAACTATGGAATGAGCTACCTGCAGACATCAGGCTCTCAGACTCCCACTGGGCCCTCAAACCACGACTGAGGTCCCACTACTCTGTTGAATATAACTGCCACCCAAGATTTAGCTTACATATATAATAAGGTCTTATACCTGCTGCCGGGTGTCTAATCACACTGTGTACTGTGACTACTGCTAACTACTCTAGACCTATGTAACACTACTGTACTGTGACTTTACTGTATCTATTCTTTGACCTATGTAACCCCAGGTCGCATCTGGAAATGAGCGGGCCCCGCTCAGAATGCTTATCTGGTAAATCTCTTAAATAAATAAATAAATAAATAAATTGTGCCGAGTTGTTCATTGACCATGTAATGAGCACACCCAGATCCTTCTCCTCCTCTGTCTGGGCTAGCTGCACTCCCCCTAGCTGGTAACTCCTCCTCCTTGGGTTCTTCATCCCAAAATGCAGCACCTTGCACTTTTTGGCATTAAAGCCCAGTTACCAGGTGTCTGACCAGGTTTCAAGCTTTGCCAGATCATCCTGCAACCCCTGCCATCCCCCTAGGTCATTCACCACCGCGCCTACCTTGGTATCATCAGCAAACAGACTGATCTTGCTCTTGATTTTTCTTATGATATGTCTGCAATGAATATCCCAAACAACACTGGTCCCAACACTGAGCCCTGTGGAACACCACTCATCACCGCCCTTGGGTGTGAGAGCTCCCCACCCACCACCACCCTCTGTTGCCTTCCCTAAAGCCAGTTTCCTACCCATCTCACCAGCTTTGCACCCGTCCCTGTGCCTACTTTCTTCCCAGCCTTCCATGTGGCACTGAGTCGAATGCCTTACTGAAGTCCAGATACAGGACATCCACTGCATGGCCCCTGTCCAGTTGCCTAGTTACCCAGTCATAGAACTCGACCAGGTTGGTTTGGCAGGATCTGCCACGTATGAAGCCATGCTGTCTGCTGTCCTGTAGTCCTTTGGCCTCTAAGAGGGCCACCAGCCTCTCCTTCAGGATAGTCTCCATTAGCTTATCCACGATGGATGTGAGGCTCACTGGTCTGTAGTTTCCTGGTTCATCTGTGGGGCCACTCTTGTGGAGGAGCACCACATGAGCCATCCTCCAGTCCTGAGGTACACACCCCGAATGTAGTGAGGCATTAAATAGGTCTGCCAAAGGTCCTGCAAAGACCTCTGCCAGCTCCTTCAGTACCCTGGGGTGGATGCCATCTGGGCCTGGCGCCTTGTCCACCCTCAGTGCCTTCAAACCCTCTCGAACTCTGCTCTCCACGATTTCCCCATCTGTCACCACTTCCCACCCTGCTTCTGCCATTTCTCCCACCTTGGGTGTCACCCCCCTCTTCTCTTTAGTAAATACTGAGCAGAAGTACTCATTTAGTGCTTCCGCCTTATCGTACCCTGCTTCCACCCAACCCCCCTCCTTCCTAATCCTTACTATGTGGTCCTTACAGCTCCTTTTCTCCCTGATGTACTTAAAGAAGTTCTTCTCCCCCTTCTTAATGCCTTGTGCCAGCCTGAGTTCCGTAGATGCTTTGGCTCCCCTTACTGCCCTTGTCACCTCTTTCTTTTTTTCTGTCAGTTTTTGTTTTGTTTCTCTGTTTCTCTGCCATCTGGTCAGCCCTCATTCAGGAGGGCACCCCAGTTCTGTACCCCTGATGTCCACCAGGACATACTGCCAGCTGTCTTCCCTGAGGGCTTGCCCCCCCAGCAGAGTTGGTGGGGCATGAGTCCCAGGCCCCCACCAAGGACTGGATCCAGTTTGGTCTGGCAAGCCCAGCTAGTCAGGGAGTGGGGCCTGCAGGCGCCCCGCTGTCCTCCAGCTACTGGAGATTTCCTTGTTTTGTGATCCCCTGGAAAGTATGGTATGCAATGATGTGCCAGTGCACACACACACGCTCCTGTGCGATGTGTGCCAGTGTCTGCCCCATCTCCCCGATCAGCTGGACCAAGGTGCCTTTCCCCAGCTTCCAGCAGGAGACAAGCAAGCAGCGAGCTCTACCCAACCCTCCCCTCGGAAGAGGAGATGAGTCCATCAGATGCTCAATTTATTTATTAGAAAAGTTTGATTTACAACCTTTGAGTCATGGACTCATTTACAAAGGCACCTCATCGCGTGGGGATAGACAGAGTTACATAGTGTGGTTACAACAGTGAGAACAGTACAGGTGCAGAGCATTAAACATAGAGTACATATAGGTTACATAATAATGTTACTTATAATGGGTTACAGTCAAATACAAGGATTACATCAGGGGTACAGCCCTGGACATACCTAGATAATACCAGGGGAGGGTGGAGGTAGGGATAGGGAGTGGGGTGGGAGGAGGGGGCGAGGAGAGGAGAGGATAGGCTGTCCGGAGGATGTTGTCAAGTCAGGGAGGCCTGACAGGGGGATCCCACAGTGGGATTAATTAGGTGCATCTACAGCAATGAACGTTGAAGAGATGATTCCAGAGGACGATTTTGAAGGGACTAATTTTGACCTCTAGGCTAGTGAGGTCTTGGTTCTGGGCACCAGAAAGGTGGCTCTGACAGAGTTACGGGTGGCAGCAAACAAGGATGCACACCATAGGGAAGTAGAGACCCCCAAGGGAAGAGCCCTAGAAGAGATTTTTTGGTGAGTGGGCAGGTCTGGTAGTGCAGACACTCCTCAAAGGTGAGCAGGTTGGCGGTGGAGTAGAGCAGGTAAGTGTGAGTGTGGCTAGGGGCTCCGGTCAGGAGCCTGCAGGCCTTATTGATTGAGAGCTGGATTTTAGTCAAAGTGGTATTGTCTGCCACAGAGTAAATGAGCAAGCCATAGTCCACTAGCGACAGGATGGAAGAGGTGGTGGCCAGCTGGAGGGCAACTTGGGGGAGGCAGTCTCTATGATGGTATAGTAGGCCTATCCGAGAATTTATGGTAAATCATAGGGCATTGATGTGGGTGTGGAAGGTTAGAGCCGAGTCGAAAGTGATACCTAGATATTTGTAAGAGGTCACTTGCTCCAGCGGGAGCAGAGTGCTGGGGAGAATGAAGAGGGGGAGGCATTCTTGGCCTTGTTTTGCTGATGGGAGAAGAGCATTGACTTAGTCTTCTTTAGGTTAATGATAAGTCAGTGGTCAAGAAACCACTTTTCAGCTTGGTTGTAGGTGTGCTGGAGGGATACCTGGAGAGAAGAGGGATCGTGGTGGGATGCAAAGAGAACCGCATCATCAGCATAGAGGAGCATTTTTCCTGTGCAGGAGCTGGGGAGAGTATTGAGATAGAGGCTGAAAAGTACAGGGCCCAGAATGGAGCCCTGGTGTACCCCGGAACGAAAGGGCCAGATATTGGACAGGGAGCCATTTATCTTCACACGCTGGGATCTGGCAGAGAGGTAGCTGGAGAACCAGGATAGGGGTCCAGCAGAAAAGCTGAGCTGGTGGAGGGAGTTGAGCAGGAGGGGTGACAAACAGTGTCAAAAGACTTGGAGAGGTCTATGAACACTGCGCTGGCAAGGTTGCCGGAGTCAACAGCAGAGTACAGGTATTGAGAGAACTCCAGGAGAGCAGTAGTGGTACTGTGTTCTTGTTGTTCTGGGCACATTATGTCATATTTGGCCAGGTACTCAGAAAGTTGGATAGACACAATTTTTTCTAGGGCTTTAGAGAGTGGGGGAGGCTAGAGATCAGCCGGTAGTTGTTAGGTGCAGACCAATCTTCACTCTTATGTATAGGGGTGATTTTGGCTGATTTCCAAGCATTGGAAAACTGGCCAAGGCATAGAGACTGGTTTAGTAGGTCTGTAAGGGGGCCTAGGATGATATCCAAGACCAGGCGGAGGATCCTGGAGTCTAGGGGGTCACAGCTGGGGTTGTTGCTACCAAGGACTTTTAGCAGGTGCTGCCTGGCTACATGGGGGGATATAGTGTGCAGGTAGAAAGGAGGGTGATCCAAGGCAGGAGGAATCCTCCTCCCCTAGCCAACCCTGAATGTCCTGAGGTTCTCCAGACCCTGAGTCATTGGTGTGGCAGCAGGTGAAGCTTAGTGCCTCAGCCCTCCATGCCACCAGACCAGTCCCTCCTCCAGTCAGTTTTTAAAAAAATTAATCCATCAAGACCTGGCACAGTGCAAGGAGTCAGAATTTTGTTTTTCTTTTTTAATAAGGAGAAGGTGTGGGAAAGGGCAAGGAGGGTGCATATTGTCTGGATATGGGGAAAAGGGTAACCATAGACTTACCCATGGCCACATCGGAAGGGCTTAGTGCTATTCTTTAAATTTTTTGGCTAAAGTTAAAAGAGATCTGAAGTGATCCACAGTTTGTATTGGGTCAAATTGAAGGTGAGAGTGCTGAATTGCAGCATGTTCACTGAACATGAATTTGGCTTCAGCGCATTCCTACAATGGGCAGATGCCAACACATAGGTGTCAGTTGGCAGCATACCAGTGCCCACAACTAGGTGGCACTTTTTCTTAGAACCGAAGTAAGAAAATATTTTTATTTTATAACTAATGTTATCTTTGAGATCATTAGAAGTACAGCATTTATGTGTGTAAGGCTTAGTTGTGCCCGCCCTGTAGAGTATAGGGAGAGATTGAGAGCCTGGGTAGGGGGAAGCAG
Organism: Neoceratodus forsteri; assembly: GCA_016271365.2. Lineage (NCBI taxonomy): Eukaryota > Metazoa > Chordata > Ceratodontiformes > Ceratodontidae > Neoceratodus > Neoceratodus forsteri. The sequence continues at coordinate 33,205,193 of JADMNL010000023.1, forward strand.
CCAGCACATGGCTGTTGGTTGGCAGCCTGCCAGTGCCTGCTGCTAGTTGACACTTTGCACAAACAAAATTAAAATTACATATGGTTGGTAGTGAAGTCTAGAGGTTAGAGTAACAAGCTGTGAATGAGCTTGGTACATCCAGCAGACAGATCTGGGTTTGATTCCCACAGTCGCCACTTGCATACTGTATGACTCTGGGCAAGTCACTTAACCTTCCCAGTGTTCCCGATTCTCCCCTGAAAACAGGCACGTGTGCCTAGTGGGCCTTACCCTGTTACCAAAGAATAAAATAAAAAAAAAATAATAATTTCAGAAATAAGGATTTTTTAAACTTCACTGTCAATACAGCATTTGTGTGTGTCTGGTTCAGTTGTGCAGGGCCTGGGTTGTGGGCAAAAAGTGATTATTGGCTGGCAACCTGTTTCAGTGAAGCAGTGGTAGAGTACCAGAAAGGAGAAGGTGATGGGGCTTGGGGGGCTGGCATGGCATCATCTGGAAGCAGCAAAGAAAAGCAAAAGCTGAGTCATGCTGGCCAGGCTCCTCAATGGGAAGTGTTAAAACTGAATGAACAGTCCATAGTGAATCACATATTGTAGCTACCACTCTCAGAGGCAGTACAAGGGTTGGGACTGATGCAGCCAAAGCTATTAAAGGTGCAAAGTTAGGGTTTAACATTGAACACCCTACTCAACCCTAACTATAGGGGGCTACTGCCATTGGTCATTGGGACTTGAGCCATAAAATATAAAACAGGACAGCAGGCACAGACAGTGGAAGTGGAAGAAGGTACTAGGTAGCCCAGTGGAGGAAGAGACACTTATTATAAGTATGTATCTGATAGAAGCAGCAGTAGCAGCTCTGGGGAAGAGAAAGAGGGAGCGGGGGTCTTGGAGTATGTAAGAAGTTAAAAAAAACAGTTCTCAACAGAAAAAGGATACAAAAAAGCAAAGTTAAAAACACAACCTACTAAAATCCAGTAGGGAAGGAGAAGAAAAGAAGTAGCCCAGTAGACACAGCTGGGGTAGAGAAATTGGCCCATGAACCTTCTGATGTGCCTGAACCGGTGGTGGAGGAAGTGAATACAGAAGAGGAAGGCCATAGGAACTGACCCCAGCCAAGTACCAAAGAGAGAGTATAGCCTCCTCAGTGAGGCAGTGTAGTGTTGCAGTTAGGAGCACTACGCTGCAAACTTGGAGAACTGGGTTTGAATCCCACAGCCACCACTTGCATGCTGTATGACCATGAGCAAGTCATTTAACATCACTGTACTCCCAAGATATACCTGAAAACAAGCCTCAGCTTAATCTGTCTTTCCTGGCTAAAAATTGCAAAATAAATTTAAAAAGTCACCAAAAAGTGTCTTTTGATAAGAATAAACCAGTGGTATCAATAATGTTGGATTTTGTTTAAAGTTGATAAAGAATCACAGACACGTGTATTATACCTGATCCAGTATGTAAGGACAGGTTGAGTCAGAGTAATGAGGGCACATGGCTGGGAACATCTACCACGATAAGATATTTTCTTAAGTCACATAGGTCTCAGCATAAGAAGGGATGCCAACACAGGGCATCAGCTCTAGGCAGTGATGATGCTGATGACAGGAAGAGAGAGGTGACTGTTTAAGGCAGAGGGGGAGGTGGAAGCAAGTCATCATAGCTGAAGTGAAAGCACAACCTATCATCCTCCATTCACAGTGTTTTAGCTCATTAACTCCCCCTCCTCTGAGAGGCTGCAAATCCCCACCCACCAGCCACATGGTGAAGGCACAAAACCAAATCAACTGTCTCTGTTCCATTCTTTGCAGATGAGTCACAAAATATAAAGCCAACAGGCTTGAGGCCAAAATGTTAACAAAATCCACGGTGGAAATTATAGTCCCTGACGTGCTTCTATTCTCCTTTGTGAGCAATAAAGGTTAACTATTGCTAATGCAAGTTACCGTGCCAAGGTATCTAGTAATTACCCACCATACCCATTTATCCACACTTCCAGATCTGAACCAATTTCCATAAGACTGTGACACATACCCTGAAAACATCCACTATTCCAGCAGTTCACATAGCCATATGGACGAGTGGTCAGATCACAGATTACATGACAGTAACTGCCATTTGGGGCAACGACCCTTCTTTCTTTCTTTTCTCCTCATCTTATTTAAATAGTAGTGACAGCAGTATCAGCATTCCCCAGGACCATATGATCTCTGTAAGCAGGCAGCCCTGTGTATCTCCAGGTTCAAGCAATTACCATTATTGGAAAAACCTGCAAGAGTGTCCTGAGCAGAAATCCGATAAGTTACTGAGACCGCTTTCTCTCACAGCAAGTTTTATAATAGCATGATAATGCAAAGAATGTTGCAAAGACAGTCAGGGTAGATGACTATACTGTCGTCCCATGCTTTGCTTATCGAATAAGCATGGCAGTTCATGTATACTGAGATGAGGAAGACAGCCATGATCATCACTGTACTGGAGTGGCCAAAAATGTCTGCTCAGTTTAACCATTTTGTTACAGAACTGAAGCTTTTATGGAAGATTCAGCAACAGAACCCCCTCCTCCTCCACCACCTGAAACAAGATTATTATTATGCTGCCTACTGTCCTTTAACTCTAGGAAGCATGTGATCTGTTTGTTTATCTGCTCAGGAATTATTTGTTTCTGTGGCTCTAAAAAAGGGTCACTCACGCACTGTAATTACTGCTAATGTTATTGAATGACAGCCTATTTTATTCTATATATATATATATATAACCTATTACTACTTACTGTAGACTATCTATGTTCACCTTGCTCTTCTGTTACTCTGTACATTGCCCTCTTGTTGTTATGTACCCTGTTTGAACCTGTATTTTTCATTGTACTCTCCCGGGTCATACCTGAAAATAGGCATATAACTTGTCTAGTGTACCTACCTGGTCAACAAAAGCTAAATAAATAAATAAGATGTGCCAGCAAGTAGACTTCCACCTATTACATGATACAGCAGCTTCTAGAAACAAACTCTAGCCAGAGCCGAGAGGGCTGTGAAGAGCTACCAAGTGACGAAAGTTACACATGTGCGTAGAAATTATTCAACATCCAGGTGTAACCTGGCCATTTTTTGGAGGTGTTGCACCAAATTTTCAACATGGCCTTTTTTGGACCCCTCCTCATGAACAATGCCAGTGTTATTTTGTTCAATTGTCCCTAAATGCGATTGCACAGAGCAAACGCACTATTCTGTACCACAGGTGTGAAAACATGTTTTGGGCAGGTTGTGGAAAATGACAGCTGTACTGTTTTGAAGGAAGTGTGCAAAAATGGCAATATTAAATATGTGGAGTGAAAATATTAAAAATTGGTGACGTTAGGAGCGTGCATAGTAACTGTGCAATGTACGCTCGTAGCGTAGTCGTTTTTTGGAATTCTTTCACCAAATTTGCAACATGGGCTTTTTTGGGACCCCATCTCATGAACAGTGGCACTGTCATTTCATGAATCATTCCCGAAAGGTGATTCCACGCAGTGACGGCAAAATCACTTTGAAACCGAGTAATAAAATGACAGTGACAGTTTTCATGAGGTGGGGTCCCAAGAACACCATGTTGAAAATTTGGGCTAAAAATTCCAAAAAAATGGCTGAGATATCAGCATAAGTTGAAAACCCCATTGAATGGCTATATAGCACGCTTACCTTTAATTCTTCAGTTTGCGGTTGGGCTTTGAAGAGTGCAGGCGTGTCCGGTCAGAGAAGATGACAGCACCAACCTCCGGTAGTATGTGTAAGGGAGGTGTGGAGATGGATGTTCAGTGGGAGGTGGGGAGGGAGGGGACTACAGTGAAGACAAGGGACCATTTCAGTTTCACAGGGAAAAACCCCAGCAACGAGGACCGTTTTCTAATTTACAGCAAAAATAAAAAAAAAAAAACTTTTTGGCACACTGGGGTGGGCTCCCAGTGTGCCACATGAATGCTAACATGGGGACTGGGCACTCCGATGTTGGGCAGGACTTGGGCAGGGGGCACCAGGAAAAAAAGAAATGTGACAAGGGACCATTTTCTAATTTACAGAAAAAAACAATTCTGCACACTGGGGTGGGCTCCCAGTGTGCCACATAAGATGTCAGGCATGACTTGGGAGGGGGGGGGACAGAAAATACTGAATGGCATTGTGCCATTCACAACATGGATGCACCCTCAAAACTGCACGTGCACATGAGTTGTGCACATGAGCATGAGTCGTGTGCATGCACAGTTCATGCATCGAAATATGGAAGTAACAGACGAAATAGTGCGGCTGTTATTCTGTAGGCCAGTCATGGCGGAGGGGTTTAAGCTCTGTTGGGCTTTCGGAAGGATACTTCCAAAAGTCCAATGGAAGGGGTTCTGCGATCAGCCATATACAGAGCTACAGAGCTCTCACAAAATGGCTATAGGCTCCACCCACAGCCCTAAAAACAAAAGGATAGGAAAACATTTGTCCTAGTGAATGGTGACTGACAGAAACAATCTGCCGTGTGCTGAAAGCCCTTGATGAGGCAACATGGGTTGTAAGTGCTGATGTAGGAAATCTAAGCCAGGTACTGTCCTTCCTTGCCCTGAGTTCCTGTGACTTGTTAGCATGAAGTCCTAATATGAGGAGAAGGAAAATACAACTTCTGTTACTGAGTCATTGCCAGTCTCGCTGTGCTTCATTTATAGCCAAATACTGGTTCGGGTCCCTTCCCGCCTACGTCTCCTCACTGATCTCCCCTTCTTACTCTCTCTGCTCCAGGGACTCCCATACCTTCTCCATTCCCCACCCTCACTTCTCTGCAGGTCAAGCAGCTTTCTCCTGTCACTTCCCCTCCCTCTGGAACCAACACCCCGGTCCCCTATGGCTTTCCCCTTCCCGTTCTGCTTTCAAATAACAATTAGGACATATTTCTTTTTCCTCCCTGTTCCTGCCACCCCCCCCCATGACTCTTCCCCTCTCCTCTGTCACCCTTTCTTGCTTAGTCCTACCCTATGCTTTTGCCTCTTACGCCCCTTTTGTCTGTCTTCCCTCGCTGATTGCACTGCCACCTACCCCAACAGGCACTAAATACTTTTCCTGACTCTCTCACCAGGGTCCATTTTTATTGCGTAATACATTCACTGCTGCTTTTACACGTAGTATTCATGTGCTTCATCATCTGTAAAGATGCCTATTGGAACCTCCTTTTGGGTTTTGTATATTCAGATACTTTTATGTATCTGGATACTATTCTCAGATTTTATAGTTTATCCTGTCTGTATACCCCTCTGCCGCGTTGCACCTGGAAATGAGCACTGACTCAGTGCGCCTTTCCTGGTTACCAATTTTTTTAAATCAATAAATAATGAGTGCAGAAAGAGTAGAAACCCATAAATTAAGGAAACATGTACAGCTGATCCCTACATCATAGCCACATTATTAGGTCCTCTCTTTGGGACACATTTGGGACATTCATCCATGTGGCAGAAGGTAGTAAGGATAAGCAGTCCAGTAAAGACTGGCTTGTCCATCAAGTCTCAGCATGTATTTCTGAACAAAGGCTAGGCTAGAGCATGAAGCACAGCAGAAGAGGAAAAACTGTCAGTTGCATGCAGTGTGACAGGCCGCTGGCCAGTTAGAGCAGAGGGAGGAGAAGGAGGTGTGGATTTCAAGGTGTTACTTCTGATGAACATGAGTGGGGCTGCTTATCCTTGTTTTTGAGGTAACAGAAAACTACTGCTCCTGTTGCTGCTGCTAAAACAAAAACAAAAGATATCAGTCAATGACAAGCCACTGTGGGGACAGCTGTCCAGCTATGCCTTGATTAAAAAGACTGGCAGGTAATGGCCTTCCATAGTGGTGCCAGAGATGCCAGCAATCATAACAATGCAGAACTATCTGGATGAGAACCTAGAACTAGTAGAATGAGCCTCTAGTGCATTGGTACCAGAAAAAGACTACGTGGCCCTCTATGACAAAGCTTGCTTTTGAGTACCTCAGTTGTCCACTTGCAAGTATGTAGAGAGAATCTTCAGTGCTGCAGGCAAAATACAGTAGTCAGCAACAAGAGAGCGTGGCTTTCCTTAAAAAATGTGGCGATATAAGGACTGTAATGGCTCAGTGGATTAATAGCAGGTTAAGGAGCCTTTCACCTCCAGGATAATGGTTTCAATCTAGCCAGATCAGTGGTGGCTGAAAGTCATTATCACCTGAGGGCTGTTCAGTGGCCTATGAGAAATGAGCTGTGGTGGTCTCGGTCCAGTTCTCAGTGGGCAGGTGTCCACATCACAAAACCACCAATACAATTGGCATTAATCAGCACTCTTGTTGGCAGGCTCACATGAGAGGCCGAGGACTGAATGGGCATGAAATCTGAACTAACCATTCACCAAAGTGGTGGTCCCTCCATGACAGTGTTGAGGCGCATTGGCAGGGCAGGGTCGGAAAGCTTGCACTGTCATCACCTGTGCTATAACTGAAATATGGATAAACAGAGGACTTCAATTTCCAGTACTGTCAATCCAGCACCTTTCATGAGCTTAAAATTCACATACGTCTGTCTGTCAGACTGTCTATCTATCAATCTATTTTATATAATGTACAGATAGACACTTTCTTAACAGTAGACCTACCCATTTTTAACAAGACCTTCTCTACTCCAAGGTTTATGGACAATGAATCTCATGGATCTCCTACACTACAGTACAGTACAGTGCCAGTTCCAACAAAGGAGGATGACAAGGTAGATGGTGAGAGTTCCTACATACATACAAACATACGAAGAAGCCAGAAGAAGAAGGCCATTTGGTCTTTCACGTCTGCTTGTGTTGCAGGGTCCACAGCTTGAGCTACTGTCCCTGCCCCCTCTCCCCACTCCTCCCATCCTCCCTACCCGTGATCCTTACACAACCCCTATACTTGTCCCAGCCTCTCTTAAAGCTGCCCAGTGTCTTCAATGAGATTACCTCTTCTGGCAGTGCATTTCAAGTGCCCACAACCCCCTCTGTGAAGAAGTGCTTCCTGACCTCCCTCCCCCCCCCCGTCTTCCAGGGAGTACATGTTCAGTGCCCTCAACCTCTTCTCGTATGCCTTACCCTGCTGACCAGCTATCATCTTTGTAACCCTCCTTTGGACCTTCTCCAGCATGTTAATGTCCTTTTTTGAGTTGTGGGCACCAGTACTGAACTCCATACATTAGATGCAGCCTTACCATTGACCTGTACAAGGGCAGTATAACCTTCTCTCTCCTACTAATGATCCCCTAGATATGCATCCCAGCATCTTGTTTGCTTTTGCTGCTGCTTTCTTGCATTGTGTGGAGTGCTTCAGGTCACTAGTGAGCATCACTCCCAGGTCCTTCTCCTCCTTTGATGCAGATACTCAGACTCCACCCAGGTAGTTCTCTGTCCTAGGATTCTTGGCTCCAATATGCACAACTTTGCATTTCTTGGCATTGAAGCCAAACTGCCAGATCATGGACCACCTCCCTAGCTTTTCCAGATCTTCCTGTAGGTCATGTATGCCTTCAGCTGTATTCACTCTCCCACAGAGCTTGGTGTCATCTGCGTATAGGCACATTTTGGCCTTAATGCCATCTCCAATGTCATTGATGAAGACATTAAACAACAGCGGCCCCAGCACTGAGCCCTGTGAAACCCCACTGATTACCTGTCTTGTGCCAGATAATTCTTCCCCGACAACCACCCTCTGGGTTCTGTCCTTTAGCCAGTTTTCCACCCAGCTGGCCATCCTTTCCCCAACCCTGAGATCAACCAACTTCCTGATCAGCCTTTTGTGGGACACAGAGTCAAAGGCCTTGCTGAAATCAAGACACGGGATGTCTACCACTTGGCCCCTGTCTACTGTCTTAGTGACACAATAAAAGAAGTCAATCAGATTTGTTTGACACAATCCCCCCCCCCATTAACCCATGCTGCCTTGCACCCTGGAGACCATGCCTCTCTAGATATTCCACCAGCCTTTCCTTTAGTATGGTCTCCATGAGCTTGCCCACAATTTAGGTTAGACTGACTGGTCTGTAATTCTCTGGGTCATCCTTGGGACTGCTTTTGTGGAGTGGCACTACATGTGCTGTTCTCCAATCCTGCAGTACTACACCTGCCTCTAGTGAACTATTAAATAGGTCTGCCAGTGGCCCTGCCAGCTCCTCAGCCAGTTCCTGTAGTGCCCTTGGATGTACTCTGTCCAGACCTGGTGATTTGTCCACCTTCCATGCCAGCAGCCACTCCCTCACTCTATCCTCTCTATCACTGCATCCATGTTCCCCTCCCCCCCGGCTCCTCTTTTCCCTCCTGAAGGCACTCGTCCATCCTTCTCCCTGGTGAAGATGGAACAGAACTATTCATTTTGTATCTCTGCTTTTCCCCCATTATCCTCCACCCACTCCACCCCTTTCTTAAGCCTAACAATCCCTTCCTTCTTGTCCCTTTTCTCACTCATATAGCAAAAGGAAGCCTCCCCCTTCTTAATTCCTTCAGCTGTCTGCAGCGCCTTCTGTGTCTTTGCTCACTGGACTTTCTTACTTGCCTCACTAGCCAACCTAGACTCTGGAACCCCTTTCCTGAGCAGGTTCGATCGGCCCCCTCCTACCATAGTTTCCGTAGACACCTGTGGGGTTTCCTAAAGCTGGCCTCTGTGTGTGTCTGTCCCAAACCCCCATAGAGCAATGTCCTCTCTCAGCAAGGCCCTTGTGCTTCACAACGTGCACACGGCCCACCCCTAACTAATCAATTCTCTCTTGGCACTTGATTGTGAAACTACTCATCCACACCTGGCACTTGACTGAGTTATAATTTGTCCATTTCGCACAATCACCAGTGACACTGTTGTACCTCACCACTGTCTGAAATTGGATATAACTTAAAAGCTTTACCACTGTTGATACCTTGTTAATGACACCTTGTGAACTGTTCCTTTCTAGTTAACTTTCTGCTATGATGTTTCCTGTATAACCCTGTACTAGTATGTAATCACCATGTTGTACTCTCCCGGATCGTTCCTGAAAATAGGCATATTACTTGTCTAGTGTACTTACCCGGTAACTAAAAGCTAAATAAATAAATTTTCCCTATCTCTCTCTTGGTCTTCCTGAATTTTCTATAGGCCAATCTCTTTTCCCTTACTGCCTGGGCAACTCCAGAACTGAACCAGCTGGGCGTTTTGGCCCTTTTGTTCTTACCCCTGAGCCTAATGTACTCATATGTGGCAACCAGTATTCCTTCCTTAATGATGGACCACCTTTGGTCCACCCCCATATCTGCTCTGATGCCCACCAGATGGCTTCATAGCACTTTGCTCATTTTTCTGAAGTCCACTCTCCTGAAATCCAAGATTTTGGTCTTAGTCGGGATGCTTTCCCTGCCCATATCCAACTGGAACCACACTGTGCAATGGTCACTTCCTCCCAGTGGATTCCTGACCATTATTTCCTGTACATGCTCCCCATTTGTGAGCACCAGATCAAGAATTGCCTCAGCTGTTTTTGGTTCAGTGATGCCCTGAGTCAGGAACCCACCCTGCAGCATGCGTACCATACATTCCTGTGTACATTAGTTAAATTTCTTTTACCACAAGTCCATCTTGATGGTGCCTCTGTTATCTTTTCTTTTCTCTTAGCACAGGCTGCTGCATCTTGGTCATCAATGTCAATTTTTCGAATTGGCTGCCATACCCTGCCAGGTGACTACCATCCTCCTCTTGCTGTTCACTGCTTAGTAATATTATCCATTTACTCCCCAGTGTCTCACAAGTTTGTCTGACCTGATAGTCCGAGATGCATCTAAATTTGTTATGGTGTCTGATGACTTGCCTGTGCATCCTATATAAACTCAAGTCTAAATCTTAGAAAGTGGGACAAGTGTTTTGACTGGGGGGCTAATCTATGTCAGCAGGTTCTTCACACCATAAGCAGGGCTGGATTATTATAGCTTTGTACTGTGGGGAATGGTTAGGAAAATCTTTTTTAGCCAGTGGCCTTTCACATATGGGATGGATGTTTCACTGTTGTCATTGTGACCCTTACAAATAATTACAAACATTTCATTTTTTGGCAGAACTGGCCAAGTACTCTGGATCCAACACTTATCTTTGGCTTAATGTGAAGCCTTGTCTGCATTTGTCAGTCTCTGAACAGATACAATTCTTGAACCAGTTGCTTTCTCACACTGTGGGCTGCTACATCATTGTCATCATTAGCCTTTTTATGCTACATAACCTCATAAAAAATTGGGGAGTCAACAACCCTGTGTGTCCAACACTTTGAGCCCGATATTCAAGGGTCTCAGTTTGCTCCTTGCTAAGTCCCTATTCCAAATGCGAATTAGCACAATGCCTGAACATTACTATTGAAAACTATCATTCAGCAAGTTAGAAATCAGAGACTTCCTTTGCACCAGTGCCAAGAGCCCTTAACACAGAATACGTAAAATGCTTTGGTGCTTGAAATGTTTTAGATCTGCTGCACTTTATGAAAAAAGAACCATGATGCTTTCACCCAGGGACAATAGCACACTCATAGAATTGGCTCCCTGTTCTCAAGCTATCTGCTGCTCCTCCTGGTTTCTCCTGGGTCTGCTTACCTTGGACATGTTTTCAAACTTGCATCCTTTTGAGCTGATTGGAAGAATGTTCTGAATCTTACAGGCTGAGTGAGCAATTTGGGCTCAGTCAGAGCTGTTTTGTGTCTCCGTTGCAACTGGGAGGGGGTGGAGTGAGGCAGGAGCTTTCTACCACATCTGCCCACCTATGCCAGGAGAGATTCGGCCATACCATTCAAAGGAGCCAGTTGGGCTCTGTCAAACCCATTGTAGGTCATTGCTCCAAGTGGGGAACAGATGTATAGAGGTGTAAATCTTCTTCCTCCCCACTAATGCCAGGGCAGATCAATGTTTCTGTTTAATCAAATAAGCCAGTCAGTCAGAATCCCTTCTGGATGCTACTTCAAGTGACAAATGGGTGCAGGTTGCTGAGAGACTTCTGCCCCTCCACTACCAACATCAGGAAAGGACAGCAGGTATTCAAAGGTACATCCATTAAATAAAACATACAAATCTTTAACCTGGTACTTTGATTTCCATGCCTTTTCCCTGCCTACTTGAGACTAGCTGCTCATGTGCCCTGCTCAGCCAGTTGGGCTGAGGGCAAGATTATCCTCCCTTTGTTTAATTAGAAGAATGTTTACCTCATGTTAATAGGTGTAATGTGTGGAACATCTCTTAGCCTGGCAGCTGACATGTCTTGCTCTACTCCCCCACACTACATCATTAGCATTGTGACCTCATTGACTGTGACATCACTGCTACTGTACTTAGGAACAGCAAGTGAGTGACTGCCAGGTCATTCATCTGGTATCCAGTGATCATGGCGACTGTGATTGAGTCACTGCAAAAACAGCAACTCAATCACGGCGCCTGTGTTCTGGGCTACCTGACAGGGTAGCGACAGGATACTGGGGTTGGCGACTGCAGCGACAGGATGTGTATATATACATGCATGGGGGAGGGATCACACCATATGATGGGCAGAAGGGAGGGAGGGAGGGTATGTGGGGTGTAGTATGGCAGTCAGCTGCCGAGCTGGCCATGTGGCATGGTGGATAGGGTGGCAGGCTGGGGTTGGGAGGATGCTGGGTTTGGTTTTGGAGCACAATCATTTTCTGAATTATGCCATTTTTTTATTTATTTAAGTTTTACACACACCCCGACATACACCTCCTTGGAGATGAGAATCTTTAAGTGGGGGGGATGCGGTGGGGGTACAGACCCCTGCATAACATAGAAAACCATTGCTGGTTTTGTAGTCACTGTGAATGTACATCGCTATTATTTATTTTTGACGATGCACACTCGGCCTTCTGCAATCGCCATTATGACATGGAACCCATTCACCTATGATGTCACAGTCAGTGAGATCATATTGCTGATGATGTAGTGTGGGGCAGTAGTGTTAGATGTGTAAGCTTCCAGGCTAAGAACTGTTCCACACATCCAGCACAATATCATCACATAGAAAACATTCTGATGGACAAAAGGGGAAACAAAATACTTCAGAAATAAAAAGTTACAACTGACTAATACTTAAAAGCCACTAGTCACCCATAGTTAGTGAGTAGAGTAGAGGCTGATATGTCAGCCAAAGGCCTCTAGGCCCTTAGTGCTGCGTGCCTGTGCTAGCACATGGTAGGAGGGGGCCTGATCACCCCCCTCCGCAGGTAGCACATAGGGTGAGATGGCCTAAGCCGGAAGCTGTAAATAATGACTGCGGACAGTCATTTTCCTGGCCCAAGGTGAGTGTAACCCCCCCGTTACCCGGGGTTACTAAAATCCCAGTAAGACCTAGTAGTAGGCAGGGAAGGCAGCTTGTGAAACTCCAGTTAAATGGATTTCACACTGTCTCACTCTGTTCTCAGTCTCAGCTGAGACTGAGGGATGACATCACCATAGAACTCTCGCAGCTGCATGAGCCACACTGGATTCTGCAGTTGGAAGTTAGGACAGAATGTTGGGGAGTTTGAACAGAGTCTGTGTGCAGTCTTGATGAGAGGAGCAGCACAGCAGTCTGTGGACAGGCTCTTTGAGCCTAAGCTCTGTCATAGAGCTACTGTAAGGGAGGTGTGTGTTTCCACCAAAAGAGGAACACAGTAAGCTGTTTGTGAAGTGGTGGAGACCGCTGTTACTGGTCCATGTGCCCCATCCCTGAGGGAATGGGGGTGGAAGGGTTTGCCTGTCTTCCAGGGGCAACCCTCCTGGTTCCAACCAAGGAAGAAGCTGCCTTATTTCAAGTTGTGCTGCAGCACCAGAAGCTGTGGGAAAGAAATTCCTGTGAGGACTTGCCTGTGGGGCACCTGCAACCAAAGGGTGAGTTTGCTCTGACAGAGGGCCTATGTTTTCACTTGAACTGTTGGAACTTGGGGATTGGACTACTTAATTTGTAGGAGGTATAGTGTAATAGACATTGCCAGTTAATTCAAGTATGTTCAAGTCCAGCACAAAGAGTAAAGTAAAGTGGGGATTGGACTGCTAAATCAGTGGAAGGCCTAGAGTAATGGGCTAAGCCAAGTAAAAGTATGTTCAAGTCCAGCACAATGGGAAAGCAAGACAAGTAGAGGAAATGTGACATACATTTAGCCTTAATCTACATTGCCAAGCTTTACAGAAAGACAGTGGTGGAGCTAGAGGGGGGGAGCTGGGGGGCGGTCGCCCCTCCTGGCTGCCCCTGTGTGAGTAGTGGCACCCCACCACCAACTTTATTCACTGTTTAGTGCCCAATTGTGGAGCTCATGATTGACTAAATGGCCCCCCCTGGCTCCCAAATGCTTCCAAATCTGGCTCTGCCACTGCAGAAAGAGATGTTTAATATCCAGAGAAATGGCCGGGTATGAATTGTGGAAGTGAGAGGTGGGAGACCCCCCATCCGTAGTAACCAAATTCACCTCTACGGATTTGCTCTGTGGCACTTTTACTTTCTCTCAGGTACTTGGCCAGTGCCTGAGGAAAGTACTCAGACGTGGGATTAAAAGGAAGTTTCCCTGATGGAGCTGAGGTGCTCTGAGGTGGTTTAGGGAGCTACCAGAAAATGTTTCCATGACATATGGAAGGTGTCCGGGTGGCCGGCAAGGGAGCCAAGCCTGGGAATCCCAAACAGTGTACAAGTTCGGGCTGTGTACCCAAAGCAGCGTGCAAGTCCAGGCTGTGTGCCCGGTGGGTTCAGTGCCTGAGGGCTGAAGTGTTGAAGAAGTGTTTCTGATTAGTTTTAATCTGCATTACCAGAAGTGTAGCTCCGTGGGGGTCTGTCTATGCTTTGTTTGTTCTGCTTGGATGTGAATAAAAGCCACACTTTAGAATCCCATTCCTGGTATTGGACATTACAGTTATTGCATCCTGTATTCAGAATTACTTGGGTGCCCCTGTGCAGAGTAACCAAACCTAGCCCTTGTGTCGAATAACCTATTCCTCCCCGAACCCAGTCCCCACCTGGTACTGCTGTCAGATTCAAACAGCATACCACCTGTTGTTTGCAAAAAGGCAGAGGGGTGGGGGTCTACAGATGTATTCATGTGCCCTGGCAGAGAGGAAATATTCTCCAAGTACATCTTAACTAGAAAACAATGATTTTCTTCAGTCAAACAAATGCGAACTAGCTCAAAACAAAGTGTACTTTGACAAAATTTACCTGGTTCAACATACCATCTTGGCAAGATTGAGCTCTAGGAGCTATGCACAGCCCTTCTGGCAAGTAAACAATACTAACTGAAAAGATCACTTAAATTTGCAAACTCAGAAACCTTTAATTTATCTTAAAAATATATATAATAAAATAGGAAGAAAAAGAGAATTTTCGCTATATATTTCTGACTTAGGTATCCTTTTGGGTGGGTTAGCCACACTGCTTCTGAATGTTTGTTGAAGACCGATTGTTTTTGCTATGATCTTCATTACTGAGTGTGTTCACAGTTTGTTTTTTCAGCACAAGTGAGCAAAAGCAAACTGTAGTTTCCTCTGTTTGAGAACATTACAAGTGTTATGATCTTTAAATAATAAAGAAATATTAGTATTTTCTGAAAACAAATCATACTCAGAAACTGGTCATAGTAAAGTCTCTCAGTTTTAGTTGTATATTTATTCTTGGTTTGCTCTGAGGAATACTACACTGCACTGTGCTGCCCGCCCAGGAGTGTAATGGGCCTTAAAATCAGTGACCCTAAGAACTTAGTGACCATGATCCTCTTCCCAGACACTCTTTCTCCTTCTACTGAAATGAACCCTGCTGTCTGGTTGTCCATGCTTTTGTGAACAAACATGATTATTTATGGACATTCCTGTTCTATCACTGATCTTTCCCCTTGATAACGCAATCCATAGTTTGCCCATGCCATGATTCATGGACAAGATTGTCATTGAATGATGAACATGTACAGCGACAAAATAAAGAGAAACTAAAAGGGGAGCTAAATCCATTCTGAATTTGGTAAATGAAAGAAGAAAATTCTGAAAAAGTACAATTGCAATTATTTTAGTTACTGGCCATGGCTGTCCATAACTGTAGCTTTTGTGTGTGCATGCTTGATAATGGTTTTCATAGTTTAGATAATCAGTTTTATTCTATTTTATGTCCAGTCTAAGATTATGTCATGAATAGTATCCTGGCTGAAAAATAATATTCATCTTTATCACATTGATAGTTCATTTAAAACACTTGTGATATTCAACCATACGAACATATGAATGTGCCAGCAGAAACAGACCACCCGGTTTATCTACATCTGCTTGAGTGTGCAGCTAGCACCCCTAGTTTCCAGCTGCCCCACCCCCCTCTCCCTTGTCAACCCACTGCTCCCCCCACCTCCCCACCTAACTCTCTCCCTCGCTGTCCCATGCCCTTTTAAAGCTGTTCACAGATTTACATGATACCACCCATTCTGGTAGTGTGTGCCATTTGCTACCACCCTCTCCATGAAATAGTGTCTCCTCATTTCCTTCCTAAATCTTCCCCCCAGTTTTCTTAGCCCATGCCCCCCTGGTGTCCCTCCCCCTCCTTGGCTTCAGTAGCGGCTCTAGCCACAAATGGTTACCAGGGCACAGCTGGGGCACAACAGATGGCAGCCAGGGCACTGATATATTTTTACAATGGGGGAAGTTCTGCACCATATGAGGCACCAACTGGGGCACAGCATTTTTTTACCGGGGCACATGCCCTGGCGGGCCCTGGTGTAGAGCCGCCACTGCTTGGCTTAAAGACCCCATCTGCCCCATCCTTACTGATTATCCTCAGATACTTGAATGTCTCTGTCATGTACCCCCTGTCCCTTCTATCCTACAGGGTGTACATAGTCAGGTCTCCCAGTCTGCTCTCATAGTCTCTCCCCTCCATTCCACATATAATCTTCATTGCCCTCCTCTGCACCCCCTCCAGTAACCTGATATCATGCTTTGGGTATTGCCTCCAAAACTGCACACAATACTCCAAGTGCAGCCTTACCAGCAACCTGTAGAGGGGCAAGATCACCTCTCTTCACCTGGATGAAAACACCCTCGCTGTGCACCCCAGCATTTTGTTTGCCTTTGCAGCTGCTCTCCAGCACTGGACAGTATTGTTCATGGTCCATGTTACCATTATCCCTTGGTCCTTCTCCTCCCCAGTGAACCCCAGCTTAATCCCCCCTCCCAGCTAGTATTCTCTCCTTGGGTTCTTCACCCCAAAGTGCATAACCTTATACCTCTTTGCATTGAACCCCAGCAGCCACCTCTCTGACCACTCCTCTAGCTTGCTTAGGTCCCCCTGCAGCTTCTCCCATCCCTCCTCTCTATCCAACACTGCTCCCGTTTTGGTGTCGTCTGTGAACAGACTTACCTTGCTCACCATTCTGTGTGCAATATCTGATATGAAGAGCCCAAATTATATTGGTCCAGCACAGAGCCCTGTGACACCTTGCTCATCATCGACTTTGTTGTTGAGAGCTCTCCTCCCACCACCACCCACTCAGCCAGCTTGTAATCCAGTCCGTCATCTTTACCCCTACCCCTACACCAGTTAGCCTCCCCAAAAGCCACCCATGAGGCACCAAATTAAAGGCCTTGCTGAAGTCCAAGTAAAGAACATCCACTGCATGACCCTTACCCAGCTCACCTGTCACCCAGTCATAATATTGTATCAGGTTGGTTTGACAGGACTTCCCCAAAACAAACCCATGCTGCCTCACATCCTGGAGGCCATTGTCCTCCACATACAACATCAGTCTTTCCTTTAGTATCATTTCCATGAGTTTGCACACTATGGAGGTGAGACTTACTGGACAATGATTACCCAGTTCTTCCCTTGGTCTGCTCTTGTGTAATGGCACTACATGTGCCATCCTCTAGTCCAGTGGCATACATCCTGACTCCAGTGAGGTGCTGTACAGATCCTCCTGTGGCTCCGCCAACACCTCCGCCATCTCTCTTAGCACCCTGGGGTGGATACCATCCAGCCCTGATGCCTTGTATACCCTCAGTGCACTCAGTCCCTCTAGGACTGTACCACCTTCAATCATTCCATCTGTCACCTCCTCTCCCCCCATCCCCACCCTCCAGCCCATGGTGGTAGCGGTCCCCCCTTTTCTTCCATAAACACTGAGCAAAAGTATTCATTCAGTGCTTCTGTCTGTGCCTCCCCCTTTTCTGTTCACTCCCCACCCTTTTTTATCCTCACTATTGTCTCCTTGCACTTCCTTTTCTCCCTGATGTATCTGAAAAAGGCTCTCTCTACCTATACAGGACAGTGAAATACAGTCTCTCTATACTGATTGCAGTTGTTTATGAACACAATTTCAAACCTACCAATTGCATTCCCAAGTCTCACAAACATATACAGTCCAGAAATTAGATGTTTACCTCAGTCCTCTTTAGGCTCATTCCCCCCAGCTTTAAGTGGGGCTGTTGTGCCCCCCCCATTGAGCTTAAGTCAAACAACACAGCCACAGAAACCTTTAAGCTAAATTCAAAAGGCACAGCCACAGAAATCTTCAAGCTTAATTCAAAAAACACAGCCACAGAAACCTTTACGATAAATGAAAAAAAAGCAAAACTTACAAAAATCCTCTCCATACTAACTCTCTCAACAGCAAGTAGAATTAACTAATCCTAGCCCAGCCTCTAGCTGAAATTGTAATACCAAATGCCCTTGCATGCAGCCTAAGACACCCAACTACAGTAATACCTGGAAACCAAAGTCATACTCATAAGATCTACAGTACTAACTGTACACCATACGCCTACTCATGAGTTTTATATATATATATATATATATATATATATATGTGTGTGTCTGTATCTTTAAGAATTAGCTCCGATGACTGTTCCTTGTTTCCTTCCTCCTGACCTGCCCTGAGGGTTCAGGTCATTTTGCAGCTCCCCAAGCTCCTCCCTCACAGCCTTCAAACCCAACCCCCAGTGGCTTTTCAGTATTTAAGAAAAGCTGGTGGAGGGGTTGGGAGCTTTTACAATCCCTTCAGCCACAGAAACCTTTAAGCTAAATTCCAAAAACACAGCCACATAAAGCTTTAAGCTAAATAAAAAAAAATAGCAAAACTTACAAAAATCCTCTCCACACTAACTCTCTCCACAGCAAGTAGAATTAACAAAATCCTTCTCTCCTGCAGTCTGATGGCTCTGTCAGAATTTAAAGGCTTTGTGGGTAGGCAAGTCTGGGCATGTCCTGATCAATCCCTCCAGCCACAGAAACCGTTAAGCTAAATTAAAAAAAAATAGCAAAACTTACAAAAATCCTCTCCACACTAATTCTCTCCACAGCAAGTAGAAATAACTAATCATTGCAAAACTGTATAAAATATTTTCAGTTGCCAATTTAGCCTCAATCTAAGAAGAATCCAGGTAAGCCCTTAACAGAGTCCTAACTAATTTAAGGAGGTGATAAAGGTGTCAACCTCAAGGGTGAAGATTATTTTAAGTGATGCAATTATCTTGTGTGTGTGTGTGTGTGTGTGTGTGTGTGTGTGTGTGTGTGTTTCTAGCTTCTGTTTATTTATGTTTATGCCATCTCTTAATTCAGGAATTTACTGTAAATGACAGATACCTAGTATATATTTTTTTATTTCTCAAAGTAAAAATCTGTTCCTTAAAATAATTTAAGGTTGAACAAAATTAGCACATCCATTTCCACAAAATGTAACAAAATTCCACCAATTTCATGAAAATTGGTGGAATTTTACAACATTTCACCAATACTTTCATCTGGTTATAATACAGTACCTCAGCCATCCTTTATTCTAGAGACCTTCAAATTGGAACACTTACTCATATCTTAAGGTTCTAAGCAGGGCTACAGATAAGGGGAGTACTGTCCTGTTGTACTCACCTCATTTTAGGAAATACTCTTCAGAAAATTTTTTTGAGTACCAATACTTACCCAATGTTTGTAAATACTCTCCACTTCTAAGACTAGTGCTTTATAATATAATTGGTGATTAAAAGGGAGCATTTTTTACAGATTTACAGCACTCGTATACATCCCTATTTTGTTTTACTCACTGGCCCGGATATTCAGAAGGGTTGCACATGGAGCAACACTGTTGAACCATGCACAACCCACTAATGTGCCCCGGCACGATATTCAAACAGGGATTGTGCCTGGCACAAATCCCGATGTGCTGGAGTGCATCAATAATGTATGCGGCGCAGGTGGGGGGGCGTGCCCATGCATACTCCGCACATCCTGATATTCAGCCCGGGATGTGCTGAGCCCATGCATATGCAACCCCTACTTGCATGGCACACAGGCGAGCCCTCAAAACAAGGAACAATGGTTGGCCACCTTACAGGTGAGCTGCCGTATTGCAGAGCACAACACGGCAGCTGCCACCTGAGGGTGGCCACCCGAGCTCTGGCTGCACATCTGTGGCAGTGACCCCCCATGCCCAATCATGGGCATATGCTGTTAAATGTAAGTCCTATATCCCTGGTGGTCCAGTGGATCGCTTGCAGCTCAATCGTGGGCATCTATAGAATGAGATAAGTCCAATATCCCTGGTGGTCCAGTAGACCACTTGCAGCCTGATCACGGGCATCTGTAGAAAAAGATAAGTCCAACATCCCTGGTGGCCCAGTGGACCACTTGTAGCCCAATCGTGGGCATATGCAATAAAGAGGAGAGCTCCAATGTCCCTGGTGGTCTAGCTGTACACCCTCCCCTCCAGCCCACTGAGTCCCACCACCCCACTCCCCCCTGGTCAGTGGCGGGTGGCAGCACCCCACCCACCTGCCGCCCCACCGCCCACCAACTGACACCGTATGGTAGGGCTGTATGCCCATTGGCCCACAGCATCACCAGCATGAGCCAATGGGCATGCAGCCTGTACCATACTATACAGTCCAGATATGTTATGAAAATTTCCAATTTTTATCTTGAACTTTCACAGAAGTTAAATATTCAATGCTGCCACAATTTTACTGTTGGAATTTTAATTTCACTATGCCCTAATCATATTGCATCTAATTTGACAGCTCTCTTAATATCTCTAACCAGCACTGGCAACAAGTAGCACACTGCCATTGGTTGATTACTTTGTCCCATTTTTCCCATAGTTAGATCCAGATTGACTCTGTGGCACTGTTTTTAACCCTGATATCTTCCATGTGCATACAATGACACCCTCCTTAAAGCAATATATTTGTTAATCAGCAAAACATTTTCTTATATAGTTTTTTTTGTTTTGTTTTAGCAAAACGTATTTTAGACATTCTAAGATTCATCCCGTGTATTTTTTTAAATTTCCTCAGACATTTTTAAAACAGTTTTTATAGTTAATATTTTATAATTTTGATTCAAGTCAATTAAGATGGCCCCACTCACAATTACAAAAAAAAAACCTCTTCCATTGCAGTGACCTGTTGAATATGTATATATTTAGATTTTGTTAACTGGGTAAGAGTAGTAGACAAAAACAATTACCTATTTTCGGGCATGAACTGAGAGAAATATATACAGAGTAATAGCATATTATGGGTGACAACACAGTACAACATTACATACACAGTTTAGCCAAAATGAAGCAGACTGTGTTATAGGAGAATACAGCAGACATATCAATGTGACGTGTATGTACAAGATTCCTAATGTGGATGTAATAGGATGGTGTTACCACATGTTTCTGAAGGTAAGTAGCACAGCACCATAACAATATATTTATTTGTTCATGGCAGGTATGGCATGGGAGATGGAACATTTAAAAACTTCAAAATCCTGTATCTTAGTTCAGGAAAGAGAGACAATGGAAAGAAAAATTGGTTATATTGATGTTTTGCCAGAAAAAAATTACTGCTGGAAAAAAATGCAGTTATTAAAAAATACTGATGCTTTAAAAAGAGAGCCATCCACTCTCTTTCCTGTCATACCTATCCCATCAGAAAAGCCTGGATCTGTTCTTTTGGAGTTTCAGTCATTTTCTACCCCCCCCAGGTCTCTGAGTTTCAGCAGGTCCTGGCCTTCCAACTGCCTTGTGTACTTGTGTTTCCTAATTTTGCTGGACATAATTTTTCTACTGATCTCATTTAAGAGTGATTGTTGTCCCTTAATCCTGCCCCCCCCCAGTGTCTACCCTTCTGCTGCTTCCCAGCTCTGCTGTCCTTTCTTTGGTAACCCATGCATTTGGAAACTACTTTGGTGAACCCTTGCACTAGCCCCTACTCTATTGTCTAGCTTAAATTTGACCTGACTACCCTGTCTGTTCTCCTAACCAGTACCCTCACTCCCTTCTGGCACATATGAGGCCCATCTTTGGTTTGAAGGCATCCCTTGCACAAGAATGTTCTCCAGCTGACAACAAAATGAAGTCCTTCCCTTTTGTAACAGCCTCTTAGCAAATGTTAGCCTGCCTAATGATCTACTGTCATTCCTCAAAGGCTCTCAGAACCATGAGCAACTCTGAAAAGATCATCCTGGATACTGTTCCTTTCAGGAGCATACATTTTGTAACTGACCCCCTCTTGTCCTCAGGAGTTGTGCTGCTTATGACATTCATGTCAGTGAGGATAACCATAGCCTGCTTCTCTCTCAAGTTACATTGCCTGACTATGAAAAGCACTCATTAGACCTGTGCTGCAGACAGGCATGTAACCTCATCTGCACTGTCATCATGACTAATCAATGCCCCTTCCTCCACTAGACAGCTTGGTGCACATTTATTTTTTTTCTGTCTCCCCCAATCCCATCACCCTATGTGATATTACCTCTCTGTACAGACAGCTGGTGAGACCCCATCTGGAGTACTGCATGCAGTTCTGGAGACCCAGTCTCCGCAAAGACATAGACAGGATGGAAGCTGTCCAGAGGAGGGCAACTAAAATGGTGCAGGGTCTGCACCGGAAGACATATGAAGAGAGACTAAAGGAGCTTAATATGTATAGCCTCGAGGAAAGGAGGAAGAGGGTGGACATGATAGAAACTTTCAAGTACCTCAAGGGAATCAACAAAGTCCAAGAGGGTAGCATCTTTCAAAAAAAGGGGTGTGCAAGAACAAGGAGGCACAATTTGAAGATGGGGGGGCAGCTCAGAGGTAATTTAAGGAAGTATTTTTTCACAGAGAGGGTTGTGGATGCATGGAACGGCCTTCCGGAGGAGGTTGTGGAGTTAGAAACAATGGTAGAATTCAAGCATGCATGGGACAGTCATAAGGCAATTCTAGGGGGTGGGGGTAGGAAGAAGTAGGCTGCTGGTTAACTAGGATCTGCAGCTTATCCATTAGGTAGGGAAATGGGCAGACTGGGTGGGCCAAGCGGTCCTTATCTGCCGTCAAATTCTATGTTTCTATATGAGCAAGTCTTGTTTGTTGGTCGTGCACACACACAGCATCCCTCTGTAAGGGAATTAACTCTCCAGCACAGCACAGAGGTTACAGTGGCAGCCTTACCTCACACTGTCCCTCTAAGATGGGAGGGATGCCATGCAACAGTACTACCCCAGCCACCCCGGCCTCCCGCTTTAGCACATGAGTCTGTTCCCAAACCCAGGTCACTGGCATGTGAGTGCAATATGATGCCCACTGGTCCAAAGGGTGACCCCATTGTCCAGTAGTTTTAAAATTAGATGGAAAATGCTGCAAATTAAATGTCAGCAAAATTTCACAAAATGTTTATAAAAGCAGAACTGATCATTTCTCCAAATTATGCAGTGCAAAATATCCACATTGCAGATGTATTCTTAACTCTTTGGTTTATCAGTATGCCACGTTTATTAATAATTGTTTTTGTTCTTTTTTGCTGCTATTCTTGGTCAAAGTTGCTAAGAAATTTAAACAAACACAAACAGTCTGGCAGCTGTGACCAACACGTCTATAAAAAATTGCGTTTGCAGTTACCCCCAGAGGAAGACACCAGACTTAAAACAGAGGAGAGTGAATGTATAATCTTATTAGCCACAACATTCTCTTGACTAGAAAAACAGCTTGATGCAGCAGCAGCAATTCTAATGCAGAGCTGTACTTCCTTATGATCCCCCAAATATACAGGGTGGCAGTGCTTGTTCAGCATGAGTACAGTTCAGATGTACTGAACTACAAATCATTGAGAAACTTCTAAGGTGTCTGCAGGACCGAATGGGGAATTTTCTCTTTCATGTAGGGATGGACACACTTAGCAAATTCTGCTTTCATGGAATTTTCCTGACATTACACTTCATAAAATTTTACAACATTTTTCAGAATTCTTTAATTTTTCATAACTCAGTTTAACAGCTACAGGTCAGAAATGTGGCATGCTTATTTCATGTAAGTGGCCCTAATGGGATACCAAGTTGCATCATGCCTGGATGAGGGGTGTGGGACTTATAAGGGTTTAAAGTCTGGCAATTTATTATTTTTATGAAAATGTCTGAAAATATTTCTCTGCCTGCAACTTAGCCACCTTCAGAGATAGATAATTGAAAATACAGATACTTACTTTCCTTAAAGAGTCTTAGAAACTGATAACTAGGGAGGTAGTTTGTTAAGTTAACTGTTTCTTCCAGGAGTTCACAATTTCACAACTCAATTGTTTGTTAAACTGTGTGAAAATTGTTTCAGTCTGGTGGTGGGGACGTTCAGTTTGAGTCACTGGACACATTACCTCCTGTCATGCCAGCGACCAGGGTTCAGGAACAGATCAGCATCTCTCAGGAGCTGGCTGTGGGAATAAGGACTGAGCAACTATTGACTGGTCTCCTCCTTCAGGATTTGGCAACAGCACATAACACTGCTTGGCTGACACCTAGGGTAAGTGGTACAGCAGTGGTCACATACATAGATGACAGATACAGCGCAGAGGTGTGCTGTGTCTTAATGCAGTACATTCACGTCATACCACATGTTCCAGCTAGGTCAGGGAAACAAACAGGGAAAAAACACGGCAACTGTGAAGATGCTGCCAGCAACTCTGCAGGCTTCACACCACTTCCCGAGGCACCTGCTTACCCATGGTGGTAGGAAGCAGCAGATGAGGTTTGGTGGGTGACTGGGCTGGAGGTCGTCAGGCAGAAGAGGGTTGGTCAGAGAGAGGGAGATAAAAAATGTGTGAAAATGTAAAAAAAATGTGGATGCTTGCAGCTCTGCTGCTATTGCAGGTATACACTCAAAATATGACATGCATACCGAATCTAAATAGGCCTTGGAAGCTAATACAGCTGGACACATGTGGTTTAGCAGGTTAAAATTTACTGTGGAAATTTCAAAACTTACTAACCGGCAAAAATGGCTCATATTCAAGAACACATAATAGGTAATGCCACTAGAATTCCTCTTGTGGAATTAATTTTTTATAAAGCACATCACTGCTGAATCTGTTTTGCAGTGCTGGGCTGTTTGCAGTCCTATAGTTCCATTCTGTGGGTGACTATGTTGTCCCCCCCCACCCCGCTTTTCTTGCTGGGCTTGATCAGTTGGACTCTAGTACAAGTAAAACACATTTTAAATGATCGACTACAAGTCTTTACATTATTAAAAATTAAAATGAGCATAAAATGAACATAAAAAGCAGATTTTAAACTTAAGACAATCATACGTACCATATATTTCACATAAAACCTTACAGATTGTTGACTGTACTAAATCCATTTAAGATGTAATAGTCAGAGATTAATGGTTGCCAGAAAGCCACTAAATGTATGCAATGTTACAGAATTTTCTGAAGTAAAAAGTAATTTTAGAATAAGATTGGGGGAAGCCGAGACCCCAGTACTCTTTCCCCCGGTCCAGCACCTCCTCCCTGAATCAAATCTGACTCAGAGTTGATAATCCATAAGTTCAGGAGGTGGGGGGGGGGCAGAGGTTCCTGCATGGAAGGTTCGGGGCTGAAGCCCCCTGATGAACAGCAACTATTTCTCCTGATGGATTTATGTCGACCACAAATTGTGGTCGACATAAATCTGTCACTGTAATGTCAGTTGACAAAACATTTCTCAAACTGGCATTGTAGAGGCAGTATAGCCTAGAGGTTAGAGGAATGAGGTGTGAACAAGTTTGATACATCCAGCACACCAGACCTGAGTTTGATTCTCTCAACCTCCACTTGCATACTGTGTGACTCCGAGCAAGTCACTTAACCACCCAGTGCTCCCAGGTCACCCCTGAAAACAGGCACTTGTACCTAGTGGGCCTTACCTGGTTACCAAAGACTAAAATAAAAATTAAAAAAAAATGTTCTATGACCCAAACATTAATATTCAGGTTAACAGGGATGAGATTAACATGGCACATTTTAGCCCACTCAGTATCTGAGATTTACTTTGCAGTAAGTTCCTTAAAAAAGGAGAAAGCAGCAGGACCAGATTTAATTGCAGCTGAAGTTTACCTATTTTGCCCCTCTCAATGGACCATGATTCTCATAAACTATTATAAAAAGTGTTGTTTTGATTTTGATGTTTCACCTACTTGGAAAGGAGCAATTATAATATCTGTTTATAAAAGAGGGGTTAAGAATGATTCGATGATGTACAGACCCATATCTCTGTTAGATACCATGGGAAAAATTTTGACTAAAGTAATATTATCCAGGTTAGCTGATCAAGTTACAAACCTAAGGGTTCTCTTATAATTGCATGCTGGATTTCATGCAAGTTTTAGCACCACTGATAATTGTTTTATCATTAATCATCCGTATGAAAAATATGTCAACCTGTGAAAACAAAAATTGTATGTTGTATTTGTTGACTTCAGTTCGGCTTTTGATACAATATCTCGTGGTTTGCTATGGGAGCTAATGCTGGAATGGGGAATATCATCCGATCTAGTGGCTATAATTAAAGAGCTATATGCAGAAACATGGGCACAAATTAAATTGGGAACCAGTGGTCAATACTCTGCCAGGTTTTCAAGAAACAAAGGGGTTAGGCAAGGGTGCATTCTTGCCTCCCATTATTTTGGATAATTATTAACAATTTACTACTGCAGCTTTATGAATCACACATGGACTCTCCAAAATTTATTTCTCAGAAATGTGCTGCATTGGCATATGCAGATGATCTGGTTCTACTTTCTCTAACACAATCAGGTCTATCTGCCAAATTAAAGATCCTGCAGATGTATGCTACTGTGCTAACTATAAACTGAAAATAAATTAAATAAAAACCCAGGTTGTTGTTTTTGGTAATAATGGTACCAATAAAAGCTGGTTCACTGGAGCAAAAACAATAAAAACAGTAAATTGTTATAATTATTTAGATTTTACAACTAGCCAGTAATGACGGTTGGAGTAATCACATCAACTCTCTGAAAATAAAGTTAAAGCAGAGTGCTAGCTCACTAACATCATTTAATTGAAAATGTTAGGGTAATACATTAAAACCCCTTATTATTGCTGTAAAAGCAAAATAGCTCACCTAAGTGCTGTATGGTTCAGAAATTTGGGACACGAAGAACTTTGATCCCTTAGAAATACCACTTAACAAACTGTATAAAATGAGCTTGGAATTAAGTCAATCAGTTCCTGCTTCAGTAGTCAGAGTTGAACTGGGGATCCCCAGACTGAACACTTTATTTTCTAGCCAGAAAAATCAATTGTTGGATTAAGATACTACAATTAAGTACAGAAAGATTGCCAAACCTTTATTTAAAAGGGATGTACTTATAGCATACCTCTGGGATTCTGCATCCCAACTGGCTTAAAAAGATCCAAGGTATATTAAAAGAAACAAATCTAGATTTCTTGGAAAGTATTTATAATAAAGGCATATCAATTAGTTTAAAGTACCAGAAGTACTGTATGTTACTCATAGGCTAACAGAATATTATGCAGTACTGGTTCTTGATGCTATATCCAGGGTAAAAACTGTCCCATGGCTCAGACAAAATGATGTAATATATCAGTATAGGTCCTATCTTGACATTCTGACAGATTATGAATCAAGAGCAGCTTTTACTAAATATAGATTAAAGTTAGTCCCTTGCTCAGTTTTGTATGCAAGTTATAATAAGTTAACTACAACAAAATCTGGGCAAGATTCACAAGCAGATGCACTGGACGCATCCGAGATGTGCCGGCGTATCTCAGAAATGCACAATGGTGCCATTCACATAAGGAAGAGATGTTTTGTCACATCCTGGATGCGCTGGAGCTGAAAAATAATGATATGCGACACATCTGAAGGGGGTGTGTAGCTGCATACACAGTGCATCCCCATTCACAAAACAAAATGAATGTGCAAACACAGTGCATTCACAGCTCATCCACCAAATGCACCATAAGGAGATAAGTATAAAAGAAGTAGACTTAAGTGCAAGCCCCCAGCAGGCAGACTGCAGGATAGCAGCAGCAGGCAGAACACCAGCAGCACAACAGAGGTCACAGAGATGGATGGTGCACCATTCCTGATGGTGGGCATGATAATGGGGATGAGGAGATGGGCAAACCAATAACGTGGAGGCAGAAGGCACCATAGGCAGCCTGCCCTGTGGCAGTACCGTGCCAGACTAACATTCAAACAATTGGCAGACACAGAAACAGTCCGCCAATATCGCCTGAACAGGGCAATTCTGAGGCAGCTCAAAACCCGTCTTCTATAGCTCACATGTTGCATGGTTCAATAGGAAGAGGCAACTGGAAAGAAAACCAAAAACCAAAATAGTAACAAAGCAAGGACTGCATGTAATGTAAGCACTCACCTGCAACAAAGGAAGGCACCCTTGTCTAGCATCAAACTTGAACCTGTTGTATATGCATAGCAGCAGTCAGCATTCCAATGTGGAACTGCTCTCCTTATTACTGTCATGTGTTTTTTTTTTTTTTAATATATATCCAAACAAACACAGGCGTAGCAGGTAAACTAAAGAGGGATGTCCAGATAGCCATACAAAACAGAGGTTATAACAGGACAAGGACATTTCCATGCTACATATCGGACAATATTCTTCCGCAGGAGCAAGGTTCCCAGGTGGTTCCCAATGACAATGTTGGAGCTAACAGAAAAAGAAATTATGGTGCATATGAAGAAATTTCTTCTTTCTGCAGTGCTCCACATTGTCAATGGGTATTCATTACATTTGGGTTTTCCTTCTACCGATAATACTGTCAGACCACAAAATGTACAAGCTCCAGCTAGTCATGATACACACTCAAACACTGAATGTTCTAACAGAGAATAACACGGAATGGAGGGGAGGAACTTTGGAGCAGATAGCTCTGAACCAGGACCTAGCACCAGTTCTGCTACACCTGGATCCAGCACTGGTTCCGCAAGAGACACTAAATCAACTTATGCTGATCTTTTTCGGCAAAGAGCCAAGCTTGCTTCACGTTGGAATGTGGTTCGGCTTAGGTACAAAGGTGGTTTGCAAGAACACCCAGATAAGGTGTATGCGATCTGTACACTTTTGAAAGATGCTATGCCCTTTTTTGCCTTCTGAACTGTATGCCCTAATTCATGTCTCAGGGGAGAATACCTTTGATATTAGTTTTAAAATGAAGAAGTTACCGGAACATTTTTGGGTGCAATACCATCAGTTAAAAGACTCTCCTTTGTAGGCACCTTTTGTAGCAATTCCACTGACAAAACCGATATTTAAAAATGTTTCGATATTGTTCCTTAATGAAGGAGTTGATGTGGGAGGCATCTGGTTTTGGCTAAAACAGGGGTATGAAGTTCTGGGGCATCCTGACTCCATAATGGACACTGAACATGTCTAGGCAGGGGGATGGTGTTTCAAAGTTAAGCTAAGAACTACTCAAACAGGGGTACTTCCTTTGTTAAGCAGCTTTTTGGGGCGGCTGTGACAAAGAAGTTTGTTTCTGTGCTGGACAGCATAAGGCATGATATAAATGTGGTGCTCAAACACATCTGAGCAGCTCCTGTGACCTGCTTTGTTGTGGTCTACGTGGATAAGGTGCAGCTCAAGTGCCATTTGTCAGTGAGCTACTACCCCTGACTGTTGACTACCACACAGGTTAAGAGGCATGGGTTCTGTTGCAGTGGTGACTGGAGGTTCTATCCCAGAATAGAAAGAAAGTAGCGCGATGCCTCCACCCAGAGTAAAGTAACAGTGGGCCAGGTGTTTGATTTGTACAACCCTTGGGATGCTATGCCTACCCAAATCTTCTTCCAGTCACCCCACACACTGAATCCCCTGTTGTTCATCAATACTGTAAAACACATACTTATCAGCTCTAACTAATAATATGCTCACAACACAGGAATTGCAAAGAACAAAACACAGCTTTATTTTAGTGGGGGGGGTTAGGGAAAGGGGTACTGGGACACAAGATTGCTGTGAGGAATAGAAAAAAGGGTTGCTTGAGGTTAACAGGGCCTGTAGGCCAGAACATTAATAGTGCCCACCCCCACTGGTACCAGTGCACACCCCCTATGTCCTGACTGTCCTGAATGGATACCCAGATTTAATGCAAGCCTGCTAGATGCCACGGGTTTGCCAGCATTGGTGCCCTTGAAGTAGCTCTTTCTAGGATGCTAGCAATTTTACATTTTTACTCCCCCTTGGCAGGGCAAGCCCTGGGTTACTCAAGGTCCTGCAGACTGGAACTCAGCTACTGGCTCAGTAGGTTCAGGCAATTCAGGATCAACCACTCTGAATGGAAGCAATGCAAAAGGGCAGGGGCTACTGGTTCAAAAGATGAATTAATGGCTAGCAGCTGGTCGACCTTAGACTTGCTTGAAGATTCTTTCAGCTTGTCACCTTCAGCAAGCCAAGCAGTCCAAATTACAGAGCCCAAATATAAGGCCTACTAGGCCACTAGGAACCCAGACCCAGGAGTGACCCCATGGTCCAGCTGCCCTAATGGGTCCAGAGTGCCTGGACACTCAGGCATGCACCCGTGGTCCCCTGCAGCCAAGTGTGCAGGGCCAGAAATAAGACATGATGGGAATGGTGCAGTGCAGTGGCTGTGGAGCAGCAGTCTTCCGGGAGACATTCTGGAGGATACAGTGTTGTCCCATCTGCAGGCACCTCTCTAGGCTGAGGGAGGAGGTTGCTCATCTTCAGGCTGAGTTGGCCAGGATTTGGGGGACCTCCTCTCCCACTCAGGGACCACCAGGGCCACCGGCGTTGCCTCAGAAGTTGCCAAGAAAGAGGAGCAGTTGGACCACAGTGGGCTCAGGGAGGGTGAGGGTGGTGGAACAGAGGTGCATCCCTCCAGTTGTACCTCTCCACAATTCATATGCCATTCTGTCAAAGTGTGATTCCTCTATGGAGGCACCCACAGTGGAGACCAAGGAGGATGCTGGGAACCTCCACAAAGAAGACCCACAGGAGAGTGGCATGGGACCCCACAGGGGAAGGAAACAACTCCTGGTGTGGGATTCCATTGTTAGGAGGGTAGAACTGGGGGAGGAAGGGGAGAGGGAGGTGAGGTGCCTGCCTGGAGCCATGGCTTAGAGGGACAGGGAGCGAATTCTCAGGATTGAGGGAGCAGTTGCATGGGGGAAGGAGCTGAATGTCATTGTCCACCTAGGGAAAAATTATCTGTCTGGGAAAGGGATCAGAGCAGTGCAGAAAGAGTTTGTGGTGTTGGGGAAGGGCCTTAGACAAGTAGCATGCATGGTAACCTTCTTGGAGGTGCTGCCTGTCTATGGCATGGGTGAGGCTAGGGTGCTCCACACCATGGGATTCAATCAGTGGTGGAAAAACTGGTACAGAGCTCAAGGGGTTTGACTTCATTGGGGACTGGGGATCCATCTGGAGTGATGCAGGCCTATACTGGCATGATGGTCTGCATCTGTCCAGCAGGGGAACCAGGATCCTATGTGATTGGTTTAAATGCTTCATTGGCAAGCATGTAAACTAGCCAAGGGGGGAGGCACTGGGAAGGAGCAGGGAATTCCTAGCCCCCCCCCAAAATCAAGGTAGTTATTGAGGTAAACTCCAAGATAGACGTCAATAGGGAGAAGGGCAGGGGTAAATGGAGAAAACGACAAAGGACAATAAGGACAGGGATGGGGCAAAAAGGGGTAAGGCCATGAAGAAATGGAGGGTAATGACTACCAATGCCCATAGTCTGGGCCACAAGCTCCATGAACTGGTGGCCTTGATGGAAGAGGGATGCCTGGACATCATGGCAATCCCAGAAACATGGTACACAGAGAACCATGACTGGGATGTTAACATACCAGGATACACAACCTACAGGAGGACAGGGAGGGTAGAAGAGAGGGAGGAGTAGCTCTCTATGTAAGGGAAGGGATAAAAGCAATGGAACAAAAGAGTAAACATGGAGGAGAGGAGGCACTGTGGGTCACCTTAGAGACTGGAAATGGCACCACAATCTGCACAGGGGTTGTATACAGACCCCCATCTCAGGGAGAGGGAATGGACAAGGATATGATAGAAGGCATCCTTAGGATGGCAGATAAAGGGGAGATACTGTTGATTGGGGCCCTGAATATGCCAGTTGTTAACTGAAGCACCTTTGCTGCAGCCACATCAAAGTGCAGGGCCATTCTGGATACCTTACAGGGGGCATACCTCAGACAGCTAGTGTTGGAACCCACTCGGGAGGGAGTAATCTTATATCTTGTACTCTCAAATGGGGACAGTGAGAGGATCTCAGATCTAGAAGTGGGTAGCTATCTTGGAACAAGTGACCACCAAACAGTGTGGTTCACGATAAACCCAGCTGCAGAGTCAAGCCATACAAAAGTGAGGGTACTGGACTTCAGGAGGGCTGACTTTGGCAAAATGAGAGAGTGCCTTAGAAAAGTACTAGCAAACAGACAAGAAGAAGGGGTGGAGCAACAATGGAGAAACATCAAAACTGCCATCACAGAGGCAACAAGACTTTGTGTGAAGCAAATAAACAAATCAAAATGAAAAAAGCCACTATGGTTCTCAAAAGAGGTGACAGGGAAGGTTAGGGAGAAGAAGATAGCATTTAGGAAGTATAAGGAAACACAGAAGAAGCAGGACAGAGAACTGTACCAGCTAAGGCAGAAGGAAGCAGGAAAGGCAGTCAGAACAGCAAAGGCCTAAACTGAGGAAAAGATAGCCAATTTGGTTAAGAAGGGGGGATAAAACCTTTCATAGGTACATTAGGGAGGGTAGAAAGACAAAGGGAGGGATAGTGAAGCTGAATAGAATGGACGGTGGGTGGGCAGAGAGGGACAGTGAAAAAGCAAGAATACTGAATGAATACTTCTGCTCAGTATTCATAAAAGAGGAGGGGGAGGTACCTAATCCAATTAACAGAAGCACTCTGGATAGGGAGTCGATCCAAGTCATTTCACAGAAGAAAGGGTTCTGAAAGAACTCCTAAAACTGAAGGTGGACAAAGCAATGGGACCTGATGGTATTCACCCCAGAATTCTAAAGTAATTAAGGGGAGAACTAGTGAAACCATTGACTATCCTTTTTAGCAAATCATGGGAAGATGGTGTGGTACCTGAGGACTGGAGGAGGGTGGATGTGATTCCTCTTCACAAATGTGGGAGCAAGACAGAGGCAGAAAACTACAGACCTGTCAGTTTGACCTCTGTGGTAGGGAAAATGATGGAATCACTTCTGAAGGAAAGAACTGTTGAGTACCTAGATGCCAGTGGGGCACAGGGCCCAAGGCAGTACGGATTCACAGCGGGAAGGTAATGTCAGACGAATCTAATCGATTTCTTTGACTGGGTGACCAAAGTAGTAGACCAGGGAAGGGCTATGGACATGGCCTACCTAGACTTTAGCAAGGCATTTGACACAGTCCCACAGAAAAGATTAATAAACAAATTAACCAGCCTGGGAGTGGGTCCCAGGGTGGTAGCCTGGGTAAAAAATTGGCTGGACAACAGGACACAGAAGGTAATAGTAAACGGAGTCCACTCTGAAGAAAGGAGGGTTACTAGTGGGGTACCGCAGGGTTCAGTACTGGGTCCAGTCCTTTTTAATGTCTTTATAAGTGACATTGCAGATAGACTGGAAGGAAAAGTATGCCTCTTTGCAGATGACACAAAGATCTGCAACAGGGTTGATACACAAGGGGGCATGAAAAGGATGAGAAGGGACTTGGCAAGGTGAGAGGAATGGCCAGAAGTATGGCAGCTTGGATTCAATGCAAGGAAGTGCAAAATAATGCACCTGGGAAACAAAAACCCAGGAGAAGAGTACACAATGGGGGGAAGGGGTAGTAACAACAACAAAAATGGAAAGGGACCTGGGGGTAATCATATCAGATTACCTTAAGGTTGGCAAGTAATGTGAGAAGGCAGTAGGGAGGGCTGGGGGGATATCAGGATGTACAAGGAAAGGCATCACCAGCAGAAAACAGGAAGTTGTTATCCTTCTGTACAGACAGTTGGTAAGACCCCATCTGGAGTACTGCGTCCAGTTCTGGAGACCCCGTCTCCGCAAGGACATAGACAGGATGGAGGCAGTCCAGAGGAGGGCAACTAAAATGGTGTAGGGTCTGCAAGAGAAGCCATATGAGGAGAGACTAAAGGAGCTTAATATATACCCTTGAGGAAAGGAGGGAGAGGGGAGGGGAGACATGATAGAAACTTTTAAGTGCCTCAGTGGAATCAACAAAGTCCAAGAGGGTAGCATCTTTCAGAACAAGGGGACACAATTTGAAGATAGAGGGGGGACTACTCAGGGGAAATGTGAGGAAGTATTTTTTCACAGAGAGGGTGGTGGATGCTGCTGCATGGAACCATCTTCCTTTGAAGGTTGTGGGGTCTAAAACTGTGGAAAAATTCAAGAATGCATGGAACAGACATAAGGCAAGTCTTGTTGGGGGTAGCAAGAAATAGGCTGTTGGTTAACTAGGATCTGCAGCTTATCTAGTAGGTAGGGAAATGGGCAGACTAGGTGGGCCAAGCGGACCTTATCTGCCGTTCAAGTCTATGTTTCTATGTTTCTATATGCCTCACTTGAGAGGAGTTTGCAGTTTCCCTACCTGGCTCCAAGTTGCAGCTGTGAAGATTTTCAACTTTGGCCTTTCTCCTGGGCAGGAACAAACAGCTCCGGTGTGCAGCAACAAATTCTCCAATTTCCACCTTTCCAGTGGATTTTGGCTAGTGACTTACAGTCTCTGGATTTGACCTCCACGTTTCCACAGCTGGTTTTCAGCAAAACAACAGGCTCCCAAACTCTGGATACCTGCAAAACGTTTTTATCCAATGTCCTCAGCTTCGGGTACAGTACCAACTTTTAACTCTAGCACATGCAGTTCCAAACCCCCTTTTCACTGACTGAGTGGGCTGGATTTTCCATAGTGAATGAATGCCACAAGCTTTCCGTGCGCCTAACATACGGAGCATGGGGCTTGAGGCTCTCACCGAGTGACATGCGGAAATTTCCATCTCTTGCACCAGACATAGGTCCTTGGACCACATAAGTGTGGTCTTGCTTGTGCCAGCCCTCTAGGACAAAGTCACAGTGCTTGCCCCAGAGCATTGGCGCAAGCAGCCGTAAACCACAGAAACTGTCGCAACTGCACCCGGTAATGGAAAATCGGGTGCAGTTGCAGCAAAGAGGATCGGCACACAGCTGAATTCAAAGTCCCATGGCGCAGGGCTGGATGCATGCCCTGTGCCACTTTTCGAAAATCCTGCCCAGGGTTTTTCCACACTAATGCAGGCTCACTGCAACACTGGATCTCCAAAATCACCAGGAGCTTGTACCAAATTTCCTTGGATGTTCAGCTGCAACACCACAGTTCTTTCAGTCAGAGAAAAATCCCCTTTTCCAACTTTCAGACCACTGACCGATTGACCAGTTATTTATTTATTTATTATTTATTTATTTATGTTTTTGGTAACCGGGTGAGTAAACTGATCCAAAGGACCACTTTCAGTTGCAACCTGAGCCGTACAGTGGCACAGACAATAGGTACAAGTTATAATACAGTAGGTACATATAATACACTGAATACAGTGGTATCAGAAACAGTGATACATAACATCACATCTAAAAATAGGGGTTAAGGACATAAAAAACAAGTTCATGACAAACAAAGTGATGCTTTTCTGCTTGCAGAGAACTAGGACATACACTTACAGCAAATCAAGACATTTTTCAGCCATTTCAAGGTTTACAATACAGTGCATAAGGGATTACACTATAGCAATCAACATTTTCACAATGGAGACAAAAATGTGTCAATTGTTTATGTAGTAGCCAGTACTTGGGAAGTAAGAAAAATGGTACACTGGGCCCCTAAGGTAGATTTCTGGTGAGGGTGTTTCCAAGGAAGCAGGCACAGGTGGCCTGAGACATGAAACAATTTCTTAGCTTTGACTTGAAGGACTGATGACAGGGTAACATACGGATAGCAGGTGGTATTCTGTTCCAGAGGTAGGGGGCAGAGACAGAGAAAGCCTTGCTCCCCATGACAGTAGATACTCGGGGGACTACCGGTGGAGGGAATGGAAGAGACCCTGAGACACCGAGTTACCACCCTGTCGGTGAGAAGTGAGGAGTACAGGGACTTATGTGAGTTCCTGAGAGAGGTGTCAACTAGACAGCCCATAGCATATTCAAAACGGCCCTGCAGAGAGAACCAGCCTAAGGACAGATATAGAGAGCAGTGATGAGTGGAGGAAGGGACCTGAAGAGCAAAGTGACAGATAGAGTTGTATGTGATATTTAGACAAGAAAGAGGTGAGGAGGACATGAAGGAGAACACTGGGGAGTAATAGTCAAGTAGGGGTAGTAGATTTCCCTGGGCAATTGCAAGACAAGCCTCTGGGGTAAGGAGGTGGTTAACATGGTAGGCTGCCCCCAGCTTCTGATGGATTCTCTTCATAGTGTTAGAAATGTGATCATTGTAGGTAAGGGAGGGATCAAGTGTCACTCCTAGGTATTTGAAGGAGGATACCGTGTCAAGAGGAGGGCCTACAGGGGTGACTATGTGTAATGAGTTTTTTGATTTGGTGGCCTTTGCAAGGTACAGCTTTGAGCCAAAGAGCATGGCCTTAATTTTTTTCTCATTTGCAAGAAGTTTTTTGGAGAGGAACCAATGTTGAGCTGATCCAGTAAAGTCCTGTAAAAGGCCTCCTGCCTTTCCAGCACACAGCCTGAGCCCTTCTTGACTCGATCAGAGCCCAGATCAGACTACTTAAACTGCCCAAAGTTCCTGAGGTTTCAGCAGAAAATCCCAGCCTCTGACTAGTTGATTCTTGCTGTTTATCAAAATTATTAATAATCATTAACCTAGTTCGATTATTGATTGGTAATAGGTCCTCTGCTCCTAGATTTATTTCACACCTCTCCTATAAGTCACTTCAGCTGCCTTTTAAGTTCCAAAGTTAGTGACTGGCTGTAAGTAGGGGTCAGAGTACTAAAGATGGCTGCTATCATGACAGTCTCACACAGTTCTTATAGCAGTCCCCACTTCAGAACGTTCTTGCAGCCCAACAACATAGTTTATAGACACTGTTTCCACGTTGGTTTGCAGCAGCCTGTGTCATTTATTGTCCAGCTGCAGAGTTATCTCTTAATTTACTTTGGATCACATGTCGTGGTTCCCCGTTTCACATGCCCCCCCCCCCAGGTAGCCAGGCAGCTCATTATTATTCATGCTGCCCTCACATGCCGTGATCTCTCAAGCGCTATTGGTGGTTTTAAAATAACATGCGCAGCCACTTCTCAGCCTCCTCCTCCAGGTGTCTGACCCCTGATTAGTCTGTACAGGGAGTTGAGATAACCAAGGAGGCAATCGGTGAGTCACTACAGTGGCAAGAAGACACCAGGCGCCATAGTGCACATGCGTTGACCACTGGCTTGCTTTGAGAAGCAGAACCCAGCACAGTGGCTCCACAACTTACTCCTCTGGCCCCAAATTGGCAAAACTAAACACAGGGGCCAGACAGAGACTCAGGGAACCTTTAGGACCCTGGACTGGCTGGTCAGCAACAGGAGTTGTGAGAGCAAAGACGGGCTGCCCTGGGCATCAAGGTATGCCCCACCCATGGGGGGGGAGGTTTACATTAGCATGTCCTGTAAAACTACATCAGTGTAACCCCTGTGATGGGAAAGGGCATACCTTTCACCATTGTCCCTGGGATAGAAGAAACAGGAAAGAAGGTGCTGATATAAAGCAGGATTATATACTGAATATGGCACCAAAGGAAGTAGCTGGAATGCAAGATTCAGGACAACCTGCTCATAGACCTGAGATCACCCCATCAGACCTGAGATGTCAAGCCTCTTTTTCTATGGATGGAGATTCAGAGCAAACAAAAGTCCTTTTTCTGTCCCCTGTTGCCACTGACACCATACAGTCTATAGCTATTGCAGTGCCTGGACAAAATGATCCTTTGGATATCTCAGTTCCTGAAAATTCCTCTGGTTGGCTTCCTGTGGCTCTTCTGCAGTTCAGTGTCCCTTAATGTACTCACACAGTGGAACTCCAAGAGAAGGATCAGGTTCTGGCTCTAGAATATTTTATATCAGTGGCTCGCACTGAAGGACACTCTGCACTTCACGCACAGGAAGAGCCATCAATGTCCCACCAGGAAAGGGTTATAGTGTTATAGTACCATCATGAGATGAGGTTACAGTGCCCATGGAAGACCAGGATCAGGATGAGAATGAGGATATAATGCCCCAACCCCCCACCGTTGACATGACTGTTGTGTCCAGACAAAGGATACTTTTAAGGGCAAGCAGCCTTGTCAAAAAAATGAATAAAATGTCAGTAAATCCTGTTTCTTTGGAAAATCAGAGTTGTTGCATTTTTTACGTGGTTCCAAAGATTGGAGAGATTCTGAGGATGAGATGGAGTCTGATGCCTCTTCTACTAAATCATCTTGGTCATTTGAGAAACTGGTGTCTTCTGAAACAGAGGAAAGGAAAGATCTAAGGGGCAAAAGAAGAGGGAAAATAGAATGTCTACATGGATACAGGGAAGTAAAAACAAATGTCTTTTCAGTAAACTAACATTATGTCATGTGTCAGGGACCCCATACTGCTATAAATTTTGCCTCCTTAAGTGTTTGTAGTGTGAACAGTCAAAAAAGGAGGCAGGCTACTTTGTCTTTTCTAGACCAGGCCCTGTATAGTATTTTTTTATACAGGAGACACACCTGTCTTCCCTATATGATATTAGATCCAGAAACAAATGATTTGATACCTTTTATTGGACCAACATGGATGTTACAGAAAAAAACAAAGTGCTTTAGCTTTCGAACCAACCAGGTCCTTCTTCAGAAGCTTTTTACTATATGATATTAAAAAGTCATAGAAGGATTGGATATGGAGCCCCTCTTACCGGACCTTGGAAAGGAATGATAGAGTGGGAATCATTTTTAAAAGGGCTTAAAGTTTCTCTAGATAGACTGCTGGAGATATGTCCAGGGAGTGTCCTTCTTTTGGATATCTTTTTCATGAAAAGCAGTATCACTGGATAAATATTCATGCCCCACAAATAAAATCTAGTCATACTGAGTTGCTTAAATTTGGTCACCCTTACTTGTATACCTCTAGGCAGGTATTTTTTTGGGAGCATTTTAATTGCTCTAAATAGCTCCTTTGGAGTTGGCGGGGCTCTGCTGGCATTTTTCTCAGTGTTATGCATTTTATATATGTTTAGAGGACTGCACACCTTGGGTATGAATTAAAGTCTGTATTATTCCACATTAGCTGGCTTCTGGTAGTTTCTTTATCTTGGTGGGATTGTGCTGGAGTACTAGTTTTTGTAATATTTTGTCTCAACGTGTACACCCAGCTGTGAGGCGGGCTTGTTTAACCAGATTTGATTGATGGTGTGCAAGGAACTTCAACTAATAAAAAAAATATTGTGATTCAAATTTTGTAAAACAATTGATTACTGGTGTCAGCTAAATTGATGGACATAGATCACAGCATCAGACTGGGGTTGCTACCTATTTTGGGGGAAGTTTATCCACATGAATTGATTTTTTGTTTATATTTGGTACTGCAGGTACCTATGGGGTGTAGCTTTTACCTTGTGAATTTTCAGATCATGTTCTCCTTGGTGGCACTGTAAACAACATTTCCGCTCTCGAAGGTGAATCATCAAAAAATGAAGGCCAATGAGTACCAACGCCCGTAGTCTGGGTAACAAGCTCCCTGAACTAGTGGCCTTGATGGAAGAGGGATACCCAGATTTCGTGGCAGTCACAGAAACATGGTACACAGAGAACCATGACTGCGATGTCAACATACCAGGTTACACAGTCTACAGGGGAAACAGGGAGGGTAGAGGAGGAGGAAGAGAAGTAGCTCACTATGTAAGGAAAGAAATCAAAGCAATGGAACTAAAGGGTAAACAGGGAGGAGAGGAGGCACTGTGGGTCACCCTGGAGACAGGAAATGGCACCACAATCCACTCGGGTGTTGTATACAGACCCCCCATCTCAGGGGGAGGAAATGGACAAGGAAATGATAGAAGGCACCCTTAGGAAGGCAGAAAAAGGGGAGATATTGTTGATGGGTGACCTGAATATGCCAGATGTTAACTGGAGCACCTTTTCTGCAGCTATATCCAAGAGCAGGATCATTCTCAATGCCCTACAATAGGCATATCTTAGACAGCTAGTGTTGGAACCCATTCAGGAGGGAGCAGTCTTAGACCTGGTACTGTCAAATGGGGATGGAGAGAGGATCTCAAATTTAGAAATGAGTAGCCATCTGGGAACAAGTGACCACCAAACAGTGTGGTTCACAATAAACACAGCCGTAGAGTCAAGCCATATAAAAGTGAGGGTACTGGACTTTAAGAGGGCTGACTTTGTCAAAATGGGAGAGTGTTTCAGAAAAGCACTAGCAAACTAGCAAGAAGGAGGGGGTGGAGGAACAATGGGGAAACATCAAAACTGCCATCACAGAGGCAACAAGCCTTTGTGTGAAGCAAATAAACAAACCAAAACAAAGGAAAAAAACACTATGGTTCTCAAAAGAGGTGGCGGGGAATGTTAGGGAGAAAAAGACAGCATTCAGGAAGTATATGTTGAACTCCGGAAAGACGGAGGTGATGGTAGTGGACCCGGGTCACCGGATAGAGGGGTTGAGGGCTGTTCAGACCTCTGGACTTGTTCTGGAGGGTTTGCAACTCTCTTCCTCTGAACGGGTGCGAAACCTGGGGGTAATGCATGACAATCGGCTGACGTTACTGGCTCAGGTGTCAGCCGTCATCAAGTTTTCCTTTCATCATCTTAGGAATATCTACAGGATTAAGCACCTTGTTCCATCCAGGGATCTACTACCCTGGTCCATGCTTTTGTGACCTCACAACTAGATTATTGCAACTCCCTGTACTTAGGGCTGGCTGGGGTTGATATCCACCACCTGCAGCTTGTGCAGAACATGGTAGCATGATTGGTGATGGGAGTTCCTCGATCCTGTCATATTACACCTGTGCTGCGTGATCTGCACTGGCTGCCGATTAGGTGGTGGATCACCTTTAAAGTCAGTTTACTGACTTATAAAGCCCTACATGAACAGGGCCCCGACTACTTGAAAGAGCTACTTGTTCCATGCCGCCTGGTGCGACAGTTACGCTTGGCTGATGAGGGGTTGCTAGAGATTCCGAGGGTATTTTTGAAATCTCCAGGGCCCATGCATTTGCGCATGTGGCCCCGGCCCTCTGGAATTCTCTACCACACCAGCTTCGGGAGTGCACGACTTTGGAGGGGTTTAAGCAGGCAAAGAAAACGTATTTGTGGTGCCATGCTTTTGGTGGCTCAGTTTAATTTTGGATCCTCTGATTATTTTATTGTGTTTCTGTGTTGTATTATGATTCCTTATTCTTTGTACAGCGCCTTGATAACTGAGAGGCGCTTCTGAGAAATAAAATGTATTATTATTATTATTATTATTATTATTATTATTATTATTATAAGGAAACACAGAAGGAGCAGGACAGAGAACTGTACCAGTTAAAGCAGAAGGAAGCAGGGAAGGCAGTCAGAATAGCAAAGGCCCAAACCAAGGAAAAGACAGCCAACTCCGGTTAAGAAGGGGATAAAACCTTTTATATGTACATTAGAGAGCAAAGAAAGACCAAGGAGGATAGTGATGCTTAATAAAGGGGAGGTGGGTGGGCAGATGGTGACGATGAAAAAGCAGGGATACTGATTGAATACTTCTGCTCAGGATTCACAAAAGAAGAGGATCGAGAGGTACCTAATCCAATCAATAGAAGCACTCTGGATAGGGGGGCCGACACCAGTCCAGTCACAGTAGAAATGATTCTGAAAGAACTCCTAAAACTGAAGGTGGACAAAGCAATGTCCTCTGATGGTATTCACCCCAGAATTCTAAAAGAACTAAGGGGAGAACTAGTGACACCACTGACTACCCTTTTTAACAAATCATGGGAGGATGGTGTGGTACCTAAGGACTGAAGGAGGGCGGATGTGATTCCCCTTCACAAAAGTGGGAGAAAAGCAGAGGCAGAAAACTGAAGACCTGTTAGTCTGACCTCAGTGGTAGGGGAAAATGATGGAATCACTTCTGAAAGAAAGAATTGTTGAGTACCTAGAGACCAGCAGGGTACAGGACCACATGGATTCACAGCAGGAAGGTCATGTCAGATGAATCTAATAGATTTCTTTGACTGGGTGACCAAAGCAGTAGACCAGGGATGGGCTGTGGACATGGCCTACCTAGACTTTAGCAAGGCATTTGACACATTTCCACACAAAAGATTAATAAACAAAGTAGCCAGCCTGCAGGGGGTATCCTGTGAACACAGTGACTACGATTGAGCGCTTTCAAAAAGGGAGACTCAGTCACGGCGTCTGTGTTCAGGGCTACCTGGCAGGGTAGTGACCAGATTTCTAGGAGGGTGAGGTAGCCCGATGGGATGTACACACATATACGTGCACGTGGGGGGAGGAAGGGGGGAGGTATGTGGGAGGAGGTGTGGCGGGCAGCTGCTGAGCTGGTCCACCAGTGTGGTGGGGAAGGTGGTCGGTTGGGAGGTGCTGGGTACAGGGTTCTGGTCCGGCGTAGCATGGTACATTTTTTGCCAGCAGGTGGCTTTTTGTTTTTTAAGTATCCACCCCCCCATCATGCACCCCCCCGGAGTTGAGAATCTTTTAGTTGGGGGCAAGTTCAGGGGGTGCAGCCCCCTGCATTACAAAAACTACCACAGATCTCAGGTGCCCTCTTCTCGTTTGCCGCGAGTGTGCCACCAACATTTTTTTCCGGCGATGTACACTCACCCTAATGGTTCAATCACTGTTCTGCAATTGCTGTTATCACGTAGAATCACCTGGGAGGGGAGTCCCAGGGTGGTAGCTTGAGTAAAACATTGTCTGGATAACAGGACACAGAGGGTAATGGTAAACGGAGTCCACTCCAAAGAAAGTGGGCTACTAGCAGGGTACTGCAGGGTTCAGTGCTGGGTCCAGTCTTTTTTAATGTCTTTATAAGTGACATTACAGAGGGACTGGAAGGAAAAGTATGCCTCTTTGCAGACGACACAAAGATCTGCAACAAGGTTCATACACAAGGGGGGTGGAAAGGATAAGAAGGTTCTTGGCAAGGTTGGAGGAATGGTCAAAAGTATGGCAGCTTAGATTCAATGCAAAGAAGTGCAAGGTAATGCACCTGGGAAACAAAAACCCCAGGGGAAGAGTACACAGTCGGGGGGGTACTAACAACCACAAAAACGGAAAAGGACCTGGGTGTAATCATATCAGATGATCTAAAGGTAAGCAAACAACGTGAGAAGGCAGTAAGGATGGATGGTGGGATACTGGGATGTATAGGAAGAGGCATCACCTGTAGAAAGCAGGAAGTTGTTATCCCTCTTTACAGACAGTTGGTGATACTCCATCTGGAGTACTGCATGCAGTTCTGAAGACCCCACCTCTGCAAGGACATAGACAGG
Organism: Neoceratodus forsteri; assembly: GCA_016271365.2. Classification (NCBI taxonomy): domain Eukaryota; kingdom Metazoa; phylum Chordata; order Ceratodontiformes; family Ceratodontidae; genus Neoceratodus; species Neoceratodus forsteri. The sequence goes on from JADMNL010000023.1 coordinate 33,247,937, forward strand.
ATGGAGGCAGTCCAGAGGAGGGCAACTAAAATGGTGCAGGGTCTGCACCAGAAGCCATACGGAGAGAGACTAAATGAGCTTAAAGAGATTCACCAATCAAAGACCCTGCACCTGAAATATAGGTGCCTTACCACCACAGAAGTGGAGAATTGTGAAACTTGTCAAATATAATCCTCTTTGAAAAAAACTGTATCCCTCATAAAATTGTTGTAACAGGGTCCCACGGACTTCCCTGTTTTAAGTGCCACCCTCGCTCCTCCCCCACGCTCCCTAACATTATGACGAGATGCCAGTAAGAGCACAGGGGATCACTCCATTATAATCAATGGGCGGCATCTTTTCTATCAATTTTATATATTATTATGACCACTTGGTAATGAAATGTGGGCACCGGTTGACTGAAAAGGGGCTTGTTAGTTGACCGATGCCTACGTTTCATTACCAAGTGGCCATAATAATATATAAAATTGATAGAAAAGATACCGCCTGTTGATTATAATGGAGCGCGCCCCCATGCTCTCACTAGCATCTCATCATAATGTTAGTGAGAGCGAGGGCGGAGCGAGGGCGGCACTTATAACAGGGAAGTTTGTGGGACCCTGTTACAATAATTTTACGAGGGATACAGTTTTTTTCAAAGTGGATTATATTTGCCAAGTTTCCCAATTCTCCACTCCTGTGGTGATAAGGCACCTATATTTCAAGCGTTGGAGTATTTCTCTTTAGATTAGTGAATCTCTTTAATATGTATATCCTCAAGGAAAAGAGGGAGAGGGGGGACATGATAGAAACGTTCAAGTACCTCAAGAGAATCACCAAAGTCCAGGAGGGTAGCATCTTTCAGAAAAACACATGTGCAAGAAAAAGGGGAAACAATTTGAAGATAGAAGGGGGACAGCACAAGGGCAACATAAGGAAGTATTTTTTCACAGCGAAGGTGGTGGACGCATGGAACAGCCTTCCTGAGGAGGTTGTGGGGTCAAAAAACAGTGGGGGAATTCAAGAATGCATGGGACAGGCATAAGGCAATTCTGGTGGGTAGTAGGAAGAAGAAGTAGACTGCTGGTTAACTAGGATCTGAAGCTTATCCAATAGGTAAGGAAATGGGCAGACTGGATGGGCCAAGTGGTCCTTATCTTCCGTCAAAGTCTATGTTTCTATGTTTCTATTGGAAATTAAATGTGAATTTATTATCTGAAGATAGGACTAAAGTAGCAGTATGGGATTTATTTGAGGCTAGGAAATCTTATTTTGTGGGTATGACTCTCCTCTGGAGTGATGGGAGGATACTAACAAGCATTTTTCAATGCCAAATGTTGTCTCACTGGCATTGGCATTGGTAGTGCTGGAGTTAGAGATGCATAATAGGAATGGCAGTGAAGTATTGAAGTGACGCCAACACCACCCCACCCTGTAGAGACCGACAGGCATTGGGTTGTGCCTTTGGATCATCAGCTATAATGCTCTAGCATTGTACCTCACCCTACCCTGTAGACACTGACAAGTGTCATGGTGTGCTTTGGGGTCTTTGGGCATTATACTTACCCTGTTCCATAAGGAAATATGCTGAGGTGGGTGCAGTACAAGAGAATGGTGTGAACTTTGTGGCCGAACAGTGCAAGGCACACCACAATGCCTGTCACTGGCTGCAGGGTGGGGGTGGAATGGCATGAGCATTACAGCTGATGATCCCAAGTCACACCCCTGACACCTGTCAGTCTCTACAGGGTGGGGTGCTACAGTTGGAAACCCTAACACTGTAGGCGTGTGTTGGTATTTTCACTCCAAATTTTCAGCATGGGCTGTTAGTGAGCCCACCTCATGAAAAGCGGCACTATCAGTTTGTTAGCTGAAAGGTGGTTTCGCACAGTGACTATGCCATTTGGCAACACAGGGACAAAAACACATTTTGGGCAGTATGTGGAAAATGACAACTGTATTGTTCATGAGGAGATGTAAAAAAATGGCAACGTTGAAAATCTGGAGTGAAAACATGAAAAATTGGTGAAGTTATGAACATGCATAGAAACTGTGCAACACATGTCCGTAACCCAATTATTTTGGGGATTTTTTTAACCACATGTTTAACATAGGGATTTTGGGACCTTCCCTCATGAACAGTGGCACTGTGATTTCGTTAATTTGTCCAAAACGTTGTTTTTGCACAGTGACCACGCCATTGTGCGCCACAGGTGCGAAAACACATTTAGGGCAGGATGTGAAAAATGACAGCTGTACTGTTCATTAGGAGGTGTGAAAAAATGGCAGTGTTCAGAATCTGGCATGAAAATATTGCAAATTTACGAAGTTACAAGGGTGCGTGGAAACTGCGCAATGCACACTTGTAACACAGTCATTTTATAGAATTTCATCACCAAATTTTCAACATAGGCACTTTAGGACTTCTGCTCATAAACAGTGTCACAGTCACTTCCTCAAACTGTCCCGAAAACTGATTTTGCACAGCGATCAAGCTATTCTGTACCAGACGTGTGAAAACACATTTCGGCCAGGATATGTAAAATGACAGCTGTACTGTTCATAAGGAGGTGTGGAAAAATGCCAGTTTTGAAAATCTGGAGTGAAAATATTACAAATTCACGAAGGTACGAGTGTGCATGGAAACTGCGCGACGCATGCTCGTAAAACAGCCATTTTTTTTATTTTTCCCACCAAATTTGCAACATAGGCTTTTTGAGAGCCCCCCCTTCATGAACAGTGGCACTGTCATTTCATTAATCAGTCCTGAAAGGTGATTCTGCACAGTGACCGCAAAATCACCTTTCCGGGCCGAATAACGCCATGACAGTGCATGTATCCATGAGAAGGGGTCCCAATAACCCCATGTTGAAACTTTGGTGCCAAAATTCCCAAAAATGGCTAAGATATGCACCAAAGTTAAAAAAACGTAATTATGCCATTATACAGCTTACCGGCATTTCCTCAGTTCGCAGTCAGCTTTGAAGAGTGCAGACGTGTTCCCAGTCCACCAAAGATCATCGTGCCTCCCCTTAAACACCTCAATCGAGGTACAAGGTTCACAACTCTGAGATCTAACCGTGAGGTCAAAGGTCAGACTGCCTCCCTGCAGAGACTCCTACTACGATAGGTGGTGAGCGAACCACTTCTGGGACACCTCTACTACTGTACTGTTTTTTGCCATCTATGTCTCCCATTTGAAGGGACAGTGACATGAACACTGTAGTTCTGAGTTCACATAGTCAGTGCTTTAGTACCATTCATTTATTTATTTTACAATAAATTTATTCAGGATCGCCCAGCTGAAATGAAACATTTTGTTTCCTGTTTGGTCCCTCTGATAAATTTCAAATGTATGTGAACTTGAGAACTGGGAGGTTAAGTGACTATCCAAGGTCACACAGGGAGTATTTGGCATAGTAGGGTTTGAAACCACAATCTCCCAGTTGCTAAACTGGTGCTCTAACTGCTAGACCACACTCCCTCCAAACCATTGCAACCCCCCGACTCTCCTTCTGTGACCCATGCCGCTGGTCCTGGCACTGCTTTACTGTATTGTCTCTGCTGAGGATTGTACCATATGTTAACCCTCTCTTGGTATCTGCAGGAGTCAAGTATGGCCCAGGAAGACCCTTTGTGTCTAGGGGTAAGGTGAACTGCTTGCTAGAGGGTTCCCTGCATTTCAAGTACACACTGCATACATGTTCCATGACCATGGGGGAGTTCAGCTTGAACCTCTGTTCTGGTAGAAAGAAATCACACTGCAAGGGGGTTTAAGCAGTAGTCATGCTTTAATGACTCATTCAGTTACAACACTGTACCTGATCCCTGAAAGTTCTCCTGGTTAGCACTGTACAGGCAGGTTTGATCCTCACCCTGGACATGAGCAAAGCCCTTAGGTCCCTTTATAAAGGTTTTACCTTTTCTCACAATAGGAGTCAAATGATCCCTCCTATTCCTCTTTTCATACACCAGTGGCTGAATTTATACCTTGGCTCAGAGACTGTTCTATGCTGCATAACTTTACTAGTTTCTCCCACTATGCTATTAGCAGTGAGTTTACATTTTATACACACTATGTGACCCCATATTGTCTGGTCCGCAGATGATACAGGAGGCATCACTGTTGCAGGGCTTCTCACTCTCAGACTTCAGTTCACTGATGGGCATCCTTAGTTATGCTGGTCATAAGGTAAACTGCTTCTCCCAGGCCAGTCTCCCAGCTGGAGCCCATAGGCCATTCCTGTGCTGAGCACCTCACATAAGCATCTCCAGTTCACTCATCAGCTGGTGTACCTGGCACAGCACAGCAGCATGTACTTCAGCCTGCCCACAGCTAGCAGATGGCAATCAACCCAGCTTCTCTGCCAGAGGCAGTAACTCCAGTACCCATCCCAGCTCTGGATCTCCTGTATGCAGTGTAGCTATATCTCCTACCTTAATCAGCAAGCTCATCTCCCTCACCAAGTTTCGCTCTCAGCAGCTCGGCTGGCAGCATCTGTCAAGCACAGCACCACAACCACCCCACAGAAAGTGAACACCCCTCCTTTGTGGAACCCTCCCTGTGCTACAAGGCTGCCAGTGATTTCCTTGGAAGAAAAGCCACTCAGTATTCCCACACTATTTCAGTGAGTCACCTACATACTGCCAGAAATTGAGAGTGATCTACACTGACTACACCAAGATCCCTTCCCTGTGATCTCCATGGCTGTTTTGGGCCTGTCCCTGAAGGTTGAACGTTAACTTGTCAAAATGAAATGGTCTCATGGGCGGGACTGGATCCACTGACAGCTACAAGGTGCAGTCTTGGAGGTGACGAGAGACAGGTGACCTTGAGAACACCCTGGCACCCTTCTCACTAGTGCTAAGCTCCTTTTCATTTGTCTCACTCAGTTCGAGTCTCTACCAATCAGTATGTTCTTGGTATGTACTTCTGGTAATCATCCCCACCCCCAAGTGGTAGGAGGGAGTTGTTACATCATTAGCCACCGTGACTCCTACTAGTGAAAGGATAGGATTGGGACAGGTATTAGCACACCCACACTTTGGCTAGTTGGGGCTGGATGAAACTAAGCATGAAGAGAGTTCCACCACACACAGCACCTTTCTTTTTTTTTTAATTACCATTCTCCTGAGGTTGCTATTCATTAGTCCTCCCACCTTATAGATATGGTCACCATAGTGCCATCCTTCCTGCAGTCAGGAGGGCAGTGGTGTGGCTGTCTTCACAGCTGATGCTGATTTCACTTTGTTCGGTCAACAGAGGGTAAGCAAATGCCAGGCAACCCTCACCCTCCCTTCTCGGGAGCCGAGTATCTTAACCTTCACCCACATGATGTGCCCCGCCCCTGTCAGATCCAATGTATGTTTTGAGAGATCACGCATAAATCCTAGCCTCCCATATGGTACAACAATTTGTTGATGCCATACCAATGGGTGAACCACAGGCAGTGCTTTTCAAGTCATACTCCTGGGTCAGTGATTTATTTGCTTATTTTATTTATTTATTTGTTTTGTAAACCGGGTGGGTGGACTGGCCCCAAGGTGCCTTTTTCAGTCATGACCTGGCTACTGAAAGTACATTATTTGATGCCAAGACATGTTACAGAATTATAAATCCATATGTGTGACTAAATACAGGCAAAGGTTATCAAATGAAGAGTTACATAATACACGAGCATACAGTAAATGAAGTTTTGCAGATGATATTTCAATTTAGTAGTAAAGGCTGTAAGTGTTGAGGGCAATCTGACAGAAGACGGAATGGTGTTCCAAAAGGAAGCCCTTGATCACACAATTTGAAGAAAACATGACCAACAGCCTCTAAATTTTTATCTCCCCACTGAAGGAGCAGCTACCACAGCTGATTAAAAAAATGCCCTCCGCCTGCAGCATTAGGACACTTACTGCATCTAAAACTGAAAACAGCCTACAGTTGCTTGGATAACGTGATGCATCCACCAGATATGCCTTACAGCTGCTTCTTTTTTTAATGATCTGCCATGTTGTGATGTTCATTTTTTATTGACTCTCCTCAATTATATGACTATAATGCTACTGTTGTGTTACACTGTACTATGCTGTCTTTATACATTTGTTTTGAACTTTGTACACCCTAGGTGTCACATGGAAATGTCAGTGTGCTTCTCCCAATTACCAGTTTCTACATAAACAAACTCTGGCCAGAGCTGAGGGGGCTGTGAAGAGCTACCAAATGACGAAAATTACACATGAGCGTAGAAATTATTCAATGCCCAGGTGTAACTTGGCCATATTTTGGATGTGTTGCACCAAATTTTCCAACATGGCCTTTTTTGGACCCCTCCTCATGAACAGTGTCAGTGCCATTTTGTTCAATTGTCCCGAAAGGTGATTGCACAGAACAAACACGCTATTCTGCCCCACAGGTGCGAAAACATGTTTTGGGCAGGTTGTGGAAAATGACAGTTGTACTGTTTTAAAGAAGGTGTGCCAAAATGGCAATGTTAAAAATGTGGAGTGAAAATATTAAAATTATCGACGTTAGAGTGTATAGAAACTGTGCAATGCACACCTAAAGAAATCATTTTTGAATTTTTTCACTGAATTTGCAACATATGGCTTTTGGAATCCTCCTCATGAACAGTGGCACTGTCGTTTTGTGAATCAGTCCCAAAAGGTGATTCCACGCAGTGACCGCAAAATCACCTTTCGGGACCGAGTAACAAAATAACTATAACAGTTTTCACGAGGTGGGGTCCCAAGAACCCCACGTTGAAAAATTGAGGCACAAAATTCCAAAAAATGGATGAGATATCAGCATAAGTTGAAAATCCCATTGAATGGCTGTATATCACGCTTACCTTTAATTCTTACATAGATACATAGATACATAGACAGTGTCGGCAGATAAGGGCCTATGGCCCACCTAGTCTGCCCATTTGAGCTTGTAAGTTCAGTTTGTTTTCATAGAAGTCTATTTCCCCTTACCCCTGACCTCTAGAATTCCTTTATGTCTATCCCATGCATTCTTAAATCCCGTGATTGTTTCAGCCCCCACCACTTCCTCTGGCAGGGTGTTCCACTTGTCCACCACCTGTTCTGTGAAGAAATTCTTTCTCATGTATCCTCTGAATCGTCCTCCTCCAACTTCATCCCATGCCCTAGTCCTGAAACATCTTTTCGCTTAAAAATAGTGTTTTCCTGCACCCTGTTCCTCCCTGTAAGATACTTGTATGTCTCTATCATATCCCTCTCCCCTCCTCTCCTCCAGGGAGTACATGTTCAGTTCCTTCAACCTGTCTTCATAGGACTGTGGATGCAACCCATGCACCATCTTTGTTGCCCTCCTCTGAACCTTCTACCCCTGTCTATGTCCTTACATAGGTATGGTCTCCAGAACTGTACACTGTACTCCAGGTGGGGCTCACTAGTGTCTTGTATAGCGGAATTATGACCTCCTTTTCCTGCTGGTGATGCCCTGCCTATACATCCCAGCATCCTATTTGCTTTACTTGATGCCTTGTCACACTGTTTCCCCATCTTGAGGTCATCAGAGATGACAACCCCAAGATCCCTTTCCTGCTTGGTGCATGCTATATCCTCACCCCCAACTGATATATTGTGCAGGTTTTGTGCCCCATATGCATTATCTTCACTTCTTTGCATTGAATTTCAACTGCCAAACCCTTGACCATTCTTCAAGTTTCTGCAGGTCCTTCTCATTCTGTCTACACCTCTGGTGTGTCTACTCTGTTACAGAGCTTTGTGTCATCAGCGAACAGTGAAATTCTGCCTTCTATATCCTGTGCAATGTCACTGATGAAGATGTTGAATAGGACCGGTCCCAGCACTGATTCCTGTGGTACCCCACTGGTCACTTCTTCCTCTGTGGAGTGACAGCCATTTACCACCACCCTCTGTGTCCTGCCACCCAGCCAGTTACCTACCCACCACACTACTGTCCTGCCCACACCCATATTCCCAGTTTGTGTAATAGTCTTTATGTGGCACAGTGTCAAAGGCCTTGCTGAAGTCCAGATAGGCCATGTCCACTGCCCTCCCGATCCACCTCCCTAGTCACCCAGTCAAAAATTCAATGAGGCTGGTCTGACATGACCTCCCTGGTGAAACCATGCTGCCTTGGGTCCTGTAGTCCATTGACAACCAGATGTTCCACCAACTCTCCTTCAGTAGTGCTTCCATGATCTTTCCCACTACCAAGGTGAGGCTGACTGGTCTGTAGTTCCCTGCTTCCTCTTTGTTCCCACTTTGTATAAGGGACTACATCTGCTGTCCTCCAGTCTTTGGGTACCTCCTCTGTTTCCAGTGATTGGCTGAACAGGATAGCCAGAGGTTCAGCCACCACCTCTTAGTTCTTTAAGGACCCTGGGTGCACCCCATCTGGCCCCATTGCTTTATCAGCTCTTATTACTCCAGTTCCTTCAGGACCCTTTTCTGTAAAGGACTTGTGTCCATTTCTGCACCATTCTCACCCCTTGTACCCCTTCAGACCCATTACCCCTCTTCCTTAGTAAAGACTGAGCAGAAATACCTGTTCAATATGTCAGCTTTACTGTTGTCATCCTCCACGTGGCTCCCATCCTCCCTTTCAGTCTCACTATCCCTCCTTTGTCCTTCTTTTTTCACTTATGTACCTGTAAAGGTTTTGTCCCCTTTACCCACTGATTTTGCAATGTGTTCTTCTGTCTGAGCTTTGGCTTCCTTACTGACTTCCTGCCTCCTTTGTTTCTCCTGGTACTTCTCCCTATCCCCTTCTGCCTGTGTCTTTTGTATTGCCTGAATGCAATCTTTTGGCTTTCACTTTCTTTGCTACCTCTTTGGAAAACCATAATGGTCTCCTTCTTTTCCTCTTGCTAACCTGCTTAATGCATAATTCTGTTGTTCTTATAATCCCCATTTTAAATACTGCCCACTGTTCCTCAATCCCTGATTCCTGTCCCATTCCCCTTAATGCCTCTTTCAAGCATTTCCCCATTTTCCCAAAGTCTGCCCCCCTAAAATCCAGGATACATGTTTTTGTGTGGTTTGGTTCTGCTCTTTCTGTGATTTCAAACCACAATGACTGGTGGTCACTGTTACCCAGGTGCTCCCCCACTGTTACCCCCATCACACTGTCCCTGTTTGTGAGCACAAGGTCCAGTATTGCCTTCTGCCGAGTTGGTTCCATGACCAGTTGCTTGAGGAAGGCACCCTGAAGGGAGTCCAGGATAAATCTGCTCCTAGTTGATGCTGCTGCTGGGATGCTCCAGTCCACATCTGGAATATTGAAGTCTCTTCTTCAGTTTGCGGTTGGGCTTTGAAGAGTGCAGACGTGTCCCAGTCCAGAGAAGATGACAGCGCTGACCTCCAGAGGTAAGTATGGGGTAAGGGGAGTGTGGGGAGGTGGGTGCTTAGTGGGAGGGTAAGGAGGGGGGGAAGGGGACCGCAGCGATGACGAGGGACCTTTTTCAGTTTCACAGGGAAAACAAACTGACAATGAGGGACCATTTTCTAATTTACAGCAAAACCAAAATAACAAACATTTCAGCACACTGGGGTGTGCTCTCAGTGTGCCACATGAATGCCAACATGGGGATTGGGCATCCCAATGTCAGGCATGATGTGGGCAGGGGGCACCAGGAAAAAAGAAACATGACGAGGGACTGTTTTCTAATTTACAGAAAAAAATAAATTCTACACACTGGGGTGGGCTCCCAGTGTGCGACATGTCATATTGAGCATGACTTGGGGAGGGGGGCACAAAATAGTGAATTACATTTTGCCATTCGCAACATGGTGGCGCTGCAGAACTGCGCATGTGCATGCACAGTACACACATCAGAATGCAGAAGTAGCAGCAAAAATAATGCAGCTGTTATTCCATAGGCCGATTGCTGTGGAGGGATTTAAGCTCCGTTGGGCTTTCAGAATGATATTTCCAAAAGTCCAATGGAAGGGGTTCTGCGATCGGCCGTTTTCAGAGCTACAGAGCTCTCACAAAACGTCTGTAGGCTCCGCCCACAGCCCTAATAAATGGATATATTTAGCCCAAATAAGATTGTCTAGACAGAGTTGTCAGTAATCAGGGTCACACCAGTCATTAAGGGATGAGGAATCTGGGTTGCACGTGCACTATATGTGGTGCAGGGAAGGAAACCAAGAAAAATGACCATAACCTGATGCGCGGGTGGAAGAATTACAGAGTGCTGCTGCAGTCAAGAAAAGAAATGTAATATTGGGATGCATTAGGAGGAGGAAGGGTGGGATAGCCTACCCAGTGAGTTTGCGAAAATTAGTATGGCTCAGTCTTTTGAAGCAGGACTAGACAGATTTCTAATGGAGAATGGCATTGAGGGATACACAGCATGAGTTGGGATAACATCCCAGCTGTTAAGCTTGGATGTGTGCCCATACTCAAACTGGGTATAGTCAGTGCCACGCGTTATGAGGGGAAGATAAGATGGACCCTAAGTTCATTCAATCAGGACAATACTATGCTACTATCTTACTATGTAATTTCACTGGTCCATTGGGAAACTGGGCAAACATAATTGGAATGACTGGTAGGATGGATAGTTAGGATGAAGGTACTGAGTTGGATTACATAAGGTAGTTAAGAGTTTGAATATGTTCTGAATACTTGTGCAATGTAGATCTGGCATACACTGACTGTCCTTGCTATTAAGACTATCATCCTTTCAGGGTGCCATGAAGATGTATGACAGGCTTATTTATTTATTTATTTATTTGCTTATCACTTGAGTTAGCTACATTGATTTATTAGTGTGTTTTAGTCAAATAATTTTGTATTTTAATTTTGAATCCAGCCATCCTCCCCACAGCTTTGAAAATGGAATGTTCCACTCCTAAGGGCTGGCAGTATAGCCTAGAGGTTAGAGGAATGAGGTGTGAATGAGCTTGATACATCTAGCAGACCAGACCTGAGTTTGATTCTCACAACCTCCACTTGCATACTGTGTGACTCTGAGCAAGTCACTTAACCTCCCAGTGCTTCCAGGTCGCCCCTGAAAACAGGCACTTGTGCCTAGTGGGCCTTACCTGTTTACCAAAGACTAAAATAAAAATAAAAAAAATAAAATAAAATAATATTCCTGAACGAGAGACTGCTATAGACAAGATAAGTGGTACAGTGGTTTTGTATGCTGATTGGCTGCTGATAGGCTGAAATCACATAAGCAATATATAATAATTTTACAACCTAAATAAGTTGAGCAACATAAATATGCTGTGCTGTTTCACTTTATAAGTGCAAACTTCTGATCAGGTGTCCTCAACCTTTAGGAGGCACCACAGAGCCAAGCCCTGCAACAATAAAGTCTACACTCTTGTGGACTCTCCCCTGAAGATGTGCGGGTGCTATCTCTGTTGCTAAATAAATACTTCTATCCTCATAAAGGGATTGTGGAGCACAGCACTACATCAAAAATCCACACTCACGAGGACTCCCACCTTGCAGGTGTATGTGGGACTAGCTTAAATGCTAAAGGAACATCGGAGTTGAAAAAGTCGGAGAAGAAGGAAAAGACACATCTTTCTAGAAGTGGGCAACTATACCCAGACTAGCATCCATTAACCACGGTTTTGGATTGGTAGGGGGAACTATGTCAGACCTCTCCTTCTAGCTTGCATAGGAGACTTCAAACCTTGCAAAGGAGCCACTGGACACAGCCCTGTGACAAAGAAGCCCATACCCCCTTTTTAAGGTTCATGAAGTGTTAACCCAAGATGACGTTGAAGGAGTTACAAGGCACAGCTCAATCATAAAGGAGACCACATTCTCAAGAGCTCTTCCTTGGAGGTGTCTGGGCTAAGCCAGTACAGTATGTGCTCATTGTGAGCTCTGTCAGTGGCCAGCCATGGAGGTGAGAGGAGGGCTGTACTGGTCACCAGCTGGGGGTTGGGTTGGGGGAGAAGCAGGTTGGGGGTCAATGTCTGACTGGGTGGGGGGTCCACTAGACTATCAGGGATATATGTATGTTAACATGGAAGGTGATTGGAGATGGGGGAGAAGGGGCCACTAGACTACCAGGGATGGTATTAGGTATCTCCTACTCTAGGTTCTAATATTTTAGATATTGTCCTGTGTAGTGAAACAATTGATATAACACAATGTATTAGAACAGCACCACTGAGTAATAGTGACCACTGTTCTGTAAGCTTTATACTTACAATAAATCTGTTAATATTACAGAAGTGTTTGCTTTTCATAAAATTAACAGTCAAGCACTTAATGATCACCTGTCCACCATTGATTGGTCTGCTCACCTAAATTCAGATAACATAGAAGAAATATGGAAGTCTTTTATTTCCATTATCATGGATGCTGCATTTAAATTTATTCCAAGGATAAAGAAAAACAAATCTCGAATCTACCCTAAATGGCTGAACACTAGATTATTGAAATTAATAAAAAAGAAAAGCAAATATTATAAGAAATATAGAAATAACAAATGTGAATGAATACAGAAAGCCTTTAATTTAAACATAGTCAAAACAAATGTAAGAAAGAAATTAGAAAGGCTAAAGTAAATATGGAAAAATTATTGGCTACACATGCAAAAAAAGGGAACTGTAAAATGTTATTTAGTTACATCAATTCTATGAAAAAAACAGAATGCAGGGAAGGCCCAATTATTTCCAACGATACTGTTCTTCAGGATCCAAAGGATATGGCAGAGTATTTAAATTCTCACTTCTGTAAATCCTTTGCAATAGATAATGATACGGTAACTCATTCAGTCCCAGATAATTAAAACAGTGATGTTGTTGATATCCCACTGGACACTACTAAAAATTAATTAGAGGAAATAAAAACCGGTTCCTCTGCAGGCCTGGATGGGATTTCTGGAAATTTAATTTTGGCTATGAAAGACCATCTGTATACCCCCTTAAAAATCATTTATGATGAGTGTTTAAACTTAGGAGTACTTCCAAATGAGTGGAAACAAGCCAATGTGATTGCACTACTTAAAAAAGGTGCAAAGAGCTCACCCGATAATTATCGACCCATTAGCTTGACCTCTATTTTTTGCAAAGTATTGGAAAGGTTATTAAAGATGAACTAAGTTCAGTTATATTAGGTTTAGACCACACACAACATGGATTTACAAAGGGGAGATCCTGCACAACAAACCTGGTCAGTTTCTATAACTTAATTAGTGAAAATATTGACAAAAGCATCACATGTGATGTTATACTGTTGGACTTTAAAAACGCTTTCGATTCCGCACCGCATTGGGCACTAATACATAAATTACAGCATTTTAACATTAATCAGGCATATATTAAATGAATAACAAAACTGGTTATCTGACAGAAAACAATGCATAATAATTGATGGTCATACATCAACTTGGCAAAGGGTCAAAAGTGGAGTTCCACAGGGATCTGTTTTGGCCCCTATAATATTCCAGATCTTTATATCAGATTTAACAAAAGACATTCATAGTAAAATTACAAAATATGCAGATGACTGCAAACTAGTCAATGTCTGCACAAATTTAAATGACCATAAACTTATTCAAGACGACTTAAACACACTAGAAGCATGGTCTTTGAAATGGAATCTCCATTTTAACATTTCCAAATGTAGTGTTATTCATTTTGGTATAAATAATCTAAAAAAAAATACTATCTTTACAATAGCCTTTTAATCAACAAACCTTGTGAAAAAGCTCTAGGGATCACTGTTGATTCAGGCCTTACTTTTGATGTACATATCACTAACCTTATTAGTAAAGCGAATAAAATTTGTTGAGCGATTCGTCATAACATCTCTTCAAGAAACCCAAATATTCTACTACCGCTATATAGAGCATATGTAAGACCCATTTTTGATTTTGTATCTCAATTATGGTGCCCATATAAATAGAAAGATATTCTTAGACTCGAGAAAATACAAAGAAGAATCACAAAATCCGTAGTATTGAATAAATCGATTTCCTATGAGGAGAGATTATGTAACTTTAATATGTTTTCCCTAGAGGAACGGTGACTTAGAGGCAATATCCTATTTGCATGGGATATTATTCAAGATCAATAACTCCTAACAGAATGTGGTTTGGATTTCAAACAGATATATAAAAATACTAGAGGGCACCTGTTGCAACTTACTAGAAATAAATGCAACTCAAAAAAAGGACATATTATTTTTCTCAAAGAGTTGTTAGACCATGGAATATACTACCTTTAAATATCATTATCAGTAAAAACAAGACTACTTTTAAAAACAGACTGGATTAATTTATGAAATCAACAAACCAACTAAAATACTATATGTAAATCAGGAAGCTCTGTTGGGCTCTGTAGCCTTCTGCTTCTATTAGATCTTAGTATGAATCTTAGTATGAATTCTTATAGTCTTACAAGATGGTGATCAGAGACCAGGGGGGTGGGACACTAGACTCTAGACTACCAAGTATACAGTTTCTTTATTAATATGGAGATGGTAATACTGAGGAGGGGAGGGACACTAGATCACCAGGGTGCAATTTCTTTATTCTTATGGGGATGCAATACTGGGGGGCACTAGACTACTAGGGATACAATTTCTTTATTCATACAGGGATGGCTATACTGGGAGGGAGGGACATTAGACTACCAGGGATACAATTTCTTTATTCATACAGGGATGGCTATGCTGGGAGGGGGACACTAGACTACCAGGGATACAATTACTTTATTCATATGGGATGCAATACTGGTGGGGGAGGGACACTAGACTACCAGGGATACAATTTCTTTATTCATACAGGGATGGCTATACTGGGAGAGGGGAGGGACACTAGACTACTAGGATACAATTGCTTTATTCATATGGGGATGCAATACTGGGGGGCACTAAACTACCAGGGATACAATTTATTTATTCATACGGGGATGGCAATACTGAGGAGGGGGAGGAACACTAATATCTGGGATAAACTTTATTTATTTTGATGGGGATGGTGATTGGGGACCAGAGAGGGAAGAGACCACTACACTATGGAAAAAATATTTCTACAGATCTGGTGGGCGATCAGGGACTGGGGAGGGGGGAGGGACCACTACACTATGGGAAAAATATTTCTACTGATCTGGTTGGTGATCGGGGCAGGGGAGGGTACCACTAGACTACCAGGGAATGTAGCTGAGTGGAATATGGGCTGGGGTGGGAGCATTAAGCCACTCAGTGGCCATGCAAATGGAACCATAATTAGCATGCTAATGGCCAATAGTGTCTTGCATGCCCAATGGGTTCATTTAGTGAATAGGGATTTAGCACATGTGCACTATTGTTGCCAGCCATTCTCCTGACTGGCTGTGGGGCAGCGATACTGGTGTTCCTGGTGCTTTCCCTGGGTTAGGGCTGCCCCTGTCTGCCCCTATTCACAGATTACTGAACCGTGCAATTGCGAGGTGCAGTGCAAACATTTGCGGAACACTTTGCCCTTTTTTGTGAATCCTACCCTATTTATGGGCATACCCTGTGTTCACAAGAGTGGCACTTTTGATGGTGATGTGGTGAAGGGGAGTTCACACAATCGCACACTATGCATATCAAACAAAAAACATGTGAATTACAATAGACAAAAAACAGAAGTGGTTTATGATGATTTTTTTTTTCAGGATATACAGTACAGATGTACCTGTATGCATAATTAAGTCTTGTACCGCTTGTACTGAACGGCAAGTGTAATTGTATAAGTTGAATTTAGGCCATATAAGTTTATGGTTTTGGTTTTGATTTTGAAAAAAAAACAATACTAACTATGGAAAGTTGATTGTGGAGCTGAATTTATGTTATATGTTTTTAATTAGATTTAAGTGGACTCATGAAGAAACCCATAATTTATAGGGTGAAACATTGGGGTTAAGACACTTTGTGACTATTAAATAAAAGGCTTGGAAAGGTATAGCTGTTGGAAAAGAAGTAGGGGTCCCAGGAAGAGGTGGATCAGAAGGTGGGTAGAGAGACACTAGCCATGGCTGCAAGGAGCAGTGGCAGGGGCTAGGAAAGTGGGCGCTCCAAGGACAAAGAGGCAGCATGGGAAGGTGGAAAGGTCAAGGAAGTGTGGACAGCTGCCAGCAAGAGTGGAGGCATGGAGCAGAGCAGCAACAACTGCAGCAGCAGAAAGTAGATAAGAGGAGGAAGATGGTGAAGCAATAGGACAAACTGGCAGTCCCGTGGCTGCTGCAACAAAATGATCAGCCCAAGAACACTTAAATGTGCACTGTTTATGTACCGCTCATGGGGGCTGATATGTGTCACCTGCTGCCCCACTGAATGTCTAGTTGTAGCCTTTTAATTGTTCAGTTCCTGCACTGCCTGAGAACCTTTAATCCAGATCCTAGCTAAGGACAGGAAAAACAATTCAGATACATTCAGAACTTTTTAGAACCAACTGCCATAATTACTTATAATTAAAACATATTAGAACCTGTTTTCCAGATTCTGATGATGTTCTGATCCTTTTCAGAGAATATCAGTATTGGAACTCAGAATACTTCCCCAGTAGGTCATTTTACACCATATGTACCGCTGATAGCCTTACTAAGCTTCAACATCTCGTTTGCAGTGAGGCCTTGTTTTCTAACCATTTCTGCAGCTGGGTGGACTTTCACCTCTGGGAAAACTGTTGAAAGTGTATTATTTTGATACCCAACCTCAACTGCGGACATTTACACAAGCTTAGCATCGGTGCAGATGGCCCTGACTCAGCCACTGCCCATGCTCAGGAAGCCCAAGAGATTTCTTGGAAGTGGTGGCCCCGACCCTGGGTGCACCCTCCCACTGTGGACCTTCATGCTAGCTTAGCATCGCTGTGGATGGCCCTGACTCAGCTGCCGCCCATGCTCAGGAAGCCCCAGATATTTATTGAAGGTGGGGCCCCGACCCTGGGTGCACCCTCCCGTTGCGGACCTTCATGCAAGCTTAGCATCAGTGTAGACGGCCCTGACTCAGCCACTGCCCATGCTCAGGAAGCCTGAGGGATTTCTTGGAAGTGGTGGCCCTGACCCCGGGCATACCCTCCCTCTGCGGATCTTCACGCAGCTTAGCATCGGTGCACATGGCCCTGACTCAGCCACCACCCATGCTCAGAAAGCCCCAGAGATTTCTTGGAAGGTATAGCTCTTTCTTCAGTCTCGCTGAATTTAATTTTTGGCGCCTGGTCCATAGCCTCTCCTGATTGGCGGCTTTTCCGCTCTCTGCTTCCTTACTGGATATTCTGGTTTCTGCTGCATAACCCCATCTACTGGACTGAATGAGAACCAGTTATAATAAATCTCAGATTTAAATTAAGTGTACCACCAGCACTTTGCGCCGTCTCCCCCCCAGGCCCTCCCATGCTATCCGACATTGTTCTTATGTAGAAAAGTACTGTCAGGCGACTTCCCAGTCATTGTTATTCTAAGTATCTAGCATCCCACCAGTACATTATAGACTTTGTCCTCTAGAGGGAGTAAATCTACTGTATGCTTTTTCCCCTCTTATGCATAGTTTCAGTTCAGTTAGTGATTACATCCAAATCAGCACTGTTCTGTCTCTTATAACAGCCCCCAGTATGTCCACCACCACCACCGGCCCACTCATTACACTCCTACTACTTCTTACCTTATCCACCCCTACTCAGCACCCTAACCCTACAACCCCCCCCCAGGCCACTGTCCCCTTCCCCTTCTTGACGCTAAATTCCCCTTGGTGTTAATCACTTCTCCCTTCAAAACTGAAATGGTCTCACTCTGGCATCCAGCTGCAAGCTTCACTCATACTACTACCAAATTCCTATGTCTTGCTCATCCAATTAATTACTCAGCCACCCTCTCCTAGCCCTTCTATGCCACCTTACCTCCCAGGCTTCCGCTCCTGGTATAAAAAGACAAAGCTACACTTCATCATCATCATTGCCCTACTCCTTCTCTCAGCTGGCAATATTAATCCCAGTCAAGGCCCGGCTACTATCACAAGCCCCCAGCTCATAAATTCATGCCCTCACCACTCCACATTAGCTACCCCACTTCCCCTCATGGCCTCAAGATACTCCACCTTAACATGAGGAGCCTCCTTCCTAAACTCGACCTGCTTCAGCTGCTTACTGTTGCTCTTGCTCCCGATATCTTCATTCTATCTGAAACATGGCTAAAAAGCAATATACACAACTCTCCTATTGCGATCCTTCATTATTCTCTCTACCGTCAAGACCATGCGTCCTGTGGGAGGAGGGGTGGCGATTTACACTGCCTCCTCCTCCTTGTGGCGGAGTTAGGCTGCACCCTCTGCTGTGACTGATGGACCACTTTCCTATCTCCTAGCTACCAAAACTTCTGCTGTGCAACATTTAAAGCTTTTCTCTTTGCTTTTCTTCTTTCCCCCCTACCCTAGGTTGGCCACCTAGCGTAGCTCTTTACTGTCCCTACTAAACTTCCTACTAATTCTCTCCTTTCATTCTTTTTCCATTTCCATCCATCCAGTCCCTGGAATGAAGCCAAACACCTGGACAGGTGTTGTGTAAAATGCATAAGTGCATTTTGTGTACCAAAAGCATGAAGGCAATTTTAAATAGGAATGAATACAGTTAGTAAAGCCTTTTTAAAGAAAAAAGTTTCAGAAGTCATATAAAACAATAATAATGTCATGATTAGTACAGTTATAAGAAATCCTTGAGATTCTGTCATGAATTCACACTATGAACCTGTTACTGTATAAGGTTCTATGTACAAAAGTGCTTAGTCACTGTGGATCAGAGATATAGAAAGTCAGTATCTGTGGATGTATACACTGTACCTTTAACTGAACCAGGAAATCCCCTGACACCATCCCCTCCCCCCTTGGTTTTGAAACATGTCCAGACATGTAAGGGCTCAGTCAGGTGACTCTACCAAAAAGATATAAAAACCTTTGCACAGAGTTTACTTCAGTTCAACCCAGTGGGGCTCAGCCCTGATAGAGAGAGGAGAGGAGAGAAGAGAGGTTCTACTGCTACTGCTACTGCTACTGTAGACAAGCTGTTGAATGCAGTTGAGAAGGGTCTTAGGAGCTCTAAGATCCAGGACTGTATTAGGGAAGAAACTACTGATGTTAAGTAGTGATTTTCTTTGCAATTTTTTTGTTTTCATTTATTATTTTTCGAACTTTTAAAAAATAAATATCACACCATGGTGTGTTTGAAACCTGTAAATTTTCCTTGTCTGAAGATCATTCCCACATGCTGTGACACTCCTTCAAAGTCACCACTACCTTCTCCTCATCAATTCCAACAGCTTATGAGGCACTAGTTTTAAGGCTCGCCCTGCCTTTCTCCATACCTATTTATGTTGCAGGGATCTACTGCTGCCCTGGCCTAAACACTGCAACTGTGTTGCAGCTTGTAACTACAATAATGTCACATACAACTGATGGAGAACTTTACCTACTGGGAGATTTTAACCTTAACTGGTTGTCCGCCTCACTCAAAAAAATAAGAAATGAACTAAGTGCCCTAAACCTATCACAGATTATACTTGAACCTACACACTTACACCATAAAACCATAAACCACTCCCTGATTGATTGGGTACTCACAGCCCACCTGTACCACATCCTAAAGTCTGGACTACACTCAGACGCACCAAGTGATCACCATTCCATCTTCCTGTTCCGCAAAGTCCACACACCAAAAGTCCCACATAAAATATTGATGACATGTTCATTTCGATACCTTGATATAATCCCCCCCCCCATACTGACCTTTCCCATGCTGACTGGTCCCCAGTATCATCTACCAACTCCTTCGACCAAGCTCTACTATATTTCCTTTTCTCAAGATCTGGAATGACCGTGCTCCTCTAAAATGCACCAGAGTCCACGGTAACCACCTCCCCTGGGTCACCCCTGAGCTCCTGGCTTGCTAGCAAGCTCGTGACCGTGCCTGGAAAACTCATAAAGTGTCCCAGCAGCCCAGGAACCAGGAGAGATACAGGACTCTCCGCAACTCATGCACCAAAGCCATTAGGTTGGCAAAAGCTGAATATTTCCGGTCCTCCTTTCAAACTTATATAGCCAACCCTTCCAAGTTTTGGAAGGTGGTTCACTCCCTTTTCTCCCCTCCAGCTAATCCTCCCTCTTCACTTCTAAAGGTCAACAACTCCCTTATCTCTGGCCACACCACTGTAACAAAAGAGTTCAAAAACTATTTCACTTCCTGTGCCTCTTCCCTGCTATCTTCTTTTCCTCCCACCCTCCATAATTGTGCTACAGTTGCCTCTACTCCTACTGCCCAGCTCCAATCGGGGTGTTTCTCCTTCTCCATGGTCTCCCCAAATTAAGTACTCAGAGCCCTCCTTACCCTCAACCCAACCAAAGGCGGGTCCCCGGATGGCCTTGACCTGAAACTGCTCTATCTCTCTGCAGCTGCTATTTCTTCCCCCTTACCTGACCTCTTCAGTCTCTCTTTCTCCCTTTCAACTGTCCTGTCTGACTGGAAGCATGCTACTGTTCTCCCTCTACCTAAGGGTGGTGACTCCATTTCATCTTGTAACTACCGTCCAATCTCACTCCTACCTGTCCTGGCCAAACTCCAGGACCACCCCGAACCCTTCTCAACTTTCTTTCTACCTTTCTGCCTTCTCCTTTTTTTACTCCCTACCACTCTGGTTTTAGGAAGAACCACTCCACCACAACTACCCTCCTTAGACTTACTGAGTCTATCCTCACAGGTATGGACAGTGATCTAATTACTTCAACCATTTTTATTGACCTTGCCAACAGCCTTTGTCATGGTCTCCCACTCCCTTCTACTACACAACCTCACGTCAGCTGGCCTTTATGATTCTACCACTGGCTGGTTCAGTTCCTACCTGACAGGAGGACACTGTCAGTTAGGATAGCTGAAGTAACATCCCCCCACCAAATCAATACTGGAGTGCCACAGGGCTCTGTACTTGGCCTGCTTTTATTCTCCATCTTCCTAAACAACCTCCCTATAGTCTGCTTGTCTTTCTCCATACACATGTATGCGGACGACACTGTACTGTTCACTTCCAGTCACTGCCCCTCTGATGTAGTGGCCAGACGCCAACTTGACTTCAACAATGTTCAACACTGACTTCGCTCTCACCAGCTATTCCTCAATGCTAAAAAGACAGTCTCTTTGACCTTTGGCACTAGGCAGAGACTCTCCAAACTCACCTCTCTTCCCTCTTTCCACACCCTTGATGGGATTGCTTTTGAGGTCACATCCTCGTTCAGGTACATTGGGGTCTGGCTCGACCAGCACCTCAGTTTTTCTGGACATGTGAATGTCATCCTGAAAAAAACTATGCCCCAAGCTTGACGCCCTATACAGGAACCAAAATGTTCTACCTCTTATGGCCATGCACGAACTCATCCAGGAAATGATTCTACCTATTTTTGACTACTGTGATGTAGTCTACATTGTTGCTCCCAAGTCTTCCTTAGCCAAACTGGATACCCTTTTAAACTCCTTCTGTCATTTCACTCTAGTCTCCCCACTCACTTAACACTGTGACCTATATTGTGCTCTTACTTTCTCTCCTCTACACAACCGCCGTCTCTCCTACTGTGCTAAATTCGTCTCTAAGTTCTGATTTCACTCTCTTCTCTCCTACCTCTCTTTCTCCTTTACCATACCTGCACCCTCACATCACTCACTCAGATTGACTGATTCTCACACCCTAGCTGCACCTCGCCCCTCTACAAATATTGGTCAGGCAGCTTTTTCACACCGCCTTCCTAAACTCTGGAACTCGCTACCGCCACAGATTCACCACTCTTCCTCCCCTTCATGCATCTCTTCATCCTTACTAAATTTTTTCAGTCTTAATTGTACCTGCAAATAATCTTTTCTCTGCTTACTCTACCCTCTACAGCTACTACAACCACTTATCTGCACTTATGTTTGTTTTTTCAAATCTGTTACTGTTCAGTCTGTCTCATCCCAAGCTATTATTTGATGCACTTGTCTACTGATTAGCTAATGAATGTTTTGTCCTGAGCTTTCTTATGTTCCATTTATTTACTGATTAGCTAACATACGTACTGCTATCTTTGTAGCCTACATGGTAAATTGTTCTGTGTTGTTTTCCCAAATGTACCCCTTCCTTCCAGGATGCACTTTGAGATGAGCAATCCCGATAGTTTAGTGTGATTTTCAATAAATAAATAAAACTGCACACCTTTAACCCAGTACCCTTCCCATTGCCCCATCCCCCCACCTTCTCCCCTAACCACCTGTACCTATTTCTCACTTTCTGGCCTCCCATCCTCACTTTACTAATACGATTGTGTCAATCCCACATCTCTGGGTGCTGGCCTATGGACCTCCATACCCTCCCTTATTTTTATAGTTCGTCTATGTGTCATATTTTTATCTTATTGTATAGCGTTACTTGTACTTGGTTTAACTACTGATGTTATGTGCTCTGTAAATTCATACTTGTTGCCGTATACCCAATATGTCTGTCTGCCATTGTATTGTTCTTCTTTACGTGGAACCTTTGTAAACGAACTCTGAGCTCAAAGGCTGTATCCGAAAATTAAAAATAAATAAATAAAAAATATAATTTCTGTATTACTTTGACCCTTGCTGTTTCACTCATAGTGTATTCAGAATCAGTAACCAGACCCGTGCCAAGCTTACAGTTACAAGTTGAGATTGCAAGTTTCCCCTTTAGCTGAATGGTTACTGCTGCTGTCTCAAAGACAAGGGCTACAAGGATCAATCTCAGGTCTGTTTCTTGCAAAACTGTGATTCAGTTTACAGAAAATACCCCCCCCCCCATACACACACACACACATACAATGAGCTGGGGAGAGGACATTACATCTTAATAAGGATATTTGTATGTCATTGGTTTCTCTTTATAATTCATCTGTTCTAACTGCTTATTCCCTACCTGACATTATGACAAATCCTTTTCTTGTAACATCAGCCTTCTTACTGGCAGCAGCTTGTGATGATACAAGGAGCAGCACATGCATCAAATGGGAAATGAACGGCAAGAGCAGCCAAACTCTAAAGTGCAAGGACCCAGCTGTCATGCCAATATCCTTAATAATAATGGATAATGGGGAAGATTAATAATGAAAATATTTCAATTGTAAGGTAGATTTTGTCTAAATGTTATGTTTCTCAAGGTTTTGCTAGAGGCATCATTTGCTCTTTAAAGGCTCATTCCACAAAATGATGCACACCTGTAGAGGGGTGCTAGTATGGGCCAGTGGTGCACAGAGGTCCTGCTCTGCACAAGTGGTGACCTCCATGCATCTACAGTGCATAATATGTACCTCCTCCACACCCAAACCACTGCCATCAGTGCACTTATGTGTATAACCAGGTCAGGGACAGGAAGAGGAGTGGGGGCATGCAAGTGCCAGATTTACTCCGCAAACTTTACAGTGCAGCATGCTGGCAGAGAGGAAACAGGCTAAGTAGCACAAGAGGCTACCAGTGCCATAACGCTTATATGCCTCCTCTTTGCCAAGCCACAGGACATTCCCTGGGGCCTCATTAGCCTTCCTTCCACCTGCCCACAGTTGTTTGAGCTGGTAAGGGGGCTGGGGGTTGTACCAGAGCAATTTGGATGTCAGAACACATCTGACTGTTTCTACTATGGGGATGTGGCAGTCCCTGGAGGACCACATCCCACCTGCCTCTGCTCTTTGTGAGGTACAGGATCCACACTCTGCATGGATCCTGGGAAACTAAGGGATGTGAATGCTGAAATGCTGACATGTGCACTGGCATCAGGGGAGTGGGGAGACAAGAACCCCCAAGTAAGTGTGGTTGGACCATACCCAAGGTGTCATTTTAGATTGGGCCCTAAGTGACTTGTTCAAGTGCATTGTGATTATTCACTCTGGTTAGTTTGAACCTGTGATCTCCAGTTTGCCAGCTGGTAATCTAACCACTTAACTATGCTGCCTCCTTAACATGGTTTTTCAGGTATCTGCAAAACAGTTACTGTTGGCATTAAAGGGCTCAAAGTTATATATGAATCCTTCCCTCCCCCCAACAAATTTCAATTTCTGGACATTCCTTTCCATTCTTAATTACTGAACACATTTACATGAAAATGGTCTTTTTGCCATTTAGACATCATCATGAATCATCTTAGAATCATGTCCATGGCAACGGATCATGATGTCATAGAAGATTATATCTTCCCAGAAGGCATAAGTTATGTGCACAGTTGGAGATTAAAGGCAAATAAATCCTGTTTTTATTGAAAATGCCTTTGGTAATAAAGAAATGAAGTTTCTGAAATTCACATTTTGAGGGAATGTTGTGCACTGTAACTGCATTCTGCTGATGCCAGCTGTAAAATATTTGCTTGAAACCTGCTTACCACTTTAGTTGTCCTGATTTGCTGAATAATAGTCACACTTACAGATGTGCAGATTTTTTTCCGCCTGTAAAATTTCACAAAGTGACCACTTCCAAGGATCATGCAGTGGATTTACTCTACTTCAAGTTCAGCAAGGCATTCAACTCGATGCCACACAAAAGATTGCTGAAGAAGTTAGAGAATCTAGGTGCAGCAAGGACATAGCTAGATGGGTGGGAAGTTAGCTGGAAGGCAGACTATAAAGGGTGGTGGAAAACATAGTCAGGTCTGAGGTCTGGAATGTCACCAGTGGAGTGCCAACGGGATCGGTCCTGGGTCCAGTCCTTTTTAAATTTGTTCACCAGCAACATAGAAGAGGGAATACAGGGCAAGATGTGGTAGGGTAGACAGTGAGGAGGGGGTAAGGGAGATGCAAAGAGACTTGCAAAGGCTGAAGAGCTGATCCAGGGTTTGGCAGCTGAAATTCAATGCCAAAAAGTGTAGGGTGATGCACATAGGGAACAAATAAAAAAGAGAATGGAGTATTGGATGAGAGGGATTAAGCTGGACTCCACTTCTGGGGAATTAAGTGACTTGCTTAAACAATCTAGCCAGTGTAACGAAGCCTACAATAAGGCAAACAGGATGCTGGAGTATATTGGTTGGGGTTTTGACAGCATGAGGAAAGAGGTTTTACTACCTACTGGGTACGGCAGAGCCGCAACAGGAAGATTTTGCTGTAATCTCTATGTCCTGTGCCGATGTCGGCTGCACTCTACATGGTGAGATTAAAACTCTGTAAAATAAACTACTGAGAGTTTTTGAACCTTCTTTGGAGTGTGTGGTGTGCCATGACTGCTTCTTTTTTTGAGATTTTACCACCTCTCCATAGATCACAGAAGAGACCATGCCTAGAGAACTGTGCCCAGTTCTGGAGTCCTCACCTAAGGAAGGACAGGGACAGGCTGGAGACGATGTGGCATAGTGTAACCAAAATGATTCAGGGCCAGCAGGGTAGATCCTATGAGGATAAGCATAGGGCATTGAACTTGTACTCTCTCTCAAGGCCAGATGAAAGAGAGGTGATTAAAGACCTTAAAGTTCTGAAAGGAATGAACACGGTGAACTGCAAGGAACTTTTCTACAAGAGTAGTGAATCTAGAACATGAGGCATGTGTGGAACATAGCATGTGGGGGGAGCTTTAGGAGTGATGGGAGAATGTTTTATTTTACAGAGAGCAGTTGAGCAGTTGAACTGTCTGCCAGCAAAGGTGCTGGACACCAAAACCATTAATGGCTTTAAACATGGCTGAGTCAGAGTAAAGGACTCATTATAAGTCTAATTAATTATACATGATGCTACCGACGTCGCTGATTGGCGGTTGTGCCAGTCTGAAATCTCTTAGAAGTGACTGGCCCAGCAGCCGCTCAGCTTGCAAAAAATGTTAATAAACACAAACGAAAAAAATCATTATTGCGATTACCCTAATAATCGCAATAATGACCAAAGAGCCAGTCATTTCCTTTCGATTAACAACCGGCCAGGTGGAGGTGGCACTCGGCTTCACCTCAGGCCACTCATCCCCCAGCCGGTCATTAAGCTCCAGAAAATGACCATCTTGTTGGTCATTATTGCTTAAGTAGTTACTCAGAGAGTAGTAGAGAAGCAGGAAGGAGGAAGCAAAGGTGCGGATAGTGAAAAGACCCAATACTGACCAAAGGTCTTAGGGTATGATAGGATATTACGGGCAGATTAGATGGACCATTGATCTATTTTTCCCATCATTGTCTATGTTTCTATGTTTCATTTCTTTGCATTAATGGAATTTCATGAAGCTTATGTAGCAGTTTAGCGAAAACTTCACCTTGCACAATGACCATTTGCCTCAAGCGAAAAATGGCATGTTGGTAACTTTTTACAAAGCTCACAGACAAAAAGTAATTTTCCAAGGAAACATCATGTCACATGTAAAAATATTCCAGCTCGCAAAATAATTTTCCCATGAGACATGGTAAACACTTATTTCTGCAAAAGTTGTTCTGAGAGTTTTAAAAGAGATATAGAAACTAAGGGCATGATCCACATAGGCAGTCGGTGTATGCTTGAATTAAGTATTTTGTCTCCATGGCTCTATGCACCCCAATGCTGATCAGCATTAAATATCATCCAGAGCCCCCACCCACAGCACTCCATTAGTGCAGAGCCTTGCATTGAGGAATGGGGTGAGGTGGACAGTGCTGGTCTGATTGATTTGGCATTCAATCAGATGACAAAAAAGGCAAGTAAGGGATGTCCAGAGTCTCACTAGGGCATAAAACAAACTAATCAGGGGGTAGTCAATGCCTATGAAAAGCAATCAAAACTGTCTAAGGACATAGGATGAAGTGACCACTCACCAGAACTGCGATATATTAACAAGAATTTTTTTATTCTACATGGACTAAAATGTCACCTGACCCAACCAACGTATCAGGGTGTTTAATTATCCCTTTGTCAGGGTGGCAGGCGTACCTTTTTTGTGTCTGTGTACATATTCAAATTCTGTTACTTCTTCATATAATATTATTTGCTGTCTAACTCATTTTCTTTCGGTTTCCAAGTTCCATTTTACATGATTCCTCTCACATTGTTTTCGAGAGAGCCTCATCCAATCATATGCCCATGCCTGTCTGCCAGAGGATCTCTGCCTACACAGGGTGCAGGGAATAACAGGATACCACCATAATTCACACAGAAATCTGTGATTTTGTTGAAAACACACAGACCTGTACCAGTGACGCTTTCAGCTCCCATGGAGACCCTTAAGGCTGAGGGCTGGAGACTGGGGGGAGGGGTTGACTGGGTCCAGTTGACTGAAATGTGGCAGACCTAGAAGCTACCCCCTTTACCAGCACTCTGCATTGTACAGCTTGTGTTCCAAATGTGGCACACGTCTGCACCCATTCCCTGGCCGGTCCTTTCCAGTCACTCTTGTAGCCACTTGCATGTCTCGGGATTGGGTGCAGAGGAGCCAGCTGCCAAGGCTGCTGATGTTTTGAGGTCTTTGCATGAGCACTACAGACCTCTGCACACCATAAGCCTTTTTGAACAAGCCTGTGCAGGTGGGAAAGGGGCTGCTGGTGTTTTGGGTATCTAGAGTAACTCTATATCTAGAGTTGGAGACTCTGGAGAGCAGGCTGCAGGCAGAAAGCAGACATTTTTCGGCAACCATGCCACATGTTTTTTTGAGTTAGGATCAAACTGTAAAAATGGTCAATCAATCAATCAATT
Source organism: Neoceratodus forsteri (assembly GCA_016271365.2). Lineage (NCBI taxonomy): Eukaryota > Metazoa > Chordata > Ceratodontiformes > Ceratodontidae > Neoceratodus > Neoceratodus forsteri. The sequence continues at coordinate 33,275,493 of JADMNL010000023.1, forward strand.
TTTTATTTATAAAAAGCACTTTTCCCCAAAACCAAAGCACTTGTACACCTCTAATAAAAACAGACTTAAAATGATCACATCTAAAAACATATTGAATTACATATCAGCAGACTAAACCTTCTGAAGACTTTGGAAAAGCAAGTTTAAATAAATGAGTCTTTAATGCAGATCTAAAACTCTCCATGGTCATGCACTCTCTTACCCAATGAAGTAGAGAGTTCCACAGGATTGGAGCCACAAATGCAAATGCCCGAGCATCCAAGGTCTTCAGATGAACCCTGGGAACCTCCAGCAATCCCTCACTGGTGGAGTAGAGTGGGCAGAAGGGGCAGTAGGGGTGAAGAAGATCTTGCAGATAATATGGACCTTGTTTGTGAAGGCCTTATAGGTCAGTCAACTGACCTTAAAGGTGATCCGCCACTGAACAGGCAGCCAGTGCAGGCCACAGAGCACTGGTGTGACATGGCAGGATCTAGGTAAACCAGTCAACAGCTTGGCAGCCACATTCTGCACCAGCTGCAAGCAGTGGATATCAACCCTCGATAGCCCTAGGTACACGGCATTCTAGTAGTCCAGGCGAGAGGTCACAAAGGCACGGATCAACGTGGGAAAGTCTTCAGGCTGGACAAGGTGCTTAACCCGGGTGATATTACTCAGATGGTAAAATGGGGTCTTGACAACGGATGACACCTGAGATTTAAGTGTCAGCCCATCATCAAATATAACGCCCAGATTTCACACTCAATCAGAGGTCACCAACTGGCTGCCACTGAGCCAGAGCCCAGAAGGCTGACAAGCCTAGAGTCCCTCTACCTGATAACCAGGGTACACAACCAACACCTCAAGTCTTGTCAGGGTTTAACCTCAACCAGTTGGCACACATCCAGTCTTGGATCTCAGAGAGGCAGTTGTTAAAAGATGAGACAGCTACACCCTGTTCGGGCACAAAGGGCACGTATAGCTGAGTATCATCTGCAAAACAGTGAAAATTCAGACCATACCACCTTACAATGCCTCCTAACAGCAGCATATACACCACGAACAACATGGGTGACAAAACAGAGCCCTGAGGCACCCCATAGGGCAGGGGGGGATGGAGCCCAGGAGTAAATTTCCAACACCACTGTCTGAGTCTTGCCCATGAGGAAAGAATGGAACCATCTGAGGACTGTTCCCGACAGTCCACAGATCAGTCGCAGATGCTCCAGTAGCACTCCATGGTCCACGGTATCAAATGCCACAGAGAGATCAAGGAGAACCAAGATGGAACGGCTCTTCCAATCTCTCGCTATCAGGAGATCATTAAGTACCCGAACCAGTGCCTTATCAGTACTATGCCTCTTCCTAAATCCAGACTGGAAAGTATCATAGACATCATGGATGGTAATATGATCCTCCAGTTGCAGCACAACCACCTTCTCAATAACCTTACCCACAAAGGGAAGGTTAGAGACTGGTCTGTAGTTGTCAAGACAGTCAGGATCGAGAGAAGATTTCTTAAGGAGAGGTGTCACCACCGCCTCCTTCAGGGTGTCCGGAAACACACCTGTCTCTAATGAACACCAGACTATCTCAGCCAGGACTGGACTGATAACTTCAACACACTCCACAAGGAGGCAAGTAGGGCCCGCATCCAAACTACAGTAGGTTAGCTGCATACTCTGGATGATCTTCATGATGTCCGTGATCATCAACCGGTCAAAGTCAGACCAGACAAGGGCGCTTGCAACCTCCCACCGACCACTATCATGCCTATTGGAATGTGCTGTACAGATCTCAGACCTGATGCTACTGTATCAACCTTATCTGTGAAGAATCAAGCAAAATCATCACACTTATTCTGTGAAAAGGCTCCCAGAGACTGCAGACAGGCTGGATTGCACAGTCTGTTGACAGTTCGGAAGAGCTGAGTCAGTTGATTCCATGCAGTGACTATCTCCCTGGACAGGAACTCTGCCTTCTTATGGGAGAAGGCTAATTGACAGTCCCTGTAGTGGGCCATCAATCTAAGTCTGTCAGCATCAAGGCCCGATTTCTGCCAGCACCATTCCAACCTTTGCCCCACTCACCTCAACTCCCTCAAGGATCAGTCAAATCAAGGGGACCGAGGGCAAAGAGTGAGAGGGCGAACACAAACAGGAGCTAAGGAATCCAGGGCCATGGCCACTGCCCTATTATAATCCAGTAGCAGATCACCCAGTTCCAAGCTTGCACTTGGTATAGCCATTAGGTCAAGCACCACCACAAGACCATCTGGGGTCAAACCCCTTAAAGGGCTGTACCAGACCATCACTGTAGGAGCAGGTCTATAGGAAGGAGCCTAGAAACTGAACCTTATAGTGTGGTGATCAGACCATTCAGCTGGCTCCACCACCAAGTCAGAGATCTCCATCCCCAGTAGGAAAACCAGATCTAACGAGTGACCATGACTGTGGGTCACAGAGGTAATTACCGTGCAAAGCCCAACGAGATCATTAGTTGGAATAAGTCCTGATCAAATTGAGAGAGCTTGTCATTGACCCAGGCATTGAAGTCCCCCAGAACCATCAATCTGGGGGACTCCAACATAATGTCGATAACAAAGTCTGTGACTTCTTGCGGGAACTGCTTCTTACCCCCAGGTGGATGATAGACAAGAAGAATTCTGCAGCTTACACCTGCATCCATGATACAGTTGAAGGATTTGGTCTCCCCCACTGGCACATCTACCAGGCCCAGTTCCAATCTAAAACAAATGGCTACACCCCCGGCCCTATGATCCACCCTCGGGCGATGTATCACCAAGAACCCAGCTGGAATCGCCGACTCCAAAACCAGACCAGCATTATCATCCAGCCAGATCTCGGTGATGCAAGCCAGGTCAGATGTCCCAACAAGATCAGCAATCACTGCTGTCTTGTTTTTGATAGACCTGGCATTGTATAACACTGCCCAATTAGCATGAGATACCGAGGCAGGCCGCACTATCTGCCCACCCAACATGGAGCCCTTGAGTATGGGAACCAAGCAGGGAGGACCCCCCTCTCCTGGACCCATTTCTCCCCAGGGCGTCTTCTGGTCTCCACAACCCCAATTCGCCCACCCCACTCCATACTCCCCTCAAGTCCAGGGCCCCTGCCCCTCCACCTCCTCCCAACTATCCCCAAGGCACGACACCACCTGTAAACCTCAGCAGATAGTGGGGGACAATTAAAAGGGTGGAGGTCCCGGAGCGTGGAAGGGGAGTAGCACCTGACCGCAAGTGACTTCCAACACATGCCTAATTATCCCCACAAGCAGCAGTCAATCACAGAAATGTATACACAAACAATACACAAATAAAATAAATTCCCCAGAATCCCCCAAAACAAAATCCAAACACATACAAATATAAAACAGGGCTCAAAATGTTGAAGCTAGAACAGCAGTAGCAGCAGTTCACGTTTGAATAAAATTCAGTCTCAGTCAAGGGCAAAGCATGCCAGAGCTTTAGAAACTGAATTTTAGGCAGAAGTGGAGCTCTCACACCCACCTTCTGCCTACTTGTAAAAAGTACCAGAACTACAGTAAACCCACTACCACAGCTGAAATTATTGTAAATGGTTCAAATGAAGTCAATGGGGCTCTCTCACAGCCTCCCAGTTTAGATGTATTTAAGCCTAGGACCTGCCCGATCCACAACACGTCAGAAAAGAAAACCAACAGTGCCTTCCAACAGCACTTAGTCCAATCAAGGGCGTCGCTCCACTTCAGTCACTGGCCACAAGTACACTGCCCTCAGAGCAGACAGCTCAGGCTGAAACAGCGCCCCCCCCGGAATTAGGGCCCCCCGAGAAGCATCAGTCCACCAACGAATACTCTGGGATAACTTCCCCAGCAACCAGGGCCAAACCACCCTCTGGTACGTGACCCCCCCTCAGTACCTTTCCACTGTGCAATCCAGCCCGAGCAGCCACCCCAGTAAAGTAACCACAGCAGCAGTCCTAGCAAAGATCTCACAGAGGACCTTCCTGCCAACTGGTCCACCGATGACGTGGCTATCCTCCAAAAACTCACCCAGGCAACCCCCAAGGTACTCAGAGCCAATACAACCTCCAGCAAGCATCCTCTGCAACCTCCCCATGGGAAATCCCAAGCAAGGCAGTTGCCCCAGGTGAGCAACGCGGCCCCAAAAGATGTCCACACCATGGTATAGAAACAGAGACTTCATTGGCAGAAAATAACTGCTTGTCTCACACAACATGCCCAAATGTCCCTGCCTAATCTGTCTTTCCAGACACCAACTAGTCTCCGGTGAACCTCCCCCCCCCACCTGTTGTCTAGTACACCCCATGTCTGTCTCACACATGCTTGAAACCTGCACTGTTTTTGCCTCTATCACTTCTGATAGCAGTCTATTCCAGGCATCTACCACCCTTTCCCTGAAGATATATTTCCTCACATCTCTCTTAAACTCCCCCCCCACCACTTCATCTCATGCTCCATGGTCCTGATACTCCCCCTCATTTCAAAGATACTCCCCTCCTACAGCCTGTTCACCTCTGTGAGGTACTTGTACATCTCTAGTATGTAATCTCTCACTCTCTTCCAGGGTGTACATGTTGACATCCCTCACTTTCTTCTCGTAAGGCATCTTGTACAGCCCCAGGTTCCCAGCACCATTTAGTTGCCCTCCTCTGGACTGCCTCCACCCCATGTTCTTTCTGTGGTGCTGCCTCCAAAACTATACACAGTACTCCAGCTGGGAACTCACCAACGAGTGATACAGTGGAAACACCACCTCCCTGCTCTTCTGGAGATACCCCTCCCTATGCTCCCCACCATACCACTAGCCCTACCCACTGTTTTCTCAAACATTCCCTACATCCCTGCATATTCTTTCTATCCCCTCCTGAGTGTCCACCCTATGCAGAGTCTGGTATAGTATGCAAGAAGGCATACATTCCCTTCCAGTTCCTCAGCAATGTGACTTATAGAAACAGAATATGTCATCAGAAAATGACTGGCAGGCTCATCTAGTAAGCCCCATTTTCCCTCCCTAACACTACACCCTGGACTCTGTTTGGTCATAGGTATCCCTCCCTCCTCCCTTACCTGTATCTCTTATACCCCTGTGCCTATCCCACATATGTTTGAAGCTCTCCACTGTCTTCACCCCACCACCTCTTCTTGCAGGTTGTTGTAGGCATCCATTACCCTTTCTGTGAATATTTCTTTACATCCCTGTTTACCCCCCCCCAAGCTTCATAGTGTGCCTCTGTGTTCTGGAACTCTTCCTCATGTGAAAAAGACTCCCATCCTGCACCTTGTTCACATTAGTGAGGTACCTATAGGTCTCAATCATGTTCTCTCTCTCACTCTCCTCTACTCCAGAAAAGGGGAAGGTGTCACTGGTGGGAGACTTCAACTTGCCAGATATAGACTGGAGCCTCCAAGCAGCAGCTTCAGCTAGAAGTAGCGACATTCTGGACTCTCTGCATGGGGTGTTCCTCAGGCAACTATTCAGTGAACCCACTCATGATGGGGCAATACTGGACCTGATACTCACTAACAGGGACAGTAGTGCAGACATTAAGGTGTAAGGCCACTTGGGGACAAAGTTATCACTGTCACAAAACCACTCCAGAGGGTCAGGTCCACTGAGCTCACAGTGCCCATCCCTAAGTGCAATCCCTGACAGGGAAGGGGGGAAACAGAATGCTAGAATGCTTGCCAAGGTCACGACTGAACACCGCCACAAGGCCCCAGGGCTCCCTCTTTGCTCTGGATGAGGGTACAATTCCAGTCTTAAGTCCTGTAGCTAAATAAGAACTCTTTCTTGGTTGTTACACAAAGGGGGATGATCCAGGTATTACAATTTCTTAGGGGTAGCCTTGCAACCCTGATTTTGTCTTCTCCCATGGGCATGCAATAACCTGGTTCAAGTCCCTATGGACTCTTCCTGGAGACTTTCATATTCTCCTTATCTTTACCCAGATTTCCCTGTACAGACCCTTGTTCGGTTGGTAGCTTATGGTGACACCCCTTAGCAATAACAGTTTAGTCACAGATTATTATTAAATGTCCCACAAACACACACAATATGAAAAATCTCGCTCAGGCAGGTTTCTTAAAAACAAATATTTTTTACTAAAATACTTAATAATCATACAGTTACAACTAAAAGATTTAGAAAATTTTGGTCACAGAATAGCACAAATAAAAGTGGAAAATATGCATGAAAATGCATTATAACTGTTATCTAAAGTTCTACCTTAAGTTCATAGTAAATTGTATTTCGGAAGAATAAGTGAAATCTGAAAAATCCTTTCTTCCTTTTCAGCCACTGGCAGGTTGTTCTGTGTCTTGTCAGGAGAGTGTCCAAAGTGTATTGCAATGAGCTTCTGTTTACAGGGTGTATTTATAGCCCCTTCCTCTTCCAGCCAGCAAGTGTCTCTCTTGCTCTTTCCCGAGTTAAAGAAATTATTTATTTCCTTATTTGGGTTTTCATATCACCACTTCCTGACACTGCTAAAAAAATGTAATCAGACTGTGGTAACCTTGCTGACACCTCCTGTCTAAAACCATTTCTCCTTTGATTTTAAAGGTTTACGACAGGGTAGATAGCTTCTCTCATCCTGAGATTTTATAACACCAATTAGCTAACCAGGGACTCTCATTCCCATTGAAAATTTAATTTTCAGCTTCCTGGCTAGCAGCTGTTTTCCTGGGTCACATAGGAATGTCATATTTTGCAAGACCTTTTCTCTCTCTTCCTGTAACGTTTCAGTAACGCTGGGCATTTTCTTGTGGCATTTAACATACACAAAATCACATAAAAAATATGACAGAAATATATCTGCAAATAAATGACTGTCAGTTGGCTAGCTTGCCACAATCACCATACAGTGTGGTTCAGTATAAGGACAGCTTTAGAATCAAACCACACAAGAGCAAGAGTCCTGCACTTAAGGAGGACAGATTTTATAAAAATGAGTAAATGCCAGAGGGATGACCTGTCAGGGAGGATAGGCTGAGTGAGGTGGAGGAACAGTGGGAAAAGCTAAAAGGGAGCATAGTAGAGGCAACAAACCTCTGCATCAAACAAGTGAGCAAATGCAACAGAAAAAAGAGACTGCTATATTTCTCGAAAGAGGTAGCTAAAAAGGTAAAGGCTAAAAGGGTAGCACTCAGAAGGTATAAGGAGATGCAGAGGGAGGAGGACAGGGAGATGTATCAGGTGAAACAGGGGGAAGCAGGGAAAGCAGTAAAGAGTGCAAAGGCACAAACTGAAGAGAGACTAACCCAGGAGGTAACGAAAGGGGACAAGACATTTTGTAGGTATGTAAGTGAAAGACAAGGGTAGTATTGTAAGGTTAAAAAGGGAAGGGGGGAGGATATTGCAGAGGGGAACCAGGAAAAGGTAGACCTCCTGAGTGAATATTTTTGTTCAGTGTTCACAGAGGAAGGAGAAGAGAAGTAGCTACAAAAAAGTAACAGAAGCTTTGGAGGGAGGGAGGAAGGGTGGGCACTAGTCCTGTTTTGGAGGTGAGAGTCCTGAAGGAACTCGCTAATCTGAAGGTGGGCATAGCAATGGGGCCAGATGAAGTGCATCCAAGGGTATTGTGGGAACTCAAGGAAATACTGGCTACACCTCTAACAAATTCTATTTAGCAGCTCACTGGAAATATGAGTGGTTCTGGAGGACTGGAGGATGGAAAATGTAGTCCCACTAGATACAAGTGGTTACAGGGAGGAGGCTGGCATTATATGCCCATCAGCCTCCCATCTGAGATAGGAAAGTAAATGGAATCATTGCTGAAGGAAAGGATTGTGGAATATCTTGAATCTAGTGGGTTATAAGACCCAAGGCTGCATGGTTTCAGAGGGTGGAGGTCACCTCAAATGAATCTGATAGATTTCTTTGATTAGGTGACAAAGGATTTACATCAGGGTGGAGTGGTGAACGTGGCCTACCTAGACTTCAGTAATGCCATTCCACATAGGAAACTAGTAAGCAAGCTGGATACCTTAGAAATGGGTCCAAAGATGGTAAGCTAAATAAGAAATTGGTTAGGGGACAGGTGACAGAGGGTGGTGGTAAACGCAGTTCACTCAGAGGAAGGGAGGGTCATCAGTGGGGGGGCCTCAGGGATCAGTGCTGGAACCAGTCCTCATTAATGTCTTTATAAGTGGCATTGCAGAGGAGCTGGAAGGCAAGGTCTGCCGCTTTGTAGATAACACCAAAATCTGCAATAAGGTGGACACTCCAGAGGGGTGAAAAAGATGTGCAGAAACCTGAGTAAACTAGAGGAGTGGTCACGGGTATGGCAGCTGGGTTTCAATGTGAAAAAGTGCAAAATAATGCATTTTTTTTCATTAAATTCTAGAATTATAAATACCTTTGAACCAGAGGTTCATTTACAATGGTTCCGCATCAGAATACAAAAATGAGCAATACAGGCAGAGTGAGACAAAAAGAATAAAAGGGACAACTAGATACATTATTTAAAAATAGTAGTAAGTTGTTATGACATTTTACAAGTTAAACAGGATTGTTGGTGCAATGGGGGATGGGGCAACAAGTAAGTAAAAGGCGGTCAGTAATAAGACTTTGTCATACAGTGCAGGTTTCAATATTAAGTGCTGGGGGGACAGAGGCAGAAAGAGAAGGGAGAAATAGGGAAAGAGAAGGGGGAGGTGATAGGGGAGTAGGAAATGAGGATTAGGAAATAAGCAGAGTGTGAAGGTTGGAGATGAGGAGGGGCAGAGTCGGAGAGGAGTAGAGGCAGCTAGCTGGAGCAATCACAATTGCTAAGATTAGAGAGGTGCTGGTGCAGGGTACGTTTGAAGGGACAAGACTAGACTTTGACCAGACCTCAGGAGGGAGACCATTCACTAGAGATGGGGGCCTGGAAAAAAAGGAGTGTTGAGCTTGGGTGGTACGACAAAAGGGAAACTGGGAAGAGGGTTTGTCAGCACTACAAGTGCAACACGAAAAAGTGGCTGGTGGCATCCGGCCACATATGGCAGGAGGGGTAAGGCCAAGGCAGATTTTCTTAGCCAGGAGGCAGGTCTGGTGGGTGATCCTTCCTTGAAGATGGAGCCATGACGCTTGTTTATAGAGCTCGCAGGTATGGGTTCTTTTACCAGCACCTGTCACAAGATGATAGCACTTATGAAAGGCCATTTTGATTCTTCTTAGAGTGATGTCAGTGGCAGCTCCGTAGAAGATCAGTCCATAATCGATAATCGAGGGGACAGAGCTGGTAACAGCTATATGCATAGCCTCTTGGGTCAGACAGTTGTGATGGTGGTAGAGCCAGAAACCCAGACGTGGAATACAAAATGGGTGGAGCGGTATAGACAACCACCAAGCAGGAAAGAGACTTGGGGGGTAATCATATGGCATGATCTATGGGTGGCCAGACAGTGCGACAAGGCCATAGGGCGGGCTAGTGGAATGCTGGGGTGCATAGGGAAGGGTATCACCAACAGAAAGAGGGAGGTGGTGTTGCCTCTGTATAGATTGCTGGTAAGATCCCACTTAGAGTATTGTGTCTACTTCTGGAGACCACACCTCCAGAAGGACATAGACAGAGGGAGGTGGTCCACAGGAGGGCAACTAAAATGGTGCAGGGTCTGCATCAAAAGCCCTATGAGAAGAGACTAAAGGACTTTAATATGTACACCCTGGAACAGAGGAAGGAGAGGGGGATATGATAGAGACATTTAGCTACCTCACTGGGGTAAATAAGGTACAGGAGGAAAGTATTTTTCAGAAGAAAAGGTGCTCAAGAGCAAGGAGACATGCTATGAAGCTGGAGGAGGTACATTCAGGAGAGATGTGAGGAAGTACTCCTTTACAGGAGGAGTGGTGGATTCCTGGAACAGCCTTCCAGCAGACTTGGTGGAGACAAAAACAGTGGTGGTGTTCAAGAATGCATGGGATGAGTACAAGGAAATCATAGTGGAAAGGATGGGGGGGAGCTCTTCAAGGGGCCTCCTGGACATTCCCAGGGTTCAGCTCAAACCCTCAGGAGATTGTGCACTTAGTGTCTGTGGGCCGACCCTGTGGAACTCATTACCATCTTCTGTTCAGGAGGCTCCCTCAGTTGAGGCATTCAAGCGGAGGCTGAAGGCCCACATCTTTGCCCTGGTTTTCCCAGTTTCTTGAGCACATCCTGTGCTTGTCCCTGCTGCAATATTCTGAATCCCCTTTCTAATCTATTTTAAATTGCTATATTTATACTTAGCATTGTTACTGTGGTATTTATTTATGCTGTTTTTATTATATCTTGTTTTAACTATTGTTAGGCACCCAGAGCCTCCGGGATTGGGCGCCCTACAAATAAAATTGCCTTGCCTAAATCAGGTACGGTCTGTGGAATAGTGTAGGTAGGGAGGAGTAGGCAGACTGGATGGGCCAAGTGGTCCTTATCTGCCATCAAATTCTGTTTTTTATGTTACATGTTGAGTTCCCATAACCTCTCCTTGCATGGTTTCTTGTGCAACCCCTGCACCATTTTAGTAGCCCTCGTCTGGAACGCTTCCACCCTATTAATTTCCTTGCTGAGGTGCGACCTCCAGAACTAGATGCCATACTCCAGGTAGATTCTCAAAAGCGAGCAATACAGAGGTAACACCACCTCCCTTCTCCTACTAGAGATCCCACTCCTTATCCACCCCAGCATCCGGCTCACTTTGCCTACTGCCTTGCCGCACTGCCCTGTCACCTTGATATCATCAGATATGATCAGCCCAAGGTCCCTCTCTTGTTTGGTAACTGTAAGCATGTCCTCCATCTTACATTCAGACCCTGGGTTTCCCTTTCATAGATGCACGACTTTGCCACCCTTCTGGCACAGAGAACCAGCTGTCACTTCTTAGACCATTTGTCTAGTTTCCCCAGGTCCATATGCATTTTCTCCACCCCTCATGGGTGTTTACCCTGTTGCAGAGTTTTGTGCCATCTGCAAAGAGACACACCTTCCCCTCCAGTTCCTCAGCATTGTCACTTTTTGTTAACTTTTTATTAATGAAAAGAAATTTCCGACAATTTTTGCTGAAAGATTACATTCAAAATGTCAGAACATATAGAAATTAATATAAAATGAGTCTCATATATACAGCCACTTAGGTGTCTAACTAATAAACATAATTCAGACTCCAGTCTAGGTCCTAAAGTAACATGTGTAGAGATGCTTTACTATCTAGATTTAACAAATTAAGGTAATTCAAAATATTCAAAACAGTAGATGGTTAATATTAGTAGTACATTCTACTTGTCAGGAAAATTTTAATTAAATTACTCCCTTCACTGGCTCTACTGAGCTTAAATTAAGACAATAGAAAAAAGAGAGAGAAGTTATACCATTTTCTAGGCCTCTCTATTCACCTGTATTATTACTAAGATCATATACATACTGTACCAGAAAGTTATATATGCCATAAGAAAACAGATGTAATAAATCTACTGAAAGGTGACCTGCTTTTCTAATTCCCATTGCAATTAATAACAAAAGGCCTGTAAGCCATAAGCTAAACTGATGGAAAAGCCATACACAAGGGAGCTTACACACATTAGAGCTAATCATATTTACAAACTTGAATTTTTAGAAATAATATCAACAGTCTAGCTGTAACACCATAGTTTAGCCATACCCACAAGCGCTTATTAAAGCTTATTATAAATTTGATATATATCAAATTAAAAAGAAAGGCATAATATTTAACAGTATAGACTCTAATAAGGTTATTTTCAAAGAAAATTAAAACATATAACCACATCTTCATGGTGACCTCCCCGTATAAGCCATATTTAAACTCAAAGTTCAGAAGTATTATTCAGATGGAAATTCTTCTCTGCAAAGTCCCATAGCAGGCCAAATATTCAGCATTATTTTGAAGACTTTGATGAGTTCTGATCTTTATTTTATCCTTCCATCAATCCTTCCGCTGATTGCCCACCGACTCCGGCAACTACTTGAGTTGCAGCTTCAGGTGAATCAAAATCTAAATTTGTTTTATCTTCTGAGTCAGAGGAACCAGTGTCATCTTCATGTGTTAGTGCTGTAGCCTTGGATTTTAAACATTTTGATAACTGGTCAGGATTGAAAAATATGAATTTATTAGTATCAGCAATAACCTGACATTTGCATGAATATAACATAGAGAATTTTGCTCCAGTGCCCTGTATTTTGGACCTATACACCAGGGGCTGGATTTGCAAACTGTGGCACAGGAGTTGCGCTAAGCCTTGCACCATGACAATTAAGTTCTGATAGTGTGCCACACCCCCTTGCCATAACTGTGCCCAATTTTACAATTTTGGGTGCAGTTACGACAGTTTCGAAGATTTATGTCAGCTTGCACCAAATATCTGATGCAAGCGTCATAAAAAATGCCCCCCGATTGCCACAAGTTAGTCCACAAAAAGTTGGTCTAACTTGCGGTAATAGGTGCATGGTATAGAAATCCCAATCGCCGGCCAGGAGAATGCCACAAGCCTGGTACACCATATCTTTGGCACACCTGCGGCTTGCAGCATTCTCGTCCTTTTGAAAATCTGGCCCCAGGAATCTATGATGCCTAGCTTGCATCTGTGGGTTAATATCTGGGTACACATACATTTTAGAATTTTGATAAAAATTGTCCCTTTGATTCTAGCCTGTTTAATTATATAGTCTCTGTCTCTACCCAAGCCAAACTGTACCAAAACAATAGCAGGTTTAGTACACACGGAGGTTGAGATTCGAATTGCTGTGTCCGCCACCGGTGTAACAGGTAATTGCAATTTAGATGTTTTTTTGCTGTTTCAAGCATCTCGGCAATTGGAAAACTTTGGTTAATGGAGGCATTATTATAGGTGTTAAACCCCAGAGATACTGTAAAATGTCTCGTACAATGTCCCAAGAAATTTTTGCTGGTGTTTCTGGCAGAGTTAAGTCAACTATGCATTAAGTTATTACTGCATGTGGCATTCTCGAGATTTTCAATTTTACAGGCTTTGAAATGTTATCCTGTAGAATGGTAGATAGCAATGCAAATTTTGATTAAGCTTTGGTCATAAGTGCAGCATGGCCCTTTGTTAGGAGAGCAGGAGAGTTCAGTTCTTTTATTTGAAAAAAAAGGTATAAAATCACAAACAATTTGTTACATTCCTTATATAACACACACAGTATACAATTCATTGCTACACAATCCTATAAACATACAATACATTAAATTCCCATATTACTAAATACTTCTGAAGATACATTAAGGAGAATCACCTAGCTTTAAGGACATTAAAATTGTTGTCATTCCATACATTATTTTGATTTTATCTAACTTTAAAAAATATGTTTTAATGTCTATACCCTTATTTGCATGATGCATTGGTAATACAGGGACAAGCCATCCTTTTCTTTCCATCTCCCACAGATTACATTCAAATATAATATGAAAAATATTGATTGATGTTTTATTAATACAGTTGCACTTTCCCTTAACCTTTTTGCCAAAATATCCATTTAGGTTATAATATGAATTGCCTAAACTGGCTAATCTCACTGTGCATAAAATATTTCTGTGCCACCCATTCTCATAGTTTGCTAAATATTTTTACAGACCACAGTAATCTATTACACTGGAATATATAAACCACATATGTCTATATCATGTATTTTCCCCATATGGATTTGCACAGCATTGTCTTGTAATCTTATTATTGCTTTGTCTGCAAAGGCATTAATATTATTCAATGCCTTCCCAGACCAAAAGTCCTCACAGACAACGTTTTTAAGTATTGTATGTCATTCAATTTGTTAAACCAATTTCCTTTTTTCTTGGTAGTTGGTAACAATTAAAAACTCTTGCCAGCACATTTTTGGAGTCTTTCATCATCTATTTTTACAATTCTGCTCCATAGATTAACTGCTCTTATACTTATTCTAGTCCTGATTGGAAACATTCCAGTCTCAAGTCTTAAGAAACTTGAAGGACAATCTCTAGGAAGATTTAATGTATTCCTAATGAATGCATTTTGTACAGTTCCTATATTGATTTTCTAGACATATCCCCCATATTTCACTCCCATATAAAGATTGGCTTACTGTTTTTGCTGCAAATGCATTTTTCATAGCTATGAAGGAGTTGCTTGCGAATTTGTGAGCAAACGATCTTATTGCCCCAACTGACTTATAAGAAGTGTTCTTTAATTCAGACAAATGTTACTTCCAGGTGACCTTAGTATCAATGGTAACACCTAAGTATCTATAATCTGTAACTACCAGGAGAGTAGGAGAGTCCGTAATCCAGTGTTCAGTGGCCTCAAAGTAGGAGATGACGGATTTCTCATTTGTCATCAAGTATCTGTATTGCTTTAAGCAATGTTGTGTAGGACTTATTGATCACATCAAAAGAATCAAGCTTCAGTGAAATGGAGGTATCTTTTTGCCCAGTAGCAGTTGTGGAGAGAGCATATAGAGCAGTGTCTTTTCACACAGGGCCAGGGCTAGAGGTTTTAGTGGCAGCTCCCCCCCCCCAGCTACCCGAGATAAGAGTGCCCAGGCATTTGCCCATAGGTCCTGAATGCTCTGCTTGTTGGGGTTTGCTAAGTCAGATGGAGAACTGCTGATCTCCTTTTATTTCTCCTTTTGCTCCCTCTCCTCCAATCTCTTTCTTTCTTTCTTTCTTTCTTTCTTTCTTTCTTTCTTTCTTTCTTTCTTTCTTTTTTTGGAAAGTTTTTCATGCTCTGGTGAAAAAGGATCCACTTGCAGGGATTTTTTTTCAGGACAAAACACGTAGAAAACATGGCAGGAGAATCAATTTGGCTTGTCATGCATGTAGAGCAGTTCTTTCCAATGGCAGATCTTGGGAGGGGGCCAAGTGGGCAGTCACACACCCCCATTGTGACTTGCTTGCTGCTGCTGTATTTCACTTGGTTGAATAAGTCTGATTTATTGGTTGTAAGAAAATACATATTTAAAACTATAGATTGCATTTGTATTTTCTGTCAGAAATGGAATGAGAAAGGTAACTGATGATATAAAGTTAAAAAAAAAAATTAAAATTGCATATCAAGTATGCACGCCATCCCAGCACCCCCCCCCCATTGTAAAATACTGGATCTGACACAGGTTCCTTCATACTGCCACCAACTCAGTGATGTCACTTATGAGAACACTGAAGCGGACAGGGCCCAGTACCAATTGCAGTCGAATTCTACTGGTCACTCTTCCATCCTCCAAGCGGCTGCCATTTACCACCACCTTGTGCCTCCTATCTCTCAGTCAGTTTATTAGCCAGCTCACAATGTTCTCCCCCACTGCCAGGCTGCTAAGTTTCTTTTTCAGCTTCCTGTGTGGTACGGTGTCAAAGACCTTACTAAAGTCCAGATAGGCCGCATCCACTGCCCTTCCTTGATCCACCTCCCTAGTTACCCAAAGAAATCTATTAGATTTGTTTGACATGACCTCTCTCCTGTGAAGCCGTACTGTTGGTGCTCCTGCAGTCCATATGCCTCCAGGTACTTCACCAGTCTCCCCTTCAGCAGGGACTCCATTAACTTCCCCACCACTGATGTGAGACTGACTGGTCTGTAATTGCTGGCCTCCTCCCTACTGTCACTCTTATGCAGAGGAACCACATGGGCCTTCCTCCAATCCTGTGGAGCCACCCCTGTCTCCAAAGAGGTGCTAAATATGAGATACCCCCTGGATCTCCCACACCCTACTGGATCAGATGCATCATTGGGACAATCTCTGGCACAAAGTTTTGGACTCACAACTTCACCAGGACAAGCAGCACTACAGAGAGGTCAGGAATAAGTGCACCTGAGCTATCTGCCAAGCCAGAGTTGTTTACTATAACATGCCCTCACCTCCACGTCGGGCTCTGGATACAATTTCTGGAGTAACATTAAAGAACTCAATGGGAAAGTGAAATCCTCCCACCCAGTTCGACTTACTGTCAAAGGATCCATCATCCAAGACCTCCTGGACATCTCTATCACTCTGAACACCACTTTCTCTGACCTCAGTAGTTTTCTTCCACCCAACTTCGTTGACTCCCCCGAACCCTCACCAGCACCATTTGATCAGGATAATACCCCCCTTTTTTTGTCTTCGGATCATCTCCTCCTAAGAATCCAGGAGCTACTTAACCAAAGTCCTGGGCAAGTCCCATCATAGTGGTGATCCCCTTGATTTCAAACTCCTCCACCTAACCATTGACAAGGTCCTCTCCTCGCTCACCAAAATGCTAAACCTGTCCCTCTGCTTGGGCCAATTCCCATCACCTTGAAAACGTGCTGTAATTACCCCCATCCTGAAATACGGCAATCGCGCCTCCCCTAACAACTACTGACCCATATCTATTCTGCCCACTATCTCCAAGGCACTTGAAAAAGCTGTATCGGACCAGCTTACTGACTACCTGTCAAAGCATACCCTGATGTGCCCCAACCAACATGGTTTCCACAGGGGCCATAGCACTACCACAGCTCTCCTAGAATACACTTCGTATATCCACAAGGCACTTGACCATGGACACCTAGTTGGGTCAATCTGTATTGACTTAACTAAGGCGGTTGACACCGTCAATTACACCTTGCTCCTCAACACTCTTTCATCCCTGGGCCTCTCCCACGAGACCATATCCTGGTTTACAGACTACCTCTCAGGAAGATCCCAGCAGGTCAAGGTTAACTCCATCCTTTCCTCCAGCTACCCAGTCCTCTCGGGTGTACGACAAGGCTCTATCCTAGGGCCGCTCCTTTTCAGCCTCTTCCTAAATTCCCTTCCCAACTCCTGCTCAGGTAAACTTCTGCTCTACACTGATGATGATGTCATTTTCTGGAGCCACTTGCACCTAAGCAGTCTCCAACAGGCCCTCCAGGGTCTTGTCACTGAAGTTGAAACTTGGTTTTTAGCCCATCGACTAATCTTAAACTATAAGAAAGCCAAAACCATGATCTTCGCTCACTGCCAGAACCCACACAGGGACTTTACCTTGAACATCCTTAACTCCTTAGGAATCACACTTGAGCAAGTCACAACCTTCAAGAGCCTGGGTATAACCTTGGACACATCCCTCACCTACTGTGCTCACATACAACTCCTGTCCATCGCTCTCAACTCCAAACTCGGGCTCTTGTACCATCACAACCACTGCCTCCCTCCAGAGGCACTCCGAATTGTCATATCTTCCTCGGTCCTCTCCCTGCTGGACCACGGCATAGTAATATACGGCTCTGCTGATCCAATTGCCCTATGCCATGTCAAAACTGCCTAGAACAAGGCCTGTCACCTAGTCATGAGATGTGATAACTGTACTCACACCTGCAGTCTATACAGGCTCTCCAACTGGCTAAACTTCGAGGGTAGGCTTAAGTCCCCCCATGCCTTCACTCCCTTATCCAACCCGCCCCTCCTCATACAGACTCTAGATGCTCCACCAAGTACTCCCTCCTTGTCCCCCGCTGCAGGATGCCCCAGGACAAAGGGCCTTCCCCCATCATGCCCCCCTGTGGCTTAGTGGCCTCCCAGCATTCATCTCACTTGAGCCCAAGCACGGCCTCTTCAAAACTAGCCTTAAGAACCTACTCCTTGAGCTCTCATCCTGTGACTGCACCTAGTACTCCTTCACCGTCTGCACCCCACATTTCTCTACTAGGGCTACCTTGGGACCGACCTGTCCTCTGCTAAGTTCTGTAGATTGTATCGCTCCATTAATGCTGGGTCAACTTGTTACCCTAGATTGTATTAGTAGCTTCATACTCTGTAAACGCTGGGTCTACCAAACCCTAGAATGCTTTGTTCTCTAACCATAGATTGTATCAGTAGTTTTACTCTGTAATCACGGGGTCTACCAAACCTTAAAATGCTTTGTTTCTCTAAACTGTGTGCACTATAAGTGTCTACTCTGTATTGCAATTTGTCTAACTCTGTATCTTGACATGGAGCCTTTGCAAAGAAGTCTATAACTCAAAGGTTGTAAATCCGATTGTGAAATAAATAAAAACATTAAAATAAAAAAAAATAGTGTTGCCAGAGGGGTGGCCAGCCCCATGCTCAGTTCCCTAAGTAGCCTTGAGTGGATCCTCTCCAACCCATCGCCTGATTTTACTTTCAGGCTTCTAACCCCCGACAAACTCTTTCCTCCATAATTGAGCTTGTGGCCACTCCCCCCAGTGCCTGTTAATGTATGTCTGCCCATCTTCCCCAACCTTCCATGTGAAAACCAAGCAGAAGTATTCATTGAAAGTTTTAGTTTTTTCTCTGTCCTCTACACAGTTCCCCGTCTCCTGATTTTCACTATACCACCTTTTGTCTTCCTCTTTTTGTTCACGTACATGAAGAGTCTTGTCCCCCTTCTTGACCTCCTGAGTGATCGTTTCCTCAGTTCGAACCTTTGCTGTCCTTACCTTCCTTCCTGCCTCCTTTTGTTTCTCTAGCTATACCTCCCTGTCTGCCTCCGCTTGAGTCTCCTTATACTTACGAACATATGAAAATGCCAGCAGATACAGGCCATACGGTTTATCAAGTCTGCTTAAATGTGTAGCCCCCATTCTAATCTACTGAAGCTGCCCCCACCCTTCCCTATCCATCTGATTTACCACCCCAGACTGCCGACTCCTCCCCAGCTTCCCCTCAGTTTTGACCTTACATTTGACCCTGTCCCATCCCCTCTTAAAAATTGCCTACATTTTTCAGCGATATCACCTCCTCCGCCTGCTCATTCCGCCTTGATACCACCCTTTCCATGAAATAGTGCCTCCTCATTTCCCTCTTAAATCTTCCACTCTCCTATTTCAGAATGTGCTCCCTCATGTTCCTTCCTCCCTTAGTCTGAAAATGGCCTTCAGTACTTACCATATTTATGCCCTTTAATACTTGAAGGTCTCAGTCATAGCCCCTCTATCCCTTCTGTCCTCAAGAGAATACATGTCGAGCTCTCACAGTCTTTCCACATATGGTTTGTTCCCCAGACCAATAATCATCTTTGTCGCCCTATGCTGTACCCCCTCCAGTAGTCTGATGTCCTTCTTTTAATACTTCCTGAAAGCCATTTTTTCTCCCTTACTGACTTAGACACCTCTTTTGAGAACCACAGTGGCCTCTTTCTCCTCTTTCCCCTTGCTTATTACCTTTAAGAAGCTTGACATTACCTTAGTTATTCTCTCCTTTATTCTATTCCATTGTGCCTCCACTCTCCCAGCCATCACTTCCCTCAAGGTATATCCTGAGGCAGTCTCCCATTGCTTTAAAATTTGCTCTCCTAAAGTTCAGGACTCTTGTCTTAGCGTGTTTTCTCTCCTGCCCAAACTGTATGCCAAACCACACTGTACAATGTTTGCTAGTACCATGGGGGCTACCCACTGTGATATCTGCTATGTTGTCCCCATTTGTAAGTACCAGATCCAGCACTGGCTGGCCCCTACTAGGATCTGTAACCAGCTGCATGAGAAATGCCCCCTGAAGGGAGTCTAGGATGATACTGCTCTTGGTTGTTGCAGCAGCCAGGATGTTCCAGTCCACATCTGGCATATAAAACCCCCACATGAGTACTACTTGCCCTTTTCTTGCCATTTTTGTTTATGGCCTCACCCAAAACCCTGTCCAATTCCTCTCCCTGTGTTGGTGGCCTGTCCACTACCATCACTCATCTAAAGGCCCCAGAACCAGTGTCCAATAACCCAAAGAACCTCCAGCCCCTCCTTCTCCCCGCTGTGTTCTTGTATTTCTGTGGCCTTCATACCTAACCTTACATATAAAACAACCCCCCTTTCCTTCCTACCCTATCTTTCCAAAACACGTTATAAGCTGGTATGGTCACCTCCCAGCTGAGGGTGTTGGTGCAGTCATGATTCTGTTATGGCCACCAGTTCCAGGTCTGCTTTGGCAATAGTAGCATCAAGGTCAGAAATTTTGTTCTCCAGGCTTCTTGCATTGGTACACATGACTCTCCACACCTTTTGTCCCTTTCATCCTTCCCCCTTCTCTTTTCAATGGTGCTGTCCTTCTCTTTTTATTCCTCACTCTGCCCACCCTCCCTAGTATTATTCCCTCAGCCTCACTCCCTCAACCCCCGACCTTCTGCCCATTGTCCCTATTCCCTACTTCCCTTGGGGAAATTACTTCCCTTGGGCTTTTCTTTGCTACTGCTCTATTATCAGATGGGGACATTTACTGCCTCCCCCATTTCTTCTGCCTCCCCCATGACTTGTTGAAATGCCCATGAAAATAGCATTTAAACCTTCTGCCCAGGACTGCAGTTCCCCTTCTGGATAGATGGAGGCCATCCCATTTATACTGGCCTTCATCCTTCCAGTTAGGACCCCAGTCCCTGATGTAGCCAAACCCCTTCCCCTGCACCATGCCTTCAACCATTTGATGAACACCACAGTGTGGTGCTTCATCCCCTTCCCCCAGCCTTGCATAGGTAGCACCTCAGTGAAGACCACTCTGTGTGCTACCTGCTTCGAGCTCCTCTCCAGCTCCCCAAACCTATCTTGCACCACACTGGCTGTGTCCTCTGCCAGGTCATTTCTCCCCAGATTGACAATGATATCCAGCTCCCCTTCCTGCCCTACCATCCTTGCAATCCTACGGATCCACTTCCTATTCCTCTGTGCCGAGGTGCTGGTTAGGCACCTCACCTCACTCCTTATCATCCAAGGTGTCTCCTAAACTACCCTCTTAATGATTGTGTGCCCCAACAAAAGTTGCTTCCTCTTCTGCTGGGGTCCTCTTCCTCCCTCCTTAGGGCCTCTGCTCTGAAGGACCCCCAAATCTTTCCTTGCCACTACCAAGGGTGCCTCAACTTGACAGTCCCGTTTCACCAGGCAATAAAAGTGTTTAGTAGTGGCCCTGCTAAGGAATGTATTCCCTTTCCCCCACCCCCACCCTCCTGGAGCCCACCACAGTCCAGCTGGCCCTCCTTCTATGCACCCTCTGGGGCAACGGTGGTAGACATGGTGGTCCCTGGGTGGGGGAGGAGGGCACCCAATTCCTAGTCAACTTGGCCTGGAAACTAGAGATATAACCTCTCAGCCCAGAGTGGAGCACATAGAGGCAGCACCTCAGTCTCCAGAAGGTCTTCCTGAAGACTGCTGCTCCACAGCCACTGCACTACACCACTCCCCAAATTTCCAAAGGTACTCCCTTACTAATGTGAGATAGAATTTATGCCCTTACACAAGATAGTTTTTTCCTGATGTCTCTTTTTTTGCTTGGATTGCGTCCTGTTGCTTTACTCTAGGTAGGTTATTAACTTGCTTTCCCCTTGAACTTTTATTTAGACTTTTCAAACTTTCTGTAGCCCCCCCCCCAGTTTCTAGGGGTATGAGGTGGAATGCAGTCTGTGGGGAAGGGTCACCCACAGCAGAAACCTTATTGAAATGGCTTATGTTTAGCACAGTTCATTGGATGCTGGTATCACTCTGGCATAGGGCTGCAAGAAAGCAGGTTAACTTGCATTAGCTTTGCAATTAAATAACAGCAGTCCCCACATTGTTGAACAAACAGTGGGCTCCATTTAATTCTGAACTATGCCGACCCGATGGCACTGAGGGTTGAGGCACTGGACGCCACACCTTGTGCCATGCTGATGACCTGGGTTCAGGATCGGACTCGGGTCGCTGGTGGGTCGGCCGGGAGGAGACAGGCTTGAGCGTCCCATGATAGCTCACCTTCTCAGGGGAGGAAAGAGGCCTATGCCTGCACACTTGCCTGACTCCAAGTGGAGGCTCGGAGTACTGCAAGCCCCAATTGTAGGGGATGTGCGGCCGCAGTACAGTGTGGATGTTGGCACCTTGGGCCATGATGTCAGGGGGTTACACGCTGTAGGGGAGGGAAGAAAAGAGAGAAACTGCCTGTCGACTCTGGGAAGATGGGCCTCCAGGAGCATGCCTCCAATGTACCCCCGCTCACTCAACCACAGCCGGACTGACGAAATGAAGGATTATGGGGTGTCTGATCCCCCACTTCGTCCCCACTTGGGAGGAAGCCGCAGCTCCATGGGGTCTAGAGGTGAGTACGAGTGGAGTGGGAGGAAGGAGGATGACTCCTTGTGGGCCCTGAAAGGTTGGAGTCAGCAGGACAAGGGGCAGTTAAAAGTATAATTTCAAAAAAAATTATTCTGAACTATAAAAAACACTACTCCATGGAGCAAATGTCTATCCATGGGGGCTCACAGCATATTTCAGACCGCTATGGTCTTGCAGTATAGGTAGCTTTCCCTGGACCACTGTGATCTCACAGTCTTTAGGCAAATTAGTTCTGGACTGCTATGATCTCACAGCCTTTAGGTAGTGTAAATCAGCAGTCCCTCCTCTGGCAAGCTATACTGCAGGGTGCGATGCAGGCATTCTTGGAACAACACTGGTACTTCTGCTCTACCCTTTAACTTGTTCTCCCAATGGTTCTCCCACAGGTCTCCCTTGGGAACCTGCAGACCTCACAGTTTAGGGCTAATTGATCCCTAACGATCACCTTGGCGAAATTTCTCTGGTTCTAGTGGTGACTGCCCCTAAAACAGTGGGTGACATGTCTCCTGGAGTCGCAGGGCTCTGACACTGCTCCATTCTCTATGAGACTTCAGGGCTTTTCAAAAAGGCCTTCACTGTCTCCTTATTTGCTGGTGGCAGATCTCCTCGCTCAGCCCCCCCCTTCTCTCTGGTGTCTTCCTCCATAGCTGGCACTACTTCTCCGCCATCCTCCTCTGTCCCTGATCTTCTCTGATGCTTCCACCTCTCTCTGTGTTCATATGAGCTGTCTACCATGGGCCGGAGTAGGCAATCACCCCTGCCTGGCTGTTTCACTCTTCTTCCCGCATCTCTCTCTCTCTCTCTCTCTCTCTCTCTCTCTCTCTCTCGGATAACTCCGCACTCCCACCAAAAATCAATGATTAAATACCCTTACCCTTACGCAGCCGAGGTGACCTACTGATCCACAGCAGGTCTCGCTGTGTGGTCAAACTAACTCTCAAAGCCCTACAGTGCATAAATATTATACACTCCCCAAAGGGGGGTTACATTTCTTTTTCCCTTTGTTCTTTTACCCTAGATAGGGTAGTTTTAGTTTTCCTCTATTTCCCCTTTAATCCCTTTGTACTCTTGCCGTAGATAGGGTGTTTTTAGTTTCCCCCCATTCTGCCCTTAATCACTTTGTAGTCCTACCCTAGACAGGTATTGCTTCTATTCCCAGTTATGGCTACAGTACCTTTGAACCTACACCCATCCCTGCAGTGAAAGTCACAACAGGAGTGAAACAACTATCTTACTTTAATCGACTGGCAGAGTCCCCCGTTTCCTCCTGCAGACACCTGCAGATGCCTGAGATGTCAGTCTTACACCTGTTCCACTCCTGTGCTGTTCCATTCACATGCTGAGACATGAACATGTGTGGGGTCATGTTAGGAGTGGCTATCTTGCATCCTTCCTGTACAGCCCCCTTAAGGTGGTACTTCATGTTGGACTACCAAGTCCCTGACTGGTCCCCTGGCTGCCTCGTCATCCAGCCACAACCTACCTGCAATCAGAAATCTCAGTCCCACCTCCAATTATCAACTTATTGAGGCCCCAGGTCAGACAATTATCACCCTTCCCCAAACTGCAAGGCTAGACACAGTTCTTATAATATGGCCCCTAAATGTTGGCTACTATGATTGGGCTCAAATTTACTCTTCACTCAATACACCAATTCAAACAAGTTTCGCCACAACTTGCCCTACCTATGTTGTCTCCAAAAAACACAAGCCTTTTTTTCCCCTCCTGTGTCCCTCCGGTGTCAAATGCAGGCAGACTCTGCTTAAGGCAGCACTTGTAAGAGAATGGGTCTTAAATAACAAGCCACAGTCCACTTGCAATCAGAAATCTCAGTCCCATCTCCAATTACTGTATCAACTAGCTGAGGCCTTAGGTCAGACAGTTATCACCCCTTCCCCAAACTACAAGGCTAGACACAGTTCTTGTAATATGGCCCCTAAATGTACATACATGTGAATACACAAACATATTAATGTGCCTGCAGATAAAGGCCTTATGGTCTATCTAGTTTGCCCAAATGTACAGTTCACACTGTGTTTACAGAAGGAATGTCCCACTCCCCATATCCCCCTTGATCCCTGTCAAACATCCCCTCCTCACTTCTACCTGCAACTTTCCCCTCTCCCTGTCCCAACCTCGGTTGAAGCTGTCCACTGTTTTTTAGAGATACTGTACTATCTCCTCTGGTAACTCAAAAGCCTCCTCACCTCCCTTTCTGAACCCTTCCTCCACAAGTTTTAGGCTGTTACCCCTAGTGGTCTTGTTTCCATTAAGGCTGAAGGGGCCCTCTGTGCTCATCCTGTTTATACCTTGAATGTACTTGAAGGTCTCAATCATGTTCCCCATCCCTTCTGTCCTTAACAGAATACATGTTGAGCCTCCACAGCCTCTCCTTGTAAGTGTTGCCTTGTTGGCCCTGGATCACCTTGGTTGCCCTTCTTTGGAATGTTTCCAACAAGTATATATATTTCTTAAGATAATGGCACCAATACTGCACACTGTACTCTAGGTGCAGTCTCACTAGAGGCCTATATAGTAGTAAAACGACCTCCACCTTCCTGCTGGTAATTCCCCTGGCTATGCAGCCCAGCACCCAATTTTCTTTGGCCACAGCCTTCTTGCACTATGCTGAGTATTTAAGGTCACTCTTGATAATTACACTTAGGTCCTTTTCCTCCTCTGACCTGGTTACCTACACATACCCAACCAGTATTTGGTCCCTGGGGTTTTTTGCCTTCAAGTGCATAACTTCACACTTTTTAGCACTGAACCCCAGTTGCCAAATGCCAGACAACTTCTCTAGCCTAGCCAGGTCTTCCCTGAATTCCTTTCTCCCCTCCTCCATGTCCATCCTCTCACAGAGCTTTGTGGCAGGCATATCTTACCCCTGATCCCAACTGCGATATCTGTTACTTATGAATATGTTAAACAACACTAGACAGAGCACAGAGCCCTATGGAACCAGTCAGATCACAGGCCTAGCTTTTGAGAATTCTCCCCACCCCATCAACATTTGGCTTCTGTCCTGCAGCCAACTTCTGACCCACCCAACAAGCTTAGCCCCCACCCCAGGTCCTCTAGCTTCCTGACCAGTCTCCTGTGAGGTACAGAGTTGAAGCCCTTATTGCAATCCAGATAGAGGATATCAAACGATTGGCCCTTGTCCACTGTCCTGGTGACTCAGTCAAAGAAATCAGTTAGCTTCATTTGGCAGGACTTCCCTGACACAAACCCATGCTGATTTACATCATGGAGCTCATTATCCTCCAGAAAACTCACGAATCTCTTTTTCTGGACAGTCTTTATCAGCTTGCCCACTATTAGAAACATAGAAACATAGAATTTGACGGCAGATAAGGACCGCTTGGCCCACCCAGTCTGCCCATTTCCCTACCTACTGGATAAGCTGCAGATCCTAGTTAACCAGCAGCCTACTTCTTCCTACCCCCAACCCCCAGAATTGCCTTATGACTATCCCATGCATGCTTGAATTCCGCCACTGATTTTGACTCCACAACCTCCTCCGGGAGGCCGTTCCATGCATCCACAACCCTCTCTGTGAAAAAATACTTCCTTAAATTACCTCTGAGCCGCCCCCCCCATCTTCAAATTGTGCCCTCTCGTTCTTACACACCTCATTTTTTGAAAGATTGAGGTCAGGCTGACTGTCCTGTAGTTCCCTGGTTCATCATTCAGCCCACTTTTGTAGAGGAGAACCACATGTTCAATTTTCCAATCCCAGGGCATGATCCCAAACTCCAGAGAGGTGTTAAACAGGTCTGTAGGGGATCTGCCAGAGCCTCCATCAGTTCTCTTAGGACCCTTGGGTGCACACCATCTGGTCCTGGGAATTTACCCACCTTCAGGGCCCTTAGGCCCTTAAGTACCCCGTCAGCATGAATGACACCATCCATGACCGCCCCCCTCCCTATCCCAACCCCCCTGTTCCCTTGTGTCACTGGTCCATCCTTCTCTCTAGTGAAGATTGAACAGAAGTACTTGCCAAGTACCTCCACTTTCTCTTCACTGCACTCTAACAAACTACCCTCTTTATTTAATCTGACTGTTTCATACTTGGTGTTCCTTTTCTCCCTTATATATTGGAAAAAGGCTTTTCCCGTTTTAACCTCCCGTACTAGCTGAACTTCCTTTTTAGCCTTTGCCACCATATCCACTTTTTTCTTGTCTTTCTTGAATTAATAGAGCAATCTGCCCTATCCCCTTCCTTTTTGAGTAAGTTCGTACTTCTAGAAGGCTACTGTCTTGTCACCTACAGCTTTTGCCACTTCCTTTCTGAACTAGCTATGCTTTTTAGCTTTTGATTTCTTACTTTTGATTTTGGCACACTCAGTAGTAGTCTCCCTCAGTCCCTTCTTTATTATTGTCCGTTTCTGTTGAACATCTATTTCCCTTCTGATCCCAACAAGATGACCTACTAGAATTTTTCACATCCTACCAAAGTCAGCCCTCCTGAACTCCAAAACTTTTGTCTTGGTTCTGACTGTCCCCCTGCCCATGTCCAGGTGGAAACACACCATGTGGTGGTCACTACTTGCGTGTGGCACTTACACTTTCACATCCTGAACATGACCACAGTTGGACAGGACCAGGTCCAGCTCCCTTGTGGGTTCCAAGACATCCTGGGTCAGGAAATCACTCTGAAATGCATCCAGAAGTAGTTGCTCCCTAGTGCAGGAGGTAGCCAGGATTTTCAATTCCACCACAGGTAGATTAAAAATCCTCCATTATTACTACCTCCCCCTTACTGGCCATTTTGGTGATTTGAGATCCTAGTACCCTGTTCAATTCTTCTTCCTGGGAAAGTAGCCTGTAGACCATCCTGATCCTTAGTTTCTTCCCCTACTGGATTGTACTCGTACCCATAGTGCTTCCGTCTTACTGTCAGAAATTTGGGCTATTATGGCTAGTCTGATTTACCTTTCACTCAATAATAAATTCAGTGAAGATATTGAAGAAGAACTGTCCCAGAATTGAGCCCTGTGGCACTCTGCTGATCACTCCTCCATCATTCGAATGAGTACTGTTTACCACCACCCTCTGTCTCCTATCTGTTAACCAGTTTCTATCCCAGTTTACCACTTTGGATAAAACCCCCAAGCTTCTCAGTTTCTTTATCAGCCTCCTGTATGGCACAGTGTTGAAGGTCTCGCTGAAGTGCAGATAGGCTATGGCCACAGCCCACCCCTGATCCATTGCCCTGGTCACCCAGTCAAAGAAATCCATCAGATTCATTTAGCATAGATACAAAGATACATAGAAATGTGACAGCAGAGAAGGACTATCAGGCCCATCTAGTCTGCCCACTGGTCTAGCTCTCTGCTAGGATCTGCCCTCCCCCACCCTCAACAATCCCTTGTGTCTGTCCCATGCTCTTTGAAGCCTTTCACTGTTGTTTCTCCAATCAACTCCTCAGGAGCCTATTCCACTCACTCAGCACCCTCTCTGTGAAATAGTACTTCCTAATGTTACCCTTGAACTGTTCCCTCTGAATCTGTAACCCATGCCCCCTAGACCTGTGATTCTCTTTTAGCTGGATGATGCTACCCACTGGCACCTGGTTTATGCTTTTTAGGTGCTTGATGGTCTCAATTATGTCCTCCCTTTCCCTCCTCTGTTCCAGGGAGTACATGTTCAATTCCCCTAACCTTTTCTCATAGGACAGGTGGCTGAGCCCCTTAACCATCTTTGTTGCCGTCCTCTGAACTCACTCCAGCCTCCCCACATTCTTTCTGAGATATGGCATCCAGAACTGGACCCATACTCCAAATGCGGCCTAGCTAGATGGGTGTACAAGGGTACTATGACCTCCATCCTCCTACTGGTAATCCCCCTTCCGATGCAGCCCAGCATTCTGCTGCTCCTAGCCACTGCTCCCTTGCAGTGCTTTTCCACCTTCTGGTTCCTCAATATAGTGATGCCTAGGACACTTTCCTGTTCTGTTACTTCCAGGTCTCGGACCCCCATGCAATACCTGCCCTCTGGTTTCTATGTCCAAGATGCATGATCTTATACGTGTCTGTGTTAAATGAAAGCTGCCACCTCTTTGACCATTCCTCGAGCCTCCCCAGATCACTCCACATTCTTTCTACCCTTTCTGAGTGTCCACCCTGTTGCAGACTTTAATATTATCCGCAAACAGACTCGCACGCCCTCCAAGGCTTTCCGCTATGTTCCCTATGAATAGATTGAACAGTAGTGGCCCTAATACTGACCCCTGAGGAGCCACACTGGTGACCATGCCCTCTACTGATGCCACCCCATTTACAACGACTCTCTGTCTCCTGCCCTCCATCCATTTTCTTGTCTATCGAACCACCTTCTGTCCCAGACCCAGACTTGTCATGTTGTACAGGAGTCTCCTGTGTGGCACGGAGTCAAATGCCTTCTTGAAATCCAGATAAGCTACATATATCACCCTCTTCTGATCCAGTTCCTTAGTGACCTCGTCAAAGAACTCTATCAAGTTCGTTTGATAGGATCTACCCCTGGTAAAGCCATGTTGCCTTGGATGCATCAGGACACTTATCTCCAGGTAATTGGTGATCCTGATTTTCAGTAGCTTCTCCATGAGCTTGCCACCACCACTGATGTCAAGCTCACAGGCCTGAAAGGCAAGGCAAGGCAAATTTTACTTAAAAGGACACGCATCCCGAGTCGCTGGGCACTGAACAATCAAATCAAATATAAATAATACCAACAATATAAAATACACAAAAATGATATAGAATATATAAAATAATACTACAATTTAAAATCTAATAATAAATACTCTACACTAAGCCGCGCTATTAACAATCTTTAAATAATATACTCAGCAATAAGTACGTAGACTAAATACATAGCCAGGGACAGATATAAGCACAAAAATCATGTATCAGGTAAGTTATAAATCAGAGTCCGGGAAGGCCTGATTATACAGGAAGGCCTTGAGGTGGGCTTTAAAGACCTCAGCTGAAGGGGCCTCTCTCACAGCTGGAGACAGTGAATTCCACAGGACGGGGGGCAGCGACACTAAACACTCTGTTTTTAGCCTCATCCTGGGAATTGCAAGGAGGCTCCTAGAGGAGGAGCAGAGGGAGTGAACTGAGACAGCAGGTGCAAGAAGATCCTTCAGGTAACCGGGGCCCAGCCATGTAGGGCCTTCCATGTTTCGGATGAGACTTTAAACTGAGGTCCCATCTGCCTGGATTGGTGGTAGTTCAGGTGGATGTTAAAGATCCCATGGCACTTATCGAAAAGTGTAGAGGAATTTTTTATTAAATCAAAACAAACTCATAACAAAGTATTTACAGCTTAGTAATACAATGCACAAGACCATAAGAAAGAAAAAACGCAAAACTAAAATAAGTATCAATTCATACAATAGTCTCAAACATAAAGCCCCTTCCCCTTCCCGCTCTAACAGTAGGGGAAAATCAATACAAACTCCTGACAAAATTAGTTACATATCAGCAAGACTTTTTTACCTTACCCTAAGCAAAGGAGTAGTTTACAAAATTGAACTAAGTATTTAATTCGTACTAAAAAATCTCAAACATAAGCAAAAACTTCCTCACTAACCCCCCCCCCTTCCCACTTTTTACCAAACAACATCATATCCTCTGGACCTAAAAATAGGAGAGAAGAAAAATGACAATGAAAAGAATATGTCAGATCAAAAATTGTATGTAATAAAAATATTATAATAAAACTCTTACCCCCTCCCCTCAGAAGGATATCCCATCATCCTCCTCATAAAGAGAAATTAATCTAAAGCTAATTTAGTATGTGAAACATTTCCAGATTTGTTATAAGCTCTTATTCCTAGAGGTATCTTAAACCAATCACCCACACTCCCAACTGTATCCCAAAAATATGGAGTTCCTTAAATCCAAATTATTATTTTTTTTTAATCTAAACTATATGAAAGATAGTTCATTAAAGCCAATCAAAATATTTCCAATGAGTCTCCCAGTTATTAGGAGAAAGCTTTAAAGATTCCTGGGGCCAGATATTCAAAAGGGTTGCGCCATGCGCAACAGGGTTGTGCATGCTCAAGTCCTAAATTGCGCCATTCTGCGATATTCAGCAGGAGGCAGTTGCACCACTGAAAACAGGCTGAGCAACAGCGCAATGCAAATAAATGCATGCTCAACTGGAGGGGGAGGAACCATGCATAAACTGCACAGCCCGATATTCAGCCGGGCTGTGCAGGAGTTGTAGGCGCAACCCCAACCTGAGCCTGCAGGACCTTGAGCCCAAAAAAAAGGCTTAAGTCGGGGCACCACAGGTGAGCTGCTGTATTGCAGGGCGCAACACAGCAGCTGCCACCTGTGGCTGGCTAACTCAGTCCCTGTTCCCTCCACAGCCCGATCGCGGGCATAGTGTACCCCCACCAGCCCAATCGCGGGCATCAATGTGGCTCCCCTTCCTCCCGCTCACATCCCTGGTGGTCCAGTGGACCGAAATGCCTGATCGCGCAGAAAGTAACGCAACACCTTCCAACATCTCCCTTGTGCCTGATCACAAGCAGGCAGTAAGCTAACACTCCCCGAACATCCCCTTGTGCCCGATCGCGGGCAGAAAGTACATTAAACCCCCCACCCCAACATCTCCCAGGTGGTCCAGTGGACCGAAATGCCCGACCGCGGGCAGAATGTAAATTGAACCTCCCCGAACCATCTCCTGGTGGCTAGTGTCCCCCACCCCACCCACCACGAAGCCCCACCATCCCCGCCCCCGCAGCCGGGCGAGAGCATCCCACCGCCTGCGCCCCACCGCCACGACTGACTGCCCAGTAGGGCTGCACGCCATTGGTGCAGAGCAAGAGCCACTGGTGTGTGAGCTCATAGCGATGACAGTCCAGATTTGTGAATGAATCATTCACAAATCTGACTGTCATACGGTGGCTGCACGCCCATTGGCTCTGCTCTGCACCAATGGCGGCAGCCCCACCACCGGCAGTTAGTCGGCAGGCGCGCGGGTGGCAGGCGGTGGATGTGCCGCTCACCGGCGCCGGGGAGCGTGGGTGGGCTCGTGATGGGTGGGGTGGGGACACTAGCCACCAGGGAGATGGTTCCGGGGTTCAATTTACATTCTGCCCGCGATCAGGCATTTCGGTCCACTGGACCACCAGGGAGATGTTCAGGGTGGGGGTTCAATTTACATTCTGCCCGCGATCGGGCACAAGGGGGATGTTCGTGAGGGTTCAATTTACATTCTGCCCGCAATCGGGCACAAGGGGGATGTTCGGGGTGTTACGCTTATTTTCTGCCTGCGATCTGGCACAAGGGGGATGTTGGGGGGGTGTTACATTTACTTTCTGCCCGCGATCGGGCATTTCGGTCCACTCGACCACCAGGGATATGTACGGGAGGAGGTTGGGGAGCCACATTGCTGCCCGCACTGGGCTAAGGTGCATCGGTCCGCGACGGCTGCTGCCTGGCAGGGCGCCAGGCGCAAGTCCTCGGGATCGTACACCTACATGCTAATGGCATGCAAATGGGCATTAATCAGATGCAAATGGCCTCTGCGCCTTGTATGAATTATGGTCCCATTTGCATGTCACCTTTGAATATCGTGATTTGTGCATGATGCTATTAGAGTTTGGCCACCGCAGTTGAATGCTCCACTCTGACAACTTGCGGTGGCACAAGTTCCACTGTGACATGCACAGTGGCTGTGGCTGGGGGGTGATATTCAAAGGAGTTGCTCAATAGTGCAACTCCTTTGAATATCGCCCCGGCCACACCCCAGCGTAACTATTTTGCGCAGCGCAAGGGCTTGCACCTCAGAATGGCACAGTTTGAATAGCCAGCCCCTTATATTTAAATGCTTTTAATTCAGTGAGTATTATAAAATAAAGTTTCCCTCCTGAAATCTCCATTTGTTGAAGGGCCAACTTACACCGTCCTATCCATATTCAATATATAAAGTGTACCATGATCATATGTAACGTACTATGAGGAATGGATCGTTGAGAAACAGGAACTATACCATAAAACAATAATCGCTCATCAGGAGGAAAATCTAATTTCCAAGTACCAAAATTCTTAATCAATTCCCAAAATTGTTTAACATAAGGACATTCAAAGTATAAATGTGCCACAGTCTCAATGCACTGTACACAAGTGTCTCTTGGGCAATAGAGGTCCTGAAGCTGATTTTGATTCCCTTGAACATTCACTTTCCCATGAATTGCTAACCAAACTGTGGCCCACATTTTCTCTGGGATCCTAATATCAGTGATTAAATTAGAGATTGAATTTTGATCCACCACTGAAAATTCTGGAAATGGGTATTCCATAAACCATTCCTGAATAATGTCCTCATACAGGATTTTCCTAGGAAATTTTAAAACTGAATAGAATTTCACCTTCCACTGTTTCACTTTGTCAAAAACCCCTGCCCACTGGCTGTCCAGTCATGGACGATGTTTATTTTTATGTAAAAAGGCATTTGTGCTCCATTCTATCATTATGCCCTGTAATTTAGGTATACCCTAGCTTACCCATAATTTTGATGAATGTTTCATCAAAGGAAGCAAATTATTATATATAAAAATTGTGAAAAAAAATACCAGTGGATTGAGCATATGAAGTCCTCCTTCCTTAATAGATTTATAAAGCACATTTCACCTGACAGGATTCAAACGACTACCCCAAACACAAGAAAAAAAACATGCCAATAATTTTGTTTCCAATAAACAAGGAAGAGGAAAATCTGTACCTATGAACACAAATAATGGAACTACAATTGAAGTGATTAAATAAATTCTCTTCTTTTTTGACATTTTCCACACGTTCCAACGGGCTACCTTATCCATCCCTTTTTTCAATACCCGACGCAGCCTATTCCAATTATCACCAGCCAAATTCTCATGACCAAAGTAAATACTCAGAATTTTACTAGGTTGTTTAGTAATAGGGATACCTCTGACCTCTAGTATCGGAACATCAAAACCCTGAATTGCCAAACAAGTAGATTTTGAGGGATTCAACCGGGCCCCAATAACTAACCCTATTTTCTGAATTAATTCATATGCCCTCAGAAGAGACATATCATCTTGTGCTAACAGACAGATATTGTCCGCATAGGCAACAACTTTAACATTCTGTGCCATTTCAGAACCCAAACCCTTAATCAAAGGTGACCTTTGTAAAATTCTGAGTATTGGATCAATATAAAAGACATACAACAAAGGGCTTAACTGACACCCTTGTCGTACCCCTTTCAAAATTTTACATGGGCGTCCAATATGCCCATTCTCATATGGTTTCACAAAGGCCAAAGCATAGTATAGTTGGATCCACTGAACAAATATCTCAGGAATTCCATAAGAATGTAGACACTGCCACAAAAAATAATGTGAAACATTATCAAACGCTTTTGGCTGGTCTAGACTAAACACAAAACCCCCATCCGATTCAGATTTCCCAGTATTCCTCCCACCATCCATTGTTTCTCTCAATAAACATAAAGCATCTATAATACTTCTTGAAGGTATCCCACAAAACTTTGCCAGATGTATCAAAGAATCCATTACTGCAGCTAGTCTATTCCCCAATAATTTTGCCAATATTTTAAAATCAGCATTTAATAAAGTGATCGGACGCCAGTTAGCAAGATCTGAAACCTGTCCAGATTTAAACAAAAAAATCAAAAGCCCTTCATACATTTGTATCGGTAAACAAAGATCACTCAACATAAAATTATAAATAGCCAGAAGTTCAGCAGGCATATGTTCCCATAGCATTTTATACAAGTCTCCTGGCAAACCATCAGAGCCCGGAGAGATGTTTGTTTTTAGAGTCTTAATAACTCTCTGTAATTCCACTGCAGAAAAAGGAGCTATTAAATTATTTGATTGTTCTTCTGTCAATCTCGGGGGTCTGCCGCCTGGAGCACCATAGAAATACTAGGAGAATTTAAGGGTAACTCCCCATATGTTTTAGTAATAAAAGTTTCCAAATATGTCATAACAAACTTATTTTCAATAAGTAACACTCCCTACTCATTTATCAAATTAACAAAACCCTTTCTCTCTCTCCTTTGTTGGCAATCTGTAAATGGATTTGTTTGATCCATTATACCCTGTGTCCCAAAGGATTGTTCCTTCTGTGAAGATACCAACCTATTATATTGATATAAGGACATATCTGTACAAATTAAATTAATTTTGTGACTAAAATCCTGACCCTTAGCAGCTTGATCAGACAATAACTTATATAATATTCTCCTAAGCTCTAAATATTTAGCATTATTCGATGCAGCCTGAGTCTTGGCCTTAAACTGAAAATACTGTGAAAGACGCTGTTTGAAATCTTCCCACCACTGACTAAGCTCTCCCTCATATAAAAATATAGTGGAGCGTTTTTAAGAAATATTCATCTGTAAGTCATCTTTTACATCCTGTCTTAACAACAAAGATATATTCGACCTCCAAAAGCCCGGCCCAGATTCTCTTGGGGGAAGGACTGCAATGTGAATTCCTATCAACATATGGTCAGAGGTTTCAATAGGTAATGTACATGTAAAACAAATTCCCACCATTTTTTTTTACAAAAATACAATCTGTTCTAGATGATAAAGTTCATCTATAATTGGTGGGGTTAGCTTTCTTGCATCCCCGAGAATGTGCATCTTGCAGGCCCGCTTGAGAAATAATTTTAATTAAACTTTTTATCACAATACTGTTTGCTACCTGGAAGTTTCCGTTGGAAATTAACATTGAAATCTCCCCCAAAAAATATTTGTCTACTCGTATGCAAAAATGGTTGGCTGTTCACCATCAATTCTGTACGCTGGGCCTTTGATTGAGGAGCATAAATATTAATCAGACAGCAATAAAAAGAACCCACTTCCACATCCAACAATAATGCTCCACCAGGCTCTATATCTACTAGCCTGTATACTCGAACATCACATGTCATAAAAACCATTCCCACTCCACAGCATAAATCAGGACCAATGGACCAATAGGAAGGTCCCCATATCCATTCTTTCTTGGCTATATTTATATCTGACACCGTGTGAAATCTAGTATCCTGTAAAAAAAACAATCTCACACTGCAAATGTTGCAAAATTGAAAAAGTGGTAGCTCCTCTAACAGGTGATTTCAGACTATTAGCATTTAAACTTGCCAGTTTAATATTGACAGGCTCAGGGCGGGATTTTTTTCAATACAACACTAGACCTTGTCTGTCTAGTGGATAACTCAGGAGGGTCAGATGGTTTACCACCAACTTGGCTAACATCCTTCTCTCCTTGTGAGGGAAGAGGTTCTGAATCCTGGTCCATAGGTTGCTCTTCTTCAACTCTGTCACCCCAAGAAGAGAACACTAAAAAACAGTTTGAAAGTGGCAACGGGGACAATGGTATTTGGTTTGTAAATGTCTCAGGGTAGCCTTCTGTAGTTAGATCAGAGATCAGACAGGGACCTTCCAGTCCTTGAGGTTGACATGAAACAGTTTCTGTATCATTACCGTTACCGGGAAGCATAACTGGTACTGAATTTTATAGGGGAATTACTCCACAGGTCTTCTGCCGCTTTTTAGTAACCATCATATCACAGCTTTGGGGGGGGCAAAGAATCTTCGGTTTCCTTCGTAGGTTTAGAAACCTCAGAAACCTGCAACTCTCCCACTGTTCTAGAAGTGGGAAAAGTGTTAACTCCTGTGGGTCTAGACAACAGGGGAGCAGACCTCGGTTGTTCCCCAAAACCTCCACCCCTTCCTCTACCCCTTCTCCTGGTAGGCACTGAAAAATCTATACCAGCTTCCTCATTCCAAGAAAAGTAATGCCTAGCCTGTGAGAGCAAAACCTCATGATCAGAGGCCTCCTCTGAATTTTGGTCAGCCCAAAGGCAGTCCTGAAAAGTATGTTCTTCATCCCCACAAAGATTGCACATGGGGGAAGCTGAACACTGCATCGCTGTATGGCCCAACAAGCCACAATGAAAGCATCTGACAGTGTCACAATCAGTGTTTAAATGTGATAAAGATCCACATCGATAACAGCTCTTTGGCTGTCCAGCGTAGAAAATAATTCCTCTATCTCGGCACAAGAAGTAGGAACTCGGAAGGTGTTGAATACCTTGATCTGTTTGTTTCAGTTGAATTCTAAAAGTCCACCCCCCATCCAAAAAACACTGTCATCCATTATGGGGCAAGGATGATCAAATATGGTACATTGTTTCTCCAGCCAAAATATTATATCCTTGATATCCACACCCTCATTCTAAATAACAACGTAATCATCTTTTTTTTTTTTTTTTAATTTTCTCTTTATCCTCCTCCCTACTTGCAGCCCCCTCCTCTTCGGGAGACACCTATGGGCTTATCAGCCTTCGCTCACCTACCTGGAGCCGGTGCAGTCCATGCCCCATGGAGCCGTGGCTATACCCCCCAGGCGGGTACGAGGCGGGACACCCTTCCACCCCGACGTTCCGCTAATCTTTGTCGGCATGCTGTCTCCGGGCAGGTAGGGGCATTGAAGGTCGGGCCCCTGGTGCTCCGTCTACCAGGAGGCTGCAAGGGTTTTTTCCTGGTGTTTCTCGACGTGCCAGGTCCGATGACGTCAAGGCGCCGAAGCGCGGACGTCTGGCACGTCGCTCCCCCTCTGTTGGAGCATCGGGCTTGCTGTACCTCAGGTCTCCACCTGGGGTCAGACAAGCACCGAGCTCAGGTACCCCTCCCCGGAGAGGACCGAGCAGTCCTTGGACGCCAGTCCTCTCCTCGGCCGCCTCTCCAGCTCCCGGCTCGTCTCGAACCCGGTCGCTGGCGCCGCAAGCGAAATCTAATCACTGGCCATGGTCGCCTCAACGTAATCATCTTAATAGTTGGTTTAGTAATGGGTATTGCTAAAAAATCTTTCCATTCAGCAGCATCTTTTACCCCATAATATAACCTCCAAAATTTGTCAAGCAAAGCCATGGTACAGAAACTAACATCGTACATATGATCACCTGGTGCATGAATGAACGCATACACCTCAGCATGTGTAGATCCCATAGAATCCATTAATAGCATTTTGCCTACCCACAGTCTATCAAGCGTAATCGGGGCTAAGCCTTTATACCTAAGGCGTGCCAAAAATCTCCTTTTTGGAGCAGGGATTGGTGTCTGAAATAATCCTGCATAGGTTGTAAGGCGGTTACTACCTAGAGCTACCTCGGGCTTTTTCCTTTTTTCCTTGACATTACCTGCAGACCCCTGCCCTATCCCCATAGTTTCTTGTTCATTTTGTTCAATACATTCCCCGCTCGTAACAACAGGCAAAGTGGGATCCATGTGTAGAGATTCCTCAAGCACTGCGCTGTCTCCCTGGATCACTCGAGGTTCGGCGTCTGATGCAGCTACTGATTTATGTTCCTCGGTTACACCCAAATCCTGTTCTAGTGGATTTCTCAAAAGTTCACCTGCCATATTAAGATCGCCATCAGTAGGCACAATTACAGGTACCAAATCAATATTGTTTACTTCTTTAGGGGAACCAGGGATAGGAATAGCAGGATCTGGCAGCCACCGCCCAGCGGTAAAAATCCAGCCTGCTCCATGGAGCGCCCTACCAGGAGTCCAATCTGACGGAGTGCCCTCAAAATAAATGTCCTGAGATGTGTTCTCCTCACACATTCGTTCTTGAATGTTTTTAGACTCCAGTTGAGGTAAAGGTTCAAGTCCCCCCCCCCCAAGGCAAACGCTTACTTACTTCCTGTTGAGGGCTAGCCATAGACAGCTTTCCTTTTTTCTTTTCTTTTCTTCCTCTAGCTGCGATTTTCCTTTTAAAAACTCCTGTTCTGCCACTGACAACATCAACAAATGCTGTTGTTATTTCTTGTTTAGTTCTGTCCGTAGTAGTACCTCATCTTCTGTAATATCCTCCTCTACGATTTGATCAGAAGCTGGCATAACAACCAGGGAATCTATAGTAGCCATGTGTTCCACATTCTGTTCAGGTAATTCCACAGTCTCCAGCAGTCTAGACTCCATAAGTCCAGCAGCATGTCCTTCACCTCCATGACCAGGATCAAAATGAGATCCTCCTACCTTCTTGCAGAGTGGCAGCTCCCCCTGCAGAGAGTAGGGGAATTTCCCCGGTGTCCTGGCCAAATTTCCCTCATTCACTAAAAATACCACCAACAGCTTAATCTGGTTCAAGGTCAATTGGCATTCATCTGTATCCCCCTCCCCCGGGTCGTGCCTGAAAATAGGCAGGATTTGTCTAGTGCACTTACCCGGTCAACAAAAACGAACTAAACTAAAGTTCAGCAAGCCCACCTTAAAGAGGACCATCCACCTGACCAGCAGCCAGTGCAGCTCACGCAGCACTGGAGTGATGTGACAGTACTGTGACTTCCCTGTCAACAATCTGGACACTGCATTTTGCACCAGCTGTAGCTGGTGGAGGGTACCTCCAGAGACCCCAAGATAGAGCGCATTACAGTAGTCGAGCCTAGACATCACAAAGGCATGAACCAAGGTGGGGAGCTCCAGGGGCAGAACTAGGGGCTTAATCCTGGCAATATTCCTCAGATGATAGAAACTGGAATGAACAACGGACAACACCTGGGACTCCAGCGTCAGTCCACTGTCAAGAATAACGCCCAGGTCACGTACCCTAGAGGAGGCCTTCAATGGTACAGTCCCCCCCAAAAAGCCCTGTTTCTGCACCAGAGGCCAACCTATTATGCCCTCTGTTCAACTCCACCACCAGTACCTCCATCTTATCAGCATTCACTCACAACCAGCTGGAGGCCATCCAGTCCCTGATCTCAGCAAGGCAGGTGTTTAGTACTTCCACTGCATTGGATGTCCCTGGGGCAAAGGAAAGATACAGTTGGGTATCATCAGCATAGCAATGAAAACCCAGACTGTACTTCCTAATGAGCTCTCCCAGGGGCAGCACGTACATGGCAAACAACATCAGCAACAAGACCGAACCCTGGGGAACACCACATGACAGGAGGCTAGGGGAGGAGGAGAAATTCCCCATCACTACCGCTTGCTTCCTGTTGGTGAGAAAAGACTCAGACCAGCAGATGACAGTGTCAGCAAGTCCACAGAATTCCCTTAGGCGGTCAAGTAACACACGATGGTCTATCATGTCAAATGCTGATGTAACCCCCAGGTGGCGCTGTCCCAAGGGCTACTACCCCTGCCTGCTTGACTACTGACAGGTTGAGTGGCCTAAGTTCTATGGCGGGTGCCTCCACCCAGAGGTCAGGGTTTGTAGTGGTTAGACTAGCTTGGTCATAGCCCTCTGGGACACTGAGACCCCCTTTTATTCCCTCTAGTGGCTCACATAGTACACAGGAGTTACAGCCCCAATACCCCACGTATACACACTGTTCACTCATAAAGTATCACTTACCCTTGAGACTGATTCTGCAGCATGTCTCTGAGGACCCCCTGTAAAATAAGGTTAAACAACATACACAGCAAAATATAATACTGTTTCCATAAGTACCAACACAACAGACAGTATATAGTATAACAACATCAAACCTGATTTATTTAGGGGACAGTAACATTGGAGGGGGCAATCAGGTTAATTGGCAGAATTAAATCACAGTACTGTGCACACATACAGGGTCTGAAAAGTCACACTCTGGGTACCCAGGTTGGGGGGGGCTAGCCAGGTCCATTGCCCAGGGTTGGCCGGCAGGTGCAGATGGACAGGGCCCTGTAGAAGAAAATATATGCACAACACCCAATTGTAATCTGGAGCCGGATGGCTCAGTCCATGAAGAAGTGAAACAACAATAATTAGATGACACACTTGTAATTGAAAATAGGCTGCAGGGGAATACCCTGATTTGTACTCACAATACCCAAGCTGAGAACCAGATGGTGCATGTTCTTCTGGGTTGCCAGAACAACAGGGCATGGAGACAAGGTCCCTGTGACTGGACCCCACTGCAGTACATAGCAAACGGATTTAGTCCGAGACAAGCTGGGGTTTGCTTCTAGCTTCAACACACAGCACACAGCACACAGCACACAGCAAAGGGGATTGGAAATAGCGATTCCCCACAAGCACTACGCACATTCATATGTAAAAGGAAAGTACTATACCAGGCAGGCTGCTCCTAGATCCCAATCACAATTACTGCAAAATACCCGGGTGCACACACAGTAGCTTCAGTTCCTGACAGACCGAGCGCGATTCAGCAATTTCTCCAGTCTTCTACAGGGTGAGCCTGGTTTCCACTCTTCAGACTTCCTTCTTTCTCCTCACAAATTGGATTCAGTCTGAACTGGCACTTACAACAGCTGCAGGCCGAACCTCAGGGCCTCACATGCGCTTCCTGAGCGAAACTATACACCGCAGAAGCACAGAGCTCCTTCTCTCTTCACTGTCACAACTGATCAGATCTTTCCAGTCACAGAGCAGGGCATTTCCTTTAGCTCCACTCCATTCTGTTGGCTGGTTCGGCTGTCACTCACAATGAGACTCCCTTTGTTGGTGAAAAAAGGCACCAAGGTCAAAACTACATTTCCCAGAGTCACTGCCCATACAGTCCCTTGGTGGCTGGCTCAAAATTGAGAGTCCAATTTCTGATTCGTCCACAGGCTCCATTTTAAGGAACCCCTCCCCATTGATTGGTCCATTTCAGCAGTTCAGGACCAAAATGAAAGAGCTACACTAAAAACAGTTCATGTTGAAATGAAGACAGGTTAGACAAACTACATTTTCTCAGTCACTCCAAATGATTTCTGGCAAATAGTTATATCTTTCAACAAGGCTCCCTCTGCACATGTAGCAACGGCAGAAACAGAGTGAATTGACAGCAGCTCGGACGGGATTCGAGCATTAAATACATGGTCCCCCCATACAAACTAATTAAGTCTGCAAGCAGACAGCTCTTAAAGAGACAGTACGTGGAAGCTCAAATAGACTCACTTGGAACCACATTTAAACAGCTTAAACGCCGAACACCGCCCAGACTTGGAGCATTCAGGCAAGCTCCTGGAAGACTTTTTGGAACCCCCATTTGCAGTGGGGTTACACTGAGGAAAGATCAAGGAGAATGAGAATTGTCCTCTCCCCTCAATCCCTCGCCCTAAGGAGGTCATTATGCACCCGAACTAATGCAGTTTCTGTACTGTGCCTCGCACGAAACCCAGACTGGAGAGGTTTGTATATATCATGGGCCATGAGGTGCTCCTCAAGCTGAAGCGCCACCACTTTCTCAACAATCTTACCCAAAAATGGAAGATTGGAGATAGGATGGTAATTTGCCTTGACATCAGGGTCCAAAGATGGTTTCTGCAGAAGTGGTCTCACCAGTGCCTCCTTCAAGACATCAGGAAAGACCCCCTCCAGCAAGGAACACCAGACAATCAGG
The DNA here is from genome assembly GCA_016271365.2 of Neoceratodus forsteri. Taxonomy (NCBI): domain Eukaryota; kingdom Metazoa; phylum Chordata; order Ceratodontiformes; family Ceratodontidae; genus Neoceratodus; species Neoceratodus forsteri. The sequence continues at coordinate 33,316,833 of JADMNL010000023.1, forward strand.
GAAAACACTGGGCCAACAGAGTCAACACATCCCATTAAGAAACAAGTTGGTACCAGGTCCAGTTCACAAAAGGTGTGCCGCAGCTTGGAAGCAACCTCAATAACCTCTGTCACCTCCACTGGTCTAAATTCACTCCAACCAAGTAGAGTGCTCTCCAGACACCCACAGTGGCCACTGCTGGCCAAAAAATGTCTTTCTGGTGCAATCCCCTGCCTGATGGCGGACACCCTGTCCAAGAAGAACTAAGCAAACTCCTCGCATAAAGCATTTGAAAAGTTTTTTTTGGCTGTAGACAGGAAGGATGGAGAAGCCTGTCCACAGTCCAAAAAAGCACAGTTGGTCAGTTCCTCCTGGAAATAATCTTCCTGGACAGGAATTCTGCCTTCTTACGGTTGATTGCTCCTTGGTATATGCCATAGTATGCACGCAGGGCCAGTCTGTCCACCTCCAGATCGGTCTTCCGCCAGCAGCGCTCTAATCTCCGATCCATAATTTTCATCGCCTTGAGCTCCTCATCATACTAAGGGGACCTCAAGTGAGAGGATTTGGGTCATACACAGACTGGTCAAGGGAGTCAAATGCACCAGACATTGACTCAATATAGGCAGCAACTGCCATGCACACACACCCCATGCATGCACTGTCCACATTAGATAGATCAGCCATCGACAAAAAACCCTCAGGGGTCAAACCCCTCAAACAGTGGTAGCTAACCATCTCTTCAGAGGGAGGGCTCTTGGGTGGGGGCCCCAAAAAAACCTCCACTGTGCAGTGATCGGACCAGATGACCCGATCAGTTCTGAGATTATTTATCTCAAGCCCCAGTGAGAAAACCAGATCTGCATGTGGCCACCCTGGTGGGTCATGGAAGAAACTTCTTGCGTCAGGCCCAGAGATGACATAATCTGAAGGAAGTTATAACCAAGCCGAGAAGATTCATCGTCGGCCCAAACATTGAAGTTTCCCAGTACTAGACACCTGGGGGCCTCCAGTGTTTCATCGACGATGAAATTGGCTACCTCCTGCAGGAATTCACCCACTGCCCCAGGGGGGCTGTAAATCAGGAGAATCCTGCAGCCTGTGCCCGGACCCCAAGAACAGCCACACACTCAAATGAACCTGGTAGCCTCACTGGGTGCAGGGTGAAGCCTGGTTTGGATCTAAAACAGATGTCTACCCCCATGCCCCTGTGTTCCACTCTCGGACAGTGCACTATGGTATATGCGGGTGTGATGGCAGCCTCTAAAACAGGGCTGGTATTGTCACCAATCCAGGTCTCTGTAATGCAAGCCAGATCAACTGAAGATATCAAGCCCACAATAATTGTGGTCTTGTTTCTAATCGATCTTGCATTGCAAAGCACTGCCCTCAGGGGAATTAGCGGACAGTGCAGCCCTTCTGGCTACATGCCCACTCGGTCTGGTGAAAACCCTGTTAAAGGGAACTAAACACGTCTGGCCTCTCCCTAAAGCCTGTCTAATCTCAAGGAGCCTTCTACATCCAATTATCTCAACCCTGCCACCTCTTGCAGTGCAAGGGGCACCCCAGCCCAACCGAACAGTATGGTTTCTCCTTATTCAAACCTCCCGACAGCACCTTGCTGTAGTGGTAGAAACTGGGAGGCTGGAAAAAGGCCATAGGTTGAAAAGCTGGGTTGCCCCATAGACTATCCTTGCCCACCCCAGGCCCTCACACTTTCCCAGACACATCCTGACTTCCTGACAGCGTAGTCCCAGGCCCACAGAATACTAGTTAACCAAGCACACAAAATACAAATATACACTCAAACAAAATCCTACAACACACACTACACACTACACACACACACAACGTAGTTAACTAAAACACAGACCCTCCACCCACCACCCATCCCCATCCACTATCAAAGATAACCCACCCGCAGCAAAAATCAGCAGGAAAACTGATAAACAAGCTTTAAAGTCATAGAAAACCAGTTTCAGCTCACAGAAAACCTGCCCACCACTTCAGGGCAAGGGCTTTCTCACTGCCCCAGTCTCTCTATAGTTAGATGGTTTAGTAGCAAAAAATTGATAAACTGCATGTAGCTATACCAGAGAATCCAATGTATGCCCAGAGCCGCTCTCACAAGCCACTGGGACTCCAAGACCAGCTGCTCATTTGAGAAAACCTTTGGCCCCCTTTCGCGAGAGATCCATGGGGCAGATCAACACCAGTCCCGAATCCTAGCAGATAAGACCTCAGCCTAATCCACAGGCAGCTGCAACAGTCCACAGAGCTATTCAAAAAGTCTCAGAAACTCCACAGGAATACTTCAGCAGAAGCCTCACCAGCAACCTTTGCCCCAGGAGCACTACTGCAGAAGTGCCCCCCGCGACCACGCAGAATGCAGTCCCACTGGCCAGGAATACTGATCTTACGTCGATGGCCCTCTCGTGTGGTGGAAAAAGAAGCATCAGTGAGGTGCACAGTTCCTTATGGCAAATGGCCACAATCCCAGATCCTGAGAGATAATTCTACCTCCACCCAATGGAGTTATGGTTGGGTTCCTTCAGGGTTGGCCCCTCCAAAGACTACGACAACACTCACCGCGAGATGCCTCGAGGGACCCAAGCGGCAGCTTGATCAGGCAATGGTGATGGTGATGGTCGATAACACTCAGAAAGGTGCTGGCACCAGAACTCATTGAAAATGATGCACCCACCTCCTCCCCCCCACGTAATGAAGAGGGACCACATTTGCCTGTCTCCAGTCCTCCGGTACCAATCCAGACTCCAGGGACCTGTTGAAGAGTGCAGTCAAGGGTGCTGCCAATATATCCTTAAGTTCCTTCAACACCCTGGGGTGCACCTCATCTGGCCCCATCGCATTGTCCACCTTCAAGCAGCCTAGTTCTCCCGGAGTCTCCTCCACCCCAAAATGTACTGGTATCCACTCCCCCATCCACTGCCTTGGCTTCTCCCGCTCCACTGCCCACCCCTTCTTCCTCCCTAGTGAACACTGAGCAGAAATAATTGTTTAGTAGTTCTGCCTTCTCTCTGTCCCCTTGTTTCAGTTCACCATCGCTTGTTTTTTGCCAGAGTATTCCCTACCTAGTCTTCCTCCTCTCACTGACATATCTAAAAAAAGTTTTGTCCCCTTTTTTGACCGTGCTAGCTATGTTCTCCTCTGTTTGTGCCTTCACTCTCCTTATTTCTATCCCTGCTTCCCTCTGGCTTACCTGGTATCTTTCCCAGTCCTCTTCCACTTGTGTTACGTTGAACTTCCTAAAGGCCTTACACTTTGCCCTGATCTTTTCTGCTATAACTCTGTTAGACCACAGGGATTTTCTCCTCCTCTTATTTTTATTTAATCTCTTGGCATATAGGTCCGTGGCCCCCACAATAGCATCTTTTACCCTCTCCCACATGTCCTTCACATCTGTTAACTCCTCCACCCCCTCCAGAGCCCTTCCCACTAGTTCCCCCATTTTCCTGAAATCTGTTCTCTTAAAGTCAAGTGCCCTTAACTTAGTTCGGTGAACATCAGCAGTGTTCCTTACTGTGAACCAAACTGTGCTTTGGTCACTCATACCAAGGTTATCACCCACCAACTCCTCTCCTACCCTATCCCCATTTGTCAGGACCAGCTCAAGAATGGCTCCTGCCCTGACCTGACGAGTTGCCTTAGGAGGGCCATTTGCAGAGAGTCTAAAATTTCCCTGCTGCTGGTGGATGGATGCCGATAGGGTGTCCCAGTCCACATCTGGTAAATTCGGGTCTCCCATCAGCACCACCTCACCTTTAGCAGCCATTCTTATGAATTCATCAACCATGCATCTGTCCACAGACTCTTGCTGTGCTGGGGGCCTATAAATCACCCCCGTACGTACTGCCTCTCCCTTCCCCTTGGCCAAGGAGACCCATAGTCCTTCAGCCTCCCCCCATTGGCCCTGTAATTCTGTTGCCCTGATACCCTCCTTTACGTAAAGTGCAACCCCCCCTTTCCTCCCTGTCCCTCCTGAAAAGTGTATATCCTGGTATCTCCATGTCCCATCCTTGCTCTTGATGGCACCAAGTTTCAGTTACCCCGACTATGTCAAGGCTTGCCTCCACCATTGCCACTGCTAGATCTGGGATCTTCCTACCCAGACTTGTGGCATTTGGACACATGACCCTCCAGTCCCCTACTCCCTGTTCCTCGCTTGCTGCACACCCTATATTTTCTACCCTCAGTCTGTTTGCCTGTTGGGGGGGGGCTTGCTGCCCACCCTTGCCATGTGTCATACAGGTAGAGTTTCCCCTTGGCCCCGCCCCCCACTTTAGTTTACATGATAGTGCCTCTCAACACAATCTTCTAACTTACATTTGAGCTCTGCTTTCCCTTCCCCATTTAAATACAGCCTATCCAGGGCATTAGAGGCTATTGTCCCTCCATGTTGTTCCCCAATCTCCTATTACTCCATACCCCCCTAAGCACACCATACTGCTAATCAACTGTTGAATTCATATATTTTTTGTTTCACCTCTATGCTGGCCCTTGGTACTGGCAGCACTTTGAAGAATATCAGCGATTTAAATTCCAAGCTGCTGCAGAACCTGGCCAGTCCCATAAACCGTGCCTGCACCTCCATCACACTATTTCTTGCAGGGATATTTGTCCCTAAGTGGAACAGCAGATGTGTTCTTTCATCCAGTGTCTTCCCCCTGGAGGGGATCCAGTGCATGACTTTGGCTGCCGTCATTCCTGGCAGGCATTCCACCCATATTTTTCTCCCTCTGTCTCCCCTTCTCGCCATGTAACACCCTTTATAACAGAGTCCCCAATAAATAATATCCTGTCCTCTTCCTCCTCCTGGGCACCTCTCACTACTGCTTTTCTCCCAACCTTTCCCTTTTCCAAGTTATCCCTATCCTTACCCTTTCTTTCTGCCCCCCCCAACTTTCTTGAGACCTGTTCTCCCCATCTCCCTCCTCCAGTTCCTCTCCCTGTGCCAGCGTCTGGTTCCTTGTTTCCCCTGTATCGGTTTCTGCCCCTGTGCCCTGCTCCATGTGAACCCCCCTGGGAATTTTCCTCCTTCCCCCTTACCACCAGCTTCATTTCTGTTCCATGCCCCCTGCCTTTTCTGCAGAAGTCCCCAGCTCCTGCATCCTCCCTCCCTGCCTGAGTGTTCCTGCGCAGTTCTTAAAGGTCCCGCACTCGCTGATCCAATCCGTCCATTTCTACAGAGTCCTGATGTGGGGGACCTCCCCTTCCTCTCTGCTTCCTGGGAGTTGGGACTTTCCTCCCTCCCTGCCTAACCTGTTCCAGTGCAGTTCCCAATGGTCCTGCACCTGCTGATCCTACCTGTGCATTTTTAGAGACTCCTGATGCTGGGGTCTTCCCCTCCCTCTACAGCATGGTTCCCACTGTCTCTGATGCCACTGTCCCCTCCTTTTGTGATTTTCCCCTCTGACGTACCCTCACCCTCCTTCCTTCCTGGTCACTGGATCTTTCTCCTGCCATTGTGATTCCCCTTTCACACTCTTGTGTGTGTTTCCCCGAGCTCTTCCCAGACACCTCCCCAGGGTCATTCCCAGTCCCCACTGCCCAGTATCTCCTCCCTTCTTGAGTCCTTCTCCTGCCCATCCCATCCTCCCTGCCATGCAACTCCTCCCTACCTGAGTCCCCAAGACTGCTCCCTTGTTATTTTGTTCAAAGGTTCCCTCCTTTATAACTACTGCCCATTTTTGTTCTGCTCCCATTTCCACACTTGTAGTCTTAGAGACTCTGTCCCTGTCTATCTGCCCCTCTTTCTGCCCCCTTCTTTTGCCTGAGGAAAACTCTAGAAGATCCCACCTCAAACATGTTAACTCTGTCTCCATCCACCCTATCTTTTGGCAGATAGGGCAGCCCCCTAGCTTCCACAGGGTGCTCATGAAAACAGCAGCCCCGCAGCCATTGCATCCCACTATTCTTCCCCCGTGCCTCCTCTACATCTTGTCGACGCCTGGTAATATCCCTCTCCTATTTCTCATGAAGTGGGAGTCTGCTGCTTCTGTCCTGACCCATGCCAGCCCCATCCCCTATGATTCTCTCCCCTGGTCCAAGCCCATTCCCTCTGGTCCCTCCTCATTATGTTTGCTTGCATGCATGTGCAAGAAATATAGTGCCACCATACAAGAATTTGTAGGTGTGCATCCCTTTATGTTTGCTTGCACGCATGTGCAAGAAACATAGTGCCACCATACAAGAATTCGTAGGTGTGCCTCCCTACTTCCAATGCCTTGCTGCCTTTTGCAAGCACGGCCCCACCGCACCAATGAATGTAAGAGCTGTCTATGACAGCGTTTGCAAATGCAGCGGGGTACAGTTGAAAGAATGAGCAGCAGCATGTAGGCAATTTGCATACTGCCGCCGTTGGCAGTATGCAAAGTGCCTCCACGTCGGCACTGCAGTGCAAGAGCTGTCATAGACAACTCCTCCCCCCCCAACAAGTAGCACGCTGGGAGCCCACCCTAGCATGCACACGCGCTCCCCTCCACACACACACACACAGTATGGCTGACGGGGGTGCCCAATCCCCCATCAGCTCCAGTGCCCCCCCAAAACAGCCTTCAAGGTGCGACACTGGGATCCCACCCCAGTGTGGCAAACGTCTGTTTGGTGGTCCCCCCAAACACACTTCCAGGTGCCACGCTAGGAGCCCACCCCAGCGTGACAAAGCTTTCTATGGCCGACGGGGGTGCCCAATCTCCCATTGGCTCTGCTGGCCCCACAAAAAAACTTCCAGCTGCCACGCTGAGAGCCCACCCCAGCGTGGCAAATGTCCTGCGTCATCTTCCTACAAGAAAAAGAAACCTAGAAAGAAAGAACAGTCACACGTTGACTGTCTGGCTCCCCTCTCCCACCCGCGCCCACCCTCTGTGCCCCTGCCTCCCCCACCCCTCACCCCATACTTACCTCTGGAGTCTGGCGGATGACTTCATTGACTGGGAACACGCCTGCACTCTTCAAAGCAGACCGCGAACTGAGAAATGCGGTAAGCTGTATAATGAAAAAATAGGGTTTTTCAACTTTGATACATATCTCCTGGCATTTTGAGAATTTTTTCACCAAATTTTCAACATGGGGTTTTGGGACCCCACCTCATAATTCTGTCACTGTCATTTTGTTGTCGGTCCCAAAGGTGATTTTGCAGTCATTGTGAAACCACCTTACGGGACGATGTATGGAAACAACAGTGTCACAGTTCATGAGGTAGGCCCCCCAAAACCCTATGTTGAAAATTTAGAAAAATTCCCAAAAATGACTGTTTTACGAGCGTGCGTTGTGCAGTTCCTACGCACGCTCATAAGTTCACAAATTTTTAATATTGCACTTCAGATTTTCAACATTGCCATTTTACCACACCTCCTTATGAGCAGTACAGTTGTCATTTTTCACATCTCGTCCAAAATGTGTTTCCGCGCATTTAGCGCACAATGGTGCAGTCGGTGTGCGAAATCAATGTTTGGGACAGATTAAGAAAATCACAGTGACACCGTTCATGAGCAGTGGTCTTAAAATGGCTGTGTTGAAAATTTGTTGACAAAAGTCCATAAAATGACTGTGTTACGAGTGAGCATTGCGCAGTTTCCACGCATCCTAGTAAGTTTCATGAATTTGTAATATTTTCAGTCCAGATTTTCACACTTCTTATGGACAGTACAGCTGTAATTTTTCATACTATGGCCAAAATGTGTTTTCACACTTTCTACGCAGAAATGCGTGGTCGCTGAGGGAAATCACTGTTCGGGACAGATTAAGAAAATCACAGTGACACTGTTCATGAGAGGAGGTCCCAGAATGCCTGTGTTGACTATCTGCTGTAAAAAATCCCCAAACTAATTACATTAAGGGTGTGCGTTGTGTAGTTTCTATGCATGCTCTTGACTTAACCACTTTTTTTAATATTTTCACTGCAGATTTTCAACATACATTGCCATTTTTTACACCTACATAGACATAGATACATAGACAGTGTCGGGCAGATAAGGGCCTATGGCCCACCTAGTCTGCCCATTTGAGCTTGTAAGTTCAGTTTGTTTTCCTAGAAGTCTGTTTCCCCTTACCCCTGCCCTCTAGAATTCCTTTATGTCTATCCCATGCATTCTTAAATCCCGTGATTGTTTCAGCCCCCACCACTTCCTCTGGCAGGGTGTTCCACTTGTCCACCACCCGTTCTGTGAAGAAATTCTTTCTCATGTTTTCTGAATCATCCTCCTCCAACTTCATCCCATGCCCTCTAGTCCTGAAACATCTTTTTGCTTAAAATAGTGTTTTCCTGCACCCTGTTCCTCCCTGTAAGATACTTGTATGTCTCTATCATATCCCCTCTCCTCCCTCTCCTCCAGGGAGTACATGTTCAGTTCCTTCAACCTGTCTTCATAGGACTTGTGATGCAACCCATGCACCATCTTTGTTGCCCTCCTCTGAACCTTCTCTACCCCTGTCTATGTCCTTACGTAGGTATGGTCTCCAGAACTGTACACTGTACTCCAGGTGGGGCCTCACTAGTGTCTTGTATAGCTAAATTATGACCTCCCTTTTCCTGCTGGTGATGCCCCTGCCTATACATCCCAGCATCCTATTTGCTTTACCTGATGCCTTGTCACACTGTTTCCTACCTTGAGGTCATCAGAGATGACAACCCCAAGATCCCTTTCCTGCTTGGTGCATGCTATATCCTCACCCCAACTGATATATTGTGCCAGGGTTTTTGTGCCCCATATGCATTATCTTGCACTTCTTTGCATTGAATTTCAACTGCCAAACCCTTGACCATTCTTCAAGTTTCTGCAGGTCCCTCTCATTCTGTCTACACCTCTGGTGTGTCTACTCTGTTACAGAGCTTTGTGTCATCAGCTAACAGTGAAATTCTGCCTTCTAGATCCTGTGCAATGTCACTGATGAAGATGTTGAATAGAACCGGTCCCAGCACTGATCCCTGTGGTACCCCACTGGTTACTCTTCCTCTGTGGAGTGACAGCCATTTACCACCACCCTCTGTGTCCTGCCACCCAGCCAGTTACCTACCCACCACACTACTGTCCTGCCCACACCCATATTCCCAGTTTGTATAATAGTCTTCTATGTGGCACAGTGTCAAAGGCCTTGCTGAAGTCCAGATAGGCCATGTCCACTGCCCTCCCGATCCACCTCCCTAGTCACCCAGTCAAAAAATTCAATGAGGTTGGTCTGACATGACCTCCCCCTGGTGGAACCATGCTGCCTTGGGTCCTGTAGTCCATTGACAACCAGATGTTCCACCAATCTCTCCTTCAGTAGTGCTTCCATGATCTTTCCCACTACCGAGGTGAGGCTGACTGGTCTGTAGTTCCCTGCTTCCTCTTTGTTCCCACTTTTGTATAAGGGTCTACATCTGCTGTCCTCCAGTCTTTGGGTACCTCCCTGTTTCCAGTGATTGGCTGAACAGGATAGCCAGAGGTTCAGCCACCACCTCTCTTAGTTCTTTAAGGACCCTGGGGTGCACCCCATCTGGCCCCATTGCTTTATCAGCTCTTATTACTTCCAGTTCCTTCAGGACCCTTTCTCGTAAAGGACTTGTGTCCATTTCTGCAACCATTCTCACCCCTTGTACTCCTTCAGACCCATTACCCCTCTTCCTTAGTAAAGACTGAGCAGAAATACCTGTTCAATATGTCAGCTTTATTGTTGTCATCCTCCACGCTCCCATCCTCCCCTTCAGTCTCACTTATCCTCCTTTGTCTTTTCTTTTCACTTATGTACCTGTAAAAGGTTTTGTCCCTTTACCCACTGATTTTGCAATGTGTTCTTCTGTCTGAGCTTTGGCTTCCTTACTGACTTCCTGTCTCCCTTTGTTTCTCCTGGTACATCCCTATCCCCTTCTGCTGTGTCTTTTGTATTGCCTGAATGCAATCTTTTGGCTTTCACTTTCTTTGCTACCTCTTTGGAAAACCATAATGGTCTCTCTTCCTTTTCTCTTGCTAACCTGCTTAATGCATAATTCTGTTGTTCTTATAATCCCATTTTAAATACTGCCCACTGTTCCTCAACCCCTGATTCCTGTCCCATTCCTCTTAATGCCTCTTTCAAGTATCTCCCCATTTTCCCAAAGTCTGCCCCCCTAAAATCCAGGATACGTGTTTTGTGTGGTTTGGTTCTGCTCTTTCTGTGATTTCAAACCACAATGACTGGTGGTCACTGTTACCCAGGTGCTCCCCTACTGTTACCCCCATCACACTGTCCCTGTTTGTGAGCACAAGGTCCAGTATTGCCTTCTGCCGAGTTGGTTCCATGACCAGTTGCTTGAGGAAGGCACCCTGAAGGGAGTCCAGGATAAATCTGCTTCTAGTTGATGCTGCTGCTGGGATGCTCCAGTCCACGTCTGGTATATTGAAGTCTCCAACCAGTACTACCTCACCTCTTGTCTGCCATCCTTTGGATGGCTAGCATCAGCTCCTATCTGTTTCTTCCTCCTGGGCTGGTGGTCTATAGACCACACCTGTGCGGATGGCTGGCCCCATTTTCTCTTTCCAGCTTAACCCACAGTATCTCTCCCCATTTTGTTCCTCCTGGATCTGTGTGGCTCTTATGTCATTTTTCACATACAGTGCCACTCCTCCTCCCTTCCTGCCTGCTCTGTCTCTTCTGAATATGTTGTAGCCAGGTATGGCCATCTCCCAGTCATGGTTATCATTACACCAGGTTTCAGTGATGGCCACAATGTCCAGGTCTGACTGTACCATGACAGCCTCCAGATCTTCCATCTTGTTGCTAAGGCTCCTGGCATTTGCACACATGCTTCCATGATTTGACCTCCCTAGACTGCTTCACTGTTCTACTCCAGCCCCTTCCTTGGTTGTCATTTATCCCTGGTTCTCCTTGCTGTTTGCCCTTCTGCTGAATTTTGCCCCTTTCTGCTTATCCACCTTTTGGACACTAATCTCCATCTTTTGCACACTGCTTTGCAGAGATAGCCACTCCTCTGGTTCACTGGTTCCACTACTAGCTGTGGGGTGAGCAAGTAGGTACCGTCCTTGCTGGCCTGCCACTCCCTTTGCTAGTTTAAATGCTTGTCAATGTAGCATTTAAACTTATCATTGAGTGCTTGGATTCTCCAGGATGGATGCAGGCGTCAGGCTTGAACAAACCTCCATCCTCCAGGTGGGTCCCCAGTCACCAATGAATCCAAACCCTTTCACAGCACCAGTTCTTCAACCATGAGTTAAAGTTCCTGGTGCATGCACTCCTATGCTCTCCCTGCTTCTCACAGGTAGTACTCTGAGAAAGTGACAGAAGTAGCTACTTGCTTGAGACCCCTCCCACCTCCCCATGAACAGTACAGCTGTCATTTTTCGCATCCTGTTTGAAATGTGTTTTCGCACCTGTGGTGCCAAATGCCATAGTCACTTTGCAAAATCAGCTTTCAGCTAACAAACTGATATTGCCACTGTTCAAAAGGTGGGGGTCACAAAAAACCCATATTGAAAATTTGGAGTGAAAATACCAACGAACGCCTGAGGCGTTATAGTTTCTGGCCATAACGCCCCACCCTGTAGAGACTGATAGGCATCAGGGGTGTGACTTGGGATTGTTGCCTGTAATGCTCATACCATTCCACCCCCACCCACACCCTGCAGCCAGTGAGAGACATCAAGGTGTGCCTTGGACTCTTTGGCCCAAAGTTCATCCCATTCTTCTACACTGCACCCATCTCACCATATTTCCTGATGGAATGGGGTGAGCATAATGGCCAAACACCCGAGGCACACTGTGACACTTGTCGATGTCTGCAGGATAGGGTGTGGTGAAATGGCGTGACTGTTATGCCTGATGACCCAAAGGCACATCCCACCAAGGCCAATGCCAGCAAGAACACATTTGGCATTGACAAATGCTTGTTTTTATTTCCTTTCCAAGGGCCCCTCAAACAAGCAGTAAATGACCCCTTGCTTACCCAGACAGTAGACTAATCCAATAACAAGTGACTGGCTAGTAAGCAAAAAGTGACTAGTTAGTATGCAAAATTTAAATGACCACCCCAAATACCAAATGAGGTGCCTGTCTTTTACAAAGGTAGTAAACGCTGACTGGCTAGTATGCAAAGTTACATGACCAACTCAAATACCAAAAGCAGGTGGCTGGGCAATTGGGCATGACACAGATCTCCCCTTCCTCCTCCTTCTCCCAAATAAATTGTTTTTCAAGACAAATAATAAATGCCCTAGCCAAAAACTGGAAGGGGTGCCTAGCTACCACACAGCTCTCCCCTACCCACTTTTCCCAGCCATGAGTTGAAGTTCAGATACTCATTCCTCCTCCCAGTCCAACTCCCGTTCAATTTTTGGTTGCAGTGCACAGCGGCTTCTCGCTTGATTGCCGTCAGCCAATGGGATCCTTCATGACGATCTGCTCCGCCCTCCCCAAGCAGTTAATAGAGGTCAGGGCCAGAGTGGGTGGGTGGGTGAGAGAAAAATCCTTTGGTCCTGTTGCTTTCAGCCCTGGCCCTCTCTGTGCGGCTTGGAAATAGGTCTCTGTCTGCCACTCCTCTCTTGAAGGGGTTTCTGCTGCCTGGCTCCCTGGCCTGCTCCCTGCTGCCAGGAAAATGACTCCCCCTGTGAATCAATGCTGCCTATAGTCTTGCAGCCCACTGAACTCAGGATACTCTACCATTTTTTCCTTCAGTAGAGTTTCCATTAATTTCCCCACCACTGAAGTAAGACTGACATAAGACTGACCGGCCTGTAGCACCAGTATCCTCCCTGCTGCCGCTCTTATGTAGAGGAACCACGTCAGCTGCTCTCAAGTTTTCCAGAACCACACCTGTTTAAAGTAAGCTGTTGAAAAAGGTTGTCAGTAGGGCAGCTAGCACCTCCCAGAGTTCCTTTAGAATGCTCTGGTGTATGCCATCTGGCCCCATAACCTTGTCCACCTTCAGGGCTGCAAGTCCCTTCAGGACTCTTTTCTCTGAAAATGGACTTGTGTCCAACCTCCATTCCTGCTACTCCCTATAGGTCCATTCCACCTCCCTCCACTGTGAAGACTGAGCAGAAGGATCTGTTTTGGATGTCTGCTGTTTCTTGGTCCTCTTCTGCACATTCTCCCCCGCCGCCCTTCTAATTTTCATTATTCCTTACCTTGCTTTCTTCTTCTCACTTATGTATTTGAAGAAAGTCTTATTGCCCTTAGTGACCCCCTTGGCAATTCTTTCCTCTGTCTGTGTCTTTGCTCCCCTCACCACCTGGACTGCTTCCCACTGCTTTATGGTATATCTCCCTGTCCTCCTCTTTCTGTGTTTCCTTATACCTACTGAAAGCCACCTTTTTTTCTTCAACACCTTTGCCACTTCGTTAGACAGCCTTAACTGTCTCTTTTTCCTTCTACTTTTACTCACTTCCTTCACACAGAGGTTGGTTGGTTTAGTTATACCCTCCCTTATTTTAACCCACTGTGCCTCCACTCCATCATGGCAATTCCCCCCTTCAGGCAGTTTCTGAGACAGTTCTACACACCACTGCATTCTCTACCAGATTCTCAACCTCCCCTCACTCCAGGATCGTAGGCAGTCCCACTGCACAAGTCTCACGGCCAAGTTCTGATCCCAGTCCTTGCCACCTTATCTCACTTCTACCCTTACCGCCCAGACCTCTCCAGCATACCGCCTCAGAAACTTCAACAACCACCTCCTGGCAGTGCTGTGCATGTCCTCCTCTGCTGGTCAGACAGCCTTCAGACATTGCATGCCTATACTGTGGAACTCCCTCCCTGCTGCCATCCAGTTTAAGCCCCAAACCCGGCACCTCAACCCTTTCATTAAACTGCATTTCTCCTCCACCTGTGCCTGTGATACATGACTATGCTAAATGAATCACTAGAAGTGCTAGTTCCCGTACCTAGATGCATGATTGATTGTGTTGTTATCTTGCCTACTTGCTGTCCCAATATCCTGTATTTACTGATGTGCTGTACTTAACTTCTCTATCTCTTGCATTATCATCCTGATTGTATATTGCTTTTACCTATTTTCTCTCCACTGACCCCCTCCCCAAGTCACACCTGGAATCAAGCAGTACCCTGCTCAGCGTGCCTTCCTGGTAAAACTCTTAAATAAATAAATTTCTTTAGAATCCACCTTCCTAAAGTCCAGGACCCTCATCCTTGTGTAGTTAGCCTCTGTTTCCATGTTAAAGTTAAGCCACACTGTATGGTGATCACTGATACCCTAGGGACTTCCCACTGTGACGTCTGTTTGTAAGCACCAGGTCCAACACTGCCCCATCGTTAGTGAGTTCTTAGATTATCTGCCTGAGAAAAGCCCTTGTAGGGAGTTAAGAACTGGTTTACTCCTTGCTGAAGTGGCAGTTGGAATGCTCCACTACACATCTAACATACTGAAGTCACCAACTAGCAGCACCTCCCTTTGCTCGTCATTCTGATAATGGCTTTAGCAAGTGCCTTATCCGGCTCCTTTCCCTGTGCTGGAGGTCTTTACGCTACTCCAGTATGGATAGTGGCCCCAGAGTCTGTCTCCAGGGGACCAACAGCACTTCCAGCCCTTCCTTTTCTTCATGATGCTCCTGTACCTCCATGGCCTTGATTCCCTCCCTCATATATAAAACAACCCCATCTTCCTTCCTCCCTGTCCTGTCTGTCCTGAACATAGAGTAGCCAAGTATGAGCATGTCCCAGTCATGGTGTTGAATGCACTACCACTCCATTATGGCCTTCTAAATCCAGGTCAGTCTTCACCATGATGGATCTCAGGTCTGTAATTGTGTTCCCAAGACTCCTTACATTGGCACACATGACTCTCCACACCTTTCTTCCCCTTTGCCCACTGCTCTGCTTCCCCCTCCCATTCCTGTCTGTGTTTTTCCCTGAAGCTCCTCTTGACTTTCCTCCTAACTTCTTCATTCTTTGCCTCTATTAATCCTCTACCCTTGCTTATCTGAGTTTTACTCCCCTCTTCCTCTAAATTGTCCCTATCCCTGCCTTTCTGCACCTTTGCCTTAGGGAAGTGTTCTCCCCTGGGCCCTTCCTCCCTGCTGCTCCATCATCTGGGGTTGGGGAAATTGTTGCTTTTCTTTGTTTTACTGCCCCCCCAGCTAGTTCAAATGCTCATCCAAGTAGCATTTAAACCTCCCACCAAGCACTACGGTCCCCTTCCCCGAAAGATGCAGGCCATTTCCCTTATAGAGGCCCATATTCTTCCAGACTGTCCCCATTTCCTGATGTAGCTGAAGCCCTTCTCCACGCACCATGCCTTCAACCAGTCGTTAAATGCCCTTATGAGGATTACATTTACATCTCCATGGTCCTACACAGGTAATACCTCAGAAAACCCACCATATATGCTACCTGCTTAAGGCCCCTCCCCAGCTTCCTGAAGTTATCCTGCACTACCCCTACCTTCTCCCTTGCCAGGTCATTCATCATTCATTCCCAGATGGTCAATGATGTCTAACTTTCTCCCAGCTCCTGCTGCCCTAGCTATCCTCTGGATACACTTTCCATCCCTTGCAGAATCACTGTATAGTTACTCCGCTTCTCTGTTTGTCACACCCCCCACTCCCAAAACTATCCCTCTGACAATAGAGTCCCCCCCACCAGCAGATGCTTCCTCTTAGGCTGGAGGCCTCTTCCCTCTTCCTGGGACCTTCACTTCTGAGGACCCTTACCTCCTCCCTTCCCACTGCAATGGGTGCCTCCTCTTGGCTGTCCCATCCCACCAGTATCGCAAAGGAATTCTGCAGTGGTAGTGTGCAGTCTTCCCACCACTCCGTGCTCTCAGACCCCAACAAGGTCCATCTGCTCTGTTACTGTCTAGGTAGAAATATGGGGAGATACATGGACTAACAGAGAACTGTATGCAAGAGATGGTTACACTGAATGGGGCAGGTAAGGGGGTGTCAAAGAGCAAATTAGAGGATTATATTGTTTCAAGAGGGTATTTAATCTAGGTGGGGGGAGGCAAGTGTGCAGCTAGCATGCAGGGTCGCCAGGTTGGAGTGCAAAATGCGCTGTCCCCCCTTGATAATATTGAGGGTAAGGGGAGGGACCACTGAGAGGAAGGGGCAGACTAAGGAGCCGAGAGGGAGAAGGACAGATGGGAACGGGTGAAAGGTGTTCTCCCTAAACTCAAGGAGCCTGGGTAATAAAACAGCGGAACTTCAGGCGCTCCTTGCAGAGGGGAGTGTGGACGTCACTGCAGTAACTGAGACTTTGGCCAATCAATATCACGATTGGGATCTGGCAATCCCTGGGTATAAAATTTACATGAAAGACTGGGGGGTTGGGAGAGGGGATGGAGTAGCACTCTACGTGAGGGAAGGGATCAGATGTATAAGGGATGAGGGGGAGGAAGGCAGAAGAGACATTATGGATGCATTTTCTGGACTCCAAGTGTAGAAAGCTGAGGCTGGGGGTAGTGTACAGACCACCAGCCCAGTCAGTGGAACTGAACAGGGAGTTAGCAGAGCAAATAAGGAGGGTGTGTAGAAAGGGGAGTTTGATGATTGTGGGGGATTTCAATTTGCTAGGGGTAGATTGGAACACCCCTGCCACCTCCAGTGCCAGGGAGCAGGTGCTTCTGGATGTGATCCAGGATGGTCTCCTGACACAGCTGGTCAGTGGGCCAACACAACTCGGTAACACTCTGGACTTGGTGCTGTCAAATGGGGAGGCAGTAAGGGAAATAAGGGTGGAAGACCCACTAGCTGGTAGTGACCACCAAACAGTGTGGTTCACTCTCAAGTTGAGCAGGAAGTCTGAAGGCACAATAACAAGGGTGGTGGATTTTAGGAGGGCAGACTTCAGGAAGATGAGAGAAATACTGCAAGGGAGACTTCAGGGTATTAGGCCAGAGATGGATGCATAGCAAAAATGGGAAATTATTAACACTGGGCTAACAGAGGCTGCAGAAGCTTGCACCAGGACTAAGAGCAAGAAGTGCAGAGCCACGAAACCATGCTGGCTGAACAGAGAAGTGTTGGAGAGGGTGAGGGCAAAGAGAGCTGCATACCAGATGTACAGGAGAGTGAGGAAGGAAGAGGACATGGAGGCTTATGTGAGTTAGTCAAGGAGGTGACCAAATGAGTGAGAGCAGCCAAGGCCTACAGGGAGCTAAGGTTAGTGCAGGGCATCAAGGGAAGGGAGAAGGACTTTTTTGGATATGCCAGGGAAAAAAGGAAGTGCAGATACCATATAGTGAAGATAAAGTGGGAGGGGAGTGGGTGGAAAGGGTAGAGAAATAAGCAGAAGTACTGAATGAATACTTTTGTTCTGTTTTCACAAAGGAGAAGGATGGTCCACTACCACCATGGACTGGGAGGGTGGAAGTGGTAGGGGAGGAGATGACAGACAGAATGATTGAGGGGAGTAGAGTACTAGAGGGTCTGAGGGCATTAAGGATGGACAAGTCTCCAGGTCCTGATGGCATCCACCCCAGGGTGCTGGGGAGATGGTGGAGGTGTTGGCCGAACCCCTGGTGGACCTGTTTGGCACCTCCCTGGACATGGGATGAGGTGCCTCAGGACTGGAGGGTGGCCCATGTGGTGCCCATACACAACAGTGGCCCTAGGGATGAGCCAGGAAATTATTGGCCTGTCAGTCTCACTTCCATAATAGGTAAACATACTGAAGGAGAGGCTGGTGTCGTTTCTCAAAGATAATGACCTCCAGGATGGGCGGCAGCACAAGTTCATCTCAGGGAGGTCTTGTCAGACCAATCTAATAGAATATTATGACTGGGTAACAAGAGAACTGGATATGGGTCATGCTGTAGATGTCATGTACTTGGACTTCAGCAAAGCCTTTGATTCAGTGCCTCATGGGAGGCTGGGGGGAATGCTGACTGCTGTGGGGGTGGGGACAAAGCTGACAAACTGGATAAGGAACTGGCTACAGGGGAGGCTGCAAGGGGTGGTAGTGGAGGGGGGAGCTCTCGACACCTAGACCAGTGACGAGCGGTGTGCCGTAGGGGCCGGTGCTATTTGGGCTCTTTATCTCAGATATTACACACAGAGTTGGGAGCAGGGTTAGTCTATTCGCAGATGATACCAAAATGGGGGCAGTGGTGGATAAAGAGGATGGATGGAAAGAACTACAAGGGGACATGGAAGTATGGCTGGAGAAGTGGCAGATGGAATTCAATGCAAAAAAAGTACAAGGTTATGCACTTCGGGGCAAAGAACCCCAGGAGGGACTATTGGTTGGGAGGGGTGATACTGAGGCTCACTGAGGAAGAGAAGGACCTAGTGGTGTTGGTAACAAGGAGCATGAACAACTCTGCCCAATGCAGGAAAGTAGCAGCTAAGGCAAACAGGATGCTGGGCTGTATCACAAGGGGTTTCTTGTCCAGGCATAGGGAGGTGATCCTGCCCCTCTACAGATCTTTGGTCAGGCCACACTTGGAGTACTGTGTGCAGTACTGGTGGCCATATCTGAAGAGGGATATTAATTTACTGAAAGGTGTGCAACGTAGGGCAGCAAAAATGTTACAGGGGATGGAGGGCAAGGCCTACGAGGACAGGCTAAATGAGCTGAATATGTACATGCTGGAGGAGAGGAGGGATGGGGGGATATGATTGAGACGTTCATGTATTTGAGGGAGATAAACAAAGCTAGCACTGAAGGGGTGTTTAACCTGAGGAAGGGCAGGGACACAAGGGGGCATGGACTAAGATTGGAGGGTGGAAGATTTAGGAGGGAGATGAGGAGGCACTACTTCATGGAGAGGGTGGTGTCTAAATGGAACGCTCTACCGGAGGGGGTAGTATCATGTAAGACAGTAGGAAGTTTTAAGAGGGCATGGGACAGAGCACAAGGGAGGGTCTAGGTGGAGGGGGCTGAGGCCATCATGGGAATGATAGATAGGGAGGGGGTTGGGGAAGCTGCAATCTCGGGGGATAGCTGCACACTCGGGCAGACATTGATGGGCCGGGTTGTCTGTTTCTGCTGGCAGATTCGTATGTTCGTATGTATGTTTGTATCTTCTGGGAGAGCGGCGGCAGACTAGGTGACCCCTGGGTGAGGCCGAAGGTTTTCTGTGCCCTTCCCAGTTTAGCCCGGAGTCCAGCAACCTCTGCCCCAACCCAGAGCGGTGAATACAAATGGAGCATCACCTCAGTCTCCAGAAGGTGTCCTGGAAGACTGTGGCCCCACAACCATTGCACTGCACCACTCTCATACTCTTTCCTTTCTTTTCTTAGTGTCTGTTCACATTTCTTTGTACACTTTTGCCTCCTTCCTAAATGGTCTTTTCAGTCAAGCTGCAACATTATATAGGATGGCTACTAAAGCAAATTGTATTTATTTATTTATTTGTGAACTGTGTAGGTGCATTGATCTTAGGGACCGTTGTCAGGCACAACTCGGGCCATAAAGATGGCACAGGGAGTAGTATAATACAGCACAAGAATACATAAAGAGAAGGTTACAAATAGGATACGATGAGTACAGATTAACAATTGGTAATTACAGTTACGAAAGATACAAGTGGACTAAACAGGAGACAAAAGGTACAGGCATACACTGGATTACAATGCTTACAGTGGCTACAAGCCATATAAAGGTGTAACTGTGATAAAACAGTGGCATAGGTAGGTCATCTAAGGGGCTCAGCTAGGATCAGGGGGCATAAATTGAGATAAGGAGTAGGGGAAGGCTGATCACCCGAGAGGTCATCTCATTGAGCAGTAACATTTGGCCTCACTTAGTAACCAAGCTTTGAAGTAAGTCTCAAAGGAGGAGTGGGAGTCAAGGGAGCAAAGAGAGGCTGGCAGAGTTTTCCGCAACTTGGGAGCAATGATGGACAGTGCATTGCTACCCAGGCAAGTGGAGATCCGAGGGACTTCCAGTGGCAGTACGGAGGCAATCTGAAGTAGTCTTAGGTTTGATCAAGGAGGAGTAGGGGTACGGGCAGGGTTAATGCTTCTGAAAGTGTTATCAATGATGCACCCAAGGGTGTAATTATGTGGGCTTGCAGGGGGATCCAGCCCAGGGATTTGTAGATGGTGCAGTGGTGCATGGAGTAGGGAGCCATTAGTGCAAACCTGGTTACCGATCCCGCAGCGAAACCTTTACAGCGAACACATCAATGCCAAAAACATCGACAGTTCACTGTAAAGTCCACCCGGGATGCCGATACTCTTTCCCATGGTCCTGCACCCCCTCCCCGAATGAACTCCGACTCAGAGTTGATAATCCCTAAGTCCGGGAGGTGCGGGGGAAGAGCCACCCACATGGGGTGTTAGAGGGGCAATGCCCCAGATAAACAGAAACAGTTTCTTTGAAGGATTTATGTCGACCGCAAATTGTGGTCAACATTAATCCAACCCTGAAGGGTCGCATCAGGAAGATGTTGACGCTGTAGCATCGTAGAGCCATGCAAACCTGCAGATATTGTTATAGGCAGTGTTGAGCAGAGTGAGGAGGTTTGAGGATGTATGGGAGAATATGGGGGCACAGTAGTCGAGTAGAGGATGCACATTGCTTTGTGCAATGGCAAGTCATGCTTCGGGCATCAGGCAGTGCTTGAGGAGGAAACCAGCCCCCATTTTCTGATTTATATGCTGTACAGTTAAATTAATGTGAGTTTCAAAAGTTAAGGAGGGGTCCAGGGTGACCACTAGGTATTTGAATCATGGTGCGTCCTGCAAAGGGGGGCCATCAGGTGAGAGGACAATTAGGGTGGAGTTTGCTCTGGCTAGTTCTAAGAAATTAGGGCACACATTTTCAAAGGAGATGCACAGCGCAACTGGAAATGCACTGTCACAAAACCACAAATGCGCCGAAGCACGATATTCAAAGACTGGAGCCATGCCGTGCAACT
Source organism: Neoceratodus forsteri (assembly GCA_016271365.2). NCBI lineage: Eukaryota > Metazoa > Chordata > Ceratodontiformes > Ceratodontidae > Neoceratodus > Neoceratodus forsteri. The sequence goes on from JADMNL010000023.1 coordinate 33,337,627, forward strand.
CCAGCTCTGCCCAGGCACACCAGTAATGTATTTAGCGCAGCATGAGGAGGCATTCCTATGACTGGGCCACGCAACCCCATATTCAGCCACGACGGGCAGTGCAGCTGACTGCACATCTCAGAGATGAGCCGACAGAAGTTAGGCATGGAAAGACCATGCCTAACTCCTGGCCACCCACAGGCAGGCTGCTGTACTGCACACAGGAGCACAGCAGACTGCTAGCCCCTGCAGCCCAGTGGCAACATCCCCAATCCCCGTTCCACCATGGCCCATATTGCCATAGGCACCCCCACCCTCAGACCTGTGCCCTCCCATGCTCTGTACTACCAGGGTCGGAATCCCGTCATACCGTAGTGCACTGGACCCCTACCCTGAGCCATGAACCCTAACCCTGATCGCTATACAACCCCAGTCCAAAAACCCTGTATGTATTATACTCATATGGTGCACATTTGCCATAGTATAAAGTTCCCTCACCCTGGTACCCCAATCCCCGTTCACTTCAGAAACCCACCCCAAACCCATCTCATGGTGTCTGTCCCCCCAACCCAATCCAGGATCCACATTCAAAAATGGAATCCCATGCCACAATAGTTTCCTTAGTGTAGTGGCCCCCCCACCCCGGTAGGCATGACCCCCTCCCCACACCCCCACAACCTGACCTGTGCCAGCAACACAGTTGCACCACGCACCCCCCTTGTTTGAATATGGGGACCTAGGTTTGGATCCCAGGAGCATCGTTTTGGTTTTGCTTGCATTTACTAGGAGCTTATTGTTTAAAAACCAATTGTGCGCAGCCCCATAGGTCTGGGTGAGGATGGAATAGAGTCTAACCGGGGTTTTGTCACTGTGGAATAGGACTAGGTCATCATTGTAAAGTAAGGCCTCACATGAGAGGCTGTTCTTAAAAAGGGAGTTTATGAACAGGGAAAAAAATAAGGGGCCCAGTATGGAGCCCTGGGAAACCCCCTGTGTGGATACTGCCATTGCCGCTGAGGTGGCAGACCCAATGTTGACAGTTTGAGATCACCTTGTGAGGTAGCTTTGAAACCATGCTGATGTCTCCAGTGAAGAGCTGAGGTGCACTAGCTTGGAGTGGAGTAAGCTGTGGTCAGCTAGATCGAAGGCTTGGTAAGGTCGACGTATACATACCAGTTATGTTGCCGATGTCCATGTTTCTGTAGACATGGCTTGTAAGGATTGCCAGTGCAGATGCAGTGCTGTGTTGCTTCCTGAACCCATGTTGCTATGGGCAGAGCAGGTTAAATTTGCTTACGTGATCAGAGAGCTGGTGGTGGATGACCTTCTCTAGGAGTTTGCTTAAGTGAGGTAGGATCCCAAATTATCACAGGTGCCTTCAATAAGGCTTTCACAGACCTCAGTGGAGTGCTTCCTCAGGATTTTCTTCAACCCATGCCTAGCTCCACTACAAGTGGTACCAATGTCCCACTAACATACACAACACCTCCCTTCTACCTGAAGGTATTCTCTATAACCGAGGCCAAAAATACCTGGAAAAGTCCTCAGGGAAACTAGATCCAGTGGGGATTCGCTTGATCTAAAGATCATAGCTCTGACCCTGGATGCTCTACTCTTTCCCCTAACCTGGATCCTAAATCTCTCACTAACTACGGGCAAGTTCCCCCAATGCTGGAAGGCTGCAGTGGTCACTGCGGTCTTTAAAAGTAGTGACAGAAATAGCTTGGCCAACTACAGGTCAATCTCCATTCCTCCCCTCCCCCAAAGCCCTAGAGAGAATAGTATTTAATCAGTTAGTTGCGCACCTTGGTAAGTACAACCTTCAATGCCTGTAGCAACATGGCTTTCAGAAGGCTCATAGTACTTCCACAGCCTTGGCTGAATTTACCAACCATATCCATGAAGCACTTGATCGGGGGCTCTTGGTGGGGACCACATTCATTGACCTCACCAAAACCTTCAACATGGTCACCATGTCTTGCTTCTTGCCCAACTCTCCAACAGTGGAATATCTTCTGTCTCTCTGAGCTGGCTCCAGAGTTACCTCTCCAACAGGACACAGCAGGTCAAGATTCAAGATGTTCTATCTCACCATCAAAATGTCAACACAGGGGTGCCCCAATGCTCCATATTAGGCCCCCTGTTATTTAATCTGTTTTTAAATGAGCTCACCAAAAATTGCCAGAATAAGATCCTTCTATATGCAGATGATGCTGTACTTTACGCCTTTCACTCTACTCCCAAAGATCTAGAAGAAGAGATGCAAGCTGACTTTACTGCTCTGGTAAAATGGTTCCTTAAGTCCAAGCTCTTGCTCAACTACACAAAAACTAAAACAATGTTGTTCGCCTGTCATCAAAACCATTATAAGTCCCATCCCCTCAAAATCTACAATAACAAGCTTGAAACACTCAAAATGGTCAACACTTTTAAATGCCTTGGAGTCATCCTTGACTGCTCTGTCTCTCCCACAGCAAGCAGATAGACCATGTAGCCAAGGTAGCTAGTGCCAGACTAGGTCAACTCTATCAGCACAGGCATTGCCTCACAGAGAGTGCCATCAAACTTGCAGTTAACAGCTCAGTGCTCTCAATCATAGATTATGATCTGGTAATCTATGGAGCCAGTACCAATACAGCACTAAGGAGAATCAAGACCGTCTTAAAGAAAGCCTGCAGACTCATCCTGGGTGCTGATGGATTAATTCACATGTGTGGAACTGTACTCAAGCACTGGCTGGGTAAACTTGAATAGCAGGATACAGTACCAGGTTTGCCTGCTAGCTAAAAAAACACCCTTGGCCTTGCATCCCCAAGTGTGCAGCAACTACTAAGAAACTCCACTAACACTAGACTAACCAGGGGATCTAGTAAGTTGCCTTCCTTATTCGGTTTTGCTGGACCTCACTAGGGCAATAGTCCTTCGTATACAGTGCCCCCCTCTGGCTAAATACCCTCAGCTCTGAGCTGGTTGCGGAAACAAAACTAGGCCCATTTAAATCCAAACTCCTACAGCATCTGGCCACTCTCAGTACCCACGACTGTGGTACTAATGCCTAACTCCACCTTGTTTTGCCCCGCAGAGTGCTTATCTCCGCCCTCCCTTCCCCCCTGCCTTTCCTGCCTTTTAGTGTACATTTCACCTCTCCACTTATTCACCTCCTCTCCTCTTTGGTTCTTCCACACCTCACTTCCACTACCTTAAAACCCATTCATCTCTCCCCCTTTCCTCCCACCCTTACCCAGCTCCACCCCATCCCTTACTTACGAAACCCTTTGGGTGGATTCCTAGCCAATCCCATCCCCCTGCCCACTTTACCCTCTTATCTGTCACTCCTTCTGATTCTGCTTCCCAACCTCTCCCTTCTCTCATTTATCTAACCCCCCCCCCCCACACCTCTGGTCGCCCTTTTTCCTGACCTTCCTTCCTAACTTAACCAGCATGCTTAAAAGATCAGTTACCTCTATTAATTGCTTGTCCATATTTATTTAGCTCTTGGTGACTGTACTGTATTTAACTGTACTTGCTTGATATGTTCTCCCCAATCTATATTTACCTGTATGTACTTGCTTGATATGTTCTCCCCAATCAGTATTGTAAAAGTCTATGTATTCTGACTGTTGCCATTTTCGATGTGGAACCTTTGTAAACAAGCTTTTTTAGTTCAAAGATGTAAATCCGAGATTCCAATAAATAAAATAAATAAATAAGTTAAGATGGACCTATAGTTGTCGGGGGACAGGGGATCACCAGCCTTAAAGATGGGGACAACCTTGGTGACTTTCCAAATTGCAGGCATTGTGGAAGAGTCTAGGGTAAGATTAAATATGGTGGTGATGGGGTCTAGCAATATAGGGGGCAATAAGTTTGAGAAAAGTTGTGTGGAGTCCATCACTACCTGGACTACCCCTATTTGGGAGACTCCTGTGGAGTATGCAGGGTTTTATTTGGGGAGATAATTCTGCAATTGAAAGGAGGGTTTGAAATGCCCTCCAAGTGTTGGTGATGGTTGGCCTGGTTGCTGGGGCAAGGCGGGTTGGAGGATTTCAGCTTGCTTAGGTGAGCTGAGAGGTACGGGAATTTTGAGTTTAAAGCATGGGTGACTTTAGTGGAGTCAGTGATAATGCCTGTGGGGGAGTAGAGGTGTATGTCAGGGCGGTGAGACTTAGGATTTAATATAGAACTGATGGTAGACCAGAACTGGCGAGGGTTCTTCAGGTTTTCTCTTTGTAAGTTTTCTAGTTCGTTTGCTTTGAGAGATTTGGTCATATGCTTGCACTTATTGCACAGTTTTCTATAGCTCTCCCAGAGGGTGTGGGATGGAATGATTTTGGAAGTAGCCCAGGTTTGTCCCTCTCTTTCAAATGACTGTAGGTGGCGCTTTTACATGGGACTTTAAAAATCAGCTAAAAGCTGGCAGTGTCCCTTTAATCACGTATGCAAATTCCTTCTATGCTGCTGGGACATGGCAAAATATCCATATGTGGAGTCAGAAAGCTTTAGGAGACTTACACGACAACCGTTGTTTAAACAGGTATGCAGATTTCCTCTGTGCTGCTAGAGCAGTGCAAAACTTCTGTATGTGGAGTCAGAAAACTTTAGGAGGCTTTAATGTGGTATTTAAACAGGTACAGTGATTCCCGCTATGCTGCTGGGACAAGGCAAAACAAAACACACATAGACCATAGAGACTGTATATATATAAAATCTAGAAGGGTTATCATATGGCCCCTTTAATCAGTTGCATAATAGTGCCATAGCAATAGTATGGGTCATTTGATTATGGTGGCATGAAAGCCCCTGGTTTTCCAGGTGATGTCCCCTCTAGTTTGCATAAATAAGATTGCCATGAAGTAAACTGAGTATGTGGACTCATAAAAATTTGGGAGACTTAAATTTAGTATTTAAACAGGTACAGTCTGTGCCGCTAGGGCAGAGAAAAACACATATAGACAGAATTTGTGAGTCACCAAAATTGGGATACTAAAATCTGGAATTTATGCAGGTATGGTTCTTTATGCTGCTGGCTGCAAAACTGATCAACAGCAATATGTGCATGCCCAACAGGTCAATACACCCTTGTGAGGAGTCAGAAAATGTAGAGACTTAAATATTATATTTAAACCTATAAGGGGATTCCCTCTATGCTGCTGGCTGCAAATCTGATCAGCATCTATATATGGATACCCAACAGGGCAAAACAGCAACACTCAGGTGTGCAGTACGTAGTGTCAGAAAACTTTAGGAGATTTACACTGATATTTAAACAGGTACAGAGATTTGCTGTATGCTGCAGTGCTAGCTGGCAGGGGCTCATCTAACATGATAAGTGCTATATGGATACACATACGCTGAGCTTCTCTACTATGTGTGTATGCCTGAAAGATGGGTACCTACATGCACGGACAGCATATGAAGGGAGCACAGCATGGCACACACTACACGCAAGTGCTACAAAAAAGAATTTGTGCAACAGTAACTAAAATAAGAGACAAACTGCACTATGCACAGCAGTGGTGAGCTGTCTGCTGCACTGTAAGGCCAGCCCAGCAAACAGTCACACTGCAGTGGTTTGCAGGGCCAGTACATTTTCTCCTGCAAATTTTTTACTCCCAAAAAACTGAAGTTAAAAAAAACAGAGAAGCCACAAAAATAATATAAAACATGTTAACACTAAGTTTTCCCAGCAACTCAGTTCAACATGTGGGTGTTTTGTGTGATTTTACAGAGTTTTTATAACTTCTTTATGTTAAAAAAAAGTTAAAGTCTGAGACATAACCTCTTTCTGAGAGCCAAGCTACATCTGAACATACACTGAGGAACTGCATGGTAAGTCCCAGTACCTGACATGATGTCTCAGTTGTAAGTTGAAATTTAACCCCCTACCACCCATTTCTTGCTAGAATTTAAGAAAAAATTCTGCAAATTACTATTTATTCACGTTGCAGAACTTTCTGTTCATCTCATTAAGGTTTTTGTGGAAGGTTTAAAATTATCTTTGCCTTTTGATAACCTCCGTGAAGTACAGAATTTTGCAGCATTTTTCTCTGCATCAAGCGAAGTAAGGCATAGGCAAAGAAATTACAATTTCATCCACCTCTACTCACGCTGAAAAAATAATTACCTATGATGGTCTTTATCCAGAAAGAAGACTGGGAGGGGTGTTGAAACCTCCTTGAAAGAAGGCTGGTGGTGGATAAAAGACCCAGTGAGTCAGGTCTGTAGTAATTGGACATGCTCACAGTGGTGTTACGGAAGGGGTGCTAATAATTAGCTACATGACATCACATATTTACTATCAAACAAAGTTGTGTTTTACAATTGTTTCCTTTTAGTGAAAATAGTTCATGGATGAAAATGAAGGTTAAGACAGATAAATAAACATCTCTGAATGTTCTGATAAACAGCTTGAATAACTACATGTATCAGAATTTTTGATGGCCTATTAGAACCTTTCAGAACCATTTGTGTTTCTCCCATCCCTAATCAAAGTATGCCAGGCTGAGCTGAGTCTCTGTTACAACCAGGGGAAGTCGAAGGTCTGCATATGCCATTGAAGTGCCATTTTGCTGGCTGTACTAGCACAGCTGTGACAAGGCAGTTCAAAAGAGAAGTTACTAAAGGATTTAAAGAATAGGGACTCTTCTGGCTAGCAGACTCCCTTCCCACCCTCCACCCCCACACACCAGAATCTTTATTCTGGATTCCCTACTACAGGAGTGTCAACTTCTACTCTCTCCTATGTGTTGCTGTTAACAGCTGCCTTCCCTAGAGACCCTTCATTAGTTTGCTGATGACACATCCTTATGTACTAGGGTCAGGTGTACCTGTTGCTCTGCCATGGTTACGGATGCTGTCACTATGACAACAGTCACAGAAATTACAAATGCAAAGAGATAGAGGGGGAGAGAGATGAAGAGAGAGAGAGAGAGAGAGGATAGATGCATCCCAAAGATAGGCTATAATTACTGTTGAACAATGAGGAACATTTCATCTTGATCTTCACACGTCTATCATTAGCACTCATTACATATTCACAGACTGCTTATTTAAACCTGACAGCCATAATGAAATGGTGTCAATTATTTTACTCTAAAAAATCAAAATCATTTTCCCTGATGAAATATGTGTCAGTCCAATAGCCATCTGTTGGTTGTATTTATGCTCCCCCTCCCATTTATTTTTAACTCTTATATCCCATCTTGAGGCTGCTTGACACTGATGTCACAAAACAGCTCCTGCTGGGAGAGACTGGGAGAGGAACCATTTCCTCTCAATGCCTGCCTTGCCTTACTAGGTCAGAAGGCCGCAACATTCATTGACGTTAGAATGGCTTTTGATCCCCCGACTTGCCATCACAATATGTACAATGAAGTATGTTGCAGTCCTTTAAACAGCACCAAGCTTGCTCATATAGCAAGAAAACAGAGAAGTAGGAGCCTTACCTCCCAGTAAGGCATGAGGTACATCAGTTGACATTTTCAGATCCTGAATTTTCTGCAGGAAAGGGTCAGGGATTGCATTTTGGCTTCATGGAGCCAGAAACAGGATCCCTTCAACTTCCCAAAGTGACTGCCCCTAATCCACACCCAGGTGAATTCTAATGTGTAAGTTTTGAGAATGTGGGAGTATGCTTCATGAAAGTCAGTAGGAGCATTTCTTCACTTATTTTTTTTTTTTGTATATTTTAAAATCCAGTATGTCCAAAATCAAAGCCACTGCTCAACTATTTTTTTTTAACAAACTTCATGCTCTTAAATGGAATGCAAAAAGCTTTGTTATACTTATTGTACCTAACGCCTTCCGGAGGTGAGGCTCTGGACTGTTTTTTGTTTTTTCGGGCGGGGAGGGGGCATTTTTGTGTTGAGCTATTGCACTGCAGCATATATACTTGACAAGTTTTGCGACCCTGGCCTTCTCCACTGTTCCCTGTTGGCCTATGTAACTGCTAGCCCTGCTAGCTAAGGCATGGTTGCTACGTATTGAATGCCTGCGTATTCTAATGCCTGCCATAGAGCACTATTGCACATATACGTGCTCATTACACCTAAGATGGCAAGTTTGTCTAGCTCATACTAGAAACCTTGCTGAACCACTAATCTGGAGCCAGGTGTTCAACAGTTAACGGAGGACACTAAGGGGTGTTTCCCGGTGCTAACCAGGTGTTGCACCCAGTTCATGGGTGGGGCCTATATTGAGACCTCTGTAAGAGCGGGCAAAACAAATTAGCACCCTAGTGCTAACATTACATTATGTCCTTGCAATGAAGGGTTACCATGCATATGGGTGCAGCAGCAATTTCAGAGGTTTACGTCCAGTGGACATGGCACATATAGGGAGCTAGTTACCACCTTTTAACCCTAGTCTTAAGTGGAAGCAAAATCCTCACCCAACCCCCACCCTACAAGCCCCCATCCTGGGGAACCAAAGGATGCCCCAGTGTCCACTGATACCCACCACCCTGCAATCCTCCTGTCCCAGTCTGTGTCAGTGTTACCCTGGTGTCTAGTGGTACCCCTACCCTCCAATTCTCTACACCAGTACTTCTCACATTCTCTCTTGATGTCAAGTGGCACCCTCTACCATCTGAACCCCTGTCCTGATACTATGCACATCCTCTTTGGTGTCCAGTGGCAACCCCACCCCAACACCCATCCTGGTTATCTCATTATAATCCCTGGTGTCCAGTGCCCCCCTGCATATCTGTTCCGTTGATGGCAAGATGTCCCTGGTGTCGTGTAGTACCCCCTCCCTTTGAGCACCCATCCCAGTACCTGCATTATGGGCCCTGGTCTGTAGCAGCAATCCCTCACCCTTCAATTCCCTGCCCCATGCACAATTCAGTGTCTCTGGTGTCCGGTGGAAACCCCCAACCTCCAATCACCCATGCCAGTGCCTGCACTATATTCTCTAGTGTCTAGTGACACCCTCCATTCCCAAACACCAGTCTCCTAAATGTTTTAGTATGCACTGATGTCTAGTGGTACCCCCACCTGCTGAGCACCTATCCTGGTGCTGATATAATATGCACCAAGCAGGAAAGGGACCTTGGGGTTATCACCTCTGATGACCTCAAGATAGGGAAACAGTGCAACAAGGCACCAAGTAAAGCAAATAGAATGCTGGGATGCATAGGCAGAGGCATCACCAACAGGAAAAGGGATGTCATAATATCACTATACAAGACACTAGTGAGGCCCCACCTGGAGTACAGTGTACAATTCTGGAGACCTTACCTACGTAAGGACATAGACTGGGCTGGCAGTATAGCCTAGAGGTTAGAGGAATGAGGTGTGAACGAGCTTGGTACATCCAGCAGCTCTGACCCGAGTTTAATTCTCACAACCTCCACTTGCATACTGCGTGATTCTGAGCAAGTCACTTGACCGCCCAGTGCTCCCAGGCCACCCCTGAAAACAGGCAGTTGTGCCTAGTAGGCCTTACCTGGTTACCAAAGACTAAAAAAAAAAATAGACGAGGTAGAGAAGGTTCAGAGAAGGGCAACAAAGATGGTACAATGATTGCATCACAAGTCCTACGAGGACAGGTTGAAGGACTTGAATATGTACTCCCTGGAGGAGAGGAGGGAGAGAGGGGATATGATAAAGACAAACAAGTACCTTCAGGGAGGAACAGGGTGCAGGAATACCCTATTTTCCAGTGAAAAAGATGTTCTAGCACTAGAGGGCATGGGATGAAGTTGGAGGGAGGGCTATTCAGAGGAAACATGATGAAGAATTTCTTCACAGAATGGGTGGTGGACAAGTGGAACACCCTGCCTGAGGAAGTGGTGGGGGCTGAAACAATCACGGGATTTAAGAATGCATGGGATAGACATAAAGGAATTCTGGAGGTATGGGGTGAGGGGCAATAGCCTTCTAGGAAAACATAAAGTGAACTTACAAGCTCAAATGGGCAGACTGGGTGGGCCATAGGCCCTTATATGCTGACAGTGTCTATGTATCTGTGTATCTGTGTATCTATGTATCTATGTACTGTTGATTCCCTGGTGGCTAGGGGACACCCCCAACTCTGGCCTCCTGGCCTGTATATTTCCCTGCCCCCCAGGTGTCTAGTGGCATCCTCCATCTCCTGGCCCATATACCTGAGCCTACCCCTGGCATCTAGTGGTACCCCCCCGACTGCCAGTTGCCACACAGACTGCCAAACAATGCCAGTTCCATGGTCACCCACTCCAGCCCCCCTCTTACTGAGCAGGATGGGACCATGTGGCATGCCCATCTATGGTGACTGGCACAGTCCTCCTCTCACCTCCTCAGCTGGCCACCATATGAGCTGCAGTGAGTTTTCATATAGTATGCTATATACTGTACATGTCCTCACCGCAGCTCATATACTACCCAGCTGTGGAAGGGAGAGAGGAGGGCTGTGCCGGTCGCCATAGCGGGATGCGCTGCATAGTCTTGTCCTGCCAGATAAGGGTGGTGTTGGGGTGGGTGCTGTGCTGGGTGTGGGTGGAGGGCCGAGAACCACCACTGTTCAGTAGTCCATGTGGTGCCCGGCAGTCCAGAGGGGTACCACTAGACACCAGGATATGGAAATGCTGCAAAAAAAAAAAAAAAAACATGCTAACCACTGTACTATGGAAAAGCTTCTCAGTCAAACTCTATTTTCCCACTAGCAATGTTAATAGTCAATTCTTCCTTCTGAAGAGGTAGAGGCAGGAAATGCTGTAAAAACAAACAAACAAACAAACAACAACAAAAGTTAAGCATTGTGCCAACTAAATGCTGCAAAATCAAAGGTTATTTTTTCCCCCACTACCACGTTAGTACACTTCCATGCTGGCTGTATTGTGGCTGGAAATACTGCAACTTCAAGGTTTTTTTTGTCTGTTAATTGCAATTTAACCACACTTGCTATTCAGCTTGCTTCTGCAGTTTCAGAACTCACACTGCTGATTTCTGGCACCAGGCTGCACACTACCTCCAGAGTGACAGTTTGTTGTCCGTGTGAGGGAAAGAAAAGATTAACAAAAATAAGAATTTAGAAATATGAGGTTTCACGTCAATATTTTGCACAGTTGGCTATTTTAAGTTTACCATGCATACAGAGATTGACAATGACAGTACTCTCTGATTATGTATAGCATTTGGGTTACTTGTGATTCACGAGGTTGAAGAGTTAAGGTCTGTACTAGTGCCAGCAAGGAGATTGCTTCAGTTTCTTCCCTCACTGAATGAGAGACCTCAGTGTGAGAGTAGTGAAGATTCACATTTGTGACCAGTTACAGACGTAATTTCCCTTGATTGCAGCCTTGCAAACAAAAGTAGATGCCCAGTTGAACTTTGCAGGCTATGATTTGTGTAAATTGTTCTCATGCCTGCTGGCTTTGAAATTCTTGGTAGCATACTGAACAAATAGTTAGTGTCCATGGGCTCTCTAGTGTACCAGACACCCTGGGTTTCAAAGTGCTGTTCAGGGATACACCTCAGATGAAGGTTTTTTTTAAGATAGTTTTCTAATGAGGCAATTGAGCACAGAGGATTCTTAGGGATTTCTGGCATGTAACAACATAAACTGATTCTTCTTCTTCTTCCTTCATGCAGGGCTGCATGATTTTTGTTTTTTCATTACTAGACGTAATGGCATATTTAAGTCTGATCTCATCCGTTTTTATTATGATACTTTCCTTTTTAAAGTCACGGAGCCCTTCTCTGCCCCTACAGGCAAAATAGAGCTGGACATCAGCCAAACCTTGCGGACCAGACCTGCAGCACTATTGACATCAAGGGCTTTAGAATATGCTGCAGATCTAATTCAAATACTGGGAAGGGGTAATGACTGGCTTTGTTCTTTCCATGTCTTCGTAATTGTTTTAAAACCCCCATAAAAACATTACTGCTTCTAGAAAATACAGTGTCCTTCATGATGCTGACAGAGCAGCTCAGTGCTGGGTCATTTAAATAACAATTAATTTCCACTCTAATGCCCACATACTGTAGCTTTACACACTATACACATTGCCAGTAGTGTTTTTTTTTTTTTACAGTGGCAAAAAACTCCCTCAGGATTGTATGTAAATCAGTTAATTCTACTGTTTTCAAATCAGTATTGCAGTATGATTACTGGTGATGCTGTTTATAGGCTTGACTGACACCACTTTCTCATGCCATAATAACACGGTTCCATCCATAATAAGCAGGTTCTAGCCATAATAACCGGGTTCCATCCATAATAACTTGGTTCCATACATAATAACTGGCCGGTTACTACAGCATGGGTGTCAGCCAGACAATAAGCAGTAGTTGTTGTGAAATTGACAGCAGCCATCTTGTCCCTCCCTACCACACACACACACACACACACACACACACACACACGTACGCATGCACACGCACACACACAATCCAATATCACTCAGTCACTGTTTAAAAGACATTTTATTAAAACCAGAGTTTTAAGCGGAGCTGACGTCAATCAAGCAGCGAGAATGACAGCCATCAGCTGAAAGCTGTTAACCAGCAGTTATACTAAATAAATGAATAACTGATGGGGTGTTTACATTATTCATTTTGTTTCTACACACCCTCAGTGTGTAATATCACCACAAACCACTTTACACTCGTAGTTTATGTGATATTACACACCTTGGGTGAGTAAAAAAACTTATAATGTGTAACACCCTATACCTTATTCTCCATTTTGTGTTTGCTTGCACACATGTGCAAGAAACACATTGCATCAGCTTCCTTCAGTAGCGGGTTGTGGAGGTGCGGCAGTGTTGTGGTGAATGGCAGCAGTCTGTTTTGGGGCTGGTCTCTGCCGTGCAAATAGAGGAGCATGCTGTCGATTACAGCAGTTAATGAGCATGCCACTATGCTCAAGGAAATTGACTGTTGCAATCAGGGAGCACCTCATCACTGAACAATCAGCTGTGTTTGTGGGGCTGTCCCTGACTGCAGCAGCCAATTACAGCTGCATTGTCTGGTGTCCCCTTTCAATAAACATGGCGATGGCTTCTCCGTTGGCCTCTCACAGTCCCCATGAAGCTGACGGGCAGCTGCCGCCTGCCTCTCCCAGTCCCCATTAAAGCCAATGGGGTGCCCAATCCCCCTGTTGACATGCCCCTCTGCAGTTCATTTGCTGATGGGGTAGTCCAATCCCCGTCGACATGATGTGCCCCCCCATTTGTTGTGTGCCGAGGGGGTGCCCAATCCCCCTGGGTTCATGCACACTCCCCCCAAGCACACTGTATGTCCAGTCTCCATTGGCTCCAGTCCCCCCCCCAACAAACACCCAGGTAGAACACTGGGAGCTCACCACAGCTTGCTCATGTGCTCCCCCCCAGCACACTGTATGGCTAATGGGGGTGACCAATCCCCGTCGGCTCCACTCTCTCCCAACAAACATCCAAGTGGCATGCTGGGAGCTCACCCCAGTGTGCTAAAAGTCCCGTGATGCCTTTTTTTAAATTCCTGTAAAAAAAAGAAAACAGACCCTCATTGAGTCTCTTGCCCCCTCCGCAACCCCAGCCACCCTCTGCGCACCCCACCTCCCCACATCCCCACCACCCGATACTTACCTCCGGAGCCCGCTGCGATGATCTTCAGCGGACCGAGAACGCATCTGCACTCTTCAAAGCCGACCATGAACTGAAGAAATGCCAGTAAGCTGTATAATGGCATAAATGGTTTTTTTTCAACTTATGTGGACATCTCGGCCATGTTTTTGACTTTTGGCACCAAATTTTCAACATGGGATTCTTGGGACCCCTCCTCATGTATTCGGTCACTGTCATGGCATTATTCGGCCCCAAAAGGTGATTTCGTGATCACTGCATGGAATCACCTGTTTAACCAAACAACAATGTCACTGCTCATGAGGTGGGCTCTCAAAAAGCCTATGTTGCAAATTTGGTGAAAAAATTCCAAAAAATAACTGTGTTACAAGTGTGCATTATGCGGTTTCCACGTACACTTTGAGAGGCATCGAGGTGTGCCTTGCACTCTTCAGCCCCAGACTTCACCCCATTCTCCTGTACTACACCCATTTCAGCGTATGTCCTTATGAAATGGGGGTGACTGTGAAGCCGAACACCCCAAGGCACACCTCAACACTTGTCGGTGTCTACAGGATAGGGTGAGGTGAAATGTCATGAGCATTATAGGTGACGACCCAAAGACACACCCCAATGCCCGTCCATCTCTGCAGGGTGGAGGTGGGCTTGGCGTGAACTCAGTACTTCTCGGCCATTCCTATTCTGCATCTGTCTAACTCCTGCACATCGAATGCTAATATCAGCAAGCAAACATTCGACATTGACAAATGCTTGTTTTCACATATCCAATCTCTAAAAATATTCGTTGGCCAGCTGATCTCTTGCTTCGTATTCTGCTCGTAACAGTTCAGCTCGATTTTGTCACTTTCAGACACGACGAGCTCAGTATGCCACTTTTTTTTGAAAGCTGCTATTTCGGGTACAGTTTCACTTATGGTTGCTGTTTCTTCTTGTTCCTCAATTACAGCTTCCAATTCATCAGTAATATCAGCCACAAAATGACTATTTACCCAGTTAGAGGTGTCTTCTTGAGTCAGAGAAAAGATAAGCTCCATTTTTATCAGGATTTAAGATGGTAGTTTAAAAAAAATTTTGGTAGCTGAAATTTGAAGGCATGGATTTTTTCTAGGTACAGTGGTTCTAGGGTTTGACCAGTGCTGTTGTGCTCAGACAACAGTAGTTGTTCTAAGCCTTGCTGACCAATCAGAATCAAAAATTTTCCCTAACCATATTATATTTCTTGAAGCCAGCTGTAGACACTTAGTTACAAGCTTTGTGTTTTGCAGCACTATATATATATATATATATATATATATATATATATTTAAAATGAAGTGGTTTTCTCCAATTTAGCTATTAGAAAATGGGCCCTTACGAACATACGAACATACGAAATTTGCCAGCAGATAAAGGCCTAGAGGTCTAGCAAGTCAGCTCGAATGTGCAGCTAGCACCCCTTATTCTGCAGCTGCCCCTCCCTTCCACCCTTCCCCTTCATTGACCCTCTCCCTTGTCCTGTCCCGTCCCCTTTTGAAGCAGTCCACTGTTCTACTGGATACCACTTCTGCAGGTAACGCATTTCACCCAGCCACCACCCTCTGTAAAAAAGTGTCTCCTCATCTCCCTCCTGAACCTTCCTCCCTCCAGTCTCATATCATGACCCCTGGTGTCCCTCCCCTCCCTTACTTTGAACAGCCCCTCTGTACCTGTCTTGTTTATTCCTTTCATGTACTTAAAGGTTTCAGTCATGTCCCCCCTGTCCCTCCTCTCCTCCAACGAGTACATGTTCAACTTGTTTTGCTTGCTTGTTCAACTTGCTTGTTTTGCTACTCTTGTTCTAGCCTGAACATTCAACCCAATCCTGGTACTTTCTCAGGAGAGCATGATGCAGACACTATGCAACCCCCAAATGCTTCATCCATTGTTCATGTAAACATTAGATGTTTATTATCAAAAAAATTAGATGAACTCAGTACATGGGTGTTGAGGAGTGATTTCGATGTGGGCACAGTGTCTGAGACATGGTTATCAAACAGAATATCTGCTTCGGAAATTGTGATTTCAAACTATTGCTTATTAAGCTGAGACAGGCTAAGACAGCATGGGGGTGGGGTTCTAATCTATTGCAGTCTTGCTTTTCGGTAGTGGCTAATGATTTCAATAACTATTCAACCTATGATTTTCTTTCTGTTGTTATGTTTGGGGAAGGGCTAAGCACTTCTAGTCAGCTACTTTTTACATTCCTCCAGGTTATTCTGAGGATAAACTTACTTTATTGTCTGACTTCAAGCAGTCAAGATGCAACACAAAACAAATCCTTCTTCTGGGAGATACCAGTATTAATTTGAACGATAAAGCAAATTGGAGATGTAGAGACCAACTTGAGAGCTTGAATCTTAAGCAAGTGATTTCCTCAGCTACCAGACTAAATTACAAGGCTGGCACTGAGTCCATAATTGACTGGATAGTAACTTCTAGACCAGATTATATCCACAAAGACCATGCTTTACAGGTGGCCAAGGGCATTGTTAACTGCACTCACTATAATAGGGGAGACTGGCCAGCAGGGTTCCATAGGGCTCAGTACTGGAACTGGCCCTCTTCAATGTCTTCATAAGTGACATAGCAGGTGAATTGGAAGGGATGGTATGCCTTTTTGCAGTTGACACCAAAATCTGTAATAGGGTGGACACTCAGGAGGAGGTGGAGAGAACGCATAGGGACCTTGGGAAACTTGAGGAGTGATCAAGAGCAAAGCAGCTGGGGTTCAATGACAAAAAGTGCAAAATCATGCACCTCGGGCATAAGAACCCAGGAACTGATTACAGGATGGGGGAGGCACCGATAGTCACTAAGCAGGAAAGAGACCTTGGGGTTGTCATTTCTGATGACCTCAATGTGGCAGTGAGTAGGACCAGTGGGATGCTGGGATGGATAGGGAGGGGTATCTCCAGCAGGAGAAGGAGGGAGGTGGTTTTGCCACTGAATCGCTTGCTTGTGAGACCCCACCCAAAGCATTGTGTCCAGTTCTGGAGGCTGCACCTCAGAAAAGACATAGATAGGGGAAGGTTTTCCAGAGGAGGGCAACTAAAATGGTGCAGGGGTTGCATCAAAAGTCCTATGAAGAGAGAATGAGGGAGATCAACATATACATCCTGGAAAAGAGGAGAGCGAGAGGGAAGATGGTAGACACCTACAAGTACCTTATGGGGATAAACAGGCTGCAGGAGGGTCTATTTCAAATTAGAATGAGCACTAGGACCAGATGGCATGCAGTGAAGCTGGGGAGAGGAGTTTAAGAGGGATGTAAGGAAGTTCTACTTCACTTAAAGAGTGGTGAATGCCTGGAACAGACTGCCAGTGGAAGTTGTGAAGGCAAAAACAGTGGGGGGCTTCAAGTGTATGTGGGATAAACAAAGGGGAATATTAGTAAACAAGCATTGAGGAGGGATGATCGCTAGAGACAGGTTAGGGTCTACGGAGACAGACTATGCAAGAACCATCTGGGCAGACAGGATGGACCAAGCAGTCCTTTTCTGCCAAAAAATTTTAATTTTCTATGTTTACCCGCTAGCTTAAGTAGTGATTCTGTGGTTATTTGCTACTGGAATGCTCATATACCTAATTCCCCTCCTCTACATGTGACCTCCAGATCCATTCCAAATCTGGAAATAAGTGAATTCAGGAGTTCTGTTTCACAGATTGACTACTCTTCTTTGCATGCCACCCCCTTGTTAGATTTGATGCTGAACTGTTTTATACAGTCCAGTGTTCATTTGAATGATAAAGCAAATTGGAGATATAGACACCACCTTGAGAGCTGTAATCACTTTGCCCCTATCTGTCACTTCTGTACTAAAAATCAGTCAGGAATGGATCACCCTGTCATCAAGGCACAGGTCAGGAAGCATAGGAAAACCAGGAGCAGTTTTAGAAATCACCAAAAATATTTATTTACAGTAGCAGCAACATAACAAAATAAACTTATTCAGTATAACTATTTGCAAAGGCAAAATAAAAAAGTTTTATTTCAGTCTCTGTGTTCTTTTTTCTTCTTCCAGCAGTTGCAGCTCAACTCACTTATAAGTCCTTCCACCCCCATTCTAAACAAGCATCCTGTTTTCATAAATATCAGCCAGGAGCTGCTAGAACACAGTGTGCTTGAGCTGAGAGGCCCCATTTCCACTGCTTTTGTAAAAGGCTTAAAAATTGAACTTTGGTAAACTCTAGCTTCCAACAGCTTTTTGCAGTCATCTCAAATTATAATTATATAAATTTCAACAGTAATGCTATATATTTTCTAAATAAAGGGATCCCAATATCAGTTTCCTTTCCATACAATGATTTGAGCATATTTTTATATGAGCAGATTTATATATGCAAGGGAGAAAAACAGACAGCAAGAGAAAACTGAGAGACAGTGAGAGGCAAAGAATTGTGAGGCTGTCCGGGTTGCTCGAGTCCAAAGTCTCAGGAAAACTTTGGTTACACAACCAGACAGACAAATAGCCAGGAAAGGACAGAACAGATCCTTGCACTTAAACACTTTCTCATGACAATTGGGACAGGGTCCTATAGTACCCTGTCACATACCCCTTGTCTGGTACAATTGATGCAGGAGCGAGACAGGGCCTGGAAAACTTTTAGGAAACAATGTACAATTACAACAGTGATTGAATAGAAAAAAACTAAGAAGTAAATGTAAACAATTGGTTACAAAGACAGCAATGGAATAAACTCTCAGTTTCAGTTTTCAAACGGGCAACAGGCAAATTGGCGAATAATAAACAATGTCATGGGAAAGATCAGTTCTACATCGATACCACTTCTTATTATTGAACAAGGTAACTTCAAATCAGATTGGAATCACCACTGAGCTCAATACCACTGTTTGTGGAGCTGCAAACCTCTCTGTTGGTTGTTCTGTCAGATCTTGAGCAGAGTGAGACTAGCTGTGGTGGTTCAGATGTTGATTTTAAGTTTAGATCACTAACTGCTGAGGAAACTTTAAAGTACATTCTGCATATAAACCTAAAAACCAGACTGGGACTGGACAATATTGATCTAAAACGCTTGTCCTCAGTTATTGATGTACTGGCTAATCCTCTGTGCACTTTGTACAACCATTTGTTAACTACTGGCAAAATCTCGAGATTGTGGAAGCAGGAAATCAGGGTCCCTATTTTTAAATCAGGAGCGTGAACCCTGATCAAAAACTAACAACCAATATTCCTACTTTCCCCTTGTCCATGATCCTTGAGAGGATTGTTTTTTTACCAATTGAAGGAATTCCTGGATACTGACTATTTGTTACCTTGAAACCACGGTTTTTGAGATAATCACAGCACACGTACAGCTGTGCGTGAAGTCACTAATGATCTTCATGGTGCCTTGGACAATGTGGATGCAGTTGGTGCTCTCCTCCTGAATCTTTCCAAAGTGTTTGATCTTGTGCACCATGGTCACTTGCTTGACAAGCTTTGGGCCCCTGGTCTATCTGTATCTGCAGTATCCTGGTTACAGAATTACTTGACTGACAGATCTCAATTAGTTTCTTTGAATTCCTTTTGTTCTCCATTCATCAAAACCACTACTGGGGTAAACCAGAGATCAGTCCTGGGGCCTATTTTTGTTTATTGCTTCCTTGAATGATCTAGCTGATATTTTGTATATCTCTGAACCCCGTATTATCATATACACAGATGATATTGCTTTGTACAGAAGGGTATTTAATGCCAGTGACATAACCAGATATTTGCAGCCTGACTTTGAATTGGTATAAAAATGGTTATTAAAAGATGGCCTTCTACTGAATGTGAGTAAAACCAGTATATGCACTTTGGAACAAAACACAACTTAATGGTTTTACCCCCTTCTGACTTAATTAAAGATTTAAATGGCATCTTTGTTGAGAGAGTGAACAGTTTCAAGTAATTCGGTTTCAGTATAGACCAAACTCTCTCTTTTAAAGAACTTATCTCTGCACCGATTAAGTCAGCACATGATTGCTTGGTTAGCTTTTTAGATTAAAAAAAGTTTTGTCCACTCACTTTAAGATAGCCTTGGCTCAGTTCCTACACCTGTCATTAGTAGACTACTGGATTCCAATATATGCCACTGTTAATGTCATTGACTTGCAATGAGGTAACATTTGTATATAGTTCCATATGTAGATTTCCTGCCTCCAACCTCAGATTGTCTCATCACTGCGCAAACACCTTAACTGGCCTTCTTTTGACTCATACATTCATTGGTGCCAGAACGGTCTGAAAAGTGGCAGGGCCAAGGATGTAAGGGGTAAATTCTCCCACAGTAATAAATTAACATGATTGCAAACACTGATAGGGCCACTTATGAAAGTGGTAGGGCCATGACCATAGCAGCCCCTCCGTTCCAGCACCTAAGCACACAGTACTTATTTAACCCTCTTCAGTTTTTGATGTTTCCTAAAAGACCTCATTAGATTTTTGTTTATGGTAGATGCTAGCCCCACAGCTGGCTTTCTGAGTACTAGATCTGCTCATATTAATTTCATCAGACCCTCAGTCTTCCATTTTTCTCTGGGCCAATATTCTCTTTTTTTTTTATAAAGCCATTACCTTCTGAAGTGATTTATCTGCGACATTACACTCTATAAATTTGCAAAAGATGTTTAAAATGGTGTTAAAAATACTGCTTGGCCTTGTCTATGTGCAAGTGTAATGTCACCTGATTCATGTGTACACGGATGTATAGCATATTTATTCTACATTGTTACTCTTGTTTACATCTCTGGATCCCCCTTGAAAATGGGCATCTAATGCTCTTGTGAACTAACCAAATTACAAAAAAGAATAAATAAATAAAAATAAAGATATCAAGATATCTTCCATTTTGGGGTATGTCACAATTGCTATCTAGCAAAGCTGGTTACATGACAATGGAATATTGAACCAGTCAGAGAGCAGTTTGCACAATGCTGATGACATCAAAGTAGCCATGTAAAGCACGAAACCCAGCAATTGAAATCGAAGAGAAACAGTGAAATCTTCAAACAAACAGAAAATCTGAGTTCTATAGCAAGTAAACTGAGGTTAAATAAACTGGATATGCAATGGTCTGACTAGAACCTGCAGTTTATCCTCACTTCTGAGGGGGCAGGACCTCCATTAACTTGCTCATGACTCTGCCACTTGTGAATAATGGTCCTGCCCCCCCACACACACACACGTGAAGATAAATTGCATATTTTGAGTCAAACCATTGTATCTCCCTATGGGTTTCACAAGTGCCATGTCATTGTGCGAGGCAGGGCATGCAAATTTGGAGGTGTGAGGTGAGGTTTTTAATTATCAAATGGGTGAGAAACGTCCTGCTTGACTAAATGAGTTCTGAGACCCATATGTTAGCTCTCCAAAAATGCACAGGTTGGATCAAGTTCAGGCAATGGGATTTGAAATTTGGGCCAGTCCCATAGAAAATTCATAAGCAACTTCACTGATCCCTGACTGCTGTTACAAACACGGCTACCCCCTTTACTTACTGAAAACCTTCAACAAGGCCCTAAGAAGTAAAACTCCTTTAAATTTACAAAAAATAAGTAATTAAACATTCTTTCGTCTCATGATATCCTCCTTACACACACACACAAACTTAAAAAATGAAGTGTTATTCATAGTTTTACTTTCTGGTGTTTCTTTGGTGACTATGAAAAATCCCTCTTCTGTCCTTACCAACTTGTCGGGGCAATCCATACTGCTTACACTGCTTCCAATGCAGTTAAGATCATGGCTTCATATAAGCCCTTCTGTTACATGCAACAGCGTAAACATTCTGCCAGAGGAATTCCTCAACAGTTTCAATTCCTGAGTCCCATAATAAATAAGCATTCTATCTATTGAATGTGTGAAAAGACAAATGACTGACCGGTGGAGAAGGACTTTTTTGACTGGTTATGTTTAACAAAAGAAAATACCTGTTTTTAATTTAAAAAGTGGCATCTTATGGCAATTTTAAATTATTTCTTAGTGTACCCATTTTATAAGTGCAATAAGATACTCCATATCATTAGTTATGTGAGGTTAACGCACTTCCAGGTGCTAAAGGCATTCAGTGCAAGCACCTCATGGTCATTACACACTTGGCTGCACATTAACCCCTGAAAAAAATGCACTGTCATGTATTATTGATACCAAAAATAGTAAACCAAATTCAATTGCCTTACCATGACTTGTAACCGTGGTAAAGGGGGTTACAAAAGCAATAAGACATGACTCATGTGGGTTCTTGTCTGATAAACACACATCCCAGGAGCATAGTGAGGCACGTGGTTCTTGTACTCAGTGCCTCCAGCACCAGGGAAGTGCATTTGTCAGACATCCCATGCCCCATCATGTCTTATTGCACTTAAAAATAGGTCTGAGTTCTTAACAAGAAGGCCAAAGTCATTCATTTGCTGCAATAAAAGTAAGTTAATTTATTTAAGCAACTTTGTGTCTGTTAGGAAAAATAACCCCCAAAACTTGGGGGGAGCAAAATAAAAAATAAAACTAAAGAGTGTGCTGCTCTTTTCATACGTCTGTAGGCTGAGCAAACAAACGAACACAAAATCTTCAGATTCATTTAAGATATGCCATAGTGCCAGACAGTACAATACATCTGCTGAAATTTATAAACAGAACTTGTCGTGGGAAGACACAGTTGTTGAGGAGAATGGGCTGATTCTGTCCTTGTTGCTGCAGCTTGTATTGCAGTGGTTGGTCAAGAGATGGCACCAAAAGTACTGTTGTTGTTTCTCCTGAGATGCCTACTGTAGGAGGGCTTGTGGATATCCCCCGTGTCAGAGGGGATGGTCCCAAAGGTAATGTGCTGATTTTATCTGTGGTGGCTGTCAGGGTTGTGACCAGGTGGTGCAAAAGATCCGGTTGCTGTAGGGCCTACACTGTCAGGGGTCCGACTGCCTCAGACAGCAATATTAAGAAAACCTTTTATTGTCACAGACAAAAACTGTCCAAAGACAGAAAAAACTTGGGACTTTCTTTTTACATATTACTTACCCATTTGAAATTGGGGCTGGCAGTAGTGGGGTCACTGTTACAGACTCCAGTTCCAGTTTCATGTGGTGGGGGGAGTACAGAACAAAGAAGCAATAGGGCCCATTACTCAAAACATCTGGGGCTAGATATTCAAAAAGGCACAAAGCACAACGCAAACATTAGCGTTGTGCCTTGCTGTTGCCCTGCTGCCCAAAATGCTATATGCAGTTGAATAGTGCACTGGCACTATGCAGCTGAATATAGGACCATGGTGGCCCAGCGTTAAGCCACTTAGCACTGGGCAGACTTGGCTCCCAAAATGGGGCACCACAATGTCTTGCGCCCATGCTAAATTTTCAATATTAAAATGGACCCATGCAAATGAGGCCATCGGTTATGCAAGGTGCTAATGGGCCATTTGCATGGGTAACCTGGCAATTTAGCATGGTGCCACCCCCCCACTTGCTCAGTACCAGAGAGCTATCCCTGGTGCTAGTGGTCCCCCCCCCAACGATTGCTGGCCCATTGTAAAAATAACCTGTCCCTGGTGTCTAGTTGTCCCCCCACCAATCGCCAGCCTGTTGTAAAAATATTCTTTCCCTGGTGTCTAGTGGTCCCCCCCTCACTGCTTGCAGGCCCATTGTATACAATAAGCTTTCACTGGTGTCTAGTGGTCCCTTCCCACCAATCATCAGTCCATAATAAAAAATAACCTTTCCCTGGTGTCTAGTGGTCCCCCCACCAATCGACTGCCCATTACAAAACATATACTTTCCCTAGTGTTAGTGGTCCCTTCCCCCATCTGCACCCAAGCCCGATGTTCCAAGAACCATTTCCTGGTGTCCAGTGGTCCCTCTCCCCACCAGCACCCATGCCTGATGTTCCAATAATATTCTCTGGTGTACGGTGGTCACCCCCATTACAATCCCCTGTAAAAGAAAAGTACACTATTCCCTGGTGTCTAGAGGACCCCCTCCCTATCCCCGATCCCCTGTAACACAGAGTTAAACCATTTCCTGGTGTCTAGTGGACCCCACTCCCTATCCCCAATCCCCTGTAAAATACAGTTACACCATTCCCTGGTGTCTAGCAGACCCCCAACTCCCCAACCCCAGCTGGTACAGTAGTGCCCCACCACCCCACTCCCCCCATCCCAGCCCTGAGCCAATGACCAGCACAGCCTTCCGCTCTGCACTATGGCCAGCCACCGACTGAGCTGTCAATGAGCGCATACTGTAACAGTACAGACTGGCAATCAGTGGGAGGAACCACTAGACACTAGGGAAAATTACTGTTTTACATTGGGGCAGCAATCTGCTAGGAGGGACCACTATACACCAGGGACTACTGTGTTGGGGTTTGGGGGGCCACCGCCACACTTCCTCCACCAACCGCTAGGGTTGCGTGAGAGTAAGTTGGGGTTTCAATCTGCGGTATGTGTGCCACACAAGGGAACTGTACAAAATGGTCTTGCACAGAACACATACTCCGAATATTGGACTGCACCAATATTCAGGTCCCTGCCCTTTCATTTGCATTGTACCCCCTTTGAATATTGCCTGGGTGCAAACCCTGTTCACCAGAGCTAACTGGGCTTTTGAACATGGGTCTTCTGTGCAAAACCCAGTTTGCGCAGGTAAACTGGGATTTGCGCTGAGGCAAAGTCTTGATTATCAGGCCCCTGATCATGGTGCTGGTCTCCCCAGGAGGAGTAGGGGCAAATTACATTGTTCTGTTCCTTCATCATGATGCCAGCAAGTGGGAAGGTAGCATGGACATAATATGCATTCATGGTTCTTTTACACTCATTGGTGGGGAGGTAGGGCCCAATAAAATATTTTGCAGGGTGCCCTTACAGTCATTTGCACAGCTCTGGTGGCTGTTAGCAGCAAGATGCCTGCCCTAGATGTAATCACTGAAGTTTGGGCAATGTTTTTTAACCTGATTTGCATTTGCTGGGTTTCTCTGTGGTGAGTGTTTTCATCCAGATGCCTGCTGTTGATGTGGCCAGTGCATGTTTGGACAGTTTTTCTTCAGGTTACCTTGCATTCACAAGGATTGAGCTTCAAGTCTTCTGGTTTTCTTCTGATGCTCCCTAGTAGTGCCTAAAGCTGGATTCCAATCCATTTATTTATTTATTTATTTATTTCAAAAGTTTCACCAGGAAAGACATATTGAGCTAACGGCTGGTTTCCAGATGCATCCTGGGGGATGGGGAAATGAGGGCAAGGATAGCCCTGATGTCTTAAGCTTGTCAAGGAAAAGGGGGTGGGCTTCAGTGTCCATGGCCGATAATGGCTATTATCTCATAGGATGTGAGGCTGGCCTGTGACAGCAGATGTATCACGGTCGCTCATTCACTATGTTAGTGTACCAAGCAGATAGCTGCACTTGGTCACTTAGTCTGGGCATTATATCAGCAAGGAAATTAATTCCTAATGGCTCACGGAAGTACCGGATCTCCAGAACGTCAGTGCTTGCACCATTAAAGCAGCATGGATATAAGTAAAACTTGGTGAATTCAGGGATAGTTTTAAGACATATTTTGTAAAACTAACCCACCAGCACTGATGGCAGCACTGTGGACACAGGACAGCAGCACTGTGGAAGCACAGAGCTGAGGTATCTGGTCACATGCTTCCAGAGTTTCTTTTCACTCTCCTAGAAAAATGTCTGCAGGGCTCCACCCATGCAGCCATAACAAGGTAGATAAAATCTTGCATTCTGATTGGTTGACACCTATGTCTTAGATATGTCTAATGCAAAGGATAAAATAAGTGCCAGCAATAAAGATACAGCTCACTAGCAATATCAGTGCCTTTTTCAAATATTCCTGATTGCCATTTTAATCATGGTTGCCACCTTTACCTGCTAAATAAATCATCTATGCCCTTAAAATAAAACTCCCTCAAAATAAAAAAGACTGATTAAATGTTCTATTTTTTTATATTCCCCTCTTGAAAAGGGCATTGCACACATAGAAATAAAGGTACTACTCACAGTTTTATTGTTGAGTTTCTTTTCTGACCACACCCCTATCCTTACCTACCCTACCAGGGAAATCTTTTCTGGTTGCCCTGCGACAGATAAAACTGACTTTATTGAGGCCTTCTGTTGTGTGTGTTTGTTGTGGTAGAGGTGAACATTCAGCCAGTATTTTGCAGAACTCTGAATTTCTGCATTCCATGAGGAACATTCACATTCTGTCTATTGGATGGCTGTATAGACAGATGATTGACCGCTGGGGAGGGACAACTCATTACTAGGTAATTTTAACAAAGGAAATACATGTTTTAAATAAAAAGTTGTCTTTTTTTTTAGATTTTCTCCACTTACCCATTTTATATGTGCAATAAGGCACTTTGAGAGTGAATTATGCTTCTCTCTATGTCACTTTGCTTATTCAATCCCACTCTCACAGTGAAGAGCACATGCCTTTGGATCATGCTGTTTAGCGGGCAGGGGTGGGATTGCATGGCAGCACCCCCCATTATGCTTTACCACTTAAAGCATCAGTATTTGATAGCAGAAACAAGTCATCATGTAGTTCTTTAGAAGTAATGAATTTCTGGCAAAAACATAAATATATTGATTTGTCTTTTCACAGTATTTTCTTCCTGAACTGAGATATGGGGTTTTGGAATTTTTAAAAGTACATATCCTTTATCATGTTGCTGTCTTTGCAGGATCAAATTTTTGTGGGTTTTAAACATTTTTTGGGGGGAGGAGGAATAAACAGAAACAAGATGGCATTCTTACGAGAAAAGAAAAAATTCTCACAAAAAAGGATTACCCACATATGAAAAAGGATCTTTTTTTGTATGGATCAAATTCCTCTTTCATTCCAAAAGGCTAGCCAAAACACTGTACTGAGCATGCTCAGAACCAAAATTTCAAATTCTTATAACTTTGGAATGGATTAATATTTTTTCATCGAACCGGCAAAAGGTACCCAAGCCCTTTCCTGCCTGAGGCTGCTAGAATATCCTGACAGCCATGCTTCCCTTTACATTCACTGGGATTGGCTAGTTGTGTGCATGAAACAAAATGTTAAGCTACACATGGCAGCGCCTTTTAGCAAGAAAGTGCTGGTACAGTTTTGTGGTTCAGGAGGCTTTAAAACAATTTAGACATAATTTTAACTACTATGTAGTTTTAAAACTTATTTATACTGTGGCCAGGTTACAGCCATTTCAGGAAGAGAGAGTGCATAAGCACAAGTGTGGCTCACATGAGTGAACAGCAAGCAAGCACAAGTTCAGATTGGTGGCAGTTCAGGGTTTTTTTTCCTCTTAAATAATAAGAACCAAAAACAGAAATAAGGTTTGAGGAGGATGTGATGCTGTGGAGAAGGAGCCTGTTGCTGGTGTGTGTTGTCAGCAAGCAAGGGATCAGGCAAGCTAGTGGGAGGGCAGGAGGGCCCGAGACCAAAGAGCTGAAAATTAATCTGGATCAAACAAGATCAGGGACCTGATATTCATAAGGTTGTGTGGACGCTAACGGGTCATTGCCCATGCAAAGAGGGTTACTGCCCGTACAAAACATAATGTATGCTGGTGGGCTAGGGGAAGGGCATGGCCATGAATAGCTGCGCTAACCCACATTTAGTGGCACTGTTCTGCGTAAAAGGGTTTAGCATGATCCTTTTTGCCACACAAATACCGCTGAACAAAACCCTGACATACTCCAGGCAACCCTAGTGGCTTCCAGAGGTAATGCAACCACATAGCTGGTTGGCCTCTGGGGAGCACACCCACCCCCTGTGGTCCATGACAGCCCCTCCAAATGACAGCCCATATTTACTAAACAAATCCCTGGTGCTAGTGGTCGTTCCTCCCTCCAATCGCTGGCCCATATGTAATAAACATCAGCCCTGGTGCTAGTGGTTCTCTCTCTCTGTTCAACAGCCTGTAATGTGTATCTAAAACTCCCAGTTGCTAGTGGTCCTCCCTCCAATCATCAACCCTTATGTAATTAACATAATCCCTGGCGCTAGTGGTCCTCCCTCTGATCACCAACCCATATGTAATTAACACAATCCTTGGTGCTAGTGGTCGTCCCCTCTGATCACCAACCCTTATGTAATTAACATAATCCCTGGCGCTAGTGGTCCTCCCCTCTGATCACCAACCCATATGTAATTAACACAATCCCTGGTGTTAGTGGTCCTCCCCTCTGATCACCATCCTGTACTGTAAATCTAGAAATCCTTGGTTCTAGTGATCCCCCAATCACCAGCCTGTAATGCAAATGTATAGATCCCTGGTGCTAGTGGTCACCCCCACCTCCTGATCGTGGGCCCATAATGTAAATCTATAAATCACTGCTGCTAGTGATCCCCCCCCCTGATCACCAGCCCATAATGTAAATCAATAAATCCCTGGTGCTATTGGTCCCACCCCCTCTCTTCAGTTGCCAGCCCATATGTAGTAAACATAATCCCTGGTGCTAGTGGTCCCCACCCTCCAATCGCCAGCCTGTAATAAAAGTTCCAACACTCCTTGAGGTCCAGTGGTCCCTCCCCTGGCCGCTGCTCCATGGTACTGCCTGTCATAATACCCTACTCACTGGCATCTAGTGGCCCCACCACCACAGCACAAAGCACCCACCCCCCCAGTCACCTTACCAGTAGCCTTGGTGCAGCGGATGCATATGGCAACCGGTGCAGCCTTCTTCACACCTCCTTGTCTGGTCATCGTTTGTCCAGGCACGGAGCATGCCCTTTATTTACAGGACAGGATATGTCACCGTGTCCTATAAATATGGGACATGCTCCCTGCCTGGACATATGGCAGCCGACTGAGCAGTACTGAGAAGCGCAGCACCAGTCGCCATATGTGCCCACGGCACTGAGGATCCTGGTAAGGTGTCTTTGTGGGGTGGGTGCTTAGTGCCATGGTGGGAGTGCTGCTAGACATCAGGAAGTAAGAAACTGCAAGGAGTGTTGGAACTTTTACTACAGGCTTGCAATCAGAGGGAGGGGAGACCACTAGCACCAGGGATTTTGTTTATTACATACAGGCTAGTGATCAAAGGGGAGGACCAGCAGCACCAGGGATTTGTGATGTGAATAGTTTAGCAAATGCGGGCTGGTGATTCGTGGGGGAGAACCACTAGCACCAGGGACTTATAGATTTACATTATAGGCCAGCAATCGAAGGGTGGACCACTAGCATCATGGATTTGTAGATTTACATTATGGGTTGGCAATCAGTGGGGGGACAACTAGCACCAGGAATTAATAGATTTACATTATGGGCTATGATCTGGAAGGGGAGGACCACTAGCACCAGGGCTTTTTAGATATGCATTATGGGCCGGCAATCAGAGAGGGGAACCACTAGCACCAAGGATACCTACACTGCTCTGGGACCGAGCAATGAGGGGGTGGCGTCACCCTAACCTGCCTCGCTACCCATGAAAATGAGCCCATAATGGGCATGCAAATGGTCCCTTAGTGCCTTGCATGCCCAATGGGCTCATTTGCATGGGTCCCTTTGAATATTGCAGATAGCGCTCCAGTGCTATCCATTCTGGTGGTGTACTTCAGGATTCATGTTAGGGCAGCGCTACATGACTTAGCCCTGCATCATCAAGGCCCTATGTTCAGTAGAATAGCACTGGTGTGTTATTCAACTGAACATGGCATCCTCGGGCTCACGGGCATTTGCATGGCATGGCACAAAGTTTTTTGGCTCTCCTTTGCGCTTTTTCGAATATTGAGCCCATGATTCCAAACAGAAGACAAAAAAGGTGCAAAGTGAAATTCTTGAATGGTTGCTATTTAATGTACATCAGTGTTTTTTAATTCAAAATGATGCCACTTACTTCAGTAAGATGAACACAATCTGCAGCATGGCAGTCAGGCAAGAGGAAGGGGTATAACATGTTTACCACGTGTATGAATGTGTGATGACAGGTTTACTACAGTATATGTATAACCCTAAGCTTGTAGATTTATACACACGGTAGCTCAAATAAACACAATTATCAGCTTTTTTGTCCATGCCTATAATTGCATATACATATTGGATATATATATATATATATATACAGTATATATTCACACATTATAGTGGCACAGTAGCTGCACTATAGTTAGGCTTGAGTAGGCAGTTTAATGTTAAACCTCAAATTTTGCACTTTAATAACTTTGCAACTGTTCCACAGATCTGCACAAAATTTGGTATGAGGTAGATATCTTGATTACCAAGTTTTGTTTTGATCGGAATTGCAGATTTTGTGCTGCGTATAGTGAAAAAACAATAAAAATCTATTCTTTTCCACCTGTTTTGGCTGTTTTTTCTTCATCACGCTGCTGCCACACTGTTTGGACTTTTAGTCTGAAATTTTCAGAGTAGAAAAAGCTTGCCCCAAAGAACATGCCAGCATTGGCTTGGTGAAAAAATATTAATCCGTTCCAGTTATTCACTTTTGAAATTTCAGGTTCTGAGCATGCTCAGTTCAGTCTTTTGGGTAGCTACACGGTGCAAAAAAGGCTTTAGGGCTCACTAAAAGGGATTTTGACACCTCGCAAAAAGGGAATTGGCTCACAAAAAGAGATTTTGACACCTCACGAAAAGGGAATTTTAAAGTTTTCTGTTTCTCTCACTTCACTGCAAAGAAACAGGACTTTCGGGCTGACATTTTCAGGGTACAAAGGGTTTAACTCGCAGATGTGACTTTTGCTGGTTTGGTGATAAAGTTTACATTGCTTCCATACTTATAACATTTTGAAGTTTTGAAATTTCCCATAGGATAACATTGTGGTGGACGCAGTACCTTTCAACGCATATATCTCGAAAACGGTTCAAGATATGGCTTTTTCGCTAAAAGCAGCTTAATACACCTCTAGGTGTACTAAGCAGTGATGCAGGCTGCCAGTCCATGATTACAACTGCAGTGGAATTTTTTCAAATGTTCCTATGGTTACTGAGATATTATGCCATTTGCAGCACAAGGGTTATCTGGAATGTCTCTAGGCCTGCACTGTGTCTCTACAATTATAGATAGATGGGAGTGCAGGGCCCCCACAGGGAGATGAGGTTTAATTACAATGTCTGTGCACTTATGGTTACATAGGAGTGCAGGGCTCAGAGGGTCCTGCGTTTGGGGCCCTGTACAACCACAATACACTATAGACTGATGGGCACTGCGCTCCCACAAACATATAAGGGTAAGATCACACTTTCTTAAAAGGTAAGGAAATTCATTGCAAAAAAACTTTGTTAATGCATCAGTTAGGGTTGAAGCAGCAAAAGTAGAGAAATGAGGCATTAGGGTTTCGAACCCTAACATCCCCACCCCTACCACCCCCACCCTCCACACACCAACAGGCATCAGGGTGTGCCTTGGGGTCATCAGGCCTAATTCTCACCCCATTCTTCTATACTGTACTGTCTCACCTTACTTTGACATGGAATGGGGTGAGAGTTAGGGCTAATGACCCCAAAGCACACCCCAACGCCTTTTGTAAAAAATGCATAACAAAAAGCATCACACATTTCTAGAATCAAATAGATCTGAACAAAATAAGGAGTTTGGCTTATTCTCAGAGGATGGCTAGGAATTATAATTCATTTGTTTTGTTTTTTTTATTTTATTTAGTTGTTTAACCAGGAGTAGCACACTAAGCTGAAAGTTTTTTTACAGGAGCGACCTGGTTTAAACCATATCTGAACATCCTTGACGATCCGGGTCTCAGGAGTATTTTCATACTCTATAAATGTGAATGTTTTCTAAGTAATGTTTTACAAGTAAGGCATCTCAAACTTTCAAAAAATATGGAAGTCTGTGTCACAAACCCACTCAGTAGGTCAGCCCTCTACTCCCAAAGTACCAACCTCCGAGCACAGTCTTGTGAACAGGAAACAGAAACAGGGTAACCCTCCTGTCTGTTTTTGTGGGTTCAACTCAACCTTTGGTCTCAAGCCTTGGAGGGATTCAAACTGTGAACCTCTTGCTAGCATACCCAATGCACAGGCTCAGATAATTCTGTCTTCAGGGGGCCAGATATCTTTGCCAGGTGTACAGAAATGAACACTTAAAAATTATAATAAAAGACCTCAGATTAAAACTCTTTCCTTTTTCCAGTTTGGTATCACCATTCGAACTTATGCACAGTGTCTGCTTTAACCATATATATTTCACTTGTTAAAGGAAGAAGTTCAAAGACAGACCAAGTAGGCTCTAAAAATAGAGTTTTACTAAAATAGATAAAAAATATGTAAAACATAAAATACAGAACCATATATCACAAAACATACAAATCTTTTCAAAGAACAAGGTTTTAATAGTGCAATTCCTACTACGGTACTTAGATTTTGTCTCTGTCTACCTGTATACTTGCTTAAAGTGCTCAAAGATGTTTCTTTGTCAGAGTGTAGATAAAAGTCACTGAAGGAAAACAGAATTCTGTTTAAAAGCTGGCTTTGCCCACCTCTTTACAT
Organism: Neoceratodus forsteri; assembly: GCA_016271365.2. NCBI lineage: Eukaryota > Metazoa > Chordata > Ceratodontiformes > Ceratodontidae > Neoceratodus > Neoceratodus forsteri. The sequence goes on from JADMNL010000023.1 coordinate 33,369,591, forward strand.
GAGGTCACCTAGCTCATCCTCTGTTTATGAAAAATCATACACCCAGGATATTTTATCATATTGGAAGGTAAGATAATTAAGGTTACATCAGCAGAAACTCCTTTCCCCAAGTGACTTCCCCAATCAAGTCTGTAAATTACCTTTCATCTATAAGCAGTATCCTCTCTCACACAGCCATCAAAGCATTTATGACTTCGCACTAGTGTCACATATTCCTGCACTCTTCCCCTAAATGCCATAAAAGTTTATGATTTTCCTCTTAGCAACTACAGCTATAATTAACTTAGTTAAAGTCTGTAATTAGCTTCTGGCCTTCTATTACAAAAAATCATACAGCACTCAGAACTGGCTGTCCACGTCACAGTCTGTACTTGTTTAGTGGCTGAAAAAAATGTATTGCATGTACTCTGAAACTGTACATATTACACGAAGGAGAGATTATATTGGCGTGGGCCTTTTATGAATGAACTGTATCCTGTTAATGAAGAATTGTTGACACTTATTGTGATGAATACTGCTGATGAGTGGACCATGAATAGGCTGGCAAAGTATTTCTGTGTAATTTATAAAGTTAAAAAGAAACTATTAGCCACAACAACATAAGTTAGAAAATGAGGAACCGCAGAGCTATAGTATAATATTGTCAAAGATATGATGCAAGTATGAACTTTGTGCAAATTGTATTTATTATTGTGGTCTTATTATAAAATGTTATGTTTTTACTCAGTTTACTGTACATAACTTATGTAAGATTTTTGACTTTTTACACTTTTTTGTAAAAGCTTTTTAACACAAAACAATAGAAGATATTGATTGATTGAATAGAAGGGCCATACTAGGCAGCTAAGTCATGCCCTGTAAAGGTCACCAAGAGAGAGCATAGCCATCTTATTATCTCACCTCATCTACTCAGTACAGAAAATTTTCAAATCCCCACCTAAACATAATTCTGCGCCACTGCAAAGCCATTCCATGCCGAAGGTGCGAAAACACATTTTGGCCAGGACTTGAAAAATTACAGCTGTACCATACATGAGGTGGGGTAATAAGATGGTTATGTTGAATATCTTGGGTCAAAATATTGAACATTTCCAAGGTTATGAGTGTGCGTAGTGAAATTTCAACAAATGGTCATAACTTTGGAATTTTTACATATTTTGACCCCAAATTTTCAGCATCACTATCTTATTACCCCACCTCATGTACCCAGTATAGAAATTTTTTGAATCCCCCACAAAACATAATTCTGCACAACTGCAACACCATTCCACATCACAGGTGGGAAAACAAATTTTGGGCATGATTTAAAAAACGACAGCTGTGACATACATAAGGTGGGGTAATAAGAAGGCTATGTTGAAAATATGGGGGTTAAAATATTTAAAATTTCCAAAGTTATGAGCAGGTGTAGTGAAATTGCAATGAATGGTTAGAACTTTGGCATTTTTTTTCATATTTTGACCCAGATTTTCAACATAGTCTTTTTATGACCTCACCTCATAAACCTAGTAGTTGAAAATTCTCAAATCCATGCCAAAATGCTATTCACGCCACATGTGAGAAAACACATTTAGGACAGGTTGTGAAAAATGACAGCTGTACTGTTCATTGAGGTGGTGTGAAAAATTGGCTATATTGAAATTACCAACCCTAGGTGCATGCGTAGAAAAATTTCAATGAATGCACATAAGTTGGCCATTGTTAGGAATTCTTTCACCAAATGTTCAACATGGCCTTTTAAGGACCTCACTTCATGAACACTGGTTGTGAAATTTCGTTATTCAGTCCCAAAAAGTGATTTCATACAATGACCACAAAATCACCTTCCGGGACCAACTAATGAAATGACAGTTATAGTGTTCATGAGGTAGGGTCCCAAAAAGGCCATGTTGAAAATTTGGTGAAAAAAGTCCTATAAATGGCAAAGTTATGAATGTAAGTTCAAAACGCCACTGAAATACATTATACGGCACTTACCTTGATTTCTCAGCTCATGGTTTGACTTTGAAGAGTGCAGAAGTGTCTCAGTCCACAGAAGATGACAGCCTATGACCTCCTGTGGTAAGTACTGGGTAAAGGGGGATGTAGGGTGGTGGGTGCTCAGTGGGAGGGTTGGGATGGGGAGGGAATGGCGGGGACGATGAGGGACTGTTTTCTTTTTTTCAGGTAGTCAGTGAAAACGAAAGTCCCTTCTTAAGTACAGTCTCTTCATCTAAAGTCAAATTGTGTTTAGACAAGTTAATAATGGCAGATTTTGGAACTTCATGATTCAATACCTGTATCCCCCTCGACCTCTTCCACATTTCACCCCTGTCTTCTTCCCTGAAAGTATGGTTCCTGGAATCTGGTCTTCCATTTGCTGAACCTCTGTTGGGAGGGAGAATGTTGCTGTTGTTGTTGTTGCTGGAGTCGATGGGGACAATGGTCCTGACATTCTGGAAAAACCTCGAGGTTACCATCTGTGTCACCCCATTCTCCTATACTGTGCCCATCCCAGCTTATTTACTTATGGAATGAGGTGAGAGTTAAGGCCGATGACCACAAGGGACAACCTCCACGCCTGTCAGTGTCTACAGGATGGGGGAGGTGGGTGGGTGAGCGTTAGGGCCAATGAGACCAAGGCAGACCCCCAATGCCTGTATAGTTTATGCAGGTTGTGGGTGGTAGTGGGCGTAGGGTTGGAAACCCTAATGCCACATTCCCTACTTTTGTGGCTGTAGTTACAACCCTAACTGATGCATTAATGATGTTTTTTGCAATGTATATATATATATATATATATATATACACACACATATATATTCATTGCAAAAAACTCCATTAATGCATCAATTAGGGTTCATAGCACAGTGAAAAAAGCATGGAAATGTGGTGTTAGGGTTACCACCACTACCACCCCAACCCCTCCTCCATGCACCAACAGACGGGGTGTGCCACGGGGTCATCAGGCCCAACTCTCAACAGTTCTTGCTGTAAGAGATGCAGGTTAGCACAAACCACATTATTATTATTACTCTAAATGACCAACAGCCAGTAGTTACATCTTTCAGCAGGGCTCCCTCTGCACAAGTAGCGATGGCAGAAACGGAGCGAGTATCCAGCAGCCCGGGTGGGATTCAGGCATGGAAACACACAGTCAGCCCTTAAAGGGACAGTACACGGAGGCCACACAGGCACTCACTGACAATACTTTAGGCTGCTAAATGCAGGACACCCGCCTGGCAATGAGCATTTGGGTGAGCTCATGGAAGACTTTTGGGAACCCCCATTTGTAGGGGGTTACATATACATATATATAAATATATATATATATATATACACATACACATATATACAGAAGAAGTATTTTTGTAAGCACACCTTCTTACTCTCTGTTTTCTAAAAAAGGGGCATACTTTATTGTGCACTGGATGACAGAACACAACTGTAAGGGGTGATGTATTTCATAGAAACATAGATTTTGTTGGCAAAAAATTACCTTTAGACCAATCCAGTCTGTCCCTTGTCCCTGCCTGTTCCATCACCACTGACCCTAGTTGATCATAGGTGTCACTCCTTCCATCCATTCCTCTACCTAATATGCCCCTGTGCCTGTCTGACGCATGCTTGAAACTCCCCACAGTCTTTGCCCCAACTACCTGCTCTGGCAGGCTATTCCAGTCATCCACTACCCTTTTCATGAAGAAGTATTTCCACCCATCTCTCCTAAACTTCCCCTGTTTAGCTTCATTGTATGCTCCCATTGTTCTAGTGCCTTCCTTTCTCTGAAATAGACTCTCCATTTGCACCTTGTTCACTTATGTGAGGTACTTTCAGGTTTCAGTCATGTCTCCTCATGCTGTCCTCTCTTCCAGGGAGTACATGTTGAGTTCCTGCAGTATCCAGTGAACACGGCGACCGTGACTGAACAACTACAAAAAGGGTGACTCAATCATGGTGTCTGTGTTCTGGGCTACCTAGCAGGGTAGTGATGGGCTATGGGAGTAGGCAAATACTGTGACAGGATGTTGCTATGTATACGCGTACGTGGGGGAGGGACCACACCGTGCAACAGGCAGAAGAGGAGGGAGGATATGCAGGGTGTAGTGTGGCAATCGGCTGCCGAGCTGGCCATGTGGCGTGGTGGGTAGGGTGACAGGCTGGGGTTGGAAGGGTGCCATGTTAGCATAGAAAACCATTGCCAGTTTTGTAGTCACTGCAAGTGTACATTGCTGTTATTTATTTTTGGAGATGTACACTCGCCCAAATGGTGATTTCTATTCCGCGATCGCCGTTATGACATAGACCCAGTTCCTGCAGCCTTTCCTCATTTGGTTTCTTGTGCAACTCCCTCACTATCTTGGTTGCCTTCTTCTGTTCTGCCTCCACCTTTTCAATGTCCTTGCAAAGATGCAGCCTCCAGAACTGGACACAGTACTCCAGGCGGGGCCTCACCAGTGAGCAACACAATGGCAGCACCTCCTCCCTTCTCCTTTTAGAAATACCTCTGCCAATGTGCCCCAGCACCCTGTGAACCTTTCCCACTGCTTTGTCACACTGCCCAGCCACCTTGATGTCATCCAATATGATGACTTCTAGATTTCTTTCTTGCTTGGTGACTGTAAGCTGCACTCCCTCATCTTAAACACAGCACCTAGGTTCCGCAACCCTAAGTGCATAACTCTGCATTTTTTGGCATTGAAACCAAACTGCCCCCCCCAGGCAATTCCTCTAGTTTTCAAAGATTTCTTTGTATTCTTTCCACCCCTTCTTGAGTGTGAACCCTACTGCAGATTTTTGTATCATCTGCAAAGAAACACACCTTCCCCTCGAGCTCTTCTGCAATGTCACTTATGAAAACATTGAAGAGGAATGGTCCAAGCAATGAAACCTGTGGCACTCCACTAGTCACTGAGTGGTAACCATTTACCACCACCCTATGCATCCTATTCAGCTTGACACCCAGCTTGTCATTTTCTCCCCCCCCAACCAGGTTGCTTAGCTTCTTAACTAGCCTCAAGTGCAGCACAGTGTCGAAAGCCTTACTGAAGTCCAACTAGGCCACATCCACTGCTCTCCCTTGATCTACCTCCCTGGGTAACCCAGTAAAAGAAATCTATGAGATTAGTTTGACATGACCGCCCCCCTGTGAAACTGTGTTCCTAGTGGTCCTATAGCCCTTTTGCCTCCAGGTGCTCTATGAGCGTCTCCTTCAGTAGTGTCTCCATTAACTTCCCCACCACTGATGTGAGACTGACAGGCCTATAGTTACTAGCATCCGCCCTACTGTCGCTTTTGTGCAGAGGGATCACATCAGCCTTCCACCAGTTTTCTAGAACATCCCCCATCTCCACTGAGGTGCTAAAAAGCTCTGCCAGAGGAGCAGCCAGCACTGTGCTCAGTTTATTTAGGAAGTTTGGATAAATCCCATCCGGTCCCATCACCTTATTCTCCTTTAGGGCTTCCAATCCCTTTTTGATCCTCTTCACTGAGACTGGACTTATGTCCACTCCTCCCTCTTCCTGGTGCATACTGCAGCATGCTGGCCCATTCCACCCCACCCACCCCCAACACCCTTTACTGAGAAGACCAAGCAGAAGTAATTATTTAGTATTTCTGCTTTCTCTTAATCTTCCTCTGTGCAGTCTCCCCCTGCCCTCCTGCTTCTCACGATCCCTCCCCTTTTGTTCCTATTTTCTTCCACATACCTAAAGAAGGTCTTGTCCCCTTTTTTTGACCTTCTTAGCTATGTTATCCTCTGTTAGTGCTTTAGCTGCCCTCATTCTCCTTCCTGCCTCCCTTTGTTTTGCTAGCTGTACCTCCTTGTCTTCATCCTTCTGGGTCTCCTTGTACTTTCTAAATGCTGTTTTCTTCTTCTTCACTGCCTTTCCCACCTCCTTGGAGAACTGTAGCAGCCTCTTTCTTGTCTTTCCCTTGCTCTCTTCCTTCAAATAGCATGTTGTTGCCTGGGCTATACTCTCCTTAATCTTTCTCTATTGATTTCCACTCCCCCTTTGCCTCCCCCCTTCAAGGCATTCTCTGAGGCAGTTTCCAATTTCTTTAAAAGCTGATGCCTGAAGTTCCAGGACCCTAGTCGCAGTGTGTGTGTTTGTTTTTTCCCTGTCCTATCTATATGCCAAACCACACAGTATGGTGATCACTTGTACCCAGGGAACTACCCATTGTGACATCAACAGTTGTGTCTCTATTTGTAGGTACCAGGTCCAGCACTGCCATATCCCTACTGGATCCCAAAACCAGCTGCCTGAGAAATGCCTCTTGTATGGAGGCAAGGATGGCCGTGCCTCTTGAAGTAGCTGTGGTCAGAATGCCCCAGTCTACATCCAGCAGATTAAATTCCCCCATAATCAAAACTTTCCCCTTGCTAGCAATTTTGCTAATGGCTTCCCCCAGGGCTCTGTCTAAATCCTCCCCTGTGCTGGAAGCCTGTACACCACCTCTATGCAAATAATGGTTCATCTCTAGGCTGACCCATAGTACCTCCAGCCCTTCATTGTCCCCCTGTTGCCCCTCTACCTGAGTGGCCCTTAGCCCTCCTTCACATATAAAACAACCCCTCTTCCTCTCCTCCATGACCTGTCCTTCAGGAACATAATATAGCCTGAGATGGCCACTTCCCAGCTGTGGTTGTCCGTACACCATGATTCCATTAGTTAGTTAATCTGTTTATTTAATTTATTTATTTATTATACTGGGAAACCTTAATGGGCAAGGCCCTTTTTCATAAGTGCCCAGTAAAATGGATGGTCAGCAGGTGACAAATGAACATACTGACATTTGAGAAAGCAGGAGACTTTTACAGTCAAAGGGGCTTATTCTCCAATGGGCTGGAATTATGCACCCGAGGCAAGTATCCCACCCACGGAGCTCCGTACTTGCGGACAAGTGTGCACCTCCAGTATTTCCCAATGGCCATGACCTGTCCGCGGGCATGCCCCCTTCCCAGCACGCAACTCTCCGCTGGGCAGCCAGGGGCAGAGCCGCGGACCCAGGCGGGTATCCAATCAGATGGCTGTCCTGTGTCCAACCGTAAATCCCTTATGTGGCAGGTCATGTGGTAGCTGAACACCCCTGTGGATGTCAGACAGCTGGCAGCCATGGTGATGTGTTGTGGGTAGTGCCTCCAGCTGTCCCAAGATGTGGCACCAATGGACCATGTGGGAGGATGGGGGGTGTCGGTGCCACAGGTGTGTGTGGGAGGGTATAGATGGACAGCGGTGTGTGGAATGGGGACCCAGGGTACCCCTGTGTCCATGTGTGTGGGTAAGGGGGGTGTACAACCAGGAGCAGGTGCCCACATGGGGGGGCCTGCAATCCAGGGTTGGGTGTAGCCAGGAGGGGGGGTGCCTTGTCACAATGGGTGCCTTGCTGGCGCAGTGTTGGGCCGTGGGAAGCATGGGCATGGTGGTGCTGCCCTGGGGTGGGTGTGCAGCTGCGGGGGACAAGGGAGCACTGTATGTGTGGGGGTCAGCCTTTGGGGTATGGGAAAGTTGCTGGCTCACTCTGTGGGGAATGCCCACTGCTGCGGGGCTGTTCCCTCATCTGGTGTGCATGGGTGAAAGGCATGTAGGGGACGTATAGCAGGGTTTACCCTGGCATACCAGCTACCCTCCTACATTCCCCCCCGGTGTGCAGCTCTACGTGGCTTTGTGCATGCTGCATGGCAAGCCCTCCACCCGCCCCTTGAGCATTGCAGTCCATGCGGGTGAGGGATTGAGTGCATGGAGGCTGTGCACCCCCCTTTTGTGCATCCCGTGTGGGGGGTGCAATGGGTGCAGACTGTCTCCACACCTCACATACACTGTGCAGAGGCATTTCTTACCTTCGAGCATAGGCCCCTAAGTGTGCTGAAGTAGTTACAGTTACAGGATACAGTTACAATGTGAGTCAGAAACAGCTGCAAGTAGCTTGGGATGATAAATACTGGACACAGGCTTTTTTAAAACATGAGATGGATGTCAGTTCAGTTTGTGAAGTGCACAGCTTGTTGTACCAGGAAGTGGCCCAGTAGGAAAGTGATCTCTGGCCCAGACTGCTGTTCATTCTAGGAGTATGGAAGGAACAACCAACAGCTGATCTTGTCACTCTATTTTTTATGATTCTGGAAAGATTTCCTGGATGCTTGGGGGGCAAGTCCTAGAGTAATTTTATGAAGAAAAACAAGAGCAAGGTATTTTATACAAAGGTCCAGGGGGAAATGAGTTGCAGAGGAGAGAAGGTGGCAGTGATGAGTTCAGGATGGAAGATTAGTTTGGAATCTACAGATCATGTTGTAGAGTACCCTAACTTTGGACAGAATGGACTCACTAGTGGAGGAATACATTAACAAACCATACTCAGTCAGAGGGAGTGGAAGACCATGTGATAAATTTTTCTGGGAGTCCACTGTGAGGCAGTTTTTAACTCTGTGTAGCTGACTCACCTGCTGGTGAAGTTTTTTCGTAACATTCGCAACATGGGGTTCAAAGGAGAGTGAGTTGCTGAGGATGTTACCCAAATAATGGAATTTGTTGACTTCCTTTATTTGCTCACCCATGGAGTCCATCAGGATTAGGGTGCCATGGTGGGGTTTACGTGGTTCCAAGAAAAGCATGGCTTTAGTTTTTTTTTTTGTGATAAGTACCAGTTTGTGTTGGTTGAACCAGCTCTCCATGGAGGAGAGGTCAGATTGAAGGATATTGCTAATGCTGTTGATGTCTTTGCCCTACTAATAAATGACTGCGTCATCAGCATACAGGACCATGCTAGTGTGGGGGCAGATGGCCGGTACTGAATTATAAGGAGAAAAAACAGGAGAGGACAGAGAATAGGCCCCAAGGCACTCCATAGGTAACCATAACTCGGTTGGAGAGGGAGTTGTAGATTTTTGTCCTTTGTACCCTATTGCCCAGGTAGCTTTCGAACCAGGTAGCAGCGTCTGTGGAGAAGCCTAGCTTCACTAGTGTATTAAGTAGGAGGGAATGGTCAACCAGGTCGAATGTCTTGGTGAGGTCAATGAATATGCAGCCTAGGTATTTTTCTCCATCCATGGCATTAATAACAGAATTTGTGAATCTCACCGGGGCAGTCTCAGTGTTGTATAGTTTTTGGAAACCATGCAGTGTGGGGTGATAAGGTCATGTTCAGTTGGGTATTCCTGTGACTGGTCAAAGACAAAGATTATGCACTCCAACAGTTTTGAAATGGGATGGAGGAGTGAAATGAGTCTGTAGTTGGAGGACAGTGTCTTTGGGCCAGACTTGTGAATGGGTCTGACAACTGCCCACTTCCAGATGTATGGAAAGATTCCAAATCTGAGGGAGAAGTTAAAGAGCTTTATGATTTGCACTGCTAGCGCCTCCCTCCCATGTTTATTGAAACAATAGTCCAGGCTGTCAGAACCAGTTAAGGGTTTGCAGTTGTATTTGGTGATGTATTTAAGTACTTCTTTTTTGGTCAGAATCCTGAAATAGAACTTTGGGTGCAAGTTGGGCTGGGGGAAATTAGGGTCTGACGGTGTTGGGGAGGTAGGGTTTTGCACAGCCCTGTATTTAGAGAGGTCTCCAAATTGACTGTTGAAGAGGTTGGCTGTTTCACAGGGGTCAGTTATGCTACTGTCAACTTCAAGGGTCAATGAGTCGCCAGCAAGATTGTCCCTGGAGAGTTCTTTAAAAACCTGCCAGACATTTTTAAAATAGGTACATTTTGTGTCTTGTCAAGCTTTGAAATAAGTGGACTTGGTGTCTCTGACGTGTTTTACACAGATTCCTAACAATTTTGAAATCTAGTAGGTCCTGGGGATTACCAGTTGATTTAAATCTTTTCTAAATTCTGTCCATATGTTTTAATTCACAGAGAATATCACCACCTTAGCCATCCAGCCGTGTTACCTCTGATTCTCATGCATTTTAATGGGGCAACCTGATCAAGGATGCCTGTCAAGGTCCTACGGAAGGTTTCATAGGCCAGGTTAAGGTCAGTGATGTTGTCCAGCAAAGACCAGTCAGTCGATTTCAGCCAGTTAAGAAAGAGTTCTCTGTTTAGTTTCTTCACATTTCTAGTCTGGATATAGATTGAAGATGGGTGGGGCTTTTTCACAGACCAGATGCTGAAGATGGGACAGTGATCACTAAGATAATCAGGGAGTGTGCCTTTGGATAGGACCCTAGATGCACTGGAGACTGCTAGCCAGTCCAGGGTTGTCTGAATGCCTGTTTTATAGTGCAGACGGGTGGGAGTGCTTATGACCTGTTGGAGTTCGAGCTCCTGAAAAATTGGCAGGCAGATGTTACTTGGTTTCATGCACCAATTTAAAAGTTAAAGTCGTCCATAAGGATCCACTCTCTGTGACTAGGGATGTAACTATCAAATTGTTGGATCACCCTGGAGCATTCTTCAGTGTGACCTGGGGGAATGTAAATGACAGCTAATGTAAGAATTTCTGTGTCCCCCAGTAACAGATCTATGGCAAGGAAGTCCCAATTCAAGGATTCAGGGGAACAGTGGCATTCTTTTGGTAGGAGCTTGTCAGAGACTAGGAAAAGACCCCCCCCTTTTCTGACATTACAGTCTTTGCAGAATAATTTGTAGTTCTCAGTGGTAGCTTCCTTATCAGAGATGGCTTCAGTTAGCCAGGATTTGGTGAGGACTGTGACATCAAAGTTGTGAAGGGCTACCCCACGCCTCAAACTCATGTTTCCTGGCTAGGACACTTCTGATATTGAGGTGTACTATTTTCAGGCAATGGACTATATGTTGGGGTAAGTTGTCTGGCAGGTGTGGGTTTATGGGTCCAGAGTTAGGGTGTAATCCCCCGGAGATAAGTAATAGCAGTAGCATAACCCGTCAAAGCTTGGCCAATCTGTAGGCATTAAGCATCCTAGCTGGGAGTGTTTTAGGTGGTTTAAATTTGCGTAGGGAGTAAGATGTGGAATTAAAGCCAATATATGCTAGGATTAAATCTGCCTGGACCCCCTTATAAGTGGCTACCAGATCCAGGTCTGCCTCTGCAATGATTGCCTCAAGGTCAGGAATTTGTTTCCCACACTCCTTACATTGGCACACACATGACTCTCCATTCTCTTTGCCCTTTTGTCCCACTAACCTGCCTCCCATTCCTTTTCCTCCCTTTGCCCCCTTTCTTACCTTGGTTCTGCCCTCCCCTATTTCGTTGTCTTCCTGCCTTCCCTCCTTCCCCTCCCTCCACCAGACTTGCCTGCTCTACCTTTTTCCTTGCTTCTATCAACCTCCAGGGAATTTCTTCTCCCTGGGTTAACCTTACCTGTTGCACTAGTGTCTGGGGAAGCAATCTCTGCCTCCCTCAGTCTTTCTGCCTCCCCCTTGACTACTTTAAAAATTCATCAAAATAACATTTAAACTTCCCACCCAGGACTGCCATTGCCCTCTTGGATGGATGAAGGCCATCTTCCTTGTGCAGGCCTCCATCCCTCCAGGAGTGACCCCAGTTCCTGATGTAGCCAAAGTCCTCCTGCCTGCATCATGCCTTTAGTCACTCATTGAAGGACCTGAAGTGGAGTTCACTAGCAGCACACCCCCCCAACTGTGCATGGATAGCACCTCAGTGAAGGCCATTGGTTGAACTACCTGCTTCAGGCCCCTCCCCAGATCCCTAAAACTACACTCCATTACCTCTACAGCTTCCCTTGCCAGATCATTTGTCTCCAGCTGGGCAACAACATCCAGTTCCTCATCTACTCCCTCTACACTGGCAGTCTCCAAGATCGCCCTCCAGTCCTCCCTGCTGAAGCACCTGGAATGCACTGTACTACCCTGTTCCTCCCTTCCTCTGCTCCTAACTCAGTTCCTCTGAATAGTGGAGTCCCTACCAGCAACTGCCTCCCCCTTGGCTGAGGGACTCTCCTATCCTCCTTGGGGCCCGCTCCCTTGAGAAATCCCACCTCCTCTTTTACTCTTGCCTCAGGTGCCTCCTCTTGGCTTCACTGTCACACCAGAATGGTGATGGAATTGTGCAGTGATAAGGTCTAAGGGGTGCTCTCCCTCCTTCCTACCCCAACATCCCAGAGCCCACCAAGGTCCAGATGCTCTGTCTGCTTGCAGGCATCCTTTGAGGGAGTGATGGCAAACTAGGAGGCCCCTGGATGAGGCAGATGGTGCTCTGTACTTGTGCCAGTTTGGCCCAGAGTCCATTGACCTCTTTCTCAGCCCAGAGAGAGGTGTTTGCATATGGGGCAACACCTCAGTCTCCAGAACATGGCTCTGAAGATTGCACCCCCACTCCCATTACACTGCCCCACTCCCATGCCTCATGATTTATTTATCTTAACTTTTTGCTTCCCTGACTTTTCCATGACTTTAGGTTTCCCTTATCACTAACCCCCCCCCCCAAGTTTCCTTCACCTTTCCAATTCTGAGTCTGTATTTGACCCCTTACCCTAGACAGGGTTTTCCTTCAACAGCTTACAAATGGGGGTAATGCCTCATGGTCAACCTGAATATGAATTACTGTAGCCTGATTGTAGTAGGTGCTGCTGTGGCATGTATCTGCTATGGATTACTGTTTGCCATGTTGTAACAAAGTGTGCAAAAACCACTAAGGTTGCAGCAGCCCATTATGAGGTACAGCAGTAGTTATTATCAAGGTCACTGGAATACTGGGGAAAATAAATTCCCCAAAATGTGGTCATGTTTGGCAGAAATTGCTAGAGTTGTACTTTACATTCCAAGTGCTCCACACCATATCATTTATTGTTTTCTGAAGCACATATTGGCCAGCTGAAATTGTTAAACAGTCTCTTGCATAAGCTTACAATTTGAAGTAACGTTTGTGTTGTTGAAATTTATCAATATGTAACATATCTTCTTAAATCTTACAATATCAACCTCATGCAGTGCTTACCTTACCAGAGGTTATTTTCTCATCCACAGTTTGTCAGTGTTAAATAAATTCAGAAGCAACATATTTTGTAAGTGCCTAGTTGTAGACTATTTATCTCAAAATAAATGCAAATGCAGTACATCTTTTTTGCCTCATACAAACATATGAAGAAGCCAGCAGAAGAAGGCCATTTGGTCTATCTAGTCTGTTGGTATTGCAGGGTCCACAGGTTGAGCTGCTGACCTTGCCCCCCCCCCTTCCCACTCCTCACAACCTTTCCATCCTCCCTAGCCATGATCCTTACCTACCCCCTATGCCTATCCCAGCCTCTCTTGAAGCTGCTCACTGTCTTCAACAAGACCTCCTCTTCCGGCAGCACATTCTGAGTGTCCACCACCCTCTCCGTGAAGAAGTGCTTCCTGACCTCCCTCCTAACCCCCCCCCAGCTTAAGACTATGCCCCTTCATGTTATGATTGCCACTTAGCTTAAAGAGACCCTCCTTATCCACCTTATTTATCCCTTTCAAGTACTTGAGGGTCTCAATCATGTCCCCTCTCTCGCCTGTCCTCCAGGACTGCATCATAAAATAGTTTATAATTCACTTTGTTTTACTTAGGACACAATTATTTTTGTCTATTTTAAGAAAAATACAGTATTTAAATATATGACCACTCTAATTATATCCCCACTTGCATACTGTGTGACTCTGAGTAAGCCACTTAACCTCCCAGTGCTCCCGGGTCATCCCTGAAAATAGGTACTTCTGCCTAATGGGCCTTAGCCAGTTACCAAAGAATTAAAAAAATCACCTGCTTCAACAGATTTTTAGTCAAGATTTTCATTACATTCTTTGCATGCGAACATTTAAGTGACAGATTGTCAGTAGAGGGACCAACAAAGATCATAAGTGCTTAATGCACACATGCTTAAAGAGCAGCTGACAACTTCAGGAGAACTTTAACAGAACATAATATTTAGATAAAGTTCAGCTTGTATTTCACATTAGTTCTTTATTCCTCCTCCCCATTATTTATTGCTGAGGTCATTTGCATGAAAACAGGCTTTTTGCTCCTGAAGAGTTCATCTATTTCTGTTGCTATCTCCCTACCTGAGGTCATAATGCACTGCTTGTGACATCACAGTTACTCTCATGGCAACAGATTGTGATGTCACAACAGAGCATTATGACTTGAAGTAGGGAGTAAGCTATAGAGGCATATGAACTTTAAAGTAACTGCAAGGGATAAAAATCATGTATTCATGCACATTTTCTCAGTAATACATAACGGGGAGGAGAAATTTAGAATATATATGGAATACAAGCAGAATTTTACCTAATTATTACGTTTTTCAAAGTTTTCTTTCAGGCGTCAGTAGCTCTTTAACCAATGGATTTTGAAACCATAGCAAGCAGTGGATTTGATGAAAGCAGTATGGCTCAAAACCCCTTAGAACACCCCTTCCCACTTTATACTGTATTGTTTTGACCAAACCCAAATCTGAGTTTTTCTTTGAAAATTGTAATCTTTTTTACACAATTTTGTAAAACTCCACTGATTGCAAGAAATTGTAGAAACATTGCAGAGAATGGTGAAACTGCAGATTTTGCAATAAAATTGCCAGTACAATTTTCCAGTGTCTTGCTGACCTCGAGGGATATACCCCCTGTAGTATCCTACTCGTCATTTCCCCTCATGCCAGTTACTATATTCTTCCTTGAAGTGTCATGGTTCTATGTGATAACAGCGATTGCTCAATGGCGATCACCGTTAGGGTGAATGTACATCGCCAAAAATAAAAACAGCGATGTACTCTCGCAGCAAAAATAATGCAGCAACAGGATCTCTAAGGTATGTGGGTTTTTGTTTCCTCGCACTCCCCTAACTAAAGAGTCTCAACTCCAGGGGGGTGCATGTCGGGGGTTGAACCTTGTAAAAAAAAGAAACAAATGGTGCGACCGCAAAAAATTGTCATGCCGCCCCAGACCCGAACCCTGAACCTTCCCCACCAGACCTGGCCACCCTCACCACCATGCCACATGGCCAGCTCGGCAGCCTTCTGCTGCATTGCCTCCCACATACCTTCCTTCCCCTTCTGTCACCTGCGGTGTGGTTCTGGTCACCTTTTTTCTTACCTGTCACTACCCTTTTAGGGTAGCCCACAACACAGGTGTTGAAATTGAGTTGCTGTAATTGCAGTCCCTCAATCTCAGTCACCCTGTTCACTGGATACCCAGTGTCATAGATCTTATGGTGATATTTTTATATTATGATGTTTTCTGTATACTAGTTTTTCCATTTTTTATTCCTATGTGTTTTGTATATTAGAGAACAAATAGTAATATGATGATAGTAATATAATATAAAAGTATGTGTTTTAATTTCTATGTAATGTGTGTTTATTTGCTTGACAAGAAAACTTGATTTCTGAATGAGCAAGAGAGTAGTCAGAAAGATGGTAATAAATAGAACTAGGTATAATGCCCCAAGTTGGACAGGCAATTGTTCACATTCACACCATAGTGCACAGGTGGCTGTGGTGGCATTGGCTAATCATATCGTACCATTTGCTCTGCAGTGTGCAGGTATGGAAGAGGGTGGTGTTACTGTCCTCCACACACCACAGTGATGCATGACGAGCAAAACATAATTCATGAGGGAAGGAGTCAGCGATTGATAACAAGAAAACATAGTTTCTGAATGAACATGTGATTAGTCATGGCAATGATAATACAAAGCACTTTCTGTAGTGCCGCAAGGCAAATAGACAATTGTTGACACCCACAGTGCACAGGTGGCTGTGCTGGTACTGGCCACTCGTATTTTAGTATTTGCTGTGCTGTGTGCAGGCAGGGGATAGGGTGGTGTCACCCACATGCTGCAGGGATGCTTGGTGAGGTATACAGGATTCATGATGGAGGGAGTAGGTGAATGATGACAAGAAAACAAGATTTCTGAATGAAAGGCACTATGTATATTTCCTCAAGGCAGACAGGCAATCGTCAATGCCCATGGCACACAGGTGGTTGTGGCTGCAGTGGCCAGTCATATTGTACCATTTGCTGTGCAGTGGACAAGCAGAAAACAGGGTCACCCCCATGCAGCAGTGACACATGATGAGGAACATGTGCTTTATGGTGAAGGGAGGACAATGATAATGATGATGATGATGATGAAGAAGACGTGATGTTTTTGGAAGCTGGAATCCTTCTGTGGTTTTTGTTTTAATGTAATTATGATCATTATTATTAAATGTGTCTATTTATATGCCAAGAAAATGTGATTTCAGTGGATTTGAGGTGCCGTCTGTAAAATACTTGAATGCTGCAGAGCATCTGTTTGTGTTTTTTAAGTACAGTGGATTAGTGGTTGTAGTGGGGGGGAAAGATTATTTTTGGAGTGGAAGTGGGCACCAGGGTAGCAATTGCAAGCTGTTTTTTTTTCAGTCACTGTTGGATTGTATGCCTTTAGATGGCATTGAGCAGAGCAGCAAATATGATATATGAGCAGATGCCAGCCTTCTTCAAGAGGTATCCCCACATCAAGTACTTAAGGGTCTGAGTGAACCAGAATCTCAGCTTTTCCACCCACATTGACACCATGCATAGCAAACTTCACCCTTAGCTTGGTATGCTGTACAAAAACAAATCCTTCCTTCTTCTCACAGTCTGCTAAAAGATCATCCTCAAGAAATCTTGCTGGTGTTTGACTATGGGGTTGTAGGCTACAGGGTTGCCATAAAGTGTATGCTTGCCAGGCAGTATCCCATTTTTCATTCTTTCTGCCACTTTACCCTTAGTGCTTTCTCTCACAGCCATCAATGCTCTAAGCTAATCTCTGTTTTACCTCCCTAGAGGTCTGGTGCCTCTCACACTGTTCCTCCTTTCTGGCCAAATACTGGCTTGCTGCTGTTCCCCTTTTACCTCTCTTTTCTCCTTAACCCTATCATCCCATCCTCCTATGCTCTCTGATTATCCTTGCTTGTCCCTTTTATATCCTGCACAGTAACTCTGTAGCAGGCAAGTCTGCTTTCTTTATCTGCCATTCAGCGCTGCAGAACAACCTCCCTCTCCCCATCCATCTTTCATCATCCCTGCAGTCTTTCAAACCAGTCTTACTGGCACACTGCTCAAAAGCTTACACCTACAGTAGGCCTTCTTTCTCATCTCATCACATTACAACTCATACTCTAGCCATCCCCACTACTAACACATTTTCTCTCACCCTATTTTATAGCTTAGCACTCAGAGTGCTGCATAGTTTCAGTTTTAAGCCCCCATGATCCTGTTACAAATATTTTGCCATATGCTGGCAATATGGTCCCCAGCTCTCATCATGGCTACCCCCATAACCAATGTACTTTGTATACTTTTCACATTTTTTTTCTTTTTCTGGAATTTATTACATGTACCTTACTTTTATTGTTCATGTGTATGTAACATAGAAACATAGACTTTGATGGCAGATAAGGACTGCTTGGCCCACCTAGTCTGCCCTGTTATTACTTTATTTGTTATTGCTGTTTCGCTCCCTGCTGTGTCCCCTCTCTTGGGCTGCACCTGGAAACAAGCTCTGGCTTAGAGGACCAGTCTTGGTCATCAAATTTTAAATAAAATAAATGAATAAATACTGTTTTGAGAATTCACTAGTGACAATGGGGTGGGGGGACTTTGAGAAATAGAACAGTGGATGGAAGATGACTTTTTTCTGGAAATAAAATTGACATTGCTGGATGGATCTGTTCTATCACAAGTAATGGGAGTTCAAGCACTTCAAGAAAGAAGTTGGGGAAACTGGTGCTCTTCGTACATTTATCTTGGCATGGTGGTACTTTTATCTTGGAATGGTGGAACATTTATCTTGGCATGGTGGAACATTTATCTTGGCATGGTGGTACTTTTATCTTGGCATAGTAGTACTTTTATCTTGGCATGGTGGAACATTCATCTTGTCATGGCGGTACTTTTATCTTGGCATGGTGGAACATTCGTCTTGTCATGGTGGAACATTTATCTTGGCACGGTGGAACATTTATCTTGGCACGTGGAACATTCATCTTGGCATGGCAGTACATTTGTCTTGGTATTGTGGTACTTTTATCTTGGCATGGAAGAACATTTATCTTGTCATGGTGGTACATTTCTCTTGGCATGGTCAAACATTAATCTTGGCACAGTAGGACATTTATCCTGGCATGATGAAATATTTATCTTGGCATGATGGAACATTTCTCTTGGCATGGAGGCACATTTATCTTGTCATGGTGGTACTTTTATCTTGGCATGGCAATACATTTATTTTGGCATAGTGGTACTTTTATCTTGGTACAGTAGAGCATTTCTCTTGGCATGGTGGAACATTTCTCTTGGCATGGTGGAACATGTATTTTGGCATGGTGGAACATTTATTTGCTGCTTTCCTCCTCCTCCTCCTCCTCCTGTATCTCTTTGTTCTCCTGTTCTTTGCTTCATGTTTTATACATTGTCAACACACACATATGAAAGATAGTGACAAAATGTAGGCTCAGTCACAAGCTAACAATGATGACTCACAGTATTGCTGATTCTTAGATGCACACATGACGTGCACTAGGGGTGTGCAAATGCCATATCCCAAATATTAAGCCAAATATTCTATTGCTCCCCCCAAAAACATATTCCAGTATCCTTTTCACATGTTATGTTAAAAAACTATGTTGGTTTTACTATGCTAGCATTCAAGTGCTTTCACTCAGAAGATAGCAGTCAGCCGTGGAGGAGGGCAGGTTATGTTGGTTGCCTTCTTCTATTTCGCCTCATGAAAACTGGGTGTGGGGTGCACAGGAGGGAGAGGAGAAGAGTGCTGCTACCAGGGTGGGGGTGGGGAGTAGGAATCCATGATTCTTGTAGTGCATTGTAAAGCTCTGAAAATTGGCCACTGGCTGTGGAGGCAGGCAGGTTGTGCCAGTCACCTGTCATTGGAGTTTAAATTACAAAATCCATTTTATTATCAAAATGTGGGTGCTGAGGAAGGATCATGGGACTGGGGCTCTAACTGAGAATGAAGGATGGGGTGGGGGCTTATATATTTTAAAGAATCTGGGCTAGGGAAAAGGGTGGGTTCTGTTTTCTTTTCCTTTTTTTAAGATTGTATTTCCCGAATAGGGTTCAAATAGTGTTGTCATTCATTATTTGGATCTGAATAATGAACAGTGCATTATTCATGGTATTCGGGAAATACTATTCATTAGTCGCACACCCATTAACATGCACATCCAGTACACAGATAATCCACACTGCCATACAACTCATGAAGTGACAGGGAAGAGTGATGCCACCAGCCCCCCCCTCCACAAACCAAACCCCACCCCACTGGGAGACCGTGGGCTGCATTTTCAAAGGATGGTGCAGGGCTTGCATCAAGCCCTTTGTCAATCCCTGCCATTGCCACAGCTGCGGCATTCCTGGTTGCCGCAACTGTGCCCAATTTTACAATCTCCAGCACAACTGTGACAGTTCACCTGCTTTATGACAGCTTGCACCACATCTCAGACACAAGCTCCGTGTCAGGGGTCCCAAACAATGACACACACTACAACACAAAAAGATGATGTAGCAAGACTCAAGCGGTACACAAGGGGTGTAAAATCCCATCAGGCTGCTGCAAACCCAGTGCTCCATACCTCCAGCGCACCAAGAGCTTGCGGCAATTCTGGCCATCTGAAAATCTGGCCCCTCATGTCTCACAAAGCCGTCTACTTTATTTTCACTCACTGACCAGCTGGCAGGCTCATACACACAGGCAAAAAAAAAAAGATGGATTTCTGCACCCTGCTGCGGCACCAGTACTCAATAAAAAGATATTTGCCAAATAGAGCCTTCAAAATCCCCACTGCATCTCTCCCAGTCTGCTGAATTCAGTCTTCCCTGCTCCCACAGAAGAGGGGGAAAAATAAATATGGATTTCCAGTGTCATCTGCACCACCAGCAATCAGTGAAGAAATGTATGTCAAATAAATCTTTCATAAATCCCTCGTACCTTTCTCAGTCTACTAAATTCACTCTGCTCTGCTGCCGATGCAGCGCTTGTAGCCGCGATGCAGACACAGACTGTGTACTCACTCCTCTCTTATCCTCTGCAGTACAATTTCACTAGCCTAGGCTGGAGGGGTTTCTGAGGGCTCAGAGTCACCTAGATGACCACTAGCATGGCTTTGTTAAGGGCAGATCATGTCAGACCAACCAGGTGGAGTTCTATGATTGTGTGACGAGGGCACTGGACCTGGGCAGGCCAGTCGATGTCCTCGTTCTAGACTTCAGCAGGGCGTTCAACTTGGTGCCACATCCCAGGCTGCTGGAGATGTGGGGGGAATGGGGGTTGGGGCATGGATGATCAGGTGGATAGAAAACTGGCTAGCAGGTTGTTTTCAGAGGGTGATGGTTGGCGCCGAGGTCTTATCTCCTAAGGGAGTTATTAGCGGGGTCCCACAGGGATCGGTGCTGGGCCCACTTCTGTTCAAATCTTTTATCTCAGACGTTAGAAGGGGTATCAGGAGTGAGATGAACCTATTTGCTGATGACTCAAAGCTGGGGGTGATGGTGGATGGGGAGATGGGGTGGTTGGCCCTCCAGAGGGACCTAGAGACTCTAGATGGGTGGTCATGCACCTGGAAACTGAAGTTTAATACTGGGAAGTGCGGAGTTCTACACCTGGGAGCCAGAAACCCAGCTGATATATATACCTTGGGCACAGTGATACTGCAGGTTTCAAGTGGGGACAGTGACCTCAGGGTGGTGGTGGATGCCAAAATGAACAACTCAGAGCAGTGTACGAGGGCTGCAGCCCAGGGGAATAAAATGCTTGGGTGCATAGCCAGGGGGATAACCTCAAGGAGCTGAGAGGTACTCCTTCCACTGTACAATTGAGTGGTTAGACCACACCTTGAATACTGTGTGCAGTTTTGGCATCCTTACCTAAAGAGGGATATATTTTGGAGAGGATCCAGAGGCAGGTAACCAAGATGATACAGGGCCTCTGGGACAAGCCCTATGGGGAGAGACTCGGGGAGCCTGACCTGTACTCTCTGGATGAGAGGAGGGACAGAGGTGACATGATCAAGGTCTTTAAATATCTCAAGGGGATAAATAGGGTAAGTCGGGAAGGGGTGCTTCAGCTGAGGGAGGTGGGGACCACCAGGGGACACTCGATGAGGCTGGTTGGGGGGAGACTAAGGGGACAGACAAGGAGACATTACTTCACTGAGAGGGTGGTGGAACCCTGGAATGCACTGCCCAGGGAGCTGGTGGCTGCTGAAACTGTGGAGGGGTTCAAGAGAAGGTGGGATAGATATAGGGGGAAGGTGCACTTCGGTTCCCCCAAGGGGATGGGGGAGGGGGACCCTGAGGGGTGGGGTTGGAGGAGGTGGCCATATCAGTATCAGTGCCCTGTACGGGCATTGATCGCCGAGCAGACTCGATAGACCGGAGGGCCTACTCTACTGGCTTCTTAGTATGTTAGTATGTTAGCCTGCCTGTTTGATAATACAAACACAGTGAGAATTAGCTAATTGGAATGCTAATGCATGACTCTCTGATTTGAAAAGTTTTCTGAACAGAAGTCATTCTTTTTCACATAAAAGGAACTCCTTCAGTAGCCATTGCCACGTGTTCTTCCCCTGTGAGAGAGAGAGAGAGAGAGAAAGCTGGAAATAAGGTTCGTCAGAACTCAGTGAAGTTCTGGATGCTGGTTCTGGTCTAGAGCTTTGCAAATAGTTCTAGAATTTTAATCTTCTTTAGAACTCAAACTATTTTTGTGTAGGACCTGAGAAAAAAGAACAGATACAGGTACTGTGAGGAGGAAAAATAAATAAATAAAAAACCTGCCCTCACAGCACAGCAAAAATATTGTTTCACTGGTATGTGTAAAAGAGGCATTGTGCCTTTCAAAATGCAAATGGCAAGCATCACAATTGCATGCATTTGGCACAATATCTGTATATGAGCAACACAGTCTCTTATTGCCGCTCTCTAAAACATTTTATGATGTAATGACTCTCTGGAGGTAGAAGCGATGGGGGGGACTACAGGGGGATATGGGGGATATAGGATCTGCTTCCAGGTTGGGGACAGGGGCAGTCCTTGAAAGAAGTATACAGGCTAGCAGTTTATCCTTCGCTGGGAAGCATTAGCATATGGATACCAAGGCGGGCAGGCTTACCTATGGTTGAATCAAGAAATGTGGTTATTCTAAACTTGTACTTGCGTTCCTATGGCTGATCACCTAAAACTGCTGTCATGGAATGTCCAAGGGCTGAAAACAGTAATCAGAAGAAATAGGGTTTTGCTGATACCCAAAACAAAATCAACCTGTATATTGTATGTTTAACCCCCCTACAAATGGGGGTTCCCAAAAAGTCTTCCTTGAATTTGCCTAAATGCTCACTGCCGGGCTGGTGTCCTGCATTTTAACAGTTTAAATGTGATTGCCAGAGAGTGCCTGTATAGCCTCTGTGTACTGTCTCTTCAAGAGCTGCCTGGATTGCAGTCATAAGTAATCTGAAAGGGAGTTCTGTTGAAAGATGTAACTGTTTGCTGAAAATCATTTAGCATGATAATGATAATGTAGTTTGTCTAACCTGCCTTCTTTGCAGCAAGGACTGTTTTGTTTATCTCCATTATCTTGGTCCTGGACTGGCGAATTGGACCAATCATTACTGGTAGGGCCTACAATGGAGCCGGACTACAGGAGCTGTCTGGAGTCAAAATCTGCAGGAATTGTAGTTTTGGGCTTTTTGTTTGTTTTGCACCTGAAGGAGGAGCCTTTGTTGTGACTGACAGACAGATCAGCCAACTGAACCTTTTTGTATCTTGGGGAATTTCCCAGGCTGCTGCAGCTAGTTTCAGTTTTTCAGCTAAGAAGTGAAGAAGTAACAGCTCAAGTGATTTTGAGCAGCGATTCTGTGTAGTTTTTGCAAGGGAGAACTGTGAAAGGGCTAAGTTTTGGCCTGCCTGTCTGCCTGCTGTCCCTGAGAGGGAAAATAGAGTTTATTCGGGCTGAAACCGAGTTGTAAGAATGAAGTAAGCCACTGATTTTTGACCAGGCTCATATCTGAAGAAGACCAAAGATTTTGCTGACTGCAATCAGCCTGTCAGGATTTTCAGCTGCTTTTGAACCCCCAGTTTGTGCAGAGACTTTGCAATTGTGACCGGAGAGAGGTTTGCCTGGTACAGTAGAATTTCCTTACATGTAAATGTGCTGTGAGTTGTTAGTGGGTCGTGATTTGGTTCCCCACTGTGTGAACTGTGTTCTGCTTGCTGGAAGCTGTATCCAGCCCAAAATGGACTGTATCCGAATTTGTCTGAATTTGGCTGGGGCCTTGTCACACTGGCCCCGTCAGACTACCCGCTGCACAGAGAAAGCAATTGATGAGAAACCTGCCTGGGGATCAGCCCCCGCTCCACACTTGAACAGGAACGACGCTTCGGTGATTCGTGTGGGTCCTGCTTCTCCTGGCACTCCAGATTAACCACCTGCTGTCTTGATTTTTGTCCAGCCTGTGTCCAGTCTTAGGTATCGTGAGTAATCATCAGGTAGCTCCCTGCAGCAACAGCCTAATCTAAAAGTGTGTCATCTGATTGTCTTGTTGTTTTCTTTTAACGAACTGAGCCCTCCGGCTCCGGATTACAAATAGTGTGTGTTGTGCATGTTGTTTTCTTCCATCACAGGGCCCCAATCAGCTGCAACGTTCCTGGCTTGCTCACCATTCTCCATCTGGGTACCCAGAGTGTGTGACTGTGTATGGACCCTGAAGGGCATGCAGAACTGTTTGATTGATATAGCCTTTAAGCAAATTAACCTGATTATGCTCCTCCCTTGTTCAAGTCCCTTAAATAAATCAGATGTAACTCTTTTTTGCATTTACCCTGACTGTGGTTCCAATTTGTGCAAGAGTACTGTACTGCTGTTATTTGCTGTGTATAATCTTGTTTTACAGGGGGTCTCCAGGGCCAGGCCAACGTAAAGCCCTGGTGGTAAGTGCAAACAGTGTGGGTACTTGTGTGGTGTATCAGGGGTATTGTGAAAGTGATTATTGTGTATCGTTCCGGCCACTAGTAAGTAAAGAGGGGTTACAGTGTCCCAGAGGGCTGTGCCCAGGTTAGCTTGACCACTACCAACCCTGACCTCTGGGTGGAGGCACCCGTTTCAGAACTCAGGCCCTTAACCTGCAACTAGCCAAGCAGGCAGGGGTAGTAGCCCTTGGGATAGTGCCACCTAGGGGTTACATATGTCTCCAGGAAACTCATGCCACTATCACAGAGCTATAACATCAGATGAAAAACTGTTTGTGTGGGGGTTGGGGACCTGGTCTGGATCCTGCTTCAATTCAAAGTCAAGGGGCACTGTAATTTAGATAAGGCCACATATACATGCCACAGTGGTTAAGGCCAGGGATGATCCAAGCAAATGGAATTACAATTATAAAATGGTTACACCTATGCAGTGGGATTTTTCTACTGCCCTAATTGTAACACAGCAGACTTCTTTGCTACGCTATCAGTGGAAATGGCAAGCCTGTTGTAAAAGTGGCTCTTGGGGGGGGACATGCTAAATGTGCTCTAGATGGGGTACTAGACAGGTCCTCTCAAAACCCCTACAGACCAACAAAAAGTGTCAATGCAACAAGGCCTATACATTTTACTCCCATGCCCACAACTTGTATGTTAGAATTGATCTAATGCTGGCCACCCAGGGGATACTGCAGGCTTAGAAGAAGTAAAGCATGGTCAAATAATTGTGTCGGACCATGTGCCAATCATCCTGGCAGGGGAAGGATATGGGGCCTGGGGAAAACAGCCTAAAACATAGAAGCTTGACCAAACCCTGCTCAAGGAGAGGGATTTTGGGAGCATATAGCAATGGGGAGTAAAGACTTCCTGGCCCATAACAAAAAAGAAGACACCTCTGAATCAGTGCGGTGGGAGGCACTGAAAGCCTTGCTGAGAGGTGAAGTCATCCCCTTCTCCCACCATAAAAATAAGACAGACAAGGACAAAATACAAGAACTAGAAACACAGATTGCCAACTATGAGATGCTCCAAAAATAATGCCTCTCCCCAGGGTATGTCAAGCCCTAAAAAAAGCCGGTGCAGAATACTGTACAACGCCCTCAGTACTAAAACTATAGATGCAGATGATCACGGTGAGGGCTGGAGTTTGAAAGGAAAAGGGCAGGCAAATGGTTGGTCTAGCAATTGAAGACCAGAGCTGGGCCAGCATTTGTCCCTAAAATACAAGTGGGGGGGGGGGGATAGGAATCCAATGACATTGCTGATATTGAGCAGGAATTCCAACAGTACTATCCAGTTCTTTACACAGCTGAATGCCACCCAAGGGAAGAGGAGATGGAAGCCTTTTTTGACAAGACTCCAATAAGGGTTATCACAGAGGAGAAATGGGTTACCTTAGATATTCCAATTTCAGGGGAAGTGGTCAGGATAACTATTAAATCTCTGGTGGGGGAAGGGCACTGGGCCCACATGGGTTGCTCACTGAATTTTACAAGGTGTTTAGGGAAGTCCTGCAGGAGCCCCTAATGGGAATGCTAATGGAATGTATATCAGGGAATGCTGCCCCCTCCCCGAGGTCAGTGACTATATATGCCTTGCCAAACTGGGGAAGGACCCCAAGTTGTGCTCTTTCTACCACCCAATCTCCCTCCTTACTGCAGACTACAAAATCATGGTGAAGGTAATGGCCACTAGGCTGGAAAAATTTTACCCACCATAATCCACAAAGATTAAACAGATATCATAAAAGGAAGGCAGGGCAAAGGAAACATTCTTAAGACCCTGAATGTGGTGTAGAGGTGGAGAAGGGTGGGGGCTCAGGGCAGTCCTGGCACTGGACACAGATAAAAGCATTCAACTGTATAGAGTGGGGGTACCTCCATCAGGTCCTGATGCAATTGGGAACTGGGGAGGTGTTCCGTGGGTGAGTCAGAATGCTCTACACAAACCTCACTACCCAGGTGTTGGTCAATGGGGGCTTGACCCACAGTTTTGAATTGCAGTGGGGGGCATGTCAGGGTGCCCCTTGTCCCTCCTTCTGAATGTTCTGTCTTTTGAACCTTTGGCAGCAGCTATGAAGAACAATGCAGATATTAATGGCTAAAGGTGGGGTGGTGTAGCATAAGCTCTCACTTTTCATGGACAATCTGCTCCTGTACATTAGGCACCACAGGATAACTCTACAGCATACAGCAAACACACTTAAAGGGTATGGTGCTCTGTCAAGCAACAAAATAAACTGGGTAAAAGCAAAATATTGTATGTTGACAAGAAAAAAACAGGGACCCCATAAACCCCTTCCTAGACTTAAAGGCAGTGGACAACTTAAAATACTTGAGCATAAATATCTCCAAGGCACTTGCAAGACTGTATGAGAATAATCCCCCTTTTGAAAATCAGGGAGGACCTAGATAGGTGGACGAGGTTCCCCTTGTCCCTTTCGAGAAGGGTAAATATACTGAAAATTTATATTGTTTCTGGACTGATGTATATCCTATAAGCCCTGCTGGAAAGGATACATCTAAAATTCTTCCAGAAAGTGAACAGTATATTCCAACAATTATTATTTAGAGGAAAACTGGTGAAGGATAAAGGAAGCCACCCAGAAGGAACCCATTAGGGAGGGGAGGGTTCATCCTACCCCATCTCCAACACTACTATTGAGCAGCCCAGCTGGCATTCCTGGGGTGGAAAGGCCCCTGTTGAGATTTTTGGAGGAGCAGGAACCGGGTTGTGCCTTGTTGTTGGACGTCCTGTTAAGCCTAAACTTGGGGTGAGTGCGGACCAATGAGTTAAGAACCCGTTCACTAATCTCACTGTGAATGTCTGTCAGCAAACACAGAAACATATCTAGCACAAAACAGGCATGTTTACCATTGGCTGCCATCACGTCAGCTTTAAAAAGCCAGAAAGGGTACAAAATGTTTGTCTACTGGGGCCTCCTGACATGGGAAAAACAGGGATAGCACAGGGCAGAGGAGTTGTTTGTGGAGAAGGCATTGGGCTCCTTTACAGAACTGAGGAGACAATACAACCTGCCCTCAAACTCCCACTTTGTCTATCTTTGTGTAAGAGGCCTGCTCAGTGGCAACCAAGAGAACATAGCCGAGCCTATCATCTCACATGAGAAAGGTATCCTAACATCACCCCAGCCAAAGACTAGGCAACTCTTATCTTACTATAAATTAATAAGGGTTGGCCAACCCCCAAAAAAGGAGGATTATAAGAGAGCTTGGCAGCTAGACCTGGGTATTGAAGTATCCCCAGAAATGTAGAAAAGAGCCATACAACAAGCAATCATCTGTGCATCCTCCAATAGGCTGTGGCAAATACAATACAATATCTCATACAGGACCTAGCTCCCTCCTGTGAAGCTGCACAAAATGAAGCCTGAGTTGAGTGACATTTATGCCAAGTGCAGAAGCAATGTGGCGCATTTGGGCACATGGTGCTTGACTGCCTCAGGATCAGAGAATACTATGGTGGGGTACATGACTCAATGCAAAAAATTCTCAAGACTACTCTCCCCAGCTCTCCCTAGGAGTCACTACTAGGTGCTGACTTGGGACAATAGGGGATGAAAATAGAGCCCTTGTGGCAGTTAGCCCTTGTAAATGCAAGAAGAACCCTGGCACAACACTAGGGTCAGGCAAACCCACCGCTGACTGCATACTGGATTGCTAACTTTTTGAATTGCATGAAACTGGAAAGGGCACAGATGGGGCGAGAGAGAGAGGGAGAGCGAGAGAGGGAGGGAGGGAGGGAGGGAGAGGAGGGAGAGAGAGAGAGAGAGAGAGAGAGAGAGAGAGAGAGAGAGGGAGAGAGAGAGAGAGAGGTTTGAGACCATGTTGGCAACTGGTAATCTGCACAACTAGTGCAGAGAATTATCTCTGGATAGGGCACATGCTAGGTTTAACCCTTTGGGTAGCTCCTTGTATCTATTGCATGAAGACAGTTTGGAAGCCATTGATGTTCCATAAACTGTACATGTCAAGGACTTGTTGATAGCTCTCACCTTA
Source organism: Neoceratodus forsteri (assembly GCA_016271365.2). Taxonomy (NCBI): domain Eukaryota; kingdom Metazoa; phylum Chordata; order Ceratodontiformes; family Ceratodontidae; genus Neoceratodus; species Neoceratodus forsteri. The sequence continues at coordinate 33,397,490 of JADMNL010000023.1, forward strand.
CCATGGGAATCAGTCGCATGTCATCTGAATGTAAACTGTGAAATGTCAGTGCATGTTATATGAAATGGTATATGATGCATCCTGAAAGTCTGTAACAGCTGAAAATTGAAAATAAAATTAATAAAAAAAAAATTAAAAATTCCTTTGCCAGGCTGTTATCTCCTGTTTTTGAAATGTCTGAACTAAAAAGCATTTTATTTAGTATTTTGAACCCTCGGTACTTAGAACCCATGGTTCTAAAAGGGTTCTGATTCTTTTGGAACTAGTTCTGACAACTGCACCGAAATGTGTGTAGTATGAGGAGTTCTCAGTCTCCAGTAGTCCTCAGCATCACTGATTGGCTGCTGCTGGTCATGTGGCCTGAAAACAACTTAGACATGCTCAGTGCATGGTCCCTTGAAAAAATGCTGTGTCATGACATCACATGCAAATACCAATGAGAAAACGAGTTCCAGCAAATCTGCTTTGCTGGTGTCAAAACTGCCAAATTTCAGCATCTTCACCAACGCAAATTCAGCATCAGCTCATCCACAGCAGTGGGAGGGAGCATTTAACCAATGTGTACATTGGGTTGTTTTGTTTTGGGAAGGTTTTGTCCGGGGATAGGAGCAAACACCTGCAGTCACCCACACTGGCCATTGAACAAATGGTGGAATAGCTAACCTCCTTGTGTTGGTGTGCTAGGCCATTGCCATTGTCCTTACCCTAATATTTCCAGGGAGAAGTGGGTTTCACAGGGGAAAGTGTACCAACAGCCTTCTTCCAGTAGGGACAGGAGGCTGATTACTAGTAGGTGCCATGCTAAGACAGGCATGTATGCTTTAGTCTGGCAAGGGTTAATATTAGTTTGAGGAGTTTAGGTATAGTTTACTTTGTGTCTCTTCAACAGTCAGATAGTTAGAGAGAATAATCCAGATTTAAGAACAAGACAGACCAGATCTCTAGGGAAGTAGTCCTTAGTGGCTGGAGTCCTCATGCCAACAGCTGAGAATTAGATATGGCCAATATGTAGTGGGACCACCAGTAGAGTGTGGGGACCATGTGGGTTTCTCCCTCAAAAGAAGCTCCCTAATGGCCAGCTGTCCTGACTTCAGTTCCCCAAAGCTCAGAGGGAGATCCTGATAGGGGTGAGGTTTTGGTGAGTGCCCATTGCCAGGGGAAATGGCACACAAAGAACATATGAGGATCCAGAGGACGATTGGCTACATTATCAATCAATCAATCAATCAATCAGTCTTTATTTAACCAGGCGATCACCATTGAGCAAGCTCATTTTCGAGGTGGACCTGGGTTTGTCAACAAGGAACAAGGGATAATGTACATGGGATGCAACACACAAGAAAATAATAATAATAAAAATAAAGTGAGATACAATAATACAGTATATGCAAAGTATCAGCAGGTAGCATTGACAGTAGTATATGTTTGGAACAGAAGATACTGCTAGTTTTGGGTAGGACACAATTTTTTCATATAAGTGAAGAAATATACATAGCAGGTGCACCGAACACAAATGAAACCTAATATAAAAAGATATATAGTGATACAGTATGGAGAATGTAGAGCTGGAACCAGGGTCAAAGTAATGTGGAAGGGACAGGTATGGGGGGCAGAAAAAGGGGAGAGGGAAGAGTCAATTATAGATATGATCAGTCTTATAACAGTAGCAATTAGAGTGTACTTGGACTTATAGGAGTCTCTATTTAGGGTAGACAGGCACATGACTCCTTATTATGATGTAGATATAGAGATTTAAAAGCTGCTAGGCTAATGGGGTGAGTTAATTTCAAAGTTTTTTGCAGCTTGTTCAACAGTTGAGGTAGCACAAAGCTGATGGCTGCTCTGCCAATGTGAGATTTTGCTTTGTAAACATAAAGGTAGATATATGAGGTGCTTCTCAGGGCATACTTCCCCAGAGTGCAAAAACAGACAGAGATATACTGGGGCAGTTTATTTGAGATAGCTTTGTATATCCAAACCGCAGCATTTTTTTGCCGTCTGTAAGCAAGGGATGACCATCCCACTGCCGTGTACAATGCACAGTGGTGGGTTGAGTAAGAAAGACCCGTGAAAAATCTTATGGCTCTGTGATAAAGCGTATCAAATTTGGCTAGGGTACCTGCAGGTCCCTGACTATATAGAAAATCTGCATAATCCAATAGGGAAAGAAAGGTAGTTTGAACCAGTTTCAATTTAGTGTCTCTTGTGAGGAGATTATTAATCCTAAAGAACAGATCAAGTCTTTGTTTATGTTTCTTTTCCAGTTCTTCTAAGTGATCTGTGAAAGTAAGTCTATGGTCTAACCAGACCCCCAGGTACTTGAACTTTGGTATGTAGTCCAACCACTCACCTAGAATGGTAATGATCTGCGGGAGTGTCCCAGCAATTGCAGGATTTATTGCATTGTGAAGGGGCGAGAGGAACATTGCTTTGTTTTTGTTTTTTTTGCATTTAAGAGCAGTTTCTGGTTTATAAGCTGATGTTGCAGCAGATTAAATTCATTTTGAAGGGCTTTACAGGCCGCATCAGGGGTGGTGCTACTAGCATAATGTACCGTGTCATCCGCAAATAGGTGTATTTGTCCTTCTTTGATGGTGGCATCTACATTGTTAATATAAATGGTGAAGAGTAAGGGACCAAGAATGGAGCCTTGCGGTACACACCTCAATAGGGGTTTTGGTGGAGAAACTTCCCCTTCTGCCTTTACTTGTTGAAGTCGTCCCGAGAGGTAGTTGGAGAACCATTTAAGGGATAGGGAATCCAAACCAATGTTCTGGAGGGACGACAGAAGCAGTCTGTGATCAACGGTATCAATCGCCTTGCTTAGGTCCAAGAAAACCGCACAGATATCGTTTTTTTTTTTTTTGTCTAATTCAAGTTGCCAGTTGTTTGTCACCTTAGCTAGAGCAGAGACTGTACTGTGCTATGCTCTAAAACCGGATTGTAACAGGTTGAGCAATTTTTCTGATTCCAGGTACTTCCGAAGCTGGGAGTTCACTATTTTCTTCAGCATCTTTGACAGGATTGGAAGTAGGGAGATTGGCCTGTAGTTATTGAGGTCACTAGGATCTCCTGACTTAAACAAAGGGACCACAAGTGCATTTTTCCAAATGGGTGGTAGGTCACCCTGGGACAAGGATAAGTTGAAGAGATGAGTAATTGGGACTGCAAGGACACAGTAGCCGACCTTTAAGAAGTATGAGCCAATGAGGTCAGCCCCAGCACTTTTCCTGTGTCCAACTGAAGGAGAATATCTTCGACTTCTTTCAGGGAGGTAGGCTGCAGAGAGAAGGATGGACTGGGGATGGATTTTTCTTGTGTATCCAATCCAAGTTATTGGCGGAGGATATTTGCAGAAGAGGAGTCAAAGGCTAGCCCTGCAGTGGCAAAATGATTATTGAGAGCATTGAGGATAGACGGTCTGTCAGAGATGACAGTATTGTCAATCAATAATTTAGTAGGTATGGAATTAACAGTGGTGTGACCTTCAATGTCTTTGATCATCCTTCAGAATTTGGAGGCATTTCTTGAGGAGCTCTCCAGCTGAGAGAGGTAGAAATTAGCTTTGGCTTCTCTGACCATTTTGGTGCAGAGGTTCCTCGCCCTCCAGAAATAATTCCAGTCATTTATTAAATTAGTTTTCCTAGCAGTTCTCCAGAGTACATCCCTGCTCCGCAAAGCATCTTTCAGGTCTTCCATGAACCACCGACAGGATTTGTTTCTGGCACAAACTTTTACTATGGGAGCATACTTGTTGAGAGACCCTAGCACAATTTCTGAGAAAATATCATAAGCCGTAGTCAGGGACTTGGCTAGCTAGAAGTCCTGCCATCGCATGGAGTCTCTTAGCTCTGATATATTCCCATGGAGATCAAAGTTGTGCATGCACCTTTTAAAGGAGAATTTTGGTGCAGTTGTGGATTTAAGAGTGGATCTTACACACGAGATGAAGCAATGGTCGCTAATATCAGAGAAAAAGATGCCAGCATGGGAGAATAAATGGGGTTTGTTAACTAAAATGATATCCAAGAGAGTACTGTTATTAGGGTTGAGCTTGTTAGGACGAGTAGATTCGTTTATTAGCTGTGACAACCCAAGGGAATCACAGAACATTTTAAGTGGGGTGGATGCACTGGAGAGCCAGTCTAAGTTGAAGTCCCCTAGTATGAGACACTCTGAAGATGCCGAACCCAGGATGTTTCCGAGATGTTTTAACAACTGTAGTCCAACTGATGGAGGTCTGTAGCATCCTATTATACATAATGAGACACCGGTAGCAGTTTCAATCTTTAATGACAAGCTTTCGAATTCTTTTGGGACAGAGGTTGAGTCAATTATGGAGGCAGGGAATTTATCCTTGATGCAAATAGCTACCCCACCACCTCTGGTTTGCCTGCCGGCTCTGAACAAAGAGTAGGAGGGGATGTTAACTTCACTGTTACTAGTCGCCGGTCAGAGCCTGGACTCCGTAATCACCAGAACATCTGCCGCAGTATGACATACCCAGGCCTGATTTTTTTTAATAGGTTACATACATTAACATGCAAGAATCTAAGCCCCTTGAGGCTTTGTAGCTCTACTGGGGATTCCATGGGTGCCAGAGGGCCTGGATTAAGCTCAACATTTCCTGAGCATAGTAAAAGCAGGAACAAGAGTTTTCTGCAGAGTCCTAGGAGAAGTGTGGGTGGCTGAGTCTTCTTTCGGTTACATGATTTGTCTGTGGCAGTATAGGGAGTTCTGAGGCTAGTTCCCAGTTTGCCTGATGCTGCATACAATAATACCCTGACCAAGAGAGTCAATGGGAGTAGGGGGGAGTATGCAGAAGATGGTGTACCCCTGTGTGCAGGATCTAGGAGAGTTCCTGTATGCCAGTGCAGGTGAAGGACCAGCAGTGGGCTAGGGTATGTTAGAGCACATACAAGTTCTTCTACTTGATAGGAAAAGTCCTGGTTGGACAATGTAAAAAGAGAGTCATTCTCCACTCTAAGAGTCTAGGAGTTATTTTTGATTCGCGTTCAGGTCCAATACATATAAGATGAGCAAAGACAAGCATAGAAGCAGGTAATATGCCCTCATTATGAGACTATCACCCAATGGGCACTACAAGTGCTGGCAAGAGAAGGGATTCTCAATGGAGGAGAATTTCTTAATCACTGCAGAATAGTACTGTAACCCCCCTGCAAATGGGGGTTCCCAAAGGTCTTCCAGGAGCTGGCTCAGTGCTCCTAGCCTGAATGATGTTCGGCGCTTAAGCCATGTATCTGTGAGTGCTTTTAGAGCCTCTGGTACTGTCTCTTTAAGAGCTGTCTGCTCGCAGACTTCATTAGTTTGTATGGGAGGTACTGTGTATTTAATGCTCGAGTCCTGCCTGGGCTACTGAGCAAATTGCTCTCTTTCTGCAGTCGCTCTATGCGCAGAGGGAGCCCTAGCAAAAGATGTAACTGTTTGCCTGAAACTAGTAAGTGTTAAGTAGGATGTCGTTTGTCTAACCTGCCTTTCTTGCAGCTAAGACTCTGTGTGTTTTGCCCCTCCATTTTGGATCTGAACTACTGAATAGATCCAATCAGTACAGGGGGACCTCTAAAATGGAGTTTTTTTGGACCAACCAGAATCAGGACTCTCTTGGGAGCCAGCTCGCCATAGGAGATATAGCTAGTAATACTGGGAAGTGAAGTTCTGGACCTTGGCCCCTATTTGCACCAACAAGGGGAGTTTTGAGTGATTGACAACTGAGTCCACCAATTGGACCAGGTGGCACCCGAATGGAATGCCCTGCCTTGTGTCTGGACAGATCAGATCTGTTGTGACCATGACAAGAGAAGGAGCTACGAGCTTCTGCGCTGCATAGTTTTCACACGGGAAGCACGTGGGAGGCCTAAACTCAGGCGGTGCGTTGCCACTTTGATTCAGACTAAATCCGCACCTACCGAGAGGAAGAGAGGCTGAATGAGTGGGAACCAGGCTCACCCTGTAGAAGACTGCAGAAACTGCTTAATCGCGCTCAGTCTGTCAGGAAAGTGAAGCTGCAGTGTGAAATCTCGGGTTAGCAGTAAGTGCGATCGGGACCGAAAGCAGCTGCCTGGTATAGTAATTTCCTTTACATATAAATGTGTGGAGTGCTTGTGAAGGACAGCTAAACGGGTCCTCTTGTCCCCGTGCGGTGTAGACTGAAAGCCAAATGCATGTATGCGGACTGAATCCGTTGCTGATCGAAGCTGTGTGCTTGGCTTGTAGAATTTCATCTCTCTGCTGTGTGAGGGAGTCTGGCAATCCAGAACCCCATCTGTGCCAGTTTTCGGCATCGAGTTTGTAAATACAAATCAGGGTAGCTCCCTGCCATCAGTTTATCCAATTGTAAGTGTGCCATCTAATTTTTGTGGTTCCATTTCTTCATGGACTGAGCCATCCAGCTCTGGATTACAATTGGGTGTTGTGCATATTTTCCTCCACAGGACCCTTTTCCATCTGCTCCTGCAGGCCAACCCCGGGCAACAGACCTGGCTAGCCCCCCCCATCCTGGGTACCCACAGTGTGACTCTCTAGACCCTGTAATGTGCACAGTACTGTGATCTCATTCTACCAATTAACCTGATTGCCCCCTCCTTGTTACTGCCCCCTCTAATAAATCAGATTTGTTGTTGTTGAACTATATGCTGTCTGTGGTATCTGTGCATGTAGGAAAAGTATTGCATTGTATTTGTGTATGTTGATTAACCTTGTTTTACAAGGGGTCCTCAGAGACGAACCAGAATCAGTCTCGAGGGTAAGTGGTACCTTATGAGTGAACAGTGTGTACATGCGGGGTATTGGGACTGTAACTTCTGTGCATTGTGTGAGCCACTAGAAGGGGAAAAAGGGGGTCTCAGTGTCCCAGAGGGCTGTGACCAATTTAGTCTAACCACAACAAACCCTGACCTCTGGGTGGAGGCACCCACCATAGAACCTAGGCCCCTCAACCTGACAGTGGTCAAGCAGGCAGGGGTAGTAGCCCTTGGGGTAGCGTCACCTGGGGGTTACATCTTGGAGGCACCGCTGGGATTAGCGTCCTCTAGTGGCTGAGTGAAGGACGTACCCCATTATGTCTAACTTAAAGGAGAAGATGGGGGGGTACCACGCCCAAGTTAAAACTCGACCCCCTTAGATGATGGTACACAAACTGATGGGGTGGTGCGAAGCTGAGGAAATGGACTCCCAAAAGGCTGTTTTATTGCTGGATGTCCCCTTAGGGATTAAAAGCACTGACATTGTCTCTACTGTAGAACGTGTCAAATGTATGGGCAAGGTGGAAGTAAAAGGGCGATATGCTGACTTGCTCGAACAAACCCAGCAAGTGCTGCCTTCATGCAGTATTCCGATAGACCCAGAGAGGGTGCCCCCCGTGATTTTGCCCGAAGGTGCCCAGAAGGGATGGAGGGTTATTCACACACATAGTGGTTTGGCCACCCCTGGTGGGTCCCATAAGACCAATAGTTTTAAGGAAAAACTGTTCAAACTGTTAGCCACAGAAGAGAGAACCACTCAGGAACTGGTAAAGGTATTGGACATCTCAGGTGACCACACTCCCCTGCCGTCCCCAGGTACATCTCCCGAGTCCTCTAAGAGCTCCATACTAGCCCCACCCCCTATGGTTATTCCCCTCATTCAACCAGATTCCTATCAGAGATTGAGACTCTTCTCCGGTACTGTTCCAGTGCCTTCAGGGGAAGATGATTTGGAGACCTGGATGGACTATGCTACTGCTTTCGTGCAAGAGTGGCAGTGCTCCGAGGGGGAAAAGAGGAAACGGTTGACGGAAAGCTTGAGGGGTCCTGCAATGGAAGCCATTTGATTCCTACAGACCACTAGTCTGGAGGCCACTGAAGCAGAATATCTTTCCGCATTAGAGGGGGTGTTTGGCAGCACCGAAACCAGAGAGGATCTATTATGGAAGTTCAAGTCAGCTAAACAGTGGAGAAATGAGAAATTGTCTACTTTTGTTACTAGAATGAAGAGGGCTTTGCAAAAGGCCCACCAAAAAGGGGGAGTGTCTGCCCAAGCGCTAAACCAGGTCCAATTAGACCATATACTGAAGTCAGCAAGATTTTCAAGTGTAATACTGCTGAAACTCAAATTGCAAGACAGGAGAGCCGACTCTCCCGAGTATTGTCAATTGATGAGAGAGATCCGTGAAACTGAAATTGATGAAGAGGGGTGGGAACCCTATGCTGGGGCTGTGAACCCTTGTCAGACCCCTGAGAAGAGTGAGCCAGATGAGACTCAACAGCTGAAAGGGTTGATTAAGGGGTTGACTGAGACCTACCGGGAACCGAATCTGTATCAAGCTCCCCCTGAGCCTAAAAGTGGAGTGGGAGTGCATGTCGTTTCCCCCGACACCCAGATTGAGAGCAATCTGAGAGCAGAAATTAGGGACTTAAGAGAGATAGCGAGGGAGCTGCAAAGGGCTGCTTTCACCCACAATAGAAGTAGAAAACCAGGGATCCCATGGGGTAAACACCCAGTTCAAGAAGAGCCATGTAGAGCCCCCCAGCTGCCCCACCAGATAAGAGAACCCCCTTCCTCCAAGGACAACAGAGACATTAAGTTCTGCTACCATTGTGGAGAGGATGGACACTTTCAGCCTGATTGTCGGCTGCCAGATAACTTGAGGAAAGTTACCAGCAGGTTAGTGGCCTGGCATCACAAAACCTGTGCCCGGTCACCAGGGGTCACTACCCGGAAAAGTTTTGCCACCAGGGCCAATGCCCGAGCAACATCCCAAGTAATGCCCCCTGAATGGTCCGAGGTGGTGGGTCCCTCTATGGAGACTACTGTGAAAGTGAATGGGGTACCTACCAGAGCTGTACTAGACAGTGGCTCCCAAGTGACAATCATGTTCCAGGACTGGTATCAGAAGCATTTGTCTAATGTACCTCTGCAACCCCCGGAAGGGCTACATGTGTGGGGTTTGAGTGAGAAGGCCTACCCCTACTCTGGCTATATCTGAATTTGGTTGTCCTTTGCCACTTCTGTGGCTGGAGTGGCAGAGCAAGTGGAGACCCTAGCCTTAGTGTGTCCCCCTACTGGACTGTATGATGGGGTCCCGTTGTTGATTTGAACTAATGCACATATGTTTGGGCGACTGGCACAGTTGTGTTATGAAAAGCAAGGGTCCTGGACTGGTAGAGCCCTAAGAATTCCGGCCTTGATTAAAAAGGCCTATGAGGCATAGAGCGATGCTGACAGAAGGGAACCCGAGGAACCGGTTGGGGTTGTCTGGAAGAAGGATCCTGAATCTCTGCTTTTGGCACCAAATGCCCAATGTGTCCTACAAGGGGAGGACCGCATAAAGAAGGATGTCAAGAACAAAATATTAATGCTGGACGCACCAGGAGATGGAAAACTGCCCGAGGGGCTGCTGGTCAAGCCAAGCATTCTGCCTGCTAGAGCCCATGCTTTTGCCAGAAGAGTGATGGTTCAAGTTCACAATGTGTCTGACCAGGAGATCCGAGTAAACCGAGGTTGCACCCTGGCTACTGTGCACTGTGCAGATGCTGCCCTGCTACCCAGTAACAAGATTTCAGGAAAAAGTGATAGAGTAACACCTGATTTGTTCGATTTCGGTGACTCCCCATTACCATCAGAATGGAAAGTGAGGATCAGTAAGAAGCTTGCCCAAAGAGACTAGGTGTTTTCTTTGAAAGAGTGGGATGTGGGCTGCATGCAGGGGGCCGAACACCATATCGGGCTGCAGGAAGATAGGCCATTTCGTGAGAGGTCGCGACGCCTGGCCCCTGCTGACATAGACAATGTGAGACGACATTTGCAAGAGATGTTGGCTGCTGGTGTAATACAACAATCCCGAAGCCCATATGCTTCTCCCATTGTGGTAGTGAGGAAAAAGAATGGGACTGTGAGGATGTGCATCAATTATCGCACCTTAAACTGGCGGACTATCCCTGATCAGTATACAATGCCATGCATTCAAGATGCTTTGGACTGCCTGAACGGTAGCAAGTGGTTCTCTGTGCTGGATCTTCGCAGTGGGTACTACCAGATCCCGATGGCCCCAGAAGACCATGAGAAGACAGCCTTTATCTGTCCCCTTGGCTTCTATGAATTCATGAGAATGCCTCAAAGGATTTCAGGCGCCCCAGCCACTTTCCAATGACTGATGGAGTGTGCAGTGGGGGACATGAACTTATTAGAGTGCCTGGTATACCTAGATGATGTTATTGTGTTTGGCAGCTCACTGGAGGAACATGAGAGCAGGTTATTCAAGGTGTTGAACCGATTGGAAGACCTTGGCCTAAAACCGTCCATTGATAAGTGTCAGTTTTTCAAACATCAGTAAAGTATGTGGGGCACATAGTTTCTACTGAAGGGATAGAGACCGACCCGAGCAAAGCTGAGGCTTTGACTACTTGGCCACAGCCCAAAAATCTAAAAGAACTGCAAAGATTCCTGGGTTTCTGTGGTTATTATCGGTGTTTCATCAAGGACTATTCAAGAGTGATCCGCCCTTTACTTAACCTTACTCAAGGGTATCCCGCAACCCACAGAAAATACAAAAAATCAGCGTCCCTCGAGACTGAAAGAGTGTATTTTCATCCAAGTGAAATATTTGTGGCCCGCTGGACTCCTGATTGTGAGACTGCTTTTCATGAGATCATATATCAACTTACCCATGCTCCAGTATTGGCCTATGCCAATCCAACAAAACCTTATGTCCTGCACACTGATGCTAGCTTTCAAGGGTTGGAGGCTGTGTTGTATCAAGAACACGAGAATGGTCTGAGACCAGTGGCCTTTGCCAGCAGAAGCCTGACCCCCTTCAGAAAGGAACTATCCTGTACACAAGTTAGAGTTCCTAGCTTTGAAGTGGGCCATTGTTGACCAATTCCATGAGTACTTGTATGGGGCTAAGATGCTAGTAAAAACTGACAATAATCCTTTGACCTATGTGCAGACTTCAGCTAAGTTGGATGCCACTGGCCATAGGTGGCTCTCTGCATTATCTACATACAACTATACTGTTGAATACAGAGCAGGCCTGAACCACATAGACGCTGATGCCCTCTCACGGAGACCTACCCCCCCCCGAATAACTGGGTCAGACTGTCAGATCCTGATATTCGAGCACTCTACCAGAAGTTTGACAGGGGAGGAACAAATGTCCACGGACGCAGTGGACTGTATGGTGGATTGTTTGGGACCATCCAAACATTGCATTCCAGCTGCTTATTGCCACTTCTCTGCCTTGGACACTGGTGTGTTGCTCCAATTCAATAATGACAGTATTCAGCAGGCTCAATCCCGAGATCCTATGACCAAAACAGCTCTAGAAGCCCTCCACATGGGGAAAGATGTGTCAAGGTTACGTTCCCCTGACTTGAGAACTGCATTGCTATATAAAGAAGGCCCTAAGTTGAAACTGATCAATGGACTGTTATATAGAGAGACAGTAGATAAAGGGGGCCAACTGGACAAGCAACAGTTAGTTTTGCCTACTGCCTTTCGAGACCTGGTACTGAGGTCCCTACACAACCACATGGGACACCTTGACATAGACAGAACACTTGATTTGGTGAGATCTCGATTTTATTGGCCTAAGATGGGGGCTGATGTTGAATAACACATTAGAACTTGTAGTCGCTGCTTACAATGAAAAGCTTTGCTTCAAAGGGCTGCCCCCCTTGTTAACATCATCACCAGTGCCCCCATGGAATTGGTCTGTATTGACTTTCTGAGTTTGGAGCCAGATCAAAGAAATATCAGTAATGTGCTGGTGGTCACTGACCATTTCACCCGATATGCTCAAGCTTTCCCCACCAAGGACCAGAAGGCTTCCACTGTGGCCAAAGTGCTTATAGAAAACTTATTTGTTCACTATGGGGCACCACAAAGAATCCATTCTGATCAAGGAAGGGACTTTGAGAGTCGTCTGATTAAAGAGATGCTTTCTCTGTGGGGAGTGTGAAAGTCCAGAACCACCTCTTACCACCCCCAAGGGGACCCACATCCTGAACGGTTCAACCGCACTTTGCAGATGTGCTAGGCACCCTTCAACCAAAGGACAAGCCCAGATGGAGCCAACAAATTAACACACTGGTACATGCCTACAACTGCACTAAAAGTGATGCCACAGGGTTCTCCCCCTATCGCCTGATGTTTGGAAGAGAAGCCCAACTACCCGTAGATGTTTGCTTTGGGGTTTTTCCTGATGGGGTTCAAGCAGCTACTCATTTACAGTATGTGCAAAAGTTAAAGACCCAGCTAAATCATTCATACCAACTGGCTCAAACCATGGCTGCCAAAAGAAATCTGGCCAACAAAGAAAGGTATGACAAAAGGGTGAAAGCACTGGAACTCCAGGAGGGAGATCGGGTGTTGCTAAGAAATCTGGAGCTGCATGGAAAACACAAGATTGCTGACAGGTGGCACCATCTTCCTCACATTGTGGTAGGTAATCTAAATGATCTGCCTGTGTACAAAGTAAGGCCCAAAAATAATTTAAAAGATGTGAAGACCATGCATAGAAATCATCTACTACCTATTGGACAGATCTTGATTGAGTCTGAACCCCCAGAAAAGGCCTCCTCCGGACCAATGACTAGAGCTGCTGCTAAGAAAAAGTCAAGAAAGCCTGCACCCATAGAAGTGGAATTAACATGCTCCCCTCCACAAGTCCCAATTGAACATGACTGTCAGTCCACGTCAGAGGAAAGTGAGTGTGGCCTTGAATACTACCCTTCTTATGAACTGAGTCAACTGTTTCGGGGCAATCCCCTAGTCAATCCTGGAGATGAAGCTGGGCCTTCTGGATTGTCTAAGCCCCCAGCTTTGTCCCTGGAGCCAATGCTCCCAGAAAGTGAAGTGCAAAGCATCAAGTCAGATGATATGGAATCATTGTGCATGGTTGAACTGCTCGAGTTTTCAGGGAAAGAAAATGATGGACTGGGACAAACTGGTGATACATCAGAACAAGAACAGTGTGTTGAGTGCCCTGATAGTTCACTGCCAGTGTCAGGAGACTCCCCAGGTGAACCAAGTGTTGTGGACTCAGAGATTGCAAATCCTGGAGCTGAAAGTGCCCCAAGTTCTAGCCTCTCTGCCCCAATGGAGACCCTCCCCCCGGTGAGTACAGACAGTGCTGAAAGTGAGTCTAACCGTGCAGAGACTGTAACAGTTCCCCCAGAAGGACTGGTCGAGAGGTGAGGCCTGTGGTACGGTTAAGTTACGAGTCCCTGGGCAGACCTGTGTACCTGCCCCTTAATGTGGTCCATAAGGGAGTATATGTGATCCCGAACTCATTTCCCAAACTAAGCCTGGGAAATAATTCCAGATTACTTGTATTGCCCTCTGAGTATGGTGCCCCTGCCCCCTCCAGCCCCAAGGTAGCTGATAGAGAAGGGCCCCTTCTATCCAGGTTTCATGTGCAGGAAGTAATGACCTGAGTTAAAACGTTTGTATGTGTAACGTTGTCCAACCAGTAGTAGAATGTATAATACAGTATAAGTATACTGTATATGACAAAGGTTTAATATGCTGATTGTTGCTTAAAAGGGATGCAAGTTTAAACTGTTCTGCCTTAAAGTGATTTAAGGATATCTACTTGATGCGGACGTCAAGCTTTTTTCAGGCCAGGAAGGGTGTAAACCCCCTGCAAATGGCGGTTCCCAAAGGTCTTCCAGGAGCTGGCTGAGTGCTCCTAGCCTGAATGGTGTTCGGCATTTAAGCCATGTATCTGTGAGTGCTTTTAGAGCCTCTGGTACTGTCTCTTTAAGAGCTGTCTGCCGCAGACTTCGTTAGTTTGCATGGGAGGTACTGTGTATTTAATGCTCGAGTCCCGCCTGGGCTACTGAGCAAATTGCTCCGTTTCTGCAGTCGCTCTATGTGCAGAGGGAGCCCTTTCAAAAAATGTAACTTTGCCTGAAGCTAGTAAGAGTGTTAAGTAGGATGTAGTTTGTCTAACCTGCCCTTCTTGTAGCTAGGACTCTGTGTGTTTTGCCCCTCCATTTTGGATCTGAACTACTGAATAGATCCAATCAGTACAGGGGGACCTCTAAAATGGAATTTGTTTGGACCAACCAGAATCAGGACTCTCTTGGGAGCCGGCTCGCCATAGGAGATATAGCTAGTGATTCTGGGAAGTGAAGTTCTGGACCTTGGCGCCTGTTTGCACCAACAGGGGGAGTTTTGAGTGATTGACAACTGAGTCCACCAATTGGACCAGGTGGCACCCGAATGGAATGCCCTGCCTTGTGCCTGGACAGATCAGATCCGTTGTGACCGTGACAAGAGAAGGAGCTCCGAGCTACTGTGCTGCATAGTTTTCACACGGGAAGCATGTGGGAGACCTAAACTCGGGCAGTGCGTTGCCACTTTGATTCGGACTAAATCCATGCCTACCGACAGGAAGAGAGGCTGAATGAGTGGGAACCAGGCTCACCCTATAGAAGACTGGAGAAACTGCTTAATCACGCTCAGTCTGTCAGGAAAGTGAAGCTGCAGTGTGAACTCCCGGGTTAGCAGTAAGTATGATCGGGACCTGAAAGCAGCTGCCTGGTATAGTAATTTCCTTTACATATAAATGTGTGGAGTGCTTGTGAAGGACAGCTAAGCAGGTCCTCTTGTCCCTGCTATGGTGTAGACTGAAAGCCAAATGCATGTATGCGACTGAACTGCTGCTGATCGAAGCTGTGTGCCTGGCTTGTAGAATTTCATCTCCCTGCTGTGTGAGGGAGTCTGGCAATCCAGAACCCCATCTGTGCCAGTTTTCGGCATCGAGTTTGTGAATACAAATCAGGGTAGCTCCCTGCCATCAGTTTATCCAATTGTAAGTGTGCCATCTAATTTTTGTGGTTCCATTTCTTCATGGACTGAGCCATCCGGCTCCGGATTACAATTGGGTGTTGTGCATATTTTCCTCCACAGGGCCCTTTTCCATCTGCACCTGCTGGCCAATCCCGGGCAATGGACCTGGCTAGCCCCCCCCCCCATCCTGGGTACCCACAGTGTGACTCTCTAGACCCTGTAATGTGTACAGTACTGTGATCTCATTCTACCAATTAACCTGATTGCCCCCTCCTTGTTACTGTCCCCTCTAATGAATCAGATTTGTTGTTGTTGAACTATATGCTGTCTGTGGTATCCGTGCATGTAGGAAAGTATTGCATTGTATTTGTGTATGTTGATTAACCTTGTTTTACAGGGGTCCTCAGAGACGAACCAGAATCAGTCTCGAGGGTAAGTGGTACCTTATGAGCAAACAGTGTGTACATGCGGGGTATTGGGATTGTAACTTCTGTGCATTGTGTGAGCCACTAGAAGGGGAAAAAGGGGGTCTCAGTGTCCCAGTAGGCTGTGACCAATTTAGTCTAACTACAACAAACCCTGACCTCTGGGTGGAGGCACCCGCCATAGAACCTAGGCCCCTCAACCTGACAGTGGTCAAGCAGGCAGGAGTAGTAGCCCTTGGGATAGCACCATCTGGGGGTTACAGTACTATAGGCAGTGGAGCCTGAAGCAGTAATCCTTAAGTACAGCTCCTTGTCAGGCTAAATAAGAAAAGAGTTCTCCTGACTATAGAGTAGTACTAGGGGCACAGAGGCTTTGAAGCAAATTTCTTAGCTACTACTCTGGAGCAGACTAAGTACTAGAGAGATCACCTGACCTAAATCAACTGCCTTAGCAAGACAGGATACAATAGTGAGCAATAAGCAAGCATAAAATATCAAACTGGGAGACCTCAGCAAGACAGGATAGGATTGTGAACAATAAGCAAACCTAAAGTACCAAAATGGTATGCCTCAGCAAGACAAAATAAGATAAACCTGCTAGCAGGCTTAGTTGCAAAAGGGGATGGAAGGAATGGCAGTTGTTGACAGTAAGTAACCAATAAATTGAAACATCAGATAGGAGTGGGCAGAGACTGTGCATTTAAAAGAGGCCTGGGAGGGAGGGGAGGGGCTGGGACAAAAAGCAAGGGAAGTTTGCAGAGCTAGCACTGAATCAGTGCACATACAGTTGGAGAGAAACTGCAGCGAGGAATGGTAAGTTAATTTATGTTTACCCCTAGCGACATTCCTGTGAGGGGTCCCCTGGCGACTACAGTGCCTAACTGCGGTGGGAGAACAGCTGGAACCCAGTGCTGCCTGTCGAGTGCTGCACCCCCAATCAGCTCCGACTGGAGTTGAGAATCTTTAAATTGAAGTCATGATCTAGCCCCCGCGTGAGGAGTTAGAGGCGGCCTAAAACTCAAAGAAATCAATAGCGAACCGGCAGAATGCGGTCGACCTGCCGGTGTCGCTGACAGGGTGTTCGACAGAATTTCTGTCGGACTCCTGCCGTGGATCCATTAATTTACACAGGCCGAGCAGAACAGGCTAAATAAAAATATATAAATTAGGAGTCGAGTACAGGGATGCAGGCTTACATTATGCCGCATGTCTCGGGAGCTCCAGTCTCAGGCAAGTGAGACCAGCCAATCAGGGAGCTCTACACAGACGTGGAGCGAGCAGCGTTACCCTGAGAAGGCACCAAAATTGAAAACAGCAAATTGCAAGTGATGATCCAGTTCAGCGTTCACATAGCTCAGAGAAACCGTGGCAATTTGTTCAAGAATCGTACCTTATCTTTCTCTTTGTGGGGGGCAGGTGGATCAGGCTCCTTGCACCGTAGAGGTGCTATGGCTGGATCGTGACCGCTACCTGTGGGGGCAAGTGGAACCTGTAAGGAAGGAGACAGCAGATTAATAGGAGCAGTTGGGGGGAGGAAATGCCCAGTCTGCAGACCTAAGAAGTCCTGTGGTGGAGGAACCCCAGGTGATAAGGCTGCTATAAGGTTTTGGATACGACAGGGTACACAGGTAAGTAGCCTGACCTGTCTGTAGGCACAACAGGGAATGTGTTCTGAAAAGCCTGCATGGCTGTAATGCAAACTATGTAAATAAAGTAACTGCAGAGTTTAATGAAAGAATTTAAGCAGATGCTTAAGAGAGGGTGGTGGACACATGGGTCCACCTTCCTGAGGAGGTCATGGGGTCAAAAACAGTGGGGGAATTCAAAAATGCATGGGACAGACATAAGGCATTTATAGAGAGGGGTAGGAGGAAGTAGGCTGTTGGTTAACTAGAACCTGCAGTTTATCCAATAGGTAGGGAAATGGGAAGACTAGATGGGCCAAGCGGTCCTTATCTGCTGTCAAAGTCTATGTTTCTATGTTTCTATATGTTCTTTTTTTGCTATGCCGGAATGCTTTGATTTAATAAAGGGTGCCTATGGTGGTCTCTAGTGATTTGCACCTTTATGTGATTTTATGCAAACTATGACGTTTACAGCCTTAGGCTCAAAAGGAATATCTAAGAGATAGCAGACCTTCTCAATCAGGCAACAGGCTAACAGAACAGAGAAACAGCTCGAAGTTCACTGGTGTAGTGACAGTGATTCAGCTGATTGACTTCTAGTACATAGCAGAAGACATTGTAATGTGAAATGCTTCAAGGACAAGAGGATATCATGCATTCTCATCCCTGGGTCTCATTTGTCTCAGTGATGTGCCCTGAAGCTAAATATGTCTAAGGCTGGAAAAGCCCAAACCAACTGTTGCCTTAACCATGATGTTACAATCTGCAGAATGGATAGAACCACCCTGATTGAAGCATACATGATGTGTCTTATTTGCTGAACTGCCATAGCAAATGATTTGGGCCCCTGGATCTAGCTGTAAATATATCAATGAATGTACATAGTTCAAAGTCAAATGTATGTTGTACTACTATATTGAGTCCGATTTGCAGAGTTCCAAGATGCAGCCATTCTAGTCCCACAATTTTAAGCCAGGATCCAGAAATAAAATAAATATTTCACTGTGAGGGATGTTTCCCATCAAAGGCAGCCTCTGGTCAGGATCTGGGGCATCATCCAAGGACTACTCCTGGTGCCCACCCATTTGTGATGGTGCTCTTGTCAGGGTGCCCAGAGACCAGAGGATCATGGGACAAAAGGTCACATAAGCACTGGACATTTTCAGGCCCAGCCAAGATCAAATTGCAGTAATTGATATGTTGAAACACAACAGGGTGAGTTACTGTCACTGCAACATAGTGATTTAGATAAGAGTAAGTGTTAGAATGTTGTGCAAATGAAGGAAAACTGTCTTAAAATTATATTGCAAATTTGTTTATCAAATTAAATGGTTGGATGAAAGAGGACACCAAGATTCCATTCAGTTCTAAAATATCTGGTGACAGTAGAGCCAAGCTGAAGCCTCAGTTCAGACTGACATAGGGATTTCACCTTAGCTGTTGTGTCACACACCAAAGACCAGATTTTTTAAGGCAGGTGCTGTGGCCCTGCTCTTTGGTACTGTTAGTGCACTTAGTCCAAGTTTCACAGCAGTGCTCTGTTTTCCAGTCTCCAGTGCATTTATTGAACTTGGACGTGCTTTGCAGCAGTTTTCAGTGAGGACACAATGCAATCTGCCAAATGAGGTACACAAGAGGCCTGCACAGTGACAGGAATGTGGTTCAGTGGGAGTTCATTTGATGCAGGGTAAAAAATCCTGCTTCTCTGCCGCAAGTCTCATGCATTATATATTTGACTCAGCTGGGACTTCCAGCATAAAAATAGCTACGAAAATCCAGCCCCAAGACTTCTTTTTCATGCAGATGAAGGTAAAGAGAGTTTGAGTACCTCCAGGCCTGAATGCCATGGAGACAGTGTGACAATAGGCTGAGGACTGACTGCAGGATACATTTGCCATGCATCAGTTTACATATAATTAGCAAACCTATGGTAAAACCATCCACTAATGTCTGCCTATGGGGTTATGTAGAACATGAAAACAAGGGATCCCAAAATGGAGCCCCTTTCTGTATAGCCATGGCTTAGAAACCTAGAAAGTGACGGCAGATAAGTGCCACTGGGCCTACCCAGCCAGCTTTTTTTTTTATTACAATTCCCTTGTGTCTGTCCCAGGCATTTTTAATCCCCTCCACTGTTTTCGCCCCCACTGCCTCCACTGGGAGACTGCTCCAGGGATCTACCACCTTTTTGTGAAGCAGTAAGTACTTCCTCACATTCCTCCTGAATTTACCCCCTACAGTTTCATAGCATGCCCCCTTGTTCTAGAGCATCTTTTGTTTCTGAAAAATACTCCCCTCCTGTACCTTGTTAATCCCTGTTAGGTATTTAGGGGTCTCTATCATATTCCCCCCTCTCTCTCTCCCCCCTCTCCTCTCCTCTAGGGTGTGTATGTTTAGATCCTTTAGCCTTTTCTCCTAGGACTTTTGATATAGATCCTGCACCATTTTGATGGCCCTCCTCTGCACCACCTCCACTCTGTCTATGTACTTTCTGTGGTGTGGTCTCCAGAACTGGACACAGTATTCAAGGTGCGGTCTCACCAGCAATCTATACAAGGACAGCACCACCTCTGTCTTGTCAGGGCACAGCTGAGGTAGCTTCTTCCTAATGAGGACGTAGAGTTGCCTTATCTTTTTCCTTGTTGCAGGTTTCCTGGGTATTGTCCTTACCAGTCTGTCTATTTTTTTATTTAAAGTTCATTAAACTTTTGTGCAGCAATGACATTGTTACTATTATAATGCACCAATACAGACAAGTGTATTAACAGATACATCAAATATTGTACAACATTATACAGATAACTGACATGTTAGTCAGTGGGCATCAGTAATTTCAAAAGGTCTCTTAGAGTATGAATGTCTGTAAATACCCCGCTCTCCACACAAAAATGAGAGGTACTCGAACTCCCTTGGCCTCTGTTGCTTCTATGATGTACCCTTATGGAATATTCTAATGTCTGAGATTCATAATCCATAATATCCAGGGGTTCCAGAAACTATCAAAAATCTTGTCAGAGAGATTGAGGCCTGCAGTTAATTTCTACGTCATGTATATTTCTTGGACAGTGTCTTCCCATTCTTCATAATTGTCCTTACCAGTCTCCGGTGTGATTTATCAAACTGTGCTCTTTTTTTCTCATTTCTAGGTTGCTGGTTATCTTCAGCTGCATCACAGAGCGAAAATGACGGGGCAGATAAATTTACAGAATAATAATTACCCCTCCAACCACAGACTGTCTGTGAAAACAACCACAGATGATGAGCTGGATCGGATGGAAAACAGCAACAGCAGGTATGTAACTCTGTCAATGAGGTAGGGCAGGATGTCAGAAAAGTAGTTTACTTTAGCAATAAACTCACAGTGGCATCTGGTGTTTTCTATTTATTGATGTGAAATTTGTAAGATAGTTCATGTCAACAGAGCATCAGAGTAGACAGGCAGCTGAACATGGCACAGCAGTGTGCTGGAGAAGTGGAAAGAGCAAATAAAATACTGTACTGCAAGAGACGTAGCACAGCAAGGCATGAGAGCAGCATAATAATGTTGCTCTACACGGCAATAGTGAGGCCATGTTTGGAGTACACAGCAATAGAAAGGGTACAGTTGAGGTTGACCAGACTGATTAATGGGCTTTCAGGTTTGAGGTGCAATGAATTGCTGGACAAACTGGGGATGTTTTCCCTGGGAAAGAGAAGGTTATGCGTGGACATGGTATCCATCTTCAAAATTCTGAAAGGGCTAACAAGCATGGGCAGGGGACAGCATTTAACCATGTTTAGAGCAGCTGAACTCGGGGGCATTCATTGCAACTGAGGGTTGGCAAGTTGAGGACTGATAGAATGAAGTATTACTTCATGGAGAGGGTGGCGGACCTCTGGAATAGGTGACCTGAGGAGGCTGTACAGGCAGGGAGTATTGCTTCATTTAAGGCAAAGCCAGATCAATTCTTCATTGAACATGGCATTCAAGGCTACAGTACCTAAGAAGGGTAATAATTAACCAATAAAGAAAGACAGGGGGTGCTTTGTGCTGGGTAACCGGCATGCTTGGTTGTGTTGATGAAAGAGGCCAAAGGCCGAATGCTTTCACTGTATGAGAAGCACCATTCTCCCAGCACAAACCACACACTGGGGTACCTTTTTGCGATTTTGAAATGGGTCCCTTAGGATCAGTAAAGAAATAGCTTAAAAATGTTATATACATATATATATATATTATAGTGGCACGGTAGTGCCACTATAATTAGGGTTGAGTACCCCATTTAAGGTTAAATCTGAAATTTGGCAGCTTAATAACTTTGCCACCATATGATGGATTTGACTGACATTTGGCATGCATGGTCTGGTACCACAGATCTCTGGATCTGCCAAGTTTTGTTATGGTCGGATGTATGGTTGCAGAGGTACAGAGCACCGAAAAACGCACAAATTACACATTTTTGCTCATTCTTTGCTCGTGCATACAGCCCGCACGGTTTGCACGACCAGTCCAAAACCTTCAGGGAACATGCAGTCAGGGTTCCCGATGTGCTTTTCAAAGATTTAGTGAAAACATATTAGATGGTTCAAAAGTTATTCAAAAAACAAGTTTCCCATTATAGTGAATGGGAAAAGTTAACAAAATATGCGGAAGTGTCACAGATGCACTTTTTACTTTCACAAATGACCCTTGTAGTGCCGCAAATCAGCCATCTTGTTTTCAGTTGGTGGTCACAGAAATGCTTGGCATTTACATTTGGGACCCTCTAGGGACACAATTCTTGTTGTGTTCACCTAGTTGAGCCCTGAGGATGCTAGCCATGTCTTTTTTTTTTTGGGGGGGTGATAAAACACCCCAGAAATATGTTATTTTAAATTTTTGCAAAAAGCAGTGTCACAAAGTACTTTCACATATGCAACACTTTCATGATTTGCAAAGGTATTGTGATTTACAAAAGTACTTTGCGACACTATGGACAAAACAATAGGGAATCTTTGCTACCCTGCTGCAAAAGAACAGTGTGGTCTTTTGGGCTGCAATCTGGAGAGAAGAAAGCCAAGATCCAACAGATGTACCTTTTCATGGTTTGGTAAAAAAATATTAGAGGGCTGCAAAGTTATGGCATTCCAAAGTTGATGATTTTTCCATAGGATAACATTATGGTGTCCTCCATGCCGTTCGGGGCCCGTATCTCGAAAATGGTTCGAGATATGAACTTTTCATCAGAAGAATGCTTAGTCCCCCACTAGGGGGGCTAAGTATAAAACTAGCCTGGAAAGTCATAAATCATATGCGATTTTACATTTTTTTCTACGTCACACGGTTCCTGAGATATAGCGAATTTTGTATTCCAAGTGCTCATTTTCTGCTCCGAGGGCCATTATTGTGCATACATTCTTTGTATTCACTGTGCTTCTGAATGCACTTTTTTGGGGAAAAAAAGGGTGTGTGTTTGCATTACTGTTACTGTTAGCTTTTCCGCTTGCGTTTCCATTACCATTTGTGTTAGCGTTTCCGTTTACGTCACCATGTGTGTCACCCATTGCGTTTGCATTTGCACTTGCATTTGCGTTACTGTTACCATTTGCATTTCCGTTACCATTTTTGTTTGTGTTTACTTTTGCGTCACCGGGTGCATTACCATTCACGTTTGCATAATGCTTGAGTGTGCATTACAGTTACCATTTGCATTTCCATTACTGTTTTTGTCTGCGTTTACTTTTGCATCACTGTGTGCATTTCCATTTTCATTTGCGTGCTCACCTGCGTTTGCATTTCCGTTTAGGTTTGGGTTTCTTTTGGCATCATCGTTGGTGTTACTGTAAGCTTTTGCATTTCCAATTGCGGTACCATGACCACGTGTGTTACCATTTGCATTTGCGTACTCGTTTCCATTTGCATTAGCGTTTCCTTTGGTATCATCGTTGGTGTTACCATAACTGTTTGCATTTCCAATTGCGTTACCATTACTGTTTGCGTGTGTGTTATCATTTGCGATTTTGTTGGCATTAGTGTTTGCATTTTCTGAAGCGTTTCCATTGTTGAGTGTGTTACTGTTTCCTTCTGCATCGCTGTTCCTGTTAACGTTTGCATTTCTGTTTGTGTTTGTGTTACTGTTTGCATTTTTGTTACCGTTTTCATTACCATTTGCATTTGCATTTCCGATGCCATTAGTGTTTGCATTACCTTTTTCATTACCATTTGCATTTCTGTTGCCGTTAGCATTTGCGTTACCATTTGTGTTACCATTTCTGTTTTCATTTACATTTGCACTTGCATTTCTCTTACCGTTTGCATTATCATTTCCGTTTGTGTCACCGTATGCATTACCGTTTACGCTTGCATTTGCGTTACCGTTAGCGTTACTATTTTCTTTTACCTCACTGTTTCCATCACTGTTTGCATTAACATTACTGTTTGTGTTTTTGCATTTGCATAGTGTACCTCTATCTTTTTCTCACCATTGGAAGTCACTGAGCTGATCTCATGGGATGGCAGATCGCTTCCTACTCCTTCTCTAGCTTTCATTTGTCAGCCGGGCTCCTTTCTATGTTGAAACTTTACTATGAGATTACGGCTATAAATAAAATACTATTCAGCAGGAAATGTGTATCTTATTTTGAGAAATCAATCTACTGCCATAGTTAAAATACAGTGGGAATTTTTTTGATTGTTTTGGTAACTGTTTTATTTCTTATTTTTTCGAATTATATAACTAATTAGTATTCATGATGTAATGAGTTAGTCATGTGGTCACTGTATAAAATAATGCACTTGACTTCTGAATGCCACACCCCCTGATGAAGGGTTCCTATCCAAAGCACCAGGGCAACGTGGCTTGTGGTGCATCCTGAACGCACTTTCCCTATCAGCAATAAAGCTGTGATTTTCATTTACTTTCAAGAAAGTGTGCCTTTTTTCCTGTGCTTCAGGAGTGCAAACTGGTTAGATACTTTGGCTCATTGTGTAGGTCTGACTGCTCTTTTATTTGCATCCACCTCTAAGAGTGTTCGCAGTCCTGTTCTGTAGTTCGACAGTGACACACCTCTCAAAGCCCAGTATCATACCAAAATGTTCACTTTGCACAAGCACAAGAGTTAACACAAAAACTGAGACTAAATCAAAAGATCAAACAATAAGTAAAAAAAGAGCAAACTGCACACTGAGTCTGGTGCCACCTAGAGGGGTATACCTAAAAGGTACAAAAAGTATACACCCTCACAGGCTTCTGGTTTATAGAGCAGTCACTCTATTTATTTGATGTAAACCTTACAGTGACAAGCTCCAACAAAATTTCATGCTGTACTAGTGCTTTCCCAGGACGGTGACGTGCTTGTACAGCACAACATGTTGGGGAATGATTAGATGCATTTTAGAGCTATGGTGAGACCTACAGCACTATTGGGATCACTCGTAGCTTTGAGTAATAGCCAACTAAACTTTCCATTGGACTTTTGGTAGAGCCCTACTCTCCCCCATACCTTGTCCCCTTGCCAACACTGCATTTATGTTTCCCTCTCACTTCCTTTCCCTACTCCCCCCTCCTATTGTGTCTCCTGACAAAGCTCAAGATTTTGAGTGTCTCAATTTAGGTATGATAGTTATGTTTTCCATATGTACCTGTAATAAAATAAGCAGTTTTTCTGTACTCATTGTTCCATTCCCTTGTATTGTACTTTTCAGCTTTGTTTAAATGACGTGGAACCTTTGTAAATGAGCTCCCAGCTCAAAGGTACATTTCTTTTTTTTTTTTTTTGTATTTATTGATTTTGTAAGCATAAACTTATGGCACAATTGTACACAGGAGGATAAACATTTCATTTTCAGCATTATACATTTCTCTTATAAAGCTCTAGTGTAGGACACCCCCTCCGGTGTTACATCATGGGGGGAAAATACCCAAGCATTTAACATTAAAACAGTCATAGAACTGAGCATATAGCCAGGAAGGCCAAAGTGGAATCAATCAAAGGTTAGTAGTTTCCCATATACCTTATTATCATGTCGATCAATGTCAAACTGATTCTCCCAATTGTATTAACAGATCGTTTTAAAGGAAAAATGATATTCCCAAACTCCCAGGAGGAAAACCAAACTTCATGCACTAAACAAAACAGTATTAAAAAATCTATTCTCATCTCAGGTAAAGAGGTAACAATAGTTATCAAGCCCCATAATTATTTGTAAGAAGAGTCCCTTAACTTATTGGAGTCCAACCTGTATCAGGGGGAGAAAAGAGAAATCAAGGGGGCCAGCAGTGTTATAGGCAACGTAAGGGTGCAAATGAGTGAACCATCACATTAAGTGAAGGCCTGCTTAAAGTTACCTTAGCATACCCTGAAATCATACGGCTCTTATAGATTCTTAAAGAGAGACACACTAATAACTGTAAAAACATATATGTTTACTGATGTCCAAAGAAAATGTTTTGGCACTCTCAATTAGTCAATATGCAGCACAAACAGAACCTCAGTGCCTTCTTATGTCCATCGGGACCTCACAGTACATTACCAGCTGCTGTCCGCTGCGCTAGTCTTCATCCTAGGATAAGCCCTCATTGCCAGTAGAGAATTCAGACTCAGTACGAGCGATCAAACTTCTTTGCTTCCCGGGCTTCATTATAGAGGTATTGCTGTCCATTCCAATTGATTCTCAGCTTGGCCGGCAATAGTAACTGATGGGATATTTTTAACAGCCGCAACCATCCCCGGAGACCATCAAAGGTTATGCCTTTGGTGGGTGCTGTAGGACAAGTCCGGAAACTGCAGGGGGAGGGCCTCAAACAACTGGTACAGCAACCCACAAGAGACAAGGCTATCCTAGATCTAGTACTGACTAACAGGGAAGGGATCACAGATCTCCAGGTAGAAGGTCACCTGGGGGCCAGTGACCATCACATGGTATGGTTCAATTTGGCTACTACATCTAAATCATCCCATTCCAAGGCGAAATATGGGACTTCAGAGGAGCTGACTTTGATAAGATGGCCAACAGAGTTAAGCTAGCCCTGGCAAAAGAAACACAGGTGAGGGGTACAGGCAAAGTGGGCAAGCATTAAGGATGCAATACTTGAAGCAACATCCCATTGTGTTAGACAGAAAAGGAAGTGCAAAAGAAGAAGGAAACCACTTTGGTTCTCAAATACAGTAGCAGAAAAGGTCAGAGCCAAAAGGCTGGCCTTCAGGAAATATAAGGGAACACAGCAGGATGAAGATAGGGAGGCATACCAAACTGCCCTAAGGGAAGCAGGGAAGGCAGTAAGGCAGGCAAAGTCCCAAACTGAGGAAAAACTAGCACGAACAGTAAAAGTAGGTGACAAGACTTTCTATAGATACATTAGTGAAAGGAGAAAGTCCAGAGGGGGTATTGCTAAGCTTAATGGAGAAAACGGAGCATGTGAGGAGGAGGACCCTGTAAAGGCATCTATCCTAAATAGATACTTTTGCTCAGTATTTACTGAAGAGAAGGTAGGGCAGGGCCCACAGCTCAGCATCATGGACACGGGGGAGGGAGGTGAGCACTACTCCCTTCACAAAAGAAAGGGTCCTACAAGAGCTTGCTAAGCTCAGGGTGGATAAGGCAATGGGACCTGATGGTATACATCCCAGGGTAGTTAAGGAGCTAAAGGTGGAACTAGCAGAGCCATTAGCAGAACTGTTTCGTGAGTCTCTGAGCACAGGAGAGGTCCCAGAAGACTGGAGAAGGGCTCATGTGATCCCGCTCCACAAGAGTGGTAGCAGGGAGGAGGCGGGGAACTACAGACCAGTCAGTCTTACCTCAGTAGTGGGCAAGATTATGGAGGCACTCCTTAAGGAAAGGATAGTGCAACACCTGGAATCCATAGGGCACAGGATCCAAGACAGCATGGGTTTACAAAAGGAAGATCCTGTCAAACTAATCTCATAGATTTCTTTGACTGGGTAACCAGAGTGGTGGACCAAGGGGGAGCAGTTGATGTCGCCTACCTTGACTTCAGCAAAGCTTTTGACACTGTTCCACATAGAAGATTGATAAATAAGCTGGGTAGGCTCGGGTGGGTCAGAAGTTGGTCAACTGGGTGGCAAACTGGTTGATGGGCAGAAAACAGAGAGTGGTGATAAATGGTATACAGTCAGAAGAGATGCAAGTCACAAGTGGGGTACCTCAGGGATCAGTCCTGGGGCAGTCCTCTTCAACATCTTCATTAGTGACCTTGCAGATGGACTAGAGGGTAAGGCTTGTCTGTTTGCAGATGACACCAAGATCTGCAACAGAGTAGATGATCCAGATGGGGTGGGCAGAATGAGAAGAGATCTGGATAAACTAGCAAAATGGTCAGAAGAGTGGCAACTGGGATTTAATGCAAAGAAGTGCAAGATCATGCACATAGGGAAGAGAAACCCTGAAGCCTCCTATAGGCTGGGAGGGGAGATGCTAGCAGTCACAAAGGAAGAAAGAGACTTGGGCATCATCATTTCTGATGACCTGAAATCATCCAAGCAGACCTCTAAAGCAGTAGGTAAGGCTAGGGGGGTGTTAGGGTGTATTAGTAGGGGTATCACAAGTCGTAAGAGGGAGGTAATAATCCCTCTTTACAAGACACTGGTTAGGCTCTCATCTGGAGTACTGCATGCAGTACTGGAGGCCATGCCTTCACAAGGACATTAACCAAATTGAGGCAGTCCAGAGAAGGGCAACCAAAATGGTGCAGGGACTGTATCAGAAGACATATGAGGACAGATTAACGGAGCTCAATATGTATACCCTTGAGCAAAGGAGGGAGAGAGGTGATATGATCGAGACATTCAAACACCTTAAAGGCATTAACAAGGGGAAAGAGTCTAACATGTTTAAATATAAGAAAAATAGCAGGACAAGAGGACACAGCATGAGATTAGAGGGAGGCTGATTAAGGGGGAATGTGAGGAAATTCTTTTTCACAGAAAGGGTGGTGGATGCATGGACTGGCTTACCTCAAGAAATGGTGGTTATGAATACAGTGCAGGGCTTCAAACAGGCATGGGGTAGGCATAAGGGAGCAATACAAATGAGTATGAATAGATAGGCCACTGACAGAGCAAAGGCCGATGGCACATTTATAAGGTAGAAAAAGAAATGGGCAGACTGGATGGGCCTTGCGGTCCTTATCTGCCATCAACTTCTATGTTTCTATGTTTCTATGAGGGTGTCCTCTCCATATTTAAAAGCTCTGCGTCATCTGGCAATCGACAAAGCTCTGTCCCAGTCTCCAATGCCAGTGCAAATAATTATGAATGTCCTTGGTATGGTAGGATTGGCTGTGGCCCGCTGTGGAGTAATCCGGTGGGCCTTTTTGATAGACAGTGGGGAATTTGATTCTTCTATGTTCAAAATGGTAGGGAGTAGGGATCTGGCAAAAAACACAGGGTCATCCCCTTCTGCTCCTTCCGACAGGCCGAGTATTCTTAGGTTTCCCTTCCTGGCCTGGTTTTCAACAGTTTCAAGATGTTGGTGGAGGAGCGAGTTCTCCTTGATCAGCTTTGCTGTCGTATACATGGATTTAAGAACTGAGGCATCCGCCTTCTGTACTGTGGCCTCACAATGCTCCATCCTCGTCTCCAGCGCGGTCACTCATGGGGTTAAGTTGTTGAATTTTTTATCCAGATCCTGTACTGTTCTCACTAGTTGGTGCAGAGTAGATTGAATCGTGGTGAGAGATGCCGCTTCCATTGGTTCAGGAGCAGAGTCCGCAGTAGAGCCATGTTGCCCAGGCCTCTCCTCCTTAGTCTGTCACTTGGGAGTGAAAAAGTCTCCTGGGCAGCTGCTGTTCCCTTATTCTTCTGCATTTTTTTGTTTTCTGTACAAGATAAAGCTCCTCTGTCCTCAGGGCTTTCACCTTTCAGATTTGGATGCAGAAAAAGCACTTTTAATGTTTAAAATTTAATTCTCTCTGAGGAGCTCAAATTCACTGCTGCTTTCTCTTAGGCTGCTCAGCAGCACCCGGTGTGTTTCCAAGAACTAATAAATAAATAAAACAAAACAGAGAGGCCCAATTTGACTAGTTTCTGGCAAAGTAGGGTATGGATGACACGGTCAAAGGCCATGGTAAGGTCGATGAATATAGAGCCTACAGTATCACCTCTGTCCAGCGTGCAGAAAAGCAAATCTGTAAGCTCCAACAGAGCTGTCATAGTGCCATGTTTTTTTTCTGAAGCCATGCTGCTCCTTGGCCAGGAGCTCATGCTGGTTCAGGTATTGAGTGATCTGTTCATTTACCACCCTTTCTAGTATTTCTGAAAATGGGGAGGGGGGGTAAGATTATTATCCACTGATCTGAGGATTTTTTTTATTTAATTGCTGTGCTCTGCCATCTTATGGAAGAAGAAATGCTGGGGTTCCTTAACTTAGTGTTGCATGGCTGTGCCATAACCTCTGTTGACCCAAGGCGAGTCAATGTCATATCATCTAGTTGCTGTGCCCTGCCCTTTTATGACTCAAGGGGTGTTGGGGTTATTTATGTAATTACTGTACAATGCCCTCTTTTTTTTTTTTGAAACTCAGCTTTATTCAAGATAAATACATGCAGACATGCAAGAGCTTTGTAATCAAAGGGCAATACATCTTGGTTTGGAATTTAAAAAAAGAAAACAAGACATAGATACAAGCAATACGATTGCATGTGGCCATAATGTCCACTTCTAGTAGTTAGTCTTCCTGGCCATTTAATCCAAAGTTGCTATCTGTCTTCTTTTCAGCCTTGATAAGTGGTCTGGCTCTCTCAATGGTAAGTGGGAACCTGCAACAATATATAAACCAGAAACAACAACTTTGTGTACTGAGTGCTGTGCATCAGAAATTTGTGCTCTAACGTATATATTTTTTTGGGGGGGTGGAGTATGTACCTGTTTCTGCATTTGGTGTTATTAGCCAACTGGTCTTTGCCTCCTACACGGTTACCCCTTTGGCCCCTCTGCAGTCTACTGTCCATGTTCTAGCTCACCCTGTGGGAGTGTGTCCCTAGTTTCCCACCTGCCCTAGGTGTCAGTGTATTTTTCCAGGGCCAGTCTTAGTATGGCTGTTATCCTCCCCATGCTATTTATCTCATTAACACTGTCCACTCAGTATTGAAGGGTGTGGAGTCTTCTTTTAACCAGCAGACTGTCACTCTTTCATTGCTATGCTTCGTAGCTGCAGTAGATGATCGAATGTGCAGAACATTTAGAATGTTCATAAGTTCATAGGTATTTTTCGAGTTCAGGAGGCTGAAACCTATTAGGAACTTGCCACCTTGTTATCGGTGAAAATATAATTTGGCTGTTCCCATGTAATCATCTAATCTGCTCTTGAAAGCTTGCATATTCTCACTTACGACAATATTACTAGGTAATCCGTTCCATAACGGAAGGATTCTCTGTGTGTAAAAGATTTGCCTTTTATAACACGCACAACAACTTTTGAATAGCCACTGATTTCCAAACACAATAAGCCCTAACCAAACAGTATAAATAAATAATGTCAAAGTCTTTAAGAATTTATCTGCAATCATTATCTGCTGGTTTATTAGTAAGATCAGCAATGTTCCAGTTCAGAACCTTAATGTTTGTGGACACCATCTCCCTTTAGAAATTGCTTTGATTTTTCCACTGTTCTCTTTAATGTAGTTGTTTATAATACATAGTCAGCATGAACATCACTTAATAAGTGTGCAAAGTGGTTATTAATAATTGGTAAATTTTTCCTTCAATTCACCATATTTTGCACAGTAAAGAACCTATTCTGGAAGATGTTGTCTTGGATCGGGGTTGGGTTATTGAAGACATCTATGATGTTCAGAGCCTAGTGGTTTGTTCATGCACATAATAGGTATTCCAAGGGGTTTGGATTTGCGCAGTGAATCCTATATACTGTAGTATCAGCAAGTATGCAGTATGTAACTAGGATATCTACTTGACCTCCATCATCAGTATATCCTTCATGCCTTATAGCTTCAGTTATTCCCTTTCTTTCTAATTGGATGCCCAATATATCACTTAGCATACTGTACTACACATTAACTTTAGTAGAGTGTTATACATTTCTCTGTTACTCTTTGTGAGCCCATAAATTGTCAAGATAGAAGACTCTGGTGAGTTGCACTCTGCAGGTTCAGATACCCTACTAAGTTCAAATCCCTCTAATCTGTTGCTTATTATCTTCTCTGTCTTTAGAGTCTATAGAAAAGTCATTCCTTTGAAACAAATCTGGTAATACTAGGGCTGCTTTTATTGTTCAGTGGAGTTTTATACCTAAACTACAACTGATCCTCATTGATTTAAGCAATAATGCCCGACAGGGTGTGTGCCGTGCTGGGATAACGTCACACCTCAGGTGGTTGGGCACGAGGCCATAGGCTGAGTGCGTCCAACGACTGAGGCGTGACATTACGCCAAACGACACACACCCTGGAAGGCATTATTGCTATTATACAATGGCTCATTATACAGAATAAAAAAATCATTTTAAAGATGTTTTTGTGTGGAAACATATTTTTGTTTTTTAAGAGAAGATGAAACAATCAAGCAGAAAAAAATCAAGCAAACAATCATCTACAGGTTCACAATGAGGCTGAGACTAGACCTGTGATGTTGTACTGGGATAACATCACGGGTCCAGCCCAAGACTGACCAATCAGAGTCCAGGATTTTTTCTTGCCATTGTATAATTGATAATGGTTTAGGACTCCCTACAGTAACAATAATAATCAGGACTGGGCTGTCTTCTGGCTGCAAGTTGAATCTCGTAGTCATCCAACATCCTACAGGGAAAGCCTGTAAACTCAATTCTTTCACATATAGATAGTTAATTAGTTCTTTAAGTGCATCAAGGGTTTTGTTAGGCATTGTGAAGATACACTTTAATGTTCTTACATCTTTGTTACATGTGGAATTACTTAGGGTTGTTTGTGAAATC
Source organism: Neoceratodus forsteri (assembly GCA_016271365.2). NCBI lineage: Eukaryota > Metazoa > Chordata > Ceratodontiformes > Ceratodontidae > Neoceratodus > Neoceratodus forsteri. The sequence goes on from JADMNL010000023.1 coordinate 33,429,220, forward strand.
ACCTTCACATTATCCTTAGGTGAAATGTGTTTAACTTTTTTCTCTATGTCTTTGGCTGCTTTTATCAAATTCATTATACTTTTTCCTCAGTGATGGCACAGAGAGTTTATTTGACCCTACTCTTATTCTAATTTAAAGTTTCTGAATTATGTTCTTGTTCAAGTCTTTTTTTTTCTTATTTTCTTCTCTTTATTTTCTGATATGTCTATTATCTTCTACCCCTCTAAAGAGTCTGCTATTGTAATTGGTTAAAAGGGAAAGTTTGGATTTTTTTAGATCTACATCCTAAGAGTTTTGCCTTGCTTCAGCAGGTCCATTGGATCATAGCTTAAGTTAATGATGAATGTTCTCCATGGGTGCCAATTCGGTTTTAAACATAAGACTCTAATGTCTGATATAATTGCCATTTTGTCAAATGATAAAGCTTTGTCTTCTCTAAAAATGACTAACTGCTCTGCAATAACATTATTGCCACAATGCTGTTTTTCAACATATTAAGAATAACGCTACTGAGATCTGAAGCTTCATATGTTTTAATAAGATCAGAAACCACCATACAAGATAGACTTCCATTTTTTTCAGGAAGGAAACTTTATTTTGGTGATTCATATGATATTGTGTCTGCTTAAGTTATTTAACTTAGGCCCGGTGAGCACAGCAGGGCATCCTCCACATTTTATTTTTTTGCCTGTGGTTCAGCAGTTGTATTTATTAATGGAGTTAGGGCTTGTGTGCCCTCTATTGTATCTTTAAGTTATTTTAATATTGATGGAGATACTGGATTGAGATAATGTGTTCTGATATTACCATGTGGGAACAGTTATAGGTAGGAAAACTATTGAAAAGTGAATCAGTTTTATCCAGCTTGCAATCTTGAGAGATTCATCCAAAACTAGCATGCTCAAACCTTTGCATTGCTCACAAAATATAATTCACATTTCTACTGAGGGGCGCTACTGGTTTGTGGCATGTGACAGACAAACAAACAGAATCGTGTGCAACCTGCCCCCAACCCACCCAAACATGGCACATAATAGAAATTAAACATTTTAACTGCCTAAATTAACTTTTCTTAAGTTAAACTCCATGAAAAAAGGGGTCCTCTTAGATATCAGATTGGAATTCCAATGTGAGCAAGCCAAACCACCAAATCATCAAGGTGGGACCCACAGTTTGGTCCCAGCACTAGCTTCTCAGTTCTGAAATGCCTGCAGTGGCTATTCTTAAATATAGAGAGCATTGCCTAATTGGCTCCTTTTAATAAAGTGCTTCCACCCAGGAAATTTCACAGGTGGTCAAAGGGAGCATGCTAAAAGGAGTACCACAACTCCCAAAAACTCTAAACGCATCAAAAACTAGCATGCTCGAACTTTTGCATTGCTCACAAAATATAATTCACATTGCTACTGAGGGGTGCTACTGGTTTGTGGCATGTGACAGACAAACAAACTGAATCCAGTACACAATCCCCCCCCAAAAAAAAAAGATGGCACATATTAGAAAATAAACATTTTAAATGTCTGAATTGTCTTTTCTTACTTCAAACTCCATGAAAAAAGGGGTCCTTTTAGTTATCAGATTGGAATTCCAATGTGAGCAAGCCAGACCACCAAATCGTCATGTTGGGGGTGTTGTGCACTGGATTGTGTTTGTTTGTCTGTTACATGCCACAAGCCAGTAGCACCCCTCAGTAGAAATGCGAATTCTATTTTTTATACACAGTTTTTATACACAGAAACTAACACATTTTCTAATACAAAGCACAAGTAATAATGTAACACAATTACCCACAAAAGAAAATCTTAAAGTCATTTCAGTAGTTTTTTTGTTCCATGATAAATACAGATGGAGACAAATAGTCAAGCATTGCATCGCGTCAAGGCAACTCAAGGAGTTGCATTGACATAGCAGGAACACTGGCCACCAGACTGTAGCCCAGTGCTAGCCTGCCAGGAGCTTCTACTCCTAGTGGAGATTACTATGGTGAGAGACTTATCTGGCAAGGGCCATCAAAGTATTATAATGTATCATACAATCAAGTAGAGAAAGGTTTATACCAGAAATCTGGGTATACACATCAAGTGCAATGACAAACCCCCCTCTAAAAAATATAGGACATATACGAACATATGAAAATGCCAGCAGATACAGGCCTCATGGTCTGCTCGATTGTGCAGCTAGCCCTCACCTTGCAGCCACCCCACCCACCCCTCCCCTCTTCATAATTACTCCCCTCTCACTCAATCTCATCCCTCTTAAAGCCATCTACCATGCTACAGGCTACTACCTCCTCAGGCAGAGTATTCCACTTGTCCACCACCCTCTCTGTGAAATACTGTCTCCTGACTTCCCTTCTGAAACTTCCCCCCACCAGTCTCAGCTAGTTCCCCCTCATGACCCTCCCCCTTCTGATCTGGAAAATCCTTCTGTACTAGTCTTGTTTATCCCCTTTAGGTATTTAAAGGTTTCAATCATGTCCCCCTTATCCCTCCTCTCCACCAGGGAATACATGTTCAGCTCGCCCAGTTTCTCCTCATAGGAGCATCCCTCTAATCCTTGGATCATCTTTGCTGCCCTACGCTGTACACCCTCCAACAATCTGATGCATATATAAATATAATATAATATAAATATGATATAGAATATAAACATAGAATATAAAATATTCTGATCTATGGTCACCTTTCACTTAGATTTAAACACATTTTTTGACTTAAAAAGGGAAAGCTTAAGCTGTCTCCATGTTATATCTTCAGTTCATGTGCAGCTCTTGCACTGTTGTCAATGGAAAGTGCCATAACTACTACAGCCACCAGGGTGGGAAGTTTCCTCCAGGTGAGCGCTAAAGTATCTATGTCAAGGATGCACAAATTTAACATCAATTAATTTGCATAACTCAAAAAGTCAATATTTATGCAGTATTCTTATAAGTGCCAAGTACTATTCAGAAACTTTTAAGAATGAAACAGAATTGATATCACAAAGCAAACTTAGTGACAAGACCATGGACTGTTGGTTAGTAGGTGGAAATAAAATGAAGAGTAAATAATACACAGGAGTTGAGCCTTCATCCTTTGGTATTACAGTAGTTTCATGACCTAAAATCCACACGTGCAGGTGCCTATCTAGAGCTATATGTTAGCATCCACACAAGCAAATCAGCATCTGTCTGATCCTGACCCCTGTATTGCTATACACACCTACGATGTGCAGACATGTGCACAGTCCACTTCTGTATGATGCGTACTGTACACTGAGGATCTGCATTCCGATGACTACCGCAGCTTTGCCACAGAAGTCCCTTTGTAGTTCTGCTACACAGTTAGGTAGCACACATGGACCTTTTTTTGATAGGCCTTGCAAATTGTTATTCCACAGTAAAACTCTACAGGTAGGGGTTTACAAATACCTTCTGTTGAATATTCAGCCAAGTATTTGTATTCAGAAGACAAGCAATTCATTATTTGGGCAGAAATAAATAAAAAGTAAAATGATTTAAAACTCATTTACCCCCTACAATCACCCAGGTGTCCAGAACTAGTCCTATGGCCACTTTTACCTTTAATAGTCTGCCACCCCTTATACTGCTCCTTTACCACCCTGTGATTCTAAGAAAGAAACTGGCATCCTGCCAGCACCAGCCACACCCGACACTGTCCCTAACCCATCCTATCCAGCCTCCTAATAAGCTTCAGCAACTGGCCCCCACCCCATAATTGTAATTACACCCAATTCCTACTCAATTATGGAGGTTAATCAGCTGAATCTCTTTGGGGCATAATACCTGGTTGACTGGCTGGCCTTTACCCCACCCAATGCTGTTTTAATCCAACACCATTCATCCTTATTTTTTTAACCAAGCTTTTTCTTGCTCCCTGACTCATCTGATGGTTCCCCTCTAGCCCTGTCATGGAACTTCTTGTGGACTTAGCAGTTATCCACCACTCACCCAGGACCACAACAGTGGTAGGCGGCCTGCTATGTTGATAATGATTGGACCTGAATGGGATGCTGGGGCTATCACAGACCAAGACTTTTTCCACCAGTTCCTGGATTTTCTCCCTAGGGTGCCAGTGTGCAGTACAGGAACACACATGCACAGTGGCACATCTGGCAGCCGACCCTCTCCATGCTGTCGTCCCACTATGCTGTTTCACTGCCTCTGCCAGGTTGCAGACAAACAGCAGAATACTGTGCCCCACCTTCCCCAAGGGAGGAGAGCTGTCCCTTTGATGCTTGACTCTCCATCCACTGGCCAGCCACCAAGTGACCTGAATCTGGTCCTGAACCCAGGTCACTGGCATGGGAAGTAGTAGCACTAGCACTGTGCTATCAGCCTTGCAACACAACCCTCCTCCCTTTTCCAACCCCCTGGTCCATGTACCTTGCTAGCTCAAAGACCCTTCAACCTCTGATCTATGCTGGTGGGGGGTAGTAGCATAGTGGCAGTTTAGTGCAGTCCCTTGCCCATAGAAACTCACACAAGTTGGCCATCAGTTAACAACTTCAGCACACGGGGGGGGAGAGAGTGCAGTCTGCTTAGCATCATTCAATGATCCTAGAAAGGCTGTAAGAGAGGATTTCATTTGATTTTTGTAGCAAAATACTCACTGACCTCATCACAGTTGTACTACTGGACCAGCTTCACATAAACTGGGAAAGGCAGTGTAGTTTATGAAAGCAGCATAGTCTGATGAGTTGAGCACAACAGATCAGAAAATCACAGGTTCCAATTCCAGCACAGCCACTAACTCAGTGAGTAACCTTCAGTGATCTCTTGATCGCCATGTGCTTTCATCTCTGCCACCTGCAAAACTTGGCAGAAACGTGCCTCCCCCACACACACTGACAATGAGATGTTGCATCACAGCTGGGCTCTCCTGGGTAAATAAAATGTAAAACAAATGTTGAAACAAAAGTTCACTGTATTACTTTTTGGTTCTTGGCCAAGTCTTCTTTGCAAAGCAGACTTTATCTCAAAGGCGTCTCTTAGTTATATAATGGATGAATAAAAATTAAAAACAAATCTTCTGGTGGGGTATAGTGGAAAGGCTTACAGGCCCCGAAGACATTTTGCATCCTGGTCATATTAAAGGTAGTACAGAGCTTAGGAAGTAAAATACCCATAACTGCTTTAGTCCATTATCCATAATAAAAAATGTTGTTGCCCTCCAAAATGTGTCTATCCAAGTTTGTTTAAAATTCCTTTTCATTTGTGTTAATTATTATGTTAATCAGTAACTTATTCCACATAGTTACTATACATTGTGCATAGAATTGTTTATTTCTGTGTGTGGAGAATGTTACTGGTCTAAATTGATTAGGGGTTTTACCATGCCGACACGACATCTCCCAGGAGATATCCCCGACAGTGACAGCCGCAGTGCTGAGTGTCAGCAATGCAGTGTCAGGGATGCCTTAGTTTTCCTATTGGGGACTGGGCCCCTGAACCACCCATGTGGGGGGCTTTGCTCCCACAAACCCCGGTCACTAGGATTCTAACTCCAAGTCAGAGTTGGACCAGGGGGGCAATACACTCCTTGAGGCAGTCTCGGGGACTTACAGAGACCATCACAGTGACATGCGGATTTTGCCTAAATCCTGTTGCTGTGATGGTCTTCACGTTCGGGGAGATGCTGCGGCATCGGTATACCTTGATTAGGGTATCCCCTCGTGCAGATGTTATCAGGACTGAATTCAAGACTGAGTTCACTAATTAGATATTCATCCTGCATAATACTGTAGCACAATGATGGATCTCTCCTTTTTATAGCTACATGGTGATGTCACCATGTTGACGTAGTGCTATGAGTAGGAGAAAGGACTGTGAAAGCACATGGCAGTATTGTAAGACTGTGATCTTCTACTGAGTAGTTTGATTTGGACATGAGCACATTACTCCACTGTTCTCTCCATCTAATACAGTGATGTGTGTGTCTGCAACCCTGCCTGCAGTAGATAGCACTATTTTTAGAGTCCCTTTAATAATGGTGCCTTTTAAAAGAGCTTAAAGCAGTAATTGCTGTAATTTCCATTGAAACACATTCATCATTTTCAGGGCATATAAGATAAATAGCTTAGGAGCAGCTAACTTCCATAAACAATTAAAAGATGAGTTTCTTTCCAAGGCACTTCGGCTGCACTCAGTCCTGCATTCCATTGTTCAGCATTCCAGTCTCTGTTTCAGCTTGATTTAGCATTAAAAGAACTTGTCTTTAAAGAGTACGCTCCTATTATGTGCTTATAATTCTTTTATTGCTGCATATTTATCTGATTCTGTGATATACGTGTTGATTTTATGCAAAATGTGTCTTTTAAATCAGATATTTATATAAATTACACAGTTAATGAAGCTGTGCACCTATTCCAAGTGGCTTTGTGTTTCATTGCTTCCATCCCCCACCCCATCCCCTGCTCTCAGACTACCTTGCAACACCTTTGAGTTTTAACCCTTGATTATCCTGGTAGTTTATCTTCAGCCTTCTTGTGTGCTTTTACGTAGATACATTACAGTTGACATTTTATTTTAGCTGCCTGTACTTTAGTGCATTTCCCTGTTCATAGCCATAAAGGCATGGGGCCAGATTTTCAAAGGCCAGAGAATGACACAGGGTGCTTGCATCAAAAATAACTGATGCAAAGATCAGGATGCATCAAACCTTGCACTAATTCTGATTTTCAAATGGTGCTTGCATCAAAAACAGGCCTGCATGTGCCAGAGTGGCTTGCCCCATGCTTGCACCAAATAAAGGCCTGTGCCATATTGGAAGGGATGCCTGCATCACCAAAATGATGCACCATCCCCTTAGTTGGGATTTTCAAAGAACGCCACTCCTGTTCTTGTGCCTAAGATACATGTCACTGTTAGACCAGCCAGAGCTGGTCTAAGGAACACTAGAGCATATAAAGATACCCACTGCAGGTGGTCAGACCTGACTATGTTATTATTAAGGGTCAGTATTCTCCTGCAGGACTAGTTTAGAACATTTTTGGGGGCTTAGTCTTGGCCATTTCATATGCCATTTTTTTTAAATTAGCTTGCATCATTCTCATCCTTTGCGTCATTTTTTACTCAGCTTGCACCATTTTTTGACTCGGCTTGCACCATTTTGTTACTCAGTTTGCATCATTATTGTTCCTTGTGTCATTTTTTTGACTCAACTTGCACCATTTATTTTGATGCAGCTTGCGTTATTTGCATCCCTTACACCAGTTTGTTGATGCAGTGGATCTCTTATGTCAGTTTGGGGAACTTTGTCACAAAGCACACTTTTCTTGCAAAATATGGTGCACAGTATTTGGCGGCACATCTAGATCTGACTTGAGCTGGTTGTTTGATGCAGCGTCCATGGATCAAAGTGCTTTTTGAAAATCCTGTCCATTGGGTTTTACATACATTTTTAAATTCCTCACCTCTCTCATATTATTATGCTATCCAATGTCCAGCTCCACATTTACATTTTTTATTTCTATTTGATCAAGCTTCACAGCACATAAGGCAAGCTAGGAGGAAGGTTCACAGCTGTATATTTATAGTGCAATGTACAGTATTTATCTCCTTATTCATCTCATTTCATTAACATGTTTTGTGTATCTGCAGCAGTCTGTATATTGAGGGCCCAACAATCCTCAAACAGTTCGCTGCCCCTCCATGCATGCAGCGGTCCTGGAAAAGCTTGTAAGATCTCTGGGTCCATCATGTCCAACCCCTCACTGTAGCACAGTAATTTAATGTTGTAAGGGACTCTGGGTCCATCATGTTGAACCCCTCACTGTAACATAGTCTATCAATCAAACAATCAAAATCTTTATTTATCAAGGCGAACATCATTGAGCAAGCTCATTTTCAAGATGGGCCTGGAAAAGAGGTCAACAATACATACAAATGAATACTCAGTTACATCATAATTGAGTAAACAATATATACACAATGAATTCACACTTACATAGTATTTACACAGAGCAGAACTTATACACAAGAGGTTTATAATACACATGAAATAGAGAATTAACAAGAGCCATTAAGCTAAGATCATGAAGAGTATACAGCTAAAAAGTATAGCAACTGTAGTACAGTATATACAGGTTCAACGTATGCAGATATAATTACAGTGTGTATTGGAAGCATCCTTGAACATAATTATTAATTGAAGGAGCTTGGTGGGACATGGAAGGGGGTGGGGAGGGGGATGCAAGAGGTTGAGTAAGGACAGTTACATGATACATGCCCATGAAGGCATGTAGTGATTGCAGGGGGAGGGTGGCAACAGTTAGTGAGTGGATAGCAAAACACCATGATGCTGTCAAGGGGGGTAAGCAAGGAGTGTAGGTGGGAGCCAGGGGGGCACGGGAAAGGAACTAATGGTAAGGAAAAAAACACAAGGTTGGGATAGAAGAAGCGGTCAGGTAAGTTCTTATAGGCTGTAACATTGCCCAAGAGGGGTGGGAAAGAATTTTAATGTTGTAAAGGACTCTGGTTTCATCATGTCCAACCCCTCACTGTAACATAGTAATTTAATGTTGTAAAGCGACTCTACATCCATCTTGTCTAGCCTCTCACTGTAACATAGTAATTTAATGTTGTAAAGGACTCTAGGTCCATCATGTCTAACTCCTCACTGTAACATATTAATTTAATGTTGTAAGGGACTCTTGATCCATCATGCCCAATCCCTCCCTATTTAACAAGCGGTACTGTAAATCACAGGAGAAATCTGAAATCCAAAAGAGACTTGCTACTTTATTTTAATTAACTAAAGAAAAGTTAATCCCTCCTGACAGAGGGAAGTGAGTGGATTAAAACCACATTTCACCTGGGGTTTGAGCAGTCAGCCTCAGCCTGATGCAGGGGACTGATGACTGGGCTTTAATTATCCAGGAGTCCAGGGCATGCCACTTTCACTGAGAGGGCTGGGTGTGGGCACAGGAAATGGCAAGTGGCAAACACAGGTCATAGTCTGTGTCAGCCAGGTGTAAGAGGCATGCTGGTTAAGGCATGGGTGGGGGATTTGTGACACAAACATAGAGCAGTCAGAGGCATATCAATCTTGCTTCTGATTGAAAACCTGAAGCTGCCGCTATTAATATAGCTTGGCAGTCACCAGGACCCAAACCCCAGTGTCACTCCCCCCTCCCTGCAACACTGGGTGTCCAGTTCTGGGTTTGGATGGTAAACTAAAATGAAAAGTAAGTAGCCACTTGCTTCCCAACTGTGATGTCACCAAACTCCCCCCATTCTGACACCAAGTCCCCAACCCTGGAGTCAAACAGTAAATTAAAAAAGTAAGCAAACTATGACAGTCAAACCCCAGTGCTGCCAACCTCCCATTCTGACACCAAGTGCCCAGCCCCCAGATCCACGAGTCAATGAAAAAAAGTAATCCGACACTGGGAACCCAACTCCAGTGATGTTTTAGAAAGAAACATTATTTGTTTTTTGCACTAATCTATCGTAGCATTGCTCACTGCTATTCATTGTACTATTGCACTTTTGTGCACTTGCCACTTGCACATCAAATAAAAAACAGCTTTATTCCATAGTCAGCAGTAAAACTTTAACCAGTTTCATAAAAAGCATATGTGAATTCATAGGATGAATACTAAAAAATAACAAAAGTGCAGTAGTGCAATGAATAGCAGGGAGCAATGCTTCGCCAGATTGGGGCAAAAATAACTAACATTTCACTCGAGAAGCGTATCTTCATCAGAGTGAGTAACTTAATGCAGAAATGCCCTTATATTATCCAGCACCAAAGATGTGTACAAATAAAAAATTAAAAACAACGAATCTGACACATCCTCAGGATATGAGGAGGAACTTACTGTATAAAAGTACAACTGACAATTTAGGTAATGAAAAGTATAATACTGTATCAAAATTGGTATAAACTACAGACAAGGATATATTCACAGTTGGTTAGTGCATGTAATTCGAAAAAAGGTTTACATATAAACTACAATATCAGGAAATATAAATTTATATAGAAGTCCATTTTGTGGATGTTGGGGTGAAGCACTGAGGATATAAAATGTACAGGTATTCATTTATATATCCCTTCTCTTGAAATACATATTCTTTAGGACTGTGGAACCAATGAACTCTGTAGTACAACAATTCCAAATGTAAGGAATCTATTCTAAAAACAACAGATAAAAAGCATTGACATTATTATATTAGTTGCTAAGGCATAATGGATATATACATTGGAGGGCTCACTATAGCTCAGGTGTGAATGCTTGCTTTGAACTTGTGCACTTTCTATAAGATTTATATAGACACTTTTTTATTTCCAGTATATAAAGATGGCATAGTTTGCAATAGAAGTGTTTCTTTATTATATTATGACTAAATGAGCATCTGATATAATAATGTCCTGCTTTTTATTGTTTTTTAGAATACATGCTTGACATTTGTATTTTGTATCTCAGAGTTCACTGTATCCACAGTGCTGGAGAAAATGTCTCTCAAGAGAAGGAATATATATGAATGAACACCTGAACATTTTATATCCTCAGTATTGCACCCCAACATGTGCAAGATGAAATTCTATATAAATTTATATTTCCTGATTTTGTGGTTTATATGTAAAGCTTTTTTTAAATAATTACATGTACTAACCAACTGTTGAACATATGCCTTGCGGATAGTTAATACCAGGTCTGATGTTATACTTTTCATTACCTTTACTGCCAGTTGTAACTTTATGAGCCTCCTCATATCCTGAGGATGTGTCATATTAGTAACAGACTGCTAATGTCGCTTTCATATTCGATGATGTATGTCATATTACATGCAACATGACACATTTTAAACAGAACCTTTAACAACAAAACACCGTACTAATTCCTGATATCATGAACATTCACTAAAATCATTTAGCAGCTGTATCTGCTCTGACTAGAGTTTGTTCTTCTACTCTCCAGTGACATATTTTAATGTTTCCACCTGTCCAGAGAGTTGAGATCTTTCAATGCTTGAATAATTTCTGTGGCTCTATGATTCAGATTCTCTATTTTCTATATTTTTCCCTTTTGTAGAGGATACCATACTGGGCTGTCATAATCCAAAATTGCCTCGTGTAAGCCAGATACAAAGGCATAATAACATCTGCTGTCCTACCCTTAACATTTCTTTTAATAGAATGCAGTATATGATTTGCCTTTTCTATTTGTTTTGTACAGTGATCTGATGACCCAAGTTTCTGACTAATTTTGAACCCAGATCTTGTTCATGTGTGGACTCATTGAGAATCATATTCTTGAGACTGTAGGAGTATTTTATTGTTTGCTTGCCTAGATGTAACACACAACACTTTTCAAAGTTAAAGGACATCCATCTGTTTATCGCTCAGTTATATGTAATTTTCAAATCAGATTGAACAGATACCCTTTCATCTGTTGTGTCCACTGTGCCTTCTAATTTAGTGTCGTTGGCATATTTACATGTCCAATTTTCTGTATCTTCACACATATCTGACATGAAAAGTTGAAATAATGTTGAACCCTGGGGTATGAGGATGGGATCTGGTTATTAAAGGAAACAGTGGAATTTGGTCTGATGGGGCTGTACAGATTGAAACCTGTTAAGGAGTAAAGTACAGTATGTCACAAATGGTAAGATTTTTTTTTCTCACTCTCTCTTTCAGAGCACAGTCTATGTGCGATGATACGTCTTCAGAGCTGCAGAGAGTAGCCGCACTGGACAACCCTGACATAACATCGCACAATTCCTTCAGAGGGAGGGGAGCCCTCTCGAGGTATGTTCCTCAAATCTAGGATGCAAAAACAAGGATTCCATGATAGACCCTTACTCACACAGAATGGCCCATGTATATGTATTCCCTCACAGTATTCACAGCTTCTCATGAGTTATGTTCACCCACCATGGTCTCATGATCAAGATTCTTCCAGTGACCAGATGCCTTTTCTCTTTTTTTTTCCCAGGAGAGACACACTAAGCTGAAAGCTTGTCTACAGGTGTGACCTGGGAGCACAAGGAAGTTAAGTGACCTGCTCAGGGTCACACAGTATGCAAGTGGGGGCTGTGGGATTCAAACCCAGGTCTCCAGGTTTGCAGCTCAGAGCCTTAAACGACTGTGCTATACTGCCTCTTTGAACTACAGTGTTCTCAGGATAGAAAACATTATTAGTTTCTTTATTTCTTGGGCAATTTATAAGAATTTCCAGTTTCTCCACACAAAATATTCACAGTTGACATCTGCAGGTCTCAGTTACACAAAATTCCCCCAAAATTAAATTTTAGGACCTTCCTTTTTTTACAACCAGAAGGTATTTACGTTAAACAGGCCATGGAGGCTGGCTCATTGGTATAATAGTAGCATTTCTGTCCACAAAGCCAGTAATACAGGTTAAGCACTGGGGAAGATCTAGCATACCAGGAACAGCACTCCCTCTTTGGGGAGGGGGGAACATGTATCTACCATCTTGAATCTGGGTTTTAACAGATGTTTGTTTAAATATCTGAGATCCAAGATAGGTCGCCACTCCCCAGTTTTCTTTTGTGTCAGAAAGTACCTGGAGTAGAGGCCTTTGCCCTTTTCGTGGGCCAGGACTCTCTCCACTGCTCATACAGCTGGAAGGTTCTTTACCTCCAACTCCAACAGTAGTACCTGTGTTGAGGTTAGAGTCTTTGACACCTGGGTATGCTTGAGGTCTGGCATTTGCTTGAACTGTAGTGGCAGACCCTTTTCCACTATCTCCAGAACCCACTTGTCTGAGGTATGAGGGTCCAGTTCTAAAGATAGTGGGAGAGTCTGCCTCCTACTGGCATAGGGGAGGTGACCTGGACACTCACATCAGAGCTTAGACTGAGAGGCTGTTGTCTGGGCAGAGGTGGCTCTTCTTTGGCTCCTTCTGCCCCTTCCTCTGAAAACAGTCCTGTACTGAGAAGAATCAGGCTGGGGATAAGGAGTGTAAGGTCTGGGAAAATAACCTCTGCCCCTGTTTCCCCTCGGGTGGGATTTCTGTGTGGCAGGAGGCTTAGGTTTAGAGGACTGACTCTGCCAAGAGGCCTTGTACTCATCAATCTTTTTCATGTAGTCTGTTGTCCAGGAATCAAATAATATGTGTTTTTTTTTGTTTTGTTTTTTTGACTTTATTTTCCTTCAGTCACGGCCCTGTGGAGCCTCTCTCAGGCATCCTGCCCCTATCCTGCCCGCCTGAGGTCCCCTCGACCTGTTCCTCCTTTCCCCCCCTCCCCACAGCCAGGACCCCTGGCTTAACCCCTCTAGGGTGGGGCCACCCCTTCTCGTTGGGTGCACTTACAAGCAAGTCTCTGGCTGCAGGTGAGGGCCCAGGCAGAGGAACTGGAAGGCCAGGCAAGGTGGACCCGGCAGAGGGCATGCGGGACAGGTGCCGTTGCCTACCCCACATAGATGGTTGTTTCCCTGTTCTGGTGAGCTCCCCCCTCCCTTGCATATGCACACCTGATGCTGCAGCACATGGCAAACCTGCTTGCATCAGCATGCTGTTCAATGTGCAGCCCACAAACTGCAGCACCCCTGATCTCCACTGGGAGCCATTGGTGCACCAGGCTATCCCCCGCCCTCCCCCTGTGGGAGGAGAGCAGCTCTGTGGGCACTCAATCCTCTCCCCATCCCTGCCAACCCCTGGCACCCGAGCTTGCTCTCGAACTTGGCTCACCGGCATGGCATGAGGTATAGCATCCAGCACCTCAACCCTCAGTGCCACTGGGCCGGCTCCAAATAATATGTTTTGATCACAGGGAAAGTCCATGGCCTTAGACTGGGTGGCTGGGGTTAGACTGGTAGTTTTAAGCCAGGCAAAATGCCTCAAAGAAATGGCATGAGCTGTGGCCCTGGTGGTGACATCATTGTTGTCATCTGCCATGTGGAATTGGTACTTTGTAGCTTCCAGGGCAGTTTTTGCAGTATCCATCATTTACTGCACCATTGTGTCTGACCCATTGAGGGTAATAGCTAGGACAGATTTCCATAATGCTTTTTGATACTTAGCTGTGAAACTCATGTAGGAGTAAAGTCTGACAAGCAGGAAAGCTGTGGTGTACATCTTCTTTGCTATGAAATCTATTTCTCTGGAGTTCTTGTCAGGGGGTAAAGAAGACAGGGAGACTCCAGCTTTCTTACATGCTGCCTGATGTACTATACTCTCATGGCTAGGATGTACAGACAGGAACTCAGCATCATTTTTAGACAATTGGTATTTTTTTGTCAGCACGTTTATCAACCCCTGCCACAGAAGTGGGGGTTTGAAGCAATTTCATGGTGTTTTGCCTGAAAGCATTATAAATAGGCATGGCTACTGTTTTGGGTAGTGGAAGGCCTTTCATTTCTCTATAATCTTTATCCTCATTCTCATCCTGGTTAGACTCCTGAGTAGGGAGGTCCAGGGTGTCTAGCATATTTTGGATAAACATAAGCATAGAGGAGGGATCCTCCTGGTCAGCAGGGGAAGCTCTGAAATAAGGGTCAGGCGACACATCAGGTTCCAGACCCTCTAAATGCAAATCAGGAGCATCATAAAAATGTTCTTCATCATCTACATCACCCTCACAGTCTACAGAAGAGAGAACTGTGGAAGAGTGCTTACCAGCCCCAGAAAACATAGACCCCATCTTTTGTAGGGTCTGAAAGATGTGCCATGCTTTTGCCATGTCTTGCACAGATGGGAGTTCCAGCACAGACTGTGGCTGTGTATGTTTTGTATTTTTCTTTATGTTTTAAGCTGCCTGTTGTCTCACTATTGACTTTCCCAGGAGGAACAGGAGCAAGTTTGTCTTTGCAAATCATCTTTTTTGCCACTTCATTAGTAGCTTGATCATGCTTCCTTTTTAAATAGACACTTCATCAGTGTCTTTATTATTTTAAATTTTTGAGGAACTTCATCAGCTCCTTTGGAAGCTTTATTCTTAGGCTGGGACTTGGATGCTTCATCAGCACCTCTGTTTGGATTTTTATTGTTATTATTTTTAGATGGCCCCTCATCGGTAGCCTTTGATTTTTCCTCAGCCATCATTTTTTCAAGTCTCTTTGTTCTGTTTCTCAGTTTGTTTGTTTTTTTTACAAAATTTAGTGCGAAGAGAGCAAGTATGATCTGAACCTAAACACCTAAGGCACAGTCTGTCAGAATCTGCTGTGGCCAAAATCTTGTGACAGTTGACACACTTTTTAAAACCTGTAGGACCACTTTTCTTTTTAATTTTGGGGATCTCTGACATGCCAGTCCACAGAGAACTCAGCAATAACAGTCAAATATGAAAAATCCAGTAGGTTCCCTCGTGGTAAGGAACTGCAATTAATGAGGTAAAAAATACAGAAAAAAACTTCAAAGTCATCGGTTCCCTCAAGCAAATGGAAACTGCTATTAAATAGTCAAAGGAACCATCGAAAACACTCAATCACAGTAAAAATAAAAGAAAATAAGTAGAGGGGAACCATAGGGGAACCGTGGAACCGACCGAAAATAGCGGTTCCCGGGAATCGAGAGGAACTGCTAAAACACAGTGAAAATATACTCAGCACACTCAAAAGATAAGTTTGTGAAGAAAACTTTACCAGCAGAAGCAGAAAAAGGCTGTCAACAAGGAAAGTTGAGAGACACCTCTGGGGCAGTGTTGCTCAGTCAGCAGAGAAAAAATTCTAAAACCCTTCAGGCTGCTCCCTTTCAGAATACTCCCCTCCTTTTTTTTGATTGGCTGATGCCTAAGCTAATTATGCTAATTATCTTAAAGGCATACCTCTGGGGCAGTTGCACCTAGCCAACTAGCAGCTATAGTTACTGATGCTAAAGGACTCTTGGGGTGAGAAACACCACATATACACTGATGTGCATGACGCTGGGACAATTAGAGGTCGTCAAGAATAGTTACATAAGGATGGCTATTGACACTGCAGTGTTCCCCTTATTTTAAGTCTGAATCAGTAATGCCAGCTGAGTTGTAGACCATGGCCATTAGGAGGTGAGACACCAAACTTTCAAAACAAAAGCTTGCTGAAGAACTGCTTGATGGCCTAATGGTAAGGAATACTGTGATGACCCACATTGGTGCCAAAGCCTGGGGCATAGCACATTAAGTGTAAAATCAGCTATTACTAAATGATTGTATGAGCCAAGCTAAATTGTTCCCTTTGCTAAAAGCAGTATTTTATGTCATTTTTAGTTATCACTTGTTTTCACATTTGTTGATTATGTAAATTTGGCACTTACTAATAATATAGTATTGTCACTTTAAATTGCTCCTTACTGAAGTGTGCATCAATGCAGGTGTTGCCCCTCCCCCTGACAAAGAACCCACAGGGGGTTGAAGCACTGGGGCTTTTTTTGTCAATCTGTCCTATGTTATGTGTGTTCCTCACAAATTAAACCACTTGCATTGAGCTTGGGACTTTGTGTCCTTTTGGCTTTGCACACCTCATTGCTTTTCATTTGTCTGGTTGTTTGTGGTGCTGCAGTCTGTTTCCTGAGTATCAGGCTTTTTTTGCAGTATGATCATGTGATCAGCTGGTTTTACTATTGGAGCAGGTAAAGGACTAGTTATGCGTCCCCGTGCCTCTCTCTCCCTCCCTCATGCCCCTGTCCATGAGGCACCTGATCCATAGCCTCACCTTCGTAGGGAAATTCTGGTTTGGGACTCTCCCTTCCTACCTCAACTCATGTCTCTCCCCAATAAGCAACTCTGAATACTCCCTTTGATCACGGGATGCCCGTACATTCTCCCTTTCTCTCCCTCGCACTGGTTCAGGCCAAGCAGCCTTCTCCTACTGCCTCCTTCACCTATGGAACAATCTCCCATGGGCCACCCACTATGCCCCCACCTTCTCTGCCCTCAAGTACCTGTTTCAGGCCTCTCCCTCTGCTCTCTGCATCTGTCCCCCCTCTTTCTCTACCTCCCTCCCCTCCCCATCCTTCCCCCACACCACCTCATGGTTCTGCAGCCTTACCCACTTAAGTGGCCACCTCACCAAATTAAATTAAGGTTTTCCTCAGCACTCTTTCTGTACCATACATGTAAATAGTCTGATAATCCTGTACAAATGTTTTGTTGTTGATGTAACCTACTGAAATTGACCTTGTATTTTAATTGTCTAGCGTTGATCATATTTTATTTCTACTATACATCCATGTATTCACTCCTTTGTTACTCCACCAACCTGGTTGTAATTTGTACCTTCTACTGTTATTTTGCTGTATTCTATTGTGTCCCTCAACCTTACTTATGTATAATCCCCCAGGTTGCACCTAGAAACAAACTTCGGCTCAGTGGTGCCTTTCCCGGGTAACAACTTTCAAATAAATAAATAAAAAAAATAATAAAAAGTCTTTGCAAGAAATAAGAGTTCTAACTCCAGGAACATGTCAAAATAAAACATTCTACATATGGCAGAAAATATGAAATGTGGTAGGAGTGTGCAAACCTCTCAAAGTTTGACCGTGTTAACTTTGACCATCAAACCGCATAAAGTTCTCTTAATGGCAGACTAGTTTGCACTGGTTTGACCATTAAAAGCATTATAAAATGGGATAAAATGTAATAACACAAAGTACTGGCCTAATACAGCACCCAAAACAGCAGGATGATACAGCTGGCCACATTGAGGGGTACTGCTTCCAAATATTGTGTCCAGTCAGTGCCAAACATGGACAATGCTAGTACTAAACAAGATTATGTGGCTAACAATGCCGAAAATAAAATGGTTGTAACTGTAAGTCCTATGTATGTCCATAAAATATCAGTACAGAATCCCACAGTGTAGACTACTGGTTCCAAAGAATTGTGTGCCCATTGAAACAGTGTCACACATTGACACTGGACAACGCTTCCTGGTATGCTATGGATAAGTGTTCCACATACTGGTTTCATGGGGAATGTTACTCACAAAATTATTTATTCGACCTGTGTAGCCCTTCCAAAAATCCACAAAGCATTAATCTGAAGAAAACTAAGTGAAGACAACAGTGTACCATCCCAGAGTGTGGGCTACTAGTTCCAAAAATTGTGTGCCACTTGGGACAGTGCCACACTTGGACAAGGCTTCCCATTATGCCATGGATAAATACTGTACACACTGGTTTCATGGGCTATGTTGCCCCAAAAATGATTTATTTTTCCTCTGTAAAGCTGTCAAAAATTCACAAAACATTAATCTGAAGAGGACTAAGTGAAGACAATAGTGTACCATCCCACAGTGTCGGCTACTGGTTCCAAAAAAATTGTGTGACTATAGGGACAGTGCCACACATGGAAAAGGCTTCCTGTTATGCCATGGATAAGTGTTGTACACATTGGTTTCACAGGCAACATTGCCCAAATATTATTTAGTTGGCCTGTGTAGACCTGCTTGAAATTCACCTGGCATTAATCTGAAGAAGACTGAGTGACAACAACAGTGCAGCATCCCACAGTGTGTGTGTGTAGCCTACTGGTACCTAAAAAAACGAATGGACACAGAAGCACTTCCCATACATGTCATCATCCTTCTCTGTCTGTAGCTCAGCTGGAAGTATAGGATATTCATCATCCATAAACCATGGCAAAAAGGGCTTTCAAAAAAGGGTCCAGTTAATTTTTTTTAAAGTGAGGAACTCTACATTTTGGGTCAAAAGGCATGTTCTCATGATGGTGACAATATTGCCTGCAGCACTGAAAGCACTGAAAATTCTCTCTGAGTATGTACTTGCAGGTGGGCAACTTAGGTGTTCAATGGCTACCAGTGTCAAAGAAGGCCAAATAGTATTTTTTTGGTACCAGTAGAATATAGGTTCATCTCCTTCTGCTAGAGGCACATTATCATCCCGGTTATCCTGCACCATTTTGTTTGCTGGAATCTCAAGCACCACTGTGTCAGACATTGACTTGCAGTTCTTTTCATCCAACCATAGTCAGACAGTTGTTCCTATAGTGGTTTGCCATCAATGGCTGTCTTTCTTCAGTAACAGCAGCAGGCTGACTTGGAGACAAAAATGTGCGACTCCTGTTATGTTAAACAGTAGCAGTGGAAACACATTGGGATCCTCCTTCTTCTCTCTCTCCTCCACCTGCCCTGTCAGTGTGATTGCAAGGAATGATGATGAGTGTTGTTCTTCTGCTGTATTTGTGTCCTGGTCTTGTGTTGTGCCATATGTACAGAGACCAGATAGATAAGCCAATTATTATCACTTTCTTGTGCCTCAAAAAAGTGTTTTAAATGTGTCTTTGAGCCGAGGGTCCAAGAGAGAGAGGCCACAATTATATTTATGCATTTTTGAAATGTGTGTGTCATTCAAGAAATATGGTCCCACATTTTCAAAGGAAACATGTGACCCAAAATGGATATGCGCAGCGCATCTGAGAAAATGCACAGAAGTGCAATATTCGAAACGGAGAGATTCGTCACACATTTCTGAATGTACCATCACTCAGAAATAATGTATGTGGTGCAACTAAAAGGGGCAATTCCATGAATATGCCATGCATTGCTATATTCAGCCAAAATGTGTGGCACATCTGCCGTGCATCTCAGAAACGAGCCACCCAAAGTTAGGCAAACAAAAGGATAGCCTAAATCATCCAGCCACCCACAGACAGGCACAGAACTGCAGGCAGGCAGGCCATCCAGAGACATGCTTCAGGTACCCACATGCAGCAGTTATGCCAGAATGGATGTATCCAGAGCCACAGGTGCCATGTCACCACTGGCACTGTCCAGAGGGCAATCCCCCACACCGCACCCTGGATGTAGACACCCAGCAGCCACATGCCAGTGCTGTCTGGTGCCCCCCAGGTACACCAGTGGAGTGGACAGCCACACTGCAGTACATGTACCAGGGGCCATAGCCTGCACCCAAGCAGCCTGCAGGGTGCCACCTGGTGGTGGCATGCACCCAAGGTGATGTCTGTGGCAATGGTGCCCAGGTAGCCTGGTGGTACTAGTGGCCACATGACATGGGCCAGGGACTGACCCATGGCACACAACCACAGTGATTCACCATGGGTACATACAGGTGTGACCCACCTACCCGGGTACCTGGTCACCTTCTGCACACTGCCATCCCATGCAGTTTTTACCATGTTCCTCTCCTATGGGGGTGGGCACTGCAGGTGACTGTATGCAGAATATGGGGCTGGTGTATCACATGCATGTGATATACCAATCAGACTGTGTCACCCTGTGCCCTTCCCCTGTTGATTGTCCAGGTGGTCCCCTGTGGCCACTGTACAGGTGGGCCCCCTGTACCACAGTTTGACACTGTACATGGCTATGGGTAGTAGCACTGTACCCAGGCCAATGCAGTCCACCCACCCACCCACTGACATACAAACATTCCATCACACCTGCCTGCTAGGCTGCAGCATCTCCTGTTCACCTTTGTGGGGTGATGGGGCAGCCCTGAAAAGCTGGAACTGAGCATGCCCAGGGAATGCAAATGGCCTAAATACATTACAGTAGTGAGCTGTGCATGTGGGGAATGGGCTTGGAATGTGCAATGAGTCCATTTGTATATTCTGGCCGAATATTGCAAATTTGCACACTGCACAAGTGGCTTTGTATCGCACATTTCCCTATGCTCCGCATAGGGTTCGGGTAACCTGCCATGCCACACATCTCCCACTGCACAATCATGCATGTTTGGGATTTTCAGCCAGATTTGTGTGATAGCATCTCATGGTGCATCTTCTGAATATATCATTATTTTGAGCAGGCGCATCTCAGTTGCGCAGCGCAGGCACTTGCATGATGCAGCCTGGGAGTTTTGAATATGGGGCCCATGATCTTATTATTTCTACTAGATTAAGAGCAGTGGCATCCTCCTTCTCCTCATATTGAGTTTTCATATGAAGAAGTCACAGGTTACTGAGGGCAATGAGGGGGAGTACCTGGCTTAGACCAGGTGCATCAGCACTTACAACCCTTGTGGCCTCCTTAAAGAGCTTCAGCACAGTGCAGAGGGTCTCTATCAGGTGCCACTGATTTGGGCTGATACTTACCTCTCCCTTGCCAATACCATGCTCAATGGCATGCTGATAGATAGCCTTCTGTTGTTCTAGCAGCTGTTCCATCATGTAATAGGAGGGAATTCCATCTTGTTGCCACATCTGGTTTCAGATGGTGGCAGAGAAGGTGGTTCCACTGTTGAATGTTTCACAACAGCTTCTGTGGCTTTACAGAATGGCTAAAATAACCACAGGGTTTTTTGGCCAGACCTACATATGTCTGCACAGTGGTGCCTTCCTGATCTACTGTAGAAATCCGTGAACTAACAGATTTATACAATGAGCAAAGCGTGGAACATGTGTGTAATCCCCATCATCAACTGCCTTTACAATGTTCTTTGGATTATCTGATACTACAAACCTGGCATTAATGAAGTGTGGTGTTGGCCACTCATCAAGCTTCTGTTGAAGGAAGTGTTTCAAGTTTTCTGCACTACGGTCATTGTCAAAGCCAGAAGTACATAAAGTTGCCTGCTTGCAGAGGTTGAGAGACCGCAGTGAATTTCAGCTACTGCTGGTACATAATTCAGTGGAGAAGGAAGAGGAGGGGAGGGGAGTGGAGTGAAGAGGGGAAACTGACCCAAAGGGCAGTAACTTCCATGTAATCAGTAGTCTGACCACTGGTCCAGTGATGATGTGGAAGGCTGGAACAAATGATGCCTACAGGGCATGTGACACAGCCTTGTAGACTCACTGATGCAAATAAAGGAG
This sequence comes from Neoceratodus forsteri, assembly GCA_016271365.2. Lineage (NCBI taxonomy): Eukaryota > Metazoa > Chordata > Ceratodontiformes > Ceratodontidae > Neoceratodus > Neoceratodus forsteri. Next base: position 33,450,902 of record JADMNL010000023.1, read on the forward strand.
AGCCACTGTGAAAAGTAAGTATCGCTGGGCACTTGATACCTTGGCAGTGCAACTTCCATTAATGATAGAAAACCTGCGTTGCTCACAAGGGAGAATGGCAGCAAGTCGGTGGCTAGCATTTCCAGTTGCTCTTGTTAACTTTTTTTTTTTTTGCCTCTGGTCTGTAGGTTGTATACTTCTAGCCCATGTCAGGGGACTGGACCAGTGAGAGTTGAATGTTTTTTTTTCCTTGGAAGTGACCATTGCCACCTATTTGTGCCACCCCTAGGGGTGGAATTGGCTGGGGATTTGCAGCCCCTCAGAGGTGTGGGAGTAAATGGGCTAATGAACTGATGACTGAAAGGTGTTAGAGTTGTGCACTGGCTACCACTTGAAAGACTTTCTTTCTCTTCCTCTCTCTGTCTGGCCTCCTAATGTTCTCCTGTCCTTGCCATCATAATTGTCAGCTTCACTACATGGTGCTGCTGCTGATGCCATACTGTGGCATACCTTTTCATACTGAGATCTGTGGGATTTCAGCAAATACCTTTTCGTGGTAGATGTTCACAGCTTTGTTCCCTCCTTATCCTAACTCAGCCTGTGTTTACATAAAAAGCACACTACATATGTCTATGATTCTTTGTCCACATGAAAGAAATCCCATACCACCAGCATCATCAGTTTGGTCTTTCCTCCTGACTCTCTCAGCTGTTGCCTAATGGGTGGGCTACTGTGGGCTGCTTCTACTGTAGATCACTGCCCTTCTCCTCTTCCTCCACCAGTTCTTCAGGTTCAAGGGATGGGTCTTCTTCCTCAACAATATGTCCTGGCACCAGTTTTGCCTTTGGCTTCTTTATCTGCTGTCATTGCACCAACTCACTACTAGCTGACACACACTTGCTGCCCACTGTCCATATCACACTACAGCAGCTCAGCTCAGAATGACATATACAGTACACACAGGCTGTTTCAGGACTCAGGAGGAGGAGGAGGAGGAGGAAGGAAGAAACTTCAGCAACTTGAGGGAATGTGGAGAATTTTTATATTTTATTTTTGTTACTTTTTATGGGATGCCACCAGATGGGCCGGCCACCAGCATGCTGTCAGGTGGCCCACACTTGCTGCCCACTGCCCAAATCACACTTCAAAAGCACAGCACAGGGTGACACACATGCAAGCTACTTCAGAAACCAGGAGGAAGGAACTGCAGCAAGTTTGAGAAATGTGAAGTCTGAGAGTTTCAGTTTGAAAAGTGCCCCAAACAATAAATAAATAATTTATTTATTTATTTTTACGGGATGACACCAAGGTGTCAACTACTAGGGGTCGGGCACTGGCCCACTGCCAGCTGGGACACACTTGCTGATCTGCCCACTGCCTGAATCACTGTGCAAAAGACTGCTTCAGGATACTCAGGAGGAAGAAGTCACTGCTGCAAGCAAGCCTGCAACTTGGGCAAATGTAAAGAGTTTGAAACTGTCACATAAAGAAACGTGAAGTTATGAACATAAATGGTGGTGTGAGGTGTTGTTTGGCTCCGTTTTTTATCTTCACAATAAGGTGCAATTTTGGAATAAGACACCTTTAACTTGTAAGGTTTTTTGTTTCCATTGCAGCCTGAGCTCTTCTCTGTGGACTTGTGGATTTTTCAGCTGACTGTGTTGTAGCTTGGCTATACAGGTTCAGCAGCCACCTGTTGAGTGTTTGTCCAAAGATGTACTAGTGTAAAAACTTTCTAGAACTTAAGGAGAGCCAGTCAGCTGAGGCATATAGCACTGAGTGGTGTGTTTGCCAAGGAGGACCAGTTTCAAAGCTTAACGTACTATTATACAAAGGGTTAGATTTCCAAACGGCCCTTAGAGTGGCGCAAGATGCATCATACACCCATCTCGTATCAAATCCAGGAGCATCAAATACTGTGTGCCATATTTTGCAAGAAAATCATTTGCTGTGGCACAGTCCCTGAAAAAATGATACAAGAAATCTGCTGCCTCACAAATATGATGCATGGGACAAGAATGACAGAAGCTGAGTCAAAGAGACGATCATGGGGCAAGAATGCCGGAAGCAAGTCAAAAAATACAATGGCAGAAATGCCCTAGTCAATTGCATTTTAAACCCCCCAAATCCCTAAACTTGTCCTGAAGGGGACTTATGGTTCTATGACCACACCTCTTCATAAGTTACACCCTCCAGTCCAATCATAGCACTCACATTACAGTATGGACACGTGATGTATGGTCTTATCTCTGGAAGCAATATTTTACATGCTACAGTACCTGATAAAGCTTTACATTGTATACAGTGCAGTCCTGGTTAAGCAGTATTCCATTCATAGTAACATACTCAGGTCTGCTTTCCTGCTGTGGGCCCTTTTCTGTGCTCTAGTGTCTGTTGGACCAGCTAATCTCAAATAAGGGCATGGTGTGTAATTTTTTTAATGCAGGCCCCCTTTCTGACATGCCGCAGACATTCTTTCAATGCAAACATGATGCAAGCCAGTCCGGCACATGCAGACCTATTTTTGATGCAAGCTCCATTATAAAATCGGAATTGATGCAAGTTTTGACACAGCTTGCTCCTTGTGCCATTTTTTGATGCAGTTTGCTCCTTGCGTCATGTTTTGTTTTTTGGTTTTTGTTTTTCCTTATGCAAGCACCGTGTGTCATTTTCTGCCCTTTGAAAATCTGGCCTGGAAGTATCCGGTGATTTTAAGGAGGTGGTAGATGCATTACGGTAAATAGTATTTCCATAGTCTAACTGTGACATAAACAAGGACATTAATAGTTCTTTCCTAACAAAAGTGCTAAACAGTGCTCTGTTATGATAAAAGAAGGTCAATATTATTTTCAGTTTGCCAGATAAAGGTACAATAAATAGAATAATAAATAGGTTACAGTGAATTACAAGGCTGTAATTCCATTGAGAGGTTCTGAGGACATAGATAACCTCGAGAGTGAAGCTCGAGAGGTTTCTATGTCCCCAGAACCTCGAGATAGAATTTCAGCCAAGTGATTTACTGTAACCTATTTGTTGTTTTTTTGTAATGTATGGATGAGAGAAGCTGGCAAGGTCTTACCTGTTGAAGCATTGTGCAGGCTGACAAGCTGAGCCTGGAATCAGGAAGTAGTAAGTATTCTGTAAAAAGCTGAACAAGACAGCACTGGAAACAGTTCATTTTAACACTAACAGGCAAAATTCAGCAAAGGTTCAGATGAACGTGGAACTGTGTATCTTTTTTTTTTTCCAAAAAGAGCCAGTGGATTGTGGCTAACAAACGAGTAACTGAATGGAGTAAAGTTCATGATGGCATGGAATCCTTGCATTTTTTTACTCAGACTCCGAGTCTGAGCAGATGACGTATCTTCTTTTTGGGGGCTGAGGAGTCTTTTGGATATTTATGGCGACGTTGCCGAAAAAGTTGCAGTGCGAGTCGAATAAGTTGATGGATGTTCCAGAAAATTGGGCACCTTTATTGGTTAGGCTGTGAGCTGCTGTCATTTCCTGTGGGACACTTTGTGCAGCAATAGTAGGCTGCAAGGTGAATTGTTGACATGCGGTTTCAGGTTGGCTCGGGAGGTGGAAGGCTGCTCGAATGAGAGGACTGAGCACATTTTCTTTTGTTTGCTCTCAGACAAGGTAGAGTAATTATTGATGCTTTGAATATTCTTGTGCCCAGATAGTTGGGCGACATCAGTTGGTGCTATGGTAGAGTCAATAAGCATCTGTATGGCCATTTTCCTCAGTGAGTGATTTGTTATCCTCTTTTCAGGAGGAAGGCCTGCTGTCTGTTGCAGAAGCTTCATTATACTTTGGATTTTATTTTCCCCTATGGTCATGCCCCTGTACCAATGGCTTGTAGGTTTCAGCTTTAAAGATTTGGTGCTAGGTAAAAGAGGGCTTCTGGTTTGTTCATGGCAGGGGGTCTCGTGCTAACGTATTTATGATATGCAGCCACTGCATCTTTTTCTGGGCATTGTGTGTTTTGATAGAGCCTGGGTGCCACTGGTCTGACGTCTCTGATATTTTCCCCTGCTCTGGTTTTTGTGGCTCTTTCATGGTATTCCAGGTATTCTTTACCTTCTGTTCTACCTGGAACAATATCACCCCAGCGCAGTTGGTTTTTTTCACTCGTATGGAGTGCAAAGTATAGCTCTGTTGAAAAACATCAAATGAAGCAGAGCTGTTGGTGTGTGGAGACTGAGGGTTCTGCTGGTGTACATCTGGTTTATTTCTGCTTCTGTGAGTGGCTACACTTGCTTTGGTCGATTCCCCATACCAAGCTTCTTCAAATATTTCTGTTTGGCTACTACTGTGCTGTGAGTTTGCTTAAAAGTAATTGTAGCACTTTGGAAAATTGAGTCTGGATAGTTATTTTTTATTGGGTGGCAGTCTATGCTGCCTAGAATACAGCTTATATTGCTTGGCTCATACTCTGTGCCATCCTGTTTTTTTAACTGAAATATGAAACCTGCTACAATGGTGTCAAGCTCTTCAATTTGAATTGTTTCTATGGGCCGTGACTCACCTATTTTGTTGAGGTGGTTGTTGAGCAGCTTTATGTCGAAGGCCATTTTTTTCATGGTGTTTTGGTTCTCTTGATTTAGAATAAACTGCAGCTTGTCTTCTGTTATGGTTTGTGGCTTTGAAAGAGCCACTGCATTATTTTCTTTCCGAATATGCTACAGAAAAGTAAGGTACCATTCGCTGACCACACAGCCAGCTTTGAAATAGTTTGTGTTGGCAGTTGAAAAAGCCATCTCATGGTCAGCACAAGCTGTAAGGTTACACAGAAACATAGAAACATGGAAGATGATGGCAGATAAGGACTGCAAGGCCCATCCAGTCTGTCCATTTTTTCTACCTTATGAATGTGCCATAGGTCTGTACTCTGTCAATGGCCTATCTATTCATACTCATCTGTATCGCTCCCTTATGCCTACCTCAGGCCTCTTTGAAGCCCTGCACTGTATTCATATCCACCACTTCCCAAGGTAGGCCATTCCATGCATCCACCACCCTTTCTGTGAGAAAGAACTTCCTTATATTACCCCTTAATCGTCCTCCCTCTAATCTCATGCTGTGTCCTCTTATCCTGCTATTTTTCTTATATTGAAGCATGTTAGACCCTTTCACCTTGTTAATGCCCTTAAGCTGTTTGAATTTTTTGCTCATATCACCTCCCTCTCTCTCTCTCTCTCTCTCTCTCTCTCTCTCTCTCTCTCCTTTGCTCTAAGGGATACATATTGAGCTCTGTTAGTCTGTCCTCATATGTTTTCTGATGCAGTTCCTGCACCATTTTGGTTGCCCTTCTCTGGGCTGCCTCCATTTTGTTAATGTCCTTGTGCAGGTGTGGCCTCCAGTACTGCATGCAGTACTCCAGATGGGGCCTAACCAGTGTCTTGTAAAGAGGGATTATTACCTCCCTCTTACGACTTGTGATACCCCTGCTAATACACCCCAACATCCCTCTAGCCTTACCCACTGCTTTAGTGGTCTACTTGGATGATTTCAAGTCATCTGTGATGATGATGCCCAAGTTTCTTTCTTGCCTTGTGATTGCCAGCAACTCCCCTCCCAACCTACAGGTGGCTTCAGGGTTTCTCTTCCCTATGTGCATGATCTTGCACTTCTTTGTGTTAAACCTCAGTTGCCACTCTTCCGACCATTTTGCCAGTTTATCCAGATCTCTTCTCATTCTGCCCACCCCATCTGGATCATCTACTCTGTTGCAGAACTTTTGTGTCATCTGCAAACAGATAAACCTTACCCTCCAGTCCATCTGCAATGTCACTGATGAAGACATTGAAGAGGTCTGACCCCAGGACTGATCCCTGAGGTACCTCACTTGTGACTTACATCTCTTCTGACTGTATACGGTTTACCACCACTCTCTGTTTTCTGCCGGCCAACCAGTTTGCCACCCAGTTGGCCAACTTCTGACCCACCCCGAGCCTACCCAGCTTAGTAATCAATCTTCTACGTGGAACGGCATCAAAAGCTTTGCTGAAGTCAAGGTAGGCGACACCAACTGCACCCCCTTGGTCCACCATTCTGGTTACCCAGTCAAAGAAATCTATGAGATTAGTTTGACAGGACCTTCCTGTTGTAATAATAATAATAATAATAATTTTCTTTATTTTTAAAGCACAATTCCAAAACCAAAGCGCTGAACAAGATAAAAACTACTAAAAACAGATAAAATAGTAAAATCATCCAAATTCAAATGACTACATAAAGAGAATACAAACAGAATTAAACCCATGCTGTCTTGGATCCTGTGCTCCTATGGATTCCAGGTGTTGCACTGACCTTTCCTTAAGGAGTGCCTCCATAATCTTTCCCATTATTGAGGTAAGACTGACCGGTCTGTAGTTCCCTGCCTCCTTCCTGCTGCCACTCCTGTGGAGCAGTATCACATGAGCCCTTCTCCAGTCTTCTGGGACCTCTCCTGTGCTCAGAGACTCACTAAGCAGTTCTGATAATGGCTCTGCCCTTAGCTCCTTTAGTACTCTGGGATGTATGCCATCAGGACCTATTGCCTTGTCCACCCTGAGCTTAGTGAGCTCCTGTAGGACCCTTTCTTTTGTGAAGGGACTTGTGCACACCTCCCTCCCCCCTTCATCCATGGTACTGAGCTGTGGGCCCTGCCCTACCTTCTCTTCAGTAAATATTGAGCAGAAGTATCTATTTAGGATAGATGCTTTTCCTTGGTCCTCCTCCACACACTCCCCCTCATCCCCTTTGATCTTAGCAATACCCCCTCTGGACTTTCTCCTTTCACTAATGTATCTATAAAACATCTTGTCCCCTTTCTTTTACTGTTCGTGCTAGTATTTCCTTGGTTTGGGCCTTTGCCTGCCTTACTGCCTTCCCTGCTTCCCTTAGGGAAGTTTGGTATGCCTCCCCATCTTCGTCCCGCTGCATTCCCTTATATTTCCTGAAAACCAGTCTTTTGGCTCCGACCATTTCTGCTACTGTTTTGCTTGCACTTTCACTTTGGAGTGATAATACTATCGTTCCGACTTCTGAACGATAGTATTACGAGGTTGAAATTATAGTATTACAGTGGTTGAATTATAGTATTATTGGAAGTGAAGTGTGGTATTATTGGGATACTGTCTATCTATTACATTTTTTTGCATCATTTTCAGTAGTATTATTTTAAAGATCCGTATATTACATAGCTATACATGAAAGGGTACTGTCTAAGTAGATTCCCAAATACTTGTATGTCTCAACTAATTTAAGAATTGAACCATGCTTAGCAGTAATGCTTAATTTTACAAAATTGCCTAGGTTCATTGTATTAAAAAACATCCACTGCTTTTGCAAAGACTGATAGTACTGAGATGCAAACTTCCAGTCCTGTGGTAATTCAAATGTCTGCAATTATAAATTTAACAAAAAAGTAATGTATTTAGTCAAAACAAGGTATGAACTCTTTGAGCTCACTTGGCCTTGCTCATTTGTCTAGCCACATAAATTTGCTGCTCTGTTTTTTTTTTTGTTTTTTTTTTATTATTATTATTCATGTACTGGTCATTGCACTTTTTGGCACATTGTTTTCTTCTCTGTTCTGTATCTCCTTTGTAACCTCTCTGCATCACATCTAGAAACAAGCTTTGGCTCAGTGTGTCTCTGCTAATTAACAAACTTTAAATAAGATTCACCACCAAAATAATTGCTATTTCAATACAAATTTTGATCACAGGAATACGGAGACATTTGGAAATTAAATTTGGCACTGTGAACACTTCTAATGTATATAATAGCACACTATGCACACTCCTAATGTATGCACAGTTTTGTGATTTGTATATATAAAAGTGCCTATGTACATGCAATGGATAATTTTTGCGTGTACATAACAGTGGATCTGAATCATGCGTGTGTGTGACAATGCATGTGTACATGTGACTGATGATGCAGGTTTAGCAGTGCATATTTACATAGCTTGATTTGTTGGTTACAGCAAGTAAATAACACAGAAACGCTTCAAAGTGAGGAGATCAGACAGCTCTCCTGTTGGTTACATCTACTCGTATACCATTGCTTATCATTCATGCTGTTATTATGCAAACCTCTGACACACAGTTTCAGCCAAACTACTGTGTGAAAAATGTAAACTGAAGGTGTGAATAATGAAAACTGATGATAAAGAGGTTTCCAGTACATTGGGTAGATTAGGGATGAATGGATGCTGATTTTTTGATTCAGATAGACCATCAGAATGCAATCTAAAAGTTATGATTTAGGATTTTCGGTTTTAGTTGCTGAACATCCTAAACCTTAATTAATCAAATTCTGATCAGATTCCAATCAGTTCAAAATCTGATTTGGTCTTGGATACAAATCCAAAAAAGGGCAGATGGATCAGATTCTGAGATTTCCACTCACCCTAGTACAGATGTTTAAAAAACTGGTGCAGACCACCACCTGGCATGTGTCATATGTACATATGACTGGGGTGTGTGTGTGTGTGTGTGTGTGTGTGTTCCTGCATGTGTGCATGTGTGCATGCATTAATCTTTTGAGAGTATGTATTACAGTGTATATGTGCATGTGACGGATGGTGTGTGTGTGTGTGTGTGTGTGTGTGTGTGTGTAGGTAGGTGTAGAAGTCTTCATTTGTCTGTACAGTGTGTGTGTGTGTGTGTGTGTGTGTGTGTGTATACGCGTGCGCCTGTGTGTGTGCCCGTGTGCACATATGTGTGTGAATGTGTGTAGGTATAGAAGTCATCATTTGTGTGCGTGTAGGTGTAGGTGTAGGTATAGAAGTCATCATGTGTGTGTATATGTGTGAGTATGTAGGTATAGAACTTGTCATTTGTCTGTTTAGTACTGTATATTTATAAGTGACTGAGTCCTTATGTCATTATTGCATATGTGCTTCTGCAGATTTTTACAGTGTCAGTGAATCCTGTAATAAACCATGCAGATAGATGTAGATCATTGTGTCTACATCACCAATGTTTAATGTTGAGTAATTCTACCTCGTTCATATGAAAAATGTTTCTCCTTCACTATCATCCTGCAGTTTGTATTGGGTAAGGTGGGCCTGGCACTGGTTTTCACAATCTATCTTTAGTAGCTTCTTATTTGAAATATGTAGTTCTTCTTGCTATAATTATTGGCCCTATTTAAAACAAAAGGATTCATGATGAATGATGTATGCAAGCAATGATGTTGCGATGGATTGCTGCCTTGAAATATGTTTTCTTCAGCTCACCCTTAAAAAACAAATGAGTTCACTCAAAAGGTGTTTTCATGGTAAATTACGTAAAAATACATAAAATAATAGTGCTGGGAAAAGACTTCTTGTTTTCATGACAGAGCTCAAAAGTTAAAACTTATTTACTGGTTCTGACTCATTGTACTTGACTGCTGTGCTATGTCTTGTATACAGGCTGGTGCGTCTGGTGGTGATTCTGAGGGACTGGGCCCACAAGAGCCTACAGGAGGAAGAGCAGAGACCTGATTCTTTTCTGGAGCGTTTTCGGGGTCCAGAGCTGCGGACTGTGTCCAGTCGAATTAGCAATACCCAGGAGAAAGAGAATGAAGATGGTAAAGAAGAGAAAAAGTGAGTGAAACTTTGGCTGACTATTTCCACAATATCACCAAGAGCATATGCGGTTTGGGCAGAGTGATTCTCATCCCACTATTATCTGATCCCACTAGTGCAGAATTTTTCAATGGTGAGGCCAGCCTCCATGGGGAGGCCCCAATCTTTTCCAGAGGAGGTTCAAGCGAGTCTGAAAAAGTACCATATTTAAATTTTGAGTTTTAGATATTTTATATAAAGGTATGAGGCAAACTGAAAGAGGACAATAGCAAGAGAATTTATATATTTATTTATAAACCAGTGATCAGGAAAGACACGCTGAGCCAAGGCTCATTTCAGGTGTACCCCGGGAAAGGTAGGGAGTGAATACAATTCAAAAGATAACATCAAAACAGTCAAGCATTACAAAATGAACAATAGTGCAGACAAAGAGGAACAGTGAACAAGTAATGAGAGGGGAGAGGGGAGACTTGGGGGAGTGTTTGGTATCCTGCATCTGGAAAGGTGGGGGGTCACTGGTGGGCAACGACAGCAATGGGTAGGGTGGTAGGCTGCAACAACTGTGGTGCACCAGTCTTTCTAAAAATTGCCTGAAGTGTGGGAGGATGTTTAGTGTGCAACCACAGAGAGAAACTTAGAAAGGAGATTGAGGGTCTGCAGGAGGAACTAAGACAGGCAAGGCAGATTGGGGGTGGGTTTAGCCCAATACTGGAGGGAGGAAGAAGGGGAGATGAGGAAGGGCGATTTAAGCCAACAGTGGTGAGCAGAGGGTCAGAAGAAGGGAAGCAGAGACAAAGGGACCCAGGCCAGGAAGAACGATTGCTGGGGAAACCAGGTCAGGAGACAAAAGACAAATGGAAGGAGGAGATAGGGACTTGTGAGGGGAGGTGAAGAAGTGACAAAAGTCATTGAGTGGAAAGGAGAGAACAGGTTACTATGAAGAGAGAGGGAGTGGGCATTTGTGAAGGGTCTTCAGAAAATAGTTTTGCACTGCTAGAGAAGAAGATGGTGGAGGAGGGAAATGATGAAATCAGAGGAGTAATAGATAAATGCCTGGACCAAACTGGAGTGGGGAGAAGTTCTGCTGGGAGAATTGCAAAAGGGGCAGAAGGGGGAAAAATGTGCAGGAGGAAGAAGAGGAACTGGAAATGAGAGAGGGAGATGAATGGAAGCAAGCAGGGAGTAAGAGTGGTGGAATCTTAGTGCTGGGGGACTCAATACTAAGAGGAGTCAGGTGGGGTAGCAAGGGGGAGAGGCATAGTCGCATTTGGGTGGAGGCCTTGCCAGGAATGACAGTGGAAAGGGTGGGACAGTCTGTTCTGAAATATGCTAGAAGGGGTAGAGACAAGCCTCATTTAATTATACATCTTGGGACGAACGACCTGGCTGACAAGAAAGTAGATATAGTCCAGAGGAGGTTTGAGGAACTAGCAAAATTATGTGAGGGGGCAGGAAGATCAGTAACTTTTTCAGAGATACTACCAGTGCCCAAGGCAAGCACAACAAGAAAGCTGAGAATAGAGGAATTTAACAGATGGCTAAGAACTGGTGTCGTGCTAAAGGGTATGGGTTGTTGGGGGTGAGGAGGGACCTGGGAGGACAGTAGTCTCTATGCCAGGACAGACTACACTTGAGTGAGAAGGAAAGAAAGTGTTGAAACAGAGGATGGAGGAGTACATAGAGGAAGTTGGGAATTTAAACTAGGAGCGGGGAGGTGACAATTGGGCAAGAAATATGTAGAGACCACAGGTTGGGAAACCATATGAGCTTACCCCCCATAACAGTGACAAAGGACAAATGGCAAGTACTATTGGTGATGCAAGCAAAGAAGGGCAGCATGGGGGGGGGAGGGTGGAAGGTGGTTACCCTTAATGCTAGAAGCCTTGGGAGGAAAACTGCAGAGTTACAGGTGCTCATGGCAGAGGGAGAGGTGGACATTTCAGCCATCACAGAAACATGGGCCACCCAATACAATGACTGGGACCTGTCTGTACCAGGGTACAGGTTATTTCGTAGGGACAGGGTGATTGGGAAAGGAGGGGGTATGGCACTATATGTGAAGGAAGGACTGAAGTGTGTAAGGGAAGAAGGGGAAGAAGGTAGTACGGAGTCACTTTGGATGCAAATCCAGGATTCCAAGAATAGGATTCTTAGAATGGGAGTGGTGTACAGGCCACCATCTCAGATGGAGGAGTTAGACAGGTAACTAGCGGGACAGAGCAGGAGGACATGCGAGAAGGGTAGTGTGGTGATTGTGGGGGACTTCAACATACCAGGAGTGGACTGGAGTAACCCAACAACCAGGAACAGAAGGGAGCAGGTACTGCTGGATGCCTTCCAGGACAGCTTCCTGCTATAAATGGTCAGTGAACCAACCAGGTTAGGGAATACCCATGACCTTGTGCTGGCAAATGGAGACTTTGTGAGAGAACTTACAGTGGAGGAACCACTGTCAGGGAGTGACCACCACTCAGTATGGCTCACATTGGATATGGGCAAGGAAGGAATGAAATCTGGCACAAGAGTGCTGGACTTCAGGAGGGCCAACTTTGGGAGGATGGGGGAAGTGGTAAAAGGGTAGCTGGCCAGAATTCAATCTAGTATGGACACTAACCAGAGGTGGGAGCTCATAAAGCTGGGGATAGTGGAGGCAAACAAAACCTGCTGCAAGGCCCAGAGCAAGAAGGCTAAGGCTAAGAAACCGAGCTGGTTGAGCAAGGAGGTCATGGAAAAGGTAAGGAGGGAAAGAACTGCCTTTAGGAAGTACAAGAAAACAGGGAGGGGGCAGGACAGGGAGGAGTACTTGACAGAATCGAAGGAGGTGACAAGGGCAGTAAGGGGAGCCAAAACATCTAAGGAACTCAGGCTGGCACAAGGCATTAAGAAGAGGGAGAAGGACTTCTTTAGGTACATTAGGGAGAAAATGAGCTGTAAGGACCACAAAGTAAGGATTAGGAAGGAGGGGGGTTGGGTGGAAGCAAGATGCGATAAGTCAGAAGCACTGAGTGCTTCTGCTCAGTATTTACTAAAGAGAAGAGGGGGTGACACCCAAGGGGGGAGAAATGGCAGAAACTGGGAAGAAGGGGTGACAGATGGGGAAATCATGGAGGGCAGAGTTCAGGAGGGTTTGAAGGCACTGAGGGTGGACAAGGTGCCAGGCCCAGATGGCATCCACCCCAGGGTACTGAAGGAGCTGCCAGAGGTCCTTGCAGGACCTTTGGCAGATCTATTTAATACCTCACTACATTCAGGGTGTATACCTCAGGACTGGAGGATGACTCATGTGGTGCCCCTCCGCAAGAGTGGCCCCAAGGATGAACCAGGAAACTACAGACCAGTGTGCCTCACATCCATCATGGGTAAGCTAATGGAGACTATCCTGAAGGAGAGGCTGGTGGCCCTCCTGGAGACCAAAGGACTACAGGACAGCAGACAGCATGGCTTCATATGGGGCAGATCCTGCCAAACCAACCTGGTGGAGTTCTATGACTGGGTAACTAGGCAACTGGACAGGGGCCATGCAGTGGCTGTCCTGTATCTGGACTTCAGTAAGGCATTTGACTCGGTGCCACATGGAAGGCTGGGAAGTAAGTTAGTAGGCACAGGGGTGGGTGCAAAGCTGGTGAGATGGGTAGGAAACTGGCTTCAGGGAAGGCAACAGAGAGTCGTGGTGGGTGGGGAGCTCTCACACCCAAGGGTAGTGATGAGCGGTGTTCCACAGAGCTCAGTGTTGGGACCAGTGTTGTTTGGGATATTCATTGCAGACATATCATGGGATATCAAGAGCAAGATCAGTCTGTTTGCTGATGATACCAAGGTAGGAGCAGTGGTGGATGACCTAGGGGGATGGCAGGGGTTGCAGGATGATCTGGCAAAGCTTGAAACCTGGTCAGACACCTGGCAACTGGGGTTTAATGACAAAAGTGCAAGGTGCTGTATTTTGGAATGAATACCAAGGAGGAGTTACCAGCTGGGGGTACAGCTAGCCCAGACTGAGGAGGAGAAGGATCTGGGGTGCTCATTACAGGTCAATGAACAACTAGGCACAATGTAGGAAGGCAGCTGCAAGAGGCCAACAAAATGCTGGGTTGTATTGCAGCGGGTATATCCTTGAGGAGGAGAGGGTGATTCTGCCACTGTATAGGTCATTAGTTAGACCACACCTGGAGTACTGCGTACAGTACTGGTGCCCGTATCTGAAGAGGGACATTAAGTTACTGGAGGGGGTGCAGCGCAGGGCGACAAAGATGATCAAGGGGCTGGGGGACTTATCATACGAGAGGAGGCTGAGGGAGTTGAACATGTACTCACTGGAGGAGAGGAGGGATGGGGGGACATGATATAAACCTTTAAGTACATGAAAGGAATAAGCAAGACAGGTACAGGGGGGCTGTTCAAAGTAAGGGAGGGGAGGGACACCAGGGGCCACGATATGAGACTGGAGGGAGGAAGGTTCAGGAGGGAGATGAGGAGACATTTTTTTACAGAGAGGGTGGTGGCTAGGGGATGGGATATTACAAGGGGGAGGGTTAATGAAGGGGAAGGGTAGAAGGGAGGGGCAGCTGCAGAAAAAGGGGTGCTAGCTGTACATTTGAGAAGACTTGCTAGACCTCTAGGCCTTTATCTGCTGGCAAATTTCTTACGTTCGTATGTAACAATTGACCAATTAAACTTGTTGCAGAACAGCCTAAATACAAGAGAGGTAGTAGGGTCAAGAATAGGGGGGAGGCAAAGGATCCCTGAGCAGTTACTTAAGAGCAGGGTAAGGAGGGGGAGTCAGAGGTGGATATGAAAGTTATTACAGATAGGGGGAAACAGACAGAGAAAGCAGTCTAATCCATGCAGGTATTGCAACAAGGGGTACGAATGGTTCGAGAGTTAAAATAAACAGCAGAGCAAGTAGGCTGGCCTGGGGAGGGGTGTTATGGGGGGTAAAATAAGCTGAATACAATGACAGCCAGCTACTCAAAGGAGTTTCACTTTATTCCTGATGTAATATGCAAAGTGTACTATTTTTTTATGGGGAGGCCCACAATTATTTCAGTGTTTTGGGGAGGCTAAAGATCTTTTCTATGGCTGGGGGGGCTCACTATGGCAAAGTCTGAGGACTAATGTCCTAGTGCTACTCAGTGGTTTAACTGGAAATACCTAGGGGTTGCAGCTGTCATCTCTTTCTCTGTAGGAGGGGAAGCTGCCATCTCTAGATCTATATGAGAAGGGGAACAGTCCTATAGCTTCTCTTGACTATGACAGTTATCATTTTAATACAAAATTGTAAGGAGCAGGAGAGTAACGTGTCATTTAGCTGGTAATGCTAAGAAGGGATTATTTCAGTGGAGAAGGAAGTTTGCATTTCAGAAGGTCAGCACTACTAAGTGCTGGAGTTGAAGAAGCATAACTTAGGTTGCAGACTCTCATCTCAGTGCAACTGGCAAGGGGTGGGAATGGAGCACTCTGTTTTGGAGACTTTTCCCTTAACTCCTTTCCCTATATCACCCATATGCAGTGGTAATGGTACAAATGTTAAGCAGTACTGTGTAATGCTGGGGTATGCTGAGGCAGAGTCACATTACAGGCAATACAAACAATAACTTGAGTGACTCAGTTTACCTCAGCATCACCTCAGTACCAACCAGCTATGTACGATTACCACTGTAGAGTACCTATTGAAGAGTGTGAGTCCCAGCCAGGATTGACCCCTGAGGGACCCCACTCATGACCTCCCTGACAATAGAGAATTTACCATTCAGAACCAACCTCTGAGTCCTCTCACATAGCCAATTACCTATCCACCTAGTCAGGTACTGTATCCCCTGTCCTCAGATCTCCCACATTCTCGATTAGTCTCCTGTGCAGCACAGAACTGAATGCCTTGCTAAAATCAAGGTAAAATATATCAATTTTCTGACCCCAGTCTGCTGATTTTGTAACGGAATCAAAAAAGTCTATCAGATTTCTCTGACACAATCTGTCTCTCATGAGTTCATGCTGTCTTTTGTCCTCTAACCCCTGCATTTTTTTTGACTTAATTATATTTTGTATAACTATAGCCTCTAGGAGTTGTCCAACAATGGAGGTCAGGCTAACTGGCTGGTAATTTCCAGGATCATACCTTTCCCTGCTCTTGTGCAGTGGAGTCACATCAGCCACTTTCCAGTCTTCTGGCACTACCACTGTTTTCAAGGAGCAGTTGAACAGATCTGCTAGTGGTTCCATCCGGGCCATTCCATTTGCCTTAAAGATCCTGGTTTGAATACCACCAGGGTCTGGTGATTTGTTTACCTTCAAATCTTTTAGACCCATGAGAACCCTGTTTACCGTAATGTCCTTGATCTCCAACCTCTGTCATTGGGGACCCTCGAACTGCACCCTACTCTCCAGCAATGCCCACCCCATCTCCCTTGTGAAGATGGAGTTGAAGTTCTTATTCAGAATGTTAACCTTTTCTGCATCCTGCTGTACACTTACCCAGTCCTGTTTTCATGTTTCAATGCCCTACCTAGTCTTTTTCCATTATGCAAAGAATGCTTTATCATTTTCCTTAGCCACTTCCGCTATCTTCAGTTCTATGTTTGCTTTGGGTTCCCTGATGAAATTGTTGCAGTTTTTAAGCTGCCACGTGCTCTTCCCTGCTCTTCTCTCTGGTCTTTTTTATATGTTTTTAAAGCTCTCTCTCTCTCTCTCTCTCTCTCTCTCTCTCTCTCTCTCTCTCTCTCTCTCTCTCCTCTACTGAATCAGATTGGCCTTCAGTGTTTCATGCCCTTGGCAACATACTTTACACGGCCCTTTGTCATCCCCCAGTGCCTTCTTTTTGATGGTTGCCCATTTGCCTTCATCCTCCCTTTGCCATTTCAGTCAGTCCTGGAGAATTTTCCTTGTTCTACCAAAATCCATCCTCCTGAAATCTAGAACTAGCATGTTTGACCTGGTTTGTTTTGTTCCCAAAACCATGTCAAAGCACACAGCGCTGTGGTCACTTGTTCCTATGGGGTCCTCCAACCCTAAGTTACCTAAAGATACAAGGTCCAAGGATGCCTACCCCATTGTGGCTTCCTGCACCTACTGCTGGAGAAAGCAGTCCTGAAAGACCTCGATAAACCCTAACGTCTGCTACTCCTAGCCTCTGGTACTGCCCAATCTACATCAGGAAGCTCAGAGTCCCCTATAATGGCTGTTGCCTCTGACTCTGCTGGATTTCTGACCTCCTCAAAGAACTGTTTATCTGCCTCACCAGCCTGACTTGGTGACCTGTAGACCACTACAGTAGCCACAGAGATTTTGTTTCCTCCCCCTCCCCCCCACACACAGGTCTGTCTTCCTCCACTACTTTGATGGCGTCATTAACATACATTGCTACCCTATCATCCTTAGCTGCTCGTCAATCTCACCTTAATAGGGCATAGCCAGGAATAATGGCATCCCAGCTATCACTTTGTGTTGCCCAGGTTTCAGTGATGATCAGAACATCTAGCTCATCCCCAGCTGCTCAATGCCTGAAACTCCACCATCTTGTTGCCCAGACTCAAGCATTCACACAGAATGCCCACCAGCTTGCTCAATTTTACCTTCCTCTGCTGTCACTGTTACCCTTCCCCCTCTGTAATTCCTGATTTTCTTCACCCCTACCCTTTGTGTACCATGTCTAGTTGGGGAAGGACCTGATAAGTCCCCCTGCTGTGTATCAGTATAGTGTACCCTATGACCACCTCCCTCCCATCTAGTTTGAGTGCCTATCAATAAAGATGTCTCATCTTCTGCCCCAAAACACTGTCTCCCACTTTGTTAGGATACAGGCCACCCCATTTGAACAGCCCCTTAAACTTCCAAAAGGGTCCCCAAGGAAAGAAAATCCTCTTCTCCATACCAGCTCTTTAGTCAAACATTTAAAAGGTGAATCTAAAACTGTCTGCTCACCCCCCTCGCTTGGCATTTGTAAGATCTCAGAAATGGTTACCATTTCTGCAACATCCTTTAGCTAAGTGTCTAACAAGTGGAAACAGTTCTTGCCACTATCTGTGCTGTAACTGGCCAGATGATTGGTCCCTACAATAGGTGTATGGCCATGTCTAGCCTCCCACTACCCACAAGCTGGTAAGCATCTTTATCCTAGGAAAGATCCTGCCTACTGTCACTCCACGGCAGCAGAGCACAAGTCCTCTCTCCTCTGGATGTTTAGCGCAAACCACCTTGTCTAGTCCTCTATTTATATAGTCCCCAATTACCAGTTACCCTTGTCCTACAACTCCTACTGTTAGGACCCCCTCCCCCCAGCCAAGTCGGGTTGACTGTAAGCCTTGCCTCAGCATAACCAGTTGTCAAGCACTCCTTAGAGGGAATGGTGCGATTCACAATGGTTAAGAGCTCAAAGCAGTTCCTAGTTTTCACATGAGAGCTGTTCACCCCTCTCTCCATCCCAGGTCTCTTCCTCCCACCCATGCTCCAACTCCCACACCCATTGCAGATCCTAGGAGTCCACTGCAGGAGTAGGGTGGGAGGTTCTCAGAATGAGTTCCCAGCATGCATATTTCAGCCCTTGCTGAAGCCAGCTGTACTGCTGATGCTCCCAGTCTCCCACATACTGTATAGGGCAGCAGCCATTCACCCAGAGCACCTTCTGAAAGATAGTCACAGCAAATCCCCTGCAGCTAATCAACCCCTCCCCCAGAAGCTACCCTTTGCATGCATGGTATGTTAGCAATGTGTTTTTCCAACTGGTACCTTGCTTGCACAATTCCTACAAAACTGACCACCCCCCTCCGAAACAGAAGTTGGAATTGGAATCAGGCCTCTCACAGACACAGACTGGCAGAGGTTTGGTCTGTTGTTCACCCTCCTTGTCACCATAATGGCAAGAGTTTGCTGGAAAGTCAAAATTGGTACTTCTTAGTCCAGTAGTGCAACCAGAATTTTATGTTTTGTATACACGCCATCATGCTTCTGCCACTATTAAAAAAGCAGTAAATAAAAATGGCATGGTGTGTGCTCTACTGTATGCTAGAGAAAGTGTGGCACATTAGATGCCACACACTGTCATATATTTTGGCAATGCACATGTAACCTCCCTACAAATGGGGGTTCCTAAATTGTCTTCCTGGGCTTGCCTAAATGCCCACTGCCAGGCTGGTGTCCTGTGTCCTAGCAGGTTTAAAAGTGTTTGCATGTGAGCGCCCAATAGCCTCTGTACCTGTCTCTTTAAGAGCTGCCTATCTCGTAGTTTATAATTAATCTGGGTGGGAGACGAGTGTTTCTAGGCTCGAGTCCCACCTGGGCTGCAGTACAGCTGCTTCATTCTGCCATGGCCAATTGCTCAGAGGGAGCCCTACTGGAGTCTGTGATTGTTTGCTGATTATCTGTTTTAATGCAGCCATGATACTGGATTGGGCTTGGAAGTTTGGTGGTTGCCAAGTGTGCTACCAGCTGGAACAGCTTAGGGAGGAGGTTGCAGAGATTAGGAGACAGCTGGGGGAAGAGGGGATGTATGGTTGTGGAAGAGGACAGAGGCTCTCCCACGGGGTTGCAGCTAGAGAAGTGGGAAAAAGGGCCTGTAGCTGCTGAGTGTGTTTGTAAGTTGATTTAAAGTAGTTTTTTAGCTTCCATTTCAGTGTGTTGGACATTGTAGTTGAGGTCTGTCTTAACTGCCTTTTTTTGTGCTTTTAAATTTGTTTGGGCAGGATTAAGAGAGTGTAGCAGACAAATTGGTGATTGTGGGTTTAAATGTTGCTCTCTAGCCTGTAAGTGCAGGCATCATATTTCAGGGATTAGTGCTGTTAGAGTGTGGTGAACTGCAATCTGAGCCAGTCTGCAGCTAGAAAAGTGGGAGAAAGGACTTGTAGCTGTTGAGTGTGTTTGTAAGTTGATTTAAAGTAATTTTTTAGCTTCCATTTCGGTGTGTTGGACATTGTAGTTGAGGTCTGTCTTAACTGCCTTTTTTTTGTGTGTGTGGTTTTTAATTTGCTTGGGGAGAAGGGGCAGACACCGGGCTGAAACACTCTCTCTCAAGTTGGGTTTAGGCGCTAATCCCACCCTACCCTCCCTCCCAGAGCTCTGCTCATTTATAGGAGAACACCTGCCCTGCAATTGGAGGAAAAGGCTTCAGGCACAGCTCATGTACTTCTAGCTACTGGGGGTTGGATTTAAAGGCTGGGAAAGAGGAGCTTAGGGAGTTGTTCACTTCCCTTATAAAGTTTACTGTGTTGTACTATACCTAGTAACAGGGTTACCGGTTTACTGTGGAACTGTATCTAGGATTAGTGGGTGACCTGATTAGTCGGTAGGGGTGTATCTTGGACTAGTGGGGAAGCTGGTGGCTCACCCAAGGAAACCTACTTGGAGGGGGATGGGACCACACGTCATTAGGGCAGGCATCTTTGGGAGGGTGGTGGGGTGCACAGGGTGTGGGGCAGCCATGATACTGGTCTGAGCTTGGAAGTTTGGTGGTTGCCCAGTGTGCTACCAGCTGGCACAGCTTAGGGAGGAGGTTGCAGGGATTAGGAGACAGCTGGAGGAAGGGGGGTATGGTTGGGGAAGAGGCAGGGGCTCTCCCACGGGGTTGCATCAAGCACTAGGGGTGGGGGCATAGGGAAAGGAGTGCAGGAGAGTACTCTGGGGTCACATAGGGATCCTGGCAGAGGGGGCCCAAAAGGAGGACACTACCAAGGAAGCAGGCAGGTAACTGGGGACCCTCACAGAGGGGGACCAGAGGGACAACATTCTCAGGGATGTAGGAAGATGGCTGCAGCTGGACAGAAGGAAGCAAGGTGGGGAGGTGGATTGGACCTTAAGCTCAGTAACCACTTCAATTCTCTTCTTCTGCTTGAGGATGAGGGGGTGATGTAGCCATGACAGGGGTGGTTAGAGATGGAAAAGGAGTGGGGAGCAGGAGGCGGGGGCCAGATAGCAGGAGGAATGGAGGGGGAACCTGGAATGCAGGAAAATGGGAGGAGCAGTGGATCAGAGCAGGAGGAGCAGGGGGAAGAGGGAGGAAAGCGCAAGGAGAAGGAACAGTTGGGGGGAAAGGGCAAGGAGAAGGACCAGAAGTACAAGAAGGATACAGTAAAGGGAGCTGGGGGTTTAGACCAGGGGAGCATGACAAGCAAGGAGGGCCTGAACAGAGATGGGAAGGAAAGGAGGATGAGCCAGGTTAGTTTAGCAGATGGGGAGAAGGACCAGTCACGAGCAGTGAGGGGAGAGGGCGAGGTACAGAAGGATACTCAGGAGGAGGAGGCATAGGGTCAGAGGGAGGGGTGGCCAGGGAAATAAGGAGGGGCAGGAGGTGGCACCCAGATAGGGAGGAGCAAGGAGCCGACTGGGTGGAGGGGCCAGTAGAAAGGATGAGGGACATTGAAGGGGGGGAATGGAGGAAAAGGGGTGGTCAGAGTGCTCCTGTTGGGGGATTCTATGATTAGGGGTATCAAATGGGATAGGGAGGGGGGAGCCTGGCCAGTTAGAACAAAATGCTTCCCTGGACTAATGGTCCACAGGGGCAAGCACGAGGTATATCAGCTGGAAAAGGATTGTGGGAGTTCCCCGAACATACTGGTCCACCTGTGTACAAATGACATTGAGGGAAATAGCGAGATACAGGCAAGGTTCAGGGAGCTTGCCATGGTCTATCATGACATAGGATGCACAATTTCCTTCTCAGAAATCCTGCCAGTGCCAAGGGCTTGTAGGAAACACAAAAGGAAGATTAGGGAGATAAACCACTGGCTCAGGGAGTGGTGTGAGGCCAGAGGGTATGGGTTGATGGGGGATTGGGGGGAAACCTGAGAGGATAAGGGGCTGTATGCTAGAGATAGGCTCCATCTCAATTTGGAGGGGAAGGGAATCCTTAAGTTGAAAATAGAGGGGTTCATTGGTGAAAGGTGGGGTTTAAACTTGTGAAGGGGGAGGATGGAGAAAAAGGCTGTTGAGGGGGTCCGATAAAGGAGACTCTGTCTCCACCCCTGGAAGCTGGAGGAATGCTGGAAAAGAGCCGACTGGTAGGCGCAGACCAGGGAAGACAGATTCCCATGGGAACACGAGCAGGGAAATGAGTATAGGGAAAGTGTGGAAGATGGTCCTGCTAAATGCCAGGAGCTTGGGCAATAAAATGCCTGAGCTCCAGGCGATGCTAGCTGAGGGAGGGGTGGATGTGGCAGTGGTCACTGAGACCTGGGCCACCGAAGGACACGACTGGGACCTGAACCTGGAGGGTTACACTATGTTTAGGAAGGACAGGGGGGAAGGAAGGGGAGGAGGGGTAGCAATAATAGTCAAAAACTGCATTGGCATAAGGGGAGTAGAGGAGGCGGAGGGAACCGTGGAGGCGATTTGGGTCACCTTGATAACAAGGGGGGGCAAGAGCAAAAATAGGAGTGGTGTATAGACCCCTGTGCTGGTGGAGGAGCTGGAGGAGAGTCTGGTGGTGGAAGTTGGGAGACACTGCAGATTGGGCAGGGGAATGGTGGTGGTGTTGGGGGACTTAAACATGCCAGGAACAGACTGGGAGACTATGACATCCTCAGTGGCTAGGGAACAGAGGTTGTTGGATGTCTTTCAGGACACGTTCCTAACTCAGCAGGTGGGGGAACCGACCAGGGAGGCGCTGGTACTGGATGTGGTCCTGGCAGACAGTGACCAGATTGGGGGACTGGAGGTAAGAGACCCATTGGTGGGGAGTGACCATGCCATGGTCTGGTTCTTTTACTTTTTATTTATTTATTTCACAAATCGAATTTACAAACCTTTGAGTCAAAGATTCATTTACAAAGACACCTCGTCACAGGGAGGGGAGACAATATATTTGTGAAGCAAGACAGTGGAGAACAATACAGGTAAGATACAAAAGAGCATACAAAGCAAGGCATTTCAGTGAGCAAAATAGGTGAGCTACAGAAGAGCATACAAAACTAAGCAATTTAGTTCTGCCTGGACCTAGGAGGGGGTAGAAGGCTGCACAAAGACGGCTGTAACTGACTTCAGGGGGTGGATTTTAAGGACATAGAAAGGATCCTTAAGGAGCATTTGGATGTGATTGGGCCAGACATGGATGCTGACAGTAGGTGGGAAATCATTAGGAGAGGGGTGCAGGATGCTCCCAGCACCTGTGCAAGAGTAAGATGAAAATGTGGTAGGGCCCAAAAACCCTGCTGGTGAACCAGGGAGGTACAGGAGGTGGTGAGGGGACAGAAGGAAGCCTATAGGCAATTCAAGTGCTCAAGGAGTGAAAGGGATCGAGGGGAGTACAAGCTGATGGCCAGAAGGGCCACTAGGGTGGTGAGGGTGGCTAAGGCAAGGAAGGAGCAGAATCTGGTCAAGGAAATTAGAAGAGGGAACAAGGGGTTCTTTAGATACATTGGGGAAAAACGAAGGGTGAAGGGGCAAATTGGCAGGATTAAAAAAGGGGAGAGATGGGCGCAAGACCTGGGGGAGCAGGCTGAGGTACTAAATGAGTACTTCACCTCAGTTTTCACCAAGGAAAATGGGGAGGCTGCATCATACATGGGAGGAGACAGTGATACTGAGGAGGGACCCTTACTGATCGGTGGGTCTAGGGAGAGGGGGAGGCACCACTGGCAGGAGGGGGGAAGGTTAAGCAGGGGGACAAGGTAGCAGAGGTAGAAATCACAGCAGAGAGAGTGAGGGAAGCCCTCAGGTCCCTAAAGATGAAGAAAGCACTGGGGCTGGATAAATTACATCCCAGAGTGCTGAAGGAACTGGCGGATGTCCTGGCGGAACCCTTGGCGGATCTTTTCACCATCTCTGTGAGGACAGAGTGGGTGCCCCAGGACTGGAAGGTGGTGCATATAGTGCCTATCCACAAGAGGGGATCAAGGAAGGTGGCAGGAAACTACAGGCCCATCAGCCTGACATCGGTGGTGGGCAAGGTGATGGAGGGCATTGTCAAGGAGAGGCTAGGGGGAGACCTGGAAAAGTCAGGGTGCCTGGACGATAGACAGCATGGATTTGTCTCAGAGAAATCATGTCAGACAAACCTTGTGGAGTTCTATGACTGGGTGATGAGTGCCTTGGAAGTGGGTAGACCAGTGAATGTCCTCTTTCTAGACTTCAGCAAGGCATTTGACTCTGTTCCTCACAGGGGCCTGTTGGATAAGCTGGGATAAATGGGGTGGGGAAACAGATGATCAGATGGATAGGAAATTGGCTCCAGGACCAGACCCAGAGGGTCATAGTTGGCGGTATAGTCTCATCCCCAAGGAGGGTCATTAGTGGGGTCCCGCAGGGATCACTCATTGGGCCCCTCCTGTTCAACGCCTACGTCTCTGACATAAGGACAGGTATCAGGAGTGAGATGAGTCTCTTTGCGGATGACTCAAAACTGGGGGTGGTGGTGGATGGGGAGGAGGGGAAGGTGGCCCTACAGGGGGACCCGGAGGCTCTGGAAAGATGGTCTAGAAAGTGGAAGCTGAGGTTCAATGCAGGGAAATGCAAGGTACTGCACCTGGGGGCCAGAATCCCGGGCCAAGTGTACACCCTGGGAGGGAAATGCTACAAGTCTCAATGGCTGAGAGGGACCTGGGGGTGGTGGTGGATGTCAAGATGAACAACTCGGAGACTTGTAGGAGGGCAGTGGCCAAGGCCAACAAGATGCTGGGATGCATCGCTAGGGGGATCACCTCCAGAAGGAGGGAAGTGATACTCCCCCTGTATAACTGCTTGGTGAGGCCGCACCTCAAGTACTGTGTGCAGTTTTGGAGGCCACACTTAAAGAGGGACATTGAACTCCTGGAGAGGGTCCAGAGGAGGGCAACCAAAATGATTTGGGGCTTGGGGGACAGGACCTCTGGGGAGAGGCTCAAAGAGCTAAATGTGTACACACTGGAAGAGAGAAGGGACAGGGGGGACATGATAGAGGTCTTCACGTACATGAAGGGGTAAATAGGGGAGAGCAGTCAGGGTGCTTGAGAAGGAAGGAGGGCAACTAGAGGCATGGGTGGAAGCTGGGGGGAGATTCAGGGAGAAAGGAGGAGGTACTCACTGAGAGGGTGGTGGAGCCATGGAATACGCTGCCCAGGGGGATGGTGGAGGCAGAGACAGTGGAAGGGTTCAAGAGGGGGTGGGACAGGTACAGGGGAAGGGTTCTGGAAGCAAAATCCAGTGCAGCAAGAATATCCGAAACTGAGAAGGGAGAAGCCAAAGAGGGTGAGAGGGCAGTAAGGTCAGCTCCCAGGGTGGGGGCTGACCAAACGAGCAGACACAAAAGACTGTTAGGCCTATTCTGCTGTCATTTTAGTATGTTAGTATAAAGTAGTCCGTCTAACCTGACTTCCTTTGCATCATGGACATTTCTGTTCTGTATCACCATCTTGGTTCTGGACTGCCAATCTGCAACAATCAGTACCTTTGGGGGCTCTAAAATGGAGAATGCCCCCAAGGGTCTTGTGGGAGTCAATTTTTGTAGGAATTGTAGTTTTCACTCTTTGGCACCTAAATGGACTTGGAGGGGGAGCTCAAGCTGTGACAGACAGATGAATCGACAACTGAATCTTTTGGATCACTAGGAAGCCCCAGTGTTGCCTACAGCAGAAATCAGAGTGGAGTAAGAGATGAGAGAGTGAGGAGCTCGAGCAATTCAAGCAGCTGCTCCTGTGTAGTGTGCAGGGAAAATTGGCGGGAAGGCTGTGTCTGGCCTGCTTGCTACTATCTTCCTAAAGTGAAAAGACTTAATCTAACCCTTGGACTTTATCCGAATTTGTGACACATTTGTGCCATTCATTCTGAATTGTGACTAATTTCACCTGAAGAGGACCGAAGACTTGCTTTTTTGCGATCGGCCTCTCAGGACTTTCATCATGACCGCAGAGCTTACGATTTGCACAGAGACACTGTGAATTGCAACCAGACGGTCATCTGAACTGCCTTTACTATACAGTAAGTGTGCTGAATGTGGACAGTGGGTCGCGATTTGGTTCTCCACTTTGCTGAATGTGTCACACTTGCTGGAAGCTTCATCCAGCAACCTTACCAGACTGCATCCAAACTGTTCTCCCAGTCTGGGCCCTGCCATCCAAGCCCAGACACCCGCTCATGCTACAGAGAAAGATCCAACGAGAGACCCGCTCGGAGATTTGGCTCCCTGATCAACAACACTGAACAGGATCGAGCGCCATGTCGCATTGTGTGAGCTCTGCTTCTCCTGGCCATCCAGCTCTTCACCTTGAGGTCTCCATTTCATCTATCCTGCATCCAGTTTTGGGTAGTGTGAGTAAAACCAGGGTAGCTCCCTGCAACCCAGCTAACAATCACAGTGTATCATCTGATTTAACTGTTGTTAAGCTTTTGTGGACTGAGCCATCCAGCTCCAGATAACAAATTGTGGGTTACAGTGCATGCATGTTTCTTTCCATCACAGGGCCCCAACCAGCTGCAACGCTGGCCTACCTTGGGCAACGCTTCAGGCTAGCCTGTAGTTCTAACTGGGAACCCAGAGAGTGTGTGACTGTGTTCCAGAGACCTTTGAGTGCATGCCTTATAACCTGAATCAATCAGATGTAAACTCAACCACCAGATTACTGCTCCTCCCTTGTTCACATCCCCCAATAAATCAGATCTGGATCTTTTTGTAGTTAAACTGGCTGTGGTGTACCTCTGTGTAAAAAGTATTGTGTCAACGTTGTTTCATTGTTACAGGTCTTGGTTTCCAGGGGGTCATCCAGGGCATTCCAGCTGATCATAGCCCTGGTGGTAAGTGGTTACAAGGAGGGATTCACTGTATGTTGCAAAAGTGTGTTGGTGTGGGGTAGCTGCAAGCTTAGCCAGGCCACTAGGGGTAAAGAGGGGGGTATCAGTGTCCTGGAGTGCTGTACCCAGGGCAGTCACGTTGCCAACAACCCTGTCTTCTGGGTGGAGGCACCCATTCTGAGAGCCCAGACCCCTCAATCTGTAGGCTGCTGTGCAGGCAGGGGTAGTAACCCTTGAGGGTAGCACCACCTAGAGGTTACACGCAGCCATACAATGTTTCTGGCAACAGTTCCAAACTCCTAAGAGAATATTCTCATTGCTCACCCAATCTACTTTTACTAATGTTTATATTTGAGGTTCCTCCTAGACTGTTGAACAGTAAGGAAGCAGGCTACTTATGGAATGTACTGATAATTGCTGTCTCAGAGGTGTTTATTCATAATTGGTTGCAGAAGGTCCCACTGACAGTGGAAGAGTAACAGGAATTGATTTCTTAAATACAAAAGATGAAAAGGATCACTTTCCTTGTTCAGCAACATATGCCAGCTTAAATTAACAGGTGGACCAGATGGGAGTTGCTCCTTGAGAGTGATGAGGAACAGGTTCTCAAGGAGTTTAAGAGATTTCTATTCCCTGGTGACACCCACATGGCTGTATTTTAACTTAACAAACATTAGACTCAACTGAACTGTTCAGGGTTCTTCCTGATGGGGATGGGGTGGAGGGAGAACACTTATAATAAAAGCAGATTAGTCAGGTAGTAGACATTACTGTCCAGAATTAAGTATTGTAAATTTAATGTTACTTGATGTACAGTGAAGCTGCAGGATATCTAGTTTTGTACTTGACAGGTTATTAAATTTGTTTGTGAATTTGCATGCTTGATGACTTATAATTAACTGTCACTGTTTTCATTTCCATGTATTCATTGACTGTTAGCAAATTTATTTTTCTAATAATGGAAGTATTAAAAAAAACAAAAGAAAACCCCTCAGAAATGTCATGTGATCCCACAAAGGGATGCCTCAGGACTGTACCCCGATCGCATTTTAGCCCTACGAACCTACAGTATATAAGGTTTGCTGAAGTGACACTAGCTAAGAACACAGACCTGCCATGCAGCCATTCAGTCTTACAACTGTTTCCTGAGGGGGACACAATTTCGCATGCACTGGATACAAGACTATTGGACAGATTTACCTGCCTTCTGCCCCTCTCTTGTCAAGTCTCTCTTCTGTTAAGTCCCTATGGTGGGACATAATGGAAGGGGGGGCTTAACATCATGGCACTTAACCTTGTGACATATCTCACAGCACAGGACTCACTACACTCTTGGGAAGTGCCCTATATACTTCCTAGTGCCTCATAACCTGGTAGTACTCCCCCCCACTTCTCACCTCTGAGTACCTATATAAGACCCATCCTGGGCCTTAGATTGGTCCATGCCCACCTTCGCTACAAGGTAAGCAACCACCAAAACAAAACACTGAGAAGCTCTTAACTCGACCTACCCATCCATACTACACTTTATGTATTATATAAAATACATTTTCAGTGTAGATTAGGTGTTTTTTTTCTCTCCTCTCTTTCAGGTCTCCCTGTTTAGGGCCCCCAGCTACCTATCCACTTAAATTTCCTGTCTCCTGCAAGACTTGGGCATATCTAACTCAGAGGTTGTAATCATTCAACCTGCAAAAGGCTGCAATATTCTACCCATCCAATTGCCCCACGCTCTGTACTAAAAGTTAAAGAAGTTTAAGGAACAGCTCCGAACACTGTCTCAGAAGCACTTACCTCTGCCTACCCATCCATACTGTCACCTTGAGTATTAGATAAAATCCACTTTCGGTGTTGGCTAGGTGCTTTATGCCTGGACACTCCTCCCCAAGATGGAGACTTGCATAGCTCTTCACACACCTCCTTGGCTGGCTACATTCTGACTAAATAGTGCAAAGCATTCATTATAATAGTGGTTTAGCAATTTTTCAGTCAGAAAGCTACCAACCACGGAGGTGAGAGGAGGCATATGCAAACTTCCATTTGGAAGCTGGGGTGGGAGAGTGAAACAAGGTGGGGGGTA
This sequence comes from Neoceratodus forsteri, assembly GCA_016271365.2. Taxonomy (NCBI): domain Eukaryota; kingdom Metazoa; phylum Chordata; order Ceratodontiformes; family Ceratodontidae; genus Neoceratodus; species Neoceratodus forsteri. The sequence continues at coordinate 33,479,209 of JADMNL010000023.1, forward strand.
CCACTAAACAGCAAGGACACTTATGGGAGAGGAGGATACCACTGGACAACAAGGAATGTTTAGTATGGGATGGAGTGGGGGATTGTTGCCACCACTGAACAATTGGCAAGGGATGGGGAGAGGGAGGGATACCACTGGACACCAGAAAGTTCTTAGCACAGGATGAGATGAGGGAGTGGGTGCCACTGGACTCCAGGGAGTAGTTGGCATGGGAAAGGTTAGAAGAAAGGGTGCCAACAGGGACCAGGGATTGTTTGGCATGGAATCAAGTGAGGGAGGTGTGCCTCTAGATAGCAAGGAGTACTTGGCATGGTGAAGGGTGATGGAGGGGAGCCATGGGGCACTAGGAAGTGCTTGGCATGGGACAGGGGAGAGAGAGAGGATGCCATGGGGCACCATGGAGTTAATGGCATGGGACAAAGTGAGAGAGGGACTGCCACTGTACTCCAGTAGTGCTTGGCATGGAACAGGTAAAGAGACTGATGCCACAGACGTCAGGGAATACATCTTGGCATGGGATAGTGAGAGGAAGTACCACTGGTTATTAGGGAGTGCTTCACATGGGATAGGGAGAGGAATGACCTGCCACTGGATACCAGGGAATGTTTGGGTATACAACATCAATGGATACCAGGAGTTGCAGTGAGAGGCTGAAATTGAGTGTGTGTGGGGGGTGCAGCTAAACAAAATGAACATTTGGCACAGGATGGAAGGGTATCATAGACACTAGGGAGAGACTGGCATGGCATGGACTGGGAGAAGATACCCTTGGATACTTGACATGGGATGATGAGAAGAAGGGGTGCCACTAGACACTAGAGAGTGATTGGCATGGTGTGAGAAGGAAGGGTGCTTCTAGAAACATGGCAGTGCTTGGCATGGAACATGGTGAGGGGAGCACCACTGTATACCAAGAAGTGCTTGGTGTGGGACACAGTGAGGGAGACTATATCAATCAAAAAGGAGTGATTGGCATGGGACAAGATAAGAGAGAGGTGCCAGCATTCACCATGGACTGCTTGGTATGGGATACAGTGAGGGAGAGGATACAATTGGACACCAGGTAGTGCCTGACATAAGAAGGGTAAGCGAAGGTGTGCCACTGGACACCAGGGAATGTTTGTCATGGGACAGGGTGAGGAAAGGGGTGCCATGGGGCACCAGAGAGCACTTGACATAGGAAGGGTGATGGAGGGTGTGCCACTGAAAACCACAGAGTGCTTCTGATCATGACATGTGAAAAGGGAGGGGAGTTCCACTGGGCACCATGCTGTGTTTTTCACAGGACAGGGAAGGATCACAACTGGACACCAGGGAGTGCCTGTCATGGTGCAGGGTGAGGAGGGGGTGGCAATGGGGTACCAGGGAGTGCATGGTTGGGGCAAGGAGTGTGTGCCACTGGACATCAGACAGCATTTCTTGGCATGAAACTGGGACAGAGATGGGAGGGCAATTGGAAACCAGACAGCACTTTGCACAGAACAGGGATAAAAGGGTTGCCACTGGACATTATGGAGTGCTTGGGTATACAAAATCTACGGAGACAAAAACAAAATCAAATCATTAGGTCACTGGATGTTAAGTTTCAACCTTGCTTGGGTTTTGGATCGAAATGTACACAATCTGATGACTCAGAGATCTGAAAAGAATCAGGACATCCAAATGTATCTTATTTTTCAGATGACATCTTAATATGATCAGCAGATACAAAGAGAAACCCCTTCAGAGTCTCAGCATCAGAGCACATCAGTGTCTTTTTCAGATCAAATTCAAGCAGCTCAAAATAATTTTTTTTTAAATATATTAAATTTGTGTGCTTGTGAAAAGTGCCAGACTGACAATACTGGAGACTGTAGCCCTTTGTCCATAGCACAGTGCAAGCTTTTATACACTGCCATGTCATAGAGCCTCACTACTGTGACAGACAGGAGATCACAAAGTACAGTCTGCATGGACCAAAAATGAAAAAGACTAAATCTATAGAAAAACTTAATGCCAAGTAGATGCAAGGAGTAATACAGCACAAAAGCTCATTTTGCTTTCATGCAGTACTTCTGCTTGCATCTGCCTGGTGTTAAGAAATGCATATGTTATTATGTAGATTTCTGTATTTTTCATTTTTGGTCCATGTACACTGCTCTTTGATTTCTCTCATTGAGGTTGCTTTTGCAACAACATTGGTTCTGCTGAGAGAGTGCAATGCAGTTTGTTCTGTCATCTATGGTGGACGATCAGCATGCAGGTGAGAGGGTCATTTGTATGCCATGCCCAGTCAATCCTTGGCCTCTCATCTGAGACTTTTTACAAGGGTACCAATTAGTGCCTTGTAGGTTTCGCGATGTGGACACCTGTCTGCTAGAATTCCTTGCCTTGTATATACTGTATATATATTTTTCATATATTCCATGTACTACATGTCCACTGGGCTTATGTACCATACCTTGTACATGTGCTTTCAACTGCTGTTTTTGTATCAAAGTTCTCCTGCCTCACCTTGTAACCTTGTATCCACTGTCACACACTGGACTTATGTACCATACCTGTACATTGTGCTTGCTATTGTTGTTCTGTATTTATTCTTTTTCATGTGTATTATTGTTACCTTACATTCACTACCACCCTGCGCCATGTGTTATGGCCAAGGTCATGCCTGAAAATGGTCCCTGGGATCCGTGCACTCCCCGGTTATCAAAGTCATAAATAAATAAGAATCAGGACTGAGACCACCACAACTCATTTCCCATGGGTCACTGACCAACCATCATGTGAAAATGGCTTTCAGCCACTACAGACCTGAACCAGATTCAAACCAGTGACCTAGAGATGAAAGTAGAATGTGTTTAATGTAAAATTGTGAAAGGTTAAAGCTGCATTATTTGCTAGTGGAACAAATACCATTTTATAGATATATATTTTAGTAACAGTGAATTTCTGGCAAAAACATCAATATATTAATTTCTCTTTTCATTGTAATGCACCCCTGAACTGAAATATGGGGGTTTGACATTTTAAAAGTCCCTGCTCTCTGGCCATTCCCATGTCGAATAAATTAGGCATTTGGTGTGGTGCTGTGCTGTTTACTGAAATGTGTGCCAGCATCCTCCTAATATATCCACAGTATGAATCCAGCATGCAAAGTCAAAAAGTGACCTGGAGGGAAGGTTTTTTTAAAACTTGCTAGTGGGAACCATCTTTAATGAGTTGAGTCATTAGTTGTAACATTAGCAATAACAAAACTGTTTACAAAAGATCGAGAGAAATAAAAACTATACTAATGATGAATAAAATTATGTCAGATTAAAGGGACACATTCATGCCCAGTGGCCATTATAGTTCGAAAACCCATGAAAGACTCTTTCAAATGAGGTATTGGGCTCATCTGTAGCTAGATGCATTCCCGAGATATTCAATTCAATTCAATTCAATTCATCTTTATTTTTAAAAGGCGCTTTTCTTAAAACCAAAGCGCCTGTACAAATTCACAAAACAATAAATACAATAAAATTAAAACTAACATAAATCCTTAAAAGCTATGCTAAAAAGGTGGGTCTTCAAAGCTCCTTTAAAACTATATATATATATATAGATATATTATATTTATATATATATAACTATAGATATGTAAGATGACTGTCTGTTTGACATTAATACTACATTGCAGCCATTTTTAAAACATTGTGATGTCATTGAGGACCTAGTTGTGCCTAACCTAACCACATTGAATCAAGCAGTACTTGCTCCTTGATGATAAGTTCAGTGCGCTTATGCAACTTAGTGTGGTGTTGTACTTATGCAACTTGCTGAATAAACTTTGTTGTAACTGCTGAATAAACTTTGTTGTGGCTGTTCACCTCTCTGTGACTCAGGAATACCACCCTGTAGGGATGCCGAAGGCAGGAACCCTGCAGGAGGGTTCCACCCCCAGGGATGCCATGGGAAGGATTCTCTTAGGCTAAAGGTAGCTTAGGAAAAGCCCAAAAAGAAAGTAGATTAGAAAGCATTGTGGAGGTAACAAGTTGGTATTGAGATTGGAACATACACATGGTCATCAGAGATGAAGGTGATGGTCAGAGATAACTGAAATTAGTAACGGTTTTAACATAGGTTTAATCAATTATAATGAGAGGGTGTGACTTCCCAAAGAGAGAGGGAATGGCAAAGGAGGGCCACAATCCATTTCCATCCAACAGCGGAAACCTACCTAAATAACTGCAGAAACTACCTAAGTAATTTTGGTGTAACTAAACATTATGACCCTTGGCACTGAGGAGAGGAAAAAAACTAATTGAGGAGGACACCTCTGGAGATCTGAGGACTAGGTCATCTTTCCTCCAGACTATGGGTGTTTTATTTAGTGATGGCTCTGTTACTGAAATTTCGAAACCCAATCCATGGGGAGGAAATATTCCAATTTGTTGGAAAGCTCTCATGATCCCTCTAATGGGAACACCATGAAGTGTTGTGAGAGACCTCTGCAACAATGGAAACTCTGAAGCTAGAGCAGGATTCCAAAGTCAGGAGGAGGAGAGCAACTGCCGCTGAGGTGCTCAGCCAGCCTACCGACTAGAAACAGACTGGGGGAACCAGAGGCGGTCATGGGGAGAATAGCATAGAGGGCACTGCTGAACCTGATTTGGCTAGCTAAATGGAGCTCTTGGGCATAAGGGCCCCATCCCTTATAGCTGAAGTCTTAAATTCTGCATCTAGAGGGGCTATCAATGGTGGAAATGGCTAAAGCTCCACCCGGAGTGAGAACATTCCCATTATGGGCCAGATGAAAAGGACCCTGCCCCAAGTTTCACATGCTCAAGATACAGACTTCGGTGCAGAGCGAGATCATCAGCTGCAGGGATGCCCTGAGCCATAGAACGGAATGGTCATAGTTGGCAAGCCTCAGACTTATAAAGGAAAGCAGACAGATAACTATGAAGCGCTACATATGAGGTGGCCAGGCGAAGCCAGCAGCCATAGGTTAGGTATTGGTATACGGTATGATTGTCTGAGATGATTGACTGATACAATGAACTGATGAGACTGATGGATAGAAATGCTTAATATGATTGAGTGATATGAGCAAACCAGGGAAAGAAGCTAACCAATTCCACTGCAGAAGCCAAATTAATTATGTCATAGAAGGTAGGTGATTGAGTAGTGAGAGGCTGTGAAGCCTTTAAGCGACGAGAGGCTGTGGTGGCAGAAAATGATTGAATGAGGTTTGGTAGATTGAATCAATGAGATTTAGCAGTGATTGCTATGGTTGCAGCATAAATAGAGAATTGATATAAGTGGTATGGATACCTTAAATGCCTTTAAGGCAGAGTTAGGTTATTTGAGTAAGGAGCATTTGCAACATGGTAGTGGAATGGAATGAAAATGTTGAAATCCATGCAATGAATATTGTGAAGGCCATGGAGGCTACAAGGTTAATATATTTATGCATAGATAACTGAGAAGCCATGTAGGCAAAGAAGCAGGATTCATTTAACTTATGTAAAAGCATGCTCCCTCTACCTGGTGCCATGATGCCCCACTGTGACATCATAGTCTCACACCATGGGAATAACAGGGCAGTCATAAGCTGAGCTCTGTGAGACAAAACAGCTAATTTAATGACTGAAAGTTGCGGTATAGATAGAAGCAATTGTGATGTTGATAGGGTAGACACACACACACACACACACACACACACACACACACACACGTAGAGCTAATTGAATGGTTCAAGTTTCAGTATGGCAGAAGTCAGAAAAAACTGCAAGGGTTTTGGTAAAAGTATGGTTTGGTAAAATTCCGAGGTTGTAGATTAGGTAGCAGGTTAGTGAAGAGAAGGTTGGGTGAAGCCAGCGGCCTTGGAGAAGTAGGAGGCTATTCTGAAATAGCAACAAATAAGACTGAATAACTCAAACATAGGAGTGACAGCTATGCTAAGAAGTATGAGCCTGGACCAGATGCAAACAATTAAGGTGGAAGCACAGGAGACAGCAGAGAAAGAATAGTGAGAGCTTGAAACATATGAGAACAATGGTAGGAAAACTGAGGATTGCTAGGAAGGGAAGCTGGCAGTTGAGCTGAAGCATACAGATAACAATGCAGTGAAGTGAGGGTTTGCATTATTTGGGGAGTAAATGGGAGCCTGACAGCTCAGGAACAGGATGAAAAAATTACTTACCATAGTAATCTTGTTTCTTCCGAGGGAATCTTACTGTATTCTGACTTCTGCAGTATGGTCTCACCAAAAGACTGCCCCGGAGCCAAAATGGTTAATAGAACCTATGCTAATCATTGAATGTTTGGCTCAAGCTTGGTTTTCAAACCACTGTCTCTGGTAAACATTCTACAACCACCAGAATCTTACAGAGCAAAGCTAATAACAAGCTATCTAAACTATACTAGTAATAAAGTAACAATTTAACAACACCCAACACCAGCTATTCCCCTTTATTTAAAAATGTGGGCCACACTAAGACTCAAGTCACTAAGCCCAAGAAAGAAACACCCATAGGATCTGAATAGCATGAACAGCTGTGTTGCAGTGCCTATAGATTCTAGCAGGGGAGGAAGGGTGGGAGCTCAGAATACAGTAAGATTCCCTTGGAAGAAACAAGATTACTATGGTAAGTAATTTGTTCTTCAAACCCCATGAAATCTTACTGTATTCTGACTTCTGCAGACTACCCAAGCAGTACCTTTGGAGGAGGGTAGAGAACCTATTTAGGAAACAGGCTCTGTAGTACTGCTGTGCCAAACCTGGCATCACATATGGCCTGGGTATCCAGGCTGTAGTGTTTGGTAAAGGTATGAACTGTTTTCCAGGTAGCTGCTTTGCAGATTTCCAACAAAGGGATATCTCTTGCTGCTGCTATAGAAGCAGTTGTACCCCTTGTAGAATGGGCCCTGAGGTCTACAGGAGGCTCTTTACCCACTTTGTTGTAGCAAAATTGGATACAGGCAACAATCCAGTGGGCAGTGGTCCTCTTTGAGGTGGGTTTGCCCCTCTCCACCTCTCCATAGGTCAGGAAGAGCTGGGTTCTATCCTGTCTGTGCCCCTTCGTGTGATCCAATAGCTTGTAGCTCTCTTGACATCAAGACTACTGTATGCAATCTTCTCTCCACTGAACTGGAATGATCAGTGAAGAAGACTGGCAACATCATGGACTGATTAAGGTAGAAGTCTGAAGCCACCTTCAGAAGGAATTTCCTATTAGTCCTAAGGACCACCTTGTCCCTGTGGACTGCTATATAGTCCAGCTCTGTGGACAAGGCTTGGAGCTCACTGATCCCCGTGGCTGAGGCGATGGCTACCAGGAACACTGTTTTGCATGTCACATACTTAAGCTCGGCTGAGGACATGGGTTTGAATGGTGGCTGCATTAGCTGGCCAATGCATATATTGAGGTCCCATACAGGGGTGGGTTCCCTGTGAGGGGGATGCACATGCAATAGGCCCTTGAAAAACTTCCTGAATACCTGGTTAGAGGCCAGGGATGCTCTCTTCCCTGCAGAGAAACATAGAAACATAGACTTTGACGGCAGATAAGGACTGTTTGGCCCACCTAGTCTGCCCATTTCCCTACCTAGAGGATACGCTGCAGATCCTATTTAACCAACAGCCTATTTCTTTCTACCCCCCACAAAAATTGCCTTATGTCTGTCCCATGCATTCTTGAATTCTCCCACAGTTTTAGACCCCACAACCTCCTCAGGAAGGCTGTTCCATGCGTCCACAACCCTCTCTGTGAAAAAATACTTCCTCACATTGCCCCTGAGCTGTCCCCTCTATCTTCAAATTGTGTCCCTTGTTCTTGCACATCTCTTTTTCTGAAAGATGCTACCCTCTTGGACTTTGTTGATTCCACTGAGGTACTTAAACGTTTCTATCATGTCCCCCCTCTTCCTCCTTTCCTCAAGGGTATACATATTAAGCTCCTTTAGTCTCTCTTCATATGGCTTCTCTTGCAGACCCTGCACCATTTTAGTTGCCCTCCTCTGAACTGCTTCCATCCTGTCTATGTCCTTGCGGAGATGGGGTCTCCAGAACTGGACGCAGTACTCAGATGGGGTCTCACCAACTGTCTGTACAGGGGATAACAACTTCCTGTTTTCTGCTGGTGATACCTCTCCCTATACATCCCAGTATCCCCCCAGCCCTCCCTACCATCTTCTCACACTGCTTGCCAACCTTAAGGTCATCTGATATGATTACCCCCAGGTCCCTTTCCATTTTTGTTGTTGTTACTACCCCATTGTGTAATCTTCCCCTGGGTTTTTGTTTCCCAGGTGCATTACTTTGCACTTCTTTGCATTGAATCCAAGCTGCCATACTTCTGACCATTCCTCCAACCTTGCCAAGTTCTCTTCTCATCCTTTTCACACCTCCTTGTGTATCAACCCTGTTGCAGATCTTTGTGTCATCTGCAAAGAGGCATACTTTTCCTTCCAGTCCCTCTGTAATGTCACTTATAAAGACATTAAAAAGGACTGGACCCAGTACTGAACCCTGTGGTACCCCACTAGTAACCCATCTTTCTTCAGAGTGGACTCCATTTACAATTACCTTCTGTGTCCTGTTGTTCAGCTAATGTTTTACCCAGGCTACTACCTGGGACCCACTCCCAGGCTGGTTAATTTGACTAATAATCTTTTGTGTGGGACTATGTCAAATGCCTTGCTAAGTCTAGGTAGACCATGTCCACAGTCCCTCCCTGGTCTACTACTTTGGTCACCCAGTCAAAGAAATCAATTAGATTCATCTGACATGACCTTCCCACTGTGAACCCATGCTGCCTTGGGTCCTGTGCCCCACTGGCCTCTAGGTACTCAACAATTCTTCAGAAGTGATTCCATCACTTTCCCTACCACAGAGGTCAAACTGACAGGTCTGTAGTTTCCTGCCTCTGTCTTGGTCCCACTTTTGTGAAGGGGAATCACATCTACCTTCTTCCAGTCCTCAGGTATCACACCATCCTCCCATGATTTGTTAAAAAGGGTAGTCAGTGGTGTCACTAGTTCTCTGCTTAATTCTTTTAGAATTCTGGGGTGAATTCCATCTGGCCCCCATTGCTTTGTCCACCTTCAGTTTTAGGAGTTCTTTTAGAACCCTTTCTTTTGTGAAAGGATTGGGATCGCCCCCCCCCCCCCAGAGTGCTTCTGTTAATTGGATTAGGCACCTCCCCCATTTCCTGTTTTGTGAATATTGAACAGAAGTATTCATTCAGTATCCCTGCTTTTCACTGTCACTCTCTGCCCACCCACCATCCATTCTATTCAGCCTCACTATCCCTCTCTTTGTCTTTCTACGCTCCCTGATATACCTATAAAAGGTTTTATCCCCTTCTTAACCGAGTTAGCTATCTTTTCCTCAGTTTGTGCCTTTGCTATTCTGACTACCCTCCCTGCTTCCTTCTGCCTTAACTGGTACAGTTCTCTGTCCTGCTCCTTCTGTGTTTCCTTATACTTCCTAAATGCTATCTTTTTCTTCCTAACCATCACCGCCACCTCTTTTGAGAACCATAGTGGCTTTTTCTTTCATTTTGATTTGTTTATTTGCTTCACACAAAGGCTTGTTGCCTCCGTGATGGCAGTTTTGATATTTCCCCATTGTTGCTCCACCCCTCCTTCTAGCCTGTTTGCTAGTGCTTTTCTAAGGCACTTTCCCATCTTGCTAAAGTCAGCCCTCCTGAAGTCCCAAACCTTCACTTTTGTATGGCTTGACTCTGTAGCTGAGTTTATCGTGAACCACACTGTTTGGTGGTCACTTGTTCCCAAATGGCTACCCACTTCTAGATCTGAGATCCTCTCACTGTCCCCATTTGAGAGTATGAGGTCTAAGATTGCTCCCTCATGAGTAGGTTCCAAAACTAGATGTCTGAGGCATGCCACCTGAAGGGCATCAAGAATGGCCCTGCTTTTGGATGTGGCTGCCGCAAAGGTGCTCCAGTTAACATCAGGCATATTAAGGTCCCCCTTCAAAAGTATCTCCCCTTTCTCTGCCATCGCAAGTATGCCTTCTATCATATCCTTGTCCATTCCCTCCCCCTGACATGGGGGTCTATATACAACCCCTGTGCAGATTGTGGTTCCATTTCCAGTCTCTTAGGTGACCCACAGTGCTTCTCCCCTCCCTGTTTACTTTTTTGTTCAGTTGCTTCTATTCCTTCCCTTACATAGAGAGCTACTCCCCCCTTCTGCCCTCCCTGTCTCTCCTGTAGGTTGTGTACCCTGGTATGTTAACATCCCAGTCATGGTTCTCTGTGTACCATGTTTCTGTGACTGCTACGATATCCAGGCATCCCTCTTCCATCAAGGCCACCAGTTCAGGGAGCTTGTTGCCCAGACTACGGGCATTGGTACTCATTACCTTCCATTTCTTGATGGCCTTACCCCTTTTTGCCCCATCCCTGCCCTTATTGCATTTGTCACTTTCTCCATTTATCCCTGCACTTCTCCCTATCAGCATCTCTATGTTGGTGTTTACCTCACTAGGTACCCTGACATTTTGGGGGTGGCTAGGATTTCCCTGCTCCTTTCTAGTGCCTCCCCCCTTGGCTAGTTTAAATGCTTGTCAATTAAGTATTTAAACCTATCACTTAGAATCCTGGTTCCCCTCCTGGACAGATGTGGACCATCATGCCAGTATAGGTCTGCATCCCTCCAGGTGGACCCCCAGTCCCCAGTGAAGCCAAATCCCTGAGCTCTGCACCAGTTTTTCAACCACTGATTGAATCCCATGGTGTGGAGCACCTTAGCCTCACCCGTACCATAGACAGACAGCACCTCCGAGAAGGTTACTGTGTGTGCTATTTGTCTAAGGCCCCTCCCCATCTCCACAAATGCTTCTTGCACTGCTCTGATCCCTTTCTTAGCCAGGTCATTTGTCCCTAGGTGGACAATGACATCCAGCTCCCTCTCCTGTGCAGCTGCTCCTGCAATCCTGAGGATTCACTCCCTGTCCCTCCAAGCCATGGTGCCAGGCAGGCACCTTTCCTTCCTCTCCCCTTCCTCCCCCAGTTCTACCTTCCTAACAATGGAGTCCTCCACCAGGAGTTGTTTCCATCCCCTGTGGGGTCCCATGCCACCCTTCTGTGGATCTCCTTTGTGGAGGTTCCCAGCATCCTCCTTGGTCTCCACTGTGGGTGCCACCATAGAGGAACCACACTTTTCCAAAATGGCATAGAAATTGTGGAGAAGTACAACTGGAGGGATGCACCTCTGTTCCACCACCCTCACCCTCCCTGAGCCCACTGTGGTCCAACCACTCATCTTTCTTGGCACAGAGGTATGCAGAGACAGCTTCTAAGTGTACGTTAAGGGTGGAAGGCCTCAGGCCCAAAGAATGCAGATGTCTCAAGTAGCCCAAGACTATTGACAAGCCAGCTTGGTGGTGATCTATCTGACTTTGTCCACACCAAATAGAAAACCTCTTCATTTGGACAAATAAGTCTTTCTAGTGGAAGGTTTTCTAGATACCCTGAGGACCTCTAGCACCCCTTCCAAGAGGTGAAGGTCAGCATATTCAAAGTCCTCAACAGCCAAGCTCTGAGTCTGAGGGACTGTAGGTAGGGATACAGGACTCTGCCCTTGGATGAAGTCAGAAGATTGTGTCTCCTGGGTAGGAAGATTGGTTTGGAGAGGGACAGGATCAGTAACAGGGAGTACCAGGGTTGTCTGGCCCAGTCTGGAGCAATGAAAATCACTGTTGCTAGCTGAACCATGAGCTTGTTCAGTATTGTGAGCAGCAACGGAAATGGTGGGAAGGCATACAAAAACTTTCCTGTCCAATCCAGCAGTAATGCATCTAGACTCATTGTGCCCAGTGCAAGGGGTCTGCAACAGAACAGTGGCAACTGTTGATTGTCTGGGGCTGTGAAGAGCTCCACCTCTGGGGTGCCCCATCTTTTGATCGCTACCTGCAGAACCTGCCTGTTCAGTGACCACTTGTGGTGGTTCTGGTTGATCCTGCTGAGGGCATCTGCTAGGATGCTGTCCTTCCCTGGGAGATGAACTACTGAGATGGAAATCCCCAGTGGGTAAGCTAGGTTCCATAGCTTCATGGCTTCTGTGCACAGGGAGAAGACCTTGCACCCCCTTGCTTGTTGATGTCATACATTGTGGTTGTATTGTCTGTTCTGACTTGAACCACCTTGTCCTGCAGCATTGCAGTGAAGGACTGAATACCCAGATAAACTGCCCTGAGTTTCAGCAGGTTTATGTGGAGCAGAGACTCTTGCTGGAGCCAAGTGCTGTGGGCAGTATGCTCCCCTAGGTGGGCACCCGATCCTAGGAGGGAGGCATCTGTTGTCAAAACTGCTGATGGAGGTTTTTGGATGAAAGGCACCCCTTCCCTGAGGTTGCCCTTTTCTTGCCACCACTGCAATGCTTGGAGAAGGGTTCCTGTGACTGGTACCATTTTTGACACGGAGTCCCTTCTCTGAGACCAGTGAGCCCTGAGCTGGAACTGAATGTCTCTCATCTGGAGCCTTGATCCCGACACTGTTACTGTTGGTGCTGCCATGTGACCCAGCAGCTGAAGAAAATGTCTTGCTGGTCTGGGGGTATGGAGCCAAAAAGAATTTGCCAGCTGTACCAGATTGTCTACCCTTCCCTAAGGGAGGAAGGCCCTTCCTCTTAGGATATCCAGCTCTGCCCCTATAAACTCCAATTGAACAGGGGTTAGCACTGACTTCTTCTGGTTTACCAGGAAGCCCAGTGCATTCAGAGTGTCTTGAGTGGTAGACAGTGCCTCCTGTACCTGTTGAGGAGACTGACCTACCACTAGCCAGTTATCCAAATATGGGAAGACTGAGACCCCCCACCTCCTTAGGTGTGCCACAATCACTGCTAGACACTTGGTGAACACCCTTGGAGCAGAGGTCAGGCCGATGGCAATCTGAACCTGAGGTACTTTCTGTGTGATTGCTTGATGGGGATGTGGAAGTAGGCATCCTTTAGATCCAGGGATGCCAATCAGTCTCCCTGTCTTAGTGTGGGGAGGATGGTAGCCAGAGTGACCATCTTGAACTTTGGTTTTGTCAAGTGTTTGTTAAAAAATCTGAGATCCAGAATGGGTCGTCACTCCCCTGTTTTCTTTAGAATGAGGAAGTATCTTGAGTAGAGACCCTTCCCCCTTTGAGCCAAGGGGACAAGTTCTACTGCATGGTCCTGAATGAGCTTTGCTACTTCCTCCTCTAACAGGAATGCCTCTGATGAGTTAGCAGGTCTGAATAACCTTGCTCGCAACTTGGGCAGAAACTTGAAACTGAGAGCAAGGCTCTGGCTTACTACCTCCAGGACCCACTTGTCTGTGGTAATATATTGCCAGGCCTGGAGGTAGTGAGCCAGTGTGCCCCCTACTGGAAGTAGGGAGGCGACCCTGGCAGGCCTCTCAGTGGGTCTGCTTTGCCTGTGCACTAGCCTGAGTGCTGGGGCCAGCTCTGCTGCCACCCCTTCTGCATCTGCCTCTAAAGTACCCCCTCTGGGGCTGGTAGGTAGGTTGGCAGAGCTTGTACATGGAGGAAGGGCCTGTAGTGGGTTCTATCCCTGCCCCCTCTTCCTTGGAATTTCTGGGGTGTTGCCTTCTCCTTGGCAGCAGCACTCTTGTAAGCCACCTTGTAATTATCCATCTTTTTCATGTAAGCCTCCATTTGCTCCCCAAAGAGGGATGTGGGCTCACAGGGAAAATCCAGTACTTTTGTCTGGGTATCCTGAGACAAATTTTTTGCTCTTAGCTAAGCAAATCTCTTCTGAGAGACTGAGGTTGTCATTTGCCTGGCAGCAATGTCATTGGCATCCACTGCCATCTGAAATTGGCACTTAGGGGCTTCAATGCCCTTCTTAGCTGCCTCTGAAAGGTCAGATGCCATAGGTCCAGGACATGCCTTGGCTATGGCCAGAACTGTAATCCAAAGACTCTTCTGGTATCTAGAAACATAAGACATATAGGTAGCCTATCTGATGGCTAAAGAGGCTCCCAGATATGACTTCCTAGCTACAGAGTCCATTTTCCTGGAGTTCTTCTCGGGGGGGGGTGATGCCAAGAGAATGCTTGCTTTGTCACAAGCAGCTGCTTGTGCCATCCCCTTTGTGTCTAGGGTGCCCCAAAAGGAATTCAGCCCCTGATTTGGCCACCCAGTACTCCCTGTCCATCCTCTTATCCACTGGGGGAATGGACGTTGGTGTCTGCAGAATTTTTATGGCTTGTCTCTTAAGGGATCCGTGGATGGGTAGCAACAGTCTCTTTGTTGCTGGAACATCCATCATTTCCATTAAATCTGGCTCCTTTTCCTCCTCTGTGGACTCTTGAGTAGAGAGGTCCAAGGTGTGTGCCACCTGCTTCATAAAGGCAAAGTGGGTAGAATAATCTTCCATTGCATTATCAGGGGACTCAGGATTATGAGGATCAGGAGAAACCTCTGGTTCTATAAGTTCTCCAAACTCATCCTCATCATTAACATAGTCATCGTCTTCCTCAGCAAAAACCTCAGTTAACTATTCCAAAGAACCGGGAACTGAGAGGGAACCCGAACCCAGAACCGAGTGCTGTGAACCAGGACAAGGAATCGATATCGCGGTACCAGTTTGCAATGCCTGTAAGAGGCTTATGGTACTAGCTATAGCCTCTGTGGTTGGGACCACTGGAACCTTCGGTTGAGGTTCCTTAGCTGAGTGCTTTTCCTTTCTCTTTTTCTTTGCAGAGCTTACAGGTTCAGCGGCAGCATCTGCGGTTCTCTTTTTAGTCGAAGAACCATCACCCTGGTCAGAGTGCTGCTCACTCGGCTTTTTGAACTTCTTCTGAGAAGTGGAAGCTTTATCTGAAGCTGGGTCAGCAGCTTTCTCTGGGAGTTTTTCTTTCAGTCGGTTCAAGTGCCTATCCAGCGTCGACTGAGGAACATTTTTACAAATTTCACAATTTGCCTTCAAATGATCGAACCCCAGGTACAGGACGCAAATTAATTGAGAATCTGCTTTAGAAATGCTTCCCCACACTCTGTACAATGCTGAAAACCCATTGGGCCAGTTCTTCTCTTGGGTAGTGACATAACCAACCAAAGCCCCTAGAAGTGGGATTTAGTGAGCCCAGACCACATATACACACACACACACACACACACACACACAAACAATAACCCCTCTTTTTTTTTTTGTGGTTGGTTTAGAGGCAGAAGAGAGAGAGAACCAAGAATTACTCCGTTTCTCCACAAACAAAATAACCAGCCTAGAAGGGGTTCAAAAGTGAAATAATTTTTTTTAAATATAAACAAAAGGTTCAGTTTCCTCCTGGTTAATTGAACTGAGAATAAAATGAAAAACTTACCAGAATAACACTAAATCTAGACTAATCTACCTGTATACACAAGGACAGTGCTTTAAAAATTAACAGAAATAAAATCTACTTCAGAAAACTGACAAAAATAAAATCTTCAAGAAAGATGAAGGAGGGCTCTCCTTACTAGGCAAGCGGAGTAAAGAATCTTACAGTTGTAGAATGTTTACCAGGGACAGTGGTTTGAAAACCAAGCTCGAGCCTAGTATTCCGCTATTTGCATAGGTTCCATTAACCATTTCGGCTCTGAGGCAGTCTTATGGTGAGACCATGCTGCAGAAGTCAGAATACCATAAGATTTCCTGGGGTTTGAATAGGATAATACAAACAAAGGGCAATAGGATGGTAGGAAAACTAGAAAGTCCCCCAAAAGAAAAGCACAAAACTAAAAGACAAACACAGGAAAACAGAAAAACAAGCAACACATGAATCAAGGAGGCAGCAAATATTGACCAAAAGCAGGGCATAAGCAACGTGTGGGGGGGATTAAGTCCCAGTAGGCCCCAAGGGAGAAGACAGACCAACAGAGCATCTGGCCAACAAAGAAAAAAGCTTCTGAATGAAGCAGGAAGGAAGAGTTTAAATAGGTCAGGCGGGGGGGGGAGGCATGGCTGTTGCTTCAGCCATTGAACTGCAGGCTACAGACTTTCAAAAGTGGGGTGGCACTCTCCATGGAAACAACAGACAATGCTCTTGGGCCTTATATTTGATCCCAGCCTCTCATTCCACCCACATATCAATAGTATTTCTTCAGCCATAAATATTCATACAGGACTACTGTATCTGCATAGAGACTGCCTACCGCCAGAGGCCCTTAACCTTGCTGTCACCTCCTCTTTTTCTCTCTAATAGATTATAGACTAACCTTATACACAGCCGCTGACCACGCGGCTCTAAATAAAATCCACTTAGCCATCAACCAAGCATGCAGACTTCTTGCCGGGGTAGACAGGCATACCAACAGGTGCACCCTGTATGCCCTAACAAATATCCTCACTCTAGATGAAAGAGTCTGTTACCAAACAAGTCTCCTCATCAACAAAATTCAGCTAGGTCTAACCCCCCCCCCGGAGTTTCTGCCTCCCTCTGCTCTGTTCATGCCTCAGCTAACACCCACTTGGCTAATAAACTGATGTGGGCTGTCCCCAGGGTTTTATTTATTTATTTATTTGTAAAATCAGTTTACAACCTTTGAGCCAGAGGCTCATTTCCAAAGGTAATTTGTCACATTGAGGACAAACATAACAAATTTAGGTTACAGAATGCAAGTCACTGAAGTAGAGTTACACATATTGATTTCATACATTATACAATTTAGTAGCAAATTACATTGATACAGCTATCACAAGCTGGTTGTAACAGAGGTATGATGCCCAGGGTGAGAAAGTGGGAGGGGGGAGGTGGTGTGCCGCCCAGCGGGCGTTGTCAAGTGTGGAGAGCTCGAGGCCACATTTAGAGACAGAAGCAGCTGCGGGTGTTAAACAGTTGGCTCCGAAGAGCGGTTTTGAAGTTGGAGATTGTTGGAGCATTAGAGATGGGAGCAGGGAGAGAGTTAAACCAGGATGGGGCTCTGTAGCAGAAAGACCTTTGACCATGGGTGGTCCTGGATCTTGGGACCAGTAGAGTGGTCTTGTTGGAGGTTCAGGTTGCGATAGTGGGTGGGGTACGGTGGATGGAGGCTGTCACCCCAGGAGGGGAGAGCCCGAGTAGGGTTTGTTTTGTGAGGAGGCAGGTTTGATAGTGTAGCCGTTCATCTAGGTTAAGGAGTTTAGCTTCATCATAGAGTTGACATGTATGTGTGAGCCTGGGGGCCCCAGTAATCAGCCTGCAGACCTTATTTAGGGTGAGGCGAATTTTGTTGAGGGCAGTCATGTCAGCAGCACCGTAGACTGGCAGGCCACAGTCTACAAGGGACAGTACTGAAGACATAATAGCAAGTCGGAAAGCATTAGGGGGAGGCAGTTTTTATAGTGGTAGAGGATGCCAAGTCATGTATTAGATGCAGATGTAAGGGCATCAGTGTGGGTGTGGAAGGTGAGGGCTGAATCGTAGGTAACCCCAAGGTATTTGTAGGAACAGACTTGTTCAAGCTGTTGTTTGGCACTAGGGAGGATAGGGAGTGGGTGGTTGCAGGCTTTGTTTTGGGGGTGGGCAAAGAGCATTGTTTTTTTTTTTTTAAGATTAATGATGAGTCTGTGCTCCTTAAACCAGGCTTCAGCATCATTGTAGAATTGTTGTAGGGAGTCCTGGAGAGAGAGATGGGATTGCGGTGGGTGGCAAAAATGACAGCATCGTCTGCATACATAAGAATTTTGCCAGAGCATGCACTGGGCAGGGTGTTTAGATAGAGTGAGAAGATAAGGGGGCCCAGGATGGAGCCCTAGGGTACCCCTGAGTGGATGGGATGGGTTTCAGAGAGTTCCCCATTGATTTTTACACACTGTGAGCGAGCAGATAGATAGCTCGTGCACCATGTGAGGGGGCCAGTGGAGAAACCAGTGTGGCAGACGGCATCCAGCAGAAGAGGGTGGGAGACAGTGTCAAAGGCCTTTGAGAGGTCAACGAACACTGCACCGGCTAGGGAGCTGGCATCCAGGGAGAAGTGTAGGAAATTGGAGAACTCAACTAGTGCAGTGCCAGTACTGTGACCAGCATGGAAGCCGGTGCTGCTCTGGGCATAAGATGTTATGCTTAGTCAGATATTCAGTGATTTGAATGGCCACCACTTTTTCTAGGGCTTTGGAGAGGGGGAGGAGGTTAGAGATTGGTCGATAGTTGCTGGCGGAGGACCTGTCTCCCCCTTTATGAATGGGTGTGACTATGGCTGTTTTCCATGCAGTGGGAAATTGCCCCAGGCAGAGGGATCGGTTAAGTAGGCTGGTGAGGGGGGGCAAGGACTTCATCTAGCACCAGCTGGAGAATACTGAGGTCCAGGGAGTCGCTGTGGGGACTATTGCTATTTAAAGCTTTAATTAGGAGGGGTCTGGCTTCCTGGGCAGATACCTTGCATAGGTGGATGCTGGGGCATTGGCGGACAGGGAGAGATAGGCTGGGGGAGGGTCAAAGAAATTACTGGGGAGGACAGAGCTAAGGTCAGTAAAGGAGGTGTTAAGGCAGTTAGCAATGCAGGCAGGGTCAGTGGAAGTAGAGCCATCAATAGTGAGCTGGGATAGGGGAGGGGAGTGTGATTTCCCATTTAGCTGTTTAATACTGTCCCAGAAAGTCCGGGCAGACCCCCAGGAGGAGGTGAGGGTGGCCTGGTAATGGTCGGCCTTGGCTTTACAGATGGCCCACGAGCACCTGTTCTGAGCAGCATTGTAGGCCTCTCTATCAGCCATCCGGCCCATTTCAGTGGCAAGGTGCCAGAGGTTATCCCTATTTCTAAGCATTTGCAGTAGGGCGGGGTAACCCAGGGTGCATTACGTTTTTTGGATTGAATTTTGGTGAGGGGTGCAAAGAGATCATAGGCCTTATTAAAGGTTTGGGAGAAAAAGGCGAGGGCAGTGTCAATGTCGGGTGCATGATGAATGGGGAACCAATCAATCTGAGCGAGAAACTGTTTGAGTTTTATCAGCCCACCAGGGCAGAGGCACCTGCGATGTGTGGTCTGGGCTTTGTGTTTGGGAGTGGAGGCCGCCCACTAGAATTGGATAGGGGAGTGGTCACTTAGGGAGTCTGGGAGGACCTGGATGTTATGGATTTTTGGGGGGCGGATGGTGATAATTACGTCCAGAAGGGTACTGGTTCCTCTTTTTGGGTTTACTCTAGTGGGCTGGGAGATAAGTTGCATCAGATCTTGGGCAGCGAAAGAATCTCGGATCGTGGAAGAGGAGGCACTGAGCCAGTTTACGTTAAGGTCCCCCACTAGGATTTGTTCTGCCTTGTGGTGGAGGGTGGCAAGATATTCAGTTATAGATATCAGCACTGGGTTCTGGTTCTTTGGGGGCAGGGAGCGCTTGTCTGATGATTGTGTCCCTGGTATAGACTGCACAGCCTCCCCGTGTTTGCCTACTCGGTCCTCCTGGTATAGGGTATAGCCTGGGAGTGAGACAAAGGAGTCGGGGTGGATTTGGACAGCCAGGTTTCAACCAGGGCTATGATGTCTGGTTGATGTACCATGGCCCAGCACTGGAGGGCATCACATGTTTCAGTAGGCTGCATATGTTCATGGAGGCTATTTAGAGTCCAGTGGACCTAGCAGGTGGGCTGGAGGGGGCAGGGCCTGGGTTAGGATGTATGTTGCCAGATAGGAGTAGTAGGAAGACCAAGGTTCTGACCAGGGGGTGGCAGTATGTCAACTTCTGGGGGGTACACTGGGATGGGGAGGAGGCCATAGGGGAACAAGGAATGGACAGAGTTTGAAGGGTTGGGAGGATGAGGATGATTTGCAACCATGGGGAGCCAGGATAGGCAGTGGGGGGGCAGCTAGGGGGTGGGTACCATGGGCCAGGGTACATGGTCAGTGTAGGGTGGGATTGGACTAAGTCAGGGAGAGTTGGGGGTGCTGGTACAAGTGGGCCCGGGAAGATGTCTGGCTGATGGGATGTGGGTACTAGCATGTAAATGAGGGGGAGACATTTGAGGAGAAGGTGTACAAACATAATGACTAATGGTAGCAGCAGGGCAGAAAAGTTCAAGTATCTTGGCTGTCCCGAAGAAAGCGTGGATACCACTTTGGAGTAGTGGTAGGGTCACAGACTCTGGTGTACAGGGTACAATGTTCGAGACCCTTGTAGGGCGGGTGAGCTTGGACCTGGGTGAGAATGGGGATCCAGGTTCTGGGGGATTCAGAGCAGGCTGGGTTTGGGCCAAATCCAGGGTGGAAATAGTGACTCCTAGTGGTCACTGAGGGTTAGTGGCAGACTGGGTGAGTGGTAGGGAAGGGGTCAGTACGTAGGCTAGCTAGGAGGCTGGGTATAAGAGTGAGGTGTGGGCAGAAGCAGAAATGAGGGTGAGGGAGGGAAGTAGTGTATGTGGGTAGAGGGGTCCAGGAAGTAGGAGGAGGAGGAGGAGGAAATTCAGGTAGTGAAACAGAGGTGAAAAGTCAGAGGGTCCCTCTGGTGGCTGGCAGGTATAACCTGCAAATGGAAAAGTGGGGACTTAGTAAAGCTATGGACAGGAAGAAAACATTACTCACCTTAGTAATGTTGTTTCTTCTAATGGAGTCTTGCTATATTATGACATATGCAGTGAGTCCCAACCTTCGAACTGCTTGAGTCCCAACCTTCGAACTGCTCCAGAGGTGAAAGAGTTAACTTTCCATGCCAGGCATGGAAGCGTGAGCTCGGTTGAAAACTCTGTCTGGTGTTCTTCAAACTCAAACTGTCAGATCTTTACAAGCAAAACTCACTAAGGTTCTGTGTGGAAGCCGAAAACCTACACTAGCCCACTGGCTACTAACTACAAGAACACATTTTTTCTTGATCCCAAAACAAAGACTCAAGTCAGGGGAATCAAGAAAGAAATTAAAACATAACACCCAAGCACCCTTAAAGAAAGGGTGAAAATAAAGTGGGCATCTAGGTGCAATATTGCACTGCCCACCCACAACCCAAAAGTAGAGGTTCTGAGAGGGACAGGCAGGAGTTATAATATAGCAAGACTCCATTAGAAGAAACAACATTACTAAGGTGAGTAATTTTTTCTTCAAACAACATGAGTCTTGCTATATTATGTGACATATGCAGATTACATAGCAGGTACCTCCATGGAGGAGGACAGAATCTACTTAGGAAATAGGCTCTGAAGCACAGCTGTGCCAAATCGAGCATCACTCCAGCCTGGATGTCCAGGGAGTAATGCTTAGTAAAAGTGTGAACTGTTTTCCAGGTAGCTGCTTGACATATCTCTAGGATAGGGATGTCTCTGGCAGCAGGGGACGCAGCTGTACCTCTGGTAGAGTGAGCCCTCAGACCTGAGGGAGGAACCTTACCCAGTTTTTCATAGCAAAATTGGATACAAAAGACAATCCACCTGGCAATGGATCTTTTAGTGGCAGGTTTTCCTTTACCAACCTCACCATAAGTGAGGAACAATTGGAGGGAGTCAAACCTGTGACCCTTGGTACGTTCTATGTTGTAACTAAGGGCTCTTTTGACATCTAAACTGTGCAATCTCCTCTCGCCAGAGGAGGAATGGTCAGTGAAGTACACAGGAAGAGACATGGATTGATTAAGGTGAAGTCTGAAACCACCTTAGGCAAAACTTCTGTTAGTCCTGAGGACCACCTTATCTCTGTGAAAGGAGATAAAATCAGGCTCCACTGACAATGCTTGCAATTCACTTATGCGCCTGGCAGAGTGATGGCTACCAAAACACAGTTTTCCAAGTCAAGTACTTAAGCTCTGCTGAAGACAATGGCTCAAAAGGGGGTTGCATAAGCTGGGCAATGCAAATATTAAGATCCCAAGCAGGGGCAGGGTCCCTGAATGTAGGGTTGGTGTGAAGCAACCCCTTGAAAAACTTGGAGAATACAGGGTGAACTAAAAAAGAAGAAGGTTTACCTGCTGATAAGAAAGCAGACACGGCTGCCAGGTGCACTTTTAGGGTAGCTGGTCTCAGCCCCAAAGAATTCAAATGCACCAAATAATCCAGGATTGTGGGCAAGTCAGCAGATTCTGGGGAATATGCTTGCCAGAGCACCATATGGAAAATCTCTTCCATTTGGAATTATAAGTAGTCTCTGGTGGAAGGCTTCCTAGAAGCCTTCAAGATATCCAATACACCTTGGGAGAGGTGTAGGTCAGCAACTCTAACTCTTCAAGAGCCAGGCCTTGAGATTGAGAGATTTGAGGTTCGGATACCAAACTCTCCCCTGGGCACAGGATAACAGGTTGTGATTCCTGGGAAGAGACAGGGGAAGGTGGACTGCTAAGGACATGAGGAGTGGGTACCAGGGCTGTCTGGCCCAATCTGGAGCAATCAGGATCATCTTGCAGGGTTGAGATCTGATTTTGACTAGCACCTTGAACAGAAGAGGGAAGGGGGGAAAAGCATAGAGAAACTTCCCTTCCCAACAGAGAAGGAAGCCATCCAGAGGGACTGAGCCCAACACTGGGGGCCTGCAGCAAAAAAGGGGAAGTTGGTGATTGTCTGGGGCTGCAAAAAGATCTATCTGAGGGGTGCCCCATCTGGCAAATACTACCTCCAGTACTAGGGTATCCAGCGCCCATTCGTGATAGCCCTGGGAAATCCTGCTGAGAGCATCTGCCAGGACATTGTCCTTGCCTGGGAGGTGAACTGCCGTAAGGAAGGCGTTCAGGGAATAAGCCAGAAACCACAACTTCATTGCTTCGGTGCACAGGGCCGTAGACCAATTGCCTCCTTGCTTGTTGATGTACCACATTGTAGTGGTGTTGTCTGTTCTGACCTGTACAACCTTGTTCTGAACAGATGTGGAAAAAACTTGGAGTGCTAGAAAAACTGCTCTGAGTTCCAACAGATTGATGTGGAGCAGAGATTCCTGTGAGGACCACAATCCCTGGGTAGTGAGGTCGCCCATGTGAGCTCCCCACCCCAAGAGGGATGCATCTGTAGTAAGGATTAAGGAGGGAGACTGGGGGGGTGAAGGGGACCCCCTGTCTCAGATTGCTCTGATCCTGCCACCACTGAAGGGCCTGGATCAGGGTTCGAGTCACTTGGATCAACTTGGTTAGAGGGTCTCTCCTTTGAGACCAAAAGGCTCTCAAATGGAACTGGACGTCCCTCATCTGAAATCTTGCTCCCTGCACTACTGCTGTAGAAGCAGCCATGTGCCCCAGGAGCTGTAGAAAATGCCTTGCTGGTCATGAGACCTGCAGGGTGAAAGAGGAGGCCAGAGAGACCAGGGTCCTTGCTCTTTCCAGAGGAAGGAAGGCTCTGGCCTCTTTTGTGTTCAGTTCTGCACCTATGAAGGTGAGAAGCGGGACAGGCTCTAGAACTGACTTTGGAAGATTGAGAAGGAAACCTAGAGATGTGAGCAGTTGCTGAGTTACCTGAAGGTGTAGTTTGACCTGGTCTGGGGACTGGCCTACTATGAGCCAGTCGTCCAGATAAGGAAAGATGGCAATCTTTTGCCTTCTTAAGTGGGCAACTGCTACTGCCAGGCATTTTGTGAATACCCTCGGGGCCGAGGTGAGGCCGGAAGGGCATTGCTCTGAACTGGTAATGGCCTGAGGGCAGTTCGAATCTGAGGTACTTTCGATGGGAGCTTCTGATAAGAACATGGAAGTAGGCATCCTTGAGGTCCAGGGAGGCTAGCCAGTCCCCTGGCCTTAGAGAGGGTAAAATAATTCCCAGAGTCACCATTTTGAATTTTGGTTTTAAAAGGTGCTTGTTTAGATATCTGAGATCCAGGATGGGCCGCATTCTCCTGTCTTTTGGGGTAAGGAAGTACTGGAGTACAACCTTTGCCTTGGTGTAGGGTGGAACCCTTTCCACAGCTCTGAGAGCCAGGAGGGTAGAAACTTCTGTTTCTAGGGCAAATGCCTGTGATGGATTTGCAGGTGGAAAGGACCTGGTTCTCATCTTTGGAAATTTTTTGAAGCTGAGAACCAGTCCCTGGCTTACTACCTCCAGGACCCACTTGTCTGATGTTAAAGACTTCCAGTCCTGGACAAAGTAAGCCAACCTGCCCCCTACCGGTAGTGGAGAATCAGCCCTGGCCACCCCATCAGGGAGCCTGCTTGGCAGGGCTTTGGGCTGAGGATAGAAGCAGGCTTACTTGTACCCCGTCTGCCTCTCTCTAAAGAACCCCCTCTGGGCATAAGCAGAAGAGGAGGCCTGGGCTTGGTTAAAAGGCCTATGAAAAGGCCTGCCCCTGCCCATGACATGCTGCCTTTGAGGAGTGGCTTGCCTTTCTTTGGCCTGTGCACTCCTATAGGTGGTCCTATATTCATCCATTTTCTTCATATAATTCTCTGTCTGCTCCCCAAACAGAGAATTGCCCACAACAGGAAAATCCATAGCCTTAGACTGGGTATCCTGTGACAGGGTAGTACATATGAGCCAAGTCATTCTGCGAAGAGCCACAGATGTAGCCATGACCCTTGATGACACATCATTAGAGTCTACTGCAGCATGAAATTGCACCTTGGATGCCTCAATACCATCCGCAGCCACCTGCTCCAGCTCCCTGGAAAGCTGGTCAGGGACCTGTTTTGCTAGGGCCAGCACAGTATCCCATCTGGATTTCTGGTACCTAGCAGCATAAGCCATATAATTTGCCTGTCTGAGTCCTAAAGATGCTGCCATGTACTGTTTCTTTGCCATGGCATCCATCCTCCTGGAGTCCTTTTCAGGAGGGTGAGAGGCTAGAGGAATATTTGCCATGTCACAGGCAGCAGCCTGCACTACCCACACATGGCTGCATTGCTGAGTGAGGAACTCCATATCAGAGCCTGATAAAGCATACCTCTTGTCCATCCTTTTATCCACAGGGAGGATAGAGTGAGGAGTTTTTAGAAGTTTTACTGTCTGTTTCCTAAAAGATTTGTGCAAGGGAATAGACAGTCTCCTAGACTCTGGAATATCCATCATTTCTACATAATCAGGCTCTTCTTGGTCATCAACAGCTTCCTCAACAGGGAGTTGGAGAGTTTCAGCAACTTTCTTATAGAACATAAAATGAGAAGGGGACTCAGCCTGCGGGGAGACCCCCAATGGTCTGGCTGGAGAGATGTCCGGTTCAATGGGCACATCCAGACCTTCAAAATCACATTCACTATCCTCATACTCCTCCTCCCCTTCCTCCGGTTCATAAAAATCCTCAAAATCAAAATCTTGAAACGGTGGAACCAGCCAAACTGAACGCTTCCCTGATGGTGTCGGTTCAGACGGAACCGGGGAAAGAGACTGGACAATCTGAATTGCTTTAGTTATTTCCTCAGCGGTTGGAGAAAGAGCCTTTGGCTCCGCACTAGCTGACTTTCTAGTCCTTTTAGTTGGAAGCGGATCCTCAGAGCTGGCTCTTCGTTTGCTCGAGGAAGTATCGCCCTGGTCAGAGGGCACTCCCTTCGGTTCGGTTGGAACCAAACCGGGCTGGCCATCTGGGTCAGCGAACTTTTTGGCCTCCCTTTCCCTGAGCCTACCAACTCTCTTTTCCACGGTGGCAGCAGGAAAATTCTTACAAATCTGGCAGTCTGCATTGAGGTGGTCAAACCCCAGACAATATACACAGGTGGTGTGTGGGTCAGCCTTAGCAAAGGCTTCCCCACAGAGGCCACAGTGCTGAAACCCAGTGGGCCCGGTTTTTCTTTTGGGTTTCTCAGACATAGTGCCAGCCTAACTAAACTTGCCCGTTAATGGCAATCCGCCAAGCAAGACTCTCTTATCGGTTCCCAACCGTGTCACGGGTCATGGAAAAAACCATAATGAAATCTGTTTTTTTTAGAACCGATAAGAACCAGGAACCGCACTCTAAAGGACTAGAAAGATTTTTTAAAACAACCTGATCGGTTTGAGCCAAACCGAAAAACACATTTACAAGTTCCACCCAGAAGAAAAATAAACATAATCCTATATATTACTTACAATACCACAGACAGAGCTTGAACCGACCGGTTGAGGTTTAATTTCGGTCAAGAAACCGAAAAATAAGACTTTTTAACCGACAAACGAACCGAGCAGAAAGAGAAATCTCCGGAGCGACTGTTCAGTGAGGTGGAGTAAAGAATCTGACAGTTTGAGTTTGAAGAACAACAGACAGAGTTTTCAACCGAGCTCGCGCTCAAGGTTCCATGCCTGGCATGGAAAGTTAACTCTTTCACCTCCGGAGCAGTTCGAAGGTTGGGACTCAAGCAGTTCGAAGGTTGGGACTCACTGCATATGTCATAATATAGCAAGACTTCATGTTGTTTGAAGTGATGTCACAAGAGAGCGACTATATAGGTAGTGTCAAGCCTGGGTGGATGGGTGGGGCAGTCGATGCATGCAGTGTGTCGACGGGCTAACCCCTCTCACAAGGGTGCTGTTTCTGGAGGTAGTTTAATTACCTCTTAGGCACCCGGCTTAGGTTCCGCTCCAGGAGGGAGCGCTGTGTGTGTGTGTGTGTGGGCTGCTTTGGCTGGTGTCTGGTTGCGACCTCACTAGCCCAAAGGTCTTTTTACTACACAGCACCTCTATCCTACAATGAACTCCCCCGGCTGTTATCTCTGTCACCAGACTAGGCCCATTCAAAATAGCTCTCAAAGACCACATACTCTCCAGCCGCCACTGCCAGTGCGCTGGCTAAGTATGGGCTGCTACACAGCACCACCAACACTTGGCTACCGGCACTGGCTAGGCCTGCCCGGTCCTGTCTCAGTAGCAGAGCTGGGATGCAGGTGCCAGCAGGTGCACATAAACCATCAGTATCACCTATACTTCATGGAGTAAGTTTGGGCTAAAGTGCTCTGTACCCTACTGCTGTTAATACTCAACACAACACAAGATTGACTGCGTTACTGACAAAGTCGGTTTCTTGACTGCTTGCATCATGGCAATTACTAGCTCCTTAGCTGGGCCTGTATAGGTTCTTAAAAGTATAGACCACACCCTCCTTTTTACCTGTGCTGTACATTGACACTTACAAGCTCCTTAGACGGAGTTGTATAGCTATCCAATTGTATAGGCTCCACCTTCATTGTATTTACTGTTCATATCCTGTGTTTCCTTTTACCACTCTGTATTGTGTACTGCCTGCTAATTTGATGTTTTGTACTGTGATGAGGAGCCTTTGTAAATGAGCCTTTGACTAAAAAGTTGTAAATCTGATTTACTCAATAAATAAATAAATAATCCTATGTATCCTCAATGACATTGCAATCTTCCACAAATGGTTGCAATGTAGTATTGCTATTGAACAGACTCAGTTATTGATATGTCTGGAGTACTGCCAACTATAGATGTGTCCAATATCTCATTTGAAAGAGCTTTCCATGGGCTTTCAAACCAAGTCAGCTAATTTACATGAATGATTTCCTTTATTGCTAAAACAAGCTGTATGATTAATTTTTTTTTGCCCAGTAACAAACACTGCAAGTATGTTACTGTTTTTGCTCTCGATCATGTACAGTACCTTCACTGTACTGCACATTACTGCGTGTAAATTCACAGTGCACAACTGAAAATGGGGACATGTTTCTTCAGTGTGCCTATCTGTTTGGCAAAAGCAATAATAAACAACCTCTAGTCAGAGCTGATACGGCTGTGCAGAGCTTTTACGAGCGCTGGCAGATTACACAATTATTTCCAAATGTTATAAATCTGTTTACCTTTAAAAGCAAACCAAGAAGACCAAGCACACTGCAGAGTTTCCAGGTAACAGGTTTGCAATGCCATATTCCACTGGTTAGCACAACTAGAGACAGGGTGAATGTGATAGGGAGAGATCTTGATGATGGGAGCACATGCCATCCCCCCTACCACTCGCCCTGATCTGAGCTGTGCTTTTCACTGCTGCTGAAGTACACAAGAAAAACACACTGCATTACCTCCTATGTGAGTCCCCAGTAAAGCTATCAAATTTCTGGGAGGCCAAGGGGGACACATTAAGGCTGGAGATTGGGGCCACTAGGCCCCCAGAAGCTGGGGGCTTAGATGCTTGGTAGTGAGTTTTGGGGCTTTTATTGAAGATAAAACAAACTTCTGTTACATCTTCCCTATCCTTGACTGTAGGGGAAAAAATATTCGGAGTCAGGGTTGTGTGTGTGGGAGACTCTGGCTGGCCTTAGGGGAACTGGCTGACCAATAATGCTATCCACCAGCCAGTTTAATTTTGGGAACATAAGGCAAAGGACTGATGCCTTTTGAAAGAACACCCTATGGCCACTCTTTCTTGCTACACTGTTTTGAATAGTATCTTGCTTTCTAAGAATGTAAATCGTAATCAGGGGCTGAGGCTGAAACTAAACCTGAGTAATTAAAAACAAAATTTGTGCTGGTATAATTTGACTCATGTCTTTTTTACCCAAGATATCTTTATTCTTGTAAAGAAAATCATTGATAAATCAATTTTGGGTAAACCTTCCTTTATACAGAAGTAACAGGTGCAGACAAGGAAGTGTTTGCTGCAGCCACTACCCTAAGTATTTATAACTAACTACTTGTTGCAAAGGCCCAAGATAAGCTAAGCAATGCAAGCTGGAGGCACTGTCTATAATCATCAGAGACACATAGCAGCAGCACCATCCTAATACATCCACAGGTGAATTTAGCATGTACTGTATATTTAAAATATAACCTCAACAGAAGTCACATTTTAAAAATATGAGGGGTAGCCATCTTTAGTGACTTGAGTCATTAATCATAAACTTAGTTATAAAAGTAGTTTTAAAAATATCTGAGAGGATACAGCAGAGCTAGCAGCCTGTGTGTCCACATGTTCTTGGTATCAGCTACTACAACCTGAGTTCATAAAACTTTCTAATTTCTTTATTTTCCCACCAATCTACTCAAACTCAGTGGATTTGTTGTGAACTGTCCTGCATACCATCTGTGCAAGTTTGGTACAGTTGGAAAAATTGGAAAACCTAAAACCACGCCAGCAAGTTTGCAGGACTTCTTCAAGCCAAAGCAACTTGCAGAAGAGGCAGAGAAAATGGTTGAGGCCAGCTCTGTCACATACTCGGCGGGGGGGGGGGGGGGCCCCCTCTCACATCACTTAATGCCACAAAGCAAAAATGTGTAAGTCAATAGAACATTTAAACAACAAGTTAGACTTTTGCACTGCAGATCCATGCTGTTGAGCAGCAGTAGAGGCTCACAGTTTGGAGACTGTACAGGTGATGAGCAATGTGGACAATGCTTTCACTGTCTCAGTGGGACTGCTAAAAGAGAATTGGTTAATCTGTTCTGGGCTGGAGCACACTGAAAACTTGCTCCAGGAGAATAATGTGAGAATAAATGGACTGACTGAAGCGTCTGAAGATGAGACCGGCAACTGCTATAACTGCTATAACTGCCTGGCTGGAGGAGGCTCTCAGACTTGATTTAACTGCGGATCTCTTTCTAATTGATTAATGTTTTAGCATAATAACTCCACATGGTCTCCGTAACACAGAGGGACATAATTCTGAAAGTGGCACATGGACTAAAAGACTTGTAAAAGAATGACTACAAGATGTTAATGTTCCTCGATTTATGCTACTTGAGGCAGAAGCCAAAGAAAGCCTGAAGCCAACAAAGTACCAGCATTGCCATGACTGAGACCGATTTTGATTGCTCCCCTACTGACCTGCAAAAATAAAAGTTCAGGACTCACCCTGCCTTGTTGTTCTTCTCGCTTGTCTATCTTCCTCTCATCTGTCTGACAAGCAGTCGAGGCGTGGTCAAGACCAAGGGACATTGGTGTCGCTGTACTGCTGCTGCTGCCCCATCCACACTCCATGCAGCATCACATTCCTAAGGCAGTCCAGTCAAACGGGCCACAGAACAGTTTTTTATCAGAAAAAAATAAACAGAGAGAGAGCCGGCAGACACAGAGAGTGATGAGGGAGAGTCTCTCCCCCACCACACAGCGACGGTGATGGCAAGCTCTTCAAGGTGGTGGCTTCCCCGGGTAAGGGACACTGCCAGAGCTCTTGGTTCACTAGTGACAGCCACCATATCCAAGATGGCAGCCATGACATAACTGTTTGCTTCAGTGATCATCTTGTGCATGGTGGCCGTCACTTCCACAGTTGTGGAAGAAAAAGAAGTGCCCTGCGAAGTGGGTGTGTTTATGCGGCCGGGGGAGGGGAAGTGCCACATAAACACAACCACTGGTCATTGTGCCAGAGCAATGTGGAAGCAGTGGTCCAGTTATGTGCTTCCACAGTGCTCTGCTAAAGAGATGATGATGATAATGATGGCATAACATCTGCAGAGCTCTGCCCATGCAACCGTTAAAGTGATCAACACAAAGAGCCAAATCCTAGTCTTTTCAACTGAAAGCTGTCATGATGCTTCTAAATGGGTGCACGTCACCAGTTACTCAAACCAAACACATCACTCTCATGCCAGCACACTCTTGGTGCTGGCAGTTCATGCTCTGTATAATTTACTATTCTAACTCCTAGTCACTGCAGATCAATATACACTTTGGTGGGCAGTGTTGTAAAATGTTATAGTATGACAACTGGCAACTGGAAATCAAACTCCTGCTTGGTAGTCTTGCACGACCATCAGGCAGGAGATGGATGCAGTACGCCACCAAGCTGGCACACTCAGTGGTGCCATTCAAGCCCTTTTCATTTTTTCTAGGATGTCTTATATCAGCGACAGGGAGAGTTAATGATACCTTTCTGATGCACAATGAAGCATTTGTGACCATTTGGTTGGAGGAGCCAGCCGCTATCTTACTTCGTAGACAGCTACGATTTGAGATGCAGTAGCAGTACTGTTTTTTTTACTAGATGGTATTGTTTAATACCCACCACTTCTACTGTTTTCCAATCAGGCTCACTCTTCTTTCCAGAGTGAGTTGTTAATTCATTTGTAAGGAATTGTGAGGGAGGGTTACCATGAGGTGATCCACCTTATTTGCAAAACCACGGCCACGGTTCTCCGTGGGGGTAGAATTGTCGATTGCAACACCATCACCATCACCAGATTATTATGAAATGTGACTAGGCATTTCAGACATTTTTTTAATTTAAATTACAAAAGTAAACCTTGCACAAATACTCTTTTGCATGCACCCTGCTTCACACAATGGCAGGACATGCACACAAGTACCCCGTTCCTTACATTTTTTAACTCTCAATAGGATGCACCTATATTCTTATTAGGACTGGGAGAAAATGGTAACTGGGCTGTGGAAATTCCTATGTTATTTCACAACGAAAAAAAAAGAAAAGAAAAATGTTCACCTTTCAAACTGCAGACCTTGCAGCATCATTTTCCATATTGAACTGCTGATTATTGGAACAAAAATGCTGCAGACTCAGTTGCTGGCATATTTTTATTCTAAATATGGGAACTGCAGATTTGCTATTGCAAATCGAGGACTGCAGAAAAGTCTGCCTATCCCATACCTAGTATTTCATTCAAGTTTCCAAATTTTACAAAAAACTGCTAAGGCTTTTTGTCACATTTCATAAAACTGGTGAATGCAAACTCCCCAAAGTTTGCCCAGTGCTAATTGCTGCTCATAAAGCTAAATAGGAAAAGAACTGACAAAACGTTTAGAATGGTACTGCTGAAACAGCCATTAGTAGCTTGCCGGCAGCAGCAGGGCATTGCTGCTGGAATGCTTGTAGATGTACGAGACAGATACTAGTGGATGTCACTGAGTGCAAAGATGAGAGATGACTGGATATGAAAGGATAATGAAAAATAAAGAAAAGTGAAGACTAAAGTAACATTTATTTTTCTTTCAGAAAGAAACATGAGTTTTTGGTGGTGGACCCTGCTGGAGACTTG
The DNA here is from genome assembly GCA_016271365.2 of Neoceratodus forsteri. Lineage (NCBI taxonomy): Eukaryota > Metazoa > Chordata > Ceratodontiformes > Ceratodontidae > Neoceratodus > Neoceratodus forsteri. The sequence goes on from JADMNL010000023.1 coordinate 33,510,887, forward strand.
TATTATCGCTGGCTGTTCATTATTACTATCCCAGTAGTGTACAACTGGTGCTTACTAGTGGCACGGTAAGCCTTACAGAACTGTCTCTTTTTTTTCATTTGCTATTTGCCTACAGTCACGGCCTAAAAGTTCTATCACTAATTAAGCCATTTTATAACTTTCATTTTCAAAGGGACTCATTTTACTTTATCAGCTCACTACCTAGTTTCACAGAGTATATTTGGATAATAAAGGAATATTGCACGACAGGGTGTGTGTCATGCTGGGATAACGTCACGCCTGGGGTGATTAGGCATGAGGCCGCAGGCCACGTGTGACTAATCACCCAAGAAGTGACGTTATCCCACAATGACACACACCCTGGAGTGCACTATTCCTATCTCATTGGGTCCAGTAGACTTCATATGGTGTCGGAACCATCCATTACAGAACCTGACCCAAAATGGCCACCAGGACTCAATGAGCTATTATAAAATGGATCATTTGTATAAATAAAAAGAAAAGTAAGATTTTGTTTTTATTTTTTTATATTTTTTTAACTCATTTTTTTGGTGGAGGTATGTGGAGTGGAAAAAAGGTCCATAATTTCCATTCTGTCCAGAAGGTGGTTCTGTTGCTACAAGGCACTGTTACTGACTGGCTGGTGTCTCTCTTCAGCAACAGCCCCCCCCCCGTGCCTCTCTTCAGCAACACCTTTATGCAGCTTGTGTCTTTCCTGTTAGCAACACTCATTCACGCTTTGAATCTCGCCTTCTGAAGCCGCCGAGTCACTGGGCCTCATCAGTTTACACTCGGCGGCTTCTGTATTTCAAAACTAAGGAAAAATTAGCGTAGCACCTACAAATGACACCTTTTTTTATATACAAGGCACTTCTCTTTGTGTGTATTTTGAGGCATATAATTTAAGGAAACGAACACCGCTCGGCCAGGCTGTCTCTCTCTCTCTCTCTCTCGCCCAAGTTATTTTACATACAAAGTCCATGCACCAGTAATTATAAAAAATAAAAGATAGGCAAGTGTGTGCCTATGAATATTTTTTCACACCCTCGGTGCATGATGCCCACATAAATCTCTCGAGCTTCGCTCTCGAGGTTTATGGGTCATCACACACCTTGGGTGTGAAAAAAGTATTCATAACACACACTTGCCTATCCATTATTCTCTATGTAATATTAGTATGTTATTTTATTTAAATATGGTGAAAAAATAGTCCCCAGACTGGGGTAGAGGAGTGATAAAATTGATTGAATAGCAACTCACTGAAAAATGCTAATCTAGTGAGTTGGAGGGACAGCAATGTATTATTTGAGCAGTGTGGGTCTGTCTCTGCCTGTGTAACTATGTTTTCCCACTTTTTCTCTTTGTTTATAAAGTATTACTATATTGCCTACTTTCTTCATCCTCTTTTTCTGTTTTTCCCCATCATTCAAGACATAGAATATTTATCATGGAATGTTTACCATGGAATACAGGGATTCAAAATTCTGCTCAGTTCCACTTGTAGAATGTTACTCTCCTAACATACTGTAAACACAGACAATAAAGGCCTGTTTTAGAGCCAAAGACTCAATTATCTCACTGTCAGGGCAAGCAGAAGAGATTTCCCTGATAAGCAGGTAAAGACAGAAGGGGGAATTTTCACTGTTAGTAAAGAAACAGTTGTAATGAAAACTATAAACAATACTTAATGTTTTTAATTTGTTTATGTGTGTAAGGAGAGTGTGATGATCAGGGAAACAACATTTAATTCATTTTTTTAATTTTTATTTATGGTAGTTTTATTTTTAGGGCCCAGTTGAAGGTTTTTACAGTGTAAAGGTAGCAGCCATGTTTGTGATGGAAGATCAGTTCTGGTTGCAGAGGGACTGATGGAAGATAGTTCTGGTTGTAGGAGGACTGATTTGCTCATTGCGTGATGTGGCTTAGGACCAGGATGATTGTGTGTATATAGAGATTTAATGTACAGTCAGCTGACGTCTCTTGGCCAATGAGATTTCTAGATTTTTTCTTGCTATTTTATAATAGTGCATAAAGCTGGCTCGGTGGTGCTGAAGGTTCAGGCATTGAGCGCCGCACCTGGGCACCATCAGCGACCCACATTCAGGAATGGCCTTGGTCCACCGAGGGTCGGCAGGGAGGAGATGGATCGAGCATCTGACGGACTGCTCTCCATCTCTGGGGAGGGGGATGATCAGCGGTTGGCACATGCCTGACCACTGGTGGAGGCTGGGACTCAGCGGTATGCTGCCACAAGTACATGGGGTGGGAGCATGGCAGATGCTTGTTGCATGCTGAGCTCCTATAAGGGGAAGAAACTAGGAAAAAGACCCTGGTGGCTGGTCACTGTGGCTTGATGGCTGTTCCTCGGTGCTCTGTCTCCAGAGGTAACACCCCAAACTGGATCCTAAATGGTGGGTGAGCAGGGAGCTCCTAACAGCCCCGCTATGGGGGTTAAACTGTGAGTATTATAGGGGTAAAGGCCTGAAGGAGTGGAAGCAATGGGACAGCAGCCAGATGAGGAGCCAACTGGGGACAGGGGGGTGTAGAAAAGAAATGGCAAAAAAAATAAATAAATCATAGTGCATAGAAAATCCCAACTCATCCTTGCAGGACAGAACCATATTGTGATGTGATTGTGCTGGAGGATCCCACAGCCAAAGTTATGGTCGGACAAATGAAACTGCAAATGTTATCAACACTGAGTAAAATTAGTAATGTATTGAGATTGGGGAATATGTATTTATTTATTTGTTTGTTTGTTTACCGGGTAAGTGCACTGATCCAATGGACTGTTTTCAGGCACGACCCAGGCCATGAAGATAGCACATGTGAATACATACAATACAATTTACAAGATTTAAGAAGGGTCAGGTGTATACACATAGCAGACAAATACTATAAAATGCTTTTACACAAGGCATACGAAAAGGTGCACAATACATTAGAAAATGCAGGAATCTTTGCCATCTTAAAGCATGTAGACGGCTGTATGCACCTTTTTGTGATTTACAAAAATAGTCAACAAAAAGCTGACAGTGTCCCTTTAATAGGAAGGGTAGGTGAGCAATGAATTGGAACAGGTATATACTGTAGCTGAGAGGGGTCGATTAGCGGGTGGTGCTAAGATATTTGTAAGAGAGGCTAAATGGATGCCTTAAAATGTTAATTTGAAAGGTATCCTGACAGGATCACAGAATAAAGACCTGAGATACGTAGAGTGCAAGGGAGGGGTGGCAGAATCACAGAAAGAAAAAAAAACATATTTATAAAAAGTAACACACAGTATCAAAGTTTTCCATAGTGTGTCATAAATCCAGCGTCCTGAATGAGTCAGTTTAAGTTCAAATTAAATTGTTTGATATATTTTAGTTCCCATGTCCTTCTCTCCTGTGTGTTTTTGAAGTTGCCTCTTAGGACAGACAGGTTAGAGAGGGAATGATTTGGTTGGGAAACATGTCATCTTACTGGTATGCTTATAACCTGGTTTACTATTGCATGTCAGTGGGGTTCATTGTGGTTTGTAGTAGTTGCCTTGTTTCCTCTATATAGCATCCATTTGTGCATTTTTTGCACTGAATTAGGTAAACCACATTGCTTGATTGACATGTGTAGGATCCATTTATTTTTATTGTACTGCTCTGGCATGTTTTGTTGGTGGTCTGTGTGCATATATGGGTGCAGGTCTTAACATCTTGAATTGTTGCATGGTGTTTTTCCCTTTCATTCCACAGTTATTTAGATCTGCTGGGAGTTTGACAAATTATTGTTAGAAACATTAGGAGGATGCTTGTAGGCAATGACAGGTGGTTCATGGAAGATGTCTTTCATCTTCTCTCAGGATGGGTTGTAGTTCTTTAATCATTTTCTGAACAGGTGTTCACATGGGACTGTACGTAACAACTAGGGGTGTGCAATTAATTTGATTTTTTTTTTGCTTGTATTCCAGTAGATTTTCTTGTGGTATTTGTATAACACATTCCATTTCTCTGTCAATTTATCTTGGGGCATGGCCCTGCTGGATGAAGGAATTATGAAGTAAGAAGAGCTGTCTGTTTCTGGTTATCTCATCTGAGCAGATTCGATGATATAAAATTGCCTGACTGTAGATCATAAATTCTTTTGTGTGTCTTGGTTGGAGGCTGGAATGTAACATACGGGGGCAGAGGTGCTATCTGAAACAGCACGATCAGCAGGCAGTGTGTGCCAGTGCCGTAAGATCGTAAGATGATTGTCTTAAGATCCATAGCTATAGCACAGTTGTGAGTCCTTGCAGGCAAGTTGGCATGTCATGCAGCCAATGGTGGCATGAAGCCACAATTTTCTGCATGAAGCCCTCTGTAGGTCAGTTTGTACACATGAAATGTGCACAAGTGACACTCAACATGTGAAATGAAAAATATGCAACATATACACACAGTATGCAAGGCGCATGACCAGTACCATTTGAAGGGGAAACTGCACTAGCTGGCTGTACGAGGCAAAAACACAGCACCCACTAAGTAGGTCACACAACAAAGGTATAGATTTCAACCATTAAATACACATAATAACTGGTCAGCAATTTCTCTCAGTGTACTGACCAGGTTGATATTTTCCATGACAACCGGCTGGTTGTTATGGCATTCATGAGCCATGCCAGTCAAACTATGCTGCTGCCTCACTGGCCCACATTCTGTATGTGGGCGGGGCCAAACAATCTCACAAACTGCTGGAGAAAAATTGCTGGCCTGTTTTTATAAAAAATAAAAGATGGGGAAGGTGTTTCATATGAGAATTTAATGCACACCCTCATTGTGGGATGCTCTGATAAACCCCTTGGGCTTCGCCCTCGGGGTTTATGTAGCATCCCACAACTCGGGTGTGCATTAAATTCTCATATCAAACCCTTCCCCATCCATTATTCTCTATATCATATGGATATGGCTGGCACTGATTCGTATTAAATGGTAGAAATCTATACCTTTGTTGTGTGTCCTGCTCAGTGGGTGCTGTGTTCTTTGCCTCGTTCTATGATTTTGCTTAAGCACCACTACTAGTAGCCTGGTGCTCCTGATACCTGCTCCGACTAGCTGGCTGTGCCTGCAACCACTGGAGCCATCCCTTCTCTCTGCAGCAAAGGTCATCCCATTTATTTCTGCACTGCAGTGGTGTCCTGGTGACACCTGTAACCCTGGACCTGATGCACACAGCTGCATCCCAAGTGGCAACATAGCCTTCCTTACTGATCATCTTTAATGCAGGCCCAAAAAGTTTATTCTCCTACTTTGTCACCTGTGTAACCAGAACAGACATTCTGCCTTACTGAGCCACCTATCATGCTACCTTCCCTTCACCTCACCTGATGTCAAGGGAGATGCTATGCTGCAGCTTTATCTGTGAAGCAACTAAAGCGATTGATGTCACACCCCGTGCTAAAGCTATTTTCAGTTTTGTTTGTGGACACAGTACTGTATGTATCACAAGGCACGGTAAGCAATGGTGATCTGACTTAAGCTGCGCTAGCACCTCATATTTGTGGAAGTACTGAGTTGACAGGTGATAAACCATGGCAGTTCCTCCTCTGATGGTGTCTACTTAAGTACGCAGATACAAGGATTTGCTTGTGCAGCATCATTTATTTGTAGAATGGAATGATGCGGTGTGTGCAGTGACGTAATTGTACTGTGCATCCATTTGCTATTCACGCAATAATCTACAAAAATGCTGTTTGAGCCTGAGGCCTATGTTTGTGCTTAGCATAATATTGACTCAACTTGACTGCCTGCCTGGAAGTCTCACTCCAGCAAGACTTTCACAATGTTCTGTACTGGTTCCAATCCAACTAGCTTTGGTTCAACACAAAAAAACAAAACTTGTGTCCATGATCTTTGGTACCAGTTGGAAGCTGGCCCAGCTCACTCCCCCTCCTAGTCTTGTCCACGTTGGATGGCACATCACTTGAAGAAGTCCCAACTTTCACGTACCTCGGTGTGTGGTTAGACGGCAGGCTTGACTTCCCTGCCCACATTGATGTCATCCATGCCAAACTCCGCCCCAAACTTTGTGCTGTGTACTGCATTAAGGACTGCCTTTCTCCCCAGTCTGCAAGGAACTGGTCACAAAATGGTTCTCTCGGTTTCTCACCATGCAGATGTGGTTAATGGCACTGCCCCCCTCCACCTCCCTTGCCAGACTGGACACCCTCTGCAATGCCTTCTGCTGCTTTGCTACCAGCTCACCTTCTCATACCCACCACTGCTCCCTTTATTCCTGCCTATCCATCCTCCCACTCCCTTCACATCACTAGTCCCACTGTGCTTCCCTCATCTCTAAGTACTGGCTTGGGTCACTCCCGTCACACCTATCAAATCCCTCTCCCCCACCCCCCCCTCCTCCTACTTCCTGCACTCAAACTAGGTAAGTGCAATTTCGTGTATTTCAATGGGGTTTTGAACTTTGGTTCATAATTTTGTAATTTTCATATATTTTTACCCCACATTTTCAACATGGCCTTTTTGAGATCCCCACCTCATCACCAATGGCAGCAGAATTATGCAAATCTGGCCCAAAATGTGATTTCAAGTCACTTTGCGAAATCACCTCTTGGGCAGGATATGAAAATCTTCAGTCACATGTTCATGAGGTGGGGTCACAAGAAGGCTATTTTGAAAATTTGGAGTAAAAATATGTAAAAAGGATAAAGTTATGAGCATAACTTTGGAATTTTTCTACGCTTGCTCATAAGTTCGGTAATTTTAAATATTTTGGCCCCAAATTGTCAACATAGCAAATTTCTTTACACCACCTCATGAACATGACAGCTGTTCTTTTTCAAATCCTGACCAAAATGTGTTTCACACCACTAGCATGAAATGACATCTTGGTAGCACAGAACGATGTTTTGGCAGGGATTTGAACATTTTCACCGAATGGGTTCATGACGTGGGGCAACAAGAAGGGTATGCTGAAAATTTGGTATACAAATATGGGAAAATGCCCAGGTAATGAGTGAACATTGCAGTATTTCGCTGTTTACTCATAACTTTGCTAGTTTTCAGTATTTTGACTCCAAACTTTCAACATAGTAATTTTTCCACACCACCTCATACACATGGCAGGTGACATTTTCAAAATCCTGGACGAGATGTGTTTTCACACTTCTGGTGCGAAATGACATTTCAGCCAATATACAATAAATGCCACATGTCATGTTTATAAGGGGAGTCACAAAACAACTATCTTTAAAATTTGGGGGCTAAACTAAAAAATATATATATAATTGTTAAAAAACTTTGTGTGTAGTGCCAGTCTTGATCCCAGTGGGTATACTTTGTGATCCTGTGACAACGCAACTCAGTTCTCTTTATTTATAAAAAGAACAATTCAGAAAAGTATCAAAACACTTGTACAATGATTTAAAACTCTAAAGTTAAAAATATCAATAAATAGTAAAATATATACTGTATCTATATCAACGATTCATCCAAACTGTGTCAATGAGCTGAGTTCAGGAGTGAGCTCAGTGACTCAGCTGGATGGGGTGAGGGTGGGGATGGCACTGTTATGTGACCCCCTACCCCACCCCTAGCCAGGGAATGAAAGATGCAGGGTTGTCCGCACTGGCCCAGGTACCATATAGTGAAGACAAGTGTCCTCTTGGCATAGGGCCCTGTACCTTCTTACCTGTGGGTGGCAGGGGGCCCTGTGCATTGGCTAACAGATGGACTCTTTGCCCTGTGCATCTGTGTATGCAGCCACATGGAAGCACAGGGTCCAGAGGGCCATGTGCTTCCATAGCCCACGGGACATCCCCATGAATTCTTGGCATCCTATGAGGTACAGAAGTGCAGAGCCTACAAGGACTCTGCACTTCTGTAAGTCGACCAAATTATCCCTTGGCACAGGGGTAAAAAGGGCTCTGTGCATCGGCATCTGTTCACACAGGTCCCAAAGAGACCTGTATGAATGAGGGAACAGTTCCACTACCTCAAAAAGAAAGGAGGTTCTTTGCAAAAAACATTTGTTAATGCACCAGCATTAACTTTAATGCCATAGAAGTAGGGAAATGTAGTGTAAGGTTTTCCGACCCTAACTCTCCACCCCCCCAAGCAGCAAAAGGAAAAAACATTAGGGTTTGGGGTCACCGGAGTCTTGGTGAATCAATGGTGGGGTCTTCTTGGGGTCAACAACCTTAATGCCCACCTTGTTCACTGAACAGTATACCGCCCCGACAGTGACATGTCGACATCGACCGACACTACAGCGACAACTGCGCCAGGTCACTGTAGTGTCAGCGCTGGACTCCAGCATGGTTATCTGGGGGTCTTTCACCCCCTTCCCTAATCAGCTCTGACTTGGAGTTGATTATATTAAGTGGGGGGATACAGGGGCACAGCCCCCCAAAGAAAACATGGTAGGCAGTGATTATTTTTATGCAGACCGTAAATGCGGTCAACATAAAGATTACGTTGTACCATCATTCGACAAAATGTTTGCCAACAAGCGGTCATAGATTCCACTGAACAAACAACATCAGATGTGATCTTCTTTCTTTTTTTAACTGTTTATCTCTTGGGCTGCGATCAGGGCATGTACCCTCTCTTCAGCACCTGGATCCCACACCTAGCATCGCCCCAGGCTACCTAGATTGGGAAGCCTACAGCTTGCATCCTGCAATGGGGGTCCCTGAGGGGAGAGACCAAGATCCACCTGATGCCCCAGACAAGGCTTATGCCTGGGTCATCGTTCAGGCAGAGGTCCACCGGCTTCACAGAATGACTAGCCCAAGAGTTTTCTCCTGAGGTCTCCCAAGGAGACAAGCACATGCATTGATGTCAGCACGGGTTGGGCGCGCTCCCGCACCTGCCCTGCAGACATCTGCCATTGCCTCCTCCCACTGAATAGTGCTCCTGGCTGTTGCACACCCAGTCTCCACTGGGTGTTGCTGGTATGCCAGGAAGCCACAACCCTCCCCCCCAGGGAGAGCTGTCCACGGGATGCTCATCCTACCTCTCCTGGCTGACACTTATGCACCGTGCTCATTCCTGAACATGGGCCATCAGTGCTGCAGGCAGTAGTGTAACAACTGTGCTGAAAGGCTGGCTGTAATCTCCTTTCTTCACGCAGGGCCCTGCATCAAGAAAGCTACAACAGATTGTGTTCTTAACATCTGGCAAGACATAATTCTCTACCTTTGAAGAGTGGATTACTATGAAGCAGTGGCTTGGAGCTGCATCTTGTGCTTCAGACTGGAAGCTATGGGCTGTGGGGAGAGGGTGAGCACTAGGGTTGATGAACCCAAGGAAGGTCCCACCACTGATTCTCCAAGACTCTTGAGACCTACACCCTAATGTTTTTTTCCTTTTGCTGCTTGGGGTGGGGGTGGGGAGTTAGGGCTGGAAACTCTAATGCCATATTTGCCTAGTTTTAAGGCATTAACTTGAATGTTAACTAGTGCATTAAGAAAGTTTTTTTACAAATAGCATATTTATATAGTTATATGAGCTATAGCTAAAAGCAAGTATAGACAAAATAATTTCCAAAAGATCATTTTAAGCTTATACACCATGCATACATTCTGGAGGAAATATAAGGAAACATCTGCAATATATATTGCATTCAGTTTTCCAAATTCTAAATTTAGCAGCATATTAAAGCAATTTAAAGCTATGCCATATATATTTCAAGGGGTAATCTGAGAAAAAAGAAGAAATATTAATATGTGAAGATAGTAATACCCCTTATTTAATTATTATTGCATTAGAGATGGCTTGGCTGGACGTCTCAGGGAACAGGACCCCAGTGTGACAGTAGGTCCCAGGAAACCATGTTTGTGCAGACTCAGTGGACCACAGGTCCCCTTCTGCCACCATTTTTATGTTTCTGTGTTTCAGTAAATAAAAGACACCATTCAGCATTTAAACATCAAATTCGGCAGAATTATTGAATCTTTTTTTTTAACTGAAAAAGAAGAATATTCAATTGGTTCTGAGTCAGCTGGTATTTCAGAATCAGTCTCCCTTTTATCAGTCATTGACAGGTTGTATCTGCTACAACAGTAAGTTTTTTCCTCATGTCCCGAAGATGATTAGTGTCAAAAAATATGTAAGAGTCTCATTGTAGATTCATTTTGCATCTACAGGGATAGGGACAGTCTAAAGATATTTTGCCTCCAAGCTCAATAATGTCGGGTCTGGTTAGAAGAAAGTGAATCCTGTGTTCTTGTGTTACATGACAGACATCGGGTTAAATAAAAACTTTACTCTCTCAAAATTCAAAAACCTCTTTCAGACAAGCCATTGTTATAATATTTTCTCTGTCGGTGAGCAAAACAAGTCACAGTTATCGTCAGGTATTTAAGGAGAGACTGAGACTGAGATCCTGCAGAGCTAGTTCACCCTGTTTCCTTCTCACTTTGACTGGAACACAAAACACTTTCACCACCAGTGGGATGTTACCAATTGGGAACTTTAGAACAGTAACCAAAATATCCCAAATTAAGTCCAAAGTTATAGGGTAAAGATGGTCTAAATGGGAGAGAACCTCCACAAGATGAACACTGAAAAAAATGAGAGTCTGAGATTCCACCTTTCTTCTTAAAGCTTCGGTGTCTCTAAACAAAAGTGTAGTTACTGGGTCCAAAGAGCGGATTTTCTCTTTATTATGAGACGTTTGATCAGTATTATAGTCAATTTGCATTGCACCTCAGCAAGTTCATTTTCAACTGAAACAAGTTCCTTGAGTGCCAGATCCAACTTCTCCATGAAACAAGTCAGAGATTTCGTTGTCTGGTAAGATTACTTCACATGTTGTAACTTACAGCAGGTAAATTTGTAGCGGGCTACAGATGTTTGGGCAATTCTTCAGATGCAGCTAGTGATTTTGAAAGTTTATTGGTAGGAAATGGAGAGGCTACTCCAAGTCCTGAAGAAACTGTGTCAGGTGACCCCGCTATTCCCATTCCAGTTATAAGCAGGACAAAATGGTCTGATGACCCCTCAGACAGCAGGCCCATTTTCTCAGATTATAAATCAGAACACATAGCTTTCCTTTTTGTTTTGCTTTTTGGCTTCTGGGATGCTTTTTTATTTTATGAATAAAAAACTTCTTTATTTTATGGAGCCATCAAAGAGTGGTAACAAACACTGCTAGTTCATAACGGCCATTTTAGGTCTTCTGGATATCAATTAATTGAAACATTTCAAATTAAATGAAATGCATGTTTTGTAGATCTATTTGTAACCCCTAGATGGCGCTATCCCAGGGGCTACTACCCCTGCCTGATTTTCCACTAACAGGTTGAGGGGCCTGGATCCAATGGCGGGTGCCTCCACCCAGAGGTCAGGGTTTGCAATAGTTAAACTAACTTGGTCACAGCCCTCTGGGACACTGCAACCCCCTTTCTTCCCACTAGTGGCCCACACAATATATCAGAATTACCTTCACAGTATACACTTACCCCCAGGTCTGGTTCTGCACTGGGACCGCCTGTGAAATGAGATACAGTGCAACAATCACAGTACAGTACTTTAACATAGACAAATACCTCAGGCAGTATAACTTTGCTGAAACAAGCAGCTCTGATTTATTTAGGGGATATAACAAGGACAGGGGAATCAGGTTAATTAGCTTATCACTCTAATGATCTACCTATGGCTCTTGCACAGCCTATCCCTATCAGTTACTGTCCCTGGGTACCCAAGCCCTAGTGGCTAGTCCAAACCGTGGCAGCTGGTAGGGGCCCTTTCACACAGAGAAAAGGAGAATTAAACAGTCAGCAGTACAGTAATTCCATTTGGATTTAATGTGGCAATTCAACAGGGGCGACCCTGAATTAGTACTCACGACCTCCAAATAAGATAGGGTCCTTCAATGTCAGCAGGGCTCACTTGAGGTACACAAACCTCTTCACACATCCATATAAAGAAAGCACTATACCAGGCAGGCTGCATCTGTATCCCGATCGCAATTACTGCACAATACCGGAGAGAACACACAGCAGATTCAGTTCCTGACAGACCGAGTGCAATTTTCAGCAATTCTTCCAGTCTTCTACAGGGTGAGCTTCTTTTCTACTCTTCAGAGATCCTTTGATTCTTTTCACAGGACTGATTCAGTACTAACAAGCTGCAGACCGAACTCTGGGCCTTACACGTTTTTGACTAAAACTGCACACTGAAAAGCACAGGGCTCCTTCCTTCTTCACTGCCAAAGCTCAACTGACTCTCCAACTGACAAAACCGGGCACTTCCTTTGAGTTCCTCCCAGTTCTTGACTGGATTGGCTGTCACTCACAATAGACTGCTGCTGTTGGTCCAAAAAGGCACTGAAGTCTAAACTACATCTCCCAGAGTCACTGCCCATACAATCCTCTTGTGGCTGGCTCAGATTATGAGTCCAAGTTCTGATTCGTCCAAGGCACCATTTTAGAGCTAGCTTACCCCACACTGTTGGTCCAGTTCATCAGTTCAAAACTAGAATGGGGAACTAGCAGACAGTTCTGACTGCAAAGAAAGCAGGTTAGACAAACTGTAATTTCATTATTACTCTAAATAATTTCTGGCAAACAGTTACATCTTTCAGATAGGTTCCCTTTGCACTCCTAGTGACTGCAAAATGAAGTGAATTGGCAGCAGCTTGAGTGGTACTCAATCAAAGAAACACACAGTCCCCCATACAAACTAATTATGTCTGCAAGCAGACAGCTCTTAAAGAGACAGTACCAGAGGTTCTAAAAACACTCACTGATAAATGGCTTAAATGCCAAACACCATTCAGGCTTGGAGCATTCAAGCAAGCTCCTGGAAGTCTTTTGGGAACCCCCATTTGCAGGGGGGGTTACATATTTTAATTACTATTTATAAGTGGGTATGTTTTTCCACCTGTTGTTATGGTTTGGTAAACTTGCCAGTCTGTCCTATCGATGAATTGTAAAATTCCAAAACTTATGAAGATAATGAAATATGTATTTTTTTGGAGCTCATCTTATCAAATGTTGAATGTATCAATTTAATTGTGAACTATATAAAGAGATTTATCACAAGTAAACTTCTCCACTTGTAAAAGCCCTGTGTTAGGGTGAAACATTGGGGTGTTTGGTTTTGTAATGGTTTGATGTATTTTATTTTGAAAAGCGACTAAAAGCTTTATGTTCAAACCTCACTTGTGTGCACCATTTGTTAGCCTTTTGGATTCATGGTGCAATGCTTGTTGTTCACTTGCAGCACCTGGGATTCGGAGTGCAGGTAATTCTTCTTTTTTACTACTGCTGCAAAATAATTGGATGCACACAACAGGTCAAGCCTGGAGTTACAGGACTCAAACATACTTTGCTGCTCTACCACCTCCAACAAAGGCAGTGTCCTCTTCTCATCCCCACAAACATGCAATGTCACTCATTCCTCTCCACACACATGCAATGTCACCCCATACACACACGTGCATGGTCTCCCAGACCTCCATACACATGTGCTGTCACCCTCAAAATTTCACATGCATGGTCAACCTTGGACCCTCCTACACATGCCCTCTGACCATTACACCCCTGAATTCATGCTCTGCCCCCCAAAATCCTGCAGATACATGCACTATCACCCTAGACCCTCTAAACACATGCATTCACACTCCTAAACCCCCCACACATGCGTTGTTACTTTCAGACCCCTCCCATGCATTTACTGTTACCCACAGACCCCCATACACATGCACTGCCACCCACAGACCCCACATACATTCAGAGACCCTCCACAAAAATGTACTATCGCCCTAAGACCTCCCTCACACATGCGCTGTCACCCACACACCACCCAAACATGTTCACCGGCACCTACATACTGTCCCATTCATTAAGTGGTACCACACAGACCTCCACATCTATTACTTTTCAGCCAAAATATTTTCTTCTCCTCAGCTTACTACTGCAACTCCTACACAAACAATGCCACACTAAAATCACACAAGCAAACATAGGCTTTTGCAAACTCTTGTTGAGGTAGTGGCATGTTGAATTCATATTAATCAGAATTTTATTTTTTTCTGAATGTGGACATGATATATTAAAGCTGAACCAATTTTGTTTTGTATACCAGATGGACACAGGGGACATAATTTGGAGTGGGCATGCACTAAAAACCAGCAGCATACCTAGTGATAACTCCACCTCCAGATATAGTTTGTAAAAGGACATGGGGCTACACATTTCAGCTACTGAACAGAACCAATCTATTAAGAATATGAGGTGGTTTTGGTACAAATCCACTTAACAAAAGAATAAAACTACATTTATGAGGATGCTGTGCACTTTATGTTATTAACCAGAAAATATAAAATGTTGTACTGGGTTAAGTATCCCACTGTCTCCCCCTCCCACTATATCTCTGACTAGAAAATGGCAGCACATCACGGAGGCAGTCTTCATGTTACAATAAGATGCTATCTCTGTTATGCCCCAACATACACATGTACTCACCTGAGTGCTCGTGTCCAGATCCTGCTTCCCCTCCCAGTTTCTCCATGGTATACCTCCTTTAGTGGGGTCCCAGTGACTGGCCTGCATGCTGCCAGCCAGCAGAGAGCAGCTGTAGTCAGACAAGGTGGAGCAGAGGACATCAGTTTTCTGTGGCATCTGAGGTGGTCAGACGTTGCTGTCATCATTCTTAAGGGTATCAGAGGGTTTTCTTCCCCATTTTCTGGCCCTGAAACCTCTCCTGGCAACAGTCACTGAGCACCTGTGATGCTTTCCTATGAGTGGGAAGGGTGTTGCTGATGTTATGTGGCTACCCACAACGGCACTGCTACCACCAGTCCCATTCCAAGAGGCACTGCTGCAGTGAGACACCGGCACCTTCCCCCAGGGTTGGTGCATGATGCCTCCATATTATGTTCCAGACCCACTGGCCCAGGTCAGGGAAATCAGGAGCATGACTCAGTCCTTGGTGTCACATGTGGTAGAACAGTGTACCACCAGTTAGCACCAGGCCGGGCTTCAGGAAGTGCTTTCAATAAAAACTGTCATGAAGAGTTCAGTCAGTGTGGGACGGTGTTTGTTAAATGTCACTCTCTCCTACCCCCAGTCAGATTTCACTGCTAAATCATGTATGCAGAATGTTTGCATGACAAGCAGTTGTGGGTGGAAATTTCACCTCTGACAGGCAATCTGCAGCATGATGAGCAGATGTTCAAGCCTGTTTAAAAGGAGATGTCTGTTCTAGTGAAGCCTTGCCAGCCTGACTTGCACAAAGATTTGCAATACCCATGATTCCTTGCACTAGGCTTGAGGCTTTACAGTATGTGTTTGGTTTGGAGTAGAGCTGGGCAATCCAGAGCAGGCTCAAGCCTGGCTTGAGCTTAATGTCTGGCTTGGCTCGGCTTGACCTCTATAACTAGCTGAGAGCCAAGGTCAAGCCAAACCAGTTATGGTCAAAGCATACATTTTTGTCAGCCTGAGTAGTCAGCGAACTGTCTGACATGTTCAACTCCTGTGCAGAAAACAGCCTGCAGCAGGCAGAGCTTGGTTCGTGTTTCGACTCGTATAGTCAAGCCAGCCCCTTGGCTCAGCTCTGGCTTGGCTCTAAGTGAAAAAACCTTGGCTTGCTCACCTTTAGTTTGAGGAGATGCACAATATTCTGACAATTCAGATCATTCCTCTCTCCTAGCCTCCTTTTACAGATCTGATGTACTACTTGTCCTGCAATCTGTGTCTTTGGTATGCTTACTCCAAGTCTTCAAATATCCTTTGCATGGTGCACCATCTAGTCAGTGTTTTTGATGTGTATGGGAGGAGGCTACTGCTTGATGGTTTGTTTTCCCTGTACCCATGCACTTAGTATTCAGCATTCCTAGCAAATTCATCCTGCAATGTGAGGAGACATATTTTTCTTACTGGATTTGCTCCACAGTTCACTTTGGATTGATTTGCCTTCTGTTCTTCAGGGCATGTTTTGATGATCTCCAGCAGAACTGGTTCATTGTGTGGTTGGTGCTGGACTACCTTTCTGACATCATCTACATTGGGGACACAGTTGTTCGACTAAGGACTGGTAAGTGAAAGGGACAGGGACAACAAGAAAAAGCATATTTTGGGGGATGTATGAATAATATCTTCTACTCATTGGATATTGGGGAATTAACTTTATTTTGGTCTACAGTAGTTAATCCAGATAATTGCTTATCCCTTGCCTGGCATATCTGGATCACGATCACCAATAGTCATTAAACTGTGGAAATTATCCACATTATCTGTCTTTCTAGTGACAAGTGTGCTGAATAAGAATGAGATGCACCTCTTTTATTAAGTTCAGAGTTAATCTTGCTACCTGCAGTTGGCATGTTTTGACAGCAAGTCAGACAGAGATTTTGAGTGACTTGAGGAAGTTATTTCTTGAGCAAAAGTAGTTAAGAAGAAACAGTTACTTGCCTTCAGCTGTGTTTCTTCTAGGTGTATTCATCCATAGCCAGTCACATTGCATCATTCTGACTCAAGGAGCCAGAGCCCAGAACTGTCCAATTGATTTCTAAAAGCAAGCAACGATCACTGTTTTCACGTCTTCTTTGTGGTCCCTCCCAAGACGATAAATTAGTACACTAATAGGACATAAAACCCAAATAGCCCAGAAAGAGGAGGCAATGTGGGCAGTGTGCGACTATGGATAAATGCTACTAGAAGAAACCTAATTACAGGGCACTGATCTTTTACTTTAGCAATGAGGATTTACTTATAACCACATACAATACATGGACTACTAACAGGACCATGTTGTCAGGAGTTATGTACTGGAGCTCTTTGTGGAATAAGTTTTTCAACACAGCAGATCCAAAGTCTGCACCCCTATGGGACTGGAGATCCATACTGTACTGAAAAGTAAACATGTAGGTGGATGCCCAAGAAGCTACCTTGGAGAGTTTTGTAAATGAGACTACCCTTGAAGCTGCCACAAAAGAAGCTATGGCCCTAGCAGAGTGGGTGTGGAGTCCTGGGACAGGCATTTGGCATACATATAGCAATGTGAAATACAGGCAACTATCCTATCAGGGTCTTTTTAGCCAGAAGGTCTAGGGAATCACCCCCAGAGGTGGTGAACAGATGTTAGGCTGAGCCCCTGATGGGTTCTGATCTACTCAGATAAAAACATAGCACCTTCTTGACATCCAGATGGTGAAGGGTTGTCTCACCTCTATTGGCACAAGGCCCAGGAAAAAAGATAGGGAGTGAAATGGATTGATTAACATGATACAGTAGTTTGAAATAACCTTAGGCAACAATATCATGAGTTCTAAGACTTACTTTATCCTTACGAAAAGTCAAATAGACAAAATCAAAGCAGAAAGCAATAAGCTCAGTGACTCTCCTCCCTGAGGTGACAACAACTAATAACGCTGTTCCCAAAACAAAAATAAATGTTATTTATACAATAGCAAGAAACAATGCTGGGCTCTGATTTGTCAGTCTGGGGCATTATGAAAAGGTATTGTGTACTAGCAGCACCATGTACCCACAATAACTGTACGAGTGCCATCTAGTGGCCAAAATATCCAGAACTACATTTCTTGTCCATATTCCTACACACTGAAAAAAATATTTAAAAAAAATAATTTTGAATGCCTTTTTTTCCTTTCTTTTCTCCTTTTTTTTTTTTTACAAATGAGAGATTGCATTATAGGAATAATGCACTACAGGATGTGTGTCATGCTAGGATAATGGCACTTCTCGGTTGTTGGATGTACTCAGCCTGCAGCCTCATGCCCAATCACCCAAGGTGTGACATTATCCCAGCACGACACACACCCTGTCATGCATTATTCCTTTAATCACAAGGTTCAAAATATTCAAAAGGGGACTCAACAGTTTAGTAAAAACTAAATTAAGGTCATAAGCCAGGATAGGACCATGATGGAGGGGGAGATATAATTTATTTCACCACATCAAGAATGTCTTGAGAAAGAGGCACTGAGGCCAATGTAGGACTTCCTTCTCTGGACATGTATGCCAAAATAACCACCAAATCATCTTCAAAGAGTCTGTTTTCAACACCAAAGATACCAATAACAGCAAGTAATCCAGAACACTGACAACCGGGCAAGTGGCAGGTTAAATGGCATTCTTGTTGCATGAAATAGAACATTTTCTCCAAATGGAGGTGAATGCTTTTCTGGTATGGAACTCCTAGAAACCACTAGTACACTTAGGACTTCTTTTGACAGTCCTGGGACATAGAATACTTCCATCAGGAGTCATGCCCTCAGAAAAAGTGAATGGGCATCTGTATCACATATTTTCACCCTAGACTGTGTAAGAAGGTTCTGCCTAAGGGGAAGAGGCTGGGCTTGCTGATACTTAGATGAAGGAGGTTCAAGGACCAAACCTGCCTGATCCAGTCTACAGCTATCAGAAATCATTCAGTATCACCTGAAAAACCTTGAAGATGACTCTCTAAAGTATCAAGAATGTGTAACAGAGTCACGGTTCCTGTCCCACTGGAGGGGGTATTAGTGAAAAGTGACACTGCCACAGCCAGGCTTCCCCTCCACTGCTGTCAGAATATGGACATCTTAAAAAGTCTTACTTATGAAAAACCTAGGTTAAAATAAATAAAGCAAATAAATCATACTACCCTCTCCCTTCCTAAGTCTGTTGCATAACAGAACCTTTTTTGTCACTGTTTCTCTTTCCTGCAGGCTGGCTACCTGCTGAAGGTTATTTTCTTGTCTTTTGTTTTATGTTTCCATGTGCATGAATGTGCAACAAACATTTTATTATGAAGAAAGGCATTTCAGAGGTCTGTCAAGGCTGAGACCATTATAGCTTAAGCTGTGAACGGCTCGCCAGTGACAGACCAATGACCAGCCACTCCAGTCAGGACATGACTCACTGCTTGGTGGGTGGAAACTTGCACATGGTTGAAAAGAGCCAGCCACTCCTATCAGACAGCAGCTGGCTCACTTCACTGACATAACATTGCCCTCAAACCAGCTGAGCAGTGCAAGTAGGGGGTACGCTCTCTCTCTGCCTCCCACCATGCTCTCTCTCACTCTCTCCCCCACCACACTCCCTTTTGTCAACTATAAATCTGTAATTTAGGGAAGGTGGCCTCTTTATCAGGCAGCGGTTCCCTAGCCAAGGACAGCAGATGGGTGCTAGTCATCACCCTTCTTCGCCTGTGCAAAGGCTTCTACTGCAAGGAGGGCTGGGCTGACAAAAAGTACCCTGATTTACACTTGTGTTGCTTCTTACAATTATTTCCAACACCGGGGTGCCTAGTCCCTGGTGCCAGCTACTACCCCCTACCTGGCCCTTTTTCACTGTGTGACACCAGCAAGCCCAACCCCAGTGTCATCAAACATGACACCGACACTGGGCCACCCAATCCCCAGTGCTGGTACCTCAAATAGAGAAAACTGTCCCTCATAGACATTTTTGTTTTTTTAAATCCCTGTAAAAAAAGAAACTGGTCCATCAATGTCTCTTGCCACCACTGCCTTTACCGTCCCCTCACCCAACCCTCCCACTCACACCCATCTCTGCACACAACCACGCCCACCACTTACTTATCTAATGGGAATCTAATGCCATAATCCCCTCTGGACCAGAGACACATCTTCACTCTTTAACCCCAAGAACAAAAAGAAATCTGGGTGCTACCTGAAAACCTCTGCAACCACAGAAAGAATCGATCGAGAGCAACAAACATGGTGCACAGGTAAAACAAGAAGTCAAGTCCAGAAATCAGAATGCAAATAAGTGCTTCGTGTATTGGAGCTGAAAGGACTACAAACAGAAACCCCAGCACTTTGACTCTTACTGATCAGTGAGATTTGAAGTGCTGGGGTTTCCTGTTTGCGGTTCTTTCAGCTCCAATAAACACATTACCTATTTGCATTCTGATTTTGGGACTTGGCTTCTTTTTTACCTCTGCACCACATTTGTTGCTCTGCTCAATGCCAGACTGGGAACTGAGGAAATCAGGTATGCTGTCAATTTATTTTGTTTTTATTTAGTTTTTGTTGACAGGGAAGGGGGACTAGACAATTTTTTGCCTATTTTCAGCCTCATCCGGGGGGGGGGGGTGTACAGATGGATGCCAACTGAAACTGAACCAGATTTTTCAAGCTGTTGGTGATATTTTTAGTGAATGGGGGAAATTTGGCCAGGACACCGGGGGAAATTTCCCTAGAAATAGGAATAGGAAAATAAGTTATTTTTGGAAGAGGCTACTGGAGAATGAATATGGAAAGACTGACAGAGGAAAATTGTAACAATAAAATAAAGGAACTTTTTCTAGCAAGAGATACAGTAAAAGATTTGTATGATTCAGCAATAGAATGGTGAGAGAACACAAAATATGATATAAAACAACTAATAGTAGAAGACTCATATAAAAAAGAGCAAAACAATTATTAAAAATATTTAACCCTAAGGGGACAGTTATATAAATTACTATCACCACAAACAAAGTATAAAGTAGATAATTCAGGGAAAATAGAAGAAACAGGAAATGTAATGTGGGCCTATCAATATAATAAAGCTAAATCCTTAAGTATGGAACATAATTTTGGAATGCAAGGTATTAGGCTTCAAACCAATCCTTATGACAGTAAAAAAAAAGAACACATTGAAAATAGAGTGTTATATGATGTTATAGATAATTTTGGAAATAAACACACTGATACTGCAAGTATAAACATTCAAGTCCAAGAATTTTTAAAAGATAAATTTAAGGGGGAAATCGACAAAGTAAATGGGTATTTTTTTTAAATCTAAACATCCCAACATTAAACAAAGATGAAGTTAAGGCTTTGAAGGGAGATATAAAGGAAGAAGAAGTCAGAAATGAAATTAGAACACTTACAAATAATACAGCACCAGGAATAGATGGTATCCCAAATGCCTTTTACAAAAAAGTACAGAGGATATCTAACCAAAACTTTAACTTATGTTTATAACAAAATTTTAGAAGAAAACCAGATAACAAATAGTATGAAAACTGGTATCTTGATCCTTTTATATAAAAAAGGAGACAGATCGATTTTAAAAAATTGGAGGCCGATAAGTTTGCTTACAGGAGACTATAAAATACTGGTGAAAGTTTTAAATCAAAGACTGGTAACATTTGCAGATAAGTTAGTAACACAAACATGGTCTTGTGGAGTCCCGGGACTGGATATTTGGAATAATTAAATTTTCATAAAAGAAATAATAAATGCTGCCCAGAATGGAAAAATAGAAGGATATTGATATGCCATTGATCAAGAGACTGCATTCGACTCAATCAAGCATGATTATATGGGGTAGGTATTAAAAGGCTATAAATTTCCAGATAATTTGATAAAAATGATTACAATTTTGTACAGTGAAGTACAAATAAAGCCAATGATAAATGGGCACTTAGGAGTCTCTATGTATATGTGCAAGGGGGTAAGACAAGGGTGCCTGTTAAGTCCTCTCCTATATGTTTTATGTCTTGATGCAATTTTACGAATAATTAAACAAAATAAAGAGATTAAGGCAATATCCTGGGGTGAGGAATTTCTTCCAAAAGTCTGTGCATATGCAGATGAATGTAATATTTTAGTTAAAAATCAAACTTCAGGGGAAAAAATGCTGAAAATATTTAGTGAGAACAAAGATTACACAGGAATTAGTATCAATATGAAAAAAAGTAAGATAGTCCCCTTAGGAAAAGTTAACACTGTAAAAAAAAGGCAGTTTAATGATAAATACAGGTGAAATTAAGTTATTATGGATAAAATTTTGAACACAAGATGTGGCCAGAAGTAGCTGGAGGAAGAAATGTAAAATTGTGCAAGAGAAGGGCAATAAGTAGAAGAGTTGGAAAAAGACAAAAGAAAAAATAATATATCTTTTGAAAACTTTAATTATACTATATATATATATATATATATATATATATATATATATATATATAGCATATATTTTTCCTGTACCATATGATATGCAGACTACAGTTTTGGGGATTTTTTTTTCAATTATTATAGGGTTCTAGGCTCAATCCTGTAAAAAGAAGTCATACGTATAGACCTCCTAAAGAAGGAGGGCTAAGGATGATTCAGCCAATTGTATTTTATTTAAATCTTTTTTTCTATGCGAACATTGTGCCATTCTTACAGGGGAAAGTCAATATATGGAATAATCTGATAAGTAGTTAAGCAGATATATTTATAAGGAATATTGGAAAAAATGAACTATTAAGGAAAATTAGAAGTTCCTTCTTATATGGAAATCTCTAGAAAATATATGACTCAATGGGGGGGGGTAAATGTGGGCATGCTGTTAAGAAAGAGCAGAAAGCAAAATTGTAAAGAAATAATGGGCACACATTTTTTTGAGGACCCAGTTTTTAATGTAGAAGATGGGATACAAGTACCACAAATATTAGAATGCATCTTAGAGAAAAGAATCCTGAAACAAATGAGGGAGGTAATTTGGTTATGTAGTCATGGAAAATTAAGTGTTAAAGGACATTAAAAACATAAATGTAAAGAAGAAAGAACATGTCCAGTATTACAATGTGGAATGCAAGTAGAAAGCATGAATCATATGTATTTCAACTGTTCCTTTATTAAGCCATTTTGGGGAGATCTTTCAGGTTTTTAGGGTATTGAGGGTTTTAGGAATATGTCTTATAATACTTTAATATATGGTCAACTTACGGATATGTGGGAAAAATAGAATAAAAGCATGCTATATGCTGTTTTTGCTGTTTTAAAATGATTAATTTGGCAAGCAAGATGTCAGAGAATACTGCAGAACCAAGAAATGACAATGCAAGACTTATTGTTCAAATTTCAATATGAAATAGATAAAATATATCAAAATGAGTGTAGAATATTTGGGGAAGAAACAGCAAAAACACTGGATGAATTTTGATGGAATTGGATAGAAGCTATTGTAATACCTATGTACAGAAAAAACATTTGAGGGTTTGAATGTATATTATGCAGTTTTTTGGTTTTTTGTTTGTAATAAAAATTGCCCTACTTTTTTCAAGAAGTGCCTTGGGATCTTTAACATCCACCTGAACTACCACCAGAACAGGCAGATGAGACCTCGGTCTAATGTCTCATCCAAAAGACGGCACCTCAGGAGTGCAGCAACCCCCTCATGCTGCACTACAGTGTCAGTATTAGGATTTAACCCAAGTGTCTGGGGTGGGAATAGAACTCACAGCCTTCTGATCTTCTGGCCTCAGAGGTGAGTGTGCAACCTGCTGAGCCACTGACACTGCTATGTTAATGTACATAACAATAACAATATAGTGCATGGTGGAACGCTGTTCCACATGGAAATCCATGCCTGGAACAGTGTTATGCTGCACTCGGTACGTCATGATCTTGTTGTGCTGCACTGAGTATGTCACCGGTGCAGCACAACAAGATCAAACACATTCGCGCATGTGCAATTAAGTGGCCAATAGCAACGCAGAAGTAAGCACGCTGGTACATATGCCGAAGTAAGCCTTATTTCTTCTTCTAGACTTGTTTGGAGGATCACGGAGTGCTGATTATGGTTGTCCATACACTATAAAAGATTGTGTATGAACAATCATACACAAACAAGGCAGTTATAAGATCTTGAGGTTTCCATGGTAACGGACCTCTCGAGCTGCACTCTCGAGGTCTTTGGTTACCACAGAAACCTCTCGATCACAACTGCCTTGTTGTGTATGCTTGCTCATATACAATCATCTATGTTATCTTAATGAGTTTTGAACTTGTACTCATTACCTGGTCATTTAATATTTTTCCCCCAAAATTTCAACATGGCCTTTTTGTGATCCCACCTCATGAACAAGGGTGGTCAAATTATTCAAATCCAGGCTAAAACCTGATTTTGCAGTCGCTCCATAAAATCACCTTTTGGGCAGGATTCGAAAATTTTAACCTATTGGGTTCATGAGGAGGTGTCATAAGAAGGCTATGTTGAAAATGTTACAAAAAATATTTAAAACCAACAACATTATGAATATATGTTGACATTTTTCAATGCTGGCTCACAATTTCGGCAATTTTCAATATTTTGCCCCAGATTTTCAACATAGCCTTTTTCCTACACCACCCCATGGATGTGACAGCTGTCATTTTTCAAGTCCTGGCCAAAAGGTGTTTCTGCACCTGTTGTGCAAAATGACATTTCAGACAGGATTTGAAAATGTTCACCTACCAGGTTCATGAGGTGAGCTCATAAGAAAACTATCATGAACATTTTGGGGCAAAATGCTAAAAAACAACAAAGTTATGAAGGTACAGTACACTGACATTTTTCAATGCTCATGCATAACTCTGGTAATTTTCAATATCGTGACCTCAAATTTTCAACATAGCCATTTTTTCACACCTCCTCATGAATCAGACAGCTGCCACTTTTTGAATCCTGCCCAAAATGTGATTTCACACTAGTGGCATGAAACGGCGTTTCACCCAGTAGTTTATAAATGACACCTGTCATGTTCTGAAGGTGGGTCATAAAAAACATTATGCTGAAATTTTGAGGTCAAAACTGTTACCAAAAAAAATGTAAAAAGTAATATTTGCAGGGATGATCGGTGGCCCAGTGGGAACCACGTTGCCTTCCCGTGCCAGTGACATGAATTTGGATGTAAGCTCAGTGAGCCAGCTAAATGGGCAGAGGCTGTGGGAAAGGCACTGCAACATGTGGCATGGGTCCCAGCATGGGGAGGCACAGAGCAGTGTTCTGGCACACACACGATACCTTGTGGTTGGCCGTGGAGCCTTCCCTCACAAGGGGCTGAGCTGCATGTCAAGGCCTGATGGGCCCATGCACTGCATCTGAACAAAGAGGTTAGCTTGACATTTTACAATTACAGTGCAGGCACAGACCTAGAGTTAGTAGGAAGTCAGGATCCACCACAGATTACTTATCTCATTGTGCATGCCTGCCACACACATACCATACGTGCATTGGCATTGACAATGTGTGTTATTCCTGTATCAGTCTCCTTCTTGTCCTAGTGGTATGCATTTGCTGGTTATAGATTTGAAAAGAGAACATGCTGCCCTGTATTCTAAAATAAAAGCCCTTGCAGCAGGCTTTGCCCTGTATGTACACTAAGCATCCGGTCCCCTTTTAAAAAGTAAAACCAGCAATCTAATCAAAATGCATAAAACTTCCCTACATGTTTTATTTCTGTAACACACCCTTCCCCCAAAATGTAATGAAGAGCCTTTAAATTTAATTAGACCCTGGATTCAAAAGGGTTAAAATCCTCTGAAAAGGGCTGACCTGATATGTAGGGGTTTTGGTCTGAGTTTCATTGATAGAAAGATAAGAAATTTGCCTTGATTTAGCAGCTGTGCTCAGTAAATTTGAAGCAGACCGCTGCACAGATTGGGGCTTCAGTACTCTGACCCCGCAGACACAGTATTCATGAAAATGTATTAATAGCTGAATACTCATAAAAAACTGTAAGAAGCTCCATACCAGTCAACATTTCTAATATCCCAATACTCAGCCCCCGAGATTGTGCTGCTAGCAGTGCAATATGATGATGTGACACTGCCCCTCCCTGCATGGTGCCCTTATGTACGGAGACTTAATAATCTCGGTATCTCCCATGTCCTGCTTTATTTTTACAGACTTTATCAAAATGCCCTAAATGCCATGTGCATACATAAAAAAATATAAGATGTCACAGAGGGAAGAAAAATGGAAATTACATATGTACCATAATTCTTGATCTTCTTGGACGCAGTCTCCACCACTTATTCACACTAATGGGATAGCACCAGAGGTGCTAGGACCAAGTGGGAGCCAAAAATTTTCAGAAGGGTCAATGCAGAGACAGGACCACGCATGTGCGGCACCATGAGACTAGCTGTCGCCTGTGTAGGCAATCTCGGCATCGACCCTCCAACCGCCTCAGTACCTTTTCAACTGAGAAGGTGCAGCGTAACTAGTAAAAATAACTTATCCTAACCTTCCGGGCCTGAAAGGTCCGGATGACCCTTGCAAGAAAAGTCAATTGAGCAGTGTCTTCACAGTGGGACCACAAGGCCGTGAAGACCAAAGAAACAAAATGAGTGAGAGCTTAGGTGATGGTGGGTGGGCATGTGAATGAGTGGTGGGGACTGCATCCAAGAAGATCAAGAATTACGGTAAGTACATAATTTCCATATCTTCCTGGACTGCAGTCTCCACCACACATTCATACTAATGGGAGAGTACTAAGCTAAAACCAACCCATACAGTGTAGGGCGGTTGGAGATAGGGCTCCCTCAGAAGAACGTCCAAGGACTGTCATACTGAGAAAAGAGCTGTCTGGAAAGAAGATCCAGAACATAGTGCTTACAAAGGTATGCACTTGAGCTCCAACTCACCACTTTATAGAAGACTGCAATGGACACAAAATGAAATTTCGCCAGGAGGCCACAACCACTCTTGAAGAGCGGTGAGAACCCGGCCTCTTAATTTGATCTAAGCTAAAAATTAAGCATGTTGAAGACGTGCTACTGAACTAGCCTAAAACATCTCAGAGCAAGGAGGTGATCCAAGTGAGGCAAGCTGAAGCTACACAAAAAATGTTGGAGTGTAGCTCTTTGTTCTGTGAAGAAAGTCACAGAGCCCTTGAAACAACCAAAGAGTGAAGGGAGCACTCCCTTCCTTCTGGAGGTAAGGCAAAAAGGTTTACTAACTGAAAGAGCCGGAGGTAAGGTCTACTGGATCAAGGTAGACCAAGAAGCGCAGATGGATACCCCTACTACCAAGTATGGCTAACCTGTGAACAACAGGTCCAAGAGGCACTTGAACCCCCTACTTGGTGAGCAATAGGAGGTCCAGGTGGGGTTAGACCATCAATGGAGAAAGGTTTCCACTTAGTCACTTAAGCCTTCTTGATGGAAGGCCAAAGCACGACTTAGAAGCCTCTTGTGGTAGTCTGGGAGAACCAGAGCTTACCCATTTCTTATTCCAATAGGAATCATTCTGTTCCTGTTTGCCTACAACTCTAGTAGCTGTCTCTGAACCAAGGGAAGAGAGGGAAAGTGTACAAGAGGACATGCCCACTGTGGAGAAGCATTCTGACAGGAAAAACCAGGGTCTGAATTTCTGAGGCAAGATAGGGGCAGATCTGCGTCGCGAGGGGACACAGAAAGGACCAAGTTTGGGCTGACCCATTGTTGAAATTGACCACATAACGACTGAAGTGACTCAATGTGGTGAGGCACCACTCCGGCCTTCCTGAAAGGGAGTAGGAAAAAGGCTCTAGATTGCTTGCTAATGAAAAACAAACACAGATTTATCACCTGCTCGAAGTGGGTAACTTTGTGTCAGAGGGTCTCCTTTGCCCTGGAGGAAACTAGTGGAGCTCCTAAGAGAAGGTGCTGCTGTGAAAGTGAAACTAACACCTATGCCTAAATGGAAAAACTCTTCCTGGGAAGGGAGAGAAGAGCTGAGCAATCGCTTCTGAAGAGTCTAGTCCAGAGCAACTGGCATGGAACCAATATGCAGGAAGCAAAGATATGAATACTGAGAACCCATCTCTGAACAAGGACCTACTTGACCTTTACGGTCGAGAAAGGGAGCATGCCATCTGTTAACTTGGAGCAAGCAAGGAGTAGGAACCTGTCTTCCGACTCGCCGTGGAGTCATTGCTGTTGCTCTGAGGCTCTGATAAAGAGAAGAGAGTCTGAAGAAACAAAACCAACAGACTGAGCTGCTGCCTAGGTCTAGGAAACATCTTTAATTAAGAGAAAATCTCCCTTGGAGGAAAAGTAATGACCCATATCTCTACTGGGTTGGACTTCTCATAGAAGCAGAAGAATTGAGGAGCTTTCCACCGTAGTCTAGAGACAACGTGAGGCGGAACCTGGGCTGGATCCAGAAGAATAGTATTGGGTAGTTTCAGACTAGGCCCTCTGCTGTGATGATATATATATATATATATATATATATATATATATATATATATACAGTATATGTATTTTTTTTTAAACAATTAGAGCCTGACAAGGCTCTCAGGCTTCTACCTTGAAAGGACTGTTTGATACAAGAAAGACGAAGATGTCGTCCATCTGAGGGGCAGGGGGAACCTGAGCGTCCATAACTTAAACCGGGACCAGACCAACAATCACAGCTGAGGAGATATTAATCACCCATTGCCGATGAAGCCACCGAAGAGGCAGTATCACAGGGGGGCTATATAACCCTCTCAAAGGAGTGGAAGAGTCCGTAAGGCTCCCAACCATTGAATTAGTGTGTTCCACAGGGTGTAATTGTACTGACGACTGAAAAGAGTCCAGATACAGAAGTGTTTGGTCCATGGAAGAAGTCTGAAATGTTATGGTGGACCCTATATCCATGAGGAAAAACTGAAAAGAAGAACTTCCATAACAGACTCTGCTGACAGAGAAGACTTACCCTCCAGTTTCTAAAATGAGTCATCCACTGTATCACCGACAAGTAGGACAAGGAGAGACTCATCCAGATGCACTTCTATCCCAGAAGGACCTCCAAAAGGAGGTCCAGGCCAGAATCACTAGAGACTCTGCCACCAGGAAAGTGTTGAGGAGCTCAGTGCCACTTAAGGAGCCGACTAAGTGCTAAGCAGAATGCAGAATTCTGCTTGCAGAACAGCGCAGAACAAGAGTCCCACCAGTGGAAAACCACCAGAATGACACAGGATCCCACGTGGACCTCCACCCACTAGGATCTGTGGAAATATTCCACAGAACAGGACTTCATTCTGCGGAAAACTCTTCACAACAACTTCTGTGGAGAAAGGAAAAACTCCGCTACCTGTTCTGCCGGACAGCACTAACCGGCACCACCTGTGGTACTGGTATCACCCACAGCACCATCCATGACATCTGACACCAGTGGTAAAGCCCGCAGAGTGTTCCGGCACCTGTGGCATCTCACAGTGCTAATGGCCCTGTCCACAGCAGCGCGCGACACCAACGGCACCAATGGCACTTTCCACAGTGCTGCACAGCACCAAAGGCTCCAACGGTGCAGCTCAGCACGAACGATACCAGCTGTGCCATCCATGCTGCTGTGCAAAATCAAAGGTGCCACCCACAGTGCCACGTGGCACCAGCAGTACCGATGGTACCAATGGCATCATCCATGGCTCCGCATGGCTCCAACAGCACCAGCAGTGCCATCCACGGCACTACGTGTCACTAACAGTGCCATCCATGGCATCGCACAGCACTGATGACAACAACGGCACCATCCACATCACCGCGCAGCATCAACAGCGCCATCCACCACCGCTGGCACCAACAGTGGCATCCGCACCATGTATTGCGTGACGTGCCCACAGCACACCACACAGCAGCACCAATGGCAATGTCATCAGTACCCAAAGATCCTGAGGAAAAAGGGAAGAAGGAAAAGCGGTACCCGTGCTGGCCCCTGCATGGAAAAAAGGGGAGGAGGTAGGCACAAGGGGTCAATGCAATGGCGAAGGCACCAGAGATGGCACTTCGCACATCCTGACCCAATGGACCCAGCCCCAGTCCAGTGACTCCAAGACCCAGAGGCCCCAGATCCGGGAACACTGGCCAGGAAACTGGAAAGAAGTCAAACCCCTGCTCCAAAGGAGTAGCCTAAAGGTGAAACTGCTCACTGGAACTCCATCGAGGACAGAGATGGATCCAGTGTCAAAGAACGTGGCCATTGGGAGCAGGGCCAAGGGGAACCCACCAAGTCAGTTCAGGGCCCACCACAGTCCCTCACCACCGGACAGTCCCTGCACAGACATGTACCAGAGGAGCCAGATCACTGCTGGAACCGCTTCAGATTGTGTTTGGGCGGACCTGCCCCCACCAGCATAAGACTTCCCATGGTCGGACTCCCCCTTCATGAAGGGCAGTGGACTGGACACAGCCCCTCTGCCATAACAACTTTCAAATGAAGTCCTCCTACCGTCACCACTACTATCTAAGGGCAACTCCTTTGATGGCAGGTGGGAATTTCTTTTTCTTCTTCTTCTTCATAATCTTATTTTTCTTCTTAAAATAAGAAAATAATACTAAAATGTTAATTTAAATAAATACTGAATGGCTTAATGCTGCTGTCATATAGACAAAAACTTTGACTCCAGCAGACCAGCGACATCAACATCCAAGCGCCACTCGATGGCAAGAGAAAAGGAACTGAGGTGGTTGGAGGATCAACGACAAGATAGCCTACACAGGCGCGAGCTAGTCTCATGGTGCTGTGCATGCATGGTCCTGTCTAGGTGCCGATCCTTCTGAAAATGTTTGGCTCCTGCTTGGTCCTAGCATCTCTGGCGCTATCCCATTAGTATGAATGAGTGGTCAAAATTGCAGTCCAGGAAGATCAGGGCTGATTACTTGGAAAAGGTAAAAATATCTAGCGAGGTGGCAAGGGAGGCTGAGGAGAGACAGAGATAAGGATAGTAGAAGGGGTGAAGGAGGGAGATGATACCTTTTTTCTATACATTAGGGGAAAAGGTCAACAAAAGAGGATATCATGAAGCTGAGAAGGGGGCCTGAATGGGTGGAGGACAACAGAGAAAAGGCAGAGGTATTAAATGAAAACTTCTGCTCCATATTTACAAAAGAAAAGGATGGACCAGTTCTACAGGGAAAGTTGGGGATAGGGGATAGGGAAAAGGGAGAGGGGTGATGAGGGAAGAGGTGTTTATGGAGGACAATGTCCTCAAGGGATCAGGGCCCTCAAAATGTGAAAATCCCCTGGGCCAGATGGTATGCCCCAGGGTATTGAATGAGATTGTAGCAGTTCTTGCAGACCCCCTGACTGATTTGTTCAACTGCTCACTGGTCACAGGAGTGGTGCCACAAGCGTTGAGGACTGAAAATGTAGTGCCACTGCACTGCACTCTCTCAATCTAACATTCACCTTTTTGCAGATGATACTGTACTATATGTCAGTAATCCCTCACCATCAAAAGCCTGTGAACTTTTACAGTCAGGATTCTCCATCCTACAGCACAACCTGTTGGGGAAAAAAACTACTTCTAAATGCCAAAAAAACAAAAGCTATGTTCTTTGCCACCAAGAGTTGTTCTTCCACTATCCCATCATTCACCACCCCACAATTATCCACCATCCTTGGAGAAAATCTGGAATTTGTGGACAAATTCAAATATCTTGGAGTCTGGATTGACAATAAGCTTGACCACTCTGTCCACGTTGAAGAGCTCCTGAAAAAGCTGAGACAAAGACTTGACTTATTTTACAGAATAAAACACTACCTTACCAGAGACTCCAAACAAAGATTAATCCTGGCATCATTCCTATCCCTCATTGATTATGCTGACTTCCTCTACGGCCACTGCTCCCTCTCCCTCTTAAATAAACTAGACACCCTGTATCATAGAGCCATTAGATTTATTACAGACCTTCCCTCCAGCACCCATCATTGCTCTCTTTACAATGCAGTCAATTGGACATCCCTACAGCACAGAAGAAAAAAGAATGCTGCTATCTGGATCTTTAAAGCTTTGTCAGACAACTCCCTCCTACATCTCAGACTGTTTCACCCGAATCACAAAGAGCCATACACACCTAAGGATCAATAAGCTCATTATGCTAAAGATTCCCAACACATGCACCGGTTTGGGAGGGCTGCTATCAGCTATTCCCTAGCATTTATCTGGAACTCACTCCAAAATCTATGAATCTGAATACCCTCTTACCCTTATCATCCTTCAAAAATTATATACCACCCTATTCCCAGAACTATGCAACTGCTTCCATAAGGCCTAGTCTCCCCCTTCCCCACCCCTTCCTTCTGTAATCCACTATGTTAGTTTCCATTCTTCTACCTTGTCAGTTATCCCACTTCAGTACAAAAGCCTACAGAACCCTACTATCTGAACATTATCCCTCCTATACTGATTGTCCTCTTCATTTTACAGGTTTTAAGTTATTGTTACTGTGCCTTGTATATCTGTAAATTTTGTATATATCTCTCACCTAATTGATTGTACTTATGTTATTTTATTTTCATGTCTTTGTACAAAACTTGTATCCTTTCTTTGTATGACCACTCAGGTCCATCTTGTAAATGAGCTACGCTCAATGATGTTCACCTGAATAAATAAAGATTTTGATTGATTGATTGATTGACAAGAACAGGGCAGGGAACAATCCTGAGAAGTACAGACTAGTCAACTTGACATCCATAGTTGGCAAGCTGATGGAATCCATCCCTAAAGAATGGTTGGTTGAGTTCCTTGAGATAAACAGGTTCCAGGATGACAGACAGCATGGCTTTGTGTCATGAAGATCATGCCCAACAAGTCTGATCATATTCTGTGACTGGGTTACAAAGGCAGTTGACAGGGGTTTCGTTGTAGACGTGCTGTACCTGAACTTCAGCAAGGCCTTTTTTATGTTGGCTTGTGCGCGTACGCAAGCAACATCTTGTGCTAGTAGCATATTTCAGAGGTGTTTCAGTGTTGGCGAATGCAGGGCACGCTTTAGTAGATGCGTCCCACATTCCCCAATAAGCCAGCATGCTAGTGCTGCCACAAGCATCAT
This sequence comes from Neoceratodus forsteri, assembly GCA_016271365.2. NCBI lineage: Eukaryota > Metazoa > Chordata > Ceratodontiformes > Ceratodontidae > Neoceratodus > Neoceratodus forsteri. The sequence goes on from JADMNL010000023.1 coordinate 33,543,371, forward strand.
GTAAAGTGGACACAACTTGTAAGAAAAGCATTGCTGCAATCAGAGACAAGTTCATCAAGCAGCAGCACATATAACATGCCTCCTGATGTGCCTTTCCTTGTGAAACATTTACACAAACATGGTGGTAGAGGCTGCTGCCGTCATCCACACAATCCCCAGAAAGCTGACTTGGGGGTGCCCAATCCCCCTGTCGGCAAGTCCAACACTCCCCCCAGATTGTGTGGCACACTGGGAGCCCACCTCAGTGTGCCTCTGTTTAAGGAAAGCCAACCGTGTCGGCATGTTCCTGCCTCCACCCCACCCCCATTGTGTGGCACACTGGGAGCCCACCCCAGTGTGGCCAACATTACATCACCCCCCCCGAAAGTCATGGGGCACACTGGGAGCCCACCCCAGTGTGCTCAACATTTCTTTTGTTTCACCTGTAAGAAAGAAAATGGTTCACAGTGTTATTTTTTTTTTCTGTCCCTGAAACAGAGAAAATGGTCCCTTGCTGTCGGCGGCGCCCCCTTCCCCAACCTGCACCCACCCTCTGCACACCTCACCTCCCCACACACATTCTCATCCCATACTTACCTCCGGAGGTCGGCGCTGCGATCTTCAGTGGAGTGGGTATACATCTGCACTCTTCAAAGACGACCGTGAACTGAAGAAATGCCGGTAAGCTGTATATTGGCATAAATGGGGGGGGGGGGTCAATTTAGGTGGATATCTCAGCCATTTTTTTGAATTTTGGCTCCAAGTTTTTAACATGGGGTTCTTGGGTCCCCACCTCATGAACACATGCACTGTCATCTCATTATTCAGTCCCGAAAGGTCACTATGCGGAATCATCTTTTGGAACCGATTAACAAAATGACAGTGCCACTGTTCATGAGGTGGTGTCCCAAAAATCATATCTACAAATTTGGTGGAAAATTCAAAAATTCTGTTCTGGCGATGCATGCGCAGTTTCCACCGCAGCGTAACTTCAACAATCTTTAATATTTTCACTCCAGTTTTTCAATAGTGCCATTTTTTCATACCTCCTTATGAACAGTACAGCTGTCATTTTTCACATCCTGCCCGGAATGTCTTTTTGCACATGTGGTGCACAATGGCGCGGTCGCTGTGGGAAATCAATGTTTGGGACAGATTAACAAAATCACAGTAACACTGTTCATGAGCAGAGTTCCCAAAATGCCTATGTTTAAAATCTGGTTAAAGAAATCCCCAAAATAATTGCATTATGGAGTGCATTCGCAGTTCTCTTACACCGTTATACCAATTTTCACATATTTTCACTCCAAATTTTCAACATTGCCATTTTTTACACCTCCTCATTAACAGTACAGTTGTTATTTTTAACATGCTGCCCAAGAAGAGGCTGCCAGTACAATACATATACGTGTTATCTTCTCCTGTGCTGGCTAGCCCACAGGTGGTTACAGAGGTTTTCTTTCGTTTGTTGAAATATTAATGGAAGCCTTAGACTGTGAGGTGTGAGAACACCAAGAGTAAACCCCTGTTGTCCCCTGGCGTATTTCTTAGGAGCCTACAGGCTTTGTCTGTCCTCTTTTTAATCAGAGGGAGGTTAGGAGTGGAGGTCCTTGGGGTGGAGCTAGGAGTGGTATAGGGGCATGTACAGTAACTGCCCCAATAAAGCACATTTTCTACATATTAATCTATTCCCTGAGATATTGTACCTGCATTTGAAATTGCCATTTCAGACACTGTTCATCTGTTGGTTGGTCTAATGTGGTGACATGTAATTTTTTTTCTAAAATAATTATTAATATGAAATAGGGTAATAAAATGGATCAAGTCACCCTGGGGATGGGATATAAAAACAGAAAGTAACAAACACTGCCCTGAGCCCACCACTTATGGCAATTTGCTAAATAATCCACATGTCATATCAACTTGAAGTGCTTCTTTTTTTGTTATTTTAAAGTGTTTCCAGTAGATGTGCAAAAAGTGCTCACTCTACAACCGTCAGCTGGTGAGTCACTGCTCAAAATGCACTAAACTCCCCTACGCATTGTGGTGTGCCCTGCTCCTTTAATGTCTTTATAATAGTGCCTTAAAGAGGCAATGCCTCCTTCTTTTAATGCAGGCTATAAAGGTCAGGGGCAGTGCATTTGCGCCACCAAACCAGCAATATTTATTTACAAAAAAGTGGCACCAAATTTAAAGTGTGTCGAGCAAAGCAATTAAACAAGTTAACACATTTTAAAAACCAGCTAGTGTCCTGCTGTTATTCATTTTCAGTCAAAAGCCTGAAAGAGAAAAAAGAAAACAAAACAATAAACATTCAAGGTATGGCACAAAAATCTTTTTACTTTATCCCAAAAAAGGACTCAGTTCAAATCTGCCATTAGCCCTGGCCATTTAGTGGCCCCAAGTACTCAGATCCAATATCTCTCCCTGTTCCTCAAGTGAAGATCAATTCCCCCCCTTCTAGATGTCTGTACCCACTCAGTCTCTATAAAGCAAAAGTCATGGTCCTGTTTACTTATGCTCTTCTGATTATGTACAGCTAATGCATTAGTGGGGTCCCCATTCTGGATGGAGCACAAGTGCTCACCTATCTGAATTTTCATTTGTCTCATGTTTTTTCCACACAAAAGAACCCACAGCAGCATGAAGCCAAGTACACTACCCCCCCCCCATGTACAGTAGAGCTGATAAAGAAAGCAATCAGTGTGATTCTACCAGTTTGTGGATTTATAGACTCATTTGTTCTGGTGACCACTTGTGAAAATTTACAGCGGCAACATCCTTTTGGGGGGTGGTGGTAACTATGTGTGTCTCTGATGTCTTTCCTTGGGTTGATTAGAGTGGACAAAGTCATCGCTGAGGTTTCTAGCCCTCCTATATACCATCCTAGGAATATTTTACATCAGTGTCAGTGACTCAGCAGGTAGCACACTCCCTCTGAGGCTGGAAGATCAGAAGGCTGTGGGTTCTAGCCCCACATCAGGCACTTGGGTTAAAATCCCAATACTGACACTGCAGTGCAGCATGAGAGGGGTGCAGCACTCCTGAGGTGCCATCTTTTAGATGACACATCAAACCAAGGTCCCATCTGCCTGTTCTGGTGATAGTTCAGGTGGATATTAAAGATCCCATGGCACTTCTCAAAAAGAGTAGGGAAATTTCCCCAGTGCCCTGGCCAAATCCCCATTCACTAAAATGCTGCCAACAGCAATCTGGTTCAAGATCAGTTGGCATTCATCTGTATCCCCTCCAACAGGTCGTGCCTGAAAATAGGCAGAATTTGTATAGTGCACTTATACCAAAAACTAAATAAATAAATAAAATTTGGGTCTTTGGTGTGAGTGTCGTTTGTGTCTGTACCACATGCCAGTGCATATCATTGATATTTTTCAATTTGTAAGTCTGAGGGGTGTTTGTGATGAGGAAGCTCACTGTATCCTTCTGCTGTTTATTGTCCATGTTGTAGTATAACAGTGTCCCCCTCTCTCTCTCTCTCACATTGATCTGCTCCCTGGCATCCCTAATGACATTTTCCTGGTATACCCTCTGTCAAAGCAATATCTCCAACTCATCTGCCCTCTTATTGCACACACCAGAGTCACTGCAGTTTATTTTAATTTTGGAAAATTGTCCCTTTGGGATGCCCCTGGTGGTGTGGCAGGGGTGACAGCTAATAGGACATAACAGGATGTTATGTTGATAGGTTTCTGAAAGATGTCTGTACTTATTCCTCCCCTACCGTCCTTCCTGATTGTAATGTCCAAAAAGTTTATCTCTGTAAGGCTGCATTGCATAGTGAATTTGGAGTTTGCATTGCTCTCATCTAAGAAGAGTACAAATTCAAAGAGATCCTTACATGTCCCCCACCACACAAACAGAACATCATCAATAAAACAACACCACAGATCAATGTGTTTTAGATAGCAGTTGACCTCCACATTCCTGATCACCCTGAATGCCCACTCCCCCATAAGCAGGTTGGCATGATTGAAGGCCAGGCTGACTCCCATTGCCATACCCTTTACTTGGAGGTAATGTTTAGTATTGTACATGAAGCTATCTTTCTCCCTTCCTCACTCCGACTCAACGTTTAGCCAGTCTGCCTTCTCCTGTCAATTCCTTTTCCTCTGAAATCAGCTCTTCTCTCCTCTGCCATTCGCCAATCCCCCTCACTCCCTGTCCTTAAGCACCTGCTGTGACTCACTCCTGTTGCTTCTTAATCCTGTCCCTCAACCTCCCCCACCTTCCTGCCTCAACCTCCTTAGCCTACTTGCGGTCCAGACAATCTACCTAGTGACTCATAATGCCCATTTTGTAATTTTATTTTGTCTGTAACACTGCACTTATTTATTGTCATTTATGTCATGAGCTCTTTCCTTTTTATGTATTGTCCTCCTTTTCCCTGGGTCACACATGGAAATGAGCTTCGGCTCAGTGTGCCTTTCCCAGTTACCAGATGTTAAAATAAATAAATAAATACTCCAGGACCATCCTAGTGATCTCCACAAGGGCATCAGTAGGGGGCAGCACCCGTTCCTCCCTTTCATCCAGGAATTTTGTCATTGCTTCTTGTCCCTCTCTGTGGGGGATATTCATATGCAATGACTGGACATCCATGGTTAATATCAAGTCCTTTCCCCCACAGACAGGTACTCAAGCATATGCAAAATGTCAACAGTGTCTTGGGTGGAGGATGGCAAAGACCTGGCTAATCGATCTATAAAGGTGTCCACAACATTTGAAATTGGCTCAGTGAGACTACCAATACCTGAGATAATTTGGCATCCCAGGGGCGATTCCATTATTTTGTGGACTTTAGGTAATGTATAAAAACTGCCTTAGTTGGATATTCCACTCACATGTAGTCCACCATCAACTGTGGCAAAATCTGCTCAACTTACAAAAAGTCCAAATAGTCTCAGATTTTGCACTTAAATTCTTATGCCTTATCACCTGGTAGACATTTACAATACATCTCCTCTGCCAGTTGCCAGTGTACGTTCCCTTCATATTCATCAGTGATGATAATCATCTCTGACCCGCCCTTGTCTGTTGGCTTGATGGCAGTCATGGCATCCTCCTTCAAGCCCTTCAGTGCTGTTCTTTCCTCTGTAGACAGGATATTGAAGTAACAGTGTTCCTTCTCCTCTATCATTTCACGAATGTTCTGTTCACTACTTAAGCCTAACAGGCATCACTTGGTAACCTACAGTGCCAGATACTATTGACTGGCCAATGAGGATTAAAAGACATAACTTGCCTAGATCTTTTGCCAGGAGAAGATCATTGTGAACCGTGACAAGAGCTGTCTCTGTGCTATGATACCATCTAAACCCTGACTCCAAGGGCTCAAAAAGGTTCTAGCTTTCTTTTTTTTTTTTACCACTGAAGATTTTATTAGTTTAAACATAAAGTCAGTGATACACCAGTATGGTACAGTCTTTACAATCAGTAAACAAGGACGTGTCTAGAGGCTTTAGCCTTGTGCTTGAGTACATTTCAAGCCTCCCAAATCACTCTGAGATTGTTGCCCTTGGTGATTTCAATATTAACTGGCTTGCTCCTGAAGCTGATATCTTCAAGGATGCTCTGGCTGTCCATAGTCTCTCTGAACTTGCAAACTTCCCCACCAGAATTAACTACAGGACATGTAGCAGCACCAAAATTGACCTGATCCTTACAAATCACCCTAAAAGATTCTCAGGCACTTAGGTATTACCTGACACCCTTAGTAATCGCCCCCTGGTCATTTGTTTTTGGTCCAACAGAGTTCCCAAACCCCCACCCAAGGTGGCCTACCTTCGGTTCTTAAAAAAAGGACAGCTTAAGCAGTTTTAATGTTTCCTGCGACAATATGACTGGTCACCTATTTTCGCAGCCAACTGTACACTCTGCTCTTGCTCATTTTATTGAAACTTTCAACAGAGCTTGTGATATCTTTGCCCCTCTAAAGAAAAGAAAAACCAAAGGCACTTGCAACTCATGGATCTCTGCATATCTACTCAGAATGATGCCTGCACATGACCATCTATGGCAAATTGCCCATGCCACAGGTAACCCACCGAATGGCAGAAATACAAGACTGCTAGGAACTACTGCACCATGCTACCACCCCGGCCAAATTTGAGTACTACAAAAATGTGCTATCCAACTCCTGAGGAAACAGCAAGAATTTCTGGGATAATATCAAGGACCTAACTGGGAAGCCCAATAAATCACCCCCCTTCCTGCTCAACATTAATGGAGTTCCCACCCAGGATCTACAGCTAATTGCGGACACTTTTGATATTGCATTCACATATCTCAGTGGTGTTCTTCCATTGGACTTTTTCAAAACTGACCCCTCCCCCTCATCCTTACATAACAGTAAAAGCATATCAGACTCCTCTTCCTACTTCCTCCTTTCTATTTCAAGGCAATCGCACCTCCAGTCACAAAGAAGTAGCTGCTCTAGATCCTTAACAAGTCAAGACACAGCAGTGACACCCTTGAATAAAAACTGGTCTGAATTGTCCTGGATGAGGTCCTGCTCTCCCTCACAAAGATCTTAAATCTATCCCTATGCCTTAACCAATTCCCAGTCTCTGGAAAGTGGCCATTGTGACCCCCATCTTCAAGAGTGGTGATAGAACTTCACATTCTGACTACCACCCCATCTCTATTCTTTTCCCTCTTTCCAAAGTGCTTGAATGGATTGTCTGTCCAACTCACAGATTACTTAACTAAGTACAGTATTCTCTGCCCATAACAATATGGTTTCAGGGTCAATCACAGCACTACTACTGCCCTTCTCAAATACACCACTTTCATTCAATGTGTGTTTGATCGTGGTCACTAAGTTGGGTCAGTTTACATTGACCTAACTAAGGCATTTAACATGGTCAATCACTTGCTCCAAACTGTGACACTCCCCACCCTAGGTCTCTCGCATGAAGTAATAGCCTGGTTCCAAAATTACTTAACTGGCAGATCACAATGGGTTAAAATATGGGGCACCCTCTCTTCCTGCTGAACAGTTCTTTCAGGCATCCCACAGGGGTCAATCCTCTGCCCACTTCTTTTTAGCCTCTTAATGCCCTTCTCAAAGTCTGCCCCAGCCAACTTCTGTATGCAGATAACACTGTCCTTTTCACGAGTCACCCAGACCCCTCCTGCCTTACCAATGAATTGCAGCACAGTTTTGCCCGAGTTGAGTCTTGGTTCACCAAGCACAAGCTGATCTTAAATTACAAAAAGACCAAGGCAATGCTGTCTGCAAGCCCTCATAACAGGTTTAAGTCTTCCCAACTTATGATCCTTATCAACAAAAAGTGAACCACTGGAACAAGTTCATATCTTCAAATACAGTATCACACTAGACAGGCCCCTATCTTACAATGATCACATTCACTTAATCTCCAAAGCTATAAATTCCAGGCTTGATCTCCTTTTCAGGCACTGTCACAGTCTCACCCCTGAAGCCCTCCACACAGAGGTCACTAGTTTGGTCCTCTCTTTACTAGACTATGGTCTTGTCATTTCAGTGTGGCACCTGACTCTTCCCTCAAATGTATCAGAGTGGCCCTCAGTACTGCTTGCCACTTAGTATTGGGTGCCCACAGGCACACTCATACCTGTAATCTCTTCTCACAAACCAACTGGCTTAATCTCCAGGGTAGGTTAATGTATCAGACCTGCCTCCTGGGTAACATTTGCCTTGGCCTAGCCCTGCCATCTACTCAGCACCTCCTTATGCCTGCATCTAACCCTTGAGGCACAAGAAGTGCAGCTAAACTCATCTTTCAAGTTCCTTTCTGTCATACCTCGTAAGCTCAGCATGCATTCCTGTTCCATGCTCCCTCCTGGCTATCTGGACGTCCCCAGGACATTCTCAATGCACACAAGGTGGGTCAGTTTAAATCCAACCATAGGCACCACCTTCTCAAACTAAACACATGTGACTGTCCCAAATAATTGCACTTCTCCAGCATGTTGATTCCCCTTCTCTTCTCTAGGCTAATAAATCTCCCCAACGCTCCCCCCCCCGTGACACTCCGTGACCCTCCCATAACCTCTCTATTTCCTCTCCTGGTGTTGTCCTTACCCCTCTGATCTACTTCTCGCAAATCTCCCCTCTGTCCCTACCCCTCATTAGGTCGCCCCTCCTGTTCTCTTGCACTTACTGTTGGTCCCTCTTTTTTCCGTTGCTATTTTCCTCTGTCAGTTTAGCACTGTCTGTAAACAAAGGGGATAAGGCATTTGATAGGTACATTAGTGAAAGAAGAAAAACGGGGGATTTAACAGCTGTTTTTGTCGGTTGCAGTCAGTTCAGAAACCGATCGGAGAACCGATCGCAACCTGGAACCGAGAGAAAAAGAATCGAGGGTATCGGTTCAGTAACCGAGGTTATCGGTTACAATAACAACTTAAAATAACTAAATTTTAAATAAATATAAAGCGTAAATGAAGGGGAAGGACCCCAAAAACTAACGAAAGAAACCTCGGTTCCTCAGCGGTTACCCCGAACCATGAGAAACCGAGTAAAATTCAATAAACTAAAAACTAATAAAATGGTTAATAAATTTTAACAAGATAAATTGCAGCAAATGGAAATAAAAACAAAATACTTAAGTATAAGTGGTTGTTATTGTCTTCTCTGATGAGATGAGTAAGAGCAAACATCCGAGCGTCTTGTCCTGACAGGCAGAAAGAGAAATCTGAAGGATTAGAATGTAGGCAGTTGATAGGTGGCAGCATTTGAAAAGTGGCTCATGCTAATGATTACTTCATTTGCATAATGTCCTATCTCCGGGCAGATCTACCTTAATGGTTTACTGCAGAAGAGTTAGGAATATTGACGTATTCCTGGGGTGAAACTGACAGAAGCTGCAACAAACGTATGATGTATGAGACAAGAATGACAGAAGCTGATTCAAAAATATGATGCATGAGACAAGAATGACAGAGTCAAAAAATACAGTTGATGAAATGAGCTTGGCAATGGCATTTCAAGCCCCCAAAATGCTCCAAACCAATCCTGCAGGGGAATATTGGCTCTATAACCAAACCTCTACATAATTTAACCTCTCCATTCCAGTCACAGCACTCACATGACAGTACTGATGGGTACTATATGGGCTTTTGTCTGGAAGCAATATTTTCCATTTTATGGTACATGAGACAGCATTGCAATGTATAAAATGCAGGATACGTGCAGTAGAATGCCATTCATAATAACATAGTCAGGTCTGCCCACATGGTGGGGCCTCTTTTATGTGCTCTTGTGTCAGTTAGAGCAACTCTGGCTGGTCTAATCACTGACAAGACTGTCATGCTTTGAAAATCCCAAATAAGGGGATGGTGCATCATATTTTTGATGCAAGTCCCCTCTCCTAATTCCTGCAGCCATTGTTTTGATGTAAGCATCACAAAAGCCAGTTTAGTGCATGCTGACCTGTTTTTGACACAAGCACCATTACACAATTAGAACTGATGCAAGGTTTGATGTCCAATCCTGGTAGGGGACTAAAACCTATGACCTTCTGGCTCAGAGACAGATGTGCTACCAAATGAGCCTCTCTGACAGCTAAAATGTCTTTTTTTTCAGTAAATCTTTAACATGCCTTTCTGTTTCACAGAGACTTGAGTGCACCTCATTTTTGTGTGGTTCACTCAAATATACCTCTACGCTGTTTGAATCTCTCTCAGCACCTAATGGCAGAAATATTACTTTTCTGCTCCTTGATGGCAGGTGGGGAGTGTCTGAACCTAATAAAAGGCAAGCTATCTGAAAAAAAAAATAGAAAAAAAAACTGTGGTTCTCCGCAGTGCAAAACCACGCATTTCCCAAAGCACCACAGTCCTACACTTTGTTCTTAAATTAAGTACAGTTATTGCAAAAGGAAAGGATACTCACTGTAGTATTTATTTGTTTAGTTTTTGTTAACCATGTAAGTGCACTAGGCAATAAAATACCTATTTTCAGGCACGACCTGGGAGGTTAGCTACAAAGTGATAACAAGGTAATACAATATTTAAGGAGCACAAAGAGGTATAATAAGCCCTACTTACATAAGGAATAAAGTATGGGCACCCATACACAACAAGCCTGTGTTTCCATCGAGGGGTTGAGATACCAGCGTGGACCTCGAGAGCAAAGCTCCAGAGGTCATGCTGGTATCTCAACCCCAAGATGGAAACACAGGGCGAGTTGTGTATGGGTGCCCCATACTTTATTTTTTGTAGTATATTGTTCCCAAAGATTTAAAAAAATATTTATTTCTGTCTCTTTTTAAAAAGTTTCACAAAGTTTCCTACCACTTGTTGTGGGCAGCTCAGTGTGCTGCAGTGTTCGTCGGTGCCGGGTCAGTCATTGCTGCAGTTCCATTCCAGTCCTGAGCCTTAAAAGGCTCACAGCACAAGTTCATTTATTTTAAAAAAAAGTTAAATAATTGCCATTTGGTAACATGGTGCAAACTATGGTACTCCATGTCGAACTTGCCTGTGTTCCACTCGCTAAACAGCTCTGCCATGTTTGTTTGGATTCCTTATTGGAAAAAGCATGGTTTCGTCCAATCAGGTGGCAGATAGGGCATGTTCTCATGAATATTAATGAACGCTTCATGATCATTAATCTTTGAACGTGCACAATAACTTTTAGAACATGCACAACAACATTTAGAACATGCAAAATGACTTTTGGAATGTGCACAACAACTCTAGTGTGGGCACTAATTTCTATGCATAATAAGCTTAAACCATATACTATAGCATGATAAATAATAAAAACATCAGTATCTGCCTTTCTTCTAAATAATTAGAACAGCTAGTACAACTCTTGCATCCTCTTCACCTGTAGAATGCTGTCCTGGAACTTAAAATGTTTTATAAATGAAAAACTCTTTGTGCTGGTCTTGCACAAGCAGCCTTTCCCTAACAGATCTTTTGCAGATGAGTCCAGCTGTAGCCAAGGTCTAATTCAAAAAACACTGACTATATCAACACTTACCAATTAGAACTGAGTACAAATAGTAAAATAACAAAAGTGTATAGGTGTAACCCCCCTGTCACCCGGGGTTACAAGAATCCCACTAAGATCTAGTGGCAGGCAGGGAAAGGCAGCTTGTGAAACACCAGTTAAATGGATTTTACACTGTCTCACTCTGTCCTCAGTCTCAGCTGAGCTGGAGGGATTACATCATATAGAATTTTTGCAGCAGTATAAGCCATATTGGAATGTTGCAGTAGGGAGTGAGGTGAGAATGTTAGAAGGTTTTGAATCAGTCTTCAGGAGTCAGAGTAGTCTGCAGGGAGACTCAGAGGAAGCAGGAGATGTGCTGCAGTTGGCAGCCCCTCAGGGCTTAACTGCATAGAAGAGTGGGTGTGTGTTCTCACCCTAGAGAAGAACACAGAAGAAAAGTGGTCTAGTGGTACAGACCATTCCCAGTTTGTTCCAGTGCCCCATCCTAGGAGGGATGGGGAAAGAGAGCCAGCAATTTCAGGGGCAATCCCCTGGCCCTGCTGAAGAATGAAAGCTGCCTGTCGTTTTGTTGTTCAAGTGCTGAGGCACAAGAAGTAGTTTGCTTTGCCAGAAACCTTGGGGCATCTGCAATCCAGTGGTTAGTTCTGCTCTGAAAGAGAGCCCATGTTTTCACCAGACAGTGTGTAAAGTGTCTGTTACTGTGGAGTCAGGGAAGGACAGCCAAGTACTACAGTTGTGTGTGACTTAAAATGCATCTAAACAGTGGGGGTCTACAGGGATGGACATAGCCACTCAGAGATCATTATAAGCCAGGATATCAGATTATGAAGAGTAGAGTGTTAAATGTGACATACATTTCGAGACAGCATTCTACAACAGTGTGTTTCAAGAAAGGTGTTGATTCCAAATGAATGGTCGGGTGTAGATTTGGGAGCAAGAGGTGGGAAACCCCCCCATCTGGAGTAACCAGATTTACCTCCACGGGTTCACTTTGGACACCTATCGCTTTCTCCTGGGCACTTGGCCAGTGTTCACAGAAAGTACCCAGACATGGGATTGTTGATGAAGATTTTCCCTTTATGGAGCCAGGAAGTGCTCATGGGTGGTGGAGGGAGCCACCAATACAGGTCCATGCCATATGGAAAGTAGTCCAAGTGCTGGCCGGATGTGCCACGCCAGGGAAACCAAGAGAAGAGTACAAGTTCAGGCTGAGAGCCCAATGTGTTTCAGAACATGAGGGTTAAAGTGTGTAAGAAGACGTGTTCTAGTCTCCGTATATCTGCATTACCAGAGAGTGTAGCCCCGTTGGGGTCCATCTATACTTTATTATTCTGCTGTTGATGTGAATAAAAGCCACACTCTAGAATCCCACTTCTGGTTTGGACATTTCAGTTATTGCTTCCTGTGTCCGGATTACGTGGGTACCCTGTGCAGAGGTTTCAAACCTAGCCAAAATGCTGAGCAACAATTTTCTCCACGAACCCAGGCAGCCAGGTAGTGGGTTACAATATGGAGGCACCACACAGCGCTAATAAAACAAAAAATAACATCAACCTGAGCCCTGGCTGGTTACATAAGCAAATTTTGAGTAAAACTAGAACACATAAATACAAACAGGCAAAGGCCCACAGTGAAGCTCAGTCTGGAGTGGCCATGAACCACTTACCCTAACCTATCTTATAATCCTAAAAAGAAGAGGTAGGGAATTATGAGTTGTACTTGCTGTTCTTACTATTTAGAAGAAAGGCAGATATTGCGGAGAGTATCCTTTCCTTATACAACAATAGCTTAGAAGAAAAAATTACTCACCTTAGTAATGTTGTTTCTTCTAATGGAGTCTTGCATTATTATGACATATGCAGTGAGTCCCAACCTTCGAACTACTCCGGAGGTGAAAGAGTTAAGTTTTCATGCCAGGCATGGAACCTTGAGCGCGAGCTCGGTTGAAAACTCTGTCTGTTGTTCGTCAAACCCAAACTGTCAGATCTTTATGAGCAAAACTCACTAAGGTTCTGTGTGGAAGCCGTAAACCTACACTAGCCCACTGGCTACTAACTACAAGAACACATTTCTCTTGATCCCAAAACAAAGACTCAAGTCAGGGGATTCAAGAAAGAAAATTAAAAACATAACACCCAAACACCCTAAAAAGAATGGGTGAAAAAATAAGGTGGGCATCTACTAAGTGCCAACACTGCACTGCCCACCCACAACCCAAAAGTATAGGTTCTGAGAGGGGCAGGCAGGGGGGGAGGTCATAATATAGCAAGACTCCATTCGAAGAAACATTACTATGGTGAGTAATTTTTTCTTCAAACAACATGAAGTCTTGCTATATTATGATATATGCAGATTACACAGCAGTACCTCCATGGAGGAGGGACAGAACCTACCTGGAAAAAGGCTCTGAAGCACAGCTGTGTCAAACCGAGCATCACTCCTAGCCTGGATGTCCAGGGAGTAATGCTTAGTAAAAGTGTGAACTGTTTTCCAGGTAGCTGCTTGACATATCTCTAGGATAGGGATGTCCCTGGCAGCAGCCAGAGACACAGCTGTACCTCTGGTAGAGTGAGCCCTCAGGCCTGAGGGAGGAACCTTACCCAGTTTTTCTTAGCAAAATTGGATACAAGAGACAATCCACCTGGCAATGGATCTTTTAGTGGCAGGTTTTCCTTTACCAACCTCACCATAAGTGAGGAACAAATGGAAGGAGTCAAACCTGTGACCCTTGGTACGTTCTATGTAGTAACTAAGGGCTCTTTTGGCATCTAAACTGTGCAGTCTCCTCTCGCCAGAGGAGGAATGGTCAGTGAAGTACACAGGAAGAGATATGGATTGATTAAGGTGGAAGTCTGAAACCACCTTAGGCAAAAACTTTCTATTAGTCCTGAGGACCACCTTATCTCTATGAAAGAAGATAAAATCAGACTCCACTGACAATGCTTGCAATTCACTTATGCGCCTGGCAGAAGTGATGGCTACCAAAAACACAGTTTTCCAAGTCAAGTACTTAAGCTGTGCTGAAAACAAGGGCTCAAAAGGGGGTTGCATAAGCTGGGCAATGCAAATATTAAGATCCTAAGCAGGGGCAGGGTCCCTGAATGGAGGGTTGGTGTGAAGCAACCCTATGAAAAACTTGGAGAATACAGGATGAGCTGACAGAGAAGAGGGTTTACCTGCTGATAGGAAGGCAGACACGGCTGCCAGGTGCACTTTTAGGGTAGCTGGTCTCAGCCCCAAAGTATTCAAATGCACCATATAATCCAGGATTGTGGGCAAGTCAGGAGATTCTGGGAGAATATGCTTGCCAGAGCACCATATGGAAAATCTCTTCCATTTGGAATTATAAGTAGTCCTGGTGGAAGGCTTCCTAGAAGCCTTCAAGATATCCAATACACCTTGGGAGAGGTGTAGGTCAGCAAACTCTAACTCTTTAAGAGCCAAGCCTTGAGATTGCGAGATTTGAGGTTCGGGTACCAAACTCTCCCCTGGGCACAGGTTAACAGGTTGTGATTCCTGGGAAGACACAGGGGAAGGTGGACTGCTAAGGACATAAGGTGTGGGTACCAGGGCTGTCTGGCCCAATCTGGAGCAATCAGGATCATCTTGCAAGGTTGAGATCTGATTTTGACTAGCACCTTGAACAGAAGAGGGAAGGGTGGAAAAGCATAGAGAAACTTCCCTTCCCAACTGAGAAGGAAGGCATCCAGAGGGACTGAGCCCAACACTGGGGGCCTGCAGCAAAAAAGGAGAAGTTGGTGATTGTCTGGGGCTGCAAAAAGATCTATCTGCGGGGTGCCCCATCTGGCAAATACCACCTACAGTACTAGGGGATCCAGTGACCATTTGTGATGACCCTGGGAAATCCTGCTGAGAGCATCTGCCAGGACGTTGTCCTTGCCTGGGAGGTGAACTGCCATAAGGAAGGCGTTCAGGGAATAAGCCAGAGACCACAACTTCATTGCTTCGGTGCACAAGGCCGTAGAGCGAGTGCCTCCTTGCTTGTTGATGTACCACATTGTAGTGGTGTTGTCTGTTCTGACCTGTGCAACTTTGTTCTGAACAGATGTGGAAAAAACTTGAAGTGCTAGAAAAACTGCTCTGAGTTCCAACAGATTGATGTGGAGCAGAGATTCCTGTGGGGACCACAATCCCTGGGTAGTGAGGTTGCCCATGTGAGCTCCCCACCCCAAGAGGGATGCATCTGTAGTAAGGATTAAGGAGTGAGACTGAGGGGTGAAGGGGACCCCCTGTCTCAGATTGCTCTGGTCCTGCCACCACTGAAGGGCCTGGATCAGGGTTCGAGTCACTGGGATCAATTTAGTTAGAGGGTCTCTCCTTTGAGACCAAAAGGCTCTCAAATGGAACTGGACGTCCCTCATCTGAAATCTTGCTCCCTGCACTACTGCTGTAGAAGCAGCCATGTGCCCCAGGAGCTGCAGAAAATGCCTTGCTGGTCGAGAGACCTGCAGGGTGAAAGAGGAGGCCAGAGAGACCAGGGTCCTTGCTCTTTCCAGAGGAAGGAAGGCTCTGGCCTCTTTTGTGTTCAGTTCTGCGCTTATGAAGGTGAGAAGCTGGACAGGCTTTAGAACTGACTTTGGAAGACTGAGAAGGAAACCTAGAGATGTGAGCAGTTGCTGAGTTACCTGAAGGTGTAGTTTGACCTGGTCTGGAGACTGGCCTACTATGAGCCAGTCGTCCAGATAAGGAAAGATGGCAATCTTTTGCCTTCTTAAGTGGGCAACTGCTACTGCCAGGCATTTTGTGAATACCCTCAGGGCCGAGGTGAGGCCGAAGGGCATTGCTCTGAACTGGTAATGGCCTGAGGGCAGTTAGAATCTGAGGTACTTTCGATGGGAGCTTCTGATAAGAACATGGAAGTAGGCATCCTTGAGGTCCAGGGAGGCTAGCCAGTCCCCTGGCCTTAGAGAGGGTAAAATAATTCCCAGAGTCACCATTTTGAATTTTGTTTTAAAAGGTGCTTGTTTAGGTATCTGAGATCCAAGATGGGCTGCCGCTCTCCTGTCTTTTTGGGGTAAGGAAGTACCTGGAGTACAACCCTTGCCCTGGTGTAGGGTGGAACCCTTTCCACAGCTCTGAGAGCCAGGAGGGTAGAAACTTCTGTTTCTAGGGCAAGTGCCTCTGATGGATTTGCAGGTGGAAAGGACCTGGCTCTCATCTTTGGAAATTTTTGAAGCTGAGAACCAGTCCCTGGCTTACTACTTCCAGGACCCACTTGTCTGATGTTAAAGACTTCCAGTCCTGGACAAAATAAGCCAGCCTGCCCCCTACCGGTAGAGGAGAATCGGCCCTGGCCACCCCATCAGGAAGCCTGCTTGGCAGGGGCTTTGGGTTGAGGGGTGGAAGCAGGCTTACTTGTACCCCGTCTGCCTCTCCCTCTAAAGAACCCCCTCTGGGCATAAGCAGAAGAGGAGGCCTGGGCTTGGTAAAAAGGCATATGAAAAGGCCTGCCCCTGCCCCTGAGATGCTGCCTTTGAGGAGTGACTTGCCTTTCTTTGGCCTGTGCACTTTTATAGGTGGTCCTATATTCATCCATTTTCTTCATATAATTCTCTGTCTGCTCCCCAAACAGAGAATTGCCCACAACAGGAAAATCCATGGCCTTAGACTGGGTATCCTGTGACAGGGTAGTACATCTGAGCAAAGCCATTCTGCGAAGTGCCACAGATGTAGCCATGACCCTTGATGACACATCATTAGAGTCTACTGCAGCATGAAATTGCACCTTGGATGCCTCAATACCATCTGCGGCCACC
The DNA here is from genome assembly GCA_016271365.2 of Neoceratodus forsteri. Taxonomy (NCBI): domain Eukaryota; kingdom Metazoa; phylum Chordata; order Ceratodontiformes; family Ceratodontidae; genus Neoceratodus; species Neoceratodus forsteri. The sequence goes on from JADMNL010000023.1 coordinate 33,560,087, forward strand.
TGTTCCAGCTCCCTGGCAAGCCGGTCAGGGACCTGTTTTGCTAGGGCCAGTACAGTATCCCATCTGGATTTCTGGTACCTAGCAGCATAAGCCATATAATTTGCCTGTCTGAGTCCTAAGGATGCTGCCATGTACTGTTTCTTTGCCATGGCATCAATCCTCCTGGAGTCCTTTTCAGGAGGGTGTGAAGCTAGAGGAATATTTGCCTTGTCACAGGCTGCAGCCTGCACTACCCCCACATGGCTGCATTCCTAAAAGATTTATGCAATGGGATAGACAGTCTCCAAGACTCTGGAATATCCATCATTTCTACATAATCAGGCTCCTCTTGGTCATCAACAGCTTCCTCAACAGGGAGCTGGAGAGTTTCATCAACTTTCTTATAGAACATAAAATGAGAAGGGGACTCAGATTGCCTGGGGGGAGAAACCCCTGATGGTCTGTCTGGAGAGATGTCCGGTTCAATGGGCACATCCAGACTTTCAAAACCACATTCGCTCTCCTCATACTCCTCCTCCCCTTCCTCCGGTTCATAGAAATCCTCAAAATCATAATCCTGAACCGGTGGAACCAGCCGAACCGAGCGCTTCCCTGATGGTGTCGGTTCGGATGGAACCGGGCGAAGTGACTGGACAATTTGAATTGCTTTAGCTATTTCCTCAGCGGTTGGAGAAAGAACTTTTGGCTCCATACTAGCTGACTTTCTAGCCCTTTTAGTTGGAACCAGCTCCTCAGAGCTGGCTCTTCGTTTGGCCGAGGAAGTATCGCCCTGGTCAGAGGGCACTCCCTCGGTTCGGTTGGAACCGAACCGGGCAGGCCATCCGGGTCAGCGGACTTTTTGGCCTCTCTTTCCCTGAGCCTACCAACTCTCTTTTCCACGGTGGCAGCAGGAAAATTCTTACAAATCTGGCAGTCTGCATTGAGGTGGTCAAACCCCAGACAATATACACAGGTGGTGTGTGGGTCAGCCTTAGCAAAACCTTCCCCACAAACACCACAGTGCTGAAACCCAGTTGGCCCAGTTTTTCTTTTGGGTTTCTCAGACATAGTGCCAGCCTAACCAAACTTGCCCGTTAATGGCAATCCACCAAGCAAGACTCTCTTATCGGTTCCCAACCGTGTCACGGGTCATGGAAAAAAATGTAATGAAATCCGTTTCTTTTAGAACTGATAAGAACCGGGAACCGCACTCTAAATAAGGACTAGAAAGTTTTTTAAAACAACCTGATCGGTTCAAACCGAACTGAAAACACGTTTACAAGTTCCACACAGAATAAAATAAATGTAAGCCTATCTATTACTTACGATACCACAGACAGAGCTTGAACCGACCGGTTGCGGTTTAATTTCGGTCAAGAACCAAAGAAAATAATACTTTTTAAGCGACAAATGAACCGAGCAGAAGGAGAAATCTCCGGAGCGACTGTTCAGTGAGGCGGAGTAAAGAATCTAACAGTTTGGGTTTGAAGAACAACAGACAGAGTTTTCAACTGAGCTAGCGCTCAAGGTTCCATGCCTGGCATGGAAACTTAACTCTTTCACCTCCTGAGCAGTTCGAAGGTTGGCACTCACTGCATATGTCATAATATAGCAAGACTTCATGTTGTTTGAATAGCTACTCCAACTCTTGCAGACGCCAAGCAGTATCCAGGATTGGAGGGTTATAGAATTACTTGTGAAACAGATTCTGCAACACTGAGGTGCTAAACCTGGCATCCTCTCTGGCCTGGATATCCAGTATGTAGTGTGTAGTGACTGTGTGGGCAGAAGCCCAGGTTGCATCCCTACAGATTTAATCCAGAGGTATGTTCCTTCTTGTAGCAAAAGAGGCTACTGTTCTTTTGGAGCATGCCCGATTCCATCAGGTGGCACTTTACCTACTGTCACATAACAATATACTGCAGTGGATAATACTATCCATCTTGACAATGCCTGTTTGCTGTCAGGGTGTTCCTGTGACACTTCCCCATAAGTGACAGACAGTTGTTTGTTGTCACCCCTTATGGCTTCAGTTCTACTCTTTTAGAAACTGATGGCCCTTTTAACATCTAAACAATGCAATGCCCTCTCTCCTTCAGGTGTGTGTGTGTGTGCATGCCTGCGTGTGCGTGAGTGTGTGTTGTCTTTTTCTCAATGAACAGGCAGAGTGATAGATTGGTTCAAATGAAACTTTGACATCACTTTAGGGAGGAAAGTTTTTTTTGTTCTTAGTGTTACCTTTTCCTTGTGGAACACTAAAAATTCAGGCTCTGTACTTAGTACCTGGAGTTTACTAATCCTTTTTGTAACAGTTATGGCAACAGAAGAAACAATTACTCACTGTAGTAATCTTGTTTCTTCCAAGGGATCACTCATTATGATTAAACTAATGCAGTGAGCCATCAATATTGAACTGCCACGGAGAGATGGAATGTATGCAAATGATGGAATTCTAATTGGCTCATGCCAGTTCAAACTGCTGCCCCTAGTAACTGCTGCACTCTGAGTGCTCAGATTTATTACACAGCCTAAAAGGGTAAAGATCCTCAATCTATCTAACTATGTAGATTAAACCCCCCTTTAATCACAACCCATTAAAACCAAAAGGTCCCTAAGTAGGGCCAAGAATAAATACCAACTGGGTAAGAACTAGAACATTAGTTATAGACCATGGGGTCTATTCAAAAATGAACGCACAAGAGGCACGTATTGGGGCTCTGCACCCGAGGGAGTTCCGCGGATGGGAAGGATTCGTGACTACCGGCTCCCACCCAGCTCCCCTACATGGCCCCGCCCCCCGAGATTCTAGGCTGAGACTGGCTCCCTGAGGGGAGGATGGAGGTAGCTGAGACCTTTGAAAAACCTTTTAAAGACAGGATGAGAGGCCATGGACCTGTTTTTACCGGCTGAAATATATGCTGAGACTGCAGCCAAATGGACCTTCAATGTGGATGGCCTTAGGCCCAGGCTGTGGAGATGAGTCAGATAATCCAGTAGGACAGGAAGCCCAGCCCTGGAAGGATTAGTATCTCTTCCCGTACACCAAATAGAAAACCTTTTCCACTTCGAGGAATAAGTTTTCTTGGTTGATGGCTTTCTGGATCCCCTGAGCACAGTCACAACTTCTTCTGAAAGGTTTAGGCTAGCAAATTCCAGGTTTTCAAGAGCCAAGCCTTCAGTCACAGGGACCTGAGGTTGGGATACAGGATCCTGTCCTGAGAAGATGTCAAGAGATTGTGCATCTGGGACAGATGAATCGGCTGTGAGGCAGATAGGGTCAGTGGTAGTGAATTCCATGACTGCCTTGCCCAATCTGGTGCCACCAGGATCATTGTTGCTGGTTGTGACCTGAGCTTTATCAGAGTCCTGAGCAGCAGGGGAAAGGGAGGGAAGGCGCACAGAAATCTGCCTGATCAATCCAGTGTTAAGGCATCCACTGGATCTGTGCCCCTGTTGGGAGGTCTGCAAAAGAATTGTGGCAGCTGGTGATTATCTGTGGAGGCAGAGATCTAGCTCCGGTGTGCTCCACCTTCTGAACACTGACTAGAGCACTTGTGCATTCAGGGGCCATTCATGAGGGTTCTGACTGATTCTGCTGAGAGAATCTGTCAGGATATTGTCCTTTCCTGGGAGGTGGACAGCTGCTAGGGACACTTGCAGTGAGTAGGCCAGGCTCCACACCTTCATGGCTTCTATGCTCAGCAGTGTGGACCTGGTTCCCCTTTGCTTGTTTATGTAGTGTACATGGTTGGTGGTGGTGTCTGTTCTGGCCTGTACCACCTTTCCGTTTAAGTGGGGAGCAAATTCCTGAAGAGCAAGGTACTGTATACTCCCCTGAGCTCTAGGAGATTTATGTGCAGAAATTATTCCTAAAGCGACCATGTTCCACTGGCTGTTAGGTCCAGCATGTGTGAACCCCACCCCAGTAGTGAGGCATCTATCATGAGCACTACTGAAGGTTGTTCCTTTTGAAATGGAACTCCTTCCCTGAGACTGCCTCTATTCAACCACCACTGCAGGGATTGAAGAAGGGTGTTTGAGACTGGCACCAATTCTGCCAGGGAATCTCTTCTCTGGGACCAGTGAGCACGTAAATGGAACTGTATGTCCCTCATCTAAAACCTGGATCCTGGAACCACTGCCATGGCAGTTGCATGTGGCCCAGTAACTTCAGAAACTCTCTTGCTGGCCTGGGTCTGTTCAGCCGAAATGATCCTGCTAACTGCAGGATGCTGTCCACCCTTTCCAGAGAGAGAAAGGCACTTCTCTGTCAGCTGTCCAGCTGTGCACCAATGAAGTCCAGAAACTGGAATGGTTCTAGCTGGGACTTCTGGATATTTATCAGGAATTCTAGAGACTCTAATGTACTCCTTGTTAAGGCCATAGAGGCTCTGGCATCAGGGACTGACCCACAACTAGCCAGTCATGCAGGTATGGAAATACAGTCCCTCCCTGCCTTCTCAGATGTGCCACCACTATAGCCAGACACTTTGTGAATGCCCTGGGGTGGAGGTTAAACCGAAGGGCATGGCTGTGAACTGATCTTCAGGTAGTTTCTGTGCCTTGACCTTAATGGTATGTGAAAGTAGGCATCCTTGAGATCTAATGATGCCTGACAATCCCCTTTTTGCAGTGTGGAGATGATCATGGCCAGGATGACCATCTTGAACTTTGGTTTTGATACATGTTTGTTTAGGAGTCTTAGATCCAGAATAGGTTGCCAGTCCCCATTTCTCTTCTGAGTGAGGAAATATCTTGAGTAGAAGTCTCTTCCCCTCTGTATCAGCGGCACAGTCTCTACTGCTCTGATGGTTACCAGAATTGCTACCTCTGCCTCCAAGAGGATTTTGTCTGCAAAGTTTGCTGGGGCAAAATTTCTGGCTCTCAGTTTGGGGAGAGATTTGAAGCTTAGAAACAGCCCTTGGCTCACTACCTCTAAGACCCACTTGTCTGTGGTGATGGCATGTCAAGCTTGGAGGAAGTGAGCCAATCTGCCTCCTACTGGTAGGGGGAAGGTGAACTGTACCAGCCCGTCAGGGATTCTGTTTTGGCTGGGTCTGAGCTTGAGGCATTTGTGCTGACCTTCTCATGGTCCTTCTTATTATTTTGTTTATTATTACAGGAAGTACTCCAGTAAGCAAGCTCATTCACAAGGAGGTCCTGGAGATTTCAACAATACAATGATGTACATGATTTTATACAAAACAGATTTGGATAGCACGAGTAAATAGAAATGGCAATGACAAGATACAGCTTGGACTGTTGCAAATAACTGATACATTACATGTAAAAAATTAACTGCACTAAGGTGCACGTAGATGATACACATAAAGTGAGACAAGTCTTCACTGGGGGCAGAAGGAAAAGGAAAAAAAGAAAAAAGTGAAAACATGGGGTTGTAGATGATATCGCAGTGGAGGGTGGTAGGTTCAGAGGGACAGGATTATTGTGCTTGAGATGGGGTACAGGGAAGGGGGTCTAGGGAGGTTGGTGACTGGGGTGGGGTAGAAGGGTGGGGAGACAGGGAGGTGGGGGAAGGAGAGAGTGGTAGGTTCAGCAGGACAGGAATATTGTGCACAGAGATGGGGTACAGCAAGGGGGGTCTAGGGAGGGAGGTGACTGGGGTAGGGAGGAGGGTAGGAAGACAGGGAGGTGGAGGAAGGGAAGAAGTGCTAGGAGGCAGAATGGGTAAAGGGGGTTGGGGCAGGAATATAGGGGTAGGGGAAGAGAGGTAGGAGACAGAGATGGAGGAAGGAAAGAAGTGCTAGGAGGCAGAATGGGTAAAGGGGGGTTGGGGTAGGAATAAAGGGGTGGATGGGGCAGATGGGTGAGAGGATAAGCTGGGTGGTGGGGAGGGGAGATAGGGATAGGGTGACAAGCAGAAGGGATGGTGAGGATTCATATTTTAGCTTAACATGAAGAGCAGCAGCAGACCACTTCAAATGTGTTCTTGGCTAGGGACTTAAAGCAATTTAACGTGACTATCTCAGTTAGCTTCATGTTTTTTTGCAGCTGGTTCCATACAGATGGGAGGACGAAACTAATAGTACCTCTGCCCTGATTAGTACATGTCCTGGGAACGTCTAGCAGCACAAAGTCTGAGGTGCGCAGTGCATACACATTGTGAGACTTGTGCACTAGGGAGAATGTGTACTGAGGTAACTTGCTAGTCAGCAGTTTAGAGTCCACTGCCCAATATGGAACATATGCATGGTTGATAGTGAGGTCCAGTTCAAAGAAGAGTAGAGCGTACAATGGTGTGTCCTGGCTGGAGCATTTAGTATGAAACATAATGCACGATGGTACAGGACATCAAGTTTGCAAGTGTGAGTTGGTGCACTGCAATTGTAAATGATATCCCTGTAGTCAAGGAGTGGTAGGAATGTGGTTTGGACCAGTCTTCTTCTGCAGTCGAGTGTAAACAGGATCTGCTCCTGAAGAAGAACCCCCTTCTGCCTCTACCTCTGAAATAGCCCCTGGACTGCTGGTAGTCTGGCATTGCCTGAACCTGGAAAAAGGGCCTTGAGTAGGAGCCCCTGCCCCTGCCTCCCCTGTATTGAGACCTGTTAGAGGTGGAGGGTTTTTCTTTGGAAAAATTGCTTCTGTAGGTGGCTTTGTACTTCTCCACCTTTTTCATATAGGTCTCTGACTTGCCCCTGAAAAGGGAATCACCCTCACAAGGGAAATCAATTGCTTTGGTCTGTGCCCTGGGTCAGGTTTGTGACCCTAAGCCATGCAAATCACCTCATAGAAAGGGTGAGGGCCATAATCCTGGTTTCAATATCATTAGCATCCACAGCCATGTGGAAATGATATTTGGTAGCATCTGCTGCTGTCCTGGCAGTCTCTGCCGGGTCCACTGCCACCTCCTCTGGAATTTTTTCCATTAATGCTAGGACAGTATTCCACAAAGCCTTTTGATATTGTGCTGCATAAGTCATGTAGTTGGCCTGCCTAACAAGTAGTGAGGCTGCCAGTTATATCCCTTCTTTCCCATACCATAAATTTGTCTTGAATCTTTGTCAGGAGGATGGGAAGGCAGAGGTATTCTGGCTTTATCACAAGCTGCTGCCTGAACCACTCGCTCATGATCAGGGTGGTTAAATGAAAATGCAGCACTGGATCTTTCGAGTTGGTACTTTTTATCAACTTTTTTATCAGCCCCTGGGATAGTAGTAGGGGTTTTCAGTATCTTCAGCACTGCCTTTCTCAGATTTATGCATTGGTAGCAATAGTCTTTTAGAAAATGGGATCGGAAAATAAATGAATCTCATTGGTTGAAACATCTGATGACAGATTCATTGATTTTCTGATACAGCCCACTTTAAAAAATGAGCCTACTCGGGCTGCTCCATTTCTAAGTAAATCCTTGGGCACCCCGAACGTTAAGAAAACGCATCCACCATTTTCCCTGCTCACCAAGATAGCCCAAAAAATAGTGGGCAGGCCATCATGCTCCCCTGACCCAAAACCAAACAAAACTTGCCTTACTTGGGCAGATAAAATATTGTCCAGCCACGGCAACTTATCAATCCCCAAACCAGAGACAGTGACACCTGTAGCAGCATATTATCAGTAGCGCTGCAACCGAGCATGAGAGCCACGGCATTTTCTTTATTTCCCATACCGCAGATGGACGTCCATCTGCGGTATGAAAATTCAAGAAAATACCGGCCCTTTCATGCTGCAGTATCAGCGCCTGGTGTAACGCGCTGCCTGTTTGAAACCACCCTAGCCACAACCGGACCCAAACTGCAGCATAAAACTAGTTGTTAGTCTTTGTTACACCAAAAAGATACAGCCCCATCACCCAAATGCAGGCTGAGTTGTTATTACAGTCCATTAAAAGAGGAAAAAATGTCAAGCTTAAACCAGCGGTTCCCTGCAGCCCTACGCACTTGCAGAGCTACCACTATTCCCCATTCCTCCACTCAGTTTTCCAGAACAACAGAAGGTTTGCTTTTCTGAGCTATTTTCTTTTACTTTAATTCACTCCCGGACTTCACTTAAGCAAATCTCCAGCACAGTCTACTCTGCTGTTCACAGCAGCTGTCTGTGCATCCTTTTCTCGCGCTGCTTTTCATGCTGACAAGCAGAAAGAAAGGCAGAAGAAAACACAGTGGCTACACTTTTTTTCTTAAAAAGTTAAAAGGTACCTCATTCTATACAGTTGCATTTAATCTCCTTGATGCATTGCTGGCATTTCAAAGAAATGGGGGGGGGGAACCTATGCCAATAAGAAAATCACAAGCTGCATGTCTTGGGGGGGCAGCACAGACACTCAACTTTCTCAACCCAAGCAAGTATAACTGATGATTTCTACTGCTATATGTGTGTGTGGTGAAGGGAGTAACCATGACAAGCAGCTTCTTTCAAAACTATGGAGGCTGCTCATAGACAAAAATACCTAGCACAAAAACACACACACACACACACACATCATTATGATACAGGTGGAGGAACTATTTTATTATGAAACTTGATTTTAAACTAATTTTATATTAACTTTTTTATTAAATCAATTTTTTTTTTACAGTGCCCATTTTCTAAGTGCAATAATACCCTCCAGGATGGGTGGTATTGGGAAATATTAGACCTTTCAGGGGCTACAAGGCCTTGGGCAGTCTGGTATTTCTGAATACCACCCACCCTGCCAGGTATTATTGCTTACTTAGTGGGGGCTAGCGCCATCATTTCGAGAAAATCTGCTTCTTCCTCATCTTCCTCAGTTTTCTGAATGGGGAGATTCAAGGTCTCCACCATTTGCTTCACAAATGCATAGTGTGAAGTATAATCATCTGGACCCCGCATTGGGGAACCAAACTCCTACTCAGGGGACACCTCAGGTTCAATAGGTTCTCCTTCCTCCTCCTCCTCCTCCTCTTGTTCTGGATTGTCATAAACATACATTAGTTCACAGGCCGTCTGCACCTGGGTAGGAACCGATGGAGCCAATGCAAGAATCAGAACAATGGCCCAAAGTGCCTGCAGAATCTGTAGTGCTTTAGCAATGTCCTCAGCCAAGGGCATGGCTGGTCTGTCTGCTGAGAGCTCCTTAGCCTTCTCAGCTAGAGGTACAGCAACATGTTTTTCTTTGTTTTCTTTTCACTGGAACTGGCTCACCAGCTGGTTCCACAGGCCTTTTAGATTTGGAATAGCCAGCTTTCTCCATGGATTTTGGATCCACTGACTCCTTAGGTTGTTCCTTGTCTTTTTTAGAGGAAGCTGTAGAGGGAGCTACCTCTTCAGGAGTCTTAGAAGGAGGTGCAGGAGTAGCCATTTCTTCCAATATTTTACCTCTTATCTTGAGGGTTTTAGGACAGAAGGTCTTACAAACAGCACACTTAGCAAATATGTGACTGGGTCCCAAACCGTAAATACATAAATTATGATTATCTGCTTTAGCTAATAGACATCCACAACTAGTGCAGCTCTTAACCCCAGTCAGTCCTGTCCTTTTCTTTGGTTTAGGGACCTCTCACATTGATGTCAGATTACAAGGCATAAACAGTATTTAACTAAATAGTCGGTTCCAAGAACCAATATTAGTAAATAAAAGTAAACACGATCAGTTCCTGAAAACAAAAGGGAACCGACAGCCACTCGGTTCCTGACAGGAAAAGGAACCACAACTAAAGAAAAATTAAGAATAAAATATATAACATTATGGATACATAAGGAAACTAGAATGAAAGTGAGATAAAATTTAAATCTTGAGGTAAAAACCTCTAAAATGAGCAGTTCCAAGCGGTTCCATGGAACCGATGAGGAACCGAAAAAACAATCACATTAACCCAAATAAACTAACTAACACTAATGTATATGGGCAGCAAACTAAAATACAATAAAATTAAACAGTACTTATTGACAAATTAAAGTTCTGTGAGTAAATCAAGGAGAGCTCTGAGGTGTCTTAACCGCAGGCTTAGTGTGCTGTGCTCAGAGTCCTACTGTACATGTGCTTCCGTGTATCACTTTCTTGGCCCTTTCAGTGTTTTCTGGGCAGCCAAGAGAGCACAAGATTTGCTTGCCAGTTGGGGAAGGGGGCAATGTGTTCAGACCCACACTTCCACATGGTTACACCTCAAGTCCACGTAGTGTACAACAGCTAAAATGGAACTTTGGATAGCAATTCTACCTGGATTTTTCAAAAACGTTATACAGTGCAATGCAGAATTTGTTTTGGGAGGATTTTCACTAAGGAATTACGTTGAAAACATTAGATAACTTGTCCACGTGGAATTGTATTCATTATTTTATGTGCAGTAACTCAGAGGACTCGGGGTGCACTTTCCACGTATAAACTTGTATTCCATATAAATTAATGATTGTGACTCCATGGGGACAATTTTTCAAATGCTTTCAACAGAATTCATTAAGGAAAATCCTCCCAAAAAGGAATTCTGCATTGAACTTAACTTTTTAGTGGCTCTGCAGCAAGACAGTGGCAGTTTTGTGTTCTTCCATGAAACAAACAGATCCACTTCTAGTAGCCCCCACTTTCTGAATATTGTCTGTGCTACTGACTATTTCAGTGGCTATTCCCCTTCTTAGATGGGCCACAGTTTCCACCTTGTAGCGACTGTACCAGATCCTCCTTTACTGGAATCATAGTGGTCAGATGCTGTCCCAGCAGAGCTCAGTACTTTTTTAGGTGCCACTTTGTGTCTGTCATGTGCCTTGCCCACGGGATTACTGCTGTGGTTGCTGACATGTAACCCAGAAATCTGAGAAATTTCTGTGCAGATCATTTTATTCCTATTCTAAAAGTTTCTGCAAAGGTTACCGGTGTCAGAACCTTTTCTCAGGGAAGAAATGCTTTGGCCTGTACTGTGTCCAGCTCTGCTCCTTTAAACTGCAAGGACTGCATTAGCTCTAATGAAGATTTTTCCAGGTTTAGTAGAAAACCCAGACAGAACATTATGTCCATTACCTTTTGCAGTAATGTTTTGTCTCCATTTTTGTCTTTCCACGCACTAACCTTTCATCTAAGTATGGACAGACTGATGCAAGCGTTATTTAAGGCTGCTGCCATAACAGTAGGGCACTTTCTTGGGCCAGCTGTGAGACCAAAGGGCATTGCCCTGTTTTGGAATTGTTGTGTTTCTACACTGAATCTCAGTGGTTTTCTATGAGATTTCCACAGTGGAATGTGGGAAGAGGCATCTTTCAGGTCCAGGGAGGAGAGCCAGTCTCCCTACTGTAGTGACTCAATGACTGTCTACAGGGTTACCATTCTGAATTTATTTTACTTTATGTGCCTGTAGTGACATTTCAGGTTGACTATAGGTTGCCACTCCCCTGATTTTTTTCCTCATTAGCACCTGGAGAGCTGGCCCAGTGGCATGGGGACTGAGTTGCTGAGTGTCTCTCCTTATGCAATGTCAGCAACATGCATTTGGGAATGGACGTGGGTCACTCAGGGGCTGGCCAGAACAGGAAGGATTGAGCATCCCAATGACAGTTCTCCTACCTCGGTAGAGGGTCACACACACACCCCACTCGGGGCCACCACCTAGAGGAATCAAGTTGGCAGCACAGTAGGATGCAAGGGAAAGGGATCCCACCCACAGGATGGTGGGGATCATCTCCATAGAGGCAGAGCATGCATGATGCATCATTGCATGCACTGTGGGCCTATGAGGAGAAAACTGGTGGAAAGCCTTGACCACAGTTGGATGACAGCACAGCCCACCACAGGCCACACACTGGTGACTAGGCACCTCGACTGTCCTGTGGTTGATAAGAGAACGGAGCATGAAGATAAGACCCAGGGAAGCCGGCTGATGGGGCTGGGGGGGGACCGGTCCAGATAATAATAATAGTAATAATAATAATAAAACTTTATTTATACCATGACTTTCATAAATTCAAGGCGCCTTACAATACTTACAAATATGACAAATAAGACATAGTAAAACAATAATCTGAGCTCTTAAAATCACAATAATTAATTAAAATAAATCTTCGACCATAAATAGGTCTTTAGGGCCTTTTTAAATTCCTCCACGGATGCACACTGATGAAGCAGATGGGGTAGAGAATTCCAGAGGGTAGGAGCAGCATACATAAAAGCCCGAGCGCCTGAAGATTTTAAAGAAACCCTCGGAATCTCTAACAACCCCTCGTCTGCCGAGCAGAGAGATCGCTTAGGGCAGTAGGGAACCAGAAGCTCTTTCAAGTAGTCCAGGCCGTATTTGTGTAGGGCTTTGTAAGTCAAAAGAGCAACTTTAAAGGTGATCCACCACTGAATTAGCAGCCAGTGCAGATCACGCAGCCCCAGTGAAATATGACAGGCACGAGACGTACCCATCAGTAACTGGGCCACAGCATTCTGCACCAGCTGCAAGCAGCGGATATCAACCCCAGGAAGCCCTAGATAAAGGGAGTTGCAATAATCGAGGCATGAGGTCACAAAAGCATGGACCAACGTAGGCAGATCGGTGGGCAGAACAAGGTGCTTAATCTTGACGATGTTCCTAAGATGATGAAAGGAAAGTTTGACAACTGCCGACACCTGCAAACGCAGTGTCAGCTCATTATCAAAAATTACCCCCAAGTTCCGCACCTGTTCAGAGGTCGGGAGCTGGATACCCCCCAGAAATAAACCTGAGGGTAAACCAGCTCCCATCCCCTCTACCCTATGACCCGGGTCCACAACCATTACCTCCATCTTCTCCGAGTTCAGCTTCAGCCAGCGTGAATTCATCCAGCACTGGATTTCTGTTAGGCAGCTATTTAAAGGCTGAGAGAGCTCTATCCTGGTCAGGTGCAAAAGATAGGTAGAGCTGGGTATCATCTGCTTAGCAGTGAAATCTCACCCCATACCTTCTTACAATGTCTTCAAGGGGCAGCATATACACTGCGAAGAACATGGGGGACAACACTGAGCTATGGGGAACCCCACATGACAGAGAGACTGGACGGGAAGAATTTATCCCCGACACCACTCTCTGAGTTCTGTCAGTGAGGAAAGATCTAAACCAACTGAGGACTGTACCTGACAGGCCACAGATGGACTCCAGACATGCAAGAAGTACCCCATAGTTCACAGTGTCAAAAGCTGATGAGAGATCAAGAATAGCCAAGATGGAATGGCTCTTCTGATCTCTAGCCATCAGGAGATCACTGAGCACCTGAACCAGTGCTGTCTCGGTACTATGCCTCTTTCAAAAACCAGACAGGAATGGTTCTTAGATGTCATGGATGGTTAAATGGTTTTCCAATTGTGCGGCCACTTCTTTCTCAATAATCTTCCCTACAGATGGGGGAAGGCCGGATGACAAAGAAGATAAACTACCTATAGAAAAAAAGAAAGTACCTGGAGAGGAATCCCATCCTTTTTTCTTTTGTTGGTACTTCATCCATTACATTTTGAGACAGCAGTTTTTGAATGCCCAGTTGTAATTGCTTCTGTTCTTCTTCTGATTTTGGTTTGAAATTGTTCAATTTCCTTTGCTTTGGCTGCTTTAGGAAGGCTAAATAGAGCCCCTTCCCCACCTCTTCCAGCACTCACGGGTCTGTTGTTACAGATTGCCAGTGTTGGAGGTAGTAGAAAGGTGTCCTTCTACAGGTTCCTGGGGACACGCGACCTTTAGCTTGTTAGGGATTAATTTTTGGCTGAGAGGGATTAGTGGTAGTGACTTGCCTCTGATGGGCTCCTTGCTCTGTTGGCGCCTCCATGAGCCTGGTATGGCTAGAGGGGTATATTGCCTCTGGTAGAAGCCCCTTTCCAAACCTCTCCTTCCATATGGCTTGCTATAACCCCTGGATGTCATACTATTTCCATAAATTTTTTTTTCAATTATCTATTTATGCTCCCCAGGCATGCTGGGAGCAGGAACTCCACTTGTATCACCTGTCCACCAGCCCAACCGCCCTGACCACCCTGACCATCCCTGAGACCCCACACAGATTAAGCCCCATGGCAGAGCCAGGAAGGAAGCTACCTCCCTCCCTGGAGAATCCAAATCTGGGGAGGGCACGACGGTAGACCGGCGGAATGGGGTGGGACCTCATGGAGCCCCCAGCTGCCATTTTCCACTTTTCTGAGCCCCTCCCAGTGCAAGGTGTAGCACACTTGTGTGGGGGCACATACATGCCACACCCACTGGCTGCTGGTCTCCCTGCCTGCATCGCCTCCCAGCTTCCTCTAGAGAGTGATCAATGGGTGGGATGATGATCTCTCCCTCCCCACGAGAGGAGAACAATCCTTAAGACGCTCAGTCCTCTCTCGCTCCTGCCGACCCCCGATGGCCTGAGCTCATTCTTGAATCTGGGTCACTGGTGTAGAGCGAGGTAAGATGTCCAGTGCCTTAACCCTCAGCGCCACTGGGCCAGCCTTTCTGTTAGGTTTTTAAAAGTTGTTTTATTTTTTTCAGTTTTATCCACTATTTCCATTTCAGGATAGTGACCAGACGTGAGGTACTTAAAATCCTAAGGCATGTTAAAGTGACTGGATCTGCTGGGTATGACAAACTTGAACTTAGACTCTTAATCATCACGGCCCCAGTTATCACCTCCCCTATAACACGGCTCTACAACAGGTCCCTACATGAAGAGAAAGTCCTTGCAGTATGGAAAATAGCCCTTATGATTCCAATCCATAAGGGAGGATCACTAGAGCTAGTTGAGAATTACCATCCTGTATCGCTCTTTTGCATCCTTAGCAAACTGCTGGAGAAGATTGTTTATAATCAGGTTTAGGAATATATCAAATAATGTGACCTACTCACTGATCATCAGCATGGCTTCAGGAAAAATCATGGGTTGGGGACTGCTCTAGTCTGCCTTAGTACAGATATTCTCTCTACCTTGTATGCTGGCCTGCTGACAGGGGCGTTCTTTATAGACCTTGCCAAGGCTTTCGATTTGATGAACCATCAACTCCTCATAACTAAGCTGAAATCCGTCAGCCCAGATTGTTTGTCCTTGCGGTGGTTCATTGACCATCTCTCTAGTAGGTCACAAATTGTAAAATGGAAAAGTGCCCTAACAGATAAATGCCCCATCTTGGATGGCGTCCCTCAAGGATCAATACTGGGGCCCCTAATTTTCTCCCTGTATAAATGACATGTCCAAGAATTGTGGTGGTGCTAAACTGCTCCTTTATGCAAATTATGTTGTACTGTACAGGAGTTCTCATGAAGCTTCCCACCTGAATGACCTACTTGCAAGTGACCTTCAGTTACTGGAAAATTGGTTCCACTCCAATAAATTGGTTCTCAATGCCAAAAAGACAAAGGCCGTCCTTTTGGCCCTAAAAGCCTAGGTCCTAATAAGCATCATATTCTGACACCTACTCTTTCAAATGGATCTGCGATTGAGGTTGTAGAGCCCATTAAGTACATAGGGGTGCACTTGGGCCAAGATGGCACCTTCAAAGTATATAAAGATTATGTAACTAGATCTCTGAACCTAAAGATAGGTCTTCTGTATTGCCTAGTCCCCTTTCTTACTAAGGATCATGGCTTCACATAGTCAATGGCATCCTTCTTCCTATTCTGCTCTATGGGTCTTCAAATTTACATTCTATAAGGAGCATGGAGATGCACAAGTCCAAAACTCTCTACCATAGAAATGATCACTTGGCAGCTGGGGTTTCACCTAGGGAGCACCACTGTAATGTTTTACACTCAATAAAATTGGCCATCACTTGAAGGTAGGTTAGCCTGTTCTTCCCTGTTATCTGAGGGCAGGCTATAACAGAATGTTAGCATCTCCTTCCATAAGGCTTCCTGGTAATGAGAAGAATAGCTCACAAAGGTAGATTGTCTTATAATTAAAGATGATGAAGAGTAGGAACCAATTCCTAATACATCAGTCTTTCAAGAGTCTTTATCATGGGCTGCTGTTGAAAAGGTTGTTTTCCCTTTTCATGGGCAGCAGCTTGGATAAGCCCCTTAGGGCTTAGGTGTTTGTTAAGATAATTAGATGCAGTCCTGGTTATCTGATATCTTTTTTCTACCTTTTTGTCAACTGCCATTCCAAAGGATGGCATTTCCAAACTTTTGCCACTCATTTTCTTAAATGTTGCACGCATGGGTATACTAAAATCATCTTTGTGGAGGTTAAACTCAGCATACTGAGGAATGCAGCTTCACCATCATCCTTCTGGGTTCCCTCTGTGGGGATGTTTATGGTCTCATCCATACCTCTTATGAAAGCAGAGCAGGATAGGAAATCATCCAGTGCTCTAGGTGGTGAGCCAATATCCTCATACCCAGTCACATCAGGGGATATAGGTTCCTCTTCTTCCCTCCTCTGGAGTATACTCTGCCAGATTGGGAGGTACAGAGGGAAGCAATTTTCCTGCCCGTTGTTTCATTGTTTGTGAAATTCCCATTTTTATTGGAATTCTTCCATGGGTGGACAGGGAACTGGGCAGAAGGCACCACTGTTTCCTTTTGTTCAGGTTCAGTGTGCTTTTCCTTTCTCACCCTTTCTGAGACTGGTAAATGATGCTGGCGCATGTAATTTGTTGTCTTTTTTATCCTTGTCTGACTGTGCAACAGATGTGGATTTAGGGCTCCTTGGATGATTGGTATGAGGGTTCTGCCTTACAGGCTACATCCTTAGGTAAAACAGTCTCAGGTGACATTTTAGCCAAAGGGTTCATACCCTTCACAGGGGAGCAGTCTTTGGAGCTTGACAGAGACAGGAGCCGACAGAGTAAACATTTTTGCCTGTCTTCAGTGTTTTAAGCAAATCTAACATACTAACATACTAAAATGCCAGCAGAATAGGCCTAATGGTCTTTCGTGTCTGCTCGTTTGGTCAGCCCCCACCCTGGGTGCTGACCTTGCTGTCCCCCTCGCCTTCTCTGGCTTCTCCCTTCCCAGTTCCGGATATTCTTGCTGCATTGGATTTTGCTTCCTGAACCCTTTCCCTGTACCTGTCCCACCCCTCTTGAACCCTCCACTGTCTCTGCCTCCACCAGCCCCTAGGTAGTGCATTCCATGGCTCTACCACCCTCTCAGTGAGTAGCACCTCCTCCTTTCTCCCTGAATCTTCCCCTCCAGCTTCCACCCATGCCCTCTAGTGGCCCCTCCTCCTTCCTTGAAGCACCCTCACTGTTCCTCCCTATTTACCCTCTTCATGTACCTGAAGACCTCTATCATGTCCCCGGTCCTTCTCTCTTCCAAAGTGTACATATTTAGCTCTTGAGCCTCTCCTCATAGGTCCTGTCCCAAGCCCCAAATCATTTTGGTTGCCCTCCTCTGGACCTCTCCAGGAGGTTAATATCCTCTTTAAGTCGCGGCTCCAAAACTGCACGCAGTACTCCAGGTGCGGCCTCACCAAGCAGTTATACAGAGGAGTATCACTCTCCTTCTGAGGTGATCTCCTAGCGATGCATCCCAGCATCCTGTTGGCCTTGGCTGCTGCCCTCCTACAAGTCTCAGAGTTGTTCATCTTGACATCCACCACCACCCCCAGGTCCCTCTCAGCCATTGAGACTTGTAGTATTCCCCAGGTGTGTACACTTGGCCTGGGTTTCTGCCCCAGGTGGAGTACCTTGCATTTCCTGCATTAAACCTCAGCTTCCACTTTCTAGACCATCTTTCCAGAGCCTCCAGGTCCCCTGCAGGGCCACCCTCCTCCTCCCCATCCACCACCGCCCCCAGTTTGAGTCATCTGCAAGAGACTCATCTCACTCCTGATACCTGTCCTTATGTCAGATACGGAGGCATTGAACAGAAGGGGCCCAAGGACTGATCCTGTGGGACCCCACTCAATGACCCTCCTTGGGAAGAGAATCCCACCAACTACTTAATTCCTCTGGGTCCAGTCCTGAGCCAATTGCTCATCCATCGGATCATCTGTTTCCCACCCCATTTCTCCTAGTTTCCAACAGGCCCACGGAGGAACAGAGTCAAATGCCTGCTGAAGTCTAGAAAGAGGACATCCACTGGTCTACCCAGGTCCAAGGCACTTGTCACCCAGTCATAGAACTCCACCAGGTTTGTCTGACACGATTTCCCGGATGAATCCATGCTGTCTATCGTCCAGGCACCCTGACTTATCCAGGTCCCCCCCTAGCCTCTCCTTGACAATGCCCTCCATCACCTTGCCCACCACTGATGTCAGGCTGACAGAACTGTAGTTCCCTGCCACCTCCCTTGATCCCCCCTTGTGGATAGGCACTACATGTGCCACCTTCCAGTCTTGGGGCACCCACCCTGTCCTCAGAGAGATGGTGAAAAGCTCTGCCAGGGGTTTCGCCAGGACATCTGCAAGTTCCTTCAGCACTCTAGGATGTAATTTATCCGGCCCTGGTGCTTTCTCCGTCTTAAGGGAGCTGAGGGCTTCCTCACTCTCTGCTGTGATTTCCACTTCCAGCACCTCTTCTCCCTGCTTAGCCTCCCCACCTGCCAGCGATGCCCCCTCTCCCCAGACCTGCCGATTGGTAAGGGGCCCTCCTCATTATCTCTGTCTCCTCCCATGTATGATGCAGCATCCCCATTTTCCCTGGTGAAAACTGGAGGTGAAGTACTCATTTAGTACCTCAGCCTGCTCCTCTGGGTCTTGTGCCCATCTCTTCCTGATTTAATCCTGCTAACCTGCCCTTCACCCTTCGTCTTTCCCCAATGTATCTAAAGAACCCCTTTTTCCCTCTCCTAATTTCCCTGGCCAGGTTCTGCTCCTTCCTTGCCTTAGCCACCCTCTCCACTCTAGTGGCCCTTCTAGCCATCAGCTCATACTCCCCTCGATCCCTTTCACTCCTTGAGCACTTGAATTTCTTATAGGCTGCTTTCTTTCCCTGCACCACCTCCTGGACCTCCCTGGTCCACCAACAGGGTTTTTGGGCCCTACCGCATTTTCGTCTTACTCTTGCACAGGTGCTGGTAGCATCCTGCACCCCTCTCCTGATGATTTCCCACCTACTATCAGCGTCCATGTCTGACTCAATCCCATCCAAATGCTCCTTAAGGATCCTTCCCATTTCCTTAAAATCCACCCCCCTGAAGTCGGTTACTTCCGTCTTTGTGCAGCCTTCTACCCCTCCTAGGTCCAGGCAGAACCAGACCGTGGTATGGTCACTCCCCTCCAATGGGTCCCTTACCTCCAGGCCCCCAATCTGGTCACTGTCTGCCAGGACCACATCCAGTACCCGCGCCTCCCTGGTTGGTTCCCCCACCTGCTGAGTTAGGAACGTGTCTTGAAAGACATCCAACAACCTCTGTTCCCTGGTCACAGAGGATGATCAGTCTCCCAGTCTGTTCCTGGCATGTTTAAGTCCCTAACACCACCACCTTTCCTCTGCCCAGTCTGCAGTGTCTCCTAACATCTGCCACCAGACTGTCCTCCAGCTCTCTGCCAGGGGCAGGGGTCTATACCACTCCTTTTTTCTCTCTTCCTTGTTATCAAGGTGACAAATTGCCTCCACGGTTCCCCTCCACTCTCCCCTATGCCAATGCAGTTTTTACTATCATTGCTACCCTCCTCCCTTCCCTCCCCTTGTCCTTCCTGAACATAGTGTAACCCTCCAGGTTCAGGTCCCAGTCATGTCTTGCAGTGACCCAAGTCTCAGTGACCGCTGCCACATCCTGCTCCCTCAGTTAACATCGCCTGGAGCTCAGGCATTTTATTGCCCAAGCTCCTGGCATTTATGCAGGACTACCTTCCACCCTTTCCTATAGTTCCATTTCCCTGCTCGTGTTTCCTTGGGATTCTGTTTCTCCTGGTCTGCACTTTGCCAGTTGGTCTTTTCCTGCAATCCTCCTGGTCCCCAGGGGGGTGGAGACAGAGTCCCTCCTTTATCAGCATCGCCTTGACTGCCTTTTCTCCCATCCCACCCCCTTCACAAGTTTAAACCCCACTTTTCACCAATGAACTCCTCTATTTTCAACTTAAGGATTCCCCTCCCCTTCAAATTGAGATGTAGTCTATCTCTAGCATACAGCTCCTTATCCTCCCAGGTCTCCCCAATCCCCATCAACCCATACCCTCTGGCCTCACACCACCCCTGAGCCACTGGTTTATCTCCCTAATTTTCTTTTGTTCCCCACTAGCCCTTGGCACTGGCAGGATTGAGAAGGAAACTGTGCATCCTATGTCATGACAGACCCTGGTGAGCTCCCTGAATCTTGCCTGTATCTCTAGCTCGCTATTTCCCTCAATGTCATTTGTGCCCAGGTGGACCAGTATGTCTGGGGAACCCCCACAGTCCTTTGCCAGCTGATATACCTCATGCTTAGCCCTGTGCACCATTAGTCCAGGGAAGCATCTTGTTCTAACTGGCCAGGCTTCACCCTCCCTATCCCATTTGATACCCCTGTTCATAGAATCCCCCAGCAGGAGCACTTTGACCACTCCTTTTCCTCCATTCCCCCCCTTCCATGTCCCTCATCCTTTCTACCGGCCCTTCCACCTAGCTGGCTCCGTGTTCCTCCCCCTATCTGTGCGCCACATGCCACCCGCTCCTTATTTACCATGGCCACTCCCTCCCCTCCAATCCTATGCCTCTCCTCCTCCTGAGTATCCTTCTGTACCTTGTTAATTCCCCCCTCACTGCTCACAACTGGTCCTTCTCCCCCAACTGCTAAACTAGCCTGGCTCATCCTCCCTCCCTTCCTTCCTGTCTCCATTTAGTTCCTCCTTGCTCGTCGTGCTCCTGGCCTACCCCTCAGCCTCTTTACTGAATCCTCCTTGTACTTCTGGTCCTTCTTTACCTTTCCTCCCAACTGGTCCTTCTCCTTGCGCTTTCCTCCCTCTTCCCCTGCCCCTCCTGCTCCGATTCACTGCTCCCCCATTCTCCTGCATTCCAGGTCCCCTGTTCTTTCTGCTATCTGGCCCCTGCCTCCTGCCCCCTACTCCCACACCCTTTCTGTCTCTAACCACCTCTGTCGTGGCTACATCCCCCCCCCCATCCTTGAGCAGTAGAAGAGAATTGAAGCGGTTACTAAGTATAAGGTCTGATCCACCTCCTTGCCTTGCTTCCTTCTGTCCAGCACTGGCTATCTGCCTACTTCCCTGAGAATGTTGTCCCTCCGTCCCCCCTTTATGAGGGTCCCCAGTTACCTGCCTGCTTCCTTGGTAGTGTCCTTTGGCCCCTCTGCCAGGGTCCCTATGTGACTCCTGAGTATTCTCCTGCACCCTTTCCCTATACCCCGCCCCCAGTGCTTGGTGCAACCCTGTGGGAGATTTCCAGCCCCTTCCCCAACCATACCACCCCCTTCCAGCTTTCTCCCTCATCCCACCAACCTCCTCCCTAAGCTTGTGCTAGCTGGTAGCACACTGGGCAACCACCAAACTTCCAAGCCCAACTAGTATCATGGCTGCTCCACACCCTGTGCACCCCACCACCCTCCCAAAGATGCCGGCCCTAATGATGTGTGGTTCCATCCCCTTTCAAATAGGTTTCCTTGGGTGAGCCACCAGGTTCCCCATTCCAAGATACCCCTACTGCCTAATCAGGTCACCCACTAATCCTAGAGACAGTCCCCTGTACACCAGTAACTCTGTTACTAGGTGCAGTACAACACATTAAACATGTAAGGAAAATGAACAACTCCCTAAGCTCCTCTCTCCGGCCTTTAAATTCAACCCCCAATGGCTAGAACTACATGAGCTGCACCAGCAGCCTTTTCCTCCAATTGCAGGGCAGGTCTTCCCTATAAATTTGCAGACTTCTGGGAGGGAGGGGTGGGGAGGGTGGTCTGGGCAGACACCTGACAAGAGAGATTGTATCAGCCCTGTGTCTCCCTCCAAGCCCTGCAGCTAAAGAACCAGGCCCAAGCAAATCCCACCAAACAGGTTTTAAATCAGAAGAAATAGGCTCTACCAGCGCAGCCTGTTACAAAGTGAAACATCCACAAAAGAGCCCCACTTACAGCCACTAAATCAGTTTACAAACATCCAGGATCCCCAGAACAATACCCTGCTAGCCCCTTAGAAGCAAGAAAGAAAAGAACTAACCTACCAAGCAAAATCCACAAGAACCCTGTGAAAACAGCAGCAGCTACTATCCTGGAACACAACTGATCCTGCCCTTCCAGTTCTTTCTGAGAAGACAAAGCAGCTAGCACCTCAACCTGATTCAGCCCTGCCTCCACTCAATTGGCTGAGTGAGACCTGGCCAGACCATTAACACCCTCCCCACTATGAACTAACCTTTACAGCTAATGGAGTCAGCACAAGGAATCAAAATTCAAGTCAAAGCCCCCAAAAATATGTTTGCTGCCAAAGGAAACAGTTCTCCAATTTAATCAGCTTCACTAACACCAAATCAAACTAGGCTTGAAATTAACAGATATAGGTCTCCAATTCAAATAACCATCTCCAAGCAAATCCCACCAAACAGGTTTTAAATCAGAAGAAATAGGCCTCTACCAGCGCAGCCTGTTACAAAGTGAAACATCCACAAAAAGAGCCCCACTTACAGCCACTAAATCAGTTTACAAACATCCAGGATCCCCCAGAACAATACCCTGCCAGCCCCTTAGAAGCAAGAAAGAAAAGAACTAACCTACCAAGTAAAATCCACAAGAACCCTGTGAAAACAGCAGCAGCTACTGTCCTGGAACACAACTGATCCTGCCCTCTTCCAGTTCTTTCTGAGATCTCTCTGCACATCTCACGGTTTTCCAATCGTGAGCAGTGCCCAAGCACTTGTAGCACTCTGTATGCTATCTGCTTTAGGCAAACTGATGCCACACTGTGTACACCTTTTGAAACCAGTGGGCCCAGTCTTTTTCTTTGGTTTTCCTGACTCAGGCATGAGACCAGGAAGGGAACCACTATAAATTGTCCAACTTCAGTCCTTCAAAGCCAGCTTAAATGTCGACCACAGTCTTTGTGAGCCGACTTGTAAATTTCACTTCAGCTGTAAAATTGAGTGTTTTAAAAATTAGCAGAGCACTCAGAAATTGACCATGGTACTTGTGAACTGGTGACAGTTCCCCCACTAGACCTCAAGTAAAACTGGCAAAAAAATGGAAAAAAAAGTATTACATTTTTTAACCTGGATCCCAGAAAAGGGAACTGGATTATTGTCTATATATTTTTCGTCACTAAAACTGGCACAATCCTTGTGAACAGAGTAAACTGTGATTATTTTCTTGGTTCCTGGGAACTGGGAGGGAATCGAGAAAATAGTGATTTTTAACAAAAAATACTGCTAAAACACAGAAATGAGAGAGAAAGAAATGTAATTAAATAAAACGAAATAAAACTATAATGAATAAGTTAAACTTAAACACTGAGGGCCCAATTCTATAAATGTTATGCCTGGCACAAAGTGACTTGCGCCAACAGGAATGGTGCAAGTAGCACTTTACATCAGGAGCTGTGACATTCGGTATTCTGCAAAGCAGCCTGTGACATGTCGCAGGTTGCTTGTACCAAAGTGGACTTACCACTTTGTATTATATATATTTTTTCTTTGTTGTTCTACATTTTATATCTCCTGTCTATGTAATTGAGAACTGTATGTGTATGTGCCTCAGGACCTCCTTGTGAATGAGCTTGCTCAACGGAGTCTGTCCTGCAATAAACTTGAACTTGAACACCATAAACCCACTGCGACATTGTGCAAGAGGGTTTATGGCAGCAGTTGCGCCCTATTCTGAAAGGGCGGCTGGCAGATCCCCAAAACTGCTATTCTGGAATAGCCCCCAGAGGACATCTGTCAAAGTACAGTTACCCCAGCTATTAGCTGGTGTAAGTGTACCTTGTATCCACTGGGGGTTGCGCCAATGTGCCTGCCAACCCACCCCCAGTACATGCAGCCTCCCCATGCCCTGATCCCCATAAAATCACTGAAGTGCCCCCACAGGGCTATTGAACCCCCCCATGCCCTGATCCCCATGAAATCAAGTAATTGCCCTTCTAGGGCCATCCAATGTCCCCATGCCCTGATCCCCTGTAAATGCTTATTTTAAGCCTCACAGGGCTAGAGGTCCTGCCCCTTCCTCCAGTCCCTGATCCACATACCCCAAGTCTGTGCAGTAATACACAGTTTAAAAATGTAATAAATGTTCCTGTAATCCCCAGTAGTCTAGCGGCCCCCCAAACAGCAGCGCCAGACCACCTCCTCCCCCCCCCTTACCCGTACCCAGTCAGCAACTGACACAGCCCACCTCTCACCACCATGGCCAGCCACCGACTGAGCTCCTCTAGCAGTTCATACTGTAATTATTATGTGCTGAGGGAATGATAGCTGCTAGGGGAGCTCAGTCAGTGGCTGGCTACAGTGGTGAGAGGTGGGCTGTGCCAGTCGCCGACTAGTTATGGGTCGATGGGGCGGGGTGGTCTGGCACTGCTGGGTGTGGGCCACTAGGCTACCAGGTATTACCAGGACATTTTTTACATTTTTAAACTGTGTATTACTGCACGGACTTGGGGTACAGGGATTGGGGCATGGTGGTGAGGGTTCCTCTAGCCCTCTGGGCTTAAACATGCATTTACAGGGGATCAAGGCATGGAGGTCCACTAGTCCTGCAGGGCTTAAATCACATTTATGGGGGATTGGGGCATGGGGGGCCGCGAGCCCTGCAGGGCTTATATTGCATTTATAGGGGATTGGGACATGGGGGGTGGTAGCCCTGCAGGGCTTATATAGCATTTATGGGGGATCAGGGCATGGGGGGCCACTAGCCCAGCAGGGGCATTTATTGGTTATATGGGGCTCGGGGAGGGGACACTTGTGCCCTTCGGTGTACTGTGCTGTGGCTTGCGACAACCTGTTCAGGTATGCTCTCTGCTCAGTGTACCTGTATGGTTGGCGCTAGTCATGGGGCTTAGCCATGGGGACCCTGTCCATTACAGAATCAGGCACAAGGTCCTTGGCACAACTGCACCCCTCGTATGTTGCAACTTGCGACATGCTTGGGGTGCTACTAGAATCAGGCCCTAAGCCGTTAGATGGTAGGAGCACTGACCCGGCGACCACTCTCTTCAGCAGAAAACAAAGATCTGTTGGGTGAAGGCTAAGAGGTCAAGACCAGCATGGAGACAGAGAGTTTTTCTTTCAAAAACATTCTAAGTTCCATGGCACTGCCATTCCAGAGGCAGTAATAATGTAAGAGCTGAACTAGCTGTCCTAAGCTATTGTTGTACAAGTACAACTTGCACAAATGTTTTGAATTTCTTGTTTTATTTGTGTAAATCTAATACATAAACTAATAAAAAAAGGTTGTGATTTTTGAGGGAATACCACTAGTATATTCTGAATACTTGACACCAGTTATTCAGGTAATTGTCATTTTAAATTGTCGTAACATTATTTTAACATATCAATACAAGAAAATGGTAGCAATAGAACACACCGGCCCAGATATTCAAAAGGGTTGCGCCATGCGCAACAGGGTTGCACATGCGAAAGTCCAAAAATGCGCCATTCTGCGATATTCAGCAGGAGGCAGTTACGCCACTGACAACAGGTTGTGCAACAGCGCAATGCAAATGAATGCATGCTCAACAGGAGGGGGAGGATCCATGCATAAACTGCGCAACCCGATATTCAGTCGGGTTGTGCAGAGTTGTGCATGCGCAACCCCCAACCTGCGCCTGCACAACCTTGAGCCAAAAAAAAAAGGAACACGTTGAGGGCCACCCACAGGTGAGCTGCTGTATTGCAGGGCACAACACAGCAGCTGCCACCCCTGGCTGGCCCCCAACTCGGTCCCTGTGCCCCCCCACCAGCCCGATCGCGGGCAGAACGTAAAAACAACCCCGCCCACACATCTCCCGAAGCCCGATCGCGGGCATACAGTAACATGACCCCCACGCTCACCACGTCTCCCGAGCCCGATCGGGCGCCTGATAACATGCCCCCCCACACACATCTCCAAAGCCCGATCGCGGGCAGGCGATGTATCAACCCCCAGTGCCCGATCGCGGGCAGAATGTAAAAGCTCCCCCAGCGAATATCTCCCTGGTGGTCCAGTGGACCGTAATGCCCGATCGCGGGCAGAATGTCAATTACAACCCCAAACATCTCCCTGGTGTCTAGTGTCCCCCCACCCACCCCGAAGCCCCTCACCCGCTCCCCAGCTGCGGTAGGCAGCATCCCACCGCCTACCACCCTGCTGCCGCCGACTGACTGTCGGTGGGGCTGCACGATGGTGCAGAGCTACAGCCAATGGTGCACAAATCTGGACTGTCATGTACGTATGGGCTGCACGCCCATTGGCTGTAGCTCTGCACCAATGGGCGTGTAGCCCTACCGGACAGTCAGTCGGCGGGCGGCAGGGGCGGCAGGTGGGTGGGATGCTGCCCCTACCGCTGCTGGGGAGCATGGTGGAGGGCTTGGGTAGGTGGGGGACACTAGACACCAGGGAGATGTTTGGGGGTTGTAATTTGACATTCTGCCCGCGATCGGGTATTACGGTCCACTGGACCACCAGGGAGATATTCGGGTTGGGGAGCTTTTTACCTTCTGCCCGCGATCGGGCACTTGGGGTTGATAATCGCTCTGCCCGCGATCGGGCTTCTTGGAGATGTGGGGGTATACATTGCATGCCCGCGATCGGGCTTCGGAGATGTGGGCGGGGGGGGAATGATACACTGATACTGCCCGCATCGAAGGTAGGGTGGGGCCGTCCCCGACGGCTGCTGCTTGGCAGGGCGGCTAAAGGTGAAGTCTCGATCGGGCGCATCTACGCAATGTCATGCAAATGAGGCAAACAATGATGCAATGACTTCTGCACCTTTGCATAAATTATGGCCCCATTTGCATGTCACCTTTGAATATCGGAAATTTGTGCATGGCGCAATGGTACTTACGCCACCGCAAGTTTAATGCCCAACTCTGGCAACTTGGTGGTGAGACACCCACTGCGCCCATGCGCGAGGGCTGGTTGGGTGGATTCAAAGGAGTGTTTCAATAGCGCAACCTTTGAATATCGCCTCAGCTTGCCACCCCCCGCGCAACTATTTGAGCAGCGCAGGGCTTGCGCCTCAGAATGGCGTAGTTTGAATGTCTGGGCCACAGTATTTTATATTGTGCCTGACTCCAAGCTTTCATTTTCAAAAGCAAATTAAGTTTCAAGCTCTAAAAGCTTCAAGCGTAGCCTTTTCTAATGATACTTTCTTTGAAAAGGGTTAACTTTTGAACTGGTAGGGCAAGAAATTTCATTTTTCTAAAATAAAAGCTTGGAGCAATACTGGCATAGATAAGCTCTTTAAATATAGTTTTTACATATCAAAATATATATTTTTTTCCAATTGTTTAACCAGGTGAGAAACACTGCTTGAAAGCTTGTTTACAGGTGCAACCTGGGAGCACAGGAAATTAAGTGACTTGCTCAGGGTCACACAGTATGCAGGTGGGGGCTGTGGGATTAAAACCCAGGTCTCCAGATTTGCAGCTCAGAGCCTTAAACCACTGTGCTATACTGCTCCAATATTGAAACATCAATGCAATGTTTTGTTTTAGTTTTTATTCTGTTTGTCCCCTTCTCTGGTATTGCCACCTTCCACTCATCTACATTCGAGCTCTGTTTTTACCATTTGTAGCGCTTATGTTTTACGCTGGGAGTCCACAGCATGCAACCCCTGGGGCTATGGTGGATTCATTCAGGGGTGGAGGCGTATTGATAAATGGGGAGAACACAAGATACAGCTAGACCCTGTTTTAATAAATACAGCTTGGCAGCAAATAAAACCACTATATCAGGAGACAGTTCTTATTAGGTTCCTTTGTTTGAGACACAAAAGAACTTCATTACAAACACAAAGTCACTGCATCAGAGTTCACTATGACAGGGTTCCATTTTCTATTGATCAATATAAAAATACTGTATATGTGTGAAACCAAAACAGGTTCCTTAAAATGTTTCACTGTATCCTTCTTAGGTTTCTTGGAGCAAGGACTTCTGGTGAAGGATTTGAAAAGATTGCAAGACAACTACATCAGCACCTTGCAGTTCAAGTTGGACATTCTCTCTATCTTACCCACGGATCTGGCGTACATTGCAACTGGGATCCACAGCACTGAGATCCGCTTCAACAGGCTGCGTTTTCCCAGGATGTTTGAGTTCTTTGACCGAACAGAAACCAGAACCAACTACCCAAACATCTTCAGGATCTTCAATTTGGTCCTCTACATCATCATTATCATCCACTGGAATGGCTGCATTTACTATGCCATCTCAAAGTCCATTGGCTTTGGGACTGATGCGTGGGTTTACCCCAACACTACAGATCCGGAGGTTGGATATTTGACCAGGGAGTATATTTACTGCCTTTATTGGTCCACCCTGACATTAACCACAATTGGGGAAGTGCCAAAACCTGTGCGAGATGAGGAATACCTTTTCGTCATCTTTGATTTCCTGGTTGGTGTCCTAATCTTTGCCACCATTGTGGGTAATGTTGGGTCCATGATTTCTAACATGAATGCCTCTAGAGCAGAGTTTCAGGCTAAAATTGACTCAATCAAGCACTACATGCAGTTCCATAAGGTCAGCAAGGAGATGGAGGCAAAGGTCATTATGTGGTTTGACTACCTTTGACTACCAAAAGACTGTGGATGAAAGGGAAGTTCTTAAAATCTCCCTGACAAACTGAGGGCTGAGATTGCCATCAATGTTCATCTTGAGACTCTCAAGAAGGTCAGGATCTTTAAAGACTGTGAGGCAGGGCTTTTGGTGGAACTAGTGCTCAAACTTAGGCCCCAAGTGTTCAGTCCTGGTGACTATGTGTGCCGAAGGGGGACATTGGCAAAGAGATGTATATCATAAAGGAAGGCAAGCTGGCAGTGGTAGCTGATGATCGAGTCACACAATATGCCGCTCTAACTGCTGGCAGCTGCTTTGGGGAGATAAGCATTCTTAACATTGAAGGAAGTAAATGGGGAACAGGCGTACAGCCAATATTCGGAGCATTGGATACTCAGACCTCTTCTGTTTGTCCAAAGAGGACCTGATGGAGTCCCTAACAGAGTACCCAGATGCCAAGAAAGTTTTAGAGGAGCGTGGGAGGAGATCTTGATAAAGGAAGGTTTGTTGGATGAGTCAGCTGGGGCTGTGGGTGTGGGAGAGAAAGATATGGAGGAAAAAGTGGAGAGGTTGGAGGCTAACCTAGATACCCTTCAGACCCGCTTTGCTCTCTATTGACGGAGTACAACTCCACACAGCAGAAGTTAAAGAAGCGGATCACCTATATGGAAAAGAAGGTGAAGGGGTTAACCGGTGGGTATCTGTCTGATGGAATGGACAGTGCCACAGATCTAGAGGGAGCAAAGAGTGACACTGAGAAACAGTGATATATACAATTTGGAAAACCTAGGAAGGTAAGCTCCTGGCTGCCCAATGAATATGTGCATCCCCAATAAGCATTCATCCACCAAAAGGCACATTTTCCCACACTGTAGACAATCATATTGGCAGTCAGCATCTTTGGGCACTGCTGACATGAGGAAATAACATTCTATTTCTTAAATTAAAATGCTATTAAAACAAGACATCAGCAGATAAATGTTTAAAAATCTTAATTTAGATTCTACAGGGGCAGCAGTTCCAGCATTCTATGTAAAATTTCCCATTTGTACTGCAATTTCCCACCCTATAGGTTAAACACTCCCACTTGCCACTGCTCTTTTTGTACCTTGGGCTGTGGATATAGTTTAGGAGGTGCTAAGGCCTCGGCCATGGTACTATGCAAATCCACCAGTGGGAACAATTTGTGTGAAAGGACAAATAACGGGCTGGCTGACTGATGCAAAAGGAGGTATCAGGCAGGGATGCACTAAATACTGAAGATGGAATTTTTAAAAGATCCAGGTACAAAAGAAAAGAAAAGGCTGCATTTCTTTCAAAATCAATACAAAATAATGTATTTGTCTGTTTTATTCGCATGCTCACTTTTCACAAGTAGCAAGGTAAATTAATTCAGTTCATCAGCTTTGCATAAGTAATTCCTCTCATATCTTCATGTATCAGAACTAACCAAATAAGCAAAGACTTTGTAAAAACTGCTCATTTTTAGCTTTTAGTGTACCATATAAAAGCAGAACAATTGATTCCAGTTATTTTCTCAGAAATGAATGAGTGTAAGTTTCTTTGTCCTCAGGTCTGTATCCAATAGTTGTTTTGAGTGTCAGCACGTATTATAAGGAATGATAATTTTCTGTTCCCATGGATCCTAGAAGAATTACCTGCAATGTAATTTGCACAGTCAAGTGCCTTGTTGAAATGTTAATGGGGAGGAGGCTATGAGATCACTATGGTCAGGCAGTTTACTCAGAATCATTGTTAAACATCCTGTCAAAGGAGTATTGAATGGTGTGGAAGATAGCTTAATATCTCTTAATATAGGAACAACTCAGTGTTCATTTACATGGGGACTCTACTGAAGACACCAAAGCCAGCCTTACAATGATGAGGAAAGTGCAGCTAACCACATGGAGCTCTAGGAACACAGAGGGCCACATACAACTTGAACTGTCAAGCTATCCTCACTTGCTTCCTAGTTTCTGTGCATGTCTAGTTTTTATTAAAAAGGTTAACATCTGTGCATCCCCAATCCTTACACAATGCAAATTCTGGAAATGTAAATGAACCAGCATGTAAACTGAACAAAGGGGCAAGAAGAAGGCAGAGGATGGTTCCTCTGCTCCCAATGAGAAGGTTCTCACAGGGCCCCTGTATAGCTAGGGCCAGTGCTGCAGGCAAGGTACCTTACACCATACAGGGATTCAATCTCTAGCTTGGGTGGGGGGTAAGTAAACTGGTTAGCAGTTGCCCTCAGATGTGGTGGTTGTGGTGGTGGAGTGGATATGTATTAGATTTTCAGCATCTCGGAGTGCCATTGTATAATGCAGTGGATGCCTGCAAATTAGGATGAAAGGGTTGCAAGTCTAGCTACAGATTCACTTAATACCCAAGGCTGAAAGAGTTCCTCTGTTCCATGGCTCTTCACATGCTTAGATGATTGGTAACAATATCCTACTGCTGCCATTTTATCTCCCCTCGTTACTTCCCTTTAATATAGAGAATAATACATGGGGTGGTATGTTTAATAAGATGTTTACACACACAGGAAGTGTTGGATGCTACATAAATCCCTAAATGAGCTCGAGGGTTTATTTAAGCATCAACACCAAGTTATGTATAAAATTCGAGTTATACACACCAATTCCATGTTTTATTTTATGTAATTGTTGGGGAGTATTTTTCACCACAGCAATTACTGTATAGCAACTATAAGTACATTGCTGTTCAGTCACGGTCCAGTTGCGATTTAAGCATGCTCTATGGCTCGAGCAGCTGCTGAAACTTTCCATTTTTTAAAAAGGCTTAATCAAGGATTTAAATTCAAAACATCCACTGATGAGAGGCAAGTTTTTATTTATTTTTATTTATTTACTGACAAGTGCTAGTGGCAGTGCAGTGTCCGTGATGAGGAAGGGAAGAGGATGGCTGGCACATGTGCAGAACAAGGAAACTCAGCGTGTGTTCGCCATTATAACCCACAGGTTAGAACAATGAATTATAACTGGTTTCCAAATGGGAGAAAATGCTCCCAGTTATTATAACCCTCCCTGTCCACTTTGATACTAGTCATGGTGCCTACATTGACCATAGTGTTAAAAGATATTCCACTTATCCACTATTCTCATCATGAAAAGAATATCTTTTAAGACCATTCTTTTGCATATAGACCCACTCTTTGGTTTTACAGCCTAAAGCATGGGAACCAAAAGTCCCTTTACTAGCAAGCATTATGTACAAGTGCATGGCATTGAGTAAGGTGCCACGTACATTGATAGTATAAAGAGTGCATGGCAGTCCTAACCACCTCAGTTCCTTGTTTCCCCACCATCAAGAGTACACCTTGTCAGGGGACCAACAAAACCTTGGGTTTCACCCCGTAGCCTCTTATTTTTGGTTAATTTTTATTTTTACAGTATGCCATTTTTCTCAACATGGAGTATATGATTTATTTAACTGTTCTTGGCATCATCACAGCTTTCAGC
This sequence comes from Neoceratodus forsteri, assembly GCA_016271365.2. Classification (NCBI taxonomy): domain Eukaryota; kingdom Metazoa; phylum Chordata; order Ceratodontiformes; family Ceratodontidae; genus Neoceratodus; species Neoceratodus forsteri. The sequence goes on from JADMNL010000023.1 coordinate 33,591,987, forward strand.
ACAGATCTACAAATTCTTACAATCATATCTCATCTGACAACCATTTCATTCATCAACTGTTATGCAACGTAGGATGCTTTTCAGCAATGAGTTTGTTTCAGACCACCACTCTTCTCAGGGCAAGTGTCTCAGTACCAGACAGCCTCACAACCAGGAGCAGAGGCAATCCTCCCAGAGTCATAAAAAGTAACAGTGCGGTCCCTGCTCATGCTCAGAATCAGATTTTCAGGACTGCATGACCATGACCTCATCCTCACACAACCAAAAGATGCCAGGACACAGGTCCCACTCTGGTTCTTACCACTCTCCCATGAGGCTGTTGGTTCCATTTTGTGTGTGACAGGTGCTGCTGTCCCCTCCATCATCTTCCTCAAAGGGAACCTGATACCAGTCTTCCTTGCACAATGGTACTGAGACCTCCATCTCCAACAATGCTAATACCAACTGGGCTATCTTAGATAAGCAGTTTGGTTGCTGGATTGTGGCATCAGGTCTCTCCTGGCATCTGTCACCTAGACTACATCCCAGAAATGTGTGCTTCTGGCAGGGTTTATTTGATGGATGAGGAAGTATGCAGAAAATCAGCCAACTCCTAAGCAAATATCTTTGATTTTCTTTATTTCATCGAATGCTGCACATAGATCACCATGTTCTGGACAAGGACCCCAACATTTCACCTTCTATGAGGGCTTCTTCAGGGTGACATTGTATACCTATTTACATAAAAGTAGATTTCATTTATCAAAATTGAATTCTGATGTATTTCTTATATCAGCAGTCAGTCTTGTTTCATTTTTCTTTCTTTCTTTTGCATTTCTTTGATATTTTCCATGTTAGCTTTTATTCATAAGTAGTCAGCATGTCTGCTCTGTGATCTTTGCTAAGGAAAAGGAAAATATCCGATAAGGAGGTCTTAGCCTTTTCACAAGCAGATGTTTTACAAATCCTTCAGGAGAAGTACATTTATATAAAATGAATCACCCCTCTCTGAACAGCATATCTTTTCTACAGTTTTTTATCAGTTGCTTGTGCTAAAGCAGGCCACTTAAAATGCTTGCAGGCAAAACTTCTAGTTCTTCGCTATTAGAGAGAGATGCCCTTTTAGAAGTGGTCTGGCACAGGTTTCTTTTTAATTTAGCTTGTAAAGGTGGCTGCTAAAAAATTCACCTTCTCAGTTAAATTGGCACATTTACAGTATTCTTGACAAACATATATAAAAAGAATAGTCTTCCATATGATGAGGAGGAAAGACAAATTTTGCATCCCTGGCATTATCAGGAGTGATGCCGTCATACACTCTGTGTTGGATTCATCAAATTCCTCCCTTCCTCACCTTCTCTGGGCTCTGTGTTTGCTGCATGACCTGAAAATATTGGACACATTTTTATGAATTCTTCCAGGATTGTTGTCAGCTCAAATGAGGGACAAGCTACTCCAACTAGTACCTCTGCAGCAGGTTTAGTACCTGTATCTTTCACTGGTTCACTCCCACTGTGCTGTGGATTATCACTTTGCACAGTTAGAGTTTAGACCTTGGATATTTTATCAATTACATAGAAGAATAGAAAATGGTCCATCTAGTCTGCTCATAAACCCTAACCTACCCTGAGCCCCTCCTCCCATAATTCCTGCCTTACCTTCCTGCTACCTCCTGGGTCATTAATAAGCCCTTAACTCTGTCCCAACATCTCTGAGCCCTTGATGATTTTGTTGCCCACCATCTCCACTGGCAGGCTGTTCTATGGCTCAGCCACTATCTCTCTGTAAAATAGAACGTCCTTATATCCTCCTGCCTCTCCCTCCCACCAGCTTCCATTCATGTCCCCATGTTCTACATTTTCATTCCTGTTTAATAGTTCCTCACAGATTACCTTGCTCATTTCTTTCAGGAACTTGAAGTGCTCTATCATATTGCTCCTCTCCCTCTGGCCTCCAGTGAGTACATATTATCAGCCTAAGCTGGTCCTTGTAGGATCTATCCTGCAGGCCATAAATCATTTTGTTTAGTCCATGCTGCACTGTTTCCAGCTTGTTCTTGTCTTTTATTAAGTAAAGACTCCATATGAGGACTCAGAACTGGGCACAGTACTCAGATGTGGCCCCATCAGTGATCTATAGAGAGGCAGTAATACCTCTTTCCCTGCTATCAAAACTCCTCCCAATATACCCAAGCAGTCTGGAGGACTGTCTTTGGGTTGATCAAGTTCAATAAGCCTTGCAGACTATAAAGAACAGCAAACATCTCCAGCAGATTTATATGGAGATGAGTTTCTGATGAGTCCCAGACCTCTTGTATCTGGAGATACTGACAATGGGCTCCCCACCTAAGTAAGGAGGCATCTGGGGTGAGAGTCACCTCTGGCTCAAGTGGGAAGAAGGGGAAGCCTGGAGGAGGCTGTCTTCCACTGACCACCACAGCAGGGACTTCACTAGAAGTTTGGTCATCTCAATGGGCAGTTCTGAGTGTAAGATGCTTGAGACCAATGGGCACTGAGTATCCACTGAGTCATTCTTATGTGTAGCCTTGCTATGGGGACTGTGAACACCAATGGTGCCATGAGTCCCAATATGCATTGCATGGAATGAGCTGGCATAGTCTTGCGCTCCATGATAAAGCATACCATCTGCAAGACTGCTCACACTCTGCTGTCTGGAAGGAAGGCATGATCCTGGATTATGTCCAGAACAGTTCCTATGGAAAGGACTAACTGGGAGGACTTTAGCTGAGACTTGAAAGGGTTTAGCAGAACTCCCATGAATGTTAGAAATTGTGAGGCAGTGACCACTGGTTGCTCGGTCTCCTGTCTAGGTGAGGCTGTTAGCAGCCAATCATCCAGGTACAAGAATATCTGTAATCCTTTCTGAGGTGAGCTGTGGGTCCTGCAAAGCACTTTGCAAAGACTTGAGGTGCAGAGGAAAGCCCAAAGAATAAGACTCTAAATTAGTAATGTTGTCCCTCCACACAGAACCGTAGGTACTTGCAGTGGCTGGGGTGCACCAGTATGTGTCAATATACTATTTGCACATCCAGGAATGCTAGCCAATCCTGGTGTTTCAGGTAAGGTAGCAAGTATCCTAGAGAAACCATCTTAAATTTTTCTCAATCTATGTGTTCAGTTTTCTGAGGTTGAGAATGGGGCTATGCCCTCTGGTTTCTTAGGTACTAAGAAGTAGTGGGAGTAGAACTATTTGTTTCATTCTGACTGTGACACTATTTCCACTGTCCTATTTCTCAGCAGACCTGTAATCTCCTGTGTCAGTAGCTCTGACATATGAGCTGACAAGGGATTGTCTCCTGAGCAGATTGTCCATAGAGCTGTCCAACAACTCTAGGGAGTACCCTTCTTGGATGATCTTTAAAACCAGTTGACAGTCAGAATGGATTCTCATTGATGGTAGAACTGGGTGAAACATCCCCAACCATGGAAGAGTGATCCACCTCAAGTAGCTGCCACAGACCTGGGACCAGAGCTTCAGATGGTGGCACTAATTGCTTCTGGCACTTGTGCCTTTGGCTACACTTTGTTTGGGTCTGAGGTAGATGGGATCTATTTTGAGAGATTAATCTGCCCTTGCCACAAAAGGACTGCTTATTATGAAAACAGCCATGTCCTCTACCCCTCTGTGGGTTGTAGGGAGCCAGCCTGGAATTTCTAAGAGTCATACTATTTTCATTAGACTTCTTAAGAGATTGCTCAACTGTTGTTTTAACAGGTGCCATCAAACGACACATTCATAATCTGTTGTTGAATATCCATAGTGCAGCCAGCAGTCTGCAACCAGCTATGCCTTTTGATGCAGATACCTGTAGCCATGGAGCAGGCTGCTGCATCAGCGGTGGCTTTTAGCTGGTAGATATTAGATTCAACACCTCATTTAACAGCCAGCAACATTTCTTGCTTAGCCTCTGTGTCCAGCAGAGCTTCTGCTAGGGATTTAAGCTTGCACCAAATAGCATACTTGTACTTTGAGAAATGAACTTGGTAGATAGCTATTCTCACACCTAGCATAGCTCAGGCATAGACCTGCTTGCCCATGGTGTCTTCCTTGTATGAATCATTGTTAGTGGTGTGCTTTGTGACCTCCTTGGGCACTATGGCTTTGTGGTTTATAGCCAAAATAACAATATGTGGGCTTAGACTTATAAGCCTCATATTTTCTATCCACCTGTTTGGGACAGCTGCCACAGCAGAATACCTCTTCAAGGCACCTCTAAGAGAGTCTCTATAGATTGCTGGATGGGAGGAACCAGGAAACTTGAATATTAATCACATTTAGGAACTCCAATTGGTCTACAGCTGCTGAATCAAAATTCAGAATGCTGTGTATATTTTGAGTTGGTCTTGAAAGGAGCAATCTTCCTGTGGTATGGTAGAAAGGAGCCAGGTTGGGGTTCTCTGAGCCATACAAAGTGTTGTCCCTATCGTCATCTGTGAAAATTAGATCTGGATCCTATTCATCTCCTTCACCTATTGGGTAGAAGGGGACCCTAAGAAATGATGGCTATGGCAACACAAGCAACACCAGTCCCAGCCCAGGTAGGGGTCTTAGGAATGGCACTGTCAGTGGCACCGAGGGACCACATGGCACAGAGTGGTGCCAGTGTTAGCACTAAAGTAGGCCCCAAAGGGCCTGACCCTGGTGATAGACATGGCACCTTAGACTGTGTTGAGGATCCTGCCGGCTCCAAAGGACTTAGCAGACATACCATGCCCGTCCCCATGCTTGGAGGTGTCAGAGTCAACTCCACAAGTGGAGTCCATGACTGCATCACAAATGACAGCCCCAGCACCAAGACCGGAGTTTAGGTCAGCAGAATGCCTAAGTCCAACTGCACCAAAGGTGACAACAGTTCCACCAGACCCCAAAGGCCAGGAACTTGCACCATCTACAGCACCACCACACTTATGCACTGAAACCACTGCTCCATGAGAGCTGCTCAATTGCAAACTGCCCAATGAAGGCCCTTCTATTGGACAGAGAAGGGTCTGGGATGGAGACACTGAACCTGTAGGCCCAGGTGACCCCAGTGTTGTTTGAGATCACAGTAGGGTACCGGGTCCACAGGCGTCAAATGTCTCACAGCAGAATGGCTAGAGGACGACCTCAACTGGTGCCATTTCTTCCCATTTTCTTTTTGTGGAAAGTGGTCAAGGCAAAATGGTTCAGGTTCCTTACCTTCTATGGTTGTTGACAGTTTGCACATTGTAGGGCTGAGAGAGAACAGGAAGACCACAGGAAATGGTACGTATAGTTTTGCAATCAGTAGGCGGAGATGCTCCAACATGATTACTGCAATCCAGAAAAATGGGGGTGGGAGTGGTCTCTGATGCAATTTAATGTCCACAATTTTATAGAGTCATTTTCTTTGTTTTATCTTACTGCAAATTACCCCAACATTTTACCAGATTAATGGCTTCTTCAAGGGATACTTTCAGTATTTTAGGCAACCTTGATATTTTGGACTCCTTTTGTTATTTTAAATTGTTTGATATTCTTTTCATACATGTTACTGTCTGTCTGCATGTTTTCTTAATTTTATTAACTTGCTGTGTTATTGTGAGGTGTCCAGAGCCCCTGAACCTGAGCACCATATAAACAAAATTACCTTTGTTTCAAATATCATGTTTATTAAAATGTTTTTCAGAAAACATGACACAAAACAGTTCTATGAGGAAGTACAACATAGAGGATTGTGTCTGAGTAATCATACACAACAAGGCAGTTGTAGGATCTTGAGGTTTCCATGCTAACCTGCGACCTTGAGAGCACAGCTCAAGAGGTCCATTACCACGAAGCCTCGAGATCTTTCAACTGCCTTGTTTAGGTATGATTACTTACACAATATTTTATAGTGTATGGATAATCATAGTATGTCTCCAGTGTCCTGTAAAATCAGAAAAATAACTTGCTGAGGCACGCCTCGTAGGGCACTGTTACGTTTCCTGGCCAGCTCTCACTGCCATGGCCCCTTCATCACACATGGGTGACTATGTTCAATCTTGTTATGCTACACTAGTGACGACTCCATACAGGATAACAAGATCATGATGTAGTCCGGACAGCACAACAAGCTCATTGTAGTAATGGATTTTGGTGGAAGCGATGTTCCACTATACACTATAAGAACAAGTTCAACATGCTGCTTATTAGTATTACAGTAACATGAAAGAAATATGATTATACTCATATATTTTATAAGCTATTTTCCATTACTGGTGGCCTCATATTTCCATCAGCAGGTATCAGCAATCTTCATATACTAATATAAGCCCACCTTCCTGAGCTATGGGTATAACTGATGGCATAATGTTTTCAGGAAAGGACTTGCACAAAAATAACCACTGCGTGTACTTGACCTCCCAAGCCTGAAACAACCTCCAGGGCTCCACTGGCACATAGCAGGGCAATCAGAGTGGCAAAGTAAGATGTTAGATGAACTTGGATATAGAATGAAGGCAAGTATCCAAATGGTGAATTATAAAGCAAACAAGATCCTCTATTTCTTCCACGTGAGCTCACAGGAATTGATTTTAACCAGCACAGCCTCTATACATTTCTTCTTTACACTGAAGCGTGAACAATCTTTTACTCCTGGATTTTCTTCAGCCTTGGTGGAGTACTCTTATGGCATAAAACTGGCCCTGATGGGGGCAAATAGAAGCTCTTGGAGGCCACCACCCTGGCAGCACAGGTGGGAACTCCTGGGCATCTCCTAGCCCATTTTCACCACTTCACTTAAACTTGGCAGATTTCCAGTTCCAGTGCTCACAGCTGTGCAGCACTACTGGATCCTGTCACTGAACTTCTGAATAAACTCTTGACTGCCCACAGAGTCTATTCCAATACACTTTCTCACAGATTATTATCTATTTATTAATAGGCTATAGTATCCTTAATATTATAAGAAAGAATCTGCTGTATTCTATTTTATACCAGAGTTTTAAAGTCTAGGATTTTAGAAATGAATTATTCAGTCACGAAATAAATGTGCCTCCTCATTTCTTAAACCCATTTCCCCAGCAGGGCATGGTCAGATAGTAATATAGGTATAATGGTACATTTTTCCACAGTGTGGCATGCTCTGCTGAGATCAAAACACAATCTGTTCTAGTGTAAATCCCATGTAGAACCGAATAATGAGTGAATGACCACAGCAACTGCCATTACCCATTAGTGCCTTGATGTCACCAGAAATCCACTTTACCTTACCTTAATCATACACTAAGTGCGGAGGCGTGCCTCAGTAAGCCAAAGGCTCATTTTCAGTCCCACTAGGGCTTTTCCTCCATTATGTACTCATGCATGTGGGCATTTTTCCTGGAGGGCTAAAAGAAAGCTGTTACATTGTGTGTGTGTAGCCCACCCAGTGGTGAAGATGGCTGCCTTGCGCCTCATCTTTTCCCATGCCAGAGACCCGAGTTTGGAAATGGACTTGGGTCATTGGATACCAGCTGGGAAGGAGAGGACTGAGCAACTGAGGGACTGCTTTCCTCTCCCAGGAGGGAGCTCTGTCAGTCCGGCCTAGGCTGCCCCGGTGGAGGTCTAGAAGCAGAGCAGTGTCAGGGAGGAAAATATGAGAGGGAACTGTGGACACATTGGGCAAATGTGTCTCCATAACACTCCACAGTGGGAAAAAGGAGAAAAGAGGAAAAATGGAGTCAGAGGGATCAGTGAAGTACAGCATGGTTGCGCCTATGCCGCACCACCTAACTCTATTCTTTCCATTTTTCCTATTCCAGTAGACAGGACCTCAGACAAGACTAGGGAAGTCAAGTGAATCCAAACCTCGATTCCACATGCATTACTTAAGGTCACACAGTATACAGGTGAGGCTGAGGAATCAAACTCAGTCTGCTAGATGTACCATGTTCATTCACAGCTCATTGCTCTAATCTCTGTGCTATACTGCCAGCCCTAAAATAAATTCCTCTTCAAGCTGGAACTGAACCAGCAGCCTAAGTAAGGATTATCTAAGTAAGGAATACTTTAATTTTACTACAGACCAGCTGAGCTATCAAAGGGACAATTCTCTCCTTGTGTGGTTTATTACATCCAGTGGCACCAAGAGGTGAATTGTTTTCCTTGCAGGTCTTCTGGCTTTAGTGGTATTACCACAGGTGCAGAGTTTAGCCAAATCCTGTGGAACAACAAATTACTGGTTCCCTCCATATCAACTAACTTTTGCTTTACTGGAGGCGCAGTGTGGACACAGGTGCTGAAAGTGGTAATTTTGGGATATTCTCTTTTTAAACAGTTTTAGGATAAACTCTATTTCAAGATTTAAAATCCTGATTAAAATGGTCAGGTTCCAAATTATTAAAGCACAAATAATGACCATTGGTCTTGGAGACCTTACCACCACAGCTCACATACTTTTTAAAATCTGATGGGCCTGTGTGTTTGGGGTTTCTTTGGCATAAGACGTTAGAAAAAGAAAAGAAATTAAAATGAAACTCTTATTGTAAAATTGTGTACTACTAGCCTAGTCTGTTTGATATGTCCTTGTTTGACTATACTGTCAGATGAGAGAAAGGAGTAAGTGCCTCAGCTGGGACTTGAACCCAGGCCACCCAAAACACCATTCTGATTGCGCTACCAGCTATGCCACTGAGGCAACTGGAAACTGGGCTGTCCATGAGCACATTACTCTTTCTCAAATGCACAACCCAGTGACTACACAAATAATTACTTATTACAATCACATGAGTGCATTGTGCATATTTTATGGAACACAAACAAACAGATGAGAGAAAGAAGTAAGTGCCTCAGCTGGGACTTGAACTCAGGCAACCCAAACTACCGGCTGTGCATCTAGAAACAGGAAACAGTGTTTCTGCAGAGCAAAGACCAGACATCGAGTCTTTCCTGCAGCCGTTGTGATCCTGCTGTTGAGGCTCGGAGTCCTGCAATCCGTGCTTGAGATTAATTCAAACTACTCTGTTGTTCCAGGGCAGACAGCATGCCAACAGCATGCACAGGCTGTCTGCCTAAAGTGGTAAACAGATGAAAATATTGATGTTGTAAGAATGTTAAGTCATAATACAGGAAATGCCCAGCTTCTATGAGATAATGCACGGAACGGAAATGGAAAATATAAAATAAAAGCTGAAATGAAAAACTTCCTTCTGCTCATGAGCTCTGAGGAAAAGGCAAGGCCCAGGATCCTAACTATGGGGTTTAATGAAAGCTCTAGAGTTAACACAGCCTGAGAAAAACTTGAACTTTATGGCTGAACTCTTTTTGTAATAGTACAAACATGAGGTTTCCATTGCATTTTACTTATGTTATAATGGGACCTTGATAATTTGGTTCATTTTACAATCACAAGGCGCATGTCTGTATCCATGATTTCCTTTTGAGAATGAAGATGCTTTTGTAACAGCTAGTCTTTGATGAAGCACATCATATCACAGTGACAAACTGCAGCAATAAAAAATGAAACACTGACATAAACCTATTTGTAACCTAGTTTTGTATATGTAAAACAGATTTTTGAACTCTATTGCATGAATAAAGATCTTTGTTACTATAATCTGCCTTGCATGTTTTGTTACTGCTCACACATGGAGATTTTGAAAGGTTAAGTAATCTGATTTACTTAAAGTTACTGATTTAAAAAAAAAAAAAAAGGATTCCCAGGCAGAGGTCTGCTGATGGGAGGGCACACCACACTAGTGGATATTTTTGTGTGGAGATGGCTACTGAGCCAAAGGCCTCTGAGTTTGAACCCCAGTACTTATGGGCAATACTAATTATATTACTAATAAGTCTTGCAGAGCTGCTGACACTTTATTTTAGTTGGGGCAGACAACTCATGTCTAATAGTTGCCTGCCACAGGATCTAAAATAGTCATATTTAAATTTTTTTTTTGTTTGGGGACTAATTAGTTATAAAATTTACTACTACTGCAGTCTTACTTCCATGTAAAGCTAAAGCCGCCAACTGCTCACCGCAATTCCACTCAGAAAACAAAGTTTTTATGATGTGAAGTGGGGAAGGGCTAAAGGGCTATAGCCAGCAATTTAATGCTATTGGGGCCAGTGGCAGCCTTTGAATATTACTGCAACTTATTAAAGGCACTCAACATGTGAAGGGGTGTCACAAACGCATCTCGCAGATCAGGCCCTCTGCTCCCACAGTGCCAAACCTCAAAGTGCAATATGTGAAGAGGAGACAAACAGGGTAACTCTCTTGTCTGTTTTGGGTCTAAATCACCTACTAGTCTTGAGTCCTGGGGTCAAATATGAACACTTTTTGCTAGCACTACCCTGTAAACAGGCTTAGATATCACACTCTCTTCAGGGAAATGCAGTGCAATACTTCTCCCAGTGGACACCTAGCCTGGTTTACAATTTTACCCTTTTGACTCAGTTTGAGACCTAGGTAGATTCTTACCTTAGCAAGATAGTAACACACTTTTAAGCCCTTAACAGTTGTCAAAATTATCCAATACTGTTTCAGCCTCCACATGCAAAAAGAATACACTTAAAGCAGGATTAAGGAAACCAAAATGTTTACTGGAATTAAAAAAAAGTAAATACATACAAAACATAGAACATATAACATAAATACTTGCAGTCAAAATAAAAGGAATTTCAGAAACAAAAATGCCTGTCACTGAATTTCTAGTCTTCACCCAGCTTCTAGTTGGTATTATCTAATTGTAACAGAAGTGCCTTTCTTTTTAAGGTACACACTAGTTTTGTCCCTTTAGGAGTCAGAGATAGAAGTATGTCCACCTTTCAGACAGAGTGATAATAAGCCACAATTCCCTTCCCATCCTGTGAGGTCACAGCGCATGAGGTCACTGTTAGTCCTGTAATTAATTTGTAACCTGACCAAGTATATCCGGAAGGGTGTCATTTTACTTCTGGCTGGAAATCTGCAAAGTTAGCAATATCAAAATATGACAGTCTCTTTGATCAGAGCATTCAGCTTTGATCATAGAAAATACATCCTGACAAACAGTTCTCTTCTAATGGTGAGAAATGTAACGGATAGCTGTTAGAATTTGTTGCCTAGGATGTCATAAAGATACAGACTTATGGCTTCCGGACTTCAAAATAATTGAAGTTTTACAATGTGTGTTATATAACAGCTAACACAGGCATGACAGGATATGTGAAAAGGAAGCTTCTTAATTTAATTCATTCACTAGGTCAGTGTTCCTATAGCCAATTGTTTTCAGCAACCTGGGTCTTTGGGGTCAAATGGTCAGGTCCCTTTAAAAGCTACTGGCTGCCATTTCCCAAGCAGACATTCAAATAAATATATATTTATATCACAACTATAATTATAACTAGTAGAGGGTTACCATGTTACAGGAGTAGTACATGTGATATTATCCCTTTACATGTATGAGTGCCTTTTATAAGTTTCAGTAGAATTCAAAGGTCGCCAATGCCACCGATAACATTAAAATGCTATCTATAGCCCAGCAGTCCCTTCCCACTTTGCATCATCATCGAAATGCAGTTTACGGGCAGGACTGCAGCAGGTAGTCAGCTGCTTGGCTTCACAAGGAAGTGAGATCACATTATTGTTAAGTTTTATAACGATTATTCCCGGAACAAAAAATCTTCTAAATATGGCTGGTTTAGGTCCTGGGAAGGCAGCTACTGGGCAGCTAATTTCCATCCTTCCCCATATCCAAAGCATTGGAAAAAAATTGTATCAAATCAACTGTCTGACTACCTAGTGGAGCACAACCTCCTGTGCTCCAAACAGCATGGTTTCCATTAGGGACACAGTACCACAACTGCTCTCTTGAATATACCAGCTTTGCCCACTAAGCCCTTCATCTGGGTCAGTTAGTAGGGTCCATGTACATTGACCTGACAAGGCATTTGACATGGTTAACCATGAACTCCATGTCTCATCCATCCATTCAATCGGCCTCTCCCTGAAGCCACCTCCTGGTTTGCAAATTATCTCAATGGTCGCACCCAGCAAGTGAAATTCAGGAACACCCTCTCCTCCTCATTACCTGTCTGCTCTTGTGTCCTGTAGGAGTCTATTCTTGGGCCTCTCCTCTTTAGTCTTTCTAAATACCCTCCTTCTAGCCTGCTCTGGTAACCTATTACTCTACACTGATGATGCCATTGTCTATACTTGTCACTCGGACCCGTCCATACTACAACACTCTCTTCAGGCAAATTTCTATGAGTTAGAGTCATGGTTCACTAAACACAAGCTTATCATAAACCATAAAAAAAAAAAAAAATCTATGTTATTTTGAAAATGCACAAACAAACACAAAAATGTTCCCTCACAATTGTAATGAGCATCTCCAACTGTTAGAACAGGTCAACACCTTTAAACACCTTGGAGTTACCCTTGACTCCACCCTTTCCTTTCAAGGCCATGTTGACTTAGTCTGCAAAGCTCTTAATATTAGGATCAGCTTCTTGTATAGGCATAAAATGCTTAACTAATGATGCCCTCCATCTTGCTGTCACCAGCTCGGTGCTCTACATAGTAGACTACGCATAGTAATCTATGGCTCCGCATCTGACACTGATCCTCAACAGAATCAAAGTCTCTCTTAACAAAGCTTGCAGGCTTGTTCTTGAAGCCCATCAGCTTGCCCACACCTGCGATCTTTCCCAGCAAGCACACTGGTTGGACTTTAAAGGTCAAGTAACATACCATACTTGCTTAATAGCCAAGAAAGTCTTGTCCTGCCAGTCCCCGATCCTTCATTTCTGCCTCCCACCCCTATCTGCTCACTACCAGGAGCACCTTAAAAGGCTTGTACCTTGTTCCTTTCTGTAAAACTGCCCTTGGGCAGTGTGTCTTTCCATACCGGGCCCCATACCTGTTGAACAGCCTGTCCCATGATACCCTGGCCACTGACAACTTGGCCTTTAAAACTAAACTTCACCAGCACCTCCTCTTGCTGAACCCTGCAACAGCCCATAATTCTTCCCCACTCCACACTGTCTCCACTCACTATTCTCTTAGTTCTCACCTATCCCCCTCCCTCCTACTTGCCTTTTTCTGATGGCCTTTGTATTCTTCTGTCTCTCTCTCTCTCTCCTGATGAACTTTTCTGCCCACTGATGGCACTTGATAGTAAATATAATCTTTATGTACTTGAACTGTATTTTATACTGTCTCTGTTAGTGATTAAGCCTTTCCTATGCACTGTATCTTGGCTCCTCAATCTATGTTTTGTAGTCATGTCATTTTGTATCACCATATTGCTCTAACTCAATGTTATTACCTTGTGTATACCTTTACAACATCCTGTATTTTATGTATGATTTGGAACCTCTGTAAAAAGCCTCTGGCTCAGAGGTATATCTGATATTTCAAATAAAAAAACAGGTGTGTAGAAACAAAACTTAGTTATAAAAATATGTTATTATAATTTTATTATTTTGTATTATTTTATTTACTATTCTATATTCTTTATAAATGATTAATTATTAATTAGGGAAATTGGGGTGTAATACAGAGACAACTGGTTTTAGTTACTAACTACATAAGTTCTGTAAAGCAAGTAGAAGATTGTCTGCAAGGAAAAACAAACTTCTTTCCACTTCATTCTGCTTAAGTGAAACTTGAGGGATATGCCATCTCTAACTCTAATTATAAGCCTAATTATTCATGAGCTAATGAAACTCACTGATTGTCTGTTGTGTCAGGGTGAAATCTCTTAGAAATGCCGGCACGACAGACGAGGTTAACACAAAGCATTGGCTTTGCAGAGAGAAGAAAAAAAACTCAGAGGAACAAAGCTCAGAAAAGTTCATTATTTTGATTAGACATATAATCACAATAATGACCTCAAACTGTTCCATTCCTATTGATTAATGACCGTCTTGGTGGGGTTGGCTCTTGGCTGCACTGCAGGCCACCCTTTCCCCAGCCGGTCATTAATCTCCAGGAAATGACTAGCTCTTCGGTCATTATTGCTTAAAAGATACCTTGAGCTAGGTCTCTTTAGACTGTAATATTATAAGACACTCTGCAGTTCTGCCAGTTGTGGAAGAGGATGCCTCACATTCCTAAAGAGCTACAGAGAGCAAAGGCATGAGAGTTTCTAGACAACTAGTAATAAAATGTGCTTCACAGCTCAAGAAACAAGACAGCCAAGAGACTTAATGCATTACAAATACTGAACATGTATTTTTGTTCACTGCATCAAAATTAAAATTCCCACAGAGATGATCAAAACAGCATTTGGAAGTTTGTGTTGTTACGGGTCCGATTCTCAAAGCCCAAAGTAGGATGCAAGGTGCCTGCACCAAACATATATGGCCCAAGGTGCACCTTGCATCCAAAATGCCCCTTAGCTGTCACAAAGGCAGCCTGTGACAACCACAGGCTGCCTGCCCCAAAGAGGGCTTGCTTCTACTGTGTGCCCCAAAATGGGCTGCATCTGCTCAAGGGGCCTGTGGCAGATGCAAGCTGCCACAGCCCGAAATCAGTATTCACAAATGCAAATGCATCCCGAGGATCCTTTTTTTCAAGCACCCTTCGACCAGCCAGGGCTGGTCTAAGGTACTTAGAAATCATCCCCTGAACAGTTCAGCACAGTGCCACATATCTCTGGTGGTGTCTAGTGCCCCCATTCTCGGCTGCCATGTATGTTAGTAATAAATAGATCCCTTCCCCAATCCCCATTGCAGCTGTGTATGTTATTAATAGAGACCCTCCTCCTTGAACCCCGATGCAGCCGTGTATTATTAATAGATCCCTCTCCCTGAACCCTGATGCAGCCCTGTTGGTATTAATAAAGAGACCCCCTTCTGAACCCCCAAACAGCCATGTGAGTTATTACTTAATAAAGCGATCCCCTCCCTGAACCCTGATGCTGTCCATAGTAATTAATAAATACCAAGACCCCTCCCCAAATCCTGTTGCAATAAATTCATTTACAAATTTCCTGGTAGTCTAGTGGCTCCCCACCCAGGAGTGCACATCTTGTTAGTGAGTTGGCTACTGGTTCTGCCACCGCCTCACCTTCACGGCAGCCACCAACTAAGCTCTGACTGAGTGCTATACTGAATATAGTATGTGCTCAGTGAATGACAGGAGTCTCTGAAGTAAATCTCTTCCCTGCACTCACAGTACTGGAACATTTTATGTGGCTCTTTTGATCACATGCAGTCACCAAAATCACTATAAAAGTGATTACTTAGTAGATGTAGAGGAAATAAATGGCAACTGCCATAGCAACATTTTCATAGCAGTACAACGAGTTTGATCAATGGCAGGAAAGAACTGAGGGAGGGGCTGCCCACATTTATATTGACTTACGATGCTCGATATCATTGTGGGTGGCCCACGGCTAACTGCTTGCAAAAGTTTCCATATGGTCCTAGTGCCTGGCAGCTATAAGTTCCATAGATGTGCCCTGATAAAGAGATATCCTCAAAGATCGAGGGCTTAGGCCAGATGGACTTATGGCAGTGCTGGACACCTTGGGTTTGCTGGCAGCATGAGTTGAAGGTTTGGAGGAGGCAGTGGAGATTCATAATACAGCCATCAGTGCAGCCTTTGACCTCATAGTACCAGTTTATGTACGCGTGTTGGTTTCATGCATGTCAGTGATTAGACTTAGTTTGTGTAGGGCTTACTGTGGCATTCTGTCTTCTGTCTCTGTTACCTCACCCTCTATTTGAAGCGATATTTATTTTTTACACTTTGTCCATACAGCTCTATGTCTTGTTTCCATAGAGTGATATTCCTTCAAAGGGGAAGTCAGGTGCTTTATTTTGTAAATCTAGGGATAGATCTGTAGTTCTAAGCAAGGCATATCTCCTAGTAGCCACTACATTTGCCAAACCTCTTGTGGCTGTGTCATTTATATCCACAGCCATCTGTAGATGATTTTGGCTGTGTCTAACCCAGTCTTATCATCTTCAGCAACAGTGACCTTTCATTTGTATGTAAACAGTCTGCAAAAGGCAGTGATGTCTTCCACAGTACCTCCTGGTAGTGGGCTGTGTAGCTTAAAAAGCAGCCACCCTCACTATCAGGGAATGGAAGGAATATGAGCATGTTGATAGTGTATTTTCCTCAAATTTATCTGGAGGTGCTGAGGAAAAGTGGTTTTGTTTTTCCACAGGATGCTGCTTGTATCAGGTCATCTGGGGTAGGGGTGCTTGTAACTATATTCAGAGCCAAACCCTACTTACTTGATACCTTTTTCAATTTTGTTCTCAATATATATGCAGGAGGAAGGAGTTCCAAATGTGCTTGTCGCTTTTTAAAAGAGTCACGCTCAAGAATGTGTACCTTTTGTGGAAGTGAGTACTAGCAGGCTTCAAGCTATGACTCACCTTCATCTGTCTCAGATTCTGCAGCTGGGATATTTATCATTTCTACCATGCCTTTCAAAGCAGCAGAATATGATGCGAAATCATCCAGAGCCCTTGGAGGTTACTCAGTATCAACATCCCCTGTATTGCTTGGAGTCAGTAGGCTGTCCTCATTCTCATCTTCGACAAAATAACCTACAAGGCCAGGAGGGGCTGCATCTGGTATCTGATTTGTCTGTGCATTCATTATTTTTAAGAATTCTCACATTTGTTTAAATTCTTCCACTGAAGGCATGGTGGACTGAGTAGGAACTGAGACAGGCTCCTTTTCCTTCTCAGGTTTGTCATCAAGGCACAGGTCAGGAAGCATAGGAAAACCAGGAGCAGTTGTAGAATTCACCAAAATATTTATTTACACTAGCAGTAACATAAAAAGAAACTTGTTCAGTGTAACTATTTACAAAGGCCAAATAAAATAAAAAATCCATCTGAGTTTTTCTTCAATCCCTGTGTCCCTATTTTCTCTCTAGCAATTTCAGCTCAGCTCTCTTGTAAGTCCTTCCAACCCCATTCTTAATAAACATTCTGTTCTTGTAAGTATCAGGCAGGTGCTGCAAGAACAGAGGTGCTCTGACCTGAGACCCCTTTTCCACAGCTCTTCTGCAAAATACTTAAAATTTGCACTCAGGTAACCCTTGAGTTTTCCAATAGCTTTTGCAATCATCTCAAACTATAATTATATACATTTCAACAGTAACACTATATAATTTCTAAACAAAGGGATCCCAATATCAGTTACATTTCCACATAATAATTTGCATATATTTTATACCAGCAGATACACAAGGAGATAAAGACAAACAGCAAGGAAGACTGAGAGATAGCGAGAGGCAAAGAATTGTGAGACTGTCGGGGTGATCAAGTTCTAGGTCTCACAGGAAAATCTGTTGCACAACCAGATAGACAAGAGACAGAAAAGGAAAAGAACAGATCCTTGCATTTAAACACTTTCTCCATAACAACTGGGACAGGGTCTTATTCTACCCTGTCACATACACCCCCTAAGAGGGAACCTGTTTTATCAAACAGGTTTCCAAAACTTTCTATTAATTCTAATAATATTAGCTTCCAATTTTCAGAATTTAAGCACATGTGCAGTATCCTTTTCTATAACAGGACAGCAAACAGTAATGTTTAAACTCGTGCATTTGTTTTTCAACCTTCAAAACCCTCAATTTCTATCTAAACCATATCTTGACAGAAAATCAGCATTGTTATCCTCTTTAACAGGTCTGTGTATCAACTTGAATTTAAATGGCTGTGGTGGCAGGTACCACCTTGTGATTCGGTATGTTTATCTTTCATTTGGTTAAGCCAACAGAGAGGACTGTGATCTGTTATAAGTACAAAGTCATTTCCTAGCAAATAAAACTTAAGGGACTCCATGGCCCACTTTGCTGCTAAACATTCCTTTTCAATGGTGGAGTACCTTTTCTATCTGTCATCCAACTTCCTGCTTATGTACAGAATAGGATGTTACGTCCATCTATATTTTGACTCAGTACTGCTCCTAGGCCTACCTCTGATGCATCTGTTTGCAAGAAAAATGGTTTTCAAAGTCTGGGCTTCTTAAAAGGGCTGAACATAATGCAGCCTTAATGACTTGAAACACTTCATCACACTCTGGGGTCCATTTCACATTATTTGGGTACTGTTTTTCGTGAGTTCAGTGAGGGAGTAGCTAACTCAGCAAAGTTAGGAACAAACCTCTAATAATACCAGCCAGCCCTAAAATGACCTGACATGTTTCTTTATTTTAGGGACATGGCTGTTAGCTATAGCGCCTATTTTAGAAATTTCTGGTTTAATTTCTCAGTTTCACAACACATAGCCCAAATATCTGGTTTCCTGCATGCCCAATGCACATTTGGTAGGATTAATACTCAGACCTGCATTTTTGATAGCTTAGATAACTGTTCGTAGGTGTTCCAGGTGGCTTTTCCAGCCTGGACTGTACACTATGACATCATCCAGGTATGCAGCACAATAACCAGTGTGAGGTGATAAAATTTCATCCATGTACCGCTGGAATGTAGCTGGCGCACCTGTAAACCAAAGGGGCATGGTGGTGAACTAGTAGAATCCAACAGAAGTGGCAAATGCAGTTTTATCTCTAGATTCTTTAGCTAAAGGTATTTGCCAGTAACCCTTTGTGGGATCAAGGGTACTGATATATTTTGCACTCCTAGTCTGTCCACCAAATCATTTATTCTGGGCATAGGATAACTGTCAAATTCTGACACTTGATTAAGTTTCCTAAAATCAAGGCAGAGTCTAACACCCACTTCTTTTTGTTTATAATTACCATTGGAGATGACCAAGCACCCTCGGCTCCTCTATGATACCCAATTCTTTCATTTTTGTATTTCCTTACCACGTCAGCTCTTAACCACTCAGGTAACCTGTATATCTTTTGCCTAATAGGATGAGCATTCCTTGTCCCTATAACATGCCTAATCCCTTTTGCTCAGCAGGTACTGTGGTAAAAGTACTGTTAAATGTCTTTAGCACATTACGCATGTCTGCAGTTTGTTCTGAGGTTAAGGAAACATTCACCTTTACAGCACCTGCATTTACAGTTTGTTCCAGTCCATCATAAGATACATCAATATCTTTCTTATCAGTTTCTGGTAAAACTTCTAAAGCAGCTTTTGGCATTTTTCAACCCATTTCTTGAAGAGGTCAGCATTTTATATCTTAGTAGGATTTTTCCTGTCAGGATCTCAATCTAAGTAGTTAACAGTGCCAATACATCTAAGCACTCTAGAAGGCCCTTTCTACTTTATTAACAGCTTATTTTCTTTTGTGGGTAACAGTAGCAAAACCTTTTCACCTGGCTCAAAACTTTTTTTTACCCCATGGTCAGAATATACCTTCTACTGGTTTTGGGTCTCTTCCTGATTACTATGGGCAATTTCAACATATTTTGCCAGCTTCTTTCTTAGGGTACATATATATACGTTATAGATTGTTTTTGAATGGGGTTATTTTCCAGGATTCTTTTATCACATCCGGTGGCCTCTTGGCTGCCTACCATACAACATTTCAAATGGTGGAAACCCTGTTGATGCCTGTGGCACTTCTCTGTAAGCAAAATGTAGGTAAGGCAAGTATTGGTCCCAGTCTTTCCTTCCCTTTTATAAACCTTTTAACATGCATTTTAGAGTTTGCCTAAAACGCTCAACAAGACAGTCTGCCTGAGGGTGATAGGGGAGGTTCTTATAGCCATGATACCTAGCAGTCTGTACAGCTCCTTAAGTAATGCACCACAAAATTACTACCCTGATCAGTAATAAATTCTTTAAGTATGCCCATTCTACAAACATTTTTACAAGCTCTGTTGCCACTTTTGAAGCTGTGACAGTACACTTTAGAACTGCTTCTGGGTATTGAGCAGCATAGTCGCATACTACCAGGATGAAAAATTCTTACCATAGTAATCTTCTTTCTTCCCAGTGATGCTCAGATATTCATAACTTTATGCAGTAAGCCTTTATGCAGTTGGACTGCCCAGAGAGATGGAATACATGTAAATGAGTAGAATTATTTGCAGGTGAGCACCTTTCAAATACTGCCTCTATCAACTGTAGTGTTCTAACCTCTTCAGATTTGTGAGAAGCTGGAAGTCAGGCATTAGGAGACTAATGTAACTTTAACATTTTATAAAAAGGAAGGTTACTCTAATTAAAGCAAGGAATTTTAACAGAAAAACTCCAAAGGGAGGAGAATAATAACATTTGACCAAATCACATCAAAGAAAACTCTGAAAGGAGAGCACATTGAAAAACCTCTGTTTTAGAATGATTAAAGCAGAAAATATGCAACAAAACAACATGGCTTGGTGGCAACAGCATGCGGAGTGCAGAGGCTGAAGTTCTGGAAGGGGAGGAAGGAGAAGTCATGAATATCTGAGCATTACTGGGAAGAAAGAAGATTACTATGGTAAGTAATATTTTCTTCTAACCCAGTAATGCTCAGGATATTCATAACTTTATGCAGACTATCGAGCAGTACCACTGAAGGTGGGCACAGAACTTATTTTGAAACAGACCCTGCAGGACTGCTGTGCCAAACCTAACATCACTTCTAGACAGAATGTCAAAATTGTAATGCTTTGAGGTGTGTACTGTTTTCCAGGTAGCTGCTTTGCAAATGTCCACCAAGGAACCTCCTGGCAGCTGCAAGGGTGGCAGCAGTCCCTCTTGAGAATCGCCCTCAACCCAGTTGGAGGCTCTTTACCTGCTTTAGTGTAGCAGAATTGAATACACTGGACTATCCATCAAGAAATTGGTCTTTTGAGGCTGGTTTACCCTTTTCTACATCCCCATATGTAAGGAAAGTTGTTTTCTATCCTTTCTATGGTCTTTAGTGGCTGTCATGTAATAGCTGATGGCCCTTTTACATCCAGACTATGGAGCCTTCTTTCACCAAAACTGGTATGGTCTGTGAAAAACAGGCAGAGTGATTGATTGGTTCAGATGAAAGTATGAAACCACTTTGGGAAGAAACTGTCTGTTTGTTCTGAGGACAACTTTATCTCTGGGAAATGAGATATAGTTTTGATCAAAGCAGAGAGCCTGGAGCTCGCTAATTCTTCTTGTAGAAGTAATAGCTACTAGAAAGACTGTTTTCCAAGTAACATATTTCAGATGGGCAACAGCCATGGGCTCAAAAGAGGGCCATGAACTTGGCTATACACCGTTCAGATCCCAAGCAGGCACTGGTGCTCTGTGAGGTATGTGCAAAATGCATCAACCCTTAAAAATATTTTAAAACTTTTGTCTGATGCTACTGACACCTTTGTCCCCCAGAGAAAGGTAGGCAGGTACCGCTACTAGATGAATGTTTAGGAACTGGGTTGCAAACCCTGTGAATGCAAATGAGTGAGATAGTCTAAGACAACCGAAACTCCAGCCTTATTTGGTATAAGGTTCACTTGAACACAGAGAAAATATCTTCCATTTGGAAGAATACGTTTCTTTGTAGAAGGTTTTCCATAACCTTTTAAAATATTTAAGACAGCTTCAGAAATATTTAAATCTGCATACTCTAACTCCTCAACAGCCATGCTTTGAGATGAAGGGACTTGCGATTGGGTACAACAAAGTTCCCTGATTGAAGGTCAGGAGATTGTGCCTGAGAGGCAATTATGATAGGTGCTGACAGACATGGAGAACAGAAGTGAGTACCATGGCTGCCTGGGCCAATCTGGAGTTATCAAGATCAGAGATGCTAACAGGGATTTTAGCTTCAGTAACACCCTGAAAACCAGAGGAATGGGGAATGGCATACAGGTGCCTGCCTGACCAATCCAGAACCAGGGCATCCAGAGGACTGTGCCCTGAGCTAGAGGTCTGCAGTAATACTGAGGTAGCTGGTGGTTCTGGTGGGATGCGAACAAGTCTATCTCTGGAGTGCTCTACCTCCTGAAAATAACTTGGACCACCTGCTTGTTTTAGCGTCCATTCATGATGGGCCTGGTTGATGCGACTCAGTGCATCTGCCAAGGTATTGTCCTTTTCTGGCAAATGGATTGCCTGTAAGGATACCTTCAAAGATATGCCAGAGTCCAAATTTTCTGGCCTCTGTGCAAAGGAGGGGTGATCTGGTGCCTCCCTGCTTGTTTATGTAATACATTGTGGTGGTATTGTCTGTTCTGATCTGTACCACCCTGTCCAATACCAGTGAAGAAAGCCTTTAGGGCTAGGAGCACTGCTCTGAGCTCCAGTAAATTTATGTGCTGAAGGGACTCTGCTGCTGATCAGGTACCCTGGGTTGTGTGCTTTCCTAAGTGGGCATCCCAGGCAAAAATGATGCATCCGTTGTGAGTAAAAGAGAGGGATTTCTCTGAAAAGAACCTTGCCTTAGGTTGAATTCTTCTTCCACCACAAGAGAGCCCTAATAGTGCCCTTGTCACTGGAATAAGCTTTGAAAAGGGTCTCTTTGACTTCATGAGCCCTGAGGTGAAACTGGATGTCCCTCATATGAAACCTGGATCCCTGCACTGTGTCTGTGGATGCAGTCACATGACCAGTAGCTGGAGAAACTGTCTTGCAGTTTTTGGCTTGTGCAGACTGAAGGAATTTGCTATTGACTGAAGACTTTGCACCCTGTCTAAGGGTAAAAAGGCTCTGCCCTGAAGTGTGCTGATTTCTACCCTGTGAACTGCAAAATTTGGGCAGAAGTTAGAACAGATTTCTTTTGGTTTATTATGAACCCCAGGGACTCCAAGAGGTGTTGAGTGATTCTTAGAAATCCTTACTTGGTCTGGTGACTTGCCCACCACCAAGACAGTCACTCCCTGTCTCTGAAGATATGCCACCACAGCGACTAGGCATTTTGTAAATACCTTGGTGCTGAAGGAAGAGTTGAAAACTGGTAATGACTTGAAGGGCCAATCTGATATATTTTCTGTAGTTCCTTTGTGGGGATGTGGAAAAGGCATCTTTCAAATCCAGTGATGCCAGCCAGTCCCCTTTTGGATCAGTCAATATCTGAGCCAAAGTTACCATTTTGAACTTTGCTTTTTCAGATGCTTGTTTAAAGCTCTGAGATCCAATACTGGCTGCTACTCCACACTTTTTTGTTGTTAGGAGGTATCTGGGTAAAACCTCTTCCCTCAGGGTGGTAGGAACTGATTCCACTGCTCTGAGCTGCAACAATTTCTGAACCTCTGCTTCTAGTAGTGTTTGCTCTGCTAGAGGAGGTGAGTAGTAAACCCTGGTCTTTTGTAGAGGAAAAGATCTGAAATCCAGAGACAGACCCTAACTCGCTACCTCCAGAACCCACTTGTCTGTGGTGATGCTTATCCAAGCCTGGAGGAAGTGGGAGAGTCCACCTCTGACAGGGAGGGAGGAGGCAGCCTGAGCCTCAGGGATTTTACTTTGATTGGGGCTGAGATTGGGCCTGACAGCCCCTCCTGGAACCCCTTCTCTCCTACCCAACAGTATCTCTGCTGCGGATACTGCTGGTACTGAGGCACAGCTACTGGCTGGAAAAAGGGTCTGGTCATAAAGATCTTCCTCTGCCCCCCTTTCCATAGGGTCTAGTGGCTGGAGAAGCTCGCCTTAGCAGATTTGCTTCATAGGTTGCCTTATATTCATCCACTTTCTTCATGTAGGCAACAGTGGATTCTCTAAAAGGAATTTCCTTCTAAAGGAAAATCCAGAGCTTTGGATTAGTACCCTGAGTAAGGTCCATGGCCCCTGAGCCAAGCAAACCTTCTCTGTGCCACAGTGTTAGCCATCCATCTGGCTGCAGTGTCATTTGAAACAGCAGCCATCTGGAACTGGTACAGCCATCTCCAGCCCAAACCTGGCAGTTTCAGCCAGGTCTTCAGACAAGAGTGAGGACTTTCATGGACATGTCCAATACTGACTGCCACAAGGATTTTTGATACTGGGCAGCATAAGCTTGAAAGGTAGCCTGTCTCATGGCCAAAGAAGCTGATAAATAGCCTTTTTGGCCATACTATCTATTTTTCTGGAGTCCTTGTCCGGAGGGTGGGAGGACAGGGACTCTGACTTTGTCATATGCTGCCTGCTGTATTACCCATTGGTGGTCTGGATGGGAGAAAAGGAAATCAGCTCCCATCCTGTCCAACTGATAATTTTTATCTATTCTCCTATCAATAGGAGGAACAGAATTAGGTGTCTGTAGAAGTTTTAGGGTATCCTTTTAAAAATTATAAACTGGCAGGAGGAGAGCTATTGTGGCTGTTAAACCCATCATATTTAAGTATGCAATTTCTTCCTCATCCTCAGTCTGCTCTGTGGTAGCAATGTCCAGAGCATGTGCCATTCTCTCACAAATGTAAATGTGAGGAATAATCCCTCTGACACGCTGGGGGACAAAAGTCCCTGCTTAGTGGGCACCTCTCTGTGAGGTGGTTCATCCTCCTCAAAGGATCATCATCCTCCTCAAAAATTGCTCCTCTGGTAAGGAGGGCAACACATCACTGCTAGCCTGGGGACCCTGGGTGGGCAGGCGCTGGAGGACGATGTTTTGTAGTGCCTGGATAATTTTAAAAGCCTGGGCTATCTCTTGAGCTAAGGGCAAAGTGGGCACTTGTGCAGAAGTCCCTGGTTTAGCAGGAGAGAGTTCTGCATGTTTCACTTTCTTCAGTTTCTTTGAGGGTCGGAGTCAGGCAGTTCTTTACTTCTTTTGCCTTTTTGGCCATATCAGGGCAGGGGTAAGCAAAGTTGTGGGTTCAGCCATGGCAGATTGGGGTGTCAGCTGGTCAGAGCCTGAGGGACCCTTAGAAATCTTTATTGGGCCTTTCAGGCGTTTTCACAGTTTATCGGGAAAGTTTTACATATTTCACAATCCTGGTCCAGATGTTCGAACCCCAGACAAGCCACACAAACCTTAGCCTTAGCAAACACATCTCCACATTTTAAACAATTCTTAAAACCGGCTCTCTGGTTTTCTTTTTAGGTTTCTCTGACATGGTAATGCCCAAAGAGAAATAACACTAAGCGCTAAATAAAAAGAGCTAATGCGATTACTTTAATGCTTTGGGGAACCAATTAAAGCGGTTACAGAAAACAGTGAAATATACACTAAACTAGTAATACACAAAATCAAAGGCTCTTTAATCAGAGAACCCGATGAAAGTAATAACTAACGGTTCCCTCACGGTTATACCGAACATGAGGAACCAGTAAAATAACTAATTTAAACAATAAACAAGATTTATACTGACAATTAGTAGAGGCAGTAAAGAAATGAAATATACTTCATTTTTATGGTTTTTAATCTTTTTCATGCGAAGAGGACAACGACAACTCCGAGGACCAGACTTTCAGGCGGAGAGAAAATTTGAAGAGGTTAGAACATTACAGTTGATAGAGGCAGCATTTGAAAGATGCTTACGTGCAAAGAATTCTACTCATTTGCATGTGTTCCATCTCTCAGACAGTCCAACCCTCCAGGCTTACTGCATAAAGTTATAAATATGCTGAGCATTACTGGGTTAGAAAAATCTATTACCCTTTTACTTTTTCCATAGGACCAACCACATCCATTGCAATTCTCTCAAAGGCACATCTATCAAGGGCAGGGGCACCTTGTCTTTTCTAGTGACTGGGGTTGCTTTCTGACACCCAGCACAGATATTTTAATAGGTAGCAAAATCTTCCTTAATTCAGGCCAGTAAAATCATACGCAATCTGGCAAGGGTGCAATCCCTCCCTGAGTGACCAGCCATAGGACTATCATGTCTCTCTGTTAACAACTCTGTTCTATACTTCTGTGATATAACCAATTGTTCTGTCTGTTCCTGTGTCTAAGGTTTAACTCAAGCTCTGTAGAGTAACCCATTACATTTTTTAAACATTGGTCCACTCTGTTTTGGTTTCACCCCAGCTGCTTAAAATAACCCTAGAGAAAACATTGTTAGCTTGTTCTGAAAGAAAATCACAATCAGTTATCAGTTTAGTTTCAGCATTTTCATATGTTAACCTCTTATGTTCATCAGTCATTTGTTGCCCAGTTTCTTCAGGCATCGTCTTTCTTTCCTGGATTTTCGGACCTCAGAGCTGTGCTCAAACAAGTCTGAATCAAAATCACTGAAAGGAGAAGTGTCCCCACCATCTGAGATTTCTTTGCCTGAGCTCTTGTTACCACAGCTGCTGAAACATCAGGATTATTCCTCCTTGATTAACTCAGTAAATCCTGGAAAGTCATTTCCAATAATCACAGGTATAGGTAACTTAGTACTACCCCACTTTCATTTAGTGTGACATACCCTTAATGGTCAGAGTCACTTGGGTGGTGGGATAGTATCGAGTGTCCCTGTGATGCAGATGACACCAGTACCTGGTTTCTTTGCACAGTGTTTTCCCAGGACTTTAACATGCACTAGGGTCTGTCTGCTTCCTGAATCAATAAGTCCCTTTACAGTCCTATCCCCACCTTCGCATCTGTTAAGTACTTTGCCCCAATTTGTTGCAGGACAAATCTGCCCAGTGCCACCTCCTTACTACGGCAGTTTCTTGCAATGTGGCCTGGCTCATTACAGTTATAGCAAATAATGTCTTTGCACAGATTTGTTACCTCACCAGAGTTCTTGTCAGACTTGGAGTTTAAATGGGAAAGAGTGTCTTGGCTGTTACCTCATTGCTGTGGCATCTGTCTGGCCATTTGGTAGTCCTCGGCCAAGATAGCCTTTTCCCACTCTCTGGTCGGTGTTCCTTTACCCAAAACTGCACATTTATAGGCAGGATGTTGAATGGCTCCATGGCAAATTTGTCAGTGATCTGTGGGACTGTTTTGCCCTCTGGTTGGAGTCATTTTATCAGGAGTTCTCGAGTCGGTTGAAGGCTTCTCAAGGATTGTCAACTGAGTTGTACCTCAGAAATCAAAATCTCTGCCTGTAGGTCTCATCGGAGATGTCATACCTTTTCAGAATTTCACTCTTCACCAGGTCATAGTTTTCTGACTGTGCAGTGTCCATATTGCTGTAGGCAGTTGGGCTTTCCTGTCAGGTAAGGTACCAGTCTGATTGTCCATGCTGCTTTGGCCATAGGCAGGCTGTGGCAACTCTTTCAAAGTTGTCAGGTATGCCTCAATATCATCAAGGACACAACTTTGTAAGTTTAATGGCTTTTAAGTTGCTTGTGTTTTGTTCCTTGTCTGGATCTGTGCCAGATCCTCTGCCTTTGATAGCTTGCTAGGCATCTAGCCATTGCTGCTCCTGCCACTGCATCTCCTCTCTCCTCTGCTGCATCTCTTTTCTCCTCTGCTTCTCAGTCTCTTTTGTTGTATAGCCCACCATTTGAAAAAGTCCACCAGGCTTTTCAGGTTCTGTCACTGTCTGTTCTTTTTCCATAACTTGTGCTGGCTGTACAATCTCAGCCTGGACTTCTGTCTCTGCTAGTTTGGCTGCCATTCTCCTGGTAACCACTTCTGGTTGCTGCTGCAGAATCCATACTTTTCACTATGCTTCCCTGGTACTAGGTCCAGTACCCACATACAAAACTCCTGGATTAGAGTATGGACGGCGAAATCCCATTTAGTCTAACACCATCTGTCATCGAGACACTGGTCAGGAAGCATAGGAAAATCAGGAGCAGTTGTAGAATTCACCAAAAATATTTATTTACACAAGCAGTAAGATAAAAAAAAAAACTTGTTCAGTATAACTATTTACAAGGCCAATAAAATAGAAAAACCCATCTGAGTTTTTCTTCAATTTCTATGTCCCTTTTTCTCTCTAGCAATTGCAGCCCAGCTCTCTTATAAGTCCTTCCAACTCCCATTCTTAACAATCATCCTGTTCTTGTAAGAATCAGAAACATTCACAGTCCAGCACTGGGTGTTGGCTCCTCAGTATTCGTACTTGCACCTGGATACCTGTAAGCAAATAAAGCAATGGTTATTTGAATCTAATGCTGTGGTCTGAAGTATAATTCAAGGATTTATTACACCTTTGGAGTGCTGGACTGTGAATGTTTGTGGTTTGTGTGAAGGTGTGCTGTACATTGCCCTTGCACCCGTTATTTCTGAGAGCACTGTGGAACCATATTTTGAATTCTTGTAAGTATCAGGCAGGTGCTGCAAGAACAGAGTGTGCCTGACCTGAGGCCCCTTTTCCACAGCTGTTCTGCAAAGGCTTAAAAATGTGCACTCAGGTAACCCCTTGAGTTTTCCAACAGCTTTTGCAATCATCTCAAACTATAATTATATACATTTCAACAGTAACACAATATAATTTCTAAACAAAGGGATCCCAATATCAGTTACATTTGCACATAATGATTTGCATATATTTTTATACCAGCAGATATGCAAAGGAGATAAAGACAAACAGCAAGGGAAGACTGAGAGATAGCAAGAGGCAAAGAATCGCGAGACTATCGAGGTGATCAAGTCCTAGGTCTCATAAGAAAATCTGGTTGTGCAACCAGATAGACAAGAGACAGAAAAGGAAAAGAACAGATCCTTACATTCAAACACTTTCTCCTAACAACTGGGACAGGGTCCTACTCTACCTTGTCACAAGGTTCGACTTTTTTTTTTTCTCTGCTTCTTAAGGCTGGACAAGGATGCTGTTTTCTGCATGCCTCTTTTTGTCATTTTTATCCCTCTTTAAGCTTTTACACTGTTAACTTAAAGCACACGACCCATGCACATGGGTCGATGCACTTCAAAGTCAGCAGTGTGGACACTTTCAGGAGCATCCTAAGAGCGCTCCGCATTGGGTTTGAGATTCAACTCAGGAGAGGGGCAGTTATAGAGCAAGCTACTTGTAGCACCTTACCTGCCTTGTAGACACTCCTCAGTGCTCACTCTCATCTAAATGTCTCCTCTCCCGGCATCCTCCTAGCCCCATGAATTGCTCTGACACGCACTTGGCACTTAGGAAGAAGTCTTTCACACCCAAGTTCAGCAAAGAAGCGTTTTCAAGAGCAGAAAGAAATCTGAACTTCCGGGAAAGGGCACAGAAAATGTAAAACAATGCTACAAATGGTACAAATTTGGAGCCTTAACTGGGACTGCAATACTGGGCATGCACTCATATATATGCATATCCTCCTCACTCCCCAGGGATATGCATATGCATCTGCACATGCCCAGTATCTCAGTCCCAGTTTAGGACCCTCATTTTACCATTTGTAGCCCACGCTTTTAAACTGTTATGCACTTTCCCAGAGTTCAGCTTTTTTGCTCTTGAAAAATTGTGTTTGCTGAACTTGGGTGTGCTAAGCAGGAACTTGCCTGTTCTGATGATTCAGTGCCTCGTACATGTCAACAGCTCATCCTGCAAGTCAGAGGGTATAACAACTGACTGTGTAGACACAGAATTGAGCCACTGTACCCATTGGAGCAGGAGGAGCACCGCAAATTGTGGAGCACTCAGGTGGTGTAAATACAGCTTTAGAGTGTTCCTCATTTAAACATTTACATTTTGCATCTTTTGTGAACTCTGCCATACTGGCTATGTCCTTTGGAGATCCTGAATCAGCCGACATGTTATCAAAAGGGTTTGCAACCTTTATTGGGAAGACTCCTTAGAACTAGAAAGAATAGCTGGGGATGATAAAGATCCCCTTAACCTGTCTTCTCTTCTGTGTTTTAGTATAGAAAATGTTACACACCTCACAGGTTTTTCCAGTCATGTGCTGTGCCTAAATCCTTGAAGTACTCATGCATGCCTGTCTGCCTTAGGCAAATTGGTGTCACATTTGCAACAATTTTTGAACCAGTAGGCCCAGTTTTCCTTCTGTGTTTTTCTGACTAAGACATGAGATAAGAAAGAACCAGTAATAACTGACTTCAAACCTGTGTCAGTAACTGAATCAACCACAGACCTGTAAGTAGAAATTAAGTTTCACCAGAGATGGTAATAGAGTGCTTAAAATATGGCAGAAGCACTGTTCTTCCCCACCACAGTCGTTCTAAGCAGATACTGTTCAGTTCCTAGCCTCCACACACCAAATTCACCTCCTAAATGGGGTTTAAAATATTGTTAAATTAAATGGGATCCTTTAAAAGGAACTGCAAGGCTTAAAAGATATATCAGGGACAAAGATCTTTTACATACCATGCCCCTACCTGGTACAATGCCCTTAACCTGCCCTCCCTATCCTCCACGACATTGGGAGCTTTCAAATCCATACTTTACGCCACCTCACAGCCTCCAGCTCCTGTGACTGCTTTGACTAAAGTCTCATCCCACTGAGTGCACTTCATTTGTTTCACGCAACCACCATGGTCTCCTCTTTGACAAAGACAACCTGAGTACCACTAACCTGCTTCTGTCTGCTCCTAAACTTTATTTCTCCCTCTTCCCTCTCAAGCTCTCCAATCCTTATTCCTTGCTCTTGACACTGCCTCCGAGTTCCTTTTTCTTTTCTGTACATAAATGTTACTGTTTAAGTTGTGGCCTTGTTAAACGGCTTACTGATTATTTGTAACACTGTCTACTATGTTTTTGTACTTAATGACGTGGAACCTTTGTAAAAGAGCCTTGGCTCAAAGGTATTAATTCCTAGAACAATAAACTTCAAAACTTCAACTAAATAAACGGCCTTGTTTTACCAGTTCCCAGGAACCACAAGGAACCAGTGAAAAACACTAAAATGTGCAAAATAATGCTAAAACACAGAAAAGAGTGAGTTATAGTGAGACACTTGTTAAATTTAATAAAATAAAGTTAAATACTATACACTTTATGGCTTATTCATCAAAGTTGCTAGAGCACCAATTGGGGTGACCGCTTCTTCAGTGGAAACTAAAGATCTGTTAGGGTTAGGCTGGTAGCTGAAGACCAGCACAAAGAGATAGTTTTCATTTGAAAACATTCTAAGTTCCCGGCATCATTATCAGAAGGGAGACAATGCAAGAATTAGACTAGCTGTTCTAATCATTGTTGATAGAAAACAGCATTGCCAGTGCCTGACTGTTATTCAACACTGTCCTGAGCAGTAATCGGGTAGCAGTGTAAACAATGTAATGTGCTTACCAAACTAGTGGTTTATAAACTGGGCATATTGCATTAATATTTATTTTATTTAGAACTCTAGTTATTTCACTTAGAATGCATGTTATTTCACTTACAACATGCTATTTCCACTTAGAAGCTGGAAACACAGCACAGAGAAAGTACAGTTATGTAAGAACTTACCGTAACAGTAGATCTTTGAGAGGAGCTCTTGCAGCAGGTAATACCATTAGGACTGAGTCCCAAGCAATACCTAAGGATAGGCCCAGGTCTGAGAGGGTGGTAGGGAGATGCTGAAAACAGCTGAAGCAGATGAAAAGCATTTATGAGAGTAGGCCCTGCAGGACTGCTAGTCTGAAACCTGCTCTCCTGGATGTAATGTCCAGGCTGTAATGCCTGATGAAAGTGTGGACTGAACTCCATGTAGCTGCAGCACAAGCATGTGCTGAAGAGACATTTTGAGTGCTGCAAGGAAGAGGCCACTGCTCTGGTAGAGTGGCCCCTGACTGTTCCCGAAGTGGTTTGTTATGATACTGGTAGCAGAAAGTAATACATTGCATCAGCCAACGGGCTAGTGACTGTTTGGAAACAGGAGACCTAGCATTCACTTGGCGAATGAGACAAACAACTGGTCTGACTGTCTGGATGAGGCGGGTCCTGTGGAGGTAATACCTCAAAATCCTGTGAATGTCCAAGATTGCAACAACACTGCACCTTGATTGACTAATTCTGGATAATAAACCAGAAGGTTAATGTCCTGATTAAGAGTCAGCACGGACACCACCTTCAGCAAGAACTTGGGGTTCATGCACAGGTCACCCTGTCCCTGTGGAAAACTATGTAAGGTTCCTTACACATCAGGGCCTGGCGCTTGGAAACCCTTCGAGCACAGGTGATAGCTACCAAAGGAGGGCCTTCCATGAGAGGAAGCGTAGCTCACAGGAAACTGCTGGCTCGAAGGGAGGGAGGTGAATTTCTCCAGGATGAAAGTAAATCCAGGGAGGAACGATATCTCTCCTGGGAGGTCTGATATGCAAGACCCTCATAGGAATGTCTTACAGACGTTGAGCTGTGCCAGTGTTCTATCTCTGAAGGGATCATGATATGCAGAAAACGCACATGTACACCTCAATAGATGAATAACTCAGTCCTAAGTTCAGAAGGTGATGGAGATATTTTAGCACATGCCTAGCCAGACAACCCAGGAATCTAGGCACGGGCCATAGCCCAAAGACAGAAGCTTTTCTATTTCAGAGGAAAGGTGGCCCTGGTGGAAGGCTTCCTCACTGCAACCAAGATCTCAGCCACCCTGCTTGACACTCCTAGCCTTTCTTCCGCTAGGACTGCAGGAGCCACGCATGCAGGTGAAGAGAGAGAAGAGCAGGATGGATGAGTATCCCCTGCTCTTGTGAGAGCAAGTGGGTGAAGAGTGGCAACTGTACTGGAAGTTCCAGCAACAGTTGCTGGAGCAATGGATACCAAATCTGGCGGGGCCATAGAAGGGCCACCAGAATCATTCTGTCCCCTCTGACTGCAACTTGAGCAGTACTCTCTGAATGAGGGAAAAGGAGGAAGGCATACAGGAACTTCCCTGTCCAAGAGAGGGACAATGTGTCTCATCAGAAAACACCAGGTCCTGGAGCGGCGAGCAAATATTTTGCAGTTTGGCAATGTATGGGGACACAAAGAGGTCCAACTCTGAATGTCCCCAGAGACTGAACAGGTGTCTGCAATTTCTTGGAGCAATTCCCACTCGTGATTCAGAGAGGTAGAATGGCTGAGACTGTCGGCGAGAATGTTCTGGACCCCTGGCAGATGAACTACGATGAGATCCAGTCGGTGTTCTACTGTCCAGTTCCACACCCTCATGGCTCTTCTGCAAAGGGGTACGAATGTTCCCCCGCTTGTTGATGTAGAAGACCACTGGTGTGTTGTCTGTCTGCACCAGGAGAGGACCCAACAAGAATTGGTCTCTGAAAGTGATAAGTGCATTCAGCATTTCCAGAACATTTATATGCAGAGAGCTCTCTATGGCAGACCAAGACCCCGGGTCCTGTGATCCCCTAAAGGAGCCTCCCAGCCAGACAGGGAGGCATCTGTGGTTAGAGTCTCAAGAGGGTGGGGCTCGGAATGGGACTCCTCCCACTAGACTGTCGTGACGGAGCCACCATTCGAGAGAGCAGGTACCACCTGAAAGATCCAGATCATCCATCGATTGGTCCCACTAGACCCGGAGATGCCATTGGAGGTCCACATGCAGTCTGGCTAAGGGTACTGTGGCTATGGCAGCTGCCATATGGCCCAGGAGTTGAAGAACAACCCAGGCGTGGGAAAGAGGAGGCCTTCTGGAGCCTGCTGGCCAGATCCTGAAAGCGGTCTGCTCTGTCTGGGGGCAGAAAAGCTCTCCTCTGCTCACCGTCCAGAATAGCCTCTATGAATTGTAGCCTTTGTGTCAGCCAAGGATGTGATTTTGGCCAGTTTATTGTGATCCCCAGGGAGGAAAATAGAACCTGTGCTCTCTCGGAAGGCGATTAGGAGCTCCTCCTCTGACTGAGCGGAGAGGAGCCAATCTTCCAGGTAAGGGTTGATTTAAGAGGCCACTCCTTCGAGGGCCAATGCTACCTCGCTAGACACTTGGTGAAGACCCTAGGAGCAGATGAAACTTGAATTGGTAGTGCTCATCCTGGAAGCTGAAGTGCAGAAACCTTCTGTGAGACTTCAGGACTTTGATATGCATGTAGGTGTCTTGCATATCTAGGGAGCACAGCCAGTCCCTTGACAGAGCAAGGGAAGAGTCTTGCCAGAGTGACCATCCGGAATCTCTGGTATTTTACAAGAGATTGAACTGGTTTAAATCCAGAATGGGACAAAGGTCTCCTCTGTTTTCTTCGGGACAAGGAAGAAGTGGGAGTAATAACCTTCCTCTTCTGGTTCTGAAGACCCTTTGATGGCCCTTTTTCTAGGAGCTGTTGGATTTCTGCTTCTAGAAGGAGACTGTGCGCTGGTGGATAACAGGCTGGAGTGGGGGGTTGTCCGGCTGGATACAGATGAACTCTATATTGTGTATCCTTTTCGAATGGTGTTCAGTACCCAATGGTCCACCGTGATACTGGACCGCTCAGTGGATAAAGCGAAAACTGCCTCCTGCCTTCTCACTCTGCCTGTCCCTGAAGGAGGAGGGGACAGAAGGAGTCAGGTTGAGGGAATAGTGGGGCTCTTGGCCCTGGGAGTTTTAGGCTGCTTGGGGCCCTGGGAACCTTGAGGGCAGGATGACCCCACCTCTTGAACCCTTACCGTGGGACTGTTTGCTCCCTGTCCCTGCTCTTGTCCTTTACGAAAGGGCATCGGTGGGGTTCCGAGGCTGGGATTTATACATACAGTGCACGCCAGCCACCACTTTCCCAACTCGTGAAGTTGCTTGATCATGTCTTCAACTTCCAGGCTGAACAAAACAGGGGAATCCAGGATAGACTCTTGTAAGTCCATCTGGAAGCCCATGAGCCTAAGCCATGACTGCTGCCTCATGCAGACCCCGAGGTGGCTGCTCTGGAGCCCATATCTACGGCATCATAAGAACACCTCAGGGCATGTTTGTCAAATTCCAATCCCAACTGGGCACACGCCAATATTTTCTGCTTCGAGTTGGAGTCTGGCATAGAGTTGACAAGGTCCATTGTCTTCTTCTACAGAGACTGTTGATAGGTAATCATGTTGGCCATGAAGTTCAAAGATCTGATGGCCCCAGTGGCTGAGGAGAAGACTTTTGGCCCCAACCATTTAACTTTTAGAGACGGGATCTGAGGGTGGGAACTCAAATGCTTTGGCTGGGAACCTCTGCTGTGAGCAGCCATGAGGACCAAAGAGTTTGCCTTCGGTTGTTCAGGTAGAAAAGGTTCGGACCTCGGAGGCTTATAAAGTCTGGTCTACCTTTGAGGGACTGCGGTATGGAGAACAGTGTACGCCAGGTCAGGAGGGTCAC
Source organism: Neoceratodus forsteri (assembly GCA_016271365.2). Taxonomy (NCBI): domain Eukaryota; kingdom Metazoa; phylum Chordata; order Ceratodontiformes; family Ceratodontidae; genus Neoceratodus; species Neoceratodus forsteri. The sequence continues at coordinate 33,626,747 of JADMNL010000023.1, forward strand.
ATCCTGGAACGATTCCATGAATGGTGGAATAACCAAAGGTTTGGGTTCCTTCTCTGAGGAACTTGGCCAGACGCTTGTGCTCTGGATCCAAGTCCTCCATGTCCCACTCTGTCATAGCCTGGATGTGCCTCATAATGTCTAAAAAGAGGGATCATTCTGGGGGGACCATGGGGAATCTTTAGGTTCGGGGAGGGAGGTTAAAATTCCCCATCTGAGTAAAGCTCTGAATCAGCATTGCCTTCTGAGGAAGATGCAACAAGAGGGAAGAAGAAGAAGAAGAAGATGGAGATGAAGGGCATTTCCTTCTCTTCCCTTAGGGTCAGGACATGGTGTCACCCTCACCCCTGAGGGGTGGGAGGGGACCCATGGGTGGCAGAGTAGGTACAGTGTCTGGTGGTTGATACAGGAGATCCCTTTACTGTGTTCCACCAGGTAGCAAAGAGACTCCCATATCTGCTACTGGATGACCTCAGGGCCCAGCGCTGGGTCTGAGGGGCCGGGCATTGGGTCTTTAGGCGCGGGTGTCTGAGGCTCAAGTTCCTTGGGTGTGGCATCAGGTCTGGGATCTCAGCATCAGTGGGCTGATGACTGGTTGTGCCTTCATCTAGTGGTCCGGCGTTGGTGTCGCCCTGCCAGCCGTCTGATCCCTTGGCAGTGGGGTGGTGGCTGGTCTTCATCCAGCGACCGCCCCGTGTCAGGCATCGGGGAGTGGGACAATGGAGTGGCGACCTACTAGGCTTGCGCTGATCTGAGGAGGATGCACCTTAGCTGGAGGAGGGGAGGCATCCGAGCCCTGGTGGCCTCCTCCCTACCTGAGGGTTCTTCTGAATGCTTGCATTTGTCTGAAGAACTGGGCCTGTCCTGAGCCCTGGACAGGCTTTCCTGGGATGACCCTGAAGGTTTGAGTGGTCGAGGAGACAGGGAAGTGTGGTGTCCCGACGTGGCTGACTCGATGTTTGCCCTGAGAAGAGGTGGAGCGGATTTAGACATGCGGAAGGTTCGGATGACTGGGCCGAACTGAACCAGACCTCTGGCCAGAGGTTGAGAAAGACAAGGCCTGCTTGGCTGGCTGACTTATGGTGGGATTCAGACCTGCCCCGATCCTTATCCCTATGGTGATGCTTCCCTCCCGATGACTTATCTTTCAGTGGGGAATCCCTGGCAGGAGAGGATGAGCTGGCTCCTGATCCTCGCTGCATGGCCTAGCTTCTTCTCGAGCAGGAAGTTCTTGAGTGCTTGGCCTTCTGACGCAGTTCTTCTGATTAAACTTCTGGCAATGTGTGCAGGTGTCGAGCCAATGTTATGGGCCCAGGCAGATGAGGTAGGGTGGCGTGCCTTTGGCGGGATCTGCTTTCACACGCACACTTTGCTTTTTGCTGCAGTGGGAGGGTGACAACATACATGAGGCTATGGTTGAAAATGTTGAAGAATTAAAATACTTCTGATGTCTGATGGCTGTCGACTGCTAAGAAAGGCGTCCAAGGAGCCAAACTACGTTAGTCAACGGCGGAAAAGGACTGTGATGGTGCCAGGGGACCTCTATATACCACGCCTGACATCGGGCGAAGTAACATCAGAGGCGGTCCCCTGCCTCAGACTGCTAGCTACAGGTTTTCTGTGGGGTCCTGATGCCTGCTGGTTTAAGTCCTAATGGTATTACCTGCTGCAAGAGCTCCACCTTCAAAGTCAGATCAATAGGTCATAAAAATAGTTTACAATGGAAAGAAAGGCAAGGCAATTTTATTTTAGGAGCCCATTCCTGAGGCTCTGTATGCCTTACAAAGCATAACAAAAGAAAAACAACAGATAAAAACATGATAAAAGAAAAGAAGAAAGGCAGTTTTAAGGTAAAATAAGGTAAAACACTAATAAAAGTATTACAAATAGCATGATATATAGGGATATGCAATGTGTTGACTTGAAATATGCAAGTTATCTTCAACTGTGTGGGCAGGACCATAACTCATGAGTAGCAGAGTCATGGGTAAGCTATGAACATCCTGCCCACTCACAAGTGATGATAAGGGCATGTTTTGAGTCAGGCTATTGTGTAATAAATACATTTATGCAACAGGGGTCAGGATAAAAACTGTAGAATAAAACCATTTATCTTTGCTACTATGGTAATAAATTTATTTATCCACATAGTAACATCATCACCCATGTATTCACACAGTAACTACATCACTAGCTCATTTATCTATACAGTTCTCTTCAGAATTCATTTAGAATGTTCGGCCTCAGAAGCAGTATAACCATATTTAAATGTCAATAACTTAAAAACGAAAAAGATAACATGGTACTGTGAGCACGAAAATTGTTCAGCACAAAATTATCTACAAAATGAATACTGTTTCATTTATATAAACCCTGTATATTGTATATGATTAGCAAGAAAACAGAATAAAATGTAATTTTTGTTCACTTTTTGACAAACAAATATAAATAACTTTAAAACAAAAATGATAGCATGGTACTGTGAGCACGAAAAATGTTCAGCTCAAAAATATCTACAAAATGAGTGGTGTTTCATTTATAGATACCATTTTGTTTTTATAATTAGCAAAAAATAGCATAAAATTCAATTTTCTTTTCCTTTTTGACAAATTATTTACACCTACCAAAATCAAAATGTTCACACAACATCTAAACCTGTTGCACAAATGGAATATGCAGCAGTTCAGTGTGTGATAATGCATTGTGCATACAGTTTCCTGTGACCTCTCGTAACCCTCACTCGTGCCTTGGCACTCGTGAGGTTACTTGAGGTCACTGGAAACTGTACAAGATAAATGCATTATCACACACTGAACCGCTGCATATCCCTTTATATATATATATATATATATATATATATATATATATATATATATATACACACATATATAATGGCAAAAACAACTCTAGAAATCTCATTGTCCAAGAGACGCCAGCTGACCATACATTAAATCTCTATAAACACACAGTCATCCTGGTCCTAAACCACATCACACAATGAGCAAAGCAGTCCTCCTACAACCAGAACTATCTCCCATCAGTCCCTCTAAAACCAGAACTGATCTTCCATCACAAACTTGTTGCTACCTTTACACTGCAAAACCTTCAACTGAGCCCTAAAAATAAAACTACTTTAAAGGGACACTGTCAGCTTTGTCCCAACGCTTTTTGCTAATTTCTGTTCAGTGTTCCTCGAGCACTTACTAAACAAACAACTAGAGTAAAATGCCCTGCATGTGCCAACAGTAATATTTTGTAGTGGTTTACTTCTGTTTTACATTACTTTCTGTCCGAGCGGTCCGAACATAAGTAGCCAACCGAGAACATGCCCTAGGATTTCAGCTCCACTTTTCAACTGTGTTTTTAGTTGTATTAATGCTCAGTTTTTGTTACAAGAGGCACAGATCAATTTATGCTGTACAAATACACCACCTAAGCGCTCTCGCTTATAGGGCATGTTAAAATTGCACATCGCGACTGCGATCTGCTACCGATGCATGTCCTAAGGATGGATGAGCTTCGGAGTTCAGCTTACTCATGTCGGGTCTGTTTGGACAGAAAATAATGGAAAATAAAGATGAATGAGTACAAAATATTACTTTTGGCTTTTTGACTGCATACAGTAGGAATATGCGCCCATTAGTCTGGCGTGGGCCAATGGGCGATGCGAACCGTGCCATACACAGTCCAGATATGTGAATGGATTCAGCTGGGCGGTTTATGGGTGGGGAGCTGCTGCCCGCCGCTGACCGGGGAGGGTGATGGGCTCAGCAGGCGGGTGGGAGGGTACCACTCGACCACCAGGGATCTGGAGATTCTTTGTATTGCACTCATGCCCGCGATCAGGCAGGATTCGGTCCACTGGACCACCAGGGATGCTTTGAAGCTTTATTGTAATACTTATGCCCGTGATCGGCAGGATTCGTCCACTGACCACCAGGGATGCTTTGGAAAGCTTTATTGTAATACTTATGCCCGTGATTGGGCAGGATTCGATCCACTGACTACCAGGGATGCTTTGGAAAGCTTTATTTTAATACTTATGCCCGCGATCGGGCAGGATACGTCCACTGGACCACCAGGGTTATTGACTGTCTAGTTTAATACCTACGTCCGCGATCGGGCATGGGCGGACACTACCATGATGAACAGTGCCGCCAGAGCTCGGGTGGCCACCACAGCTGGCAGCTGTCATATTGCACCCTGCAATATGGCAGCTCACCTGTGGATGGCCAGCTGTTGCTCCTTTTTTCCTCGCTCAACCGTGCGCGCAAGTAGGGTTTTGCCTGCATGGGCTCAGCACATCTCAGGCTGAATATCGGGATGTCACGGAGTATGCATGGGCATACCCCCCTACTTGCGCTGCATACATTACTGATGCGCCACGGTGCATTGGGATTAGTGCTGCGCACTTTCCCCTTTGAATATCGTACGCATCAGAGTTATGCGATGGCGAACAGTGTTGCTTCATGCACAGCCCTTTGAATATCCCACCCTCTATGTCTTGAATTGTGGGAAAAACAAAGAAAACAAATTCTGGTCAGATCCACCAGGGCTGCATAATGAAGTTAGTGAAGTTGTGTGGAATTGTTAAGGAGGCATGGACAAACTGAGGAGGTGTAAAAATGGTAATGTTGAAAATCTGGAGTGAAAATGTAAAAAATCGATGAAGTCATGAGCTTGCATAGAAACTGCACAACACACACCGCAATGCAATTGTTTTATGGATTGTTACACCAGATTTTCAACATAGACATTTTGGGACCTCCGCTCATGAACAGTGGCAGTGTGATTTTCTTAATCTGACCCAAACATTGATTTCACACAGCGACTGTGCCCATTGTGCTCAGATGTGCAAAACCACATTTTGCACAGGATGTGAAAAATGACAGCTGTACTGTTCATAAGGAGGTGTGCAAAATGGCAATGTTGAAAACCTGGAGTAAAAATATTAAACATTTTCAAAGTTATAAGTGTTCATGGAAACTGCACAATACACACTCATAACATAATCATTTTGTGGAATTTTGTCACCAAAGTTTCAACATAGGCATTTTGGGACCTCCGCTCATGAACAGTGTCACTGTGATTTTCTTACTCTGTCACAAACATTGATTTCCCACAACAACCATGCCATTGTGTGCCAGATGTGTAAAACATATTTTGGGAAGGATGAAAATGGCAGCTGTACTGTTCATAAGGAGGTGTGAAATGGCAATGTTGAAAATCTGTAGTGAAAATATTAAAATTCTTGAAGTTATGAGTGAAGGTGGAAAGTGTGCAATACACGCTCATAACACAGTCATTTTTTTTTTTTTTCACCAAATTTGCAACATAGGCTTTTTGGGAGCTCTTCTCATGAACAGTGACACTGTTGTTTTAGTTATCAGTCCCAAAGGTGATTCCATGCAGTATGCACAAAGTCACCTTTGGGACCGAATAATGACATGACAGTGACTGAATTCATGAGGTGTCCCAAAACCCCATGTTGAAACTTTGGTGCTGAAAGTCACAAAGCTGGCTGCGATATCCACCTAAGTTGAAAAAAACATTTACTGTATGCCATTATATAGCTTACTGGCATTTCTTCAGTTCGCGGTCAGCTTTGAATAGTGCAGACACATTCTTGCTCCACCAAGATCATTGCGCCCAGGTTCTGGAGGTAAGCATAGGGTGAGAGTGTGTGGGGAGGTGGGGTGTGCAGAGGGTGGGTGCAGGTTGGGGAGGGGCAATGCAGACACTGAGGGACCATTTTGTTGTTCACAGGTTAAACAAAATTAAAAAAATATATTGCGGAAAGGTTTTCTTAGTTACAGGGACATCTGGCACACTGGGGTGGGTTCCCAGCATGCCACCTAGATGTTTTGGGAGGTGACTGGAGTCAACAGGGATTGGGCACCCATTGGCAAAGAAAATAAGGGTCTTTGGGGGTATGATGCCAAGGGGATTGGGCCTCCCTCGCAGACAAATTATTGGATCGGGGACCATTATGCTAATGGAATTGGGCTCCCCATCAGCAAATGAACTGGGGAGGGGCATGTATACAGGGGTAATGAGCACACCCAATGTCAGCTTTCTGGGGACTACAGGCAGACATTGACAATGACAGCGCCGCCATATTTATTGAAATGTTACACCAGGCAAGGCACACCTGCAATGGGTGGGTGCTCCTCACTGCAGTAGCAACATTCTTTCAACTTGGTGGCATGCTTTGCACTGCTGTCATAGACACCATGGTCATTTATTGTTGCCACAGAGACAAGCTCCACAGAGCAGTGGGGGCAATGGCCACAACACAACAGCGCATCCACAAACTGCTACTCCTGCAGCTGTCACATGTTTCTTGCACATGCGCACAAGCAAACATAAAAGCATGCCTAAAATACAATGTGGTGTGATCAGTCTCTCGTAGTACTGTAACTGCCAGAGGTTGGCAGCTCTACTGAGAACTTTTTGGGGGTCTGCTGCAGTGTAAAATTAATAACACTGCAGGAACCTGTGTGTGTGTGTGTGTCTCTCTCTTCTCTCTCTCAGGGAAGGGAGGACTCTGCAGGCAGCTGAATCTTTCCAGTGCACACATTTTTGACTGTGATGGTTAATTTCACTGTTGCAGTGTATGCTAGCACAACAGAAAACACAAGGGTAAACAAGCATTTGTCAATGCCGAATGTTTGCTTGCTGGTATCAGCACTGGAAATGCAGGAGTTAGACAGATGCAGAACAGGAATGGTAGTGAAGTATTGAATTTCACACCAACCCCACCTCCACCCTGCAGAGACGGACAGGCATTGGGGTATGCATTTGGGTTGTTGCCCATAACGTTCATGCCATTTCACCTCACCCTACACTGCAGACACCGACAAGTGTTGAGGTGTGCCTTGGGGTGTTCGACTTAACAGTCACCCCACTCCATAAGGATATACACTGAAATGGGTGCAATATAGGAGAATGAGGTGAACTCTGGGGCCGAAGAGTCCAAGGCACACCTCAGTGCCTGTCACTGGCTGCAGGGTGGGGTGGAATGGCATGAGCATTACAGTCAGAAATCCAGAGGCACACCCTGATGCCTGTCAGTCTGTACAGGGTGGGACATTATGATTAGAAACTGCTAACGCTCCTGGCCTTTGTTGGTACTTGCACTACAAATTTCAACATGGCCTTTTGTGACCCCCACCTGATGAAAGCATTGGGGACCTCTGCTCATGAACAGTGGCATTGTGATTTTGTTAATCTGTCCCGAATATGGCTTTCCAACAGCGACCATGCCAATCTGCACCAGATGTGCAAAACCACAGTTCAGGCAGGATGTAAAATGACAGCTGCACCATTCATAAGGAGTTGTGAAGAGATGGGAATGTTGGAAATCTGGAGTGAAAATATTAAAATTCTCAAAGTTACGAGCGTGCATGTAAACTGCGCAATGCACGCTTGTAACACAGTCATTTTTAATTCTTTCACCAAATTTTCAACACAGGCATTCTGGGACCTCTGCTCATGAATAGTGTCACTATGATTTTGTTAATCTGTCCCAACATTGATTTCCCACGGTGAGCTGCATCATTGTGCCGGATATGCAAAACCACATTCTGGGCAAGATGTGAAAATGACATCTGTACTGTTCATAAGGAGGTGTCAAAATGGCAATGTTGAAAATCTGGAGTGAAATATTAAAATTCTCGAAGCTACAAGGGTGCATGGAAACTGCACAACACACGCAGTAATATAGTTATTTTGTGGAATTCTGTCACCAAATTTTCAACATAGGCATTTTGGGACATCCACTCATGAACAGTGCTACTGTGATTTTCTTAATCTGTCCGAACATTGGCTTCCCACAGCGGTCATGTGATTATGTTACAGATGTGTGAAAATGCATTTTGGGCAGGATGTGGAAAATGACAGTTGTGCTGTTCATAAGAAGGTGTGAAAAATGGCAATGTTGAAAATCTGGAGTAAAATAATAACAATTCTCAAGTTTTGAGCGATGTAGAAACTGTGCAATGCACGCTTAGAATACATTCACCAAATTTGCAGCATAGGCTTTTGGGAGCCCACCTCATGAGCAGTGGCACTGTCATTTTGTTAATCGGTCCCAAAAGGTGATTCCATGCAGCAACCACAAAATCACCTTTGGGACAAAATAACGAGATGACAGTGGCTGAATTTATGAGATGGGGTCCAAAGAACCCCATGTTGAAAATTTGGTGCCAAAATTCACAAAAATGGTTGAGATATGCACCAAAGTTGAAAAACACATTTATGCCATTATACAGTTTACTGGCTTTTCTTCAGTTCGTGGTAGGCTTTGAAGAGTGCAGATGTGTTCCCAGTCCACCAAGATCATCGCGCCAGGCTCTGGAGGTAAGTATGGGGTGTGGGAGGTGAGGTGCAGAGGGTGGTTGCGTGTTGGGGAGGGGCAAGAGACTCAACGAGGAACTGTTTTCTTTTACAGGTCTAAAGAAAGAAAGACAATGCAGGACATTTGGCATGCAATGGTGGGCTCCAGCATACTACTTGGCAGTTTGTTGGGGGGTCATGGAGCCACTGGGGATTGGGCACCCTGTCAGCCATACATTGTGTGGAGGGGTGCATGAGCACACTGGGGTGGAATCCCAGCATGCTACCTGGGTGCTTGTTGAGGGAGCTGGAGCCGATGGGGATTGGGCACCCCGTCACTCATACAGTGTGATTAGGGAGGGTGCATCAGCTGGAGGGATTGGGCAGTCCCTCGACACACAACAAACGGGGAGGGAGCATCATGCCAATGAGGATTGGGCTATCCCATCGGCAAATGAACTGGGGAGGGAGCATGCCTGCAGGGGGATTGGGCATCCTGATGTCAGCTTTTCTGGGGACTCTAAGAGGCGGACAGCAACAGCGCTGCCATGTTTATTGAAAGGAGACACCAGGCGAGGACGCTGTGCAATGAGTGGGTGCAACCCTCATTGCAGCAGCTAAATCATTTGAAGTTGGTGGCATGCTTGCTGAACTAGTGTCAGCAGCAGCGTACCACTGCATTGGGGAAAGGGCCAAGCCTCAAAATGCAGTGGGGGCATTGGCCACCTCAGTGCCACACCTCCAAAACCCCACTTCATTCCTAAGTTGTCACATAATGTTTTTGTGCATGCACACAGGCAAACATAAAAACAGCAGTACATTAAGCAACCCAATACTCTATCCTGAAAATTATAATAATTTCTCTGTGTCCAAGTTTTATGCTTATATTGTCTATTGTCTACTTTCAATGCTTAGCAGTAATTGTGGCCATTGACACAGGAGGTCACTGATCTGTGCAAAAGGTTATACATCTTAGGTTGTACCTTGACTTTAAACCTTCAGGTACTGTTTTTTTTTGTCACACATTAGTGTCCAGATATACTTCACTCACATTGAGGTTTAATAATGTTCATACTGTGTTTATAGATTCAATTTCTGTGACCTTCAGTGTTCAGATATGTTTCACTCACACAACTGAGTCATAAATTATTTGTATAAAGCTTCTTTTCCTACAGACTCCATCCTCTTCCTCTGCCCATAACATCATCACACTCTATATATGAAACTTCAAAGCACAAAACCTGTTCATATGCTAACAGTCCCAAGCCTTCAGTCACTTCACACAATAATGGTAAATGTCAGGTGCCAGGATCTATAGGAAAACTGCCAGACTTTCTGTCTGAGGTGCAAATGACTTTAAATCCTTTCCCAGAAATTCACATTGGTGAACCTTGCATGCCACTGTCAAATCCACTTTCCATGCAGAGGATATCAACTTAAGCAAGGCTTTTGTTTTAGTGCCTATACAGTGTTACAGTGTCACATCCAACATTTGCTTCTGAGGTTGCTGGAGATGACCAATTTTAAATTACTGCTGAGAAACAAGACCCATATAGTCTGGATCTATGGACTGAAAGCAATTGGCTAATAGTTAACTAACTCACTGCATTACTGCTACTGATATATTATAACCGAAATATTTCCTTGTTACATGGATAAACTCAAAATAAGTGACTCTTCTGTGTATTTCTACCAACTTCTTCACAAATCGGAATATTTCTATGATGTCCTTACAGGACTAACATTTCCATTTCTGTACCAACTTCGTATGTTTTTTTTTTCCTTTAGGAAGTTAGAAATGATGAGGTATCTCATGTTCTGGTGTGTGTGTGTGTGTGTGTGTGTGTGTGTGTGTGTGTGTGTGTAGTACTTGGTTACTTTGTTGATGTCTCCTATGGAGGGACTCGGAATGTGCAGAATAGTTTTTTAGCAAATTCAGAGAAATCACAGACACACCAGACTTGGACATTGGGTGGAGTTTTCCTTTAACTTATCTCAAGCCAGAGGCAAGCCAAATATAAAACTATGGAGGGATTTCAATTTGCCAAAAAGGTTAAAGAGATTCTTGCTGATGACATAATCTTCCCATCAGTGTTAGTAGCATACTGCAGCTAGCTTGCCTTGAGGAAGGGTGAACATGGTCATGACCCTTAGCAATTGAGATGCATATGCAGCAAATAAGTCAAGATGGACTAACTTACCCTAAAACTGTTGAGTCTCCCTATATTTCCTAACTGAAGTGATACAGGTATACTTTTTTTCCTTTGAATTTTCATGCTGGCATTTGCAATGGCCCTTGTAATAATAATACTGCCTGTGTCAATAACTGTGCTTTTACTGTTATTTGAGAAAACCATCTCCTTGATAGATTTTTTTCATTTATTTCAGCATTTTGTCCCCCACCATTCATGTGGCATGAAGCACAGTGCTAATTTTATACACAGAGGCCCAGATATTCAAACTGTGCCCAAAATGTGCGCAACAGCAGGAGCAAGCACAAATCAATTGCGCATATGCACAACAGATGTGATATTCAAACATGGAGCAGAACAAATTGCGCAAGCAGCCAACATCTGAATATCACACAAACTGCACCATAGTGCAACCAGGAAGGGAAGTTGAGCAGCAGGTTGGCGCTATAGCGCAACCAGGGCAGCCCAGCTGAGCAGTCCAGAGGTGCCATAGCGCAGCAGAGCCCCCTGCAGAGCAATGGAACTGCACATCCAGGGAGGCAGGCTGGGGCCCACCGCAGCTATGCCACACATGGGCACAGGAACACACTGCAGAACCAACAAGACACCTGTACACCCCAAGCACAGCATCACTGGGGTGGCACGGATGATCCACTGGCCCCTGGGAACAAGCCAATAAAGCACAGCAGGGCCATGACGCCTCAGCACAACCACTGGCAGGCTGAGACTGCCACACACAGGGGATGACAACCACAGTGCACATCAGCCCCCATACACACACAGCACACCCTGCACCATGACCCCAAGACACCAGCCATGTGCAGTGACTGGCACTGCAGGAAACACCATGCATCCTGCCCGGCACACGCCAACCCCATGTAGCAGAGAAGCATACAAGCCAGACCCACCCTGTGCACCCAGAAGACACTGCCACACTGAGACACCTCCCAACACACACACGCACGCACACACACACACACACACACACACACACACACACACCCAGGACCATACCACCCCAGATGGCATGCACACCACTGCAACTGAGCAACCATAGCCAGCTGCAAATCAGAGATCACCACAGTATTCATAACAAAATATATATATTCGTAGAAACAATAAAATACAACAACAAGAACAAGAACAACTATATACAGTCATGTACAACACAAGGGGTAGGGTACAAAGGTAGAGTGGGGTGGGTGAGGGTGAACAACTGGGAGAGGGAAGGCAGGGTGGGAGGGATTGTTGAAGTGGAAGGGAAGCACAATCATGGCCTGGCAGGCTGGTCTGTCGCTGCCTGCCGCCGTCGCTGTCCCCTCCGCCGCCTCCGGATCCCATGGCAGTAAATGTCGGTCAGGATCCCATGTGTTGTAATTGACACACGCCAGAAGTCGCTGAAGGGCACGCCCATCCTTTTAGGATGCTGAGACCTAGAAAAGGGAACACAGTCAATGGCTGTGACTGTCCAAAACCCTGAACACCACCCATCCTGCAAGGCATAAAGCCTAGTGCCCCGCACCTGTGATAATATGCACCCACCCACAGTGACCATGCACATGACATGCCCAACCAGGCAGCACCAGCTATGTGCACCACTGCACAACACACTGGCCATGTATATCATAGCACAAACAAGTCTGTCAAGTGAGCGTGGCAACATGGTGCGATGCCAGTCCCACAGCCATGTGCCCAGTGCATGCATGGACACCAGTGACGATACACAGACGCGTTGTGACACTGGACAGTGATGAATGTCGCCTGTGTCACGCATGGTTGTATGTGCATGGCTGGTGGTCATGCCCCCCAGCATGCAATAGCATCCATGAAGTAATGATACTCACACTCCTCAAGCAGCTGTGGCTGCTGCTGCTGCTCTGCTGCTGGGGAGCACCACCTACAGCACCACCGACCAGCACCAGGGCCCTGGCACGCCCTCCTCACCCCGTGCCTGCATCCTCTCGCTGGCCTTGTGGGAGACAAATGTTGAGGAAAACATCAGTGTGACTCCAAAGCAGACTGCCCCTGCCCCAGTGAGAGTGCCTGCCCACACAGCCAGCCCCATGCATCTCACACCTGCACACACTGACACAGCCAACCATGTCAGAGCCATCACCTATGCACATCCACCAAAACACAGTCACACCCCTACAGAGAATACAGGTGCATATACGGTACACCCACCTGGCCTAGGCACCACGCCTCCTGGCACGTGACTGTAGCTGCCCATAAAGCTCAGGATCCCTCCTCGCGGAGGTCACTGCACCGGTGCCGCACTGCTCAGCTGACCGGCACCGCCCAGTGACCCCCACCAGGTCACTGGCCACTTGCTGCCAGACCTGGATCTCAGCTATGGTGAGGGGCACCACCATACAGTGCCCCATAGTGGGGCTCCACCAGACCACCAAGTTGGCCACTTCCACGGGGCTCCATTGCACTGCCCTCCTGCGTGCCATGCTACCAACTTTACAGCAGGCAATCGACCGCTGCGCCGCAAACCCATGTGGAGATGTTGCGCAATAGACCACCATAGGTTCCAATCGCGCTGTTCGAACAGCGCCGTCGTTCACATAGCACTGTCACCAGACAGCGCAATAGGGCGATACATGGCAGCCGAACAGCACCAGGGGGCAAAGGTCGGACACCAGGTCATGGCAATGACGCAAGGCCACACACAGCATCATCTGACGATATGCATCCTGCGCGACCGACTCACCCGTGCACTAGTGCCATAGTGGACTATTGCGCAGTAGTGCCACAGCGCCATATAGTGCCCAGTGCTGTAGTGCCACTGGCACAATGGTGGCCATAGCCTGAATTGCCGATCGCGCACAGCACGCCAGCAGCGGCAGATGCCTGCATAAGCTATCTGGGCATGCACAATGCAGTGTACCACACAGTCACAGATCTGCTCCATTGGCTCACGACTCAACCATATTGGCGAAAGCGAACTGCACGATATTCAGCCGACACATGCAAATCATCTGATCAGCCATTCAAAGGCACAGTGGCACGATTTGCATCTCATTATAGTTGCTCCACTCTAATTTGCATGCATTGCGCTATAAATGATGCGATACTGGGCTGCGCTGGCCAGATTCAGGTGCTGCAGGTGAGAGGTGAGTTGCATGCTGTGTGATGTTCTGGACAATGGTCATGGGAAAATGCTGTAGACTGCACAGTGACAGGTGTCCACTTCCTCCCATACAGATCACCAAGACCGAGCAGAGACAAGGTGAGGGTGAGGATGGTGGGCGTAGGAGGAGGCCCAACTTTACCCCAGCAGAGACAGAGGTCCTCTTCAGGCCTACCTGGAGGAGGAGCCACTACTGAGTGGGCCAGCAGGGCACCCTCAGTCCCGTGCGGCTGCATGGGAGGGTAGCTCGGGCCGTGAACCTGCACGGAAGCCACCAGCGCTCCGTGCAGGAATGCAAGAAGAAGATGGGGACAGACCGCAGGAGGTTGAAGGAGAAGGTGGCAGCCTCTCAGGGCGGCACGTGCTGGCACTGGCGGGGCCAGCCACGCGTGTTGGAGCTGACCCCGCTGAGGAGAGACTGGCTGCATCAATGCAGTGGAGCGCTATTAAGGGCGTACCAGGAGGTGGATTCCAGACAGGTAGAAGCCCATCACTGCATGGTATGACATGGTGGTGGTGTTGGGGGAGGTTGTTCACATGCACTCACATGTACTCTTTCTGTTACAGATCCTGTTCGTCTTCAGGAGATGGTGGTGGTGGGTCCAGGCAGTGATGATGACCTGCTGGACATGGAGGAGGTCCATCCACCTCTGTCACCAGCCAGCATGCACTGCAGCAGCATGCACGCTGGGCCGCCAACCTGGTGTCGGTGATTCGGTGTGGGGTGCACAGCCTGTGTCTCAGCAGTCTGGCATGCAAGCATGCCAGCACGCTTGAACTGTGGCTGTAGCACGTACTCGCACCATTGATGATGCAAGGACTGCAATGGGCAGTGATATGTGTGTGTCCCATGACGGACACACAGCAGGCCAGAACGTGCCCCTGGGCCTTTCTGGTTCCAACTTGTGTACCAGCATGTTAGCACAGTCGTGCCTGTCAGCACCGGTGGGGCAGCACCAGTGGCTGTGCAGGTGTCTGGCACTGTTGCGGCCATAGCGGTGGAACGAGTGGACCCTGGGGCACAGCGGTTGGAGGGCAGCAGCAGCAGCAGTCACCCACCAGGTCTGGGGGTACAGTGTCAAGCGGTGGCACATGTCCGCGCCCTTGATCCGCCCATTCCTGGTCCTGGTGAACAGCGCCCACCCTCAAGGGGTGTTGTGCATCAGGACCTTCCACACCCTGGGGACAGGATGCCGTGGGGCACAGTACCCATTGGACGAGCACACCACCTGCTGCAGGAATCAGTACAGCAGCAGAGGCGGGTTGCATGTCCGTGGAGGCACTGTCTGTGGCTGTGGAGCGCACAGCAGGGAGTGTGCTCTGGACCGTGCAGAGCTGGTTCAGATGCGGACGGATGTGACCACCGCCATTGACAGGCTGACCCAGGCAGTGGTCTCTGTCGGGACGCACTGGCACACAGTCAGGTGCCCCTGTACCGCACACCCCACACAGTTCACTCTCCACTCCCCATTCCCAGCGCCATGCGACACCAGGCCTGTCGACGCCGGGTTCTGCTGTGGGCAATCCGAGCACCCTGGGTGCAGGTTTGTTCGGCATGCTGCAGACCCCTAGCGGGCAAGGTTGCTTCAGACAGTGGGACCCCTGGTGGTCCAACAGTGCCACCCCATGTGGCCCCTGCTTAGCCTGCCAGGACTGTTGGGTCACGGCGGGGCCGCCCGCATCCGCGGTGGCCATGGGACAGTGCTACATGACTGACCTGTCTCCCAGTGCGGGCCCTGTCTGGTGCTGCCCTGTGTGCAATGTTGTCATGGTGGGCAGTGCACTGCTGGGTGCTCTGCTCAACACGCCAACACAGACCACCTGCACACCTCCCAACCGCTGTCCACAGGTGCGTGTGCATGATGATGCCTGCATTGTACTGTACACCAAGGTGCAAGGGTGCCAGCACCTGACACACACGTACTTGGACAGTACAGGTGGTGGGGTGGTCAGTGGTTCTGTGTGTTAGCAATGTCGGTTCTGCTGTGCTGTGCATCTGCCCATGTACGCTGTGCCTGGTGTGTGTGTGTCCATATGAGTGTTCACCCTCCCTGATGGTATGTTTGTATGCCTGGACCCTTCCTCCCTAGCCGTCATGCACCCTGGTGTGTTACCCTGTGTGCCTGTGGTTTGCGCATGGACAGTGTTGGTTGCACATGTCCCCTTGACTTACCTGTGTTGTGCATAGTGCTCCTCTGTGATGGTGTCCCGGTGCAGCTGGGCCTGCCGGATCAGTCGGGGGTCCCGCTGTCCTAGGGGGCTGCTCATCACCATCAACACCGGCGCCACTGGCGTCCCCATCGCTGTCCCTCTTCAACCTGTAGGGCTATCCCACAGTCTTTGGCCATGTTGTGCAGGATGCAACAGGCCAGGAATATCCCACAGGCCTTTTGGGGCTGTACTGTAGGGCACCGCCGGAGGTGTCTAGGCATTGGAAGCGTGCCTTGAGCATCCCAAACACCGCTCTATGATGTTGCGTGTGGAAGCATGTGCCTCATTATAGCATTGCTGCAATGGGGTCATGGGCGCCAGTATGGTGTGAGCAGCCAGGGATGGAGTGGGTATCCGCTGTCACCTGTGTGGAGATAGTGGAGATCAGTATCATGTTCAGGTCCATATTGCCCATATCCCTGTGTGCCACTACCATGGCACCTGTGGCATTCCCACCCTTGCCCCGAGTTTGCATTCCATACATGCGTACTCACCCACTAGATGGCCTGTGGTGATGTCCCACTCTCGAATCGATGGCACAGTGTGGACTGATACCATATGAAGGCATCATGTGCTCCACCAGGGTGTGTGGCACAGACATTGATTATGCGCCCAGTGGCATCACACACCACCTGGCAGTTGACACTGGAGAAGCCCTTTCTGTTCCTATATGCAGCCCCATCGGGGCCAGGTGAGGCGTGAGATGGCCACATGGGTGCAGTCTATGGCCCCTAGCATGCCAGGCATACATGCTACCCTGTGGAACTCCTGCATGTTTGCTGCACGACTGCTGCGGTGATGGGGAAATGGATGTACTCCACAGCATGTGGCAGCAGTGCGCTGAGGAATTGGGTGAGGATGCGTGACGTGGCCGACTGTGTGATGCCTGTGGTGTCCCCTGTCGGCCTCTGGAAGGTGCCCGTGGCAAGCAGGCACATGCAGGCTGTCACCTTGGTCTCCACTGACAGGCGTGACTCCGCCGTGAGGGTGCCTGCATCACATCACTGCACAGCTCACAGAGTCGCCTCAGTATTGCCTGTTCAGGCGGTACCCGGCCCCACGATCTCTACATCTGTGTACAGCTCATAGCTGATGCGGACGCAGTACTGCCTGTTGAGGGGCGATACCGCCCGGCCAGGCCCTTCAATGGCCTCGTTCTCCTGCAGCTTGCATTCTCACCCCCTCATTACAGCTTCCATGTGGAAGCTGGCACTGTCCATCTCCCTGGCTTCTGACCCCCCGGCTGGTGTTGCTGTGTTACCCCGCTGTCCTCACTGCTACTTCCACTGCACCGGCACCCCGCTGGCCTCTGCAGCCTATGGCCCACGCTGCCTTGCCTGCCCTAGCCTGTCACTGTCTGTCTGTCTGTCTGTCTCTCTCTCTCTACCCCACTTGGCATCCTTGTAGCATTCTTGCGCCCTTCCTTGAGCCTTTTTATTTTGGCTCATTTCGCTAGTGCGCCAATTTCCGGCTGTTCGCTGTTGCGCAAGTCTTTGAATATCGCATTGCGCCTCTTTATGCATGGATCCACCCCTTCAGTTGCGCATGCCTTCATTTGCATTAGCTGTTGCTCAGCATGTTTTCTGTGGCGAACTGCCCCTGCTGAAAATCGCAAATGGCGCACTTTTGACTTGGCGTGACAAGAACCCTGTTAAGCATGGCGCAACCCTTTGAATATCCCACCCAGACTGTCCTGTACTACACATTGTTTTCAGTAATTGACCACATTACAATATATGGCAAGATGCTAAAATTATTCATTTTGACATTGGATGCCTAACTGAAGTGAAAAAATATTTTTATTTCTTTTTATAGTTACAGTTTTTGCCAACTGCATTTAAAATACAGAGCAATTTGGTGCTTTCTCTTTTATACTTTGAATACATCATTTTCTGTATTGTAAAGACACTTTTTAGGATAAGAAGTTCAGACAATATGGATATTCATAAGTGACAAAGTAAAGGCGATCATTTAGTATATCATTATTGAAAGATGAACATTAAGCTGGTTACAGTGATTACCAGACTTAGTTTTATATCACATTATGATGCAGGCAGATGCAAGATGTACTTTCTGCACCTTCTTTGTCAAAAACCTCAACGTTCCAACTGAGGCTATTCTTGCAACCTAGGAAAGGTAGAAATGATGAGGTATCTCCTCACTATTCCTGGATGCAAGTTTCCTCTGCCCTGGGAACACCTGCCTGCCCTTAGTGGGTGGCACTTGCTTGCCTTCCTCCCCAAACCTGTCCATCTAGGTGTCCTGGTCATGCCCCTAGACGAAGTCTTGCCTCCTTTGATGTCTTGCAGGAGGGACATGAGCCAGAGAAAAAAGAGTATCTCTAAATCCCATACACACACACAGGCAGCGTAGTAATGAGGCTTCAGTGGAGGACACTATTTTTACACTCTACCATGTTGTTTGAAGGTAATTATGCAGGGATTCCTTTTCTCAAAGTATCGTCTTCAGTCTCTGCCTACTGCGCCGTAAAAGAACAGGATGAAGAAAGTAGGCAATAATACTTTATAAACAAAGAGAAAGGTGGGAACACAGTTACATAGGCAGAGGCAGACACAAACTGCTCAAATACATTCCTAAAGTTTATAAAAGCACGACGTTTGAATCATATATTGGTGTGTTCAAGTGAAATTTATTGCCCCACCCCAAAAAAATGCAACCTGGCAGGCTTAAAGTTTTGAACACACTTACATTGAGAGATGGTATTTGTACTGATTTGAAATCCAAGGTAACATATATTCTTTTCTTACTAACCTTTCCCTCTCACTCCTATGGGGGTTGGCAAGGGAGGAGTAGGATTGAGCATCCGAGGACAGCTCTCCTCTCCTGGGGTGGGTGGGTTCTCCTGTGCATTGCACTAGCAACCTCTGGAGGAGGAAGGGAGGTCACAGTCAACGTGGGGACATGGAAGGGATTGGGCAGTGGCAGGTGTCTTTCACCTGGGCACAGGAGTGTGCCTGGCATGAGCAGAATGTCAGCGCGCGTCCGCGCCCGAGCAACACACACAGCACAGAAAAGCCCTCTACAGAGCCATGGAGATGATGGAGACCCCAGGGGCAGGTCCACATCCCAACGCTGGCCCAGTACACCCTTAAACTCATGGCCGACCCAGCGCCAGATAGGTCCCTCTAATCCTGGTATCGGCCCCCAAGGGAGGGCAGACCCACCCTGGGGTGATCCGGGGCTGGACCTACCTGGGCAGTCAGGGAGTTCACTGGCATGTGAGGGTTCATGCAGAGAGTAGAGATCCCACCAAGTGGGTACCTCAGAAGGATGCCCGGGCCGTAGAGTGAATAAATAAAGTCTACAAAAAAGTACTAAACCATGATATACAAAGAAAAAACAAAATAAAGAGAATGTTGCCTTCAATGAAACTATATTATTAAATTTCAATGAAAATAAACTTTTAAACACTGCTTGTTTACAAATGATCATAGATGTTACAGTGCATTTATGAGATTTTCAACTAACACTACTAATAAATACTTTTACTGCAAAGTTCTACTCTATTGCTAAAATCGCTATGGGACTATAATTACTAGGTTTCGTTTTCCATACAAACCCATCCGTAATTTGCCATAATAAAGGAGTGTTTATTATGGGAAACATCGCTTGGTTTCCTTCTGCTGTACATGCACCAGTGCCAATTGCTGCTCTTCCATTGCCACGGACCCGAGCGTTGGCAGTAAGTAATACTTTAAAAACAACAACAAATGGCTGCTCTAAAACAATTTTCCCAAGTAATTCCACTCCTCCAGTATTTTGCTATACAACCTCCTATCGACGAACGCCCCAAAAAATACAAGCTTTTCTTCCCAGCAGCCGAGTCTGACCACTGACCCTGCTGAAACGCAGTTGGACCATGGCTACATGGAAATGTCTTCTACTTATTTTATGTAATTGCTGTGGTAAAAAAGGAAAACCAGCAATTATATAAAATTAAATATGGTGTGTGTGAACTCAGATTTTACACTCACTTTCAGTGTTGGATGCTGAGATAAACCCTTCGAGCTTCGGGCTTTGGGGTTTATGTGGCATCCAACACCTTGGGAGGGTGTAAAATTCTCATTACTCACATCACCCCATACTTTATCCTGTATTTAATGCACTTCCCAGGGCATAAGGACACTCGCTTTCGGACTTATGCATTAGCACGCCCTAGGACGTGCATTAAAATCCTTTACTGTACACCCCATCGTGGCTTATTACATAGATATATATATATGTATATATATATATATATATATATATAGTCATATAAAATTCATTGCAAAAACTTTTTAATGCGTCAGTTAGGTTCCTATTACAGTGACAGAAGAATGGAAATTCAGCGTAGAGTTCCCAACCCTACCATTCCACCCCACCCTCCACACACCAACAGCCATCAGTGCATGCCTTGGGATGCCAGCCCTAACTCTCACCCCATTCTATGTGTAAACAAGCAGATATGGTACAGTACAGGAGAATGGGGTGAGAGTTAGGCCCGATGACCCCAAGGCACACTGGATGGCTGTTGGTGTAGAGGGTGGGGGTGGGGTGGATGGTAGGGGTTGGGAACTCTAACACTGAATTTCCATACTTTTTCACTGAAGTAGGAACCCTAACTGATACATTAATAGAGTTTTTGCAATTAATTTCTCTTATTTTGAGCTAGTATAATGGTATCCATATTTTAATGTGGGACCAAGAGGGTCCATTAGACCCTGTGCTTCAACTCACCCAGAGATGCTATGTATAGAGGGTGGGAAGCACAAGGCCCTCGGCCCTGCACTTCCATGTGTCGAACAACAACAGTGACCAAATTGTCAGCATAGCCATCTTATTACCCCACCTCATGTAACCTAGCACAGAGACTGTGAAATGCAAGGCAAAACATAATTATGCACAACTCCAATGTCATTCTGCATCACAGGTGCAAGAAAACAGGTCACCTCACCTGTAACAGTAGTTCTAAGAGTGGTATATGTTGTTCATCCACACTCTTTGGCATGTTCCCTTCCACTTTAAATTTGCCAGAAGCCTTCAAGCTGGCTCCTCCCACCCACCCGGATGGCATAAACCTCGGCTCACCCCATGACCCCAGATCTTAGCCTGCTCGAAGCCAGGTGTTGTGTGTCTGCAGCCGGGGAGGTTGGGTGATCGTGTAGATGAACAACTTATACCACTCCTAGAACTACTGTTACAGGTGAGTAACCTGTTTTTCTAGGATTGTGGATATGTTGTTCATCCACATTCTTTGGCAGACTCCTAGCAGTTCTCCGGGAGGAGAAAGGAAAGGTGCACACCCCTACTTAGGAAACAGAGATTGGAGAACTGAGGCCCCAAACCAGCATCCCAATGTGACTCAAGGTCAATGTGGTAATGGGTAATGAAGGTGTTTGCTGACTTCCAGGTAGCAGCCCAGCAGATTTCCTGGAAGGATGTCCCTGAAGCAGCCACTGATGCAGCGGTATGGGTAGAATGAGCCTTATCCTCTGGGAGACTTCTGCCTGCCAACTCATAACACAGACTAATGCATGATGTAATCCATCTTGCAGTTGTCCACTTTGATGCAGGTCTGCCAGAAGCAGCTTCAGCGTAGGTGAAAACAGCTGGCAAACCTCTCCCGAATTCCGCTATCCTCTATTTATAATAGGAGAGACGCCCAGGTCCAAGTATGAAGCCTGTACTTGGCCTCCGAGTGTAGTTGAGGTAGAAAATTGGCAGAGTTAACACCTGGTTAAGGTGAAACTCTACACCACCTTCAGAAGGAATTCCTGGAGTGGGGGCATAGGACAACCTTGTCCCTGTGGAAGACCAGATAAGGGAGTCCACTGAAAGCACCTGGAGCCCCCTGTCCTTCTGGCAGATGTGATAGCCACCAGGAAGGTCATCTTCCATGACAAGTGTGACAAGGCACACTTGTGCATTGGTTCAAATGGCATGCCCATGAGCTTTGCCAGTACCAGCAGAAGTTCCCACAGAGTGGAGGTTCAAGCACCGGGGATATGTGATCCAGGCCTTTGAAAAGTGCCCAACCACTGTCTCCTGCACCAACGCCGGCTGACTGATCTACCGGTAAGCAGAGATGGCTGCCAGGTGCACCCTAAAGGTCGATGACCACAGACCCCCTTTGGAGAGAGACCAAAGGTAGTCAAGAATGTTAGCTACTGGACAGGACAAAGACTCCAGGCCCTTGCCCTGACACCAAATGGAAAACTCTTTCCATTAGACGGCATAACATTTCCTGGTCGCTTCTTTCTGGATGCCTCCACCACAGTGAAGATATCCTCAGAGAGACCCAAAGCCTGGAACTCTAGCTGCTCAGGTACCAGGCTGTGAGGTGCAGGGATTGAAGGTCCAGATGGAATACCTTCCTTGGTTGACTGAGATCAGGTCCGGTATGTTGTAAGCTGCCCGGGGCCTGCTGCTGAGGCTCAGGAGATGTGGATACCAGAACTGGCACGGCCAGTCTGGGTCTACTAAGATCACCTTCGCCTTGCACCTCCTTACCTTGAGGAGCACCTTGTGGATCAAAGGAAATGGAGGGAAGGTGTAGAGGAGGCCTGGGGTCCACGCCTCGAGAAGGCATCCCCTGCAGTGAGCCCTGCTGAGGGGTGGGCATGAAACAGTCTCAGCTTGGTGTTTTCCTGGAGGCAAACAGGTCCACCATCGGTTTGCCCAGTGGAAGAACAGGCTGTAAGCTACCTCTGGATGGAGAAACCACTTGTGGAATGTCTCGCCTAATGGCTGAGAGCATCCGCCAGATGGTTTGAGGCTCCTGTCACACGGATGACTAGGAGATGCGCCTCCAAATGGCTCACGAGGTCCAGATGAGGAGCTCCTGTACAGCAGATGGGAGTGTGACTACCCTGTTTCTAGAGGTAGTACATGGTTGTGGTAGTGTCCGTCTGGACTTGAACCACTTGACCCTGGAGCTGAGGGAGTGAAAGCTGACAGTGCCAGTCTGAATGCTCTGAACTCAACAGGTTGATGTGGCATTTGGATTCCTCGGGGTCCAGAGCCCATGGGCCCTTTGTCCCATGTGGGCACCCCATCCCACGAGAGAGCACCAGTCATGAGGACAACCATTGGCTCGGGTGGATGGATGAATGAGATCCTTCCTGCAACCAGTCTGGGGCGGTCCACCAGTGGAGGCGTTCCACATCTTCTGGGTTACAGTGTACAGAAGGTTGAAATGACCGTGGCGCTGAGTCCACTGGGCGGCCAGCTCCCATTGGAGGGGCGATGTGCAACCGGCCCAACGGACCACTGAGGTACACACCACTATGTAACCCAGAAAGCGCAGTAAATCCTGGGCAGGATGCAATGGCCCAACCAGAAATGATTGGGAAAATGGAAGAACCTCCGTCCTGTCGGCGGGGAGCTGAGCTCTGGCTTGACAAAAGTCGACTTTACCCGATGAAGCCCATCACCTGAGAAGGCACGAGGTTCTGACTTAGCCTCGTTGATCAGGAGGCCGAGTTGGGAGCAGGTCGGGAGGGCCAGGTCCCTGACCTCTCCACGTCCCTGTTGGGTGGAATCTGCTAGGAGCCAATCATCAGTGAGGATAAATCCTGACCCCTCTCGCCTTAGATGGGCCACCACCACTGCAGTGCATTTGGTGAAGACCCATGGGGCCAATGACAGGCCGAACGGCATGGCTCAGAACTCCGCACAGGGTCCTCTCGACCCTGAAGTGGAGGAACCGCTGATGAGATGGATGGATTGGGAAGTGAAAGAGTGCATCCTGCAGATCCAGTGAACAGAACCACATATTTTGCTCAAGGATGGTATGATCTGGGACAGAGTGACCATCAGAAAGGTGCATGACATGAAATATTGATTCAGGTCGTGCAGATCTAGAATGGGACGCCAGCCCCCATCCGCTTGGGCACCAGGAAGTACCTGGAGACAAAGCCTGGGTCTGCTGGAGGATCTGCCACTGGAGCTACTGCCTCCTTGAGGAAGAGCTGAGCAATGTCGTCTCAGAGAGCTGACTGAGTCTGGGTGGATACTGTTTCTCCCGAGGGCGCAGGCTCGGCTTGGAGGGTACTGCTCAAATTCCAGAGGCAGTCCCACCAACCACTTCAAGAACCCACCTGTCCGAAGTGACAGAGGACCAGGTGGATAGAAGTGGTGGAGCTGGCCGCCATGGGAGGACCCAGAGCTGGCCAGATAGGAGGAGGAGGATCCAGAACCCAAACCTCAGCCTCCTTATGGGCCTGAGGGCCCGGGCTTGGGCCCGGTGCCAAGCTTGAGCCTGCTGCTGTTTCCTTCTTGGAAATCCTGCCGGTGCCAAGGGCTAGTGGGGAACACAAAAGGAAGATTAGGAGCTAAACCAGTGGCTCAGGGAGTGGTGAGGCCAGAGGGTATGGGTTGATGGGGATTGGGGGAGACCTGGGAGGATAAGGAGCTGTATGCTAGAGATAGGCTCCATCTCAATTAGGAGGGGAGGAATCCTTAAGTTGAAAATAGAGGGTTAATTAGTGAAAAGTGGGATTTAAACTTGTGAAGGGGAGGATGGGAGAAAAGCTGTTGAGGGAGTCCAATAAAGGAGGACTCTGTCTTCCTCCCCGGGAGCTGGAGGAATGTGGGAAAAGGCCGACTGGTAAAGTACAGACCAGGGAAAACGGAATCCCCATGGGAAATGAGCAGGGGAACTGGAAGTATGGAAAGGTGGAAGGTAGTCCTGCTAAATGCCAGGAGCTTGGGCAATAAATGCCTGAGCCCAGGCGATGCTAACTGAGGGCGGTGGATGTGGCAGCGGCATTGAGACCTGGGCCACCACAGGACACGACTGGGACCTGAACCTGGAGGGTTATACTATGTTCAGGAAGAACGGGGGGAGGAAGGGAGGAGGGTAGCAATAATACTCAAAAACTGCATTGGCATGGGGGAGTAGAGGAGGCAGAGGGAACCATGGAGGCGATTTGGGTCACCTTGATAACAAGGGGGCAAGAGAGTAAAAATAGGAGTGGTGTATAGACCCTTGCGCTGATGGAGGAGCTGGAGGAGAGTCTGGTGGCAGATGTTGAGAGACACTGCACATTGGGCAGGGAAGGGTGGTGGTGTTGGGGACTTAAACATGCCAGGAACAGACTGGGAGACTATGACATCCTCGTGGCCAGGAACAGAGGTTGTTGGATGTCTTTCAAGACCTGCTCCTAATTCAGCAGTGGGGAACAGATCAGGGAGGCGTGGTACTGGATGTGGTCCTGGCAGACAGTAACCAGATTGGGGCCCGGAGGTAAGGGACCCATTGGTGGGAGTGACCATGCCACAGTCTGGTTCTGCCTGGACCTAGGAGGGGTAGAAGGCTGCACAAAGATGGAGGTAACTGACTTCAGGGGGTAGATTTTAAGGAAATGGAAGGATCTTAAGGAGCATTTGGTGTGATTGGGTCAGACATGGATGCTGACAATAGGTGGGAAATAATCAGGAGAGGGGTGCAGGATGCTACCAGCACCTGTGCCAGAGTAAGACGAAATGCGGTAGGGCCGAAAACCCTGCTGGTGGATCAGGGAGGTCAAGGAGGTGATGGGAAAGAAGGCAGCCTATAGGCAATTCAAGTGCTCAAGGAGGAAAGGGATCGGGGAGTATGAACTGATGGCTAGGAAGGGCCACTAGGGTGGTGAGGGTGGCTAAGGCAAGGAAGGAGCAGAACCTGGCCAGGGAAATTAGGAGAGGAACAAGGGTTCTTTAGATACATTGGGGAAAATGAATGGTGGCGGGGCAGATTAGCAGGATTAAAACAGGGAGAGATGGGCACAAGACCTGGGGAGCAGGCTGAGGTACTAAATGAGCACTTCACCTCAGTTTTCACCAAGGAAAACGAGGGGTGCCTGATAATACATGGGAGGAGACAGTGATACATAGGAGGGGGACCCTTACTGATCAGCAGGTCTGGAGAGGGGAGGCATCACTGCTAGGAGGAGGAAGGCTAAGCAGAGAGAAGAGGTAGCTGAGGTGGAAATCACAGCGAGAGAGTGAGGAAGCCCTCAGGTCCCTTAAGATGGAGAAAGCACCGGGACGGATAAATTACATCCCAGAGTGCTGAAGGAACTTGTGGATGTCCTGTGCAAACCCTGGCGGAGCTTTCACCATCTCTCTGAGGACACGGTGGGTGCCCCAGGACTGGAAGGTGGCACATATAGTGCCTATCCACAAGGGGGATCAAGGAGGTGGCAGGGAACTACAGGCCTGTCAGCCTGACATCGGTGGTGGGCAAGGTGATGGAGGGCATTGTCAAGGAGAGGCTGGGGGACCTGGAAAGTTAGTGCCTGGACGATAGACAGCATGGATTCATCCCAGGAAATCATGTCAGACAAACCTTGGGAGTTCTATGACTGGGTGATGAGTGCCTTGGACCTGTGTAGACCAGTGGACGTCCTCTTTTAGACTTCAGCAAGGCATTTGACTCTGTTCCTCACGAGGGCCTGTTGGATAAGCTGGGAGAAATGGGGTGGGGAACCAGATGATCAGATGGATAGACAATTGGCTCCAGGACCGGACCCAGAGGGTCGTGAGTTGGCGGGATAGTCTCATCCCAAGGAGGGTCATTAGTGGGGTCCCACAGGGATCAGTCCTTGGCCCTCCTGTTCAGCACCTATGTCTCTGACATAAGGACAGGTATCAGGAGTGAGATGAGTCTCTTTGCAGATGACTCAAAACTGGTGGCAGTGGTGGATGGGGAGGAGGGGAGGGTGGCCCTACAGGGGACCTGGAGGCTCTGGAAAGATGGTCTAGAAAGTGGAAGCTGAGGTTCAATGCAGGGAAATGCTAGGTACTGCATCTGGGGCCAGAAACCTGGGCCAAGTGTACACCCTGGGGAGATGCTACAAGTCTCGATGGCTGAGAGGGACCTGGGGGGTGGTGGATGTCAAGATGAACAACTCGGAGACTTGTAGGAGGGTAGCAGCCAAGGCCAACAGGATGCTGGGATGCATTGCTAGGGGATCACCTCCAGAAGGAGGGAAGTGATACTCCTCTGTATAACTGCTTGGTGAGGCCACACCTGAGTACTGCGTGTAGTTTTGGAGGCCACACTTAAAGAGGGACATTAAACTCCTGGAGAGGGTCCAGAGGAGGGCAACCAAAATGATTTGGGGCTTGGGGACAGGACCTATGGGGAGAGGCTCAAACAGCTAAATATGTACACACTGGAAGAGAGAAGGACCGGGGGACATGATAGAGGTCTTCAGGTACATGAAGGGGTAAATAGGGGAGGAGCAGTCAGGGTGCTTGAAGGAAGGAGGGGGACAACTAGAGGGCATGGGTGGAAGCTGGAGGAGAAGATTCAGGGAGAAAGGAGGAGGTGCTACTTCACTGAGAGAGTGGTGGAGCCATGGAATGCGCTGCCCATGGGGCTGGTGGAGGCAGAGATGGTGGAGGGGTTCAAGAAGGGTGGGACAGGTACAGGAGAAGGGTTCTGAGGCAAAATCCAGTGCAGCAAGAATATCCAGAACTGGGAAGGAGAAGCCAGAGAAGGCGAGGTGGGCAGCAAGGTCAGCTCCTAGGGTGGGGGCGGACTAAACGAGCAGACACGAAAGACCATTAGGCCTATTCTGCTGGCATTTTAGTATGTTAGTATGTTGCTGATGCTGCTGTCCTCCTTGAAAGGAGGGCTGCTGTGCACAGGAAGAGTGCTGAAAAGGCTTCTTCTTTCTTCTGCTGGTTCTTGCCCAAAGAACCCTTGGCAGAAGTAGCATCCAAGGTGGCATTGGACTGCTCAATGCTCTGAAGGTGACTAGCCACACCTGGGCCGAAAAGGTCAGCCCCTAGGAAAGGCACATCAGCTAATTTGTGCTGAGTATCTGCCAGAAAGGAGGAGAGTCTCAGCCAAGCCCTTCGACGAGAGGGAACTTTGGCTGCCATCGAATGGACACAAGAATCCCAATGTCCAGGGCTGTCTGAAGCTGCTGCTTGGCAACAGCTCAGCCTGATCCCGGACTGCTTGACCGCGGTCTGCATGTCCACGGGGAGATGGGAGAGGACTTCATCCAAAGACCCCAAGAGGGCATGGAAGAAGCTTGCCATGATGACGGCTGAACTTGCTTGATTTAAGGCCCAAGGAAGAAGCCACATAGATCTTCCTGGCCGAATGGTCCAAGAGCTTGGACTCTTTCTCGGGAGGTCAGTCAGTATTGGCAGAACTGCCAGTATGCCTGAACACAGAGGCAGTCACCAGGTTCTGGCTGAAGAGTGCTCTGTGAACTCGAAGGGACCCCATAGGCACCGCGATACTTGCAGGTCATCGGGCAGACAGTGCTGGACAAGAGGCAGGGCACTGCCAGAGTTCTAAGGCTGGGCCATCAATGGCCTCGGCCACAGGAAAAGCCTCAGTCAGGATCCCTCTCTTGAGGATGTCCGTGAGAGGGTACTCCGCCTTTTCTGGATTGGTTCCAGGGGCATCCCTGTGGACTCAGAGATGAGGTGAAGAATGCCTTGAAAGGACAAAGGACCTTCCTCCATCTCTAACCCACCAGCTAGTTCATCATTCCTGGGATGAGAATGCAGGCCACTCACATCCAAATCTGAGGCATCTGGATACAACTGTAGACTGCCCAGGTCACCTTCGACCGCCGAGGGCGGTCCGGGTGACAGTGACCAAAAGATGCCAGGGAAGCCCAGTGTTCGGCCTGTCTTCTTAGAAGGAGCCCTCCCACAGGCTGCTTGGGCAGTGGCTCCATCACTATTAGGCGGAGAGACTGGTTTAGGCCAAACTGGAGATTTCGCTGGCTCCGTGGGCAGAGGAACCGACTTGATCGGCTCGAAGGAGTCGGCTTCAGCCTAGGAGGCGAAAGCCAAGTAATGGCCGGGTGGAAGCTTGGGTCAGCTTGTGCCTAGTCAAAATCAGCTGCAGCCACATGTAGTCCTCGTAGGCCGACTGAGTTTCTGCGGGAGTCTCTCCTCATCCGAGGAGGACGAAGATGACCGATGGCATCGCTTCTTTTAGAGTGTTTATGGCTCTTCCCGCCTTTCGGTCGAGAGGGTCTGGGACCTCAATCAAGATCAGACAGGCGATTCGGTCACTCGAGACACCGGCGGGACCGGTGATTTCCCAGGGTCAGGGACCACTCTCGATGGGAGTCCCAGCAGGCTGGGTCTCCTCATCGGGAAAGTCAGAACTGGAGTTCGATCAAGAGAATTGTCGATCGGAGTCAGTGATAATGGATTGATTGGGTCGATGACGATTTCCTACAACGCCAATCAACATTTCAGTCGACTGGCCAGACGGCAAAGCTGAAAAGCCAGCGGTCAAGAAGCAACCTCGATCAAGTCCAGACTGCATGTTCCTGGGACCGAGATCTCTCCCGCTCCCAAGAGCGCCTCCGCAGGACAAAGACGATCCCGATCCTTCTCCCACTTACAGGATCGAGAGGAATGCATGCTCACAGGACCCTCTCCTTAGTCGGGACAGAGTGGCACAACTCTCGGAAGGAACCCAAGAAGGTGGAGCCAGGTTGAGTGGAACAAAGAAGCTCCGGTAGTTTCTGCAGCCCGAGCAGCTTCCTCTTTGAATGCTCGCATGCATTCCAATAGCTCGGTAGATCTTGCAGCTGTGGAAACCGCCCACTGATCCTCCTTGGATTTCAACGGACGGTTCCGCTTCTGGCTTCCCAACTTCAGGCGTGCAAGACAGTCATTGAGGACATAAGGGTGGAAAGCGAGACAAAGGTGGCATTTCAAGGTGTCATGCTCAACACCGAGACAGCAAATGCATGCGTGTGGGATCGGTGCATGACATCTTCTGACCACAAGGACACCGCGAAATCCAGGGGTAAACTTGTCTTCCATAATCGAAGGAATAGTCGCGATTGCTAATGCGAACTAGACGGATTTTTGGAATAACTGAAGGTTTGAAACCAGGGCCTTCAAAATGCGTGAGCACATGGGAGGCAACCTGAATCTTCCAGCGGAAAGGAACATCTATGCCCAGAACACCAGAAAAGGCAGACAGGACCTCAGTTTAATGGCTCATCTGAAACTGGCACCTCAGGAGTGCAGCACCTCTCATGCTGCATTACATCAATATTGGGATTTAAACCAAGTGCCTAGTGTGGGATAGAACCCACAGCCTTCTGATCTTCCAGCCTCAGAGGCAGTGTGAAACCAGCTGAGTCACTGACATTGCTACTTACTACTCCAAGTGCTAAAAAGCAAAATGTATCTGTGTTGAAATGCTTTGTGCAATATATATATATATATATATTAGAGGCAAAACTCCGCTTAATGCATTAGTTAGGGTTGTTCCACAGCGACAAAAGTGAGTAATTGCTGTTAGGGTGAAAACCCCAACCAATTCACCCCAGCACCCACACACACACACATTCAAGTATGGGGAGGACCAAGTCAACACAACCAATGAC
Organism: Neoceratodus forsteri; assembly: GCA_016271365.2. Lineage (NCBI taxonomy): Eukaryota > Metazoa > Chordata > Ceratodontiformes > Ceratodontidae > Neoceratodus > Neoceratodus forsteri. Next base: position 33,656,989 of record JADMNL010000023.1, read on the forward strand.
AGACATCCAGCAGCAGGTGACAGAAATAACAAACAATTGTCTAAATGTACTATGAGACATCCCCACCCACCTGACCAGGTACTGCATGCTCAGTGGAGATCAACAGCAAAACTGAGGCCATGTACACCAAACGTATACATCCTGATTGCAGCTGCACAAACATACCACACTTAGTAGTTGCATGGCCTTACCTACCGATGCCCCACACCACACCACACCACTTGTGGTGGGCCACCTGAGCAATAGAGTTAAGCAAAACCAAGGAGTTGTACAGGTATAATATCTCTGATTTAACAAGGGTTTGAGAAATGCAGCTTTCTAATTGACTGTAAACATTGTAACAGCCTTATGTTTAGTTTTTATTAACATACATGTAGAGCCTAACCATATGATGAACATGGTTTAATGTTGTTTAAAAACAGTTTTATTATGATAGCAATAAGCTACTCCCAGGTATTATGTTAATGGTCAGTTTATCACTGTCTAGCGATATGTGGCACTTGGATATGCCTCTATTCAACATTAAACCACCACAGGGTGATTAACAGACCATTTAACATAACTGTTGGTCATGCCTTATAGCTTAATTGTCTTTTGAGTAGATACTCCTCCTGCTAGGCACTGCAGCAGCTTTGCAACACAGTGTCCCACCCAGTTACACCATACACTGTCTAGTTGCTGGAGAATGGCTGTGAATATGAACTCATGAAGATGAACAGTGTAACTTGATCATTACAGTCATCGAAACCCTAGTGTGATTATAACTGACAGACTCAGTGATAGAGGATAACCCTGCTGTCCTAGTACATTTACCCCATTATGAGTTAAATCAATACTAAAAGACATTCTGTTTATATCTACACCATACCTACTTGATTCCTGTTGTAGCAGAATTAACATAGTTATCACTTTGATAGCATCAGTGACAGAAGTGTAGAAACCCAAACAGTAGGCATACAGCCTGAGTATGAAACAACTGTTAAAAAATCACACTGTGTCCATAAGTGGCATAGATCACTCCATTGCAACAATAGCAAATGTATTACTATTTAAAGAGTTAGTCATCACAGATGCAATGAGATTGTCTTTATCAGGTACAACATACTCAGTAAGTGCCTACAGGAAATCTATCCTATATACGTCCGATACAGGTACATCATTGTTGGCTCAGTAGTGCTATGATATTTAGAAGTTGCTTGGCCTGATCCATGCAATTACAATCTTTCTTACAAAGAATACTTACTGCATCTTTAATATTGAAACACACTGAAGGTCTATGTATGTACATCAGCAGTACACCTTCATCAGTAAGAATGCATGTGATACTGGCAGTACCAATTTCAGCGTTGAACAGGCAATGCTTTTCCATACGCTTACATCAGCCTCTCTATGTTGAGTAAACCATTGCAGTAAATGTACTACTATGTAAATCACCTACTAAATGTATCACTACTTTTATCTTGAGCACGCTAGTGTCTTGTAGTTAATTTATGTGCTTCTCTTAATTAATGTATACTCAGTAGTGTTAAAACCTTTCTACAACTGTCATGCACCTTCAGCATTTATATTGAATAACGGCACAGTACCAGTTGTGGTGTGGTGTGGGGGCATCGGTAGGTAAGGCCATGCAACTACTAAGTGTGTGCACGCTGTGTGTGCAGCTGCAATCAGGGATGTGTACGTTGGTGTACATGGCCTCAGTTTTGCTGTTGATCTCCACTGAGCATGCAGTACCTGGTCAGGTGGGTGGGGATGTCTTGTAGTACATTTAGACAATTGTTTGTTATTTCTGTCACCTGCTGCTGGATGTCTGTCATTGGTTGTGTTGACTTGGTCCTCCCCATACTTGAATGTGTGTGTGTGTCTGTGTGTGTGTGGTGCTGGGGGGTGACTGGAGTTAGGGTTTTCAACCCTAACAGCCATTTCTCACTTTTGTCGCTGTGGAACAACCCTAACTAATGCATTAAATGGAGTTTTTGCCTCTAATTTCCTTTTTTGAGAATGATATTGAGAAATAGTGAATGTAATGTGGGCCAAGGCTCCCGCCACATGATGTCTTGTGGCATAGTAACAGGAGCAGCAATGCAAACAGAAATGCTAACAGTGGCACATGGTAACACAAGCGCGAATGATAACAGAAAGGGTAACGACACGGTGCATGTAGGACGGGAACGGTGTGCTACGTGATGTCTGGTCACATAGTAACATGGTGCCTGTAAATGGAAATGTCAATGGGCATGGTGGACGTAAAGTGAAACAGAAAGAGAAATGTAACGGCACACACAAGTGGCAAAAATTAACAGAAATGCAAGCGCAATGAAAACGCAGGATGATGACGTAGGGAGACAGGTGCATTGGGATTAGCCCTAACTCTCACCCCATGACCTGTGTAAAGCAGCAGAAGTATAGGAGAATGGGGTGAGAGTTAGGACTCATGATCCCAATGCACACCCCAATGCCGGTTGGGGGTGGGTGGGGTGCAAGGGGTTTTTCAACCCTAACAGCGAATTTCCTCACTTTTGTCACTGTGGAACAACTCTAACTAATGCATTAAACTGAGTTTTTGCCTCTAATTTCCCTTCTTTTGAGAATGATAACAAGAAATAGTGAATGTAATGCAGCAGCGGGAGCGGCGATGCCCTCTGGGCCCAGGCTAAAGGGCCCTGCATCCGCCTACATGATGTCTTGTGGCATACTAACAGGGACAGCAATGCAAACAGAAATGCTAACAGTGGCACACATGGTAACACAAGCACGAATGAGAACAGAAAGGGTAACGCATAGGTGGCATAGACGGAATGGTCTGCCACGTGATGTGTTGTCACATAGTAACATGGTGCCTGCAAACAGAAATGTCAATGGGCATGGTGATGTAAAGTGAAACAGAAAGATAAACAGTACTGTAGAACAGAAAATGGCAAAAATAACAGAAACGCAAGTGCAAATGAAAACGCAGAGGATAACGCACATGGTGGCTAGACGCCAACGGTAAGTGAAACGGTACTGGAACGCAAGCGAAAGGGCAACAGTAACAGTAATGTAAGCACAGGCTGGTTTTCCCCAAAACCTGCATTGAGAAAGACAGTGAGTACAAATAATGTATGCAAAATAATGAGTATTGGCGCAGAAATGAGATCTTGGAATACTAAATACATTATATCTCAGGAACCGTATGACGAGAAAAAAATTTAAAGATCATATTATTTACAACTGTCCTGGCTAATTTAGATCTTAGCCCCATTAGAGGATTAAGAAATTTTCCGACGAAAGTCTGTATCTCGCACCGCTTCCTAGACACGGGCCCTGGAAAGGTGCGGCGAACGCCGTAATGTTATCCTATGGGAAAAAAGAAAAGTTCAGAGCACCATAATTTTGCCTCCTGTGATGTTTTTCACCAAACCACTGAAAGGCACATCTGTGGGCTGTTGGCTGTCTTCCTCCAAATTTCAGGAAAAAGACCAAACCGTTATTTTGCAGCAGGGATCCAAAGGATTTCTGTCATCGTTAGGCGCCGTAATGTTATCCTATGGGAAAAAATGTCAACTTTGGAGTGCCGTAACTTTGCCGCCGTGTGATATTTTTCACCAAACCACTGAAAGGCACATCTGTGGGCTGTTGGCTGACTTCCTCCAAATTTCAGGAAAAAGACCAAACCGTTATTTTGCAGCAGGGTGCCAAAGGATTTCTGTAACGTCGGGCACCGTAATGTTATCCTATGGGAAAACTGTCAACTTTGGAGTGCCGTAACTTTGCCGCCATGTAATATTTTTCAATACAACACTGAAAGGCACATCTGTGGATGTCGGCTCCGTTCCTCAAATTTCAGCTCAAAACTCCCAACGGTTCGCTTTGCAGCGCAGTGCCAAAGAATTGCTGTCATTTTCCCACAGACTAGAAAATTACTGTCGCAATTTGCGAAGCTTCATGAAAATTTGCGACACTTTCATGAGCACGAAGTAATTTGTGAAAGTACGCTTTCCAGAAATTGAAAACATATTTCTGGGGTGTTTACCACAAAATAAAGACATGGCAAGCATCCTCAGGGCCCGACTAGGTGAATACAAAAAAATTAGGTTGCTAGATGGTCCCAAATTTAAATGCCAACCATTTTTCTGATCACCAACTGAAAACAAAATGGCCGATTTGAGGAAAGTAACAGGCCCATTTGATGAAAGTAAAAATGCATTTGCGAAAGTGTTGAACCTTTGTTAACTTTTCCCATTGACTTATAATGGGAAACTGTTTTGAATAACTTTTGAACCGCTTAATATTTTTTCACGAAATCTTTGAAAGGCACATCGGGGACCCCAGCTGCACGTTCCCTGAAGATTTGGGCCAGTCATAGCAAACCGTCGACCTGTGCGTGACCACAGAATTCCAGAAAAGCGTAAATGCGGACAGATCACACTTAATAACCCACAACTGTATATCCAATCAGTACGAAACTTGGCAGATCCCAAGGCCTGTGGGTCTTGATCATACATTCCAAAGTTCAGGCAAATCCATCAAACGGTTGCAAAGTTATTAAGGTGCAAAATTTTGGTTTAATATGGACATGGCTCCTCATCCCTAACTATGGTAGCACTATTGTGCTACTATAATATATATATATATATATATATATATATATATATATATATGTATATGTGTATAAAAGTAAGTGCATGTGTATATGCTTAAAACATATTTGTGTATATGTATAATATGCTTATACATATTATACATATACAGTATGGTGTATATGTATAATGCATATATGTATACAGGCTATATTCTGGATGGCAAGTGCTGCCTGCCTATCCCACAAAATGTTTGGTATACAGTGCCCACCGTTTATAATGGGCATGTTTGTGTCAAGCCTTTATGCCCGTATAGAAGACGGACGATTTATCCAAATGCTAGCTGTTTGAACCCAATAACTGATGCTACTGTTGATATCAAAAGCACTACAGTAATGCAATCGAAAGCACTTAGTAAAGACAGTATAATACATTAGTACTTTATATATACTAATCTTCTTTATTTTCTTATTTCTTTACTTTAATTAATTGAGTGAAAAAAAGTAAAACTACAGCACAGTAACAGTGCAACAGAAGCTGTGATGCTAAGCCTACTTATGTCCCATGAAAAACTCTGTGATCCGAGTCTGGATATTCTGTTTTCGGCTGTACGGATGCTGTCTCCTCAGTTTTAGCATCATATCCCAGTTCGCTCTGCACTCAGCACTCTGTTCCATGGCACGACGAATGTTAAAAGGGCTCTCGAACATCAACGGCGGTTACAATAGCCTCCTCTTCCACCCGACTAGCTTCTGGGTCCTTGTCCTCGCCTCGCCCACGCCCTCTGAGCGCACCAATCACCTCCTGGATGTCATCTTGCTCTCCTTCAGGTGGAGAGTCGCCATCACCAAGGTGACACAGCTCTTTAAACTGCTCCTCTGACAGTCCATCCAGAACAGCTACTGTTTCAATTTTAAGCATTTCGGGGCAGACAGGTAAGGCTCACTGGACACAGAAGCTTGTTTCTGCAGAGGCACCCTCAGGGTACACAAATCCTGCCTCTCTTAAAACAGCGCTGATTGTAAGATCGGACACCATGGCCCATGAGTGCTTTAAAGTCTTACAGCATCCAACAATGTGATCTGCCTTACACATTGAGATGCATGCATTTCTGGCTGACATCTAGAGTGTCCAAAACCTTTTCATGCATGGTGCTAACATAGTGCTGTTTTAGGCTATAAAATCATGCCCATGTCAAGAGGTTGAATAAGGCAAGTGGTGTTTGGTGGCAAGAACACCAGTTTTATATTTCTCAGACCTGCAACGTTTGATGACCAGAAAAGTTGTCCAGTAGAAGGACGATCTTGCGCCGCCTCAATTTTCTGTCCCATGTTTGCACCCACTCTGTAAAATGTCACCAGTCATCCAAGATGAATTGTTTGCTCGGTACAGAACAGGTAAGTTATGAATTCCACGGAAGCAGCGTGGGTTTTGTGACTTGCCCACAACCAGTGGTTCGAGCTCTCCGAGCCATCCATGTTACAACAAAGGAGAACAGAAATTTCTCTTTTTTTCTTTGATCCCAGCAAAGACTCACTTTTAAAAACTAATGTCCTATACCCAACACAGTGATAGAAGAGACCAGTTTCGTCGCAGTTAAAAATACTTTTGGCTCGAAACCTCCAGAATCCCAGGGAGAATATTCAGAGCCACTGCTCTGCACTGGCTACATCAGAGTTCAATTTTTTCTCCGTGTGCCTTCTAAACCCGATATTATTCCGGCTTTCCAACGCTGGAGCCAGCCTTCTGAGGATTGAAGTCCTCTCGACCTAGGGCTGTTGCTAGCTGCTTGGCTTTGTGCTAGCAATGGACCACTAATCAGTGCATCCCGATCATGAAGCATTTTGAAACCAGCGTAATAGGGCTGCTTCCACCTCCACATCCTCGCCTCCCACTTCCTTTTGTGATCTGGGTTCTGATTAGCATTCCATTCTGTAAACAGCTGCTCTCTTTGCCTCAATAGATCAGCAACAGTAGATCTGGGTAGAATAAGGTGTTGAGCCAAGTCGCTGGCTCATTTGGGCAGCTCATCGATCTTTTAAAAACAATTTTCTGGCTTAGGGACATTGTCTTTCGCTTTTCCAGCCATTATTTCAGCAGTCGAAAACAAACTGATTGCACTGAGGTGCTATAGCACCCTTTTGTAATGGAAACAGTAAACCGCTTTGCTTGAGCTGAGCAATTATCAATTAGAAAAGCGCTAATAGGTGTGAAAAGTTTCAACAGCAAGCAGAATCAGCCCGTTACAGAAGGCGGATAACGATCAATATAACCAACAGCTGTAACACTTGAATCTATGAGACTTGGTAAATGGTTTTGAACTTTTGCCCGAAATAGACGATTGCCTGTTTTAACTGCGGCGATATAAATGGAGTAGACTGTAGCTTTAAATTTATTTGATAGTATGTACTGATCTATGTATATTTTTGTTTGGATCTTGTATTCAAATTGTATTCCTTTCCCCTTTCCCCAGGACACATCTGGAAACAAGCTGTTGTAGCTCAGTATGCCTCTCCTGGTGAAACTTTTCAAAATAAATAAATAAATAATGTAGTCTGAGGAGTTTCAAGCATTCTTTATATGTTTTATGTTTCAAACCATTTCTTGTTGCCTTCCTCGAATAAATACAATCATCTTCCTATTAGTAATAGTAATATTAAAAGCTCTCCAAAACTGTGAGCAGTAATCATGATAGGTACATACTGTATGAAGTTACTGCATTATGATGGTATGCAGCTGTATACCAGTATTGAGTTATCTGCACGGATACAGGAGTTCAGAGGCCTAATGATGTGAAGCCAAATGTGCTTACTCCCATGATAGCAAGGTAAGAGGAAGGCAACTACCAAGGAGTGGACATAAGGAGAGAGAGAGAGAGAGAGAGAGGTGGGGGAGGGTAGAGACAAGGGTTGAAGGGTGGTAACACTAAATGCTAGGAGTCTGGAGAATAAGGGGAAGAACTACAGGCTCTCATGGACGAGGGAGGAGTGGACTTGGCGCTATAACTGAGACATGGGCCACCCAAATCCACGACTGGAACAGATTACACCAGAAGGATAGGAAAAGGGAAGGGGTGGGGTGGCACTGTCGTAAAGGGGGATTAAAATGTGAAGGAGGAGGGAAATGAGGAGATACAGAAGCACTGTGGGTGCAACTACAGGAACCCAAAACAGATCACTAAGACTGGTGGTGGTGTACAGGCCACCCTCTCAATCTGAAGGGATGGACAGAGTACTGGCAGAATAGATCAGGAGGAACTGTGGGAAGGGGAGATGGTGACAGTAGGGGACTTCAACCTACTGGGGGTGGAGTGGGACACCTACCACAAAGAACAGAAGGGAGCAGGTAATGCTGGATGCCTTCCAGGAAAGTTTCAGTATAGTTGGTCAAGGAGCCAACTACAGAAAGAACATCCTTGACCTCGTACTTATGAATGGGGAGTGGGTGAGGGATGTGAGGTGGAGGAACCACTGGGAGGAGTGACCACCAGACGGTATGGTTTCAGTTACAGATGGCTAAAGAGAGGTAGCATCTGGCACAAGGGTGCTGGATTTTAGGAACGCCAACTTTAAGATGATGAGGGAAGTGGTACAGGGGTTCCTGTGCAAAATTCAACCGGTATGGACACACAACAAAGGTGGGAACTGATAAGACGGGGATAGTGGAGGCAACAGAAACTTGCTGTAGGGCCCAGATTAAGAAGGGTAGGGGAAAGAACCCCAGCTGGAAAAGCAAAGGGGTGTTAGACAGGGTGAGGAGGAAAAGGGCAGCTTATAGTAGATGCAGAAAATCGAGGGAGGAGGATAGGGAGGAATATCTGCAAGAAGCAAAAGGTGACCGGGAGGGGTAAGGGCAGCCAAGGTGGCAAGAGTACTCAGGCTGGCGAGGCATAAAAAAGGGAAAAGACTTTTAGGTACATCAGGAGAAAAGAAGCTGTAAGGACCAAATTGTAAGAATTAAGAAGTAGGGGGATTGATGAAAGAGGGGTGAAAAGGCAGAAGTGCTTTACGACTACTCTGTTCAGTCTTACAAAGAAAGGGAGGGCACTACCCATAGTAGGAGGGAGGATAGAAACAGATGGGGTATGATGGACAGAGAAACCACAGTGGGAGGGGTGGGGGGTTAAGGGCATTGAGGGTGGACACGGCACCAGGACCAGATGGAGTACATCCAAGAGTGCTGAAGGAGCTGGCAGAGGTCCTGGCAGGACCCTAGGCAGAATTATGTAATTCATGTCTAGACACAGGATGCATACCTTGAGACTGGCTCAGGTGGTTCCCCTCCACAAGAGTGGATCAAGGACGAACTGGGAACTATAGCCAGTAAGTCTACTATCCATAGTGGGAAGCTAATGGGGACCATCCTAAAAGAGTGGCTAGTGGCACTACTGGAGGTGAACGGGGTGCAGGTTGGGAGGCAGCATGGCTTTATCAGGCAGGTCATGCCAGACCTACCTGGTGGAATACTATGACTGGGTGACTAGGCAAATTGATGGGAGCCATGTAGTGGATGTCCTGTACCTAGACTTCATTAAGGCCTTGGATTCAGTACCACATGGGAGGCTTGGAAGCAAGCTACAGGGCACAGGGGCAGGAGCAAAACTGGTGGGGTGGGTGGAGAACTGGCTAAAGATAGGTAGCAGAGGGTGGTGGTGGTGGTGGGTGGGAATACTCATCCCCTAAGCCTGTGACAAGTGGTGTTCCACAGGGGTCAGTTTGGGCCCAGTGCTGTCTGGCATATTTATTGCAGGCATCTCAGAGGGCATCAGCAGCAAAATCAGCCTATCTGCAGATGACACCAAGATGGAAGGTAGAGGATGACCAGGTTGGGTGGCGGGGCTATAGGAGGATCTGGCAAGACTAGAGGCATGGTCTGACAGATGGCAGTTGGGGTTCAATGCAAAGAAATGCAAAGTACTATATACTGGAACAAAAAATCTGAGGAGAAGCTACCATCGGGGAGGGAGCCTGGAGGTAACAGAAGAGGAGAAGGATCTGGGGTGCTCATCACGGGAGCAATGAATTTCCGCAATGCAGAAAGGCAGCAGCTATGGCCAACAAAATGGCGGATGCATTTAAAGGGCATTACCTCAAGAAGAAGGGAGGTTATTCTACTGTTATACAGATCACTGGTTAGACCCACCTGGAATACTGTGTGCAGTGCTGGCACCCATACCTACAAAGGACATTAGGCTGCTAGGAGGGTGCAGCCTAGGCAACGAAGATGATTCAGGGCCGGGGAATTCGATATGAGGTCAGACTAAGAGAGTTAAACATGTACACACTGGAGGAGAGGAGGGACAGAGGGCATGATTGAGACCTTCAAATACATGAAGGATAATCAAAACAGACACAGAGTGTCTATTCAGGAGGAGGGTGGGAGAGACACTAGGGGCCATGACATGAGATTGAGGGGATAGATTCAGGAGGGATGTGGAGGAGACATTTATTTATGGAGAGGGTGGCGGCAAAGTGGAACACACTACCGCTGAGATGGTGGCATGTAACACTGTGGAATGCTTCAAGAAGGTTGCACAGGGCAAAGGGAGGGTAAGGGAGGGAAGGGAGGGTTTGGGCAGCTGCTAAATAGGAGCTAGCTGCAATTTCGAGCAGCCTAGATAGACCAGGATGGCCTTTGCTGCTGGCAACTTTGTATGTTCGTATTATTGGATTTTATTTATTTTTAATAATCCATACATTATCTACATACTAATGACACAGCCAAGGATGCTCCTTTCAGTCTGTGACCTTTTTTTTTTTATAACACTGTATTAATTTTGGAAATCATTTGCAACCTGTTAGGTTAACAATGGGATAACCTTATCAACTGCAAAATGCTAGCTGTCTCTTCCGCTTTTCTCTCCATACATTTATAACACAGGGATCACCCCTTCCACCTACGCCAGAAGTGACTATTCACACAAGAAGCTATTTATATAGCTTCACATCACAAGGCAAAGTACAGGAATTGAAAATAAATCTCACTGAACTATTTGTTTTATTAGGTCACTGACTATAGACCCTTCTCTGTGTTGTGCTTCACTGACTTCAACTTTGGAATGTCAGTAATGAGGGGAGGTGCACTGGCTATAGCATAGCATAGCATAGCACAGCAGAAATGTGATTCTGAACACAAGGTCCCTCAGCCCAAAAAGCTGTGAAGGGATTATCTGAATATAAAGGAGGTACAAATCAACAACAATCCCATATAATCAGATATGTACCAGCTTCCAGATCACTTAAAGTAAGCATGAGGAGAGAGACAGAGAGACAAACAAGCTGAAAAAAATTTTTGCAACTGGTCTACTCAACAGAGAGAACAGTGTATTTCAATCAACTGGCGTAGTGATTTGTAGTTGTGGAAGAATACACTGAACTTCCCAAAAAGTTGTGCTTCAGTATCCCATTTTTAAAGCTAAAGTAAGAAGGCTGTAGGCTCCACCCACAGCCAAAAAACAAACCACTGTAACCTGCAAGAAAATGTTGTCTTTCCTCGCTGGTGTGGCCCCCACTGCTACTTCTATCTCCCACTGTTTCTCAGAACCATTCTCTCCAATTCCTTTTTGTTAGTGAAACCTAATTTTCTCTGATTTTGTTTTACAATGCAGTCATGCTTTCACACTGTGCTCACTTGCTCTCTTAACATGCTGCTGCATGCTGTACAGTTGCTACTTGGCACTCGGCACTCACTCCCCAAAACTCCACTTATCTTCCGGGACCAAATGGATGCTGATACTACCGTGGCACAAAATAATCAAATATTTAACTAACGAGCACATGATCTCTATCTGACTCCTACACAGAAAGATTCTCCAGCTTATCAATTGCTAAACCCAGCCACCATATTGGCCAAGAATTTTGCTCAGCCACTGCAACCATCAGTGAGCTCCAACACTGCAGCTTAAATGCAGCATCACGATGCTGCCTCAACAGCAACAGCACTCACAAGAAGCAGAACAGCCTCTTTTCTCAAAATAAACCCACAAACGTTCTTATTTTTACTAAATTAAAAAAATACATACATTAAAAGTCAAATACAAAAGGTCCAGTCCTACTGCAAAAATGAAATATGCAGGGACCCTGTGTAATACATAATTTATGCACACACTTGTACTGTTTGCCTTTGGACACCTTACTTTGGCTTATGCCACTCGTGAGGTTACCCAGGTCTAACAGCACTCATGTACATAAATCATAGAAACATAGACAATGACAGCAGAAAAAGACCAGAGGTCTATCCATTCTGCCCAAGTTCCTATAATCCCTGGAACCTACTGTTCCTCCCGGTACTAACCCACCCCATCCTCTCTCTTTCTCCTCCTTGGTCCTGTCGCCCCGGTAAATGAAAATTACGACCTACTGTAATTGTTGATCTTTCTGTGTATCTTCACCATTCATCACTGGTGGGTTATGGCTAAAGGACCAGGACCCCAGGGAGCAATTTTTTTTCTTAGGGGAGGAGCCAGTGCCGGAACAATGCTGCCTCAAGGCAGACACACACGGCATGGTGCTCTAGAGTTGGCCAGTAAAATGCAGACTCCTCCTTACCTCAGTTCTGTGTATGCCAGAGATTGAAGAAATTAGAGACAGAGAAAAGAAGAGGGCAGGGCAAGGGAGCCTGAGAGACAGACAAAGAAAAGTATATAAACAGAAAAAGAGATAATGTCGAGTGAGAGGACAGGTAGTAGCCTAGGGTTCTGGAACAGGGGACCCCATCCTTTGGGCAAGTTAGAGAGGAATAAGAGAGGAAAGACAGAAGAAAGAGGAAGAAAGAAGGGGATGGGAGACCCCCAACTCCCCAACGAAGGACTCATAAAGATGCCAAGGAGAGGGGACCTTGTAAAGCCAGATTCACGGATGGATCTATTCCTTATTTTTTGTTTGGGTGCCCACAGAGGAGTGGAGCACAGCAACTTGTAAAGAATGCAAGAGTCAACTGAGTGTTGGACCAATGGACAGACAAGGCAGGGACCTGGCTCAAAGCCCCCTGCCCTTGGCACAAGATGGAGGGAGCTGCAGGTCTCCCATTCCTGTCTTTGAAAATGCTGCTAGGGTGGGGACAGAACCTACCCTGGGGCACAGCCTCCTCCTATCCTGAAGATACATTCCTCAAGAGGCTGAGGAAAACCTTCTCCTCCCACATAGGCAGGAGGGAAAGGACCTGAGGGAGGAGGGCGCTGTCAAAGAAACAACTCCCACTGCATAGGAGGCAGGGAGGAGACACAGCTATTGAAAGGTGAAAAGGAAGAGGAGAGGAGATCCCCAGAGTCCTTATGTAACCTCCGGACCTGCCTTTTGCAATGACAGGTGGTATGCTGTTAAAGCTGACAGCAGTACCAGGTGGGGACTGGTCTGGGAGGACTAGGTTACTCGGCACAGGGGCTTAGGGTTTGGCTACTTCTGCACAGGGGCACCCAAGTAAATCCGAACACAGGAAGCAATAACTGTAATGTCCAATACCAGGAATGGGATTCTAAAGTGTGGCTTTTATTCACATCCAAACTGAACAAACTAAGATAGACGGATTCCTACGGGCTACATTCCTGGTAATGCAGATAAGAGATACAGAACACTTCAACACTTCAGCCCTCAGGCTGGACCCACCAGGCACACAGCCCAGACTTGCATGCAGCTTTGGGTACACAGCCCGACTTGTACACTATTTGGGTTTTCCTGGCCCGGCTCCCCTGCTGGCCACCCGATCCCTGTCCATATGGCAGTGGACACATTTTCCGTTGGTGGCTCCCAAACCACCTTAGAGCCTTCGACTCCTTAAGAGAAATTCCTTTCAATCCCTCGTCTGGGTACTTCCCTCAGCACTGGCCATGCGTGAGGCAAAGTAAAAGGGCCACAGAGCAAATCAGAGGTGAACCTGGTTACTAAAGATGGGGGTCTCCCACTCCAGCTTCCACAATCCATACCCGCCATTTCTCTGGACATTAAACAACTCTTTTGAAAGCTTGGCAATGTAGATTAAAGGGTAAGCGTGTAGCACATTCTCTACATGTCTTGACTTTCCCTTGTACTAAACTAGAACATACTTAAACATCTCTTCCTGAAAAGTGTGGCAGCGTAGATTAAAGGGTAAATGTATAGCACATTTACTCTACATGTCTTGGCTTTCCCTTTGTGCTGTACTTGAACATACTTTTACTTTGGCTAAACCTATTCCTCTAGGCCTCCCACTAATTCAGCAGTCCAATCCCACTTTAACACAGTTCAGGTGAAACATAGGCCCTTTGACAAGAGCAGAACTCACCCTTTGGTTGCAGGTGCCCCACAGGCGAATCTTGACAGCTTCTGGTGCCACAACACATTTCAGAAAAATAAGGCAGCTTCTTCCCTAGCGGAACCAGGGTTGCCCTGAAATAACAGGCAAACCTTTCACCCCATCCCCTCAGGGATGGGGCACAGAGACCAAGTAACAGCGTCTCACCACTTCAAGAACAGCTTACTGTGTTCTCTTTGGTGGAAACACACCTTTCCTAAAGTAGCTCTATATCAGAGCTTAGGCTCCAAGAGCCTGTGCACAGACTGCTGTGCTCCTCTCTTCAAGACTTCTCACACACAACTGCTGCGCACTGTTCAAAAACTCCCAACATTCTAACTTAACTCCATCTGCAGATTCCAATGTGGCTCATGCAGCTGTGATAGTTCTATGGTGATGTCATCCTCAGTGTCAGCTGAGACTGAGAACAGAGTGAGACAGTGTGAAACCATTAACTGGAGTTTCACAAGCTGCCTTCCCTGCCTACCACTAGGTCTTACTGGATTCTAGTAACCCCTGTTAACAGGGGTTACATAGATTTCCTCACAGCCCAGAAAAGGGCCCCCACCACCAAGAAGGCAGAGGAGATCTGGGTTCTGAGGAGACCCCAGCAGGTTCCAAAGGAGAGGACCCCAGGAGTCCCTCTTAAGAGGGCAAGCACCCTGCTTGCCTGCAAAATGGACCCCTGCTTCTAAGAAGAATCAGAGGCCTGAAGATACCAGTAAGACTCAGTCTACAACTGGGTTCAATTTGGGGAAGGCAACCAGGAGGAGGCATCACTCAGAGTCTGAGGCGCAAGAGGGGATGGAGGGGAAGCTGTGATGAATGGTAAAGATAAATAGAAAGATCAACAATTACAGTAGTACTGAATTTTCATATACTATCTATGTCAACCATTCATCACTGGTGTGTGATTACCAAGCCCTCGAAGGGAATCTGGTACCTCCCTCAGTGTGGGGAGACACAGGAGGAAGAGACTCTCACTGGCCAAATTAGGCCTTTGACTGGTCAGGGTGAGGTGGGTATCCCTATGCCTGGGAGATGGAAGTTGCCCCTGACGTTCCTGTCTCACCCTGTGGGAGAAAAAGCGGGTCCCCTGGAAAGAGGAGGCAATCACCCTACGCTGGGCAATGGGTGCCAACCGAAAAGGTGAAGCCACGCCATCTGACTAATGCAGATCGCTGTCCCTGCTTAGCCTGGATGCCACCTCACTGTCATCATATGATGCCCTTGCTTGGTGCCTTGCAAGCTCCAGGCCACATGCGAAGAGGGCAATGCCTTGCCTAGTAGCCTCTGTATCAGGCACTGATGCAAGAATCTGTCCTAGAATCAACCATAAGTGCCTGTTGTAGGCAGCATGATGAGTCTGATGCACTGCAATGGAAAGCGAAAGGCGCACCGAGGAGAAGACGCCTTCCCATCGGTTGAACTCTGCAGAGTCTGCCTCTGGGGCTGGTCATGCCTCTGGCTTTTATGCCCGGCAGGAGTATCCAGGAGACTCATTTACAAAGGGGTGAGGCAGGGCTCCTGGGGACCCTGGGGTGTGCAATACCTGCACCGTCAGTCCATCAGGGGTGGGGAAGGGACTGATGGATGCTGCCAGGTAAGGTCGACGCTTGCCAGAAGGGGTAGGCCAGGCGGGCACCACCAGGTGATCAGTGCTAAATTTGCTTAAGAAAGCACGATCACCCATTCAGGATTGCATCTTTCCACCCTGGAGACGTGAAGCCTGTCCGACCAACCTTAAGAAGAAACTCTGATAAGAGGTCTGATCAGTGTCTGAAGACAGGTAGATGGAAGGATCCTCTTCCTCGTTGGGCTCGAGCTTGGTTGAAAACTCTGTCTGTGTCCTTTCAAACCCAAACCATCAGATTCTTACGAGCTAAAACTCACTGACTAAATGTGGAAATTGTAAAACTCCTAGTAGCCAACTGGATAATAAAGACTTTGGATTTCCAAAAGACTCAAGTCAGGAAACCCAAAGAACCAAAACCAGGTAATAAGAACTAAAACACTCTTAATTAAACAAATACAAAGCACCCAACACAACAGGAGTGGGGTAAAGACACCCTGGGGTGCAACACTGCACCTGCCCACCCACTTCCCAAAACAGGTTCTGAGAGGTGAGGCAGGGAGGATGAATACAGCAAGACTCCATCAGAAGAAATACAATTACTAAGATGAGTAATTTTTCTTCAAACAACATGAAGTCTTGCTGTATTCTGACAATATGCAGACTATCAGACAGTACCTCCAAGGAGGAGGGACAGAACCTACTTTGGGAATAGGCTCTGAAGTACTGCTATACAAACCTAGCATCACTCCTAGCCTGGATATCCAGAGAGTAATGCTTGGTGAAGGTATGAACTGTTTTCCAGGTGGCTGCTTGACAGATTTCTAACAAGGGTATATCCTTACGGCAGCCAGAGATGCAGCTGTACCGCTAGTGGAATGAGCCTCAGGCCTGAGGGCAGTTTTTCCCAGTTTTCATAGCAGAACTGAATACAGGACACAATTCACCTGGCAATGGTCTCTTGGTGGCAGATTTTCCTTCACCTACTTCCCATAAGTGAGGAACAACTGAGGGAGGCAAACCTGTGACCCTTTTACATCTCTATGTAGTAACTAAGGGCCTTTTAACATCTAAACTGTGTAGCCTCCATTCCTGAGGAGGTGTAATCAGTGAAGAACACAGAAAGAGACATAGATTGGTTTAAGTGGAAATCAGAAACCATTTTAGGTAGGGACCTTCTATTGGTTCTAAGGACCACCTTATCTCTATGGAAAAGATAAAGTCAGGCTCCACTGACAGGGCTTGCAAGTCACTGATACGTCTGACAGAGGTAACAGCAACCAAAACACAGTTTTCCAAGTCAAGTACTTGAGCTCTGCTGAGGACATAGGCTCAAGGGGGTTGCATCAGCTGAGCAATGCAAATATTCAAATCTCAGGCAGGAGCAGGATCCCTAAAAGGGGATTTGTATGAAGCAACTTTGAAACTTTGAAAAAATTTACAGAATACAGGGTGAGATGACAGAGAGGAAGACTTCCCACTGACAGGAAAGCAGAAACAGCTGACAAATGAACTTTGAGAGTAGCTGGTTTGAGGCTTAGGCCATTAAGGTGAACCATATAATCCAGGACTGTAGACAACTCAGCAGTGTCTGGGGATATATGCTTATTGGAACACCAAATGCTGAACCTTTTCCATTTGGATTTGTAAGTTTTCTGGTGGCAGGCTTGGAAGCATTGAGAATATTCAGAACCCTTGGGACAGATGCAAGTCTGCATACTCTTACTCTTCAAGAGCCATGCCTTGAGATTGAGTGACCAAGATTGGATACCAAATCTCCCTGAGAGGAGGTTAACAGGTTGTTATTCTTGGGAAGAGACAGGGAAGATGGACTGCTAGAGACAGCAACACGGGGTACCAAGGCTGCCTGGCCCAGTCTGGAGCAATCAGAATCACTTTGCAAGGTCGTGACCTTACCTTGACAAGAACCTTGAACAGTAGAGGAAGGGAGGAAGGCATAAAGAAATTTCCTTCCCAGTTCAAAATCAGAACATCCAGAGGGACTGAGCCCAAGACAACAAAACAGAGGAAGTTGGTGATTGTCTGGGGCTGCAAAGAGATCTATCTCTGGACTGTCCCACCTTGAGAAAATCACCTTCAATACAAAGGATCCAGAGACCATTTGTGATGGCCCTGGGAAATCCTGATCAATGCATCTGGTAGCACATTGTCCTTTCCTGGGAGATGGACTGCTACCAGAGAGGTCTGTAAATAAGCCAGGGACCATATTTTCATGGCTCCGGCACAAGGTCGGACCGAGTGCCTCTCCTCGTTGTTGATGCACCACATGGTGGCAGTGTTGTCCGTCTCCTGGACCTGAACCACCTTTGTTCTGTACTGACTGAGAGAAAGCTTGTAGGGCAACAAGTACTGCTCTGAGCTCCAGAAGGTTGATGTGAAGAAGGGATTCCTGAGGGGACCACATTCCTGGGCAGTGAGAGCCCCCAGATGGGCTCCCCACCCAAATGGGGAAGCTTCTGTGGTAAGAACCACAGAGTGAGTCTGAGAGACAAATGGAGCACCCTGCCTCAGATTGTCCAGGTCCTGCCACCACTGAAGGGCCTGAATTAAGGTCTGAGTAACAGGAACTAGCTTGTAAGAGGATCTTTCCTTTGGGACCAAAAGATTCTCAGATGGAACTGAATATCCTCATCTGAAACCTGGCCCCTTGGACCACTGCTGTGGAAGCTGCCATGTGGCCCAGAAGCTGCAGAAAATGCCTTGCTGGTCGAGAAACCAGAGGAAGAAAGGAAGAGGCCAGCTGAGAGATGGCTTTGCCCTTTCCAAAGGAAGAAGGCTCTGCCTTGAGGGTGTCCAGCCTCTGCTCCTATAAATAAGGAGTTATACTGGTTCGAGAACTGACTTGGGAAGATTGAGAAGGAACCCCAGGAAGTGAGAACTTTCTGGGTAACCTGCAGATCTGACTTGACTTGGTCTGAAGACTGGCCCACCAGAAGCCAGTCGTCCAGATATGGAAAAAGAGATTCTTTTCCTTCTTAAAAGGCCATCACTACTGCTAGGCACTTTGTAAACACCCTTAGAGTTCAGGTTAGACTGAAGGGCATTGTTCTGAACTTATAATGGCCTGAGGGTAATTCGAACCTGAGGTACTTTCTGTGGGAGCACCTGATGGGAATGTGAAAATAGGTGTCCTTGAGGTCCAGGGAGGCTAGCCAGTCTCCTGGCCTCAGAGAGGGAAGAATTGTTCCCAGAGTCACCATCTTGAATTTTGGTTTTACTAGGTGCTTGTTTAGGTATCTTAGATCTAGGATGGGTCACCACTCCTGTCTTTTGGGGTAAGGAAGTACCTGGAGTACAGACCTTGCCCGTTTTTTTTTCTTGGGTTTCTGAGACATGGCCAACTTAACCAACTTACTCTTTATATGGCAACTGCCAGGCAAGACTCCTCTATCGGTTTCACACTGTGTCACGGGTGATGGAAAAACGCTAAAATTACATTTTTTAAAACCGATGGGACCGTAACCACACACTAACTTTTTCCTTTTCAGGATCTTACTACAAGATCAGTTCAGCGAACCGATCGGAAAAATTTTTACAATTTCCACACAACAGTTACTAATCTAAGTACTTACAGTACCACAGACAGAGTCTCGAACCGAAAAACGGAACGAAAATCGGACTAAACTGAAACTTTAATCCGAAGAACCAAGCAGAAGGAGAAATCCGGAGCAACTGTTCAGTGAGGCGGAGTAAAGAATCTGACAGTTTGGGTTTGAAAGGACACAGACAGAGTTTTCAACTGAGCTCGAGCCCAACGCTCATGCCTGGCATAGACAAGAGCTGGAGCTAACTGCAAATTGTCAGAATACAGCAAAGACTTCATGTTGTTTGAAAGAAATAAAGCCTTACAAAAATGGAGAGTAATGAGTACCAATGCCCGTAGTCTAGGTAAAAAGCTCCCGAAATGGTGGCCTTGATGGAAGAGGATGCCTGGATATCATGGCAGTCACAGAAACATGGTACACAGAGAACCATGACTGGGATGTCAACATACCAGGGTACACAATCTACAGGAGGGACAGGGAGGAAGAAGAGGAGGAGGAGTAGCTCTCTATGTAAGGGAAGGATCAAAGCAACAGAACTAAAGGGTAAACAGGGAGGAGAAAAGCATGTGGGTCACCCTGAGACTGGAAATGGCACCACAATCTGCACAGGGTTGTGTACAGACCCCCGCCTCAGGGGAGGAAATGGACAAGGAATGATAGAAGGCATCCTAAGGATGGCAGAGAAAGGGAGATATTGTTGATGGGGACCTGAATATACCAGGTGTTAACTGGATCACCTTTGTGCAGCCACATCCAAGAACAGGGCCATTCTCGATGCCCTACAGGGGGCATACCTCAGACAGCTAGTTTTGGAACCCACTTGGGAGGAGAAATTAGACCTCGATTCTCAAATGGGGACAGAGAGAGGATCTCCGATCTTGAAGTGGGTAGCTATCTCGAACAAGCGACCACCAAACAGTGTGGTTCACAATAAACTTAGCTGTAGAGTCATGCCATACAAAAGTGAAGGTACTGGACTTCAGGAAGGCTGACTTTGCCAAAATGGGAGAGTGCCTCAGAAAAGCAATAGCAAACAGGTAAGAAGGAGGGGCAGCAACAATAGGGAAACATCAAACCACCATCACAGAGGCAACAAGCCTTTGTGTGAAGCAAATAAACAAATCAAAATGAAAGAAAAACACTATGGTTCTCAAAAGAAGTGGCAGGAAAAGTTAGGGAGAAAAAGCATTCAGGAAGTATAAGGAAACACAGAAGGAGCAAGACAGAGAACTGCACCAGTTAAAGCAGAAGGAAGGAAGGCAGTCAGAATAGCAAAGGCCCAAACTAAGGAAAAGATAGCCAACTCGTTAAGAAGGGGGATAAACCTTTATAGGTACATTAGGGAGCAAAGAAACACTAGGCTGGGATACTGAGGCTGAATAAAGAGGAAATTGGTTGGCAGCAAAGGTGTTGCCAGCATGAGTAAACATTGAGGGCCTGGGCCCAAACAAAAGCTCGGGGGTCTGGGGGGCTGCCTAGGCCCCATAAGCTGTAGAACTTTTGGTGCTCTCTCGCAAAATAACACATTTTCTGCTACTTCAGCCTTGTTTTATCCCCCATTCCTTTCCATTATTTTGTGTCTTTTTGGGGTTGGCTTGTGACTTGTCACTTGACAGGCAAAACTACATGTTGCAGATTAAAAGTTATAGAATCAATAGCATATTTTGTAAATATCTAGATCTGGGCTAAATCTATTGATATTTAAGAAGTATGCTGGGCACGGAAGAGGGCTGGGCAATACATCCATTTCATATGGTCACACTCAGGAAGGCCACAAGTGGCCTCCCTGAGTGTGACCCTTATGAAATTACTTTCCACACAGTCACACAGGTCCATGATCTGACTGAGTAAAATATGATACTTGATGCACTAAGGGAACTTAGGGAAGTACAAGAAAATGGAATTTAAACAAGTAAAGAACCACTGGCATCTTGAGAATAACTTAAAAAATATTTGTACACAAAGCAGCTATATATTACTTATTCGCTCTATATTTCTTATCCTTATTGGTTATTATTGAGGTCGATGCATGAAAACAGAAACAGGATATCTGCTGGCACTGCCCCTGAGTGTTCATCGGCCTTATTCTTTCTTCCCAACTTGATGACATAATACTGTGCTTGTCACATCACTGTTATTCCCAAGGCAATAGAAGGTGATGTCACAGCAGAGCATATGCAATTCAAGTAGGAACAAGCTACAGAGGCAATCAGTAATGGGTAATGTAGAGAAGAAATCTATAGAAGATAGATAAAAAAAATGCAAGGTGAATGGTGTCCAAATTTAAAATGTTATTTAAAGTTTTTCAGAGTGTTCCCAAAGGAAATGTGTCAGCTGCTCTTTAATGTTTATGTTCAGCAACACTGTATCCTACCTATGTCACCTAACCACGGTGCTAACTAAAATTGGAAAATGTGAAGCACAGGCATATGAAAGTGGCGCATTATTTTATATTCACATCACATGGACCCTTTAATAAAATATTTTGTTTTAATTTTTCTGCTCAGACTCAGACTGGAAAGTTCACATTCAAAATACAGCAGTGAAATACACAATAACAACAAAGAACATTAAATAATACTGCCTAATCATTTTTTATTTTTGTGCATTCTCTTGTTCTCTCCATGCTGTTTCTCTCTTCTCTGGTAATAACAACTGATGCCGCTCTGTTGCTTTTCTTTGCAAATCGGTAATTACCTGATCTGATGATAACACAGAACACATTTCCTTTTCAATTGCTAGAATTGCAAGATCATGTAATCTGTTTTGAGTCATGGTGCCTCTGAGCCATGAATGTACCCTTCACAGTGCACTAAAGGAGCGCTCACAGCTACAGCTTGTCACTGGAATAGTTAGTGCTGCCTGGACTAACTGCTTGAGTTTTGGAAACATAAGAGGGTCTAGTAGCCTATAAACTTCATTTGTATTAATTTGTTTTTCTTCCATTTTTCGTTTCGTGTATTTTTTGCAACAAACAATTCCTCCTTGGCAGTTCAATCCTATAGTGATGAGCTAGAGGGCCAGAGATTCAGAGCAAAGGAATGTTGCAGATGATGGGTTGCATGCACGGATGCCATTTATTAGCTCAACTGCAACACTAGAAAATCTTTGCTTTAATTCAACAGACATTCTGTCAAGGCATGGATAATAAAGCTTGTTTTGAAAGTCCACTTGAGAAGAAGTTTGGTCCCGACTCCCACTGATGCCTCAACAATAAAATCATCCATCTGTTTCTGTTTTTATCTTCTGTTTGTGTCATGTATTTCCACATTATTCTTGTTATAGAAATCCACAGCTTCCTTAAACAGTTCATTGCTACTGTTCTCATCTGCATTCTTCAAAAGTGTGATGAACTGAGTCAACAAAATCTACTGCAGTGGATAGATCTAGATCTTCCCTTTGTAAAACTTTTTGTGGATGCCTTCTGTTACCTTTAGAAGAGAATGAAAGATGACCAGGCAGTAAATTGTGGTTGAGTTTTGCATGGATGCTAACAGTCCAATGGCTTTTGAGTGCGATAGTAGCAAGGCACTGAAGTACAGCTACATAGCAGTTCATCAAGGCCTTGATTGATTGAATCTGGAAAGACCAGTGAGTATCTGACAGCTGGACCCACTCTGATGGGCTCAAGCCTAACTGACACTTTATATTGACAAATTCATGATAATGAACAAGGAAGTGCTAAAAGCTCATACACACTTTCCATAGTGCAGAAACATTCTCTTGCTTCAGTAATACATTTGCATGTATGGTAAAGTACAAGATTCAGCTCATGTGCATAGCAGTGCATACACAGCCTCTGATAATGCTGGCGGAACTTAGCTTGAACTCCCCTACTGCCCCACTCATAACAAAGGCACCATCATATACCTGTGCCACACATTTTGCACCTGTAATTCCACTGTCTTGGAGACATTTTAGCAGTGATTCCACAAGGAGTCAGCATTACAAGATTTAAGTTCTGTGAATCCTATAAACACTCTGTAATGCTTCCAGTTCCAGGTACAATGTACCTCACACAAACTGCCAGCTGCTCTTTATGTTTGTCTCTTGCTTCATCTGTCATAACAGCAAACATTCCTGAGCTGTTAAGTTCAGCAACTATCTTTGAAATGACCTCTTCTGTGCAACATGCAATCACCTCATTTTGAGTTTGGGAGAAATATAACTGGCATTTGAAGGTGCCTTATACATTTGTAGAAAAGGATCAAATTGTTTTAATAGATCCAAGCATTCCAGAAAATTTCCTTTATTTAAACTACCATGCTTCATCGTGATCCCTGAAAGAAAGTCCTTGCTCACCCAGAAATAATGTGACAGCAATGATGCGCCAAGATAGCATCACCTGTCATTTACTTTTGATGTTTGCAGCTTGTAATTTGTGAACAATGTCACCAGTACTCCTTGTGTCTTTAAATCCAGCTCATAAGGTGTTTGCATTTATAATATGAAGTCTTTTCATGCTCTCTAAATGAGTCAAGTGCCCTTTCCAATTAACAAATCCTGTGCTTAACGAAGAATCTTTATTAGGTGAGTGGCTCCATATTTCATTCCAAGCATCTACAAGGATAGCAAAAACAGCACTCAGAGTAACAGAATATTCTAACCAGTTGTAATTTTCAAACCAGTGAAACTGGAATGACCTTTTTCCCCTCCAAATATGCGCTGTGGGTAACAAGGTAACTTACTCTGAATAGGCCCTGTCTCAAGTGTTCCCAAGTCTGTAATATTTTGAGCATTTACTAGTTCACTGTTCATTTTATTTATGCTTTCTGTGTCAGCATCAATATAACTGTGACTGTTCTGGTCACTTGTGCTTGGTTCAGCTGCTCCCTCATGCACAGTGGTACATGATGCAGTAGAATGAGGGAGTGCAACATATATTACTTTCTGAATTGGCAATTACTCGCACTTCTTCATGTGTATTCTTTTCTCTGACTTAAAGAAATGTTGGATATCCATTTTTATGAAACAGTGGAAACCAAAAGTTCTGATATACAGTTCTTCTTTGCAATACAACTGACTCTGAGCCACAGACTGCCACCTCAGGGCTCACAGCAAGGCAATTGCAATGGCACAGACACACTAAGGTTTATTGTCACCAGAGGCTGCTGTGATTTAAACTGCAACTACAGTTTTTTAACAAAGCACGGCGTCACACACTGCTGCCCTCAGCCCTCCCACAAAGCCCGGTACTACTGGCAAAAAATATCTCCGCACGCTGGGTGACTGGTGAGGAGGATCAGAGACTGCTGTGATTTAAACTGCAACTACAACTTTTTAACAAAGTATGGCATCACACATTGCTGCCCTCAGCCTCCCACAAGCCTGGTACTACTGGCAAAAAATATCTCAGGTACACTGGATGACTGGTGAGGTGGACCAGAGGCTGCTGTGATTTAAACTGCAACTACAATTTTTTTTTAACAAAGTACGGCGTCACACACTGCTGCCCTCAGCCCTCCCACAAGCCCGGTACTACTGACAAAAAATATCTCAGGTACGCTGGATGACTGGTGAGGTGGATCAGAGGATGCTGTGATTTAAACTGCAACTACAATTTTTTAACAAAGTACGGTGTCACACACTGCTGCCCTCAGCCCTCCCAAAAGCCCAGTACTACTGGCAAAAAATATCTCAGGTACGCTGGGTCACTGGTGAGGTGGATCAGACGCTGCTGTGATTTAAACTGCAACTATAACTTTTTTAACAAAGACGGCGATACACACTGCTGCCCTCAGCCTCCACAAGCCAGGTACTACTGGCAAAAATATCTCAGGTACACTGGGTGACTGGTGAGGTGGATCAGAGACTGCTGTGATTTAAACTGCAACTACAATTTTTTTAACAAAGTATGGCATGACACACTGCTGCCCTCAGCCCTCCTACAAGCCCGGTACTACTGGCAAAAAATTTCAGGTATGCTGGGTCACTGGTGAGGTGGATCAGATGCTGCTGTGATTTAAACTGCAACTATAACTTTTTAACAAAGTACGGTGATACACACTGCTGCCCTCAGCTCTCCCACAAGCCCGTACTACTGACAAAAAATATCTCAGGTATGCTGGTGACTGGTGAGGTGGATCAGATGCTGCTGTAATTTAAACTGCAACTATAACTTTTTTAACAAAGTACGGTGATACACATTGCTGCTCAGCCATCCCACAAGCCAGGTACAACTGGCAAAAATATCTTAAGCACGCTTGGGTCACTGTGAGGTGGATCAGAGGCTGCTGTGATTTAAACTGCAACTACAATTTTTTTAACAAAGTACAGCGTGACACACTGCTGTCCTCAGCCCTCCCGAAGCCTTATACTACTGGCAAAAAATATCTCGGTACACTGGGTGACTGGTGAGGTGGATCAGAGGCTGCTGTGATTTAAACTGCAACTACAACATTTTCTTTATTAGTACAGTACAGCGTCACACTGCTGCCCTCTCAGCCCTACCACAACAAGCCCAGTACTGGCAAAACAAATCTCAACCTCAGGTACTCTGGGTCACTGATAAGGTGGATCAGATTTAAACTGCAACTACAAATTATTTTTTTAACAAAATTTCCCCTGCCCTCACAGCCAGGCTACCTAGATTGTGCTGACTTCGACCTGAGTTGATGACTGTAGAGGCTGACCTGTTCTCAGTCACACAAGATACAGACCAGACTAGAAAAGTTATGTTCCTTTGAGACCTTCTGGCCTAGTAGGCCTAGATTGAAAATGGGCCTCCTTGCCTTACAGCAGTAGTGGCAAAAGAACTACAAAGTTAGCAGCAGCAATTGCTGAAATACAGAAAATGACTGTTTTATGCCAAAATATAGACGTTGTATTCCTTTTTCTCAAATTCCACAAACACAGAGGAGACGAACTCTGCACTGACTCATGGAACAACTGCAGTGTTTTTGCTTTCACTCTGTCTGTCTCCTCTCGTCCTGTCTCTGTCTCTAACTGAATAAAGGCCACACCCTATGATTCTCACTGGCCACCACAAGGCTCTATTGTTGTGATGACATTTTAGTTTATGCTACTTGATAGTCACATGACTATCAAGTAGCATAAACTACAAAATAGGTATCCCACAATGCACATGGGTGGCCCAGAAGAGTAACTGTCTGTCATGTGACACAGCTGGCTGCTGCTCGTTGCTAGGCCAGGCAGCATGCAACAAGCACTAGCAGAGCAGACGTACTCCAGCAACTCAGCTGCAGACTAGTGCACTGCTGCTGGCTTAGTCTGCCCTTAAGGGTCCCTGCCCCACCGCAAATAAATGCTGCAGACATGCAGTCACTTTGACTTTAGTTTTACCACGGTCACCTACCACCAGACCCCAACCCCACCATTATTATGTCACATTGACTCTCTCTAGTCTGAGTAGTTGACACTCACATAACAGCAGAGACACTGCAGGCAGGCAACATGATCAATCATTCTCATTGTGGCAGTGGCACTGGCAATGCTGGCAATGGCATCCATCCAATTAAATTCTGTCTCACTCTCTGTCTTGTCTCGGATGTCTCATCGCTCTCCCAAGTGCATGCAACTTAGACTCCAAGTCAGAAGTCCCTAGTCCCCTGACTCCCACCTGATGTCTCACTGTTATCCTCTACTCCTCTTGTGTCCTGAGTGTGACTGTCCCAAGTGAAGTCCCCTGGCTCCCTCCCAGTCCCCCGCTGTGACCCCTTCCCTGGCTTCCCAACCCGACAACTGGACTGACGGCGACTGACTGATTAAATTGTTGTGTGTCAGCTTGCCGGTGCCGTGGCAGCGCCTACTAAATTAAAATCCTCTGACTCTGCAGACTGTATCTGCAAGCAAGCAGCATATGACAATGCTGCAATTGGACCCAGACTCTGAAAGACATGCCACTGTCTGTGGCACACTGACACTGGAGGCATTTTATTTTTCAGGCTCCTGAGTCCCAACAGAACTCGCCACTCCTGCTCCCTGAGTCTGCCATCAGCATGTGTTTGATTAGGGCAACCACACAGACTCCCCACCAATCAGAAAACAGTCTGAACTAGGAGCCGTGATGGTTGCCATGGCGACGCCGACGACGGGCCGAAATGAGCGAGGCTCAGTCAGTGGGCATTTCTGTATGTACTGCTAAGTAAGCAATTCAGGCGGCTGGGCTGCAATCTGCAATGTGTGTTTTTTTTTTTTTTTTTTTAAACGGAACACCACCAACAAAAAACATTTTGGGCTCCAGACAAAACATTCAGGGTTTCCAGCCCCAGAGGCCCAGCCCTAGCAAAGCCTCTGGTTGCATTACAATGACACATTAATCTCCATAAATGGTGACATTAATCTCACAAATGGGTGGTAAAACCTTCATAACTAACTTGAGTTATGGGTCTTCCACCACTAAAGAAGATTAATTTGTTATGTAAACAAAACACAATGAAGTAGGCACTGGGCAGGTGATACTGCTCAAGGAGGTCCCTGGGAAGGCTGGAGTGGTAGAGGGATACCTCTGCAGGGTCGTGGAGGCCTCCTCCAGGGCTCTGGGGCATGGAGAAGTGACTATGGTACTGATATTGGGAACTCCAAAGAGACCCAATGGCAGGGCTGCTGGTTCATGACTAGCAAACATTTGAAGGTTGAGCACTTGAAGCATCTCCACCAAGAATTGCTGGTACAGGACATACTCAACAGGACAGGTGAGATAGGCCAAGGATTTATTGTTCTCTGAGGAGGATGGATGGAGACGAAGGGTTATTTCTGGGCAGGGTCTGTGTTGGAGAGAAGGGCCTCAACTGGGCCCTGTCAGACTTACTATAGCAATCTTCATTGACACCAACCCATGCCCGGAGTTGTCCCTAGTTAGAGGTACCAAGGGCCTAGTAATCAGGGCATTCTTTACATAACTGCCAATGCCTTCTAGATGGGATTGAGACTTCAGTTCTTGAGGGCCTTGGCCTGGGCTGTGGAACTCCAGAAGGGCCTCATGAGAGGGAGGGCCTACCAGGATTTTTTTAAGGGTGTCCTCCTACATCAGAGGAGAAACATGTTTGGTGTCATTAGGAAGAAATCCACAGGTGAGGAGACCAGGGCCTACAGGTCCCATGGAGCGACATCAACCTGTTGTTCTGAGGAGAACTGGCCCAAGGTCATCATCAGACTCCAAGTTGGTACCAGCACCGCATGTAACTCTGGTCAAACGACATCCTCTGGGAGAAGAGATAGGAAAATTACGTACCTACCGTAATTCTTGATCTTCTCTTGTATCTTCACCATTCATTACTTCCTGGGTGTAAGCCAGGCGCTTGCCTGCGTCGGAAACTTTTTTTTTTTTTTTTTAAAGTTGCCTAACTGGCCCGCCTCGAGAGCGACGCCATGCGCCATGCGAGGGGCCGCTAGTAGCGATCGACTCCTCCTCCAACTCAGTTCTGTGAGCCGGAGAGGCAAAATGAAAGCAGAAAATATAGATAGCGAGGCAAGATAGCCGAGGGATAGCAAAGCAAGGAAGAATGAACTGAAAAAGGAATAAGCCGATGGAGGAAGGACAGAGGAGATAAGAACATCCCTAGCCTAGGGAGTGCAGGGCCTCCTTACCTGGGACTCTAGGAGGAGAGATGAGTAAGGAAATGAGAAAATAGAAGAAGAAGAAGAAAGAGAAGAGAGAGATGGGATGTTGAAGGGACCAGAATGCCCAACGAGCATAGTTAGCTTGTAGCTGCAGGCTCGACTAAAGGGGAAGCAAGAATCCCGGAGATAGAGCTGAGAGAAGGTTCACCGAACCCGCTAGACAGACTCAGAAGGGCATAGTCCTCATCTTCAACATGCCATTATACTGACACCCACCTCGGCTCCTGGCCGTGGAAGGCCTTTAACTGGAGGACAGCCGAGGAGGGAAGAATAAAACCCCGCAGCATGAGAGCGCTGCTCAGGGGTTTAGAAATGGAAAATGTAAGCCTTCAGGCGTTCCAAGAAAGAAACGGGACCCAGACTGACTGGCTAAGGCCGCCAAGGCTTAGGCTGGCTAAGATTGGATATGGTCAGTAGAGCTCTACTGTAAAAATTGTCCAGGAGGACACCTTAAAGGAGAAACCACTTAGCAAAACAGTGAGAAGGATAGCCTACCTTCTCATTTGCCTTCTTGTTTGATTTCTCCTTTTCTTTTTTTTTTTTTTACAGATAAAAAAATTTTTTTTTTACTAGATGCATGACCCAGATACCAAGATGCCTATAGCAGTTTGAGAGAGTTCCTCAGCATTTTTTTTTTTTTTTTTAGAAGAGAAAGGAACAGACGATTGCTCTCCTCTGCTTGCAAGGCAAGAATAGAGGGGGGATTAGATTTCAGGGCAACTATCTGAACACGGGATTGCAGGATCAAAACTGAATAGCCTGAGCCAGGCCAAACAACCCCAGAGGTATCTTGCCATAAGAATAGCAAGAGATAGTTGTGCAGTCGGATCGCCAATGCAATCCACTAGATGGCCCATGAATCTTAGAGTAAATAATTTTTCTGGATTTTAAACCCCCAGAAGATTTTTTTTTTTTTTTACTTTTGTTATTTTTTTTTTTTTTGGAAATGAAGCAATTTTCCTATATTTTATATAAATGCAGAGAGAGGAAGGAGACGGAGGTGGAGAAGCCACAGGAAGAGGCCACTGAGGGGATGGTGGAGGTGGTAATGAATGGTGAAGATACAAGAGAAGATCAAGAATTACGGTAGGTACGTAACTTTCCTGTCTTCCCTGTCAATCTTCACCATTCATTACTTCCTGGGTGAGGCAGCCAGCTCCTCTTCCCTGGAGGGGAAGAGGCCATACCCTGAGGGAACAAGACCCCAGCCTCTGTTGGTGAGAAACAGAAGGAGAAGACCCTGGCTTATTCAGAAAGCCTAAGTGAGAAGAGCTAGGAGGTGCCTCCCGAGGACGAGGAGACGGAGGAGCCCTGTAAAAGTCTCCTAGCTCTGGAAGAGAAAAGATGGGTCCCCGGAAGGCGGAGCGAATCACCCCAGCAGGGCCAGGGTGACAACCTGGAAAGACGAAGCCATGCCGCCCCGCCTGATGCAGATCGCTGTCCCCGCAAGCCTGGAAGCCACTCATTGACGCCATAAGATGCCCTTGCTTGGTGTCTTGCCAGCTCCAGGCCCACCGCGGAGAGGCAACGCTTGTCTGGTTTGCTCTGTATCAGGCATAGATGCCAGCAGCTGGGACATCATCGACCACAGATGCCGGTTGTAGGCAGCGTGGTGAGCCTGATGTGATGCAATACATGCACTCGCACGAGAAGAAGAGAACACTCTTCGCCTCAACGGTCGAACTGGAGAGAGTCCGAACTCGTGGCGGGTCGTCGCCAGGCAACGCGCCCAGAAGGAGTATCCAGGTATACCAAACCTGAGGACGGGTTGGGAAGGGAACCTAGAGACTCAGAGGGGCACAATACCTACGCTGGCAGTGCGCCGGGCTGGGAAGAAGCGGCAGGGACTGCCATGACCGGATAGACGCCTCCTGGAAGGGGATAGGCCAGGAAGGTACCACCAGATGCTGGGCACTGAATTCACCAAGGAATTCACGCTGCTTCCCATTCGGTATTGTCTCTTCAAACGAGGAACCGAGATCCTCACCATCCTCGAGGAAACGCTGATATTCTGTGAAATCAGCATCGGAGGACAGATGAGCAGGGTTCCTCTCCCTCGGAGGAGGGAGATGAGGATGATGGGAACTGGAATGCCCAGAGGATTCCTGCAGCGGTGGGTTGAGTCGAAAGACCCGCCATGCATGTATCTAACATATGAGGGAAGGCCGCAGAACCCCTGAACTGCCCCCAGGATAACGGACCCAGAGGGACCGACATGGCCTGGGAGGGGTGGTGAAGGCAGAGAGATGGGAGAGGGCACCTCCGCTGAGGTAACTGCATTGGCGAGGGCTCTGGAACCGGGAAGGGGCCCGGAAAGAGGGATCCCGGATATCAGACCAGGCCGCAGAACGGAACTCTGGGGAAGCGGAGCCTGAAGAGCCCTGGGGAGAACCTCCCCATGACGACGCTTGGGACTGCATGGATCCAGAAGGGCAGTCCGCACAAACGCCGCCGGAGGACACCCTAGAACCTGAGGGAGGGGCGCCACTGCCCTGGCCACCCCCTGGAGTGGCTAAAGAAGACCGAGCAGCAGACCCCTGCCCTCAACCCTTGGACTCCGAGAGGCCCTCCTCCTGACCACAGCGCCCCCTGTCCCTAGAGAGGGCAACAGCACCCCTGTAGGTAGCTGTCACTGGCCTCCAGAGAGGAGCCTCCCCCTGCTACCCCCATGCCTGCCCCCGGGCTCCCTGCCACCCCAGCCGGGGAACCCTCAGGACGACGGAAGGGGGGAGAGAGGGAGGCCCGCTGCCCACCTGGCACCTCTAGCCACCGGGGACCCAGACTGGAGGAGTGGGGTGCCAGGATGGTCCACGTTTGAACTATCGCCTCCGAGGAGGACGAGATCAGCAGGACCTCAATGCTGGCCACCCCAGGGGTCCCTGAGGCCACGGGCCGTGAACGGCCCCTGCTCAGGGGAGGCGCCGCGGCCTCACGCCGGGTGCAGCCAGGCCCAGCCCACACTTCAATGGCGCCGCGGCCGGCACCGCCTGGAGGAAGGACAATGGCGCCCACAGCCGGGCGCTGCCGAAGCGAGGCGGCACCGCTTGTTCCATCGGCGCCGCGAACGCACCGAGGCCCAAAGCAGCTACCGCCAACGGCGCCCTGATCACCGTGCCGCGAACGTGCCGGACTCAAAACGGCTACCGGAACGTGCCGCGATCGATCACCGCACCGCGAACGCGCCAGGATCCAAAACGGTGCCAAGGGCGGCGGGCCGAGGGTCCACCCGAGCCAGGCCCAAAAGTCGAGGGCCCGCCACGGGGAGCCTGCACCTCAAGAGGTGACTGCCGAGGCGGTGTCGGCGCCGCGCCCCGGAGGGACTACGACGCCCTCGACACCGCTGAAGGGCCTCCTCTCGGCAAGAAAAGACGAGGAGTCCCTCCTCCTCAGATCAGAGTAGGCCCGGAGGGGACCCGGGAAGGGCCTAGAGACCTACCTGAGAATCCTTGAGCGACGCCGCCCTCAGGTCGGCGGGCTTTGCCGAGCTTGAACGCTGGACTTGAGGACACGGCGTCCATGGAGAAACAGGCGCCGCATCTAATCCATGTCATGGTTGGGTCCCAGGCAACGAAGACAAACGCTATGCCGGTCCGAGACGGAGAAATGCCGGCACAGTAACACCGACGATAGGGCGCGCCCGCTCTTCAAACACGCTTAGCTCCGAACCGGACATAACGCAAATCAACAAGAAAAAATAGCAGGAAAGCACACCCGCGCCGCTTTAGAAATAAAAAGAACGGTCTTCACTGGCTGGCGCCGAGTGTGCGGGAAAGAGGAGCCGCAGACGCAGTCAAATATGGACGCCCGAACAGGTGCTGCTCGATGGCGGGAGAAACAGAACTGAGTTGAGGAGGAGTCGGTCAGTTAACGGCCGCCGATGACGATGACGCCGCCTCGAGGGCGGGGCCGTTAGCAACTTAAAAAAAAAAAAAAAAGCCTGACGGTGCGCCACCGCTTACACCCAGGAAGTAATGAATGGTGAAGATTGACAAGGAAGATTCCTTGTTACTGTGGTCGAGGCCCCTCGACACCATGTTCAGTGTCAACACAAACATCGGGCTCGGTGTTGCCACCTTCTCAATGTTGCGGATTACATCGGAGCTGGGCACAGTCACCGAGATGAAATCACCGCCAGAATAATGCTCAGAACTGAACCCAGGCCCAACATTTTGGCCATCGCCGACACCATCCCCAGCCTTGGAGTCAACATCACAGTCAGGAATGTTCTCTAACCTGGTACTGGCACCAACATCTGCCTCTGTGCTAGGCCATTTGCTGGCAGCACAAACAGTGTCAAGGGAAGGCCCAGTGCCTTCCCTTTTGTCATCTGCTGCATTGTCACTGTGAACAGTGACAAAAGCCCTGGCAACACCCCAGGATGGCGTCAAGGTGTCCACTGATGTAGACAGACCATAGCTGTACCCTTGCCACTGGTGATATCGAAGCTCAAGGCAGTCAGACTGTGGACAGTCCTCTGGTACCTCAGCATGGTGAGGGTGAGAAGAACTTTGTGCTTCCTCGGAACCAGAGGTCCCAGTAGAAGGCCTAGTGACCTTATCTTGGACAAATGTATGCAACATCTGCCTCCAAAGGTGGGGATTGGGCAAACCTACTTCAATGTACATTTCTCAAGGATGCAGTGGTCCATAGAGAAACAGGCATTGCACACCTATATCAAGCCTGGGTTCATTGCAGGCTGTGCAGGACTGATGCTGGTCCACTGAAACCTTCATGTTCCCATAGGGCCACCAATGCATGATGGATGGCTTACAGACTTTCTCTGACATGGCTCTTCAGAACTCAACTTCATGTGAAAAATGAAGCTGACAGGAATGGCATGGTTAAAAGGAAAAGTCAATGGTGACAGGAAAATTAATCGATGACAAGTTGATCTGAACCTATGCTCTTATGGTGCACACTTGATGGCTGGAAGAACAGAACTGAGGTTGGTGAAGAAGCCGCAACAGTTATTGGCTAGTGCACTGCATCATGCGGGTGTGTACGTGCCACCTCCAGTAGCTGTTACTGCCACAGATTTGTTCCTGGAGTCCTAATGCCTGCAGCTCAGACCCTTAAGTGGGAATCAGCGGAAAAGATTGCTTCTAGGAAGGTCATTTAATCTTTTAAATTTGTTCTTTTATTTTGAGAGAGTTTAATTTTATGGCATAGAGGATTTTAGTGAGTGAAGTTGGCAGCCATGTTTGTAATGGCAATCAGGAATTAAAAAAAACACAGACATTGTTAGTGTCCTGATTGCCAATATTTTTTACCCATGTGCTGTGTTCCCTAATGCAGAGGTCCTGGTTAATCAGGATGCAGTATTTTCCTTACCCATTTTATTATCCACTGCAACCCATTATGTATCCCCAATAACTAGGTCTTATTGAATGGAGGACAATAAAATCATCAACAGTGAAACAGAAGTGAAGAGCCTAACACCTCAGGAGAAATGGAAACAAACTTAATTTTAGACACAAGTCAGCTTTTATTTATATTTTCTGGTATTTAAAACATTATGTTTTCCATTTTCACAGGATATTGGGGACTCTATAAAACAACATTTCAGAGTAGTTCCAGAGGTCATGTTTAGAAGCAAGTTCACCTGCCGCTAGTTTCTGAAGCAGTCATTTTACCAGACAGGTAAGAGAGTAAGATTTCATTACACTGATCCACTTTAGCTTGTGCCAGCCTCTCATCTACGAACTAGGAATGTTTCATGCTCTGTTCAGACAAATCTTTGTATGCCATTCAGAAAGACAAAGTGGAATCTGCTCTGTTCACCAGAATGAAACTAGTTTTATCAGTCACATGGTCACTGAAGACGACAATAAATAGCTCTTCCTCATTCAGTTTCAGTCACCCCGAGTTTCTCTCCATCTTCAGCCACACCTTCCTGCTGCCACCCCTAACACTGTCTCTCAGGCAAAGTTAATGAAGTCTAGGTTCTCTTCATGCCAACTGTGACCTCCAGAACCTCCTGCTCGCTGATAAAACGGGCATTTCCATTCTTGCTGTCCACAGGGTGAGGGAGGTGCAGGCCCAGTTTACTGTGAAGAGAATACAGGAGAATGAAGATCTCAGTGCCGCTTGGTATCAGGCCTCATGCTTCTCAACAATTCAACATTACAATATACAACACAGGTCTTCAAAATGTGTGAAGTTACAAGATGTGAGACAAATTCAACATACAGTACTAGCTTTAAACATGGTGAAAACTAGAGCTATTATGTCTGTAAAATCACAGTTTAAGATAAAAGTCTCTTTGAGATCTCTGTGTAGTACATGAAACAGTCTGGGAGTACACATGTAGTTGATGCCACACTATACTATACTACACTACATGTAAGTGTTTTTATACATAACTGATATTTGTCCCAAAATTGCAACCAGTTATTTTAGAAAGCTTTACAAACTGTCTTCATTTCTCACTTCTGTTTTTTTTTACATATGATACTGGTTTATAACAAAATTATATATATATATTTTTTTCAACCAAGCTTTATCTCAAGCTTCTGGCTCGCCTGGCGCACTCCCCAGCCCCTGCCACTGACCTTCTCATGGACTCAATGGTTATCAAACACTTGCCCAGGATCACAACAGTGATGTGTGCACTGTCGTGTTGGTCCTGTGTGGCCTGAGGGGATGGGATACTGGCAATGGCTGACCAGGACTTTTGCTCCAGCTGTTAATGTTCTCCCAAGGGTGGGAAACATACAATGACACTAGGTGTTGGATATAAAATGATATATTCACTGTAATTGATCGTCCAAAATATCATCGTCATTCATTACTGCTGGTTATCATCCCAAGGCATCAATCCTGTGGAGCATGTAGCTTTTAAGACTTTTGAGGAAGGAAGCTGAGGTCAGAGATGGTGCCACCCACGTGGCTGAGGCATTACGTGGCACTTGCAGGCTGGCCAGTAATCGACGCTAGCTCCCCAAACTTCAGTTCTGCTATTGAAGAGGTAATAGAAAACAGAAAAGAAGGGGTGGGGGCAAGAGAGCCCAAATGGCAGGGAAAAGGAAAGGATATAAACTAAAGCTGACCAGAGAGGGAAGAGGTAAGAACTAGAGGGCTTTAAGGCCAGGGGTGACCTGAGCCACTGTGCAGGCCAAAGACACAGAGAGGTACAGAGAGAGAGAGAGAGAGAGAGACAAAGGGTCCATTAACCTCAGCCAGGGACAAGTGATCACACTGTCCCATTGAGGTAGGAAAGCCACCTTCCTGGAGTATCTAGACAGAGTACATGCCATGGTAGTGGGTCTAAGAATGGATGCTAGGCATGCCTATGTTCAGATAACATTCTGAAATGAGGGCCCTGAAGAGCTGAATGTGTCCACAGAGGACCTCCCTGGGGAGCCACCTTCATGGCATAAAAGTAGTCATTCAAGACTGGCAAGGATTAGGCACCCACTCTTTTTTTTTTTTTTGAAGAATGCACAGGGAAGAAGCATCTTTCTGGAACTGAGGCAAGGGATCCTGGTGAAGAGAGGTGGAGTTGTTTTTGGGGAACAACGTAGGAGGATGCAGCTTGAAAGGAGAATACAACCTTATTCTGGGCAAGGGGCAGCTACACCTTGAGAAGAGGAGGATGATGGCGCAGTTGCAGGATGCAAGACCACAACAGTCTAACTAGCCCTGCTGGATTAGGGGGAGCCTAAATGCCCCCAAAACTCTACAACGACTTGATCCAGAGAAGGAGAACTCCAAAGCTGACCTCCGCAGTGTCTCTCTGTCTCACTTAAAGGAGCTCCAAGAAGATGCTCATGAAAGGATCAGATATCTTTATGGGCATATTAAGGTAGAGAAGAAAGATTTTAGGAGTACCCATATAACCCGAAAAACAGGTAGTTAGATGAAGGCACCCATGGCTTGCATTAATTCAGTATTTTAGGCCTCAAGAATTTGGAGTGTTCTGCAGCACAAAAAGAACAGGTTACTCACCTGTAACAGTAGTTCTAGGAGTGGTATATGTTGTTCATCCACACTTCTTGGCATGTCCTTTTCCCTTTAAATCTTGCTGAAGTCTTCAAGCGCGCTCTTCCGATGACGCCAGATCTTAGCCCGCTGGAAGCCAGGTTGTGCGCCTAGAGCCAGGAGGTTGGTGTGTGTGTGGATGAACATATACCACTCCAAGAACTACTGTTACAGGTGAGTAACCTGTTCTTCTAGGAGGAGCGTGGATATGTTGTTCATCCACACTTTTGGCAGACTCCAAGCAGTTCTCCGGAGGAGGGAGGCAAGGTAACATCCCCTACTTGGGAAATAAAGATTGGAGGACAGAGGCCCCAAAACCAGCATCCCGGCGTGGCTCAAGATCGATGTGATAGTGGATAACGAAGGTGTTTGCTGACTTCAGGTAGCAGCCCGACAGATTTCCTGGATAGGGATGTCCCTGAAGCAGCCACCTATGCAGCAGTATGACGGGTAGAATGAGCTCTTATCCTCTGGAGGCCTTGCCCGCCAACTCATAGCACAGACCTATGCATGATGTAATCCATCTTGCTATGGTCCATTTGGCTGCAGGTCTGCCAGAAGCGGCTTCAGCGTGGTGACAAACAGCTGGCGAACCTCTCCACGACATTGCTCATTCTCCCTTATAGGCAGGAGAGAGCACGCCCCAGGTCCAAAGTATAGAGCCTGCACTCGGAGTCCCAGGTGTTATTAGGTAGTATACTGGCAGAGTCAACACTTGGTTAAGGTGAACTCTGATACCACCTTCGAAAGGAATTTCGTGGGGCACAGGACAACTTTGTCCCTGTGAAAGATCAGATAAGGGGAGTCCACCGACAGCGCTGGAGCTCCCCTGTCCTTCTAGCTGACGTGACAGCCACCAGAAAGGCCGCCTTCCACATTAAGTGTGGGTGCACACTTGTGCATAGGTTCAAATGGCTTGATCATGAGCTTTGCAAAAACCAGCAACAGATGCCACGGAGGTGGAGGTTCACGACCGAGGGGATATGTGATCCAGGCCTTTGAAAAAGCACTGACCACTGTCTCCTGCGCTATCGTTGGCTGACTGGTCCACGCCCAGTAAGCAGAAATGGCTGCCAGGTGCACCCTAAGGGTCGATGACTGCAGACCCCTTTGAAAGGGACCAAGGTAGTCGAGAATGTTAGCCACAGAGCAGGATAAGGGTCCAGACTCTTACTCTGACACCAAATGGAAAATCTCTTCCATTTAAAGGCATAACATTTCCTGGTCGATTTCATTAGATGCCTCCACCACGGTGTAGACATCTTTGAAAGACCCAGAGCCTGGAACTCTAGCCACTCAGGTACCAGGCTGTGAGGTACAGGTATTGAAGGTCCGGATGGAATACCTTCCTCTGGTTCAGTGATATCAGGTCCGGTGTGTACAAAGCCGCCCGGCGCCTCTGCAGCTGAGGCTGAGGAGATCTGGATACCAGAACTGGCAGCCAATCTGGGGCTACCAGGATCACCTTCGCTTTGTCCTTCCTCACCTTGAGTAACACCTTGTGGATCAAGGGAAATGGAGGGAAGCATAGAGGAGGCCTGGGGTCCACAGCCTCGAGAAGGCATCCCCTGCAGTGAGCCCTGCTGAGGGGTGGGCATGGTACAGCCTCAGCTTGTTGTTTTCCTGAGTCAAACAGGTCCACCAACGGTTTGCCCCAGTGGAAGAACAGACTGTAAGCTACCTTGGATGGAGAGACCACTTGTGGAATGTCTGGCCTATGCGGCTGAGAGCATCTGCCAGCTGTTTTGAGACTCCTGCCACATAATTGGCTAGGAGATCTGCCTCCAGCCAACTTATGAGGGTCCAGATGTGGAGCCTCACACAGCAGACGGGAGTGCGCTGCCCTGTCTGTTGAGGTAGTACATGGTCATGGCATTGTCCGCCTGACTTGAACCACTTGACCCCGGAGCTGAGGAGCGAAGCTGACAGTGCCAGTCTGACTGCTCTGATCTCCAACAGGTTGATGTGGCATTGGGACTCCTCGAGGTCCAGAACCCATGGGTCCTGTTGTCCCCATGTGGGCCCCAGCCCATGAGAGAGGCATCGGTCATAAGGACGACCGCTGGCTCTGGAGCGGACAAACGGGATCCCTCCTGCAACCGGTTTGGGCGGTCCACCATTGAGAGCGTCCCACATCTTCTGAGTTACAGTGATCAGCTTGTCTAAATGACCATGGCGCTTGAGTCCACTGGGCGGACAGATCCCATTGGAAGGGGCGCATGTGCCACCTGGCCCAATGAACCACTGAGGTGCATGCCACCATGTAGCCCAGAAGGCGAGAAAGTCCCGGCAGGGGCGCAAGTGCCCAACCAGAAATGATCGGGCAAAGGAAGAGAGAACTCCACCTGTCGCTCGAGCCAAGCTCTGGCTTGACAAGAGTCGAGCTCTGCCCATGAAGCCCATCACCTGAGTAGGCACGAAGTTCCAACTTGGCCTCATTGATCAGGAGGCCGAGTTGGGAGCAGGTTTGGAGAGCCAGATCCTGGACCTCCACCTCCTGAAGGGAGGATCCTGCCAAGAGCTAGTCACCGAGATAAGGGTAGATTCGGTTCCTCGATGCTGAAGATGGGCTGCCATCACTGCAATGCACTTGGTGAAGACCCGTAATGATGATGGGCTGAACAGCATGGCTCAGAGCTCGGAGACAGGGTCCCTTCGATCCTGAAGCGGAGGAACCGCTGAAAGGATGGACGGATTGGGATGTGAAAGAATGTGTCTTGTAGATCCAGTGAACAGAACCACATAGTTTCCTCCGGGATGGTATGATCTGGTTCAGAGTTACCATCCAGAAGGTGGGGACCTGAGATATTGATTCAGGTCATGGAGATCTAGGATGGGGGCTAACCCCGTCCGCTTGGGCAGCAGGAAGTACCTGGACACGAAGTCTGAGTCTGTAGGAGGATCTGGCACTGGAGCTACCACCCCATGTGGAGGAACTGAGCTATGTTGTCTCAAGAGCCGACTGAGTGAAAGCTGAGATCCTCTCCCGAGGGGGCGGACTCAGCTGGGAGGGTACTGCTCGAAATCTAGAGGCAGTCCCTGACTGACCACTGAGAACTCCACCCGTCCGGAGTAATATCGGACAAGGTGGAATGAAAGTGGCTGAGCCGCCCCACAGGAGGACCCAGAGCTGGTGTGACGGGTGTAGGGGTGGCAACCCCAACCCGCCACTGAGCAGGTTTAGAGGAGGAGGAGGTCCTGAACCTGCGCCCGGCCTCCTTTACGGGCTGTTGAGGACCCTGCTTTGGGCATGGGTGCCAAGCTTGAGCCTGCTGCTGCTGCTGTTGCTGCTGGCCTCCTGATAGGAGGGCTGCCTGACCGAAGGGAAGAACGCCAAATGGCTTCTTCTTTCTTTTCTGCTGGTCCTTGCCCAAAGAACCTTGCAGAGGTAGCATCCAAGGTGGCACTGGACTGCTCGATACACTGAAGGTGACCAGCCACCCTGGACCAAACAGGTCAGTGCCAGGAAAGGAACGCCAGCTAACTTGTGCTGCGATCTGCCGGGAAGGAGGATAGCCTCAGCCAGGCCCTGTGGTGAGTGGCTACTCATGGCTGCTAAAGAGCAGGCACAAGAATCCCCAATGTCTAGGGCCATCTGGAGCTGCTGTTTTGCAACTGCACGGCTCCTGATCATGGACTTGCTTGACCGTGGTCTGCATGTCCACCAGGAGATGAAGGAGGACTTCATCTAATGATCCGAGGAGAGCATGAGAGAAGTGTGCCATAATGACAGCCGAACTGGCCTGGACGAAGGCCTAAGGAAGAGACGCGATAGACCTTGCGGACAGAGTGGTCCATATTTTGGACTCATCTGGTGGTCAGTTTGTGTCGGCTGAGCTACCAGTACATCTAAACACAAACCGGGTCACCAGGCTCTCAGCCAAGGGTGTTCTGTATCCCGGCTGGGACCCATGGGACCTGCATACTTATGGGCCATGCGGAAGACAGTGCTGGGCAGGAAGCTTGGCACTGCCTGAGCTCAAGGGCCAGGCCAGTGATGGCTCTGGACACTGAAAGGCCCTCCTCGGGTATCCCCTTTTAGGATGTCCGTAGGGTGTACTCTGCCTTTTTCTGGATAGACTCCAGGGGCATTCCAGTGGATTCAGAGATCAGGCGGAGAATGCCTTGAAAGGAGGAAGGACCCTCCTCTAAACCCGCCATGGAGGACTCAACATCCCCA
This sequence comes from Neoceratodus forsteri, assembly GCA_016271365.2. Taxonomy (NCBI): domain Eukaryota; kingdom Metazoa; phylum Chordata; order Ceratodontiformes; family Ceratodontidae; genus Neoceratodus; species Neoceratodus forsteri. The sequence continues at coordinate 33,697,696 of JADMNL010000023.1, forward strand.
GGATGGAGTGCAGTCCTGTGACGCCCAAGTCTGAGGAGTCATGGTACAACAGTCTCCCGCCTAGGTCCTCTCTGATCCGCCAGGGCGGCCAGGGTAACCGTGATGGACAGACATCAGGAAGCCCGTGCCTGTACAGTCCTCTTTGAGGAGCCCTCCTGAGGCTGCTTAGGCAGTGGTTCCACCAGAATTGGTGGACAGACCGAGATGGGCCGAGCTGGAACACGGCCAGCCCTACGGGCGGGGAACTGAAGGCTTTAGTTCGGAGGGGTTGGCGTCGCCCAGGAGGCGGTAGCAAATGATGACTGGGCTGACAGCGAGCCGGCTTCTGCCCGGTCAAAATCAGCTGTTGCCACATAAGATCCTCATAGCGCCGATGGAGTTTCCGCCAAAGCCTCTCCTTGTCTGAGGAGGATGAGGATCTGCGTGATGTCTCTTTAGAGTGCTTATGACTCTTTTGGTCATTCGAGTGAGGGGTTCTGGACCCGATCAAGATCGGGCTGTTGACTCGGGTCGATTGGGAGACACCGGGTTGGGTAAACCGAGGGTCCGGAACTGCTTTCCTCGATGGTGACACCAGCGGCTGGGTCTCCTCATCGGGAAAGACAGAGGCCGGAGTCCTTTCCAAAGAATCGCCAACGGAGTCGTCGAAATAGGGGTTGATTAGGTCTCAGAGAAATCTCAACTCATTGGCCACTCGATCTCTTGCCAGATGGAAGATCCGTGAAGCCGGTGGTCGAGAATGCACCGACCGAGGTCGGGACCGCATGTTCCTGGACTCGGACCTTTCTCAGTCCCAAGAACGCCTTTGTTTGGACGAAGACTGGTCCTTATCCCTCTTCTGAGGGCAGGAAGAGTGCAAGCTAAGGGCGCCTCACCCTGGTGGGGAGAGACTGGCACAACTCCTTGAAGGAGCCTGAAAAGGTGGAACCGAGGTTCAGAGGAACAAAAAGCTCCGATTGGCTGAAACTTTAGCCTTTCCTCCTCGAAAGCCTTCATTTGCTCCAGCTGCTCGGTGGATCCCGAGCCGCAAAACCGCCCACCTCACCTCCTTCTATTTCACTCACAGTTTCTTTTCTTCAGTCTCCCCAATTTTAGGCACGCCAAGCGGTTGCCCACGATGACAGGATGGAAGGCCAGGCAGAACGTGGCAGATGGAGTTGTTATGTCCGACACCTAGGCCTAGACACTCATTAGGTGGGGATCGGTGCACTACATCTTCTGGTCGAGGAGCACTGCAAATCTGGAGCAGATTTATCCTCCATGTCCGATGGCCTACTATTGGAATCGTTAACTCAATGAGTTTTAAGGTAGTTGCGTAAAAACGATGCTTTGAATCCAGGGCTTACAAATTGTTGTGAAGCACAGGGAACCTGTATCTTCCAGCGGAAAGGAAGATCTGAAGTCATGGGGCGGAGCCGAGGTTTATACCACCCGGTAGGTGGGAGGAGCCAGATTGAAGACTTCTGGCAAAATTTAAAGGGAAAGAGACATGCCAAGAAGTGTGGATGAATAACATATACCACTCCTAGAACTACTGTTACAGGTGAGTAACCTGTTCTTTTGTGCTGCAGAACACTCAAATTCTTGAGGCCTAAAATACTGAATTAATGCAAGCCATGGGTGCTTTCATATCTAACTACCTGTTTTTGGGTACATATGGGGGTACTCCTAAAATCTTTCTTCTCTACCTTAATATGCCCATAAAGATACCTGATCCTTTCATGGGCATCTTCTTGGAGCTCCTTTAAATGAGACATAGAGACACTGCCAGAGGTCAGCTTTGGAGTTCTCCTTTCTCTGGATCAAGTCACAGAGTTTTGGGGGCATTTTAGGCTCCCTTAATCCAGCAGGGGCTAGTTAGACTGTTATGGTCCTGCATCCTGCAACTTTGCGCCATCATCCTCCTCTTCACAAGGTGTAGCTGCCCTTCGCCAGATAAGGTTGTATTCACCTTTCAAGCTGCATCCTCCTGCAACCTTGTTCCCAAGAAACAACTCCACCTCTCTTTACCAGGATCCCTTGTTTCAGTTCCGGAAGATACTTCTTCCTGTGCATTCTTCAAAAAAAAAAGTGGGGTGCCTAATCCCTTGCCGTCTTGAATGAACTACTGTTTATGCCATAGAGGGTGGCTCCCTGGGGAGATCCTCTGTGGACATGTTCAGTTCTTCCAGGGCCCTCATTTCAGAATGTTATCTGAACAAAGGAGTGCCCCAGCATCCATTCTTAGACATGGCCTGCATGGCATGTACTCTGTCTAGATACTCCATGGAAGGCGGCCTTTCCTACTTCAATGGGACAGTGTGATCACTTGTCCCTGGCTGAGGTTAATGGACCCTTGTCTCTCTCTCTACCTCTCTGTGTCTTTGGTCTGCAGTGGCTCAGGTCACCCCTGGCCTTAAAGCCCTCCTAGTTCTTACCTCTTCCTCTCTGGTCAGCTTTAGTTTATATCCTTTCCTTTTCCTGTCACTTGGGCTCCGCTGTCCCACCACCTTTTTCTCTTTTCTATTTACCTCTTCAGCTAGCAGAACTGAGAAGTTTGGGAGCTGGCATCAGTTATAGCCAACCTGCAAGTGCCATGTAATGCCTCAGCCACGTGGGTGGCACCATCTCTGACCTCAGCTTCCTTCCTCAAAAGTCTTAAAGCTACACGCCCCATGGGGATAGTGCCTATCGCTCATAACCACCAGTAATGAATGCTGAAGCGTGATCTCTGGAAGATCCAGCATTACTAAAGATCCTGCAGCAGAAGGACCCTTCTTGGGTATTTAAATCACAATACTATTTAAGTAATCCAGCATACATACATACAGTAATTACTTTCCAACACAACAAAAATCACTTTATCATGGCCCAATACCCAAAGTTATAATGTTCAATACAAGATAACACACATGGAAGCATTCTGCCTACTTGCTGACAGCCAAATTTCTTTAACTCTGTCCCTTTCTACTGCCACAGGACCCTTTTTTAAATCCTGGATCTGACACCATGCACACATCTAGGCAATAGCACACATGTGCGCTTGGCATCTAGTGGGTGTCCATCTCCACTGGCCTCTTACCAGGCGGCAGTCAAGTAGCAGAACACAGCCTCCCTCTTCCCTGAGGGACAACTGTCCTGGGACGCCGGGTCCTCATTCCCTGACTAACTCCCGAGTGACCACAGTCCATCCCCAAACCCGGCTGCTGGTATAGCAAGTGGTAGCATCAGCCTCCCTCCTCCCTGAGGGATAGCTGTCCTTGGGACTCTCAGTCCTCATTTACCGACTGACTCCCGAGCGACCAGAGTCCGCTCCCAAACCTGGGCTGCTGGTATAGCAGTGGTAGCACCAGCCTCCCTCCTCCCTGAGGGACAGTTGCCCTTGGGATTCTCAGTCCTCATTCCCCGACTGACTCCCGAGCAACCAGAGTCCGTTCCCAAACCTGGGCTGCTGGTATAGCAAGTGGTGGCACCAGCCTCCTCCTCCCTGAGGGACAGCTGTCCTTGGGAAACTCGGTCCTCATTCCCTGGCTGGTATAGCAATGGTGCCACTACTGCCGACATTGGGCTGTCACATTTAATGTTTTTAAAGTATTCATTTTGTTCTTTAGAAAACAATAATTCCCAGTTATCAGTGAATGTAAACAACAGGTAAACTGTTGACAAACATTGCTTTATATGATGCTGTCATTCATAACAACTATAACTAGTGTTTTATTCTACAAAAGTGAAGAAATGTACAAAAGATAAGGTGTGATTCCACTTAAAACCTGCATTAATATGAACACAAAATGTCTGAAATGTAGCTAATTTTAAAGAGCTGGCAACACGCTCAGGAGAACTTTAACAAAACCTAATATTTAGACACAATCCAGCTTGTATTTCCCATTATAAAATGACAGGGTAAAATCCAGTAATCTGATTGGTTCTTATTTATGTGTAAAATATGGTTTACACATGGTTAAAAAAGGACTGCTCAGCAGTGAAGAGTCTGAAACCCTGATCAATGGGCATTTGGAATGCAGGCATTTAATTTAGCCCCAGCCAGACTGATCTTCCACCACAAACATGGCTGCTACCTTTACACTGTAAAAACTTCAACTGGGCCCTAAAAATAAAACTACCTTAAAAATAAAACAAATTAATTAAATGTTTCCTGATTATCACACTCTCCTTACATATATAAACACATTAGAAAGATTAAGTATTGTTTATAGTTTTCACTACAACTGTTTCTTTGCTGACAGTGAAAAATCCCCTTTCTATCTTTACCTGCTCATCAGGGAACTCTTCTTCTTGCCCTGACAGTGAGATAATTGAGTCTCTGGCTGTAAATAAAGGCCTTTGTTGTCTGTGTGTACAGTATGTTAGAGACTAACATTCTGCCAGTGGAACTGAGCAGAATTTTAAATCCATGCATTCCATGGTAAACATTCAGTGATAAACATTCCATATCTTGAATGTGATCATTTATATGAAAACAGGATCTTTGCTCCTGAAAAGTTTATTTATTCCTGTTGCTTTCTCCCTACCTAAAGTCATATAGCACTTCTTGTGATATCACAGTTACTCCCATGGCAACAGATTGTGATGTCACAACAGAGGATTGTGACTTGAAGTAGGAGGAAGGTATAGAGGCAGATGGATGCTAAAGGAACTCTAAGGGATAAAGATCATATATCATGCACATTTCAGTAATAAATAATGGTAAGGAAAAATATACAAATTTAAATTTTATTTTATTTATTGAAATATTTCACCAAGAAGGCACACTGAGCAACAGGTTGCTTGTCTCCTGGTGCGACCTGGAGAGATACAATAGGGATGGGATATTTTACATTCAAGTTATAAAGATCAACATAGCACACAATTAATTAAGGCAGTTGTTACAGTGTTGCACATATATATATGTAATTTGTGAGAACAATTAATTATTGCAATGGTAATAAGTGAACAAGTGCTATCATGAAATAAGGGGTAAAGGAGAGAAAGGATGAGATGACAGTGCAGAGTGGTGTCCTGAAGAGACCCCTTCAGGATGTGGGGAACCCTGCAAGGGGACAGGGGACTGGAGTAGGGATTAGAGGGAGAGAGAGAGACAGAGAGGGAGTAAGTGTGATTAACACCTGGGGAGGCCTGACTCAAAAGTGAACCCTTCAGGATACGATGAACCCTGCAAGGGGCAGGGACGTTCAGGCGATTGTAAACCCTTCCTGCGGTTAGGCATTGTAATTATAGAGGATAGTGAGAAGGAGGGAATGAGAAATAACACCTGGGAGGGATAAGACCTGATCCAAGGAACCCACCAGGCTGCTGGGGACTCTGCACGGGGCCTGGAAGGCCAAGGATAGGAGATGGGGAAGAAAGGTGGCAAGCTTAGGCACTATAGACCCCTTCAGGATGCTGAGAACCGTGCAATTTGGAGTATGAAGGTTCGGGAAAAAGGGGGAGAGTAGGGGAAGGGAGAAGAAGGAGAACTAGCACCTAGGGAGGGCTAGGACAGTAGAGGCAGTAGAGTCGATAGAGGCATTGGGTAAATTCAAAGGGATGAACTGTAAGGAGCAAGACGAAGGAAATTAAGACGAGTCATAACAGGAACAGTTAGGTGCAAGATAGTTGGAGAGGCAGTGTTGATGGAATAGAGGGAGGAGGAGGAGTGTCTGATTTGGGGAGTAAAAGAGTTCCATATTTTAGGGAAACGATGAGAGTACCCAGACTTGCCAGAAACAGTGAGAGGGGGGACAGTTAGTGTGCGAGTGTCGGAAGATCTGAGGGAGTGGGAAGGAAGAGGGGATGTTATAAATGAGGGGAGAGGCAGGAAGGAGTTCACCCAGCCAGTGTTTAGCGGTGAATTTAGCACAGTGTGAGAGGCATCTATTTGTAAGGGAGGGAAGAAAAGGGCTTGATATAGGTCACAGTGGTGGGTGCGAGAGGAGCAACAAGGGCAAAGCGGCAGAAGGAGTTGAAGACAGTGTCCAATTTAGTCAGGGAGGACCTGGGGTGGCACCATAGACTACTCACAGTAGTCAGAAATGGGAAGATCCTTACCTCGCGCCACGCGAGCCGTGGTTCGGAACAAGCATGGGCTGCCGGGGGTCAGCAGGAGAGGAGAAGGATTGAGTGTCCTATGGACTGCTCTCCTTCTCTGGGAGGGGGTTGGCAGCACTGCGATCGCTTGCCCCTAGCAGAGGCTGGGAGGCAGCATGCCAATGCTGGAGGATGTAGGCAGGGAATGGCAGCTGATGCCTAGAGAAGCACGCTGGAGCATGTGCGCTGCCACTGCTGGCATCACTGCATGCTGCATCTTCCGAGTGGCACTAGAAAATGGGAAAAGGAGTCCTCTGCATAGATGACAATGGTCCCCCATCGCAACGGACCAGGATGGCGCCTCCCTACTACTACTGATTCGGGTCTGGTGGTCGAGAAGCTCCCCACCCCCGCCACGAAGGGTGGAAGTCGAGGGCTTGGGGAGGGGGTCATACTCAGTGCCTGCGTGAGAGAGACATCAGAGGGACAGCAGAGGACCCTGAGGAAAAAAGTAGTTAAAAAAATGGGAGGATCATCACTAGCTGCAAGAGGGATGGAACTGCAGTTCCTGAACAAGGCACCGAGCTTGGGTGCAATTTTTCTGGATGGCGTCAATGTGTCCAGAGAAGTTGAGGTGTTGGTCTAAACAAACCCCAAGGTATCCGAAGGATGAGGTGTCCTCAAGTAAAGTCCCGTCAAGAGTGCAGAAAGTGGGCAGGGAGGGAGCCTAGAGAGTCTCTGCCTTGTGCCAAGGTCATGGAGACTGTCTTCTTGGCATTGAGGAATAATTGATGGTTTGCAAACCAGAGCTGGACCTTCTTGAAGTCGTGCTGCAAGCTGGATGTAACCTCAGCTGGGCATGAGCCAGATGCATACAGGATAGTATTATCAGCGTACATGTGTATGGAGGAGGAGGGAGCAGATAAGGAAGATGGAGAATAGAAGGGACCAAGCATAGAGCCTGAGGACACCAATGTAGATGGGGGAGGGTGGCAAGATGGCATCTGCGAACTTAACTGATTGGGTTCTACCAGTAAGGTAGGTCTTAAACTAGTTAGTGGCAGAAGGGGTTAGACCAGCAGATGAGAAGGAACCAAGGAGAAGGAGTAGGAAACAGTGTCAAAAGCCTTGGCTGGGTCGATAAATATAGCTAAGGTGATTTGGCCATTGTCCATCCAGAGCAGATGGAGTCAGTGAGCTGAAGTAGGGAAGTGGTGGTAGAGTGTTTCCTGAAACTAGATTGGAATGGAGTGAAGGAGGAGGTATCAGATAGAAAGGAGGCAAGCTGAGAGAGGACTAGATGTTCTTGTAGTTTGGCTAGGGTGGGGAGTAGTAGATGGGGTGATAGTTGCCAGGGGATGAGGGGTCTCCACCTTTAGGTAGGGGAGGACCACTGCAATTCCATGTGGAAGGGACATCAGAGGTTCAGAAGTAGAGATTTAAGATTAAGGAGAGGGGGTAGGCAATAGCCTGGGCTGCAGGCAATCGAATGCAGGCAGAAATTGGACCTAATTATTGTTTTAAAGTTTTCTTTAAGCCATCAGTAGCTCTTTAAAGATAATCTATAAGCTCTGTACTGTTTATGACAAAGATCAGCTACATGCAGTCTTGAGTGCAGCATGGTGTACTTTAACATATATGAACTCACCCTCAGTGCCAGTCTTCACCAGTTGGAAAATGGAGCTCTGGGAGGTAAAATGAGGGATTTCTCCTAATGTTGGACTGTTTAAGGGTATGCATATGGGTTCCTAATGGTAAATAAGGGTGCTAGTTCTAATTTGGAACAGTACTGAAGGATGTGTAAGCGGTTATGAGTGGTAACATGAAATACATCCTCATACTTAGGGACATCTGTGAGGTATGCATAGTAAAATGACGGTCCCTCTCAATATGGGACAGTTGAGAGGCAAGTCAACTCTCAACCTACCAGTAGTTGGGAAGAAAAATTACTTGCCATAGTAATGTTGTTTCTTCCCAGTGATACTCAGGTATTCAGAACTTCTGCAGTGACCCTTTAAGACAGAACTGCCAGGAGAGAATGGAACACATGCAAATGATGGGACCTTTAGTGCATGACAACTTTTCAATGCAGCCTCGAACTAACTGCTTTAGTTCTAAACCTCTCAGATTTTCTGGACACCTGGAAAGGCAGGCTCCCGAGAACTAAGTATATTAAATAACAACAATGATAATAATAATGATAATTGTACCCATAAACCCTCAAATAAACCTTTAAACTGGAGGGTGAAACTTTAAAAGGTACCGCCAAAATGTCAGAATCACCTGAAAAGGGGAAAACACTACGAACATAGTTAGAAAAAGCAATGCCAGGAGGTGGCACTTATACCCCAGAGCACATAGTATTCCAGAAGTGCAGAGGCTACTGGTTCTAGAAGGGAGGCAAGATGAAAGTTGAATACCTGAGTATCACTGGGAAGAAACAACATTACTACGATAAGTAATTTTTTTCTTCAAACCCTAGTAATACTCAGGTATTCATAACCTCTGTAGACTCTGAAGCAGTACCTTTGGAGGTGGGCACAGAACCTATTTTGAAACAGACTCTGCAGGACTGCTGCGCCGAGCCTAGCATCACCCCTGGACTGGATGTTCAGATTGTAATGCTTTGTAAAGGTGTGTACTGTTTTCAGGTACAGCAGCTGCTTTACAGATGTCCAATAATGGAACATCCCTGGCAGCTGCTATGTAGCAATTGAGCGCCTTGTGGAATGAGCTCTCAATCCCGTTAGTTTCTTTCCAGCTTTAGTGTAACAAAACTGGGTACATTGTACTATCCAGCGAGAAATTTATCTTTTAATGCTGGGTTATCCTTTCCCACATCCCCATCAGTCAGGAATAGCTGTTTCTGTCCTGACTATGATCCTAGTGGCTGTCATATAGTAGCTACGAGCTCTCTTAACATCCAGACTGTGGAGTCTCCTCTCACCAGAGGTAGAGTGCTTAGTGAAAAGACAGGTAGGGTAATGGTCTGGTTCAAGTGGAAATCAGAGACCACTTTGAGGAGAAATCTCCTGTTTGTTCTCAGGACCACCTTATCCCTGTGGAATGAGCAGTGGCGGCTCTACACTAGGGGCCCGCCAGGGCACGTGCCCTGGTAAAAATGCTGTGCCCCAGTTGGTGCCCCATATGCTGAGAGCTTCCCCAGTGTAACAATATATCAGTGCCCTGGCTGCAATTTGCTGTGCCCCAGCTGTGCCCTGGTAACCATTTGTGGCTAGAGCCGCTGCTGGGAATGAGAGGTAGTCCTGTTCAATGCAGAGAGCCTGAAGCTCACTGATTCTTCATGCAGAAGTCATTGCCACTAGGAAACCTGTTTTTCATGTGACATATTTCAAATGAGCCAAGAAATGGGCTCAAAGGGAGGCCCCATGAGCTTAGCTATGGATACATTCAGGTCCCATGCTGGCACTGGTTTCCTATGAGGGGTGCAAATGGAGAGGCCTTAAAGAACCTCTTGAAGAAAGGTTCTGAAGCCATTGACACATTCTATCCAGCTGAAATGTAAGCAGATGCTGCAACCAGGTAGACCTTGAGGGTACTGAACTACAAGCCAAGAGAATGTAAATAAGTAAGATGGTCAAGTACAGCTCAGACCCCAGCTTGTGCTGGTACCAGTTCCTGGTTGAACACCAGATAGAAAACCTTTTCCATTTTGAGGCACAGGTTTCCTTAGTGGAGGGCTTCCTGTAACCCCTTAAATGTCCAGGACACTTTCAGAAAGATGCAAGCCTGCATATTCTAGGTCCTCACGAGCCAGGCCTTGAGTCTGAGTGACCTGAGGTTCAGATACCTGGGTTTAAATCCCACAGCCCCCACTTGCTTACTGTGTGACTCTGAGCAAGTCACTTAACTTCCTTGTGCTCCCAGGTTGCACCTGTAAACAAGCTTTCAGGTTAGTGTGTCTCTCCTAGTAAAAACAAAGTACAGGAGCCTCCCTTGGTTGGAGGTCAGCGCCTCTGAGGAAGGTGTATTAGCTCAGCCACAGACAGGAAGAGCAGTAGGGAGTACCATGGCTGCCTGGCCCAGTCTGGTGCTATCAAGATCATTGATGCTGACTGGGACCTGAGCTTGAACAATACCCTGTACACCAGAGGGAAGGAGGAAAATCACACAGATGCTTCTCTGACCAATTCAGAGCCAGAGCATCCAGGGGACTGTTCCTCGATCTGGTGGTCTTAAACAGTATTGTGGCAAGTGGTGGTTCTGGTGGGACATGAACACGTCTACCTCTAGGGTGCCCCACCTCCTGAAAATCACTTCAACCACTTTCCTGTTCAGGGTCCATTCATGATGGGCCTGATTGATTCAACTCAGAGCATCTCATGGTACTGTATTTTCCTGGTAGATGGATTGCCTGTAGAGAAACTCCCAGAGAGTATGCCAGGCTCCAGATTTTCATGCTTCTGCAGAGAGGGCTTGACCTTGTACCTCCCTGCTTATTTATGTAGCACACTGTGGTAGTATTGTCAATCCTGTCTTGAACCATCTTTCCCAGTACTAGTGTTGTGAAGGCCTTTAGTGCCAGAAACTCTGCTCTGAGTTCCAGCAGGTTTATGTGCTGGAGTGACTCTGCACTTGACCAAGTGCCTGGGTTGTGTGGTCCCCAAATGGGTGCCCCACCCTAGTAGAGATGCATCTGTTGTTAGAACAACTGATGGGATTCTTGCTGAAAGGGAACCCTTCTCTTAGATTGATTCTCTTTCCACCACTGAAGTGACTGTAACAAGGTTTCTGTTACTGGGATTAACTTTGATAGAGGTTCTTCTTTGGCACCAGTGTGCTCTTAGGTGAACTGGATGTCTCTCTCATTTGGAACCTGGAACCTAGGACTGTGCCTGTGGCCACAGCCATGTGGCTCCAGGAGCTGTAGGAACTGCCTTGCAGTTTTGGCTTGTGCAGGCTGAATGAGTCTGCAATCAGTTGATACTTCTACCCTGTCCACTAGGCAGGTAGGCCTCATGCCCTGCAGGGTGCTGATTTGCTTTTCGGGATTATATGCTGCTGTGTATATTATTGCTGATTTTTTCTAATAAATTGTGAGTGTATTTTTAAACACTCCCGTGTCACTGTATAGCTCCTCTTTAAATTTGGGCTGATTTCTGCCCTATGAGCAGCAACACCTGTGCAGGCAGAAGAACAAATTGTTTGTGGTTTATCAGGAACCCTAGGTACTCCAGAAGCCTCTGGTGATCTGCAAGTGCTGACTGACTTGCTGTGGTGATTTTTCTACCACCAAAGAATCATCCAAATATGGAAACACTGTGACACCTTGTGTTCGAAGGTGTGCCATGACCACTGCCAAGCACTTTGTGAAATACTCGGAGTTGAAGTGAGACTGAATGGCAGGGTTGAGAATTGGAATGACTTGATGGGAATCTGAACCTGAGGTATTTTCTGTGAGACTCCTTATGGGTATGTGGAAATAGGCATCTTTTAGGTCCAGGATGCCAACCAATCTTCTTTTAGGAGTGTTGGCAGAATCAATGCCAATGTTACCATTTTGAACTTTGGCTTTGTTAAATACTTCTTTAGTACCTTGAGGTCTAAGATAGGCCGCCACTCTCCATTTTTCTTTGTGGTGAGGAAGTACCTTGAGTAAAACCCTTCCTTTCTGCTGAGCTGGGACAGACTTGACTGGCTCTGACAGTAGCAGGTTTCAAACCTCTTCCTCCAACAGCTTCTTTTCTGCGAGGGAGGATGGTCTGAATATTCTGGTTCTCAGAACAGGAAGGATTTGAAAGTCAGAGACAATCACTGACTCACTACCTCCAGGACCCACTTGTCTGTGGTAACTTCTTGCCAAGTCTGGAGATAATGAGACAGCCTGCCTCCAACAGGTAGAGAGGAGGCTGCCTGTAAATGCACATCAGGTGTTTGTTTACTCTGGGGCTGAGACTGGGGTTGAGGTCCCTGCCTGGAACCCTTCTACCCCTACCTCTGAAGCATCCTTGCTGGGGATACTGCTGGTATTGGGGTGCAGCCATTGAATGGAAAACGGCCTGTTATGAAAGGACCTGCCCTGCCTCCCTCCCTCCCTTCCCACAGGGTCTGGTGGATGGGAGGCCTTCTCTTTGGCTGAATTGCTCCTGAAGGTGGCTTTGTATTCATCCACCTTCTTCATGTAAGCCACTGTTTTGTTTCCAAAAGGAAATACTCTCAAGAGGGAAATCCATTGCCTTTGTCTGTGTGTCCTGGGTAAGATTTGTGGATCTTAGTCAGGCAAACCTCCTTGAGCAATAGTATTGGCCATCCACCTAGCTGATGTATCGTTAGTATCAGCAGCCATTTGAAACTGATATTTGGTTGCTTCAAGCCAAACCTATCAGTTTCTGCAAGATCAACCGACAAGGTGATGTGGCCTTATCTACCATAGCCAAGACAGATTGCCACAATGACTTCTGCTACTGTGCTGCATAGACTTGAAAATTAGCTGCCTGATGGCCAAGGAGGCTGATAAATATCCTTCTTGGTCATACTGTCAATTTTCTGGAGACTCCTTTTCTGGTGGGTGAGAAGCCAGGGCACTTTAGTCATGTCACAGGCTGCATCACCTCTGATGGTCAGGGTGGGAAAACAGAAATTCTGCACCCTCCTGTCCAACTGATATTTCTTGTCCAATCTCTTATCAAGAGGGGGACGAGTCAGGAATCTGCAAACTCTTCAAAGCATCTTTTCAGAAGAATTTATTGACTGGGAGAAGGAGCTTTTAGTAGGTGTTAACCCCATCATCTCAAGATATTCCACCTCCTCCTCATCCTCTATTTCTCACTTGTGGTGATGTCCAGGCATCATCCATCCTTCTCACAAAGTGAAGTGTGAGGAATAATCCTCAATAGTTCTGGTAGGAGGCCAAACTCCTGCTCGGAGGAAACCTCATGTTCAATGGGTTCCCCTTCTCCTCCTCCTCCTGACACTCGCCATAATCCTCCTCTTCAAAAATGAGGATTTGGCTGAGTGGCTAGGCTTGTACCACTTTGAACGCCTATGCTGTCTCCTGAGGAGAGGGGACAGCAAGAGCACCCACAGAAGTCCTTTTTGGTCAGTAGGGGGTTCTGTGTGCTTTAATTTTTAGTCTTTTTGAGGGAACTAGGGAGTCAGCCAGTTCAGCAAGCCTCGTAGAAGTCATTTTTTCACCCTTCTCAGGGTTGAATGTAAGACTGCAGTGGTTTCATCCACAGCAAAAGAAGGTGTCAGCAGGTCAGAGACTGAGGGACCCTTAGGTGGAAGAAGTTTTTCTTTAGCTGTTCCAGCATTTTTCTGCAGTTTTTCTGGGAAAGTTTTACAAATATCACAGTCTTCTTTTAGGTGATCACAGCCAAGGCAGGCAACACACAAATTGTGCTTATCTGCCTTGGCAAATACTTCCCACAATCAGAACAGTTTTACAACCAGGTTCACCGTTTTCTTTTTAGGTTTTTCAGACATTTTTATTGGGAACCGATAATAAATTCAAACTGCTAAATGATTTTAAATTTTAAGTAATATTTAGCAGTTACGATCAGTTCCGAACCGATAGTAACTGAGAACTGAGAAAAACATGAACCGAGAGTTATCGTTCAGTAACTGATAAAGCAGTTACTGAAAACAATGTTTTTAATAGAAATACACTAAACTAAGAGTTTTTAGTCAGAAAACTCCAATCTAAACTAAAATAACTCGGTTCCCCACCGGTTATACCGAACCGGAAAGAACCGATACAAAATACAAATTTAACATAAAAACTACGGTTTAGCTATAATTACAAAAGTAAAAGGCAGCAAATGAAAGAAAAAGATACTTATATGGTTGTATAAGTTTTTCACGTCACAGACAGAAGTTGAGAAGAGGAACTCCGAGCATCTAGACTTGACAGGCAGAGAGTGAAATCAGAGGTTTAGAACTAAGGCAGTTCGTTCACAGCAGCAGTTGAAAAGTTGTCACGTGCAAAAGGTTCCAACATTTGCATGTGTTCCATTCTCTCCGGCAGTTCTGTCTTAAAGTGATTTACCAACTTCCCCGATGTCATGTTTGCAGATCACCATCCCTTCATTGAGTGATGCAAAGCTCAGCTGCCCTGAAGTTAAGTATTACATAGATTCAGATGCTTAGTTTTTAACATTTTGTGCCACAGTTGTCTCTGCATGTTTTCTTCTTTGTTTGAAGTTCGCACATGAGCAGTGCATCCACATGCATGAGTGACATCAGCAAAGGGAAGGTGTTCCCACTGCACCTTTCTCACTGCTCGTCCATTCATCTTTCTTGGACCCAGCCTCAGTGAGTGCAGATTCAAAACTGAACTGGCAAAAATTACAGCACTGATGACTGAAACTGTTTTTTATATTGGCAGCTGAGGTGGATACTTGCTTTTGGGATTGCAGAAGTGGTAATTTCTCCTGATTTTCAATTTTACTTATCTGACTAAGCTCTGTGTCCTACGTCCATCGGTTCTAGGAACATCACAATCTACATTGCTTGAGTACAGTGTTACAGTTTTAATAAGTGCTGCAAGTACATAATTATAACAACAATTCTGTATAAAAATACATTTTTATAACTGAGTGGAGCTGTAATCTGTAAGATTGGGACACAAAAGGATGACTTTTGAACTGGGCAGATCTATAAATTGCAGTAAGCTTTTCAGTATTGGTACATAGAGTCTGTGTTAAATTGATGACTTTTTCAACAGTTCAGAATTGTAATGTGCAGTAAGAGTATAAGCATCGAGCTAACAGTCCAATCCCAAGACAACAGTACAATAAACTGTGTATTTTGGCAAGTGCTGCTTCCAGTGTGACTGCTTTAGTAAACTGCCTTTGCTATTTGTATTTCTGAATGTCACCATCATTATAGACAGTTTATATTTTTCCTGTGCTGCTGTGTTTTCTTGGGCTCATTTGGTGTTCTCATGCAAGCACCATAACACAGATCACTAAAGTATGCTTAGATGTGCATGAATAAAGGGACATGGTGCACTAAATTGTTTCTCCAGCTTGCCAGCTCCTTGCTAAGTTTATAAATGAATGCAATAAAATTAGTTATATACTGTACATAGTTATACTGTACATAGTTTACAGTGTATCTCAAAATTATTCACTTAGTTTTTAACATTTTAACATACAGTCTTTATTTATAATTAGGATTATAGCATCATTGTATGTGCTCTGGAGCATCAGCAAAAGAAGAGACTGCAGTTGTCATCCTCTCCCGACACTGTAGTACCAATGTATGCTTCTATGTTGTTATATTGCAAAGTGTGCTAGTCAGTTCGCATACTTAGGGAATAATGTCTGAATCAAAATATGGGCTACACAGCAATGAATGCAGGAGTCTACACAATGCACCATGACATCGGTAAGGCATGGGAGATAGTATAGTGCAGCATCTGTTGTATTTGCTGTACACTTTACGCATGTGCATCAGAGATCCACTGTAATGGAAAAAATGGGAAAACACAAATGGCTGGACACAGACTGAAGTGGTAATGAAGTATGGTGACATAAGTGAGGAAGGGTGGTTCAAATACAGTCTAACACTTGAGTACCTACCACAAGGATATGTCCCTTTTGTAGTGGACCAATAAAACAGTACTTAGGCTATCTAAACATAAATTCAGTCTCTTTCTCCATGAGAAGGGTATTGGCAGTGTCATTTTTAACCTTGGGGGTGGGGGACGATCACCGACTGTACTGTGTATTTTTGCTCAATTCATAATGCACCTGAGGCACACATGTAGCGGCAATAAGCCAATGCCAGGATGGTATTACAGATGCTTATGCAGACACTAATGACAGCTGCAGTCTGTATAGTTCCTGCGCTTAGGGTAACACAAAGCTGGTGCAATAATTTGTAGTTTTAAATTTGTAACATGCCGAAACAGGGGAACCGGTGACTTCAACACATTACTCAATCACTGATACCTCTAAAGGGAAGTACAATCAAGACCCCACCCCCAAACACAGAGAAGACAGCTATAAGCGTAGACCAGTTGGCACTAGGGCAAAGACAGACCCAAACAGTATAAATAATTTACAGATAATAAAAGTTCTATGCTGCAGCATTTTCTAAGTGTATGTGTGCAGCTGGGGTACAAGGTGCCTGCTTGTAATTTCCACCCTGTGCTCCATCAGAGTGAGTGACTGATACATCAATTGGCAGGAGGTCACTACTAACTAGTACCAGGTGAGGAATTTGGACAAATTGGATTTGGACAAATTGTGAGCCATTTATCCTGCTCAAGCAATGCCACCAGATCGAGCCATGCTCTTAGTGTCAAGCTGGAGTGGCCAACAACTTGTTCACATAGGGAAAGCAATCCCACCCCAAAAAAAAGAACTATAAAACCCAGGGTACTATCACTAGCATTTGTGTGGGCAGATTGATGCTTGAGTAACAGAACACGCACCATACCTTGATTTTGCACAGTAAAATGACAGCAATGATGAGGAATCAAACCATAGCACTAAGTAGCAAAATATAATATTAACAGTCCGTGTTGCTAAGTCTGCTCTCACTGCTGTACTGGAATGGATCGGGACTACTGCTGTGACTGCCTGAGCTACTGCCACATAATTCTCGCTGCTGTCATAGGATCATCCCTATGGGATCTACTATGCAGCGGCTGTCAAATTGTGGCACTATGTCAGTGTCTGAAAGATCACTGTTAGTGCAGGACAACAGAATGCTTTCATCATCGGACCTTGAAAATGAAGTGTTTGATATTGCCATTGTCGTGCTGCATGCTGTGACCAAGAGCTCTGTTATCAAGACAGAATTGCTGTGACCAAGAACTAATTTTAATTGCAGAGCACAGATCTCCTGTGGTGACATTGCAAAGGTAATGAGTGGCAAAGGTCACCAAATACAGGCTCCTATATACAAAATGACACTTCCTGGTTGTGAGGTGAAAACCTGATTTAATATGCTAAAATAGGCTATGCATCTATCAAAATACATTGTGAATCAGTTCTATATGCAGTCACCTTGCAGTATATCGTTCATATATCAAAACTTGGTAAATCACTTTAAAGGGTCACTGCAGAATTTATGAATATCTGAGTATTACTGGGGTTAGAAAAGTACAGTTACATAAGCATACTGTAACAGGAGATCAAGAGAGACTTCTGCAGTAGGTACAACCATCAGGACTGAGACGCTGGGTGCTAGGACCACATGGAAAACTTTAGCTAGCACAGTATAGCGAGGGGACTGCCCCGACGTCACGTGACCAGCATCGGCCAGATGCCATATAAGGGCAGTCCCCATGCCTGCCATCCAGTTCTCCTGCCAGAGACCTGAAAGATGCAACAGCAGAAGGAGAGGGCTCCTGAAGCCAATAGAAAGGCTAATAATGAACAGCAGCAGGGGAAGGAGGAAAAGCTATGTGCACAAGAGCCTCTCTTGAAGATCTACTGTTACAGTAACTTCTTACATAACTGTACTATCTTACTCGAGAGGGCTTTTGCAGGGTAATAACCATTAAGACTGAGTCCCAAGCAGTGAAATTCAGACAAAGGCTGAACACGGGAGGCTGGACAGGTCTGCAGTAGGGGCAAAACTAAGACAGGAGGCCCTGAAGGATGGCTAGTCCAAAGCCTGCCCTGAGCCGAGGCAATGTCCAGACTATAATGTTTAGTGAAGGTATGGCCAGAGCTCCAAGTGGCTGCCACACAAATGTCTGCAACAGAAACATTTCTGAAACACGAGTAGATGCAGCCATGCCTCTGACTGAGTGCCCTATAATTTCCCTGGAAGTAGCTTGTTGTACTTCTGATAAAACAAAATACAGTTTGAGAACCATTTGGATAAATACTGTTTGGAAACTCCATGCCTTCTGTTTTGGCTGCAAAGAAAATGAAAAGCTGATTCATTTTGCGGACTGACTTTGTCTGATTTGTGTAGTAACGCAAAATTCTGTGCACATCTAAGGTGAAGAATTGCCTCCCTTGATTGGAATGTTCAGGGTAATACACTGGTAAGTGTATAGTATTATTCAAAGTAAACTCAGAAACTACCTTCTATAGAAACTTAGGATTTGTGTAGAGCCACCCAGTCTCTGTGAAAAAACTGAATAGGGCTCCTTGCACATAAGAGTCTGAAACTTGGAAATCCTCAGAGCTGAAGTTATGGCAACTAAAGAGAACTTTTCATGACAGATAGCACAGGTGCTAACTCGCATCTGATTCAAAGGAAGGTAGAGTGAGTTTCTCGAGAACAATGTTCAGACCCCATGGGGAACAGAGTTTCTCACGGGGTTACAAATGGAGTATCCTTCAGAAAAGTTTGGGATACCTGAAACTGAGCCTGGGTCTTGCCTTCCACCGGAGTGTGGTAGGCAGAAATAATGGCAGACAAGTGGACCTTCAGCAAAGAATAGCAGAGCCCAAGGTCTGAAAGATGCAGCAGGTACTCCATGACCTGTGGGACAGGGCAGGAGAAAGGGTCCCAGCCCTTCAAGGTTTCTCAAATGGAAAATCATTTCTACTTCATAGGTAAGTAGTTCTTGTGGATGTCTTTTTGGCCTCCACAAGGACTTCAACAACTCTGGAAGAGACTCCAAAGCACGAAGCAGCTATGTCAGAAGGTGCCACTGGTGAAAGTGAAGGGACTTGAGTCCTGGATGAACCAACCTGCCCTGCTCCTGGGTCAGAATATCTTGGCAGAGAGGTAGCGGAACCAGAGGCTCCACCGTTAAATGTTGGAGCAGAGGGAACCAAATTTGATGAGACCAATAAGGGGCAATCAGAATCATGTGAGCCCTTCTGCCCATAATTTCATGAGTACCCTGTACAGGAGAAGGAAGAGAGGGAAAGTGTACAAGAACCTCCCTGTCCAGCAAAGAGACAGCACATCTCACCAAAAACACCAGACCCGTGAACAGCGAGCAGAAGCTGGATAGTTTTGCGTTGTATGGGAGGTGAACAGATGCAGGTCTGGTGACCCCAGAGGTCAAAGATGTCTTCGACCACCGACTGACTTAATTCCCATTCATGGGACCTTGCTTGAGTGCGACTGAGACCATCCGGTAAGATGTTTTGTGCCCAGGATGTGCACTGCCATGACTGGAGGCGGTGCTGGACTGCCCAGTCCTATACACATCGCTTCCCTGGACAGGGTATATGAACGCGTGCCTCTTTGTTTGTTGAGGTACCATACCATGCACATGTTGTCTGACTGGACTAGTAATGTACCTGGGAGGAGATGGGACTAGAATGCCTGAACAGCATACAACAACGCCCTCATCTCAAGTACCTTGATGTGCAGAGAGCTCCCTCTGAGACCAGGATCCTTGAGTCCTGCAGTCTCCCAGATGGGCTCCCCAGCCCTGACCCGAAGCACTGGCAGAGGTTGTTCAGGTCCAGAGGAGACCCTGCTGCATGGCATTGGACACCAGAACCCTGCTGTCCAGGTTGTCCAATTTCTGATCCCACTGAACATTGAGAGTCCACTGCATGACCCGCATGTGGAGCCTGGCTAATGGAACAGTGGGGACGGCCACTGCCATAAGGTCCTGGAGAGGTAAACAGCTCTGTCCATATGCCTGGCCTGCTGCTGCAATGTTTCCGCCTTGTCCAGGGAGAAAGCCTGACCCTAGGTTGTATCCAGAACCACCCCAAAAATTGGAGGTGCTGAGAAGGCATAAGGTGAGACTGGGGTAGTTCACCTAATATCCAACCAAAGGAAAAGATCCAGGGTAGCAGACAGAGTTACCAAACTGCCCCTCGATGGGGCTGACAGAAGCCAGTTGTCGAGGTAAGGAAACACATAATGGCCCTGATGATGCAAGGCCGGCTCAACTACCACTAGGAACTTGGTAAAACCCTGGGTGCTGAAGACAGGCCAAAGAGGAGTGCCTTGAACTGGAAGTGCTCACTCTGGAAGACAAACCTGAGGAAGCAGCATTGGGCAGGAAAGGCTGGGATATGCAGGTAGGCATACTGCATGTCCAGTGTGCAGAGTCACTGTCCCTGATGAAGCAGTGGCAACAGACCAGGTAGAGTCAGCATGGGAAATCTCTTTACTCTATGTACAGGTTGAGCATGCTGAGATCAATATTGGCTGAAGGTCTCCGTCTTTTGGGGACCAGGAAGAAGTGGAGTAATATCCTTCAAATCAGGCCCTGAACGGGACTATGGTGAATTTTCTCAGCAGAGCCTCGATTTCCTCTTGGATGAGTGGAATGTGACCTTTTGGGTAGTGAGGTGATATGGAGGATTTTCTGGAGGTCTCTCTAGGAATTCTAATGTGTGACCTTGAGCTCGAGCCAAAGAACTCACAAGCCTCCATGATCACCTCCCACTCCATCAGGTGGCTGGCGAATCTGCCCCCTATCGGCTCCCTGGACCCGATGGAGGAAGAGAGGGCAAGCAGCAAGTCAGGAGGCAGTGGGAGGGTTGGGATGGGCCACCCGGAGGCTCTCGAGACTCGGCTAGAAGGGCGGAGGCTGAGGAAGTAGCCTGACATTTGGTCTGACATCTGGCAGGCTGTTGCATGTTTTGCACCTTTATTGGTAACAAAGGGCTGCTTAGGCTTAGTATTAGACCGGTACAGAGATTGCACTGAGCGAATGCTTGCCACTCTCCTGTAATTCTGTTAGAATGTCCTTGACATTTCCAAAGAAGATACAGCCTCAGAAAGAAGCATCCAGGATAGAAGTCTGAACATCTAGGGCAAATCCAGAGACCCACAACCAGGAGTATCTGCATAGGCAAACAGCCACTGCAGCGCTCGAATCAAGCATCGACAGTGTCGTAGATAGTTTGCAAGGCATGGCGGCAGGTAATCTTAGCCGTTCTGACTGTCTCTTCAATTTCCAGTCCTGGTTTCAGAAGCAGGCAAGGCCTCAAATTTAGACTTGAGCTGCCCAGCACAGTCTTTTGATAAAGAATCATATGGCTCAATAGGGTATCCCAAAAGGGTGACTGAGACTGAGCGACTCAAGTATGAGCGACTCAGTCTCAAGCACCTGTGTTGTAGGCTACCCTGAAAGGGGAAGCGATGCGGAAAGGAAGCCGACAAGGGCGAGTCAGGACAGACGATTTAGGAAGGTATGTGGGAGGCAGTGCAGTGGAAGGCTGCCGAGCTGGCTGTGTAGCATGGTGGTGAGGGTGGCTGGCTACGGTTGGAAGGGTGCAGGGTTCGGGTTTGGGGAGGCTCAAGTTTTTTTGCCATCACAGCGGTATTTTTACAAGTCTCCCCTCCCCCAAACATGCATCCCCTGAGTTGAGAATCTTTAGTTAAGGGTGCGGGGTCACAGCCCCGCATAAAGATCCATGTCATGGAACCCTCAGATAGTTCTGAGCCTGCATAGCCAGAGTAGAGGATGAGTAGAACTTACATCTGAACTGGCACAGCTACCTCGATTCCTTATCTGGAGGTGAGGTACTCATATGTTTGGGCTTAGAGGTGCAGTCATGTGCTGTGTTAGGACCACCGAATTAGCCTTGGGGTGGATACTGAGGTGGTCTTTGTCCTCTGGGGCATGGTATAAACTGTCCACCTTCTTGGAAATGATGGGGAACAATGACGGTTGCTGTCAGATAGTGGTAGCCAAGTCTTCATGAAGTCCAATCCATGGGGATGAGAAGGGAGATAGCATGGGAGGTCAAAGTGTCTCTAATCCCTATGCTGAGGATCCTGGTCCTCAGTCCTCCAACCATGAGCCTCCTGGATCTTCTTGAGGATTTCTGTAAAGGAAGGGTCCTCTGGGGAGACTTGGGAGTCTCCTTAGGCTTGGGATCCTTCTGAAGGAGAAGTCTCATACCCTGAGGCAAAGGAAGAGTGAGACTCTGAGTCCAATGAAGGGCTCCCATCTGGTGACAAAGCCTTGAGAAGGGGAACCTCCTTGTGCGGTTAAACCAACCCACTGCCCTTCACAGAGGAGGCACCCAGCGTGCGACCTGACATGGAGAGGTGCATCTCCACCAGCGATGGGGACCATGGAGTGGTAGTCAGGTGGACTGGCATGGAGGCTGCCACTGGCTGATGGTGGTCCAGCTCCACAACCAGCTAAGACTTGGTTCTGGCCCCAAGAGTCAAAAAGGCCTCAAAATTCACCTGCGGCTGTGAAGGCAGAGGTGGAGGCAGCTAGTACAGTGGTACATAGCCTGGTGTTTGGTATTGCACTTGGGTAGCCAGCGTTGGATAGCCAGCGCTGGATAGCTGGGAGTTGGATAGCCTGGCATTGGGTATCCTGAGGCGTAGGTACCCGGCATTTGGTACTGCGGCGTCGGATAACCTGGCATCCAGGTAGCCTGGTGTAGGACCCAAAAGTAGTGCTGGAAGGACCTGACGGTGGCCTAGAAGGAATATTGGAGGTCCTCGGTAGGGTCAGGTCAGTCTGAGGGCCTATTGGAGGAAGACCCGACGTCAGTCCCAAAGGGCTGGAGGGACCCACCAGAGTCTGGGAGGAGCAGAAGGCCCAGATGGAGGGTCCATGGGGATGGGCGTCTGAGTCCCGAAGGAGGTCCAGCGATAGGCTGTCTGGTTCTGGCATGTTTGAGGGACCAGCGGGCTGCCCTCCTCCTCCTCCTCTGGCTCCAAAGGGATGGGGAGTCTGGAGGTGGTGTAGGAGGATCCTGGGAGGGGATTCCTCCTGTGGCGGCTGTGGTGTAGGGCAGCGGGCGCTGGTCTGGGAGATTGATGTCAAACCTGTTATTGGGGTCTGATGAGAGCGCGTGGCTGGGCATTTGTTGGAAGGACTGACACCCGACTTACCAGCTGAGGCTGTGTGTCATCAAGGCCCGATGCCCGACTTGCCAGCCAAACCACTCGGCTTAGACCCAGGAGTCTTGAGGGGCCTAAGAGTGGTTGGAAGTCTCTGAATCTCCGGGGTGCCTACCTGAACCGTAATCGGCCTGGTGTGCGGGCCTCAGTCTGCTCTGTAGCAGAAACAGACTTAGCCAGAGGGTGCTTCCTTGCTGGAGGAAGGCATCTCATTGGCTGCAGTCCTTGGAGGGAGCCACGGCCTGGAAGGAGACCGATCCTGATCCTGTGTCTCTCCTTGTCCTTCTTCTTCTGCTTGTGGGAGTCAGAAGAACCTCCTGGAGATGTAGAAGCACTTTGCATCTGCTGCAGCTCTTTCTGCATGGAAGTGAGTTTGTCTTCAAGGTGGGCTTCAGGGCCTGCCGTCTGCGTTCCGTGTGGCCTGGTTAAATTTCTGCAGGATGGACAGGCCCCGTGTCATGGTCAGGTCCCAAGTACAACAGGCATGAAGTGTGGTGTCCTCTCATGAGTTGCTTAATGCAGTCGCACTTATTGTGATGCACCGGAAGGAGTTGGAAGACATGTAATCTGATGATGTGCTACAATTTTTGTGAGAAAAACAAAGAAAATTCGAAAGATCTACTTATCGAAAATGGCTGTCAAACTGTAGCAGTGTTCCATGAGGTCCGATGTGCACAGGTCGATGACATGGAAAGAACTGCGGGCAAGCGGGGACTGCCCCTTATATGGCATCTGGTCGATGTCAGTCACATGACGCTGGGGCGGTCCCCTGCTGTACACTGCTTGTTAAAGTTTTCTGTGTGGTCATAGCACCTGGCGGCTCAGTCCTAATGGCTATTACCTACTGCAAGAGCCCTCTAAGTAAGATCTAGGGTTTTGACCATCTCTCCTTTATTTCACTCTCTGAACTGGCTCCCAAAGTTAGGGAATGGCAACACCATGTTGGTAATAGAATTTTATTTTATTTAAACTTCCTCACCAGGATAGGCCTCACCAGATACGCCTAACTAACATACCGAGAGGATTCCAGACAACTAACAGCAGCTTTGTTACAAAAGATTTTCTACCTGCTTACACCTGGAGTACTGTATCCATTTTGGACACCACACCTCAAAAGGACATAGACAGGTTGGGGGCAGTCCACAGGAGGGCAACTAAATTGGTGCAGGGTTTGCAAGGAAGCCTAGGAAGAGACTAAAGGATCTCAACATGTACACCCTGGAAGAGAAGAAAAGAGGTGACATGATCGAGACCTACAAGTACTTCAAGGAGTGAACAGGGTGCAGGTGGGGATCCACTTCCAAATGAGGCCAAGCACCAGAATTAAGGGGATGCGATGAAGCTGAAGGGCAGACGCTCAGGAGAGATATGAGGAAATATTTTTACTGACAGGGTGGTGGATGCCTGACACAGACTGCCAGCTGAAGTGGTGGAGGCTAGAATGGTGGGGACCTCAAGGATGTGTGGATAAACATAGGGGAATATTATAACTGAGGCTAGGAGGGTTGCGGAGACCAGATAGGGTCCGTGGATGGAGAAAAGCAGTGAACACTTGGGCAGACTGGATGGGCCAAGCAGTCCTTGTCTGCCAGCTAATTCTATGATTATATCTGGTGTGAAGTATGGAACAGTACTCTACCTAGAGACTGACATATCAAGTTTTAGTCATCCTTGTACATCATCAGCCGTGTGACCTCATTGTCTGTAACTTCACAATGGACCAAAAGAGCCAATCACCTGCTGCAAGATCAGTCAGGAAAGATGTCACAATGTCACAATGCTGATGAGGCAAGAAGAGAAATAGAACCAGGTATTGTATGTTGCCAGGTAAAGTATTGATATTTACATCCCATCTTATACCACCATGTAGAAAACCTTCTAATGAGCAAACAGAAAAGAAAAATATTTGAAATAAAAAGTACAAACTGTCTACTTTTAAAAATGAACAATTTTGGCTGCTAGGTTTGATGCTGTTTTTGTTTATTTATTTATTTAAGAGATTTACCAGGAAGGATACTAAGCGGAGTACCGCTCGATTCCAGATGCGCCTGGGGTAGAGGGTTTAAATGATACAGTTGTACAGAAGAAGACAAAATCATACATTATGTGATTTTCACAGACAATGGTACAGTAGTACAGAAGAAATAAAACATACATAGAGTGGTTGTTACAGACAATGGGTGAGGCATTTCTTAAATACAAAATAGCATAGGTTCAATTTCAATTAGTAGTTAATAACCTTAGGTGCAGACCGAGAAAGGTACAGACTGGTGCTAGCAGCTGATAGGTAGGAGTTGAAATGGGATTCAGCGAGGGGAAAGCAGGAGCAGTTGGTAGCGAAGTGCGTTTAAGAAGGGCATTCCGTTCAGGAGTACTTGTGGTGTGTCTGATATCAGCAGCCCGGAGTTCCATAATTTGGGCAACCTGAAGCTGAAAGCTGCCTGGCGAGATCGGGTGGATCTGTGTGGAGTGTGCAGGAGCCTAGAGTCTATGTTTCTGAGAGCGAGGCAGGTGGGAGAGAGGCAGTTAGGGATGATGACAGGTAGGAAGGGGCGTCGTGACCAGAACTTTGCAGCGTTCTAGCAACGTGAGTAATCGCTGGTTTTGCAGTGAGGGAGGTCCAGGGACTGGTAGAGGTCACAGTGATGGTATTGGTAGGACGGTCCAAGGAGAACTGGCAGAAGGAGTTGTAAAGGGGTCAAGCCTGGCTAAGGAAGTTTGGGGCAGCACCGTGAGACAACATCGCCGTAGTCCATAATCGGAGGATCATTTTAGACAATTGCTAGTCTGGTTGGTAGAGGAATGCAGTTCTTGTTGGGTAGAGAGCTCCCAGCATGGGATGCAATTTTGTGTACAGCGTCTATATGCGCTGAGAAGTCAAGGTACTGATCTAACCAAACGCCGAGATAATAATATGTGGTGCAGGCCTCAGTGGAGATCTGTCAAGGTGTAAAATGTGGGTGGAGCAGTAAGCCGGGTTAGTTTGGCCCGAGAGCCAAAGGTGAGGGAGACTGTTTTTTAGTTTAAGAATAGCTGGTTTCGGAGGAACCAACGTTGGATGGATCGAAGTCCTACTGAAGACAAGCATTCCGGTGGTTGTGGATAGACCCAAGCGGTGGCAACACCGTATCATCTGGTACATATGGATAGCCGTTTGTGGGCAGGCAGCAGGCAGATCATTGAAAGATAGAGAACAGCAAGAGGCGGAGTACAGACCCTTGGGGGACACCACTGGTGACAGGAAGTGAGGTGGATCGAGCCGAGCCAATACGGACTGATTGGGACCTACCTGACAGGTATGAATGGAACCAGTTATTTGCATTCCCAGACAGACCAGCTTGGGCAAGTTTAGCCAACAACAGGGGATGTGAGACCATGTCGAAGGCTTTGCCAGGTCGATAAATATGGCTGCTTAATTTCCTTTGTCCATGCCTGTAAGGATGGAGTTAGTGAGGCGAAGGAGGGAGGTGGTGGTGGAGTGATTTTTCTGAAGCCAGCTTGGTAGGGGGTGAAAACGATATGGTATCTAGGTAGTGAGCTGGGATAATACAAGGTGCTCTTGAATTTTGGCTAGGATGGGGAGCAGAGAGATGGGCCAATAGTTGGATGGGAGGAGGGTCCCTCCTTTGGGTAGGGGGATGACTGTGGCTTGTTTCCATATTTTGGGGACTGCCCTGAGTTTAAAGGACAGGTTATAGAGCATGGTTAGAGGTGGGCTATGGCCGGTGCAGAGAGTAGGAGCATTTTGGAATCTAGGCCCGATGGACATTTGCCTTTGGATGGGTTTAGTGATTGCAGTATTTTTAGCACCTGCCAGAGCGACTGGTCGGAGCGAGAAGGAGGCAGGGGAGGATGCTTTAGGGGGCACAAAGGGTGGGGGTGGGGATCGGAGGAGAGTAGAAGAAGTAGTGGTGGAGAAATATGAATTAAACTCGGTGGCAACCAAGCAAGGATCCTTGATGATTTTACCCTTCAAGGTTGAGAGTGGGAGTGGGGGTTGGGCCGGTGGGGAGAGAAGGATTTTATTGACTTCCAGAATTGAGTAGGGTGAGCGAAGCTATTGTTGAATGCAGTTTTAAAGTAATTTGATTTGGCCTAGCGTATGAGGTCTTGTACAGGCATTTCTCAGTGACCGGTATTGTTGCTGAGCCGTATGACCACCTGTGGCCTTGAAAGATTTCAAGGCCGGTCTCTGGCTCGTAGTTTTTCCATGAGGTTTGTAGTTACCCATGGTAAGTGTGTGATCCTCTTACTCGGCATCTCCTGAGCGGGGCATGTAGGTCCCAGATGGCAAGGAAGTTAGTGGAAAAATATTCCAGGGCCTCATCCATGGAGGTGGCCCTGGGGATGAAACCAGTCAATGGTGTTAGGCTGTTTAGTAGTGCAGTCAGATCAAGTGATTTATAGAACTCTGCTGTAAAGCGTGTGGGGTGGAGGGCCATTGGTCAGAAGATTTTTCGCACTATAAAAATCATATGGTGGTCACTAAGGAATCAGTAGTAGACCAGCTTTAAATATCCGATGAGGGTGGGTAGTAAGTGCCCAGTCCAGTAGTGTGTGTTTATTGGATTTGTGATTTAACGGGTGGGTTCCTCTATTTGCTGGTGCAAGTTTAGTGCATTTATTTGACATGCTGATTGGAGGCAGCGCTGCCTAGCCAGTTCTGATTGAAATCTCAAGGATATGTAGTTCAGCGCTCCGAAGGGACTGCAGGTTACCAAGGTGGTCAAGGATGCTACTCAGAGGTGTGTCCGGCGGACAGTATGACCAGCTATGTATACTGGGATAAAGTGGGGCTGGGTGATTTTGATTAGAAGAGAATCTATAGATTGTAAGGTGCTGTCAGAGAGATTACGGAAAACTGGAGATTTGAGGATATACATGGCAGTACTCGCCACCTTCTTTCTGCCCTGCCTGTCTTGGCGGATTAGAAAGAAACCAGGTATAGAGAATTCTTCATCCGGTTATGGGGCTTCAACCAAGATTCTGTGATGATTACAATATCAGGGCGAAGGGCTAGGACAGTTGTTTTGTAGGGCAGCTATTTTATTTAGGAGGCTGCATATGTTTAAGTGTACAATTTTGAAGCCCTTAGGGAGGTGCGTAGTTGGTGTGGATGGTTGGCCAGCAATGGGGGCCTGGGGTCCAGGGTTACATTCAACGTCCCCAGCTATGAGGAGAAGGAGAGCCAGGGTGTGCCTTAATAAGTGCATGGCCTTTACTGATGACCCCGTCGAGTGGGATGGTTTGAGTTAAGTAGAAGTTTGTCTTAGGGGCTGGGTAGAATGATATATATAGGGCAGGTTTCTCAGCGTGGAAGGAGGGAGGAGGATAGAGCCCAGGGACCAGTTGTGCCAATGGTACTGGTTGTGGTCCACTGGTGCCAAGGAGGTGTGAGTGGTGGCTTAGTAGCTAAGGAGGTGTCAAAGGGTCTGGTAGAATAGGATGGGATGAAGGTGGAAGGGAGGATAAGGTTAGGCAAAGCATAGTAATGGTTACAGTGAGAAACTGCATTTTTTTAAATTTTTCAGTAGTAGATTGAATCTGCTCTGCGGTGGCTACTAGTGGCAGAAAAATATAAGGAGCTAATGGGAAAGTGGGCTGACTGGTTTATGAGCACACGAGGTCAATGCTATATAGGAGGGCTCACCAAGGGTGGTGGTGGGGCGGGTGGGAGCCTGCGCATAGCGCATGCGAAACTAGACCTCCGTGAAGAAACAGCTGCAATCTCAGATGGCTACCTGCTGCGCTGGTTCCGTGGTCCGGGGGGATCTCGGCTGGCATTGGGAGGGCTGGGGACAGCATGCCGTCGTGGCGCACTTCTGCTGCGCTGGTTCCGTGGTCGCTGGGGGATCTCAGCTGCTGTGGGGAGGGCTGGGACAGCTTGCCCTCGCGACCTCACTTCTGCTGGCGCTGGCTGTGTGGTCACGGAGGGGATCTCGGCTGCTGTGGGAGGGCTGGGGACAGCTTGTCTCGTGACCGCATTTCAGCTCTTAGCTCTTTAATGTAGGCAATAGTCAGAGGAAACAGATGCATGGCCTGTGAATTATACTATAAGTGCAGGTCTGAAGTTATCAGGGAAAGCAAAAGCATTTTTCCTGGTAAACTTCAACATTACATAGATGTTGTCAGCGAATAAGGGCCTTCGCCCACCTAGTATGTTCCTGGCGCCATAAAACTGGGCTATAATACCATGGACTGTGTGAAGAGTAGAGGGTTGACAGACAGAACAAATGTCTTCAAGCGTGGGGCAGAAAATTTAAGAGGTGGGACACATGTGTTGGTCCTATGTGTACAATAGACCTTGCACTACTCTTGTTGTACATTAGTGATGAGATTTCTTGCCCAATGCAATGTCGAAGCAGTAGTGCATTTCTACATTAATGGACTAAGCAATAGTTATTCATCTTTTAAATCTTTTTTAATTTGTATTATGTTTCTTATAAGCTGTGAGTTGCTTTGGATCTCAAAAAGGCATCAGATAGAACGGAGTAGTGCCAGAGGACTGGAGGAGGGCTGATGTGGTCACTCTTTATAAGAATGGCAGTAAGGAGGAGGCTAGCAACTACAGGCCAGTCAGTCTCACATCAGTGGTGGGGAAATTAATAGAAATCCTGCTGAAAGGGAACCTGATACAGTACCTGGTGGCAAAATGGCTGCAAGATCACTGGCAGCATGGTTTCTGAGGGGTGAGGTCATGTCAAGCTAATTTCATAGATTTCTTTGACCGGGTGACTAAGCACAACAGGGAAGGCAGTGGACATGGCCTATCTGGATTTTAGTACAGCCTTTGACACTGTCTCACACAGGCTGACCAATTAAGAAATTTACCAATCTAGGGTTTGAGGATAAGGTGGAAAGCTGGGTATCAAACTGATTGAAGGTGGTGGTAAACAGCAGTCACTTGGGGATGGGTGTGTGGCCAGTGGAGTACCACAGGGATCGGTAGTGGTCCTGTCCTCTTCAATGTTTTCATAAGTGACACTGCTGAGGAACTGGAGTGAAAGGGTGCCTCTTTGCAGATGACACAAAAATCTGCAGGTAGACACACAGGAAGGAGTAGAGAGAATGCAAAGGGCTCTGAAGAAACTTGAGGCGTGATCTAGACTGTGGCAGCTGAGTTTCAATGCCAAAAAAAACAAATCATGTGCCTGGGGTGGGAGAGCTTAAGGACCATGCATCAAACTGAAACCGCATTAGTCAGGGTGCATAATGATCTGCTTAGGGTGAGAGACAGAGATGAGTGGTCAGTTCTTGTTTTACTTGATCTCCCTCAGCTTTTGATACTGTGGGCCATGGGTTGCTCTTGGACCAGCTGGGGAGTATGGAGGCTCAGCAGTAGTGTCATTGGCTGGTCTAAGTCTTTCCTCAAGGATAGGATGTAGAGGATTGTGTTGGGAATTTCTCCTCACGCTCTTCATTATTGCCCTAATGGGTGCTCAGGAGTTGGTCCTATCGCCATGTTGTTCTCAGCTTTTATGCTACCACTGAGCGCATCATTAGATAGTACAATCTGGGTTTTCACTGCTATGCAGATGACACCCAGTTGTACTAGTCATTTACCCAGGACACAGAATGCAACAACAATGTTTATCAACTGCCTGCCTGATTTATTTATTTATTTAAGTTTAGGATTAATACCTTTGAGCCAGAAGACTCATTTACAAAGGTTCCAGGTCAGACATACAAAGACATGAACATTTCAATGAAACATTGATTACATGGACATTACAAAGATTACATTTTGTTACATTAGTTCAGAGATCTTGGCAGGTGTGCATTGCATCTGGAGATCAACGGTGAGACAGTTCAACATTGTACTGTAATATGTATCATTGGTAGACAGTTAATACATAAGTTCCATTTAAGTGCAATGTAGCACAACAAGATAGTAGATACCTGCCATGTTAACAAAAGCAGCCATTGCTAGCTTTGTCAAGTGGGGGTGGAGGGAGTGGGAGGGCTGGGGATAAGGCAGCAGGAAGAGGGGTGGTGGTGGCTAATGGGGGAGAGGGGTAGTAGACTGGAGGTGGTGGGCGATGAGGGTGGCCAAGTGGGGTTGGAAGGAGGCGAGAGAGAGGGGTGAAGGGGAGGGTTAAAGGCAGGATAGGAGTTGGGGTTGAATCGTCATGGGGTTAGAGGGGAGGAGGGGGTGGGGAAGACAGATAAGTAGGAGTGCTGGGATTTGTTGAAGAAGGTCCTGGTGCTTTTATATCTCTCTATGAAAGGACTGGATGGCACAGAGCTGGTTGAAACTTAACCCAGACAAGATAGAGATGCTAGTGATCAACCCAGGCTGGAGGAGGGAGTGGAGACGGCTGAAAAAAGGTACAGGGCTTAGGCTTGGGTCCTCGAGGCTGTGTACTCCACAAAGGTGAAAAGCTGGGGCCTATTCTGGATAGCAAGCTAACGCTTGAGGGCTCAGGTGTTGACTGTTATTCAGAGTAGCTTTTACCATTTTACGATCATACAGACTAAAGCCTTAATCCCATTTGAGGAACTGAAGACAATGATGCATGCTTTCCTGCCATCCAGACTTGGCTAATGCAATTCTCAATACCTAAGAGTTAATGGAGGTTTCAGGGCACATGTAGCTGGTGAAGAACACTGGTCCAGTTACTGATGGGTCTTTCTAAGTCTTGTCATGTTACCACTGTGCTGTAAACAGCAATGGTTGCCAGGGAGGTGGCATGTAACTTTAAATGTTGGTTTGCTAACCTATAAAGCTTTATACAATATAGGCCATGGCTACCTGACCTTACTCCTGTCTCCTCACTCCACCTCCTGAAAATGTTACTGTGTTTTATCTGTTGTTTTCTTTTGATGTAGGTTGTCAGGCACCTAGAGCACCAGGAATGGGTGCCCTATAAATAAAACTTGCCTTGTCTCCAATGCCTCTGCTAGTATGGGCCTGTTGAAAGTACCACGAGGCTTGACTGGTCTTTAGGTGACTGGGGATTTGCAGTGGCAGTCCTGGCATTTTGGGATGTGTTCCTCAGGGCTCTTAGGAGGTCTCATCGGCAGAGACCATTAAAGGGGCCTTACATTCTACATGGCTCAGTTAAAATCAAGGGACCACCTCTGGCAATAGCTAGCCACAGGTGCTCAACTGGACATTCAAAACTACAAACAGACTTTCAACAACTGCACAAAACAAATATGACTGACAAAGAGTACCTACTACAAGGCAGCCCTCACCAGCACCTGGGGAGATGGGAGAGCTTTTGGACAATATTAGGGAAGTCACAGGGAAACAGTTCAAATCCTCCCAACCCTACTGATGGTTGACTGAGCCACCACCCTTGACCCGAAGGTCATTGCCAATAATTTCAATGCAGCTTTCACCGACCCTAGTGCTGTTCTCCCCTCAGACTTTTTCGCTGAAACTGACTCCCCTGCTCCAAATTCCTACCTACCACCTCAAATCATCCACCGTTCCACTTCAAAAAGTCAAAGCGAATGATGTCTGCAAATACATAACAAAGGCTATCTCAAGTCCAGAGCAAGTGGTGATTCACTGAACCTTAAACTACTATCTCTCACCCTTGAAGAAGTATTTCACCGCCTACCAGAATCTTCAGCCTTGCCCTCAGCCTCAGTCAGTTCCCAAGCAAATGGAATTTGCTATAGTCCTCCGGTCTTTAAAAGCGGCAACAAGTCTATACAGAGGAACTACCGGCCGAGCTCTGTATTACCCCCTCTCCAAGGCCCTTGAGTGCATTGTTGCTGACCAGCTTACAGACTACCTGGACAAATATAACATCCTATGTGCACAGCAACACGAGTTCAGGCAAGGGCACAGCACATCAACAGCCCTCTTGGAGTTCACTGAGTCCTTCACAACTCGTTGAACAAAGGCCATCTAACTGGAGCCGTATTCATCGACTTGACTAAGGCATTTGACACTGTTCACCGTGGCCTGCTTACCAAACAGCTGCTGAATGCTGGGCTCCCAGGACTCCACTGCATGGTTTAATAGCTACCTGGACCAGCGCTCACAAGAGTAAAAATCTCAGGAGTACTCTCTGACTCCAAACCTGTTGCTCAGGTGTCCCTCAGGGATCCATACTGGGCCACTACTTTTCAGCCTTTCCTGAACTCCCTTCCACTATCTTGCCCAGAACAAATTATCCTCTATGCCGATGCGCTGTGCTTCTCACCCCCATAAGGACCCACAACCTTATTTCACAACCTACAGCTTGCTTTCTCCGCTGTTGAAAACTGGTTCATAAAACATAAACTGGTTCTAAACCACAAAAAGACTAAATCTATGCTTTTCTGCAGCTCGTAAAACAAACACAGGTGATACCCCTTGATATCAATACCAGCGCTGGCAATACCCTCGAACAAGTGTAATCTTTTAAATACCTTGGAATCTCACTTGACCTTTGCCTATCTTATGGGACTCACATTGATAGTGTTGCCAGAGTGGTAAACTCACGCATTGGAATTCTCTACCGCAATAGACAGCATCTTACCCAGGCAGCACTGAAGATTGCTATCTAGAGCTCTGTGTTCTCCGTCTGCAGAGTATGGCCTCATAATCTATAGCTCTGCCTCTACTACCGCCCTCAGGTGCATAACAACCTCCATAAACAAGGCCTGTCGACTGCTTACTGGATCCCACTGACACACACATGTGAGCTACGCTCAAATGGGATGGCTTCAACTCGCAACACATGAAGTACCTTACCTGCTTGATGGAAAAAAAACTACTTTGGGCCTTACTCCACTTAGTGTCCAAGCCCTCCTGTGCCCAAACACTAATCCTTGTAACACCAGAGGGTCTAAACATCAGCTTCTACAGGTCCCCGATGCCGCGCCACTCTGGGCCAAAGATCCTTTGCACACGTGCACCCAGCTGGATGAATGCACTCAGTACTCTCACCTCCACATCCTCACTGGGCATATTCAAATCAATGCTCCATCATCATCTCACAGCCTCCAGCTCATGACTGCCACCTAACTTCCTCCTTCCCCACTGAGATCAACCACCCCTCTGTTGTTCTTTGACAATGCCATGAGCTGCTCTAGTCTCTTTGGCTGCCACCCGTGTCCTCTCATCCTTCCTCCTGATTTCTTCTAGGTTTCTGAAATGATTCCTTGTATGTGTTATTCATGTATCCTATTTACCGTAATGCCGTACCTGAACTGATGAATATGGTTGTATGCCCTCTTTAATGTTGTATGCCCTTGTTTAACATGTTTAACATGTATATACTCTCCTGATGTGGAATCTTTGTAAAGAGCCTTGGCTCAAAGGTAATTGTAATCCTAGATCTAAATAAACAATAAACAATAAACATTCTATTTCATAAAGCCTTTGGCAATACCTGAAGGATGTCCAGCTGAATATATGCATTTTGTTATCTGCTCCTGGTGTTTTAGATTGTATCCTGTGACCTGTTGATGTTGCTTATGTTATTTTTGTACTGTTAATTTCTGTATGGCACCCTGAGCCTCTGGAGAGGGTGCCTCATTCAATAAATCTACTACAGCTAATACTACTACATCAAGCTGCCCTTGCTGAGCCAGTTGTCAAGGTACAGAAGTACTTTGACCCCTCTGCACCATGGAAGGCCACCATGACTGATGGGCACAGACCAGGCTTAGAACTGATATAAAGTTCCAGCTGCCAGAAGTGGAGGAACATTCTGTGGGATGGAAGTATGGAATGTGGAAGCACACATCCTGGAGGTCCAGGCTGCAAAATCAAGCTCCTGGCTACAGGATGGGGATATGATTTGGTGTTAATATGCAAAACTTACAATTGTGTACAAGGTTCATGATTTTTAGGTCTAAAATGGGGCACCAGTCCCCAGTCTGCTTGGGTACTAGAAAGTACCATGATACGAACCCTCTGCTGAGCTTGGTTTTCTGGTACAGGCTCTATCGCATGTGTCATCAGGAGCTCAGAAATATTCCTTTGTAGCTGGGCAGAGTTTCCAGAAAACCTTGTCCTCAAACAGTGCGTAAGACAAACAAGTGAGTAAGGTCTCAAACTCTAGAGACAACCTTGATCCTACCACTTTTAGAATCCACTTATCTGAAGAAATAGTGGACCAGTGGGACAGTAGGCCCCAGTCCAGGAGCTGCAGCAGATTTCAGGACAAACAGGGGATGGGGTCCCTCATTCTGTCACTTCTTGCCTCTGGAGGTGGTCCCTGAGGATTGGCCTCTGAGGAACCACTTCCAAAGCCTGTGCAAGGGCCCTGACCACAGACTTACTGATGGGATTTGCCAGGTGCTGCTACTGTTACTTCTGCCTCTGTTACTACTGCTGCTGGACCTATGAGCCCAATATGGGCCACAAAAGGAGCTACAGCCTTGTGGCTAAAGCTTGGGATGGTGGTTCAGGTTACTGACCAACAGTACCGAATCCTGACTCACACTGGACTTCTCAATGCATGTGAGATGCTTTCTGACCCCTAGCCCAAAGAGATCCATCCCTGTAAAAGCAAGATACATAACCTTTGCTGGATTTCCTGAGTGAAGGGTGAAAGCTACAGTCAGGCCTGGTGGTGTATTGAAACTGCTGCAGTCACTACTTGGACTGACTGGTTGGCAGCGTCAGGTCAACCTGCAGCTTGTGCTTGGTCAACACAAAACCAAGATGGTGGTGTAACCCCCTGCAAATGGGGTTCCCAAAAGTCTTCTAGGAGCTGGCTAGTGCTCCCAGCCTGAATGGTGTTAGGCGTTTAAGCTGGTTTATCTGTGAGTGCTTTTAGAGCCTTTGGTACTGTCTCTTTAAGAGCTGCCCGCTCAAGGCTAAATTAGTCTGAATGGGGACTGTGTATTTAATGCTCTAATCCCGCCCTGAGCTGCTGTCTGATCGCTCTGTTTCTGCAGTCGTTAAAGCGCAGAGGCAGCCCACCTGAAAGATGTAACTGTTTGCCTGAAATCATTTAGAGTATTAGTAAAATTGCAGTTTCAAACAACATGAAGTCTTGCTGTATTCTGACATATGCAGTGATCTCAACCTTTGAACTGCCCGAAGAACAAAGAGTTAACTTTCCATGCAGGGCATAGAAGCTGAGCTCGAGCTCGGTTGAAGCCTCTGTCTGCTGTTGTTTAAACTACAACCGTCAGATTCTTTACTCTGCCTCACTGAACAGTCGCTCCAGAGATTTCTCCTTCACTCGGTTCAAAAAAGTCGGTTAAAGTGTCGTTTTCACTCGGTTTCAACCGAAATTCTGCTTCTAAACCTGTCGGTTTAAGTCTCTGTCTGTGGTACCGTGAGTACTAGATAGGTTTTTCTATATTAGTTTCTGTGTGGAACTTGTAAACATTGGATGGGTTCGGTTTGAACCGATCAAGGTTTGTGTAAAAACTTCTGTCTTATTAGAGTGTGGTAACGGTCCAGATCGGTTCTAAAAAGCGGATTTCATTACGCTTTTTTTCAAGACCCAGATTATGAAGCCAGGAACCGATAGGGGTTTCTTGCCTGGCGGATTGCCGAAAAAGGGTAAGTTTTGGTTAGGATTGGCCATGTCTGAGAAACCCAAGAAAAAACGGGCCCACTGGGTTTCAACACTGTAGTTGTGTGGGGAAGCCTTTGCTAAGGCTGATCCCACACCACCTGTGTTATGTTTGGGGTTTGACCACCTCAATTCAGACTGCCAAATTTGTAAAAGTTTTCCCAAAGCTACCTGGATAAGAGTAGGTAGACTGAGGGAAAGGGAGGCTGAAATCCGCTGACCAGATGGCCAGCCGGTTGGGTTCGACCGAACCAGAAGGAGTGCCCTCTGACCAGGGTGGAACTTCTTCGGGCAAGAAGAACCGATTCTGAGGAGTCGGTTCCGGGTAAACGAAGAAAAGATAAATCGTCGGTTCGGATCCAGAAATTCATACTCCGACGCTGATGA
The DNA here is from genome assembly GCA_016271365.2 of Neoceratodus forsteri. Taxonomy (NCBI): domain Eukaryota; kingdom Metazoa; phylum Chordata; order Ceratodontiformes; family Ceratodontidae; genus Neoceratodus; species Neoceratodus forsteri. Next base: position 33,734,289 of record JADMNL010000023.1, read on the forward strand.
GATTGCCAAAGCAATAAGAATAGTGCAGTCGCTAACTTCAGTTCCGGCTGAACCGCACCATCTGTCTGGGGCTCGGTTTGGTCGGTTCCCCAGTTCCGGATTATACTTTAGAAGAATTTTATGAACCGGAGGAGGAGGAGGAGGAGGAGAGTATGAAGATAATGATGATGATGGTGATTATGAAAGTCTGATGTGCCTATTGACCCGGACATCTCCCCAGACAGACCTTCAGGTGTTTCCTCCTAGGCTTTCTGAGTCCCTTCCCAATTTATGTTTTACAAGAAAGTGGCTGAAACCCTCCAGCTTCCTATGGAAGAAGCAGTAGAGGATCAGGAGGAGCCTGATTTTGTTGAGATGATGGACATCCCAGAGTCCAGGAGATTGTCTATTCCTCCATAAGTCTTTTGGAAACAGACATTTAAAATTCTAAAACTCCTAATTCCATATCTCCTGTGGACAGAATAATGGACAAGAGGTATACTCTTTCAGGCTCAGACACGGAGTTCCTTTCCCAGCAATGCAGCCATGTGGGAGTAGTGCAGGCTGCTGCCTGTGTTAAGGCAAATATTCCTTGGCTACACCCCTCAGAAGGACTCCAGGAGGATTGATGCCATGGCAAAGAAACAGTACATGGCAGCATCTTTGGGACTCAGGCAGGCTAACTACATGGCCTACACAGCTAGGTACCAGAAGTCCAGGTGGGACACTGTGATGGCTCTAGCTAAACAGGCCCCTGAGCAGGTTGCCAGGAGCTGGAGGCGGGTGGCTGCGGATGGGATTGAGGCATCCAAGGTGCAATTTCATGCTGCTGTGGACTCCAATGATGTTTCATCTAGAGTCATGGCTACATCTGTGGCCCTTGGAGGATGGCTTGGCTCAGATGTACTAGCCTATCACAGGACACCCAGGCTAAGGCCATGGATTTTCCTGACATTGGTAATTCTCTGTTTGGGGAGCAGACAGAGAACTACATGAAAAGATGGATGAATACAGGACCACCTACAGGAGTGCTCAGGCCAAAGAAAGGCAAGCCACTCCTCAAAGGCAGCATTCCAGGGGCAGGGCAGGCCCTTTCAAAGGCCTTTTACCAAGCCCAGGCCTCCTCTTCTTTTGCTCAGAGGGGTTCTTTAGAGGAGAGCAGGCGGGGTATGAGCAGGCCTGCTTCCACCCCTCAGCCTAAAGCCCCTGTCAAGCAGACACCCTCATGGGTCTGCCTGGGCCGATTCTCCAATACCTGTAGGGGCAGGCTGGCTTACTTTGTCCAGGACTGAAGTCTTAACATCAGACAAGTGGGTCCTGGAAGTAGTAAGCCAGGGACTGGTTCTCAGCTTCAAAAATTTCCCAAGATGAGAACCAGATCCTTTCCACCTGCAAATCCATCAGAGGCCCTTGCCCTAGAGGCAGAGGTTTCTTCCTCTTGGCTCTCAGAGCCATAGAAAGGGTTCCTACCTACACAGGGGCAAAGGATTGTACTCCAGGTACTTCCTAACCCCCAAAAAGACAGGAGAATGGCGGCCCATCCTGGATCTGAGATATCTAAACAAGCACCTTTTAAAGCCAAAATTCAAAATGGTGACTCTGGGAATAATTCTGCCCTCTCTAAGGCCAGGGACTGGCTAGCCTCCCTGGACCTCAAAGATGCCTATTTTCACATTCCCATCAGGTGCTCCCACAGAAAGTACCTCAGGTTCAGGTGCCCTCAGGCCACTATCACTTCAGAGCAATACCCTTTGGTCTAACATCAGCCCCAAGGGTGTTCACAAAGTGCCTGGCAGTAGTGGTTGCTTTCCTAAGGAGAAAAAAGATCTCCATTTTTCCATACCTGGATGACTGGATCATAGTGGGTCAGTCTCCAGACCAAGTCAAGTCACATCTGCAGATAACTCAGCAACTGCTCACTTCCTTAGGATTTCTCTAAACCTTCCAAAGTCAGTTCTGGAGCGGTACAGCTCCTCACCTTTATAGGGGCGGAGCTGGATACAATAAAACAAGGCCTTCCTTCCCTGGACAGGGCAAGGACACTAATAGAACTGGCCTCTTCTTTCACTCTTCAGGTGTCTCGACCAGCAAGGCACTCTTGCAGCTCCTGGGCCACATGGCAGCCTCTATAGCAGTGGTCCAGGGGCAAGATTTCAGATGAGGGACATTCAGTTCCATTTGAGAGCCTTCTGGTCCCTGAAAGGATTCCTTACCAAACTAGTCCCAGTGACTCAAACCCTGATCCATGCTTTGCGATGGTGGCAGGATCAGGACAATTTAAGGCAGGGAGTTCCTTTTGTCACTCAGTCTCATTCAGTAATCCTCACCACAGCGCCTCCCTCTTGGGCTGGGGAGCCCACTTGGGATGTTACCACCCAAGGCTGTGGTCACCTCAAGAATCTCTGCTTCACATCAATCTCTTGGAACTCAGAGCAGTGTTTCTGGCACTGAAGCTTTTTCAAGTCTGTTCAGAACAAAGTAGTCCAGATCAGAACAGACAATACCACCACAATGTGGTACATCAACAAACAAGGGGCACTCGGTCTACAGCCTTGTGCTGTAGAAGCAATGAAGTTGTGGTCTCTGGCCTATTCTCTGCAAACTTCTCTGACAGCAGTTCACCTCCCAGGAAGGACAATGTCCTAGCAGATGCTCTCAGCAGGATATCTCAGGGCCACCACAATGGTCCCTAGATCCTCAATTTTGAAAGTGATTTTCTCCAGATGGGGCACTCCACAGATAGCTCTTTTGCAGCCCCAGACAATCACCAACTTCTCTCTTTTGTTGCAGACCCCAGTCTTGGGCTCAGTCCCCTGGATGCTCTGGTTCTCAATTGGGAAGGAAGTTCCTGTATGCTTTCCCCACCTTCCCTCTCCTGTTCAAGATGCTAGTCAAGATCAGGTCTCAACCGTGCAAAGTGATTCTGATTGCTCCAGACTGGGCCAGACAGCCCTGGTACGCACTGTTGCTGTCCTTAGCAGCCCACCTTCCTCTGTCTCTTCCCAGGAATTACAACCTGTTGACATCCTCTCAGGGAAGGATTTGGTATCCGATCTCAAATCTCTCAATCTCAAGGCCTGGCTCTTGAAGAGTTAGAGTTGCAGATCTGCACCTCTCTCAAGGTGTTCTAGATATTCTTAGGGCTTCTCAAAGCCTTCCATCAGAAAGACTTACAACTCCAAATGGAAAAGGTTCTCTATTTGGTGCTCTGGTAACATATTTCTCCAGAGTCTGCTGGGTTGCCTACAGTCCTGGACTATATGGTTCATCTCAATGGCTTGGACTCAGACCAGCTTACACTCAAAGTACATTTAGCAGCCGTTTCTGCTTTTTTGTCAGTAGGCAAGCCTCTTCTCTATCAGCCCATCCTGTATTTTGCAAATTCTTCAAGGGATTGTTGCACACCAATCCTACCTTCAGGGACCCTGCTCCTGCTTGGGACCTTAATGTTTGCATTGCTCAGCTTATGCAACCCCTTTGAGCCTTTGTCCTCTGCAGAGCTTAAGTACTTGACTTGGAAAACTGTGTTTTTGGTAGCCATTACTTCTGCCGGAGTGCATCAGTGAGTGCAAGCCCTCTCAGTGGAGCCTGATTTCATCTCTTTCCATAGAGATAAAGTGGTCCTAAGAACTAACAGGAAGTTTTTGCCTAAGGTGGTTTCAGATTTCCACCTTAATCAGTCTATGTCTCTCCCTGTTTTCTTCACTGACCATTCCTCCTCTGGAGAGAGGAGGTTGCACAGCCTGGATGTAAAGGGCCCTTAGCTACTACATAGAGCGCAGCAAGGGTCACAGGTTTGAGTCCCTCCAGTTGTTCCTCACTTATGGAGAGGTTGGTAAGGCAAACCTGCCACTAAGAGATCTATTGCCAGGTGGATTGTCTCTTGTAAACAATTCTACTACAAAAATTGGGTAGAATTCCACCCTCAGGCCTGAGGGCTCACTCTACTAGAGGTACAGCTTCCTGGCTGCTGCCAGGATATTCCTATCTTAGAAATCTGTCAAGCAGCCACCTGGAAAACAGTCCATACATTTACCAAGCATTACTCTCTGGATATCCAGGCTGGGGGTGATGCTCGGTTTTAACACCTTGGTGCTTCAGAGCCTATTCAGTAGGTTCTGTCCCTCCTCCTTGGAGGTACTGCTTGGTAGTCTGCATATGTCAGAATACAGCAAGACTTCATGTTGTTTGAAGAAAAAATTACTCACCTTAATAATGTTGTTTCTTCTAATGAGTCTTGCTGTATTCTATTCTCCTCCTCCTCTCAGAACCTGGTTTTGGGATGTGGGTGGGCAGGAGCAGTGTTAGCACCTAGAGGTGCCCTTTTTCTCACCCTCCTTTATTTTGGGTGTGTGCTGTGTTTTCGTTTTTGGGTTTCATGATTTGAGTCTTTGCTTTGAAACCAAAAACCTTTTCATCAAATTTAGTTGCCAGTTGGCTAGTGTGAGTTTACAGTTTCCACACAGAAGCCCAGTGAGTATAGCTCGTAAAGATCTGATGGTTGGAGTTTAAACAACAGCAGACAGAGGCTTCAACCGAGCTCAAGCTCAGCATTCCATGCCCTGCATGGAAAGCTAACTCTTTGTTCTCCGGGGCAGTTCAAAGGTTGGAGATCACTGCATATGTCAGAATACAGCAAGACTCCATTAGAAGAAACAACATTACTAAGGTGAGTAATGTTTTCTTGTCTAACCTGCTGGGACTCTGTGTGTTGCTTCTCTATTTTGAACCTAAACTGCTGATCTGGGCCAACTGGGTTAGGGAGCCCTAAAATGGAGATTGCTTGAGCCAACCAGAACTTGGACTCTCACCTGGAGCCTGCTTAAAGGGGAATGTATGGTAGGTGCTTCTGGGCCGTGGTTTGGACCTTGGCACCTTTTGCACCAACAGAGGGAGCCCTGCAGTGATTGACAGCCGAATCCACCAACCGAACCTGTGTGGAGCCTAAGAAAATGCCCTGAACTGTTTCTGGAGGGCCAGATGCGAGTTGACTGTGAAGGGAGTAGGAGCTCTGTTCTGCTGCGGGCGTGCAGTTGTGTGGGAAGCGCATGTAAGGTCCTGAAGTTGGCCTGTGGCCGTTAGGCAGTGCTCAATTGGACTGAATCCAGTCGTGGAAAGAAGGAGGAAGTGTGCAGAACCAGGCTTGCCCATAGAAGACCGAAGATTTGCAGAAGTGCGATCGACCTGTCGGGGACTCAGTTGCTGTGTATGTTCTCGGTTTTGCAGTATTTGCGATTGGGATCGAGAAGCAGCTGCCTGGTATAGTAATTTCCTTTACATATAAATGTGCCTAGTGTTTGTAGGGGACCCGATACCTTTTCCTTGTTCTGTGAGTTGTGAGTTGAAGCTGGAAGCAGGACTCAAAGCTAATCAGGCTGCATCCGCTGCTTTCCAAATCAGTTAGGCCCGTCACAGGGTCTCATCTCCATGCCCTGCTCATCCTGGCCATCCAGAGCCACCTCCTCAATTCAGCTCTTGGTTTGGGGTTTGTGAGTACAAATAGGGTACCTCCCTCACCTTCATTTAATCAAAGTGTGTCAACTGATTTTTTGTGTGCTTCTGTTTGTGGACTGAGCCATCCGGCTCCGGATTACAATTTGTTTGTGCATATATTTTTCATCCTACAGGGCCCCATCCAGCTGCACCAGCGGCCAACCCCAGGCAACGGACCTGGCTAGCCCCTACCATCCTGGGTACCCAGAGTGTGACTTTTGGACCCTATTTGCTTGTACATTACTGTGATTTGAATATTGCCAATCAACCTGATTTTCCCTCCCGTGTTCTAGTCCCCTGAATAAACCAGATTTGTTATTATTGCACTTTATACTGTCTGAAGTGTCAGTACATATAGCACCAACATTGCAATCTATGTTTGTGTATGTTGCAACCTTTGTTTTACAGGGGGTCCTCAGAGTCGTGCGGCAGAATCCGTCTCGAGGGTAAGTGGTAACTATAGGTGCAATCAGTGTTCATATGTGAGGTACTGGGAAGGTAACTCCTGTGAACCGCATGGGCCACTAGTGGGAACCAAGAGGGTCACAGTGTCCCAGAGGGCTGTGCTCGAGCTAGTTTAACCACTATCAACCCTGACCTCTGGGTGGAGGCACCTCATAGAACCTAGGCCCCTCAGAGGAGTGAAGGGAAAGCCTTGAAGCAGATTGTCCTCTTGAGTTCACCAGGTGAATGACCACTTCAGAGGTTCTGTCACCTTGATGTGAAAGGACTGAGGTGTGTGGTAGGAGACCACTGAGTACTGAGCATCCATTGAGTGGTCCTCATGTGAAGATGAGCCAAGGGCACCATGAACACCGATGACACCATGAGACCCAGCATATGCTGCATCAAGAGAGCTCGGACTGAGTCATTTCCCTGATGAAGCAAGCCATCTGGATTATATCATTTCTCCTGTCCTCTGGAAGGAAGGCTCTTGCTCTGGAAGTGTCCAGGAGAGCTCCTATGAACAGTAGTTGTTGGGAGGGCTGTAGCTGTGATTTCTCCAGATTCAACTGAACTCCCACGGATGTGAGAAATTTGGAAGCCGTGGCCACAGCTTCCTGCACCCCTTGTCTAGATGACCTTGCTAGAGCCAATCGTCCAGACACGGAACACTTGAATTCCGAGTTTTCTGAGATGCACTGTGAGAACTGCAAAGCACTTTGTAAAGACTCGAGGCACTGAGGACAGCCCAAAGGGCAGGACTCTGACTTGGTAGTGCTTGACCCAGAGCCACAAATCGGAGATACTTGTGATGGTTTGGGTGCACAGGGACATGTTGGTAGGCGTCCTGCATGTCTAGGAGGCCAGCCAATCGTTTTTTTGTAACTTTATGTTTATTCTTTTAGTAGGACAAACACACAGTTTATACACTTTCATTTGACCATATAACACAATGAGGGCGCCACTCCTCTTAATACATACAAAGAGTTTGACAAATGATATAAGATACGTCATATGGGAGGATTACAGTACAATTACAAAACAACTGTTTATCCACAAGCTGCAACAGAGTCCAAGAGCTGCATGGTTCATTAAAAATAAAATCAATTCCACAGTTGTAGTATTGTCCATACCTTTCCCAACAGTTGGGAAGTGAACACCATGCTATCCCATAGTAAAACACTAGATATAGTGTTAGTAAGTTAAAATCCTCTGAGCTCCTTACAGAATCCACTATTTCTGGATCTACATAGCTCTCAAACCAACAGGTGCTTAAACAGAGTAACTTCTATGAAAGTATAAGGAATATCGACAAGTTCCTAAATAATGGGCCTTTCAAAGCCATAACATGTAATGAAGAAGGAGGTACTTTCCAGAACCCCGTCGCACTGTTAAAGTCCAGACCAGCTGCGACTTATTAGAACTAGACAAGAAATGTCACATATTTGGGGCCTGAATATTGCAAAGTTTTTAAATTTTAAAACTAAACAAAGTACCCCTCTCTCAAGCGTCAACTGGGAGAAAAGAAAGAACATAAACTTATCTCCAGTGAAACAGGTCTTTCAGGGAATTTCTTCTTTGATGAAACTTCATCTTCCAGGTCTCTCCTGGGCGAAGGAGCATGCTTCTGGCACCATTTGAGCACTTCAGCCAGCTCAGAAAAGAGGAAAATCTTGCTGGAGTGTATGATCCTCAAACTGGCGGGAAGATTAAGCCATGAGGTATGCCTGCTTCTCTTAACATAGTGCGTACCCGTCAAAATGTTTTCTTCTTTGTCGGGTCACGTAGGATAGATCAGGAAAAAGTCTAACGGTTCCCTTCCTGTAACATGATCTTCTTTCTTGTGCAAGAGCCATCAAAGTGTCCGATCCACTCCATCCAGGACCAGTACAATAGTGCGAGGGCTTCAGGATTATCCTGCCATCCTCTAAAGGCAGCTCTGTAAACTTTTGGATCTTCTGCATAACTGGAGCAGCCTCAGTTCCCAGTTGTTGTATGATACACTCTGTAAGGAATAAAGACAGATGGTCTCCTTCACTATGCTCCGCTAACCCCACTATACGTGTGTTGGAAGCTCTCGACTGATTCTCTAACATCTCCAGCCAGGAGCGCAAGTGGGAATTTTCTTTAATAACGGAGGCCACGGCCACCATAGCGCGCCGGCCATTTTAGAAGCTGAGGCTGATGCTTCAGTCACTGAGCCCAGAGTAGTTTCCACCATTGTGACCCTATTAGTTAGGGAATCGAGTTTGTTAGATAGACCCGAAACTGAAGCAATTAGGTAATTTAACTTTTCTCCCTGCGATTGAAGGGTTTCTTCCTGGCTTCCATTGCCTGTCTGAGATCTCGCCTAGTTCACCTCGTGCAGTGGAGGATCCTGAAGATGATTTCGACCTACAGTAGCTCCATCAGTTGATTGTTTTTCTTTATGGGATTTATCATTTTGTTCCCAGAGTATCCTCCGTCTGTCGGTGTGCAACTTTGCTAATTACCGAAAGTTAAAGTACTTGTAAAACTGAGTTTGTTTTTCGATTTATGCAGAGCACTAGAGATTAGCAGCCATATTGCTCAGGCTCAACAGTGCCCCCGCCAGTCATTTCTGATGAATCAAAGGTAGAAGCGTTCTGAGTGATATCATCTTGAACTTCTCCTTGTAAAGGAATTTCTTTAACTTCGTAGATCCAGAATAAGCGCATGCGCCTGTTTTCTTTGGAACTAGGAAGTAATGGGAGTAGAAACCTGTGTTCCTTTGATCCTGCAAACTATTTCTACTACCCTGTTGTTCAGAAGGCCTTGAATCTCAGAAACAATGCGGTCTGACTGAGTGACAGACAGCCTGGGCTGTCGTTTGGGTGGATGATTCGGTGGGGTTTTTGACAAATTTAGAGAGTAACCCTTGCAGAATTATTCTGAGGACCCATTTGTCCGATGCGACTGACTTCCACTGGTTGTAACAGTGGGTCAGACCCCCCCTACAGCCGAAGAAAAGTCCCCTCAGACAGCTGAAGTGGGACTTGGGCCAGAATCTCAGAGAATGGCACTAGGCACCTTTGGGCCCTGTGCCTTCTGCTGCTGTTTCTTTGCGGGTGAGGGCTTGATTCTTGTTGAAACCCCGCTGCCTTTGCCACGAAAGGACTGACGGTTATGAAACTGACGATGGTTCCTGCCCTGGTAGGGGTAGCAGGGATTGGTCTGGCACTCTTAGTGGCAGTCCAAGTTTTCTGAGTGGCCTCCAGTGCCTGCTCCATCTGTGGGCCAAACAGATAAACTTCATCAAAGGATAAATTCATGACTCTTTGTTGAGCATCATTAGTTAACCCTGAGGTCCGTAACCATGCATGGCATTGGGTGCAAATCCTGCCGCTGCTGCCCTAGAGGCAGTGTCAAAAGCGTCCATAGCAGCCTTAAGCTACTGGTTATTGGACTTGATGCCTCTAGTAGCGGTTTGAAGAAGCTCTGAAGTAGCAAGCAACTCTGGAAGAGCTTCAACTAATATTTCCAGCGAATGCTAGAGGGTATACTCATATTGTGAGAAGTAGCCTGGTAGCTAACATCGCATTCCTAGGGTAGCAGCGGCGAAGACTCGCTTCCCCAAAGTGTCGATCTTACAGGATTCTTTATTTACTGGATGAGCTGTAGATTTCTGAGGGAGAACAGCTTTGTCAATTTCTGCCAAGATCACAAAGGTGTCTCGAAGGCTTAAGAGGCCAGGATTGAGTCGATCCTTAGGGAAGCGTACTTCCGATCTATGGACTTAGCCATGGACGGAATGAGCACCGGATTATCCCACATCATTTGTAAGAGAATCTTGAAGAGAGCTGTACCAGAGGAGTCAGTTCCACAGGAATTTCTGGAACATGCAGACACTGAAGGCACAATAGCTTCCTGGATCCACCTCCGACATCTGGAGGGAGAGGTGGAGTTCATGTTCTTCAGCAGAGATTTAAAGGATAGGTCCTCCATCAAAGGCTGTGCTGAAGTAGAGGGCATACTTTCCACTCCAAAGGAAGAATCCTCTTCAAGTCATCTCCAAATCGTAGATCAGGATCTGGCTCAATATTATCTTCTACTAGCCCAGGTGGGATAGTATAAAGAGAAAGGAGGAAAGAGCAAAGGAGGGCTGCTCCTTGAATCGAGTCAAGAAACCCTGTATCAAGGTGGCGCAGGAGCCAGGAATGGCACCAGATGCAGCGCCACAGATGAGTACCATGCGGCACCAACTGTGGCACTGCCAGTACAAGCGTCGTCAAGACTAGAGTTGAAAGGTGGCACCACAGCGGAAGCCGCATGGGCGCCGAGGACCCCAACCCAAACTCCGGGGCACCCAAGGATGAAGATCTGAAAACCTGAGAAGGAGACGGTGGTACCTGTGCTGGCCCCTGTGCTGCAGCCATCTGAGGGAAAAGCACAAGAACGCAGTGTCATGCCCAAGGAGGTGTTGCATGTCAAGGTTGATCCAACTGTCCTGCATGCGGTTCAAAGTCCCTAGGTCAGAAGGCCCCATGACCAATCTCGCCAGCTTGGAAAGCCAGGACAACCACCAAACCCACAGCTCCATGACAGCAGCCCAATGATGAAACTGCTCACCAGAGGACACGAGGGGCAGGGGACGGACTACGGAGTCGAAGATGCCAGTCACCAGGCAGAGGCGCAGGTGACTCCCCATGGAATCATAGTCAGTCTCCAGTCCCCTGCAACCAATGATTGACATGCAGACCTACCAGAGGGTGACCTTGAGTAGTACTTTTTCTTCTTCAACCAGTGGGATGATGAAGAACTCGAGGCAAGTGGTGTCAGGGTTCCCGACAAAGATCGGGACAGGACCACTTTTTGTGCTTGGGGATGACCACCCTTCCTCCTGAGCACTGGACTGCCCATAGTTAGACCCCCTCCGTAGTGGGTGGCGGACTGGACCCAGCTCTGCTGGAATTACAGCTTTCATGCAAAGTCTTCCTACTGTCACCAGCCCGTTCATAGTTGACTCCGTCAAGGCAGGCTGAAGAAGACTTCTTTTCTTTGTTAAGCGATATAAAACTTTTTGTTTTTTAAATAAATAAATGACTAAATATACTAATCAAATACTGAACGACTACACTACTGTCATATAGATGTGAAGATTTGACTCGATTGCAGCGATGTCATCACTGAGCACACTTGACGGTAGGAAAAAAGGAACTGAGGTGGTTGGGGGACGACATCGAGATAGCCATATGGGGTGAGCCTCTGTCTCATGATGCTGTACATGCGTGGTCCTACCTCGCGCCCAGCCCTCCTGAAGATTTTGCTCCCACTCAGTCCTAGCACCTCCAGTGTAGTCCCATCAGTGTGAATGAGTGGTGAAGACATTATGTCCAGGGAGATTTAGGTCTTTCAGATCCAAGTTTGGCCTCAGATCTCCATCTTTTGGGAACCGGAAGAATCTTGAATAGAACCCTTGGTTTCTCTGCCTCTTTGGCACCAGTTCTATCACCTGCTTGTGCAGGAGAGACTGCACTTCCTCCCGAAAATAGACTGATAAGCCGGGGGTAATTTGAGGAGGGGGGGTATCTGGAGGCTACTGAACGAGCTCCAGAGTATGACTGCACTCTATGATCTGCAGGATTCAGGCATCTGATGTTATGGTTCTCCACTGATTGAAATGGAGGAGAATCGACCTCCAACTGCCACCTCCTGGGCCTTGACTGGAGGGAGGGGGTCCAGCAAGGGTCAAGCTGAGGCGGGGCCAGCAGGAGGCTGGACCCTCAGTCCTGGAATGTCTGACTGTGCCTCCAGTATGGGAGGAGGCAGGCAAGGAGGGCTGTGCTCTGTGTTTGCCCTGAGGATGGGAGCCAGAGCCTGGTCTGTTAACTTGCTTACAAAATGCAGGCGCCTCCTACCTTGCCGTTGAGTGTGATAAAGGGAAAGGATGGACTTAATGGCCGTACTTGAAGCCTGAAGATCGATAATAATGTCCTGGACATCCAGACCAAAGAGTTTAGTGCCATTAAAGGGGCATTCAGCACCTTGTTTTGCACATCAGCAGCAAACCCAGGAACCTTGAGCCATGAATGCCTACGGAGGCAGATGCCAGTGGCCACCAACCCTGGCAATAGTATCAGACAAATCGTAGATGGTTCTTAGAAGATGCCTCCCAACATCCTCTGCAGTTTGGAAGCACTGGAGCAATTCCTGTTTCTGGGCAGCATCAGTAAGGCTTGAGTAGCCGTCTTGCCCTTTCTGGCATTGGTGTTCTGGAATTTCACCCTGTGAGATAGGTAATTTGCTATCCTCAGGCCAAGGGTAGAAGAAGCACATGCTCTTTGCCACAAAGATCTATTCTGCAGGATTCTTTGTCCGGGGCAAGGAACCAAGGTGTTTGGGCACCTTAGACCCGATATGTGCTGCCTTGATGACCACTGAGTCAGTTTCAACCTGGGCAGCCAAGTAAGGAATGTCCTGAGGGGCACTGTAGAGATGATCAGCTCTGCAGGGCATAGCTGGCACCATATGTGGTCTGTGCCACGCTGCTGTGGTAGCATTCCTGGGGCTGGAAGTGTAGGAGGAATAATCTTTGGGGAGATTCGAGGATCATCAGGTAATCCGCCAGGTCCTTCATGGTGGCATCCTCCTCCTCTGTCTGAAACTCCATAGTGGAAGACAGTTGCTTCATAATGTTGAAGAATGAAGCATCCTCAGGTGAAGACAGTACAGTTACGTAGGAGCTTACCATAACAGTAGATCTTCGAGAACAGCTCTTGCAGCACGTTACACCATTAGGACTGAAGCCGTCAGGCAGCAGGACCCCACAGAAAACATCTAGCTAGCTACATACAGCGGGGGACCGCCCCCAATGTTGGCCCTCACAATATCACTTGCATCATTAAAGGGCGGTCCCCAGCATCCCTTAGTTCTCCGCTGGAGACTGTGGCATAGCGATATAAATCCTGAAGGGAGACCGAGATTCACTTCAAAGGAAGACCAATAATAATGTTGCCAATGCAAATGCAGATAACCTTCTGAGGGAAGGTGGGTAGGAAAGTATCTGCTGCAAGAGCTGTTCTCAAAGATCTACTGTTACGGTAAGTGCTTACGTAACTGCACTATCTTACTTAGAGATACAGCTCTTGCAGCAAGTCTCGATAGGACTGAGTCCCAAGCAGTGTGTGGTAGCCCTAAAATGGGAGGAGGACTGGAGAAGGGTGAAGGGAACCCGTCATGAAAGAAGCCCCTGTAGGATGGCAAGGCCAAAGCCAGCTCTGCACCTGGAAACAATGTCCAGACTGAGTGTCTGATGAATGTTTGCATAGTACTCCAAGTAGCTACTGCACGGGTGTCTGAGCCAAAAGCGTTCCTCAGGGAGGCGAATGAGGCTCTATCCCCTGGTGGAATGACCCTTACCGGTCCCAGTAAGGGTTTGTTCTGCTTCTGATAACATAAAACAATGCAGTTTACCAACCATTTTGAAAGAGTCTGTTTGGACACAGGTGCCCCTAGCATTCTGGGGCAAATGAAACAAACAACTGATCTGACTTTCGGTGCAGTCTGGTTCTAGTCAGATAGTACCCAGTATCCTGTGCACATCCAAAGTGTGCGGAGAGCCTCTCCTCTATTGGAATACTCTGGGTAATAAAGAAAAATTACTCACCTTAGTAATCTTGTTTCTTCCTGTATTCTTCCTATTCATACCTCCCTGCAGTTAGCCTGCTCAGCAGAACTGCCTGGAGAATGGCGACGATATGCCAATGCAGGAATCATTGGCACGTGACAATTATTCAAACTGCTGCCCTCATCTGCTGCACATTCTATCAACATCTCAGATTTGATGAAGCCCACAAGGCAACCTATAAAAATACTCAAGCTAACACTCTGCTTGATACAAACAACTATAGTCTATACCTACACACTACAGCTGATACTAATGATTATGGTATCAGACCTACCTCAAAATGGCCAAACTTGCCTGGGAAAAGAAAGGTAAAATAAAAACCACACAGGATTAAGGTAAGTGTGCCTGTGTTTGGGACTGTCAGGTAAGAAGACCATTCAGGGCTCTGGTTCTGGAAGAGGAGGAGGGAGAGTTATGAATATGGAAGAATACATTGGAAGAAACAAGATTACTAAGGCGAGTAATTTTTTTTCTCTTCTAACCCCATGTATTCTTTCTCATATTCATAACTCTTTGCAGACTTCAAAGAAGTACCTTTGGAGGTGGGCAGAGAACCTATTTGGAAAGAGGCTCTGCAGAACTGCTGTGCCAAACCTGGCATCACTCCTGGACTGCAAGTCCAAACTATAATATTTAGTAAAGGTGTGTACTGTTCTCCAGGTAGCTGCTTTACAGATCTCCACTAAAGGGATATCTCTAGAAGCTGCTATAGAAGCAGCTGTGCCCCTAGTAGAGTGGGCCCTGAGGAATGCTGATGCCTGCTTTCCATTTTGTGTGTAACAAAACAGAATGCATTGTACTATCCAACAAGAGACTGATCTCTTGGAGGCTAGGGTGCCCTTTCCACATCCCCATAATTGAGAAAAGTTGTCGCTTATCACCTCTGTGATCCTTGGTGTGGGTCAGATAGTAACTCAATGCCCTTTTACATCCAGACTATGGAGTCTGCACTCTCCTAAACTGGCATGTTCTGTGAAGAAGACTGGCAGTGTCATGGACTGATTCAAGTGGAAATCAGAAACCACCTTAGGGAGAAACCTCCTATTAGTTTGAAGTACTACTTTATCGTTATGGAAAGATAAATAATGTTTTACACACATAATGCTTGCAATTCACTTATTCTCCTAGCAGAAGTGATTGCTACCAAAACACAGTTTTCATGTGATATACTGTAAGTGTGCAGAAGACATTGGCTCGAATGGAGGTTTCATGAGCTGAGCAATGCAAATGTTCAGATCCATTACTGAAACTGGTTCCTTAATAGGAGTTACAAGTGACATAGCCCTTTAAAAAACGTTTTGAAAATGGGATTAGAAGCAAGGAAACAGTTTTCCTGCAGAAATAAAAGCTGAAATTGATGCCAAATGCACCTTCAGAGATGTATGTTTTAAACCTTATGAGCGCAAATCAGTAAGATATGCTAACAGCACTGGGATTTCTGCCAGGAAGGAGAAATATGTTTGCATACACCAAATAGAAAACCTTTTCCATTTTGCATTATAGGTTTTCTCAGTAGATGGTTTTCTATATCCTTTTAGGATATCCAGAACAACTTAGGTAAGTTGTAAGTTTGCAAACTCTAAATCCTCAAGAGCCAGGCCTTGAGCCTCAGAGACCTGAGGTTTGGATACAGGATCTTCCCTTGGTGGGAAGTTAAAGATTGTGTCTCCTGGGTAGGAGGATTGGTGTGGACACTGACACGGACAGCAGAAGGGGGTACCATGGCTGTCTGGCCCAGTCTGGTGCTATCAGTATCATGGACGCAGGCTGTGACACGAGTTTGAGTAGCACCTGACGATGAGCAGGAAGGGAGGGAAGGCATATAGATGCTTTTCTGACCAGTCCAGAACCAGGTGTCCAGAGGATTGTACCCATGACTGGTGGCCTGCAACAGAATATGGGCAACATGTGATTCTCATGAGAGGCAAAAGATCTACCTCTGGGTGCCCCATCTTCTGAACACTGAGTCCAGTACCTGTCTGTTCAGAGACCATTCGTGATGTGCTTAGCTGATCCTGCTTAAGGCATTTGCTAGGGTATTGTACTTGCCTGGTACATGAATGGCTTGCAAGGAAGCTTTCAGAGTAAGCCAGTTCCCAGATTTTCATGGCCTCTGTGAACAGGGATCCGACCTTGTTCCCCTTGCTTGTTTATGTAAAATATAGTAGTGGTGTTGTCTGTTCTGACTTGCACCACCTTGCCCTCTATTAACTGGAAAAGCTTTTAGAGCCAAAATACAGCTCGGAGCTCTAGCAGATTTATGTGGAGGAGAGACTCACACTTGACCAAGTGCTATGGGTAGTGTGCTCCTATATGAGCACCCCATCCTAACAGAGAAGCATCTGTTGTAAGAATAACTGAGGGATTTTCCTCTGAAAGGGAACTCCAGCCCTTAGACTGGGGACATCTGTCCACCACTGTAGGGACTGGATCACAAATTGTTACAGGAATCAATTTGACATCGGTCTTTTCTTTGGCACCAGTGTGCCTGCAGATGAAACTGGATGTCTCTCATTTGAAGACTTGCTCCCAAGACCACTCCTGTTGCTGCAGTCATGTGTCCCAGTATTTGCAAGTATCTTCTTGCAGGACATAGCCTTCCCAACTCGAATGAGGCAATCAGTTGCAGTAGAGACTGAACTCTGTCCTCTGGAAGAAAAGCTTTTCCTTTTAAGGTATTCAATTCTGCTCCAGTGAAATGCAGGACCTGAACTGATGTGAGAATAGACTTTTCCTGGTTTAGCAGAAAGCCCAGAGAATGCAACATATTTTTGTCATTTCCAGGTGTGCTTCCACCTGCTGAAATTACTTTCCACTATTAGCCAGTCGTCGAGATAAGGAAAACTGTAATTCCTAGTTTTCGTAGGAATGCTGCTACCACTGATAGGCATTTTGCGAATACCCTTGGTGCTGAGGTGAGACCAAGAGCAGGGCTGAGAACTGGTAATGACCTGAAAGGAGTCTGAACCGAGATATATTTTGTGAGACTCCCTTATAGGGATGTGGAAATAGTCATCTTTTAAATCTAGAGATGCCAGCCAGTCTCCCTGCTGGATGACAGGTAAAATTATAGATAGGGTCACCATCCTGAACTCTGGCTTTTCCAGATATTTGTTCAGATGCCTTAGGTCCAGAATAGGCCGCCAGACCCCATTTTTCTTTTTTGGTAAGAAAATACCAGGAGTAAAACCTGTGGCTGGTGGCTTTCACTTAACCTAAAGGATTAGTTGCGCCATGCACTCTCAGTGGATCCTCAATGGATCCTTCTTATCCGTCTTCCACAAGGACAAGGTCGTCCCTCTCTCCCACCTGACGGCCCTCCTGAAGGTAATACTGGTGCTTCATTTTAACCAGGTGACAAACCTCCTGATATACTACAACAACACTTCCTTAGAGACTGACTGCAGGCTCCATACCAAGGTGAGACTCTCCAGCAGTTTGTAACATATGCTAAAACCATGCCTGACAGACGGCAGCAAAAGGACAATTGGCAGGAGGATAAAGAAACCTCGCCTTCTCACAGGCTGCCTGCTGGACTATACCCTGATGATCAGGGTGAGAATAGAAATTCAGCCCTTTCCTGTCCAGCTGGTGCTACTTGTCAGCCTTCTTATCGAGGCGTGACAGAGTTAGGGTTCTGCAGGACTGTGAATAAATCCTTCTTAAAGAATTTATTGATAAGCAGAAAAATCTTTTTAGTGGGTGTTAACCCCATCATTTCATATATTCTGCCTCCTCCTCGTCTTCTATGACTCGGTGGTAGCCAGGTCAAGGGCCTCTACTATTTTCTCACAAAGGAAAGTGAGAGGAAAATCCTCAGGCCTCGGAGGAGAGCCAAAGTCCTGCTCTGGTGAGATTTCCAGTTCAATGGGCTCACCATCATCATCCTCTGGTATGTCATACTCCCAGTATCTATTTCCTGAGACTGGGGATCTGAGGAGAGTAATCTCCTGAACCCTTGGAGGAGGATGGGTTGGAGAAGGTACGAACTCCTGAACTGCCTCAATGACTTTAATTGCCCCGGCAATTTCCTCAGCAGTAGGCAGACTGTGAGGCACAGAAGAATCCCTGTTGGTTTTGCCTGGGGGTTGACGTGCTTGGTCTTCTTTGACTTTTGGAGGGTACTGGAGAGTCAGCTGGCCCACTCAGTCTTTTTAAAGAGGTTGAATCACCCTTATCAGGGTGGTAAAGGAAGAAACTGTGGTTTCACCTGCTGATTTTGAAGGTGTTGGCTGGTTAGAGCCTGAAGCACCTCCTAACTTTTCTTCAACCTTCCATTCTTTTTCCACAGTTTTCTGTGGAAATGATTTGCAAATTTCACAGTCAGAATTTAAATGTTCGGTTCCCAGGCAGAACACACAGCTGTCATGCTTGTCTGCTCTGGCAAACACTTCCCCAGACACTTGACACAGTTTTTAAAACCTGGGAGACCAGTCTTTCTCTTAGGTTTTCAGAGCTCCATTTTCAGGAGAAAAACCTCAACTGAAAAATATTTTTTTTTTTTTTGTGGTCGGTTCAGAAACCAATTAGTTCCCAAAGAACCGATTAAATTTTTAAATCGGGTACCAGGTCACGGTTTTCGGAACTGATACAACAGTTCAAAGTAACTGGGTTAGCGGATAGAAAAGAAACTGTTAGCGGCTCAACAAGACAAATATAACTTTAAATAACTTTTTAATGAAAATACAGAAAATAAAGCAGAAAAATTTGCAACAATAATAAAACTACTCGGTTCCCCAAAGGTTAAGCGCTAAATCTAACTAAACTAAAATAAACTAGCGTTGGAATAAAATTAAGCGATAAATGAAGGCAGCAGAAAGAAAATTATGTATACTTAGAATTTTACTTCACAAGCCAACAACGACGAGGGATCTCCTAGGCTTAGACTTGTGGAGGGAGTAAGAAATCTGAGACGTTAATAGAATGTGCAGCAGATGAGGGCAGCAGTTTGAATAATTGTCACGTGCCAATGATTCCATTATTAGCATATAGTTCCATTCTCCGGGCAGTTCTACTGAGCAGGCTAACTGCAGAGAGTTATTAGTATAAGAAGAATACATGGGGTTAGAACAGGAAGATTAATTTCTTGGTTGAGAGTAAACTCTGAACTACCTTAGGTAAAACTTAGGATTAGTTCTTAAGGACACCCTCTCCTTATGAAAAACCAAATAAGGCTCTTTGCACTTAAGTGTGAGGAGCTCTGAAATCCTTCTGGCAGAAGAAACTGCAACTAAAAATAATGCCTTCCAAGAGAGAGGCGTAGCTCACAATCCGCAGCTGTTCTAAAATGAAAAGGAGGTCCCAAGGAGGGAACAGGTCCCTAATGGGTGGTTTTAGGTGAAGGATGCCACGCAAAAAGTGCGTGACAGATCCATTGGGCTAGAGTTTATCTCCAAAATGTGCGGGTATGCTGATAATGCTGAAAGATGCACCTTTATAGAGGAGTAACTTAGCCCAGTGTCTGACAGGCAGAGAAGGTACTCTAGGACCAAGTTCACCAAGCAAGTTATTGGGTCCAGCCACGGGTCAGGACCAAAGGCAAAACCGTCGCCATTTCATGGCATACATTGGCTCTAGTAGAGGGTTTCATTGCTGCCACGAGACATTAGCCACTCTGATACTCCATAGGGAGAAATCGCTAAGTCTTCAGGAGCCAGGTGTACAGGTATAAGGATCGCAAGTTCAGGTGAACCAGTGATCTGCTGTCCTGTGACAGTAATCTGAGCTCAGAGGTAGAGGGAATGGGGGGATCGCTTGCAAGATGTTGGAGTAAAGGAAACCATATTTGTCTGAGCCAATTTGGGGCCACCAGAATCATGTCTGCTCCTTCTGCTTGCAGTTTGAGCAGAACTCTCTGAATCAGTGGGAAGGTGGGAAGGAATAAAGGTATTTGCCTGTCCAGGAGAGGGACAGTGCATCTTGCCAGAAAACACCAAGCCCTGGATCTAGCGAGCAGAAATTGGGCAGTTTTGTATTGTATGGGAAGGTGAAGAGATCTAGTTCTGGAGTGTCCCATTTTGTGAAAGAGTTTCTGCTACTTGTTGCAGAAGTTCCCATTAGTCTGCGCTGGATCTGGATCGGCTGAGCAGATCCACCAGCATGTTCTGTATCCCTAGAACATGAACTGCAGACAGGGTGATACTGTGTTCTATTGCCCAATACCATACACTCCTTCGCCTCCGACAGAGTTGGTATGAATGAGTGCCTCCTTGTTTGTTGTTGTAGAACACTACGGACATACTGTCTGTTTAAATCAGTATGTGTGCTGGGGCTGGGAGTAGGTCGGTCTGCAAGGCCTGCAGGCGTGGGGACTTCCCTCATCTCTAGGACATTTATGTGAAGGGCTCCTTCTGTGCTGGACCATAATCTCTGTGCCCTTTTGTTACCAAGATGGACACCCCACCCTGATCCTGATGCATCTGTAGTGAGGATCTGAGAAGGTGTGGTCGATAGGAAGGAGACTCCTGCAGCGAGGTGCTCTGGGACTAGCCACCATTGAAAGACTTAGTGTATTGAAGCAGGGACCGAGACCAGCTGATCGAGGTCATCCTGTCCCACTGGACTCGAAATGTTCATTGAATGGTTCTCATGTGAATACATGATAGGGGACACAGTTGGCTATGGTAGCTGCCATGTGGCCTAAAAGATGCAGCATGGTCCTTGCTATGACCTGTTTCTGCCCCAAGATGAGTCTGGTTAGATCTCTTAGGTGATCTGCCCTGTCCTCTGGCAGGAAGGCCTTTCCTCTGGTCATGTCCAGGACTGCACCAATAAACTGCAGCCTGCAGCATGGCGTGAAGCGATTTTGGCAGGCTGTTAGTGACATCCACTGTGTCGAATATCGAAAAGGTGTCTTGTGTGCCTGATTTAGCCCTGTCCTGGATGAGGCCATGAGGAGCCAGTCATCCAGATAAGGGAATACATAATGGCCCATCCTTCTGAGGGCTGTGGCTACTACTGTCAGGCATCTGGTGAAGACTCTGGGTGGCGATGACAGACTGGAAGTCAGTGCCTGAAACTGGTAATGATGTCCCTGGAATTAGAGCAGCAGAAACCTCCTGTGGTGTTTTGCGATTGGAATGTGGAGATAGGCATCTTGCATATCCAGCAATGCAAGCAAGTGTTCAGGAGTAACATCGGGATCAATCCTGGCAAGATGACCATTCTGAAGCATTTGTATGCCATGAAGGTGTTGAGATTGCTGAGGTCCAGGATGGGGTAGATCCCTGTCTTTTTGGGTACTAGGAAAATATGGGAATAGTACCCTTTCCCTCGTTGAATCCAAGGGACATGTTCTATGGCTTCTTTCATTAGAAGGCCTGGATCTCCTCCTGTGTCAATATGGCGTGTTGGTTGGAATACTGGGAGAGAAGGGTGGCCTGGATGGTGGTTGTCCGGTGAACTCGATAAAGTGGCCTCTTTGAACTAACTGGAGAACCCATTGGTCAGAGGTAATTCACTGCCACCCTTCTAGGTGTTTGATGACCCTGATCGCTTCTTCTGCCTGGGCAGTGGGAGAGAGAGCTCTGCAAAGAGTCAGTCTGTGGAGAGAGAGAGGGAGGTTTGTCTGGGAGGTTTTGCCTTCTGCTGTCTGAGAGGGCCTTTGAGTGTAAAAGCTACCTCTCTGCTGTTACAGACCTAGAATGTTGCCCCTGTTTTCTATGAAAATGGTGCTGTTATCTCCAAAATAGTTTCAGTTTGTACACTGCCTGTATGGAGCAGGCCACTTGCCAGCATCCTATAGCTTTGTTATAATCCTTTGAGACTTCTCTGAAAAGGACAGAGCCCCTGAAGAGGAATGTCCAGAATACCCATCTGGTCATCTGGTGTGAAGCCAAAGACCCTCAACCAGGAGTGTCATCTAAGGCATACACCTGCTGCTGCATCTCTGGCGGCTGAATCTGCAGTGTCATAAGCTACTCTGAGTACCTGTGTGCCTACGTCAGGGCCTGTTTGTAAGAACTTAACTAACTCTTCCTTTTGGTCTCCCTTTGGGTGGGTTTCTAACCATGTCCAGTCCTTGTTCCCATAGGGCATTCTCAAACTGGACCATGTGGGTTAGAAAGTTCAGTGAAGTGGACAGAAGATGTAGCAGATGCATACATTTTCCTGCCCAGGGATCAAGCTGTTTTGATTCTCGGTCTGGAGGCTGGGTGCTCAGGTGTTTTGGCCTCTGAGACCTGTCATGTGTGGCAGTGACTACCACAGAATGCACCATGGGTTGCTCTCCCAGATAAGAGTCTTCCAGCGGAGCCCTGTATAGGTGGTCAGCCTTTTTGGAGACTGCAGAAGATGTGTAAGGGTGCTTCCAAGCTGCATCGGACATGTCCTGGAATATATCAACCAGTGGTAGGACCACCGACTGGTTTGGGATCCTTCTGGCACAGATATTTTGCAAGATGGCACCATTCTGGATCCAAATCCTCTGTGTCCCACCCATATTATCTTGGATATGTCTCATTATATCCATGAATGTAGGGGCATCTGGAGGGACCTTGGTAAATCCTCGGATCCAGAGAAGGAATGCTAAAGGAGAGCTGGATCTCGAGGAAGAATACGCTGAAAGTATGACTCTTCTAGGGAGGAGAATCCGACCTCCTACGGTGCTTTTTCTTCTTATGCAGGCTTGGTGAGCAGAAAGGGTCTTGGAAGGAGATCTTGGCTGCTTCTTTTCTTTAGATCGTCCCCTATGTGGGTAGGCCTTTTCTCCGTGGGTGGAGGACTAGGAGCCCATGGTGCAGGTTGGTCTGTGGGAGGTGCATTTGTGGGGACTACATTCTTCTGGATTGTCTCCACCAATAGGAGAATAGATCCTTGACCTCAGATATCCACAGATCCAAGGTTTGGCCCATCACTGGCTGAGATGCCTGGCCATCTCCTGTGTCTTTTGACCTGTGATCTGACGCACTCATCATCTGGTCCTTGGGTGTTGGCTCATGTATGAGGTCTGCATCCTCTAGATCGATGTTGCTCGGACGTCTGACCCTGGTGTTGGTGTCCTCTTTGTACAACCGTTGGGATGGACCGACCTCTGGTAAGGTGGAGAGCATCGTCGTCCATCACTGAGAGTAGGACCTGGTCAGTGGTCATTGGTTAGTGGTTCTCTTAAGGGACGTATGGTCTGAGGTCCTTTAGGGTCCCTGGTCCTCTAATGTACGTCTGGTCTGTGATCTGTTTGCGAATGTCCTCAAGGATGTAAAGGCTTCTGGGGGCTGAAAGGCCAACCTAGACTGGTCGAAACTGCAGCGCCGTCCAGGAAGTTGGAGCCATTTGAGGCCAAATTGGAGGGTGTTTTCACTGGGCGGTCTGTGAAAAAGATCGGCCTACAGAGCCTAATGCCAGCTAGTGGAGTGAACCTGGGGCTGGATCTTCCAGAGGCTGGAGTGTGGTTCCCAAATGGAACCACCTGTCTGGACCTTGGCTGGAGGTTTTGGGCCTTAGACTGAGATGGAGCTATCTGGTAGAGCAGCTGGTCGAGTAAGGCGTTTTGGACTTAGATGGGGAGGCGCTCTTTGTGCTGTTCCCCGACTTATGAGAGAAGCCTTCCCTGAAGGAGGTACTTTTCTGCATAGCTGCTAATTTTTGTTTGAGGTAGAAGGTCTCAAAACTTTTGGTGGCAGATCCTCACAGTACTATGAAATTTTTATCAAATAAGACAGGCATTGGTGTGGTTCTCTGGCCAGGCACGCACACAAGCCACATGGCTGTCCTTAAACAGGATCTGTTTGTCACAGGCACACTTGGCAGAGTGCCTTTCTATGCAGGACATTGAAGAAGATGACATGCAGAAAGGAAATGGAAAAAATAATGAACTTTTGAAAAATAATAAATACTTAAGTGATGGCGTTGATCGGTTGCTGAAGGCACATGTGGAGCTGATGCTTGCAAGTCGATGGCAGGAAAAGATCTGAGGGATGCTGGGGACCACCCCTTTTGTGATGTAAAGGTCGTCGGTGCAGTCCCCCACTGTATTAGCTAGCTAGAAGCTTTCCGTGGGGCCCTTCTGCTGATGGCTTCAGTCATAATGGTGTAACCTGCTGTAAAGCTGTATCTCAAAGTAAGATTTGGGTGTATGTTTGACAGATTAGTCACTGACAGAGGAGGCAGTGGACTTATCTGAAGTGTAATACTAGATCTTTCTCCTCTACCTCATTTGGAAGTATGAGGTCAGGGTGGTATTCCTCCTTGACCTCTTCATCTGGGTCTACAACATTGGATGCACCACTGATGGTCCATGGGCTGGTTTCTGGGGCCGACAAACAGGAGTCGACGGCAGAGGCATCAGCAAAGGCACTGGCGATGAAGACCTGTTAAGGCAGCAAACTGCTGGACAATCCACATTAGTGAAGCGGACTAGAAGTTCGTTGAAGTACATGGTCACTGAAGGAAAGGTCAGCGGCACTGAACTCACTGGACCCGACTGCATGCCCGATGAGCTTGTAGCCTTGATGGAGAAGGGTCCGGGTCTCGAAGAGGCTGTTGTCAATGATGAGCCCATTATCGACAGATGAAGGTCTGATGACCCGGAGGTTGATGGCGAGTGCCCTGAGAGTCAGGCGAAAGCTGTCGTTATGGGTCTGGAGTAGACAGGACCTGGACAATAGGTCTCTTCGTCCCGGGGCAGCTGCCACCGACCAAAACCGAAGAGAGGCCGGCGGGGAATAGGATGGCTCTGCCAGGGAGTGGTCACAATCCGGTCTTTTTATGATTTTTCCCCAAGAACCTGTCTTTGGCCTGGGAGGCCTTGGAGCTCTTAGACCCAGAGGGCTACTGGTTGGCTGGTGTCCTGGAGGACCCTGGCTTGGAGCTGGCTACCTGCTGTTCCATGAAGGTATGGAAGCCTTTCTGCATTGTCTAAGGGTGGTTTGGTTAAACTATTGGCAGAGCTCACAGTCTGAGGGCATCATGATCAGGCCCAAAACAGTAAACACGCACCAGTGCTCATCATCGGAGGCAATCTTCATTCCACAGTGGCAGCAACAGAAGAGAAAGCTGAAGGTTTAACTCGACATAAAGAAAAAAACAAAATAAATAATTGAAAAGAGATTTGTGAGGGCTGTATAGAAAAAAGGTGCAAACATTACGGCGGCTCTTCTGTGGAGACCATGCTTACAAGATTGACAGCAGGAAAAGAACTGAGGAGGCGGCGGCCCTCCACCTTTATAGGGTTGGTGACATCGGCTCATGTTGACGGCGTACAAGAGCCCAGTTGTACTGCTGGAAATCTTCCGTGGATTCCTATTCACTGACGGTGAAGTTCCTAAGGTGTAACCTGATGACTGAGATACCCGAAGAAGATTTTCTGCTTCTCAGCTTGGGAGTGTTTTGAAACTTAGGCCCTGTCCACATTACACGACAACCCCGTAACGTTACAGAGGGTCCAAACCACTACTGCAACGGTTTGCATTTACACCTGGCAAGTGCAGAAGCGTTAGTAACTGTTGTTGAAACCACTTATGAGGTGGTTTCAACAACGATTATAACAGTTCTGCCCTCTATGCGTTACCAGCTGTAGTGTGGACACGTGGCGTGTAGCCCCAGCATTACCTTCAGTGCAGCACGAACTGTATTTGTGGGTTAGGGTGCCAACCGTAGCGATCACCACGTCACCCACAATGTGGACTGACTGTAACAGTTCCAAACCGTTTTAGCCGACGGTTCACTGGCCATGTGGATGCACTTAGCATTACCGTCTGTGACTTGAAACCATTACAGGGTTTTAGTGGTGTATTGTGGACAGGGCCTTAGAGATGGTCCCTGGCTCACTACCTCAAGACCCACTTGTTTGTGGTAATGGTATACCATGTTTGGAGGAAGTGAGCCAGCCTGCTCATACTGGTAGGGGACAGGCAACCTGTACAAGCACATCAGAGGTTCTGCTTGGGTTGGGCCTTGGCCTGTGGTGCTGGTTGGGACCTTCTCATGGTCCTTCTGCCTCTACCTCTAAAGTACCCCCTGGTCTGTTGGTAGTCTGGCATAGCTTTGGCCTGGAAAAAGGCATGGAGCAGGATCCCTACCCCTCTCCTGAATTGGGACCTGTGGGAAATGCAAGGTCTATGCCTTGCAGAAATATTTCTGTAAGTGGTTTTATACGCTGGCACTTTTTGGGGCTGTGGGCAGAGCCTACAGCCCTTATAGGACCAGCTCATAGCTTACAAAAAGGCCGATCATTGAACCTTCCATTGGACTTTTGGAAGTATCCTTCTGAAAGTCCAACGGAGCTAGAAACCCTCCGCCACGATCGGCGCAATGGAATAACAGCTGCACTATTTTGACTGTTACTTTCACATTCCAGGGCATGAACTGTGCATGTCCAATTGACGCATCGCAGTTCTACTAACATCGTCATGTTGTGAATGGCAAATGATATTCACAGCAACTGCGCATGCAAGCAGTGTCGCCGCATGCACAGTTGCGTCACCGCATTGGCAGAAAACCTCCCACTGCTGTTGTCCTCCCACATTGACATCGGGGTCCCCAATCCCTGTGTTGGCATTATGTAGCTCCCCAACTCATGTGGCACACTGGGGCCCACCCCAGTGTACCCAATGTGCTTCTTTGCCCTGTGCCAACACTGAGTGCCCAATCCCTGTATTGGCAGTATGTGCTACCCCTCCACTGATGTGGCACACTGAAAGCCCACCACAGTGTGCCCAAATGTTTGTTTCCCCACGCCAGCATCAAGTACCCACCCCAACCCATGTGGCAGACTGGGAGCACACCCCAGTGTACTCAAATGTGTGTGTGTGTGTGTGTGTGTGTGTGTATATATACATATATATATATATATATATATATATATTCCTGTAAATAAAGAAAACCCTCTCCTGACATTTTTTAACCTGTAAAAGGAAAACAGTCCTTGTCATCGCCCCAGTTCCCCTCCCCACCCTCCACTGAGCACCACCTCCCTTACTGCTATAACCCATGCACACCTCCAGTCAGTTGCTGTCATCTTCTCTGGACGGGACACGTCTGCACTCTTCAAAGCGAATCGCAAACTGAAGAATCAAAGGTAAGCGTGCTATAATGGCATTCAATGGGGTTTTAACATGAGTTAATAACTTTGCCATGCTTCTGAATATTGGCTCCAAATTTTCAACATAGGATGTTGGGACCCCACCTCAAGACTAGTGCCACTGTCATTTCGTTACTCCATCCGGAAAGGTATGATTTCACGGTCGCTGTGTGGAATCACCTTTCAGGACTGATTCTTGAAATGACAGTCTCTGATGGGGTCCCCAAAAAAAGCCCATTGCAAATTTGGTAAAACTCAAAACACTGCATTATGAGTGTGTGTTGCGCGAGTTTCTATGTACGCCCTAACTGCTTAATTTTAATATTTTCACCCAGATTTTTAACATTGCCATTTTGCACACCTCCTTTTAACAGTACAGCTGTCATTTTTCACATCCTGCCTGAAATGTGTTTCGCACCTGTAGTACATAATGGGCCGGTCGCTCTTTTAAATCTGCCGGGACAAGTGAACAAAATGACACTGGCACTATTCATGAGGAGGGTCCCAAAAGGCCATGTTGAAAATGGTGCAACACTTCCAAAATATGGCCAAGCTACACTTGGGTGTTCCATAATTTCTACACACATGTGTAACTTTGGTCCATGGCATTTCATCACAGCCCTATCAGCTCTTGCCAGATCTTGTTTGTGTAGGCCTCTGTCTTGTCCCCAAAAGTGAGTTGTCTCACAAGGGAAATCCATGGCCTTAGCCTGGGTGCCTTGGGACAGGTTTGTAGCCCTGGGCCATAAAAACTGCCTCATAGAGACAGTAATGGCCATAAATCTGACCGCAGTATCATTGGCATCCACAGCCATATGAAACTGGTATTTTGTGGCATCCAGTGCTGTTCTGACCATCTCAGTCAGATCCACTGCCACGTCCCCAGAAATCTTATCTGTCATGGTAGTACAGAATACCACAGGGCTTTCTGGTACTGGGCTACATAAGTCATATAATTAGCTTGTCTGGCCAGAAGGAAGCTGCCAAGTACCCTTTTACCCATGACATCAATCTTCACAGAATCCTTGTCAGGAGGGTGGGATGCTAAAGGTACTCAGGATTTATCACATGCAGCAGCCTGTACCACCCCTTGTGGTCAGGGTGGGTAAAAGGAAATCAGCATTAGCTCTGTCTAGCTGATATGTATTATCAACCTTTCTATCTACCCGGCACAGAAGTGGGAGCCTGCAGAATTTTTAATAAAACTTTTCTCAGAGACTTGTGTATAGGCAATAGGAGTCCCTTAGTGGGGTATGACCCATCATGTCTAAAAAGTCTGCTTCTTCCTCATCCTCCACCATTTCCTGGATGGAGAGATTAAGAGTATCCACCATTTGCCTCACAAAGAATTACAAGGCGAATAATCCTCCGGTCCCAAGGAGGATTGAAGTCCTGTTCTGGGGAGACTTCAGGCTTGATGGGCTCCCCATCCTCTTCCTCCTCCTCTGGTTCCTCTTATCAATATGCCAGTTCTTGGGTGGAGGGAACTGAGGTAGGAACCACTGGAACCGATGAAGGAACCAAGGGACGGCAGCCTGGAAGGCCTGTAAGATTTGCAAGGCCTTGGCAATGTACGCAGCCAAATGCATTGTCAATCTGTCTGCTGAAAGCTCCTTTGCCTTTTCAGCAGGAGGTGCAGTGACATGTTTTTCTTTATGTTTCCTTTTTCGCTAGAACTGGTTCAGTAGCGGTTCCATTGGTCTCTTAGCCTTAGAAGAGTCAGGTTTGTCTGTGGGTTTTGGATCTACTGACTCGTTTGCTTTTTCTTTTCTTGAAGAGGAACCTCATTTGTAGACTTCAAAGGAGAACTGGTCATTTCCATTTTTATCCCTCTTTTCAAAGTTTTGGGCAAAGCGTTTTAGATTTCAGTTAGCAAAAATGTGACTGGGTCCCGAACATACAACGAACAAATCATGCCCATCAGTTTAGCTACAATTTGACCACAGCTAGTACAACTTTTAAAGGGACAATGTCAACCTTTTTGCATCATATTATTTATAGGTAAAACCCTGCATTTTATGATTGTTTACCTTCCCTAAAAGTCATTGATGTTGCTGGTTGTTTAATCCGCCTCCTTGCTTATTACAACTGAAATGTATGGAATGTATAGTTATACACAGATTTGTTTTGCTCAAATTGTTTACCTAAACACTGCATACTTCCTGAACATCAGAAACACCCTCAAACAGTGCAGCCAGTCATGATACAATAGTCTCATCTACTCTCACTGCATAATGAGTACCTAGATAGTGTTGGGGTGTTCCTGAGTCCAGGAAAGATGCAGTTGTAATTAGTCAGAAATGTAAACATACATGTTTTGGTGTGGCAACACCAGTATTGTTGACAGTTTTACTTTTAAAAAGAAAAAGGAGTCTGAATCAAATAATCAGTTACATCAGCAGTCTCTATTGAATGAGAACAATCATAAAATGTGTTTTTAAAGTAGGGACATTTGAGGCCCAAAGGGTTGATAGTGTCCCTTTAAACCCAACAGGTCCTGTCTTTTTCTTCTGTTTGGGTGTCTCTGATATTGATGTCATGCACAACAGAAACTTCCATGAACACTGGGAGAACACATAAAATAAATATAAAACCTACTAAAACTAAGCTAACTAACCTGCAAAGAGGCAGCAATTGACAAATAAATTAATACAAATGTTACTTCATGAAAACAAAAGTGGTTTTAAGAAAGTTGAGGAAGGCTCCCGAAGCGTCTCAACTGGCAGGCGGAGAAATGAATCTGAGTGTTATCAGACGCAGCAGTTACTAGGGGCAGCAGTTTGAAACTGGCACGGGCCAATGACAGTCCCATAATTTGCATACATTCCATTCTCTTCATGACAGTTCAAGACAGGAGGCTGACTGCATTAGTTTAAGCATATTGAGGGATTCCTGGGGTTTGAACCACAGTCAATATTCCAAGTCATGGTTAATACCCAGGCAGAACACACACGCATCACAGCCGTTGGTGATGGACATTGTAAACCTGTACTCCAAACCCCTCTTAAATTATGGGTTTCCTCCTCTGGTCCGTCCCAAAAATCAATGGAACAGTGAGGCAATGAGCTGGGAACTATGAGCTGAAAAAACAGAACTTCAAACAGCTGTTCAAATTAGTCTGAAAACTAAGTAGAATCCTAATTCACCAGCAAGATTTGTTAAGGAGGACACCAGTACCTTCCAGAGGAAGTAAAGATCTGAGTGCAGTGGAGTGGAGCTGGAGGCCCACATGGCTGTGTGATAGAAGCTTGAAGACTGCACCAGTGAAGAAGCATGCTCAATGGAAGGCTGACTAAATGTGCACAGTGATCTGAATCTAGGTAGATAGAAAATAATATTTTCTTCAAGGAGGCTGAGAAAACCTGTGTAAACAGAAAAAATCCTAATCTGAGGAAAAAATAAGACACACAATGCTGCAGAGGAGACTCTCACTAAGGAAAATATAATATCCCAAAATACCATAAAGAACTTATCTCAGACACCAGCAGATCACTATAGCAATTTGTTTCTTTTAATACTTATAGGACACTCTTAAATTGTCTTTTGAGAGGCAGACTGGTAGAACACTCAGAGCTCCTAGGAGCATGGGTTAAAAATAGCAGAAGCCAATTAAATTGTGAAAATTGGCCCAGTTTTAATTTATAAAATGTCGTGGAGAACAGAGATTTCACTGCCGAGGGTTACTGAGGTTTAGAAATCAAGAAAGGTTCTGAAGAAAGTTCAAGCTGACAGGAGTCAAGGCAAATGTAGCTACCCTCTCATACAACAGTGGAACACTGATGAGAGACTGAGTTCCAGGGTGATGCCATAGTTTTGCTTGTATGTCTGCCTCCTAGATAAATATTAAATGTTTAGGACAGAAGAATGTAGTGTGCCCATATAAACCATCCAGGCAAAATATCAACTCATTAAGTCCTCCATAATATGTCTAGTTTGGCCTTGAATGCTTTAAGGTCTGTACAACCTACTATTTTTTTATTTAGTTGTTTAACCAGGTATAGCACACTAAGCTGAAAGCTTTTTACAGGAGCGACCTGGGAGCACAAGGAGGTTAAGTGACTTGCTCAGGGTCACACAGTATGCAAGTGGAAGTTGTGGGATTCAAACCCAGGTCTGGTCTGCTGGATGTCACCAGATTTGCAGCTCAGAGCCTTAGACCACTGAGCTATACTGCCCCAAACAGTATAACTTGGATTACATTATTATCCAGCAGTTATGAACATTCCCAGTGACAAGGTGAAAATATACAGAAAGAGGGTTTGATTCCAGATAATTATACAGGTAAAATGAAGGAAGTGGGTGAACTACCCAGTAAGTTGCTCTGGTGAGCTTAAATAGTCAGGATTTTTACTTACTATTTGGGTGTTGAAGGTCAAGGAACTTCTCTTTGATGTCCACAGTGATATCTGAAGTCTTGGTACCTGGCAGGTTGATTTTTATCTGCAAGGTTCATGATTAAAATAAGGTTTTGTGCTACAGATTTACAGATGCAGCCCACCCACACACACACACAGATTGTCCTTTATGCACTTTATAAAGCCATCCATTTTCTGTTTTAATGGCGCTTCTTTTGCTTTCTTATTTTCAGCCTCAGACATATTACCACACCGTTCCTCTGGCTCATGTATGAAAATACATTTTTGACGGAGTATTTAGGAGAAAAGTGGATTTTATCTCCACCATGCCAGGAGCTCTCACACAGCATGTCTCTCCTGCTCGAGTGTTAACTTTGTTCCATTGAGCTCCATTACAATCGATGATTTCATTTCGTGGTCCTTGGGACACGCTTGGTATGGGTCTCATAGTGGGCCTGGCAGGTCAGAACTGGGCTCCAGCCTTGAGAGAGAGTGAGGTCCCAGGTCTAGATATCGGGAGGAGGAATCTCTCACAAAAGATAAGGGAGCACAGCATGTCAGCACTGTTTCAGCTTGTTGCTGAATTTAAAGAGTTCATGTAATTTGCATACATTCAATGCAGAAAGAAACAGTCGCTTTTGAAGAACTGAATGTCAAGTTCGATGTAGTAATAAAGATTGTGAAGCCATTGCCAAAAGTGTGAGTAACTCAGAGCAGGTACTTAAAAATAAGAAAGATTTGGCAAATATGAATAATGCCGTTCAGTCTCTCCAAGTAGAAAGAGACAGGGTGGTTCAAGACAAGTTATTATGAACCGTAAAACTCTGGGCATTCTCTTAAGGAAGCAGAATGATCAAATTTGGGTCTGCCCTCCGACTTTACAATAGAAAAATTTGTGGAGTGCCGTTAAAGAGATTTTTTATTAACTTTGTTTCTACATCCCTCTCAGTGGCAGGAATACACCCCATATTCTGCCGTACATCCAGCACTGTCCCCACCAGCATCCTCCAGTCATTGCCTGCACAGGGGTCCTGTGACTTACCCTCCATGGTAGGGATCCCACAGGGAGCAGGGGACAGTCTGAGATTAAACCTGAAGTTCATGAAGAGCTAGGCTTGCTTCATTTGGGAGGGAGGACCGTGGCTGCATCCTGACAGTCGTGCTGCTCACAAGACACAGGTTATTCGTGAGTTATTGCTCCCTGGAGAGGATGTGGTAATGTCAGTCATGCTTCCATGCCTGATGCACTGATGCCTGCTCTCCTCCAATCCCCTTTCTCTTGCTGTCTCTGGCTTACCAACTCCCGACCAATGCTAGGGGTCAGATTATTGCCAAGTGTTGCAAACCACCCACCCTGGAGGAGAGCTGTCCACTGGACACTCAGTCCTTCTCTTCTGGCTGACCCTCTGACACTCCAGGCCCTCCAGCGCATAAGCAGCAGAGCTATTGCTTGCCTCAGCATGCCAGCTCTGTTGAAGAGATGTTAAAAGAAATAACACAGAAGGACATATCAGTAGCAAAGGCATTTCGGATCCCATGGCTACAGGGCAAACACAAGCACAAGTTCAAAGTCTTGAAACACCTTCTATTTTGCTGCTCAGTATATATTTATTGATGGTTACTCATTCTTTTATGAAAGATGGAGCACATACTGTTTGGTCTGATAATAATCACAATTATTTAATGGCATCTAGGCATAGCCCAAAGTTTCTAGAAGGGATGTACCATGAAGGTTTATTGTGTTATTTAATGAAATTGTGCATACTAGCAATACAATCATGCTATAGAAAGAGTGACATTAGAAGGCTAAACACTATAAAGTTTAATCGCATACAGATTTTATTGATGTTGCTCTTATCTGAAAATGTTAATATTAATCCTGGACCCAACTGCACAAAACAAGCATCTTATTTTGACCCTACTGCTATATCAATTGTCCACACTAATGTTCGTAGTCTCATAACCAAAATGGATGAATTTGAGGTTTGGGTTTCCTATCACAATTTTGATACAGTATCGCTCTCCAAGACCTGGTTGAATTCTGGGATTAATGACAATGCTGTGGAATTTACTGGATATACATTATTTAGGAAATACCAGGTTGGAAAGCGATGTGTGTTGTGTGTGTGTGGGGGGTTAATGTATATTAAATCTAATTTCACTGCTATTCAAGAAAATTGCCCTTTTACTAACAATAGATGTGACTTTCTGTCCTTTAGATTATTATTAGGTGGAGTTAAAATCTGCATGTAAGAACTTTTATTTTCCCCAGGTTTAACAGATGAAGACTTCTCTTTGTTGTCTCATTATATTAATACATATGGAACTACTAAAGAACATATCTTAATGGGAGATACAAATGTTAATTGGGCCAATAAAATGTATTTTAAATTCTAGGATTTGGTTGCTGTTTTGAATCTATCTCAATTAATTAAAAGCCCCACTCGTATTAATTATAAAACTGTTACTTCATCTATTACTGAAAGGACTTTAACTAATAGGCCTGAGTATATTTGTTTAGCTGAGCCACTATCAGATTCCTTGAGTGATCACAGACCCATAATTTTCTATTGGAAGTCTAAAGACCTTGTTTGCCACATAAATTTATTTTATACTCGCTCATTGCGTTTTTGAATTTGGATGGCTTTTGATCCCAAATTGCTGCCCTGGATTGGACATACTTATTAAGTATTCAAGACACTGTTTCTATGATCATATAGTTTCTGAATTTGATCAGATCTGTGAGTTATTTGCCCCTATTCTTAAACTGAGGGTAAATCACTGAAATTGTGATTGAATAACTCCCACTTTATTAACTCTAATGGCAGAAAGGGATAAGGCCTGGAGTGCTTATAAGTCTGACAGAACTCCCCAGCTTTTAATAGCTGTAAGAATTTAAGAAATCGTTGCAAATTTGCAGTCAGAAAATGTAAATCTGATTATTACTTGGATAAATATGTTAATTATTCCCCAAACTCTTCTAATAACTGGAAATTTCTTACTGAGTTAATGGGTAAATCTCAAAGTCAAAGTATTACTTTTTTGTGTCAACTTTATCTTCTACTCTGGCCACATGGAACTCTCTTGGCAGACCCCACTCACTGCCACTCTACCATCCACCTAATCCTTGCACCGGAAAATTCAGAGACAGACACTCCCCACCTACCCTCATCCAGTGACTACCCTAACTGGACCCAAGGTAAGGCAGGAGGTTGGAAGGGCTGGCGATGCAAGTTCGACATTGGGTGTATGGCAGCAGACACTGGAGGTTGCCATCACCTATCAGTGGGCCAGAGGTATTTTTGCTGATTGGTGTTGCCCGGGGTGGGACAGTGCAATGACACCCTGCACATCATGGGCGCATTCCACACCGCATGTAGGGCATCACCACCACTCCAGCCCCTGTGGAGTGTCCCACAAGTGTGCTGCCCCAGTCATGACCAGGAGCTGCTAAAACTGTGGCAAGTGCAACCCTCAGAAAGGAAAGCAGTCCTCCAGGCACTCAATCTTTTCCTGCCTCCACTGACCCCAATGGCCCAAGCTCACTCCTGAACCCAGGTGGCGGTGTGGGGTGAGGTGTGGCATCCAGCGCCTGAACCCTCAGTGCCACTGGGCCAGCTAAAGTCAAAGCATTACTTCATTAAAACCATTTACTGGTCTTATAATTGATACTAGAAATGGCTGATGAGTTTAATCAAGCCTTTTGTAATGTTGCTGTTTACCAATAATAACGAATAATAATTTTTATTCAAATATACATCTGTTGGTTCTTTATATTCTCCATTCACATGTCATACAATTTCCTTGGAAGAGACAGCCTAGTATCTAAATTCCATGAATTGGAAAACTCGTAATGGTGGTAATTTGATTGAGCTGAAATTATTTTTGGTAAAGATCTCATGCTTTATCCTTTAAAGTTTTATTTAATTTTCTTTGACTACTGGTACAATTCCTGCATTATGGAAATGAGCAACAGTTATACCGATTTTAAATCAGGTGACAAGTCATTGGTTAATAATTATTGACCCATATCCTACTATCCACTTTATCCAAGGTTTTGGAAAGAATAGTAATGGATCAATTAAAAGAGCACTTGGACCAACAATGTTCTCTCACCTTTTCAACGTGGATTTCAATTTGGATTTAGTACACTTTCTAGTTTGACTGAATTTACTGAGTACATACATTCCACCTTGGATAAAGGGAGATGGCTGCAGCTTTATTTTAGATTTTTCAAAGGCTTTTGATGCCATTGATCATGGACTTTTAGTTTCTAAACTTCATTTGTTAGGGTTCTCAGAAATGGTAGTTGCCTGGTTTGAGATTATTTAATGAACCAAAAACAGAGGTAGCGCTGGGTTCTATTACTTCTTTTCAAAGCGTGAACCAAGGGTGCCCCAGCACTCTATTTTGAGGCCCCATTTTGTTTAGTTTATTTGTTAAATCCTTTATTTGTTAATGATTTACCAACAGTGGCCCAAAACACTCAGGTATGCAGATGATATTGTTCTTTATACAAAAATTAATCTATACATTCTTTGATAAATCAGTTGGAACACGATTGTTCTCTGGTACAGGAGTGGCTGACTGTTAATGGATTAATTCTGAATGTTAGTAAAACAAAATTTACGATTTTAGCATTTCATGAGCAAGCCATAACTTGATCCTCATGTGGTAATCAGGGATATAAAAGGAGTTTCGATTGAAAGGGTGGACTGCTTTAAATACTTGGGTTTTGCCTTAGGCAACACCTTGTGTTACGGTAGTCATACTGATTCATTAATTAAAAATATTCATTCATGATTAGGTTTATTATATAAAGTGCAAATTGTCTAACCTTTGAATCTAAAAACTGTTAGCACAAACTATGCTTTTGTCCCTTATGGACTATGGCATGCCTACTTACGCTGCTGCTAATAAAACTACACTAAAGCGGGTAGAAGTGATATATAACCAGATTTGTAACTTCCGATTCACACACCATTGCACATTATATCAGAAACTAAATTGGTTCTTTTTCCATGTAGATGTTAGTATGTAAGGCTTCTCGCCTTTTGGAAATTTTATAAAGGATCTATTCCTTTTCATTTTAAAATAATCTTGGGTACTACCACATCAAGTCATATTACTAGGTCAGCCGTTACTGGTAAAATCAAAACTCCTTTATATCATATTGTTTCAGGGCAACAATGTTTTGTATTTAAGTCTATTGCTGATTGGAATTCTCTTCCAGTGGATTTCCACTTATCTATGTCTCATTACAAGTTCAAGACCCACTTGAAAAGTTACTTTTCAGGATTGTCTCGTTAGGGCTGTTTTGGCTAATATGGTCACATGGTTTATACTAATCACTTTATACGCTGTAATTCTTATGTCTTGTACTTTGTTTGTTTTTACCTTTGTAATCTTGGGTCCCCATGAAAATGGGCATTTGATGCTCTTGGACTCTTACCGGTTAACAAATCAAATAAATAAATTTCCACTCCAGTTCTGAACCATATAATTGGTTCAGCTGTGATAATCACCTTGAATACAGTTGGGGATATGGGCTTGTATCCAGTCCAGATACTGCACTTCTGCCCTGCTGGAGGTACCATCATTTTATTCAAAAACTCAACTAAGATCATTGCAGCATATCCCATGGTTATTGTTATTGGTTATTATCCGAATCGAGATCCGATGGCACTTTGAAAACTTTGGGGAATCAATGTGGTGAGCTGGTCAACAGTTCCTCAATCAATAAGACAGGTTTCCGTGGTGGTAAGTGGTTATGTATGGATGTTGTTGAGCACTTAATGGTTGCAGAGTCTGCATACAGCCCTGGCATGACCTGTATCTAAATTATTTAAGCAATAATACACAACAAGGTTTAATATATCATGATATATCATCACATACTGGGTGAGTTGTAAGGCCGAGGCAATGCTGAGTACCTTCATACATCCAAGAAATTATAGTATCCATGACATACCACACCCTGGCATGTATTATTACAATTATAAAATGGTCCTAAAGTTTTAAGAAATGGCTGATCTTGGTAACAGTTTTGAATGTGATGATATACTGAGACACCGTCACAGGTCAAAGACTGCTTCAACCAATCAGCTTTCAGGACTTCTCCTATCCATTTCATAACGGTATGTTTACCATTCTGAAATACTTTGTGGATGAGGCTCTTATACAAATCCAAATCATATTCCATATTCAGTTCTAGGAATGCTGATCTTTGGGCCAACCCCAAATCTCTTCATGTCCCTACTTCTAGAAGCACCCTCCACCCACTAACACACCCAGCTTAAGAGTGTCTACTTACCAGCATGTCCTCACAGCAGGCTGTGGAAGGGTCTTTCCTGCTCATGCCCAAGAAGATGTCCTCTGTGGTGACTCGCTGTTTGAAAATGATCTCATATCTGAGATGGGAGAAAAGGGACCAACATCAGAGGAAGCAAGTCCATCCATGATGGAACAGAAAAAAGTTACATACTTGTAATTATGTTTCTTCTAATGGTTTTATCCAACAACATAGCTGCAGGATTTGGCTCAAGGAGCGGGCATCGGACCTGTCCAATAGGATTTAAACAGCATTGAGGGCACTGTTAGGGTCTTGGAAATGCGGGCCAAAGCTAGAACCAGGGTTGAGAAGTGATCCCTGGACCCAAGCCACAGTGCTTGCCACTGAACCACAGTTCAGAGTTCCAGTTGGAGTCACTTGAATGTGACCAATGCTGGAGTTAAGAGCTGCTGACACTTCAAAGACTTTGAAAAACATAATAATTACGTACAGTTCAGCTTGCATTCAATATATTCTATAGATTTCTCCTCCCCATCTTTTATTACAGAGGAAATGTGTACAAATACATGATCTTTATGTTAGAGTTCATCTGCCTCTGTAGATTACTCCCTACTTCATGTCATAATCCTTTGTTGTGACATCACAATGTGTTGCCATGGGAGTAGCTGTGATGTCACAAGCAGTGCATTATGACCTCAGGTGAGGAGAAAGGAACAGGAATAAATGAACTCTTCAGGAGCAGAGATCCTGTTTTCATGCAAATGACCTTAGTAATAAATAATGGTGAGGAAAATACAGAACTAATGTGAAATATAAACTGTGTCTAAATATTATGTTTTGTTTAAGTTATCCTGAAGGCGTCAGCTGCTCATTAAGACAACAGCTTCAGGAGAAGGCGGAACCACTCCTACAGAGTCTTGTAGCCAGAGGACCAGGCACCAAAGCTGTGGAGGAGGATACCTTGCACTGGAGATAAGGTCTTAGAAGTTTGGCTGAACATCTCAGTTTGGAGTTCCTTGACTCCAGCACGTTCGTTATGTAATTAATTAATTATTTAATTATTTCAGTTTGGGATTAACACCTTTGAGCCAATGGCTCATTTACAAAGGTTCCAAGTCAAACATAGTACAGAACAGAATAAACAGCAACACAGAAATACACTGGCGTACAAAAGACAACTTGATTTCAAGGTTACATAGATTACATAAAAACAATTGTGCTTAATTGTCAAGTTACACTTTGGTTACAGATTGTCTTGAAATTTATGATTACATTTCACTGTCAGTCCTACATATATAGACAGGCAGTTCAAATCTGTTCCTAGAAGTAAGCTGCCCTATGCTGAGTGCTCAGGTCAGCAGAAGGATTTCAGGAACTCGTGCTTGGGTAGGGTAGGGCCATCAGAAAGAAAGGCTTTGTTGAAAATGTGCTTGAGTGGCAGCCTGAGAGGGCTTTGTCATTGGAGGTGGAGGTCATTGGTGAGGATAGGGGATGGGAAGAAATAGGAAAGGGAAGTCAAGAGGGTTGGCAGTGAAGGGGAGGGAGTACAGTTGGGGAGATAAGGTGAGGCAGTAATATGTGGGAGGATGGGTGGAGGAGGAAGCAGAGGATGGGACCGAGGAGGGGTGGGGGATGAGGGTGGGAGGATAAATCTATAGCAATGTTGCAGTGGGAAGTTGGAGGGGACCTTTGTGACATTCAAGTGCTGAATTAGGCGTTCAGGGGACTGTCAGTTGTTAGTATAGGGGTTAGGCTGTGTTGCGGCACTCACTGACACAAGCGAGACTAGGAGTGCTCGGAGACCAGCGCTGAATTTGCTGACCTTGCTACATTCAGTAAGGTCAGGGGAGATCGTTTACCCACTTGGGTCCACTACAGGAGAGAAATCTCTGGGTTATTGAGGTACGCTTAAAAGGTACCACCAGCCCTCCTCTGATGAACTTCGTGTGCAGACAGTTGGTTGATCTAGTTTGAATAGACAAGAGGTAGATTCAGGAGCTAACCTGAGCATAGCTTTCTTTGCCAGAAGGCAGGCCTGGTATTGAGCCCTGAGGTGAAGGGTAGCCATCCAATTGCTTTATAGAGGTCACAAGTGTGTCCAGCGATCTGCTGCCAGGACCAGCCGACATGCTTTATTAAGAAGGGTTTTACCCATTTGAGGGCTGTGTCAGTTCCAGCGCCATAGATTATATGGCCATAGTCTATAGTAGATAGGACTGTGCTGCTTGTGACCAGCTTTAGGGCCTCATGGGGCATGTAGTGATGGTATCAATAGAGAACTCCAAGTTTTGCACTGGCAGTTTTGACTACATGGTCTACATGAGTTGTGAATGAGGGCATTATCCATGTGTACCACAAGATATTTAAAGGTGTCAACCTGCTCCAGTATATCCCTTTGCTACTCAGTACCTGCAGTTTCCCAAATTTATTTGGGTTCTGAGGAACAGTAAAAGCATGCTCCAAGTTTTTATAGTTGAGCAGCAATATATTAATAGAGAACCACGCCTTGAGGCTGTGAAATTTGCTTCCAGTTCAGAGGGGATAAAGGGTAGATTTTTTCCACTTACTGAATGACCGCATCATCAGTATATAGCATGATGTGTGCTGGGCAAACTGAGGGCATGGGGTTTATGAAGAGGCTGAAAAGCTGCCTCAGTATTGAGCTTGTAGGGAATCAAGACTCACCTCTCTTGGCTCAGAGAGGTGCCTTTGATTTTGACACACTGAGTCCTGTTCGAGAGGTAGCTCTTGAATCATGTAACCGTGTCTATGGACAGGCCTACTGAGAGAAGGTATTGCAGGAGGAGCTGATGGTTGATGGTATCAAATGCCTTTGTGAGGTCTATCAAATAGACCCCACTGCCAGACTTCATCATCAAAGGAATTGTTAATTTTGGTGGTGAAGTCAACCAGGGCAGTGATTGTGGAATGGTCTTTCTGGAACCCATGTTGCTGGGCACAGAAAAGGTTGTATTTCAATAGGTAATCTGTGAGCTGGTTGAAGACAATTCATTCGAGGGCTTTAGACAGGGGAGGAATGGAGATGGGCCTGTAGTTAGACAGATTGGTGGCATCCCCTGCTTTGAAGATGGGGTGACGACGCCTTTTCCACTTGTCAGGGGACACTCCTGACCTTAGTGAAGCATTTAAAATTTTAATGAGTGGATCCACTCAGCTCTTTACTGTAAGTACCACCAGCTTCATGTCAACAAGGTCGCTTCCAATCCTTGTCTTCCTAGTATCGTTTAACATATTTGATGGTGTCATTTCTGGTAAGCTGTTTGAAGTAGAAAGGGGCATTGCCCTTGGCCAAGTGAGGCAAAGGGGTGGGAGGTCTAGATTTATAGTTGAGGGAGTCAGGTAGTCGCTAGGAAGTACCGAGCTTAGATCAGTGAAAGCCAGGTTGAAAGTGTTAGCTATGTCACCTCGTTCCTGAAGTATCCCGGTGGCGGTGACTATTAGCCCTGGTTGTGCTCTGGAGGTTTCCTGTGAGTGATTTCACAGAGTCCAAGAACTCCTTCCCATGTCCCCAGCTCCTTTTCAGTAGATCGTTGTAGTAGGTTGCCTTAGGCTGATGGGATGAGTTTTGTGCATTTGTTCCTGGCAGCCTTATAAGTGAGGAGATCTGCCAATTTGCACGATGCTTTGGCCTTATGCCAGAATTATCCCTTTTCCACATAAGCTTCAAGGAGGAGCCTATGAGCCATGGGTTAGTAGCCCCTCTAGTTTTTTAGTTTTATAGGGGGCAAAGATGTCACAGGCCTTATTAAACATTGTAATGAAAAAATTAAGGGCTTGGTTGCCATTCTCAGCTCTGTCGAGTGGCGACCAATTCACAAGCTTCAAATATTGCCTAAAGTAATCCAGTTGCCCAGGTCTCAGGGTGCGATTTCTTAACCTGGGGAGCACTAATGGTGGTCTTATTTGACCATGTGTACATTACGGAGAGTGATCACTGAAGGTGTCTGGAAGGACGGTGACCTCAGAGATATGCTCCTGGCAGCTTGCAAGGAACCAGTCAATTAGCGTGCTTGTGCCTGTTTTGTAATTATACCTGGTAGCTTGTGAGACCAGTTTGGTGAGGTAGAGAACAGATACCTGATTTTGAACTGCAAAGTGTCATGGGACAGCCAACTGGTGTTGAAATCACCAACAATAATATGTTCCCAATTGTGCTTTAACTGTTTCAGGTTGCCTAGTACTTGCTGGATGCCTGTTTTATGGGTGCCAGGGGTATATACAGTGGACAGTAATAAAGCTTTGCATTGCTGGCCCAGAGTGAGTTTTAGACTTAGGGTTTGCGCCTCCTTGGCATGAAAATTACTAGGCAGTAGTTGGGCATTTATCTCACTTTTCAAGTAAACTAAGCATCCTCCACCCCACTTGGTTAATCTATCCTGTGGGAACACTGTGTAGCCATCTAGGGCGATGGAAGCATCACTGACCTTAGGTGAGAGCCAGGTTTGGTAAGAGCTATAACATCTGGTTGAAGTAGCTCCACTCAGGCCTGGAACTGAGGTAGTTTGCTATGGAGACTGTGAATGTTTAGTGAGACTATCTTGAGGTGACCCAAGCCTCATGTGTAGTCTGGCAAAGAGTCGACCCTGGGTTCGGGTGGACATCTCCAGAGATTAGTAGCAGTATTAGTAGCAAATTTCTTAGTATACGAGCCCAGTGTACCCAGCTTAGCCTGTTTGTTTTACTCTGTGAGGCTTTAGAGTGGTAGGCGCAGCCATGGTGGTAAAGATGCATAATAAGGCAGCTATAGGGATTCTGTGAGGTTCTTACTCATCCCTTACTGTGTGTAAAGTTCTTCAAAAGCTGGTATTATTTGACCAAGGTACTCAGAACATGTGCTGTATCCATTTAACATGGGTATGGGCTTCTTATAAGCCTAAGACCTGGCAGGACTATTCACAGCCAACTTAATGGTTCAAAGGTCTACAGGGAAAGATGCTATTAAGCTTCTCAAAAATAAAGGAGTAGATACGGAGGTCACATTACTGCATGTAAATAGCATTCAGTTAAAGGGACAAGAAAGGTAAACATGTGATTTAATGACTTTCAGATAAGCAGTAAGGCTGCTCAGAACTACCAATGGTGCACAAAGCATCAGAGAAGACAGATAGAAGGGGTAAACCAGGCACAAGTATATCCAGATAAAATCTTACCAATGATGGTAACTATACAAAAGCTTTATTGTATCAAGCCAGGATTTAAAATGCAGCAATACAGCAAACAGCACACCACACTACCAATGATTTGCGCACAATCTGTTCTTCTGTGGAATCCACTTACTAAGTATCTTCCAGGTGGCCATCTCAGCCTGCATCTATGGTAGGCGCCTTTGTTGCTTGTGATTGAAGGAATGGTATACCTTCCTGAGATTCTCTATGTATTTCTCCCACTCCAATGCATCCATCAGTTCCGGCTTCACTGGAATTTGTCTGTTCAATGGTGCAGATGTCTGGCACCAGTACATTTTTAGATAGTACTGTTTGTCTCACATTTTAACTCTGCACCTATGGGACAACTGCTGTGGGTAAGGACCTGTGGCTTAGAAATGTAAGAAAGACCTGTGCAGTCCTGAATGACCCGGGATGAAAGTGCTGCACTCTTTGAGCAGACTAGATAGACCGTAAGGCCTGTATCTGCTGGCAGTTTCATATGTTTGTATGTTAATGCATACTATATTAAAGCTATTGTCTCTGTTGAAGCAGAAAATATTTTCATACCAGGGTAGTGAACTCTGCCAATATGAGATCCAGCACTTGTGCTGGGATCAAGTGGATTTTTCCAGGTTCAATGCAACACAAATCCTACTTGAGTGCTGACAAAAAGTCAGGTCTTTTGTTTTTCCACATACTAGCCAGTTGTCTAAGTATGCGAATATCATGATTTGGTCTTTAGAAGTGCTGTGGCAACCTCTAACATGCATTTGGAATATACATTTGGTGCTGACGTTAGGCCAAATGGCATTGTTCTGTGCTAATACTATATGCAACCTACCCTGAAAATGAAATATTTTCTGTGACTGGGAATTATAGGGATGTTAAAGTATGCATCCTTTAGGTCCAAAAAGCCAACCAATCTCCCTGTCTAATGAAGGATAATGGTCTTTAATGAAACCATTCTGAACTCTTCCTTTTAAAGTGCTTTTCTGATACCTGAGGCCCAATACTGGTCACAGTTCGAATTTTTTCTTTTTGTTAGAAAGTATCTTGACCAAACCCTTCCCTGTTTGGGAGCATTTAGAGTAAGGTACTTTCCCTTGTCCTTAACTTTAATAGTGTTTTGGTTTCAAGTTTTAAAAACTCTTAAGTGATCTGACTGCAGTGTTTTAAAATTTCAGTGCTTCAGCACCTGATAATGCTGAACAGCAATGTGAGACCCTCCCTTATTACTTGCAAGACCCACTTGTCTCTAGTAATTTTCTTCCATTCCAGGAAGTAATAAGAGGACCTCCCCACTGGCTATGGCTCCATGGACCAATTTGAAAGGGATTAGGTTTTGTTTTGCACATGTGGAGTTGAAGCAGCTTGCTGCCATGCTCTGCTCCTGCCTTTTCCCATACTTGAACCTCTGAGTGGAGTATAGGCATGGTAAGCACAAAGTCTGCTGAAATCACCCTCCCTATTCCTCTGCTTTAGTGCGACTTATAGTAACCCCTACACTCTTTCTCAGTGAGGTTTTCAAAGTTCATTTATTTTCATCAGCATTTTTCATGTA
This sequence comes from Neoceratodus forsteri, assembly GCA_016271365.2. Classification (NCBI taxonomy): domain Eukaryota; kingdom Metazoa; phylum Chordata; order Ceratodontiformes; family Ceratodontidae; genus Neoceratodus; species Neoceratodus forsteri. The sequence goes on from JADMNL010000023.1 coordinate 33,778,244, forward strand.
AGCCTCTGTTTGGCTGTCAAGAGGAGGACCATTCAAAGGCAAAAAAAAAATAACCACTTTTGGCTGCATGCCTCAGGACAAGCCTGAAGTTTTAACCATGCATATCTTTAAGCCCTGTTATACAACCTGCTCTGTACCACTACAGAATGGTGCAGAGAAACTAGGAATATTACCTTGTTTGCTGTGCAAAGCTGAGCCATACCGCATCCAAGGGTATTGTTAGCTGCCCTGGCGTACCCGCTTTTTGGGTTCGTATTGTGGTTTTCTACTTTGCTCCAATCCTGCTGCTGTATAATCACAGCACAGTGCTCACATCAATACAGCCCCAGAAGCAAGTCTCAGGCTCTCGGTTGGCGGAAAGTTAGCAAAATGCTGGAAGAACCACAAAGGCGGCTGCAGGGCTGTTGTGTGTATAACCAAAATGCAGCAGCCCAGATGGAGTGGAGTAAGTGGTTGGAAACAGAGTGTTGTAAGGAAGGGCTCCATGTAAATGGGCCTGTGTTCTGGTGGCAGTATCACTATATGTCCACAGCCATCTGAAACTGGTAATTTGCAGCCTTAAGCCCTGCTTTTACAGTATAAGCAAGCTGTGTCTTTGTTTCCTGTGGGACTTTCACATATAGGCATAATGGAGCCTTGTAAAGATAATGAGCTCTGTAACTTAAAAATGCAGCTTTCTAAGTTCTTACATGCTATTACAGCTTCATATGGATGGAAAGAATTTTCATGGAAGGTAACAGTTCGATATTTTGAACCCAGCCATACAACATAAATATATCCCCAGGAGTGGAGCAGCCTGCTGTAGAGGCTGTGGTCACCCTCAGCCACACGTAGCCAATTATTTGCGAGTGTCAGTCATTGAAACCTTTTGAGCTCATTAGCTGCAGAACTATCAGATCTATTTGGAACTTAGATATATTTAATGACTGATTTTTTCTATTTCGCTATACAGAGATACATGATGCTCCTCACCCGCCAGGAAATTACTTAACATTTGCCTCTTAGCCACAAAAAAGCCATTTGAAAAACTGGCCCACACCCACCATTCCTACAATTTCTCTTGGCAAGACTTAGTTATAGGCATATGCAGAATGGAAAAACATATGGCACAACTCCACCATCAACTTGAAAATTTGAAATCCTGTGGAGGTGCGGGGTTGTAAATATTGAATCATCAAAGGACTATGTCCCTTGAGGGGTTGTGAGTATGGTGTGCTGGTCAAGGGAGGAGGGCATGTACGCAGGCTTCTACTCCCATGTTTAATAGGAAGGAAGGGAGAAATATTATATCCATGTGTTACTTTAACTCAGGTACCCTGAGACAAATTGCTTGTCTTATACTTTTACAGGAGTTTTATACCTGAATCTTTACAGGATCACCTCTTGGCTTTTATCTTGGACATTATGTTTTTAGGACATGCTGAGTTGTATTGGACCATCCATTGAAACATTTTCCTTTTATTCTGTAGTCCTTTATTATATTCCAAAGTTATTTGTGATCATGGTAAGGTATACACTTCTCTCAACTGGACTTGTTAGCTATCTCTGACTGTATGATTTATTTATGTATGCAGTAGACAGCAGCCAATTCTGTTGTTCTGTTCTCTGTTGTAATTTGTTTGTACTGTTACATAAAAATTTGAATAAACAAAGTTAAAAATGCAGCTTCCCTTGACAGCAGTGATGAAGCTGTATACCCTTTGTTATCTAGATTATCAATTTTTCTTGAATCTGTACCTGGGAGCCATTGAGAAATTTAACTTTGCTCTTTCACAGGCAGCACTCAGTAAAACCTTCTGGAGAAGAGGTGCTTATACACAATTCTATATATTTGTTTGTTTTGGTTACTGGGTAAGTGCGCTAGACATAGAAAATGCCTATTTTCAGGCACGACCGGAAGAGTACAAACATAATATTGTTACAGTCAAAATACAGGGTAATAGAAGTACATAAATACAAAATAAATGAGCAGTTCACAGAGAAACAAGCAATCATCATAGTTTGCAAAGACACACCAACACGAGCAAGCATCTCAGAACTGAGTATAGCAAAACAGTACGGTACATCAGTGATAGTAAATACATAAATCAAATCAAATAAAATGAAATATAATATATCAAACCTATGGAGATTAAGTGCAGGGCAGTTGGCTAAGAGCCCCTAGTGGGAAGATAAGAGTATAGTAGCATTTGAGGGAGGGGTAAAGGGTTAAAGTTAAGACTATGAAAATAAGAAGAGGTACAAACCAATACAAGATAGTAGGCATTGAAGTGCAAGGGGTGGATTCGGTCTTACAGAATCATGCATGGCCCTGAAACAAATTAATCATGTCAGGATAGGGTCAGAAGAGTTCAGGGTGGAAGGAAGCAGGAGCAGCGGTTGTCAAGCAGCAGGTGACTTGCCAGGAGGTGTTTAAAGCTAGAGTGAGTAGAGATGAGGCAGATATTTGTGGGTAGAGTTCCAGTAAACAGGTGCAAAGTGACAGAAAGCTTGGGCACCCCAGAACAAAGATCATAGTGTGGGCTTTGAGGATGAGCATCTGGGCTAAATTAGTAGCAACACCGATCGGCGATGATGTCAGTCAGGACACCAAGTGAGTGATGACGGTGGCCATGAGTGATAGACCTTTTCTTTCAACCATATTATCTTTCCTCAAGCTTTTGTAAGAGGCAGGAGCAGAAGAGGGTAGTTGTAACATTTACTTGTAACTTTTTCAAATATTTTGTGTATTGATACTGACGCCTCTTGGTGGATGTAAGATCCAACATGCTCATAAACTGTGCATTGTCTATAATAACCTTGGATTTAGTTGTATGAAGGTCAATCATATCTGCCATCTGCCTTAGAAACGAAGGGGCACCATAGGATTGTTCATGTGTTTAAAACATAGCCACATTTGTTTTATATCCTCCAGAGAAGGCAAATCTTTGGCTGGAATTGAAGGTTGCTCTTACTTTGCTGTAGGCGAGGAACCTCAATGTGTTCTTTTGTGTGCAATTTATTTACCAGCAGAGGTTTTTAGTTGATCCTATGCATACCTCTTTTGCCCTTTTTCAAACCATCAGAGTGCTGCTTTGTGAGGTTCTCCCAGGGCATTCTGTGATCTTTGACAATTATGAATGGCCTTGCAGCTTGCATGGTGACCATTTGCTGCTTAGAGAAGTCATACCATCCGAAATCCCATTTTACAGGGGACTCTCTTGTGAGGCGGAAGCTGAAATTGGAACAGACTGATTTCTCTTATTTTCCCACTTTTGTGGCAAAATATCCTGAAGGTCTGTAGTCAACCAGATAAACAGAATGGAGAAAATTACCCATTCACTGAATGACAGGACTGAACTCTGCTCCTCAAGATGGAATGGGTGGATTCTGCATGTGATGCTTAAGGACCTGGAGTTTGTACCTTAATCACCTAACTTAATGCTTAGCTGCACCACTCCTCTTTTGTTTTTTCTTTGCAGAGCCCTAGCCAATATTGTTAGATGAAATAAAGGCCCACTGATGACTAACTCCCCACTTGGACTGGTCCAGGATTGTTCTCCCCACCCCAAGGGTCCGGGGACTCCAGACCCACCTGCTCACCCAACATCCGTAAATAGAGTCCTTGTTAATGATTTCAGTACAGTAGCAAGTTCTGGATGACAGGTTGAAAATATAAAGAAAACCTCTGGTAAGCAGAGCCTACAGTACCCCCTCCACGCTGGAACCTAGGGTTGGAGGGATCATTAAGTAAAACCAGCCTGTATGCATAGGATGAAAATGTGTACAAAGGCTTAAACCACACATAGAGCTGTATTTTACTGCTTTATTTGTCAAACTTTGGTTGTAACGGACAAGGAAAAATTCAATACACATTATGTTTACAAAAAAAAAGGAACCCAGTTCGTAATACAGTAGAACATGTTAATTGTCATTGTAGTCCAACACTTATCCTTACTTTAGATGCCTGAAAAGCCTCTGATAGGGTTTCTTGGGACTTCTTACAGCAGGCCCTCTCCCACTTTGAATTCCTATCTCAATTCTGGCAAGTACTAAAGGCCTTTACACAGACCCTCTAGCTATGATGAGATGAAGGCCAATGGATTCCTGTCTTTGAGATTCCCTCGACCAGTGGCACCTGTCAGGATGTCCCTCTCCTCCTATCTCAATGTAATTTATGTGGAGCCACTAGCCTAATATATATGCAATGCCAACGTGGCTGAAGGGATAACAGGACAAACCCATAAGGTCACCTACTACTATTTGGACAACATTTTACAATACATTACTTACTTTGAATGTTCCTTCTCCCTTCTAGAATGCTTAAAAATTATGTAAGAGATGGCGGGATATAAAATTAATGAAGATTAGACAGAGATCTTTCAACCTCATTACCACCCAAAGAGGAAATGAGATACAGATACTCATTTAAATGGGGAAGGCCACATATTAATATCTAGGAGTCTGCATAGGCACGGACTCCACTTCATTACATAACAATAACTATCGTGTTTTGGAATGTGGAGTAATGGAAAACATCACTAAATAAGATCTGTTCCATATGGATGAATATACATCCCGCTGTTTATCTCTATTTTGATTATTACTCCTGATGCCAAAGCACAAAGAATTTCAGAACTTGAACAAACACCTTTCAAGATTTATATTGCGGGGTAGAGTCAGAACTGCATACAAAAACTCTAATTACCAGAATCCAAGAGGACTGTCCCTCCCTCATTTGTACTTGCTTTATATCTGCTAGACTAGACCATAAATTTCAGATATGGATGTGAGTTGCACGCACTCTGATTTTATGATGGGAGAATTTTGTGACATTTGAACATCTATCCAGCTTATATCATCTACACAGATGGGACCATTACGTTACCTCCAGATCCGTCATTGCTTGGTTGAACAGTTAGGTGCCTCGACTGATGAACAAACCCTCCTCCATTAATGGGTCTTACCTGCACTATCAGGAGTACAGGGCCAGTACATTTTATCTCCATCTGCTACCAGGCCTTATTAGAGTCAGCTGACCAACACTGAGAAAATCAAAACTACATGGGAGGCAGAACTCGGCAAACATCACAGATGATGAATGGACTAGGGAGTGGTATAGACAACATAAACTGACAAGCTCCCACCAGTGGAGAGAATATGGCTGGGACTGCCATTAGGTTCTTCCATGCCCCATAAATTATGGCTAAATTTCTCACAACACATGATTCAAGATGCTGGAGAGGATGTGGGTAGAAAGTAGACCCTCATATCCTATGGTCCTGTCCTGCTCTTTTGGCATAGTGGGCCCACATAGATATTAATGCAACTATCCACACAAATGGTACATTAACCCCAAAGGCAGCCATTTTGCTAATTTATCCCCACACATTAAATGTATACAACATACCTATATTTTAGTAATCCTGCTCAAAGCAACAAAGAAAGTCATAAAAGATATTGGTTACAAAACATCTCACCATCAGTCACCAAACAGGAGGACACAGAGTTGGACATACTGTATATAAAATGGAAAAGCTAATGGCCCACCTCCAAAGCACAACATTGAAATTCCAAAACAGATGGAATACCTGGCTTTTACATACAATTGCATCCAGACTGGATAATATACACTGAATGCAAAGATCAAGACATTTCCATTACTGTAAAACTAGAATCATAACTAGAAACCAAACTGGGGCTCGACAGTCCACATGCCAGACATTAACAAAGATATGAACCACAGCTAGGGTTCTCAATTTAGATACACAATCTGAGCCAATACAGAAGTCCAATAAATTATTTAACTGTATAACAGTTGTTACTTTGGTTACTTGGCACTTGGGTTAATATCCCAGTGCTGACACTGTAGTGCAGCATGAGAGGGGTGCTGCACTTCTGAGGTGCTGTCTTCGAATGAAACGTTAAACCAAGGTCCCATCTGCCTGGAATTGTGGTAGTTCAGGTGGATGTTTAAGATCCTATGGCACTTATTGAAAAGAGTAGGGCATTTTATGCATATAAACAGAGGACACATAAGCAAACCAATAAATATCATTTGAAACCATAAATAATAAGAGAAACATAAGGTAATACTTCATACTACCAATTATATCCCCTTCTAACAGAGATGGGGCATCTATATGCATATAAAGAGAGGACACATAAGGAAAACAATAAATGTCTTTTTGAAATCATAAATAATAAGAAACATGATGGTATTACTTCATACTACTGAAATTATATACCCTTCCTTCTAACAGAGTAGGGACATTTTTCTTACATAACTCATAAACAAATTTGTATTACAGCTACAAACAAAAATAGCAAAAGGATAATTTCAGCAAGTATTGCTGCAGTCTACTAAATAAAAACCAAGAATAAAACCTACAAACTGAAATTATGAAAGAAATGAAAACATAATATGTCGTATATATACTATGGCCTCAGATTAATTAGCATAATATACATACTCCGCACCCTTTCTCTACTGGGGAATAATAAATATACAAAAGGAAGTACTCTAATTATCCTTCCAGTATCAACTATAACCATTCAATTGAGGCCCATCTTCATTGAAAAATAGTAAGATGTACCAAATTAAAATCTTGTAGTCTGAACTCAATAATCGATTTCTCTACCATAAAAATAACTCTTCAGAAGTAAAGTGCAATTGCTGGATAGTTAGCCTACACCGCATACAAACCAAATGTAAAATTTAAAGCAAACAAGAAATAGCCATAAAGTCACTCTATCATGCTTTGTCCACAAAAGTGTAGAATACCTAAACATAATATTTTCAAAGTCATAGACTAGAATGGAAATGTAGGCCAGTGGTGTTGGAGTGTTTGCCAAAACTGTTGAGTAAAAGGACAATCTAAAAATAAGTGTTCCATTGTCTCCACTATGTCAGGACAGGTATCCTCAGGCAACATCACTCTGAGAGCTGTTTATGTTTAAGATCCCCCTCATATTCAAATGACCATGTAGGGTTAACCATGTCACATCCCACATAAACACAGGGATACAAGGAGAAACTAACATTTCACCTATCAATAATCGGTCCATCAAAAATAGGAATCAAATACCGCTGTCTCCTGAAAATATTTAAGTATAAGAGAATCATACAACGCTTTTGAAAGTACAACTAGTAAGGTGATCTTTAGAAATGCCCCATAATTTAATTTTAGCAAACCAAGTCCTCATAGGATCTGGTAAATAAGAAATGGGAATTTGTCTGGGGTGAACAGCATACATAGGCCAAATAGAACAAATAGGTCCTAAGGAATCCATCTTTTAACCATTTAGGTTACCAAAGGAAGTAAGTCAGCATAAAGAAACATAGTAAAGAAAAATACCACCAGTTGAATCATTTTTAAACCTCCATTTTTTCTCGCAACAACGAGCTTCTTTTATAGGGTTCAGTCGACTTCCCCAAATGCAAAAAAAAACAACTGTACAGTTTGGTTTCCAGAGTCGATGGAAGACTAAATACTGTACTTAAATATAGAAAGATGGGTAATAAAAAGTTTTAATCATATAGATCCGTTTTAATTTAGCTAATGCCAAGTATTCCATAAGTTAACTTTAGTTTGAGCTTCTTGTAGTTTAAGCATCCAATTCTGATATGCCAGATCTCCAGTACCGAATAAGATCCCAAAATAGAAAGCGGTTCCTTTTATCACGGGACACCAATTATCGTGTTGTCCGTAACATCCTCAATTCTAAGGGAAGGCAATAAGATTTCTCATAATTTATTAAAGCTCCAGTATGAGCTGTAAAATCAGCTAGTACCGCTTCCAGATTCCTGCCGATGGTACATTTCCCACTATGAAACAAATATCATCAGCATAAGCAATGCATTTTATTTCAGGGTCACTGCAGGAAAAGGAGGCACCCTGAATGTCCATTGTATTATGCATGATTCTAAGCAATGGATCAATAGTAAATAAGTACAGTAAAGCAGTCAATGGGCATCCTTGCTGAACTCCCTTTAAGATACTACACCTACGTCCTAACCAACCATTACAAAAATTTGTGCTGTAGCAAACTTATAGCAAGTTTTTATCCAATCAATAAACCTTGTAGGAATCCCATACATGGCCAAGCAACTCCACAGATATTCATGATTGGCATTATCAAATGCCTTAGCTTGATCTAAACTAAAATGAGACCAGTGAGCTCTCGGTGGAACCACTATGAAATATTTCTCATAGTAAAATTAAACCATCAGTAATCTTTCTGCCTGGAATCGAACAAGTCTGAGAATCATACAGTGAAAAATCAGCATGCAACAGAAGTCTATTATTCAATAACTTTATGAATATTTTAAAATCAGTGTTAAGCAAAGTAATCAGTCTCACCTTTTTATACATCAGAACTACTAGACCTTCAGTCATACTATCTGGCAATATCCCAAGTAAGAATTTCATGTAAACCTCTGCAAACTCTTGTAACAATACTGTACGGACTATTTTATGTATCTCATAAGGCAACCCATCACTCCTAGGAGCTGTACCGCCTTGGTTAGAGCAAAGCTAGCTGATACTTCCAGGGATGTAAGGTCAGCAACCAACATATCCTTATAGTGTATGGTAGAACGCCGCTGAGCATGGAAATCCATGCTCAACAGCGTTGTTATGCTGCACTAGCTACGTCATCATAGCTGTTGTGCTGCACTAGCTTCACGTAGCTAGTGTAGCATAACACACCTAGAAGAGTGGAGATGCTTGTCGTGGGAGCTGGAATGGCATGCGTGGAAGCTGGAGTGCGCCGCGATTGGGGAACCAGCGGCGCATGAACAATGGCCGTGGTGGTGAAACAGGCCAGAGGAACAGAAAACCACACAGGAATCAGAAGAAAAGTAGGCAGTCTTTTAGCGGCGACCATGCACTATAAAAGACTGTGTATGATCGCTCATACACAACTTGAGTATTTTCAACTCGAGGTTTCCATAGTAGCGAGACCTCTCGAGCTGCGCTCTCGAAGGTCTCCAGTTACCATAGAAACCTCCCGAGTGAAAAATACCCTTGTTGTGTATGAGCATCATACACAATCCTCTATACTACGATCATCAAGCATAGCTGGTGATACCTGCACCAGCCACAAGGAATGAGGGAGACTAGGTACAAAAGGACAACCAAATAACTTTTTGTATATGACTATCAAAGCATTCATAATGTCACTTCTAGTCATGCAACATTTCCCTATAGAATTTTGAACCTCCGCCATATATTTTGGAGTCTCTGCTCAGCACAAAATTGATATGGTCCATAAAGGCTTTACCGCCTTGGGAACCAAATCTTCGCCTACATCCAAAGTCTTAAATCGGTTATATTGTGTTGAGTTTAGTAGTTTCTGAATTCTGTCCAGTTCAGGTAAAACCATTCGATTACCTTGTGCAACTAGGAAATGTAAGTCTAAAACTGTTTCCTGAGATTTAAATAGGCATCTGAGTTATATTTCCCATTAATTTTATCAATTATCTGAAAATACTGTTTCATATCTGACTTTGTATCTTCCCACCACTCCTATAGGCATCATATAAACTAACCACCAATTTCCTTGCCTGTAAAAGAGCCAAAAATCCTTCTTCAATAGATGGAAGCTTAATTAATTCTAAGTTCAGTTTCCAATACCCTGGTCCCCTATGCATCGCTTCATGACTACCTACCGTAACTTGAGTATAACATGATCATAAGGAGCTACTGGCACAGTTTGAGTATTTAGTACTGTCAATGTATCTGAAAGAAACCAAAATTCTATTTGTGCTCGTTAGCACCTTGAAACGTTTTATATGGTTTACCTATCATATCAAAACATCAACCAATCCTGTCTGTAGCAACAAATCATCAAGACAATTAGTGTCACAGTACAATTTTCGGTCCGTAACCCTCTATCAGTGCGATAGCGACTGCAATTAAATCTCCCACTAAAAAGACAAATTTAGATGTAAACAAATAAGGTAGTATGGTTCGAAATAAAGCAATTCTAGCAGACTTGATTTGTGGGCATAGACGTTAATAAATCTGCAATGTAAATAACTGAGTATCATATCCAACAGCAAGACATGGCCAGGCTCAATATCGACAAGTTGGACAAAATGGGCTGTGGGGTTATTAACTGCTATACCTACTCCAGTACATAAATCTCCACCAATTGACCAATACATAATACCCCATTTCTACCGTTCAGTGGCCTGTTCTACCTCAAACTTAGTATGTGGGCGAGTATCTGCAAGAAAATTACATCCTGTTTACCGCCATCAAAAGAGAATATATCAATATTTGTTTCCTATTAGACTGAATGCTGTTTACATTACGTGGCTAAGATTGATGTTATCCGGCATAAACAGTAGTAATAAAGAAAAGTAACAAATAGTTGGAGCCATAAACCATTATCAGGAATCCAAAATCATTTTTCTTATTTGATTTTCACATCTCTAAATAAGTCTTCTTTTCTGAACCGAAGCCACAGTATCAGAATGTAGTTCCGAGTCAGAAAACCCTTCAGGTTGAGATGAGGTACAGAAGCCGAATCGATTCAGTACCAATATTGTCATGTAAGGCTGAAAAGCATTCTGTAAAGTATAAGGCCTTGGTCAGGTAACGCATCTTAGGGTCCTAGATCTTAAGCTACTGTGCCTGAGTAGCTACAAGGGTGTAAGATTCCTCAGGCGGAAGAGGTGGGGCATTGAAGTAGACATGATATGGGATACAGCAGAAGCAGGAACTGTAGAAGGCGCCATCGGGGTAGGAGCAGTGACCTCCATCTTGCAGGTGCCACCAGCTCTGAAAGTTCTGCCCATTCCATAGTAGAAGCGGTTTCAGTTCTGTCAGGGGTGGGGTGGGGTGCAGATTTCTGTCTCTGGGCCGCATGGACAGCGGTATTAAGATAATAATCTTGAATACAAAAGTCCCTGTTTGTTTTATTCTGGGCAGCCCAGGGCAATCTACATATGGGTGGGCTTCTTCATAGGGAACATTTAGCGGATGATGACAATCCGACATCACAAGCTCCAACTCCCACACTGGACACATTTCACAACCAGTAAGTTCTCTGAGATGTCTGCCTGACCACATTTGTAACAATGGCGAGGTTGACCTGGATAAAATGTAAACCTTTATCTCTTCCCAAATACAAGCAACTTGGAAGATGTTGTAAACCGTCCTCAGATTGATTGAGGTGATTTTTATCTGCAACCCCATTCCAAAAACCTTCTGTATCAATAATGGGTTCAGGATTACCTTGCAGTGTACACCTTTTTCCAACAATAGGAAATATCCTCCCATTAACCCCTTCATTGCGGAACAACACTGTAACTGAAAGTTTGCTTTGTTAGGGAATGGCCTGAAAATGGGACCAGTCCGGGCTGGTTTTTAGTAAGGAATATTTCATCCAAAATCTATTCAAGATATCAGGTGTTCGAAAACTAATATCATAAGTGTTGTCCTTAGGTGTATGAATCAAAGCATACACTTCGTTAGGAGTAAAACCCAACATTTGTTTAATCAAAACTTACCCACATAAAACCTGTCAGGCATGGAACTGTGGGGTCCTAAAAATCGCAGTCTCACAGCATTTAGTCTTTTAGCCAGGGAGACCAGTTTCTGAAAGAGGCTGGCATAAGAGGCAGTAAGAGTCGAAAGACATGGTGGAACATTTGTATTTTGCACAGAGTTTACTCCAGACACCATATTGTCTGTAGGATTATCCTGCATGATACTTGTATCAGGGTCAGCAATTTAGGATTGCATTAGGGTTTCAAACAATGGTCGCATTTAGTTAGATGGGACGGTTGACCCCAATGTTCAAAACCTAAAGTATGAGCTAGTTCAGGAGGATTCATATCTCCTGCTGTAACAATGGGGTTTAAGCTGGTGTTAGATCCAGCTACAGATAGTTCAGGTGTACTAATCTCAAGTTGGGAGTATCAGAAACCAGGGGATGTGTATTAGTCACCACTTCTATGCCTGGAATCGGATGGCAGGGTCAGCAATCCACTGGCCTGAGTCCAATTTCAGCCAGCCTGCACGTTGGAGTGAAATATCAGGGGACCATGTAGGGGAGCCTCTGCCACAGTACACCAAGAGTGCTTTGGTGAGGAATACAGGATCTCAGAATCAGCTCGTATAGAGCCTTTATGAACCTTTGTTTCAGTACCTGTATGACCGAGGGCGAATCTACCCTGGGTCATTTTCTCTTCCTCTCGGCAAGCTGGAGCAGCTCGGTACTCCGTGGAAGCCAGTTCCCAAAGCTGCCATTTCTCCTCGAGACAGGCTAGAGGCTCTCATGCATCTGAAGGTTCAAGAATCGCACCAACAACAGGATGTAGATTCTCTGGGACAGAACAGAACTCAGCCATGTATAGCTATTTCGAAAACAGTTGTATGACTCGAGGTGTCAGACCATCGGTGACTCTTGCACTCGTCCGACTGAGAAACTTGTTTCGAGGGTTTGATATGTCTTGCTGGCCACCACATGGGTGCATCCCAGCCGTACCATTCCCCTCGATTCTAGCTTGTATCTGTGGGTTCTCCTGCTTGAGCTCCTCCACTGTTGCCTTCCATCAAGAAACTGATTCTCTCTCCAACAGTCCCACAGCACCACCTGCCTGAAAAGAGTAGGATAATTTCCTCGGTACACTGGCCAATTTCCTCATTCACTAAAATACCACCAGCAGCTTAATCTGGTTCAAGGTCAGTTGGTATTCATCTGTATCCCGTCCTCCGGGTCATGCCTGAAAATAGGCAGAATTTGTCTAGTGCACTTCCCAGTCAACAAAACTAAATAAATAAATAAGTATAGTAACCTTTATTCTTGTACAGCTCAAAACTGTCACCCTGTACCTGTCCTTACATTGTCTCTTCATGCATGTATATGGTAAGCTTGTAATGAAGTCTGAAAACTCAGTAAAATTCAAGTTTGAACACATTAATCTGGCCCAACAACCAAACAGATTAAGACAAGCTTATCAAAAAATTGTGGGGTACCTATGTTGGAGGCATATCACAAGTTTCAATACTAATTTAATTTCTTGGGCTTTAAAAAGTATGGATAATTGATCATTTGCATGCACCTTCCAGGTCAAAGGTTTTAACTCTGTCTCGCCACCTGTGATTGGCAAAGTTGCCTGCACCAATTGTTTTGTGTTATTATGGATGCGGGTTACCACTGCTTTAGTTCTCCACACTACTGGAAACTGTCTATAAACTTTGTTATGTATTCCACCTTCTGCCAAACTTTGCAGATTAGAGCACTCTCTGATTTGATATGTACATTAGACACCACACTTTTGTGGTGTCATTTTAAATTTAGTATTGGATTTATTATGTTATTGCAAAACATAATAGAAAAAAGACAGTAAAGCAAAGTGCAGGACTCAATCAGCTACATCAGCAGCACAAAAAGGCAGTGACACAAAAGAAATATTAATGTGCAAAGTGCTTATTTATTACAGGCCAACTGTTAATAACACTAAGTGTATTACACAAAGTGCTATTACACATTAAGTGTTTATTATACTTCAGATATAAAATATTAAACTGCTACATGGTGTACATTCCCAGTTGACTTATTTCAACATTCCATCTGGACACTGACATGCCTATCTAATAGGTACCCCTTGTCCAAGTATCATTTTGTTTTCCAGGTATCAATCTCACTTTAATGGTTTATATAATTCTGATTTCCATGAGTACTGTTCATACCATGCTCCAGATGAATAAAAGCCATCTTTAGGGCACAAAATGGCAGCATTTGTTCATTATATACAGCCCCAGTCATTCCATCTACTACTAAATAGTTCTAGTTGATTGCCGATCTTATGAGTTATTTTCTCCGTATGGTATATCTCTACCATTAAATACTTCCACAGCTCTAAATCAGGAGATTGTGGTAACCACTTTTAGTAATTGCCTTTTTGCTGCAATAAAGGCAATATTATGCAGAGTATTTCTGATGCCTATTTAATAGCTTTGGTGGATAGTCTAAAATAAAACCAATCCAGGGGTTAAAGTTGGGAGGGCTGGAATGAGTCAAGGTGAGTACCCAGGTTCCACCAGAATTGCTGAAAATAGGGGCAGTACCAGAATATATGCGAATGGTGAGCTGTAAGTTCTCCACACCTCCAGCAGTCTGCTCCAACGCCTGGAGAGATTTTGCTGTGACTATGGGTATTTGGAAATACTGAACTACTGTTTTCCAGGCAAACTCTTTCCAACTATTTGATGATGAGACTCTATGCTATTAACTATATATGTTAGACCAACTGCTTGATGGAATCTGAATATTTAATTTTCTCTCCACCTGGTCTCGTAGTGGCAAATGTTACCTCAGGTGGAGCTATGACTGCTTTATATGCAAGAGAGATAAAATGGGGTGGGGTGGGGTGGAGGGTACACTGATTTTTTGTATTCTGAAATAATGTTATAATTGGGCAGAGTTCTCATAATTAGTAAGCTGCTCTAATTTGGTACCTAAAAAAGTATAACTTGCAGAAAATGGTAATGGTCCATTCCTGTAATGGTATAATGATGTTGCAGATATCCACAGGAATGCATGAGACCCTTCTCAAAAGTTTATATAAATGACAAAGACCTTGTCTTTCCTATTGCCTAAAACGTGAGTCTACCTAGTTGGGTAGAAAGGTGGAATCATATGCTAATAGTTTGTATGGGTCCAAGTGCTGTTTGAATACATTGATCCATTAACATAGTGCCCCATGCAGTCTAGACATTTTTAACTAGAAAGTTTTTGTTAATTGCTCTGGAGAGTGGGGTGGGTTAGAAAATAAAGTTTTAGTTAGTGAATATTGGAATTCCCCATTTCTAGTGTTTTCCATCAGGCCTCATAGTTACGGTCTAACAGACTACTACATGCTGTAGCTCAGCTGCCCAGTAATATAGTTTCAAAATTGGGAGAGGAGACCACCCTGCACTTTAGATCACTGAAATTTCTTAAAATGCAATCCTTGGTTTTGTGCCTCCCCACAGGAATCTGGAGATGCGTTTATCCTATCTGTTAAATGCTTCTTGCATGAAAGATACTTGGATGATTTGGAATAGGCAGAGCAGTATGGGTAATACATTCATTTGAAGTACTCCCATTCTATTGTGAAATGTTAGGGTAGTACTCTCCGTCTATCAAAATATTGGTGGAGGCCAAAGGTAGGTAGTTTTCCTAATACAGTGTAGTAAGGTTTTAGGAATTTGTACTCAAGGTACAGTCTGAACTTGTCCCAATAGAACTGATATTGGGTGCATATATCGGAGGCAGCTGATAATATACCATGGAGGGCAACCGTTTTAAATCGTTTAATTTACAACCTGAAGTCGGACATATTCGGTCTGGGCAGTCAATAAGTAGAGGTGGGCTAAGTTGGCTAAATTCCTCCATGAAATAATCAGCGAATTTAGCACAATTTGCGAAGTGTGGATCAATTCCACGGCAGTGGAATTACAGTGAATGGCGGAATTTCGCCTTAGCGTGGAATTTCACCGCGGAACGCCGAATTTCACCATTTGCAGGCAAAACTCCACGCTTGAGGGTAAAATTTTGCACTTCAAGGCAAAATTCTGCCTTTCGCATGGAAAACGCACAATTTCAGGCTAAGTCAAAGTTGTTGAGAGTTGGGAAAACTTTTTAAAACTCCGTGGATGCAAATTTCAGCCACTTGGTGACAACTTCACTGGCAAATTAAAACTTCTGCACATCTCTATCCATGAGTGAGGTAAAAAGCGGTGGTTTTGTCAAATACACTAGTAAATCATCTCGTAAATGCAAGTCTATGTCCTTCACCCAAGTGTGAGATGCCAGCAATAGCCTTATTCTGCTGAGCGGCTTGGGCCAAGTGTTTGACTGTCAATGCGAATAGTAGGGTGACTTCAGGGATCCTTGCCATGTCCCTTTAAATAAATGAAATGTAAGGAGAGAATCCATTAGCTCAAACCATGGCGTGTGTGGTGTATAATGCTCTAATCATGTTTAGAAATTGTGGATGAAAGCCAGATCAATGCAACATATAATAGAGTAATTTCCATGACACCCTATCAAATGCTTTTCCTGCATCCAGGCTCAGCAGCAGTGCTGGATGCTGCATTCTGGATGTGTACTGGAGCAGGGTGAGGTTCTTTTTATATTGTCTTGTGCTTGCCACTTGTGATGAATCTGGTTTGGTCTTTATGGATTAAGTCCGGAAGAATGTTTTCAAGCTGTTTCACTAATATGGAGGTAAACAATTTGTAGTCTAGGTTCTATACTAAAATAGGTCTATATGATTTTGGTTTAGTAGAGGGTTCCTTAGGCAGACTAGATGGGCCACATGGTCCTTATCAGCCATCAAATTCTGTTTTCTGTGTTTTGGTACAGGCAATATGATGGCAAATTGCCATGAAGGGGATCTTTACCTTTCAGTATGGATGTGTAGGCCTGAAAAGAGGGGTAAAGTGCCTACTTAAAAGCTTTAAATAGCTCAGATGGGTAACTGTTTGGGCTTGGGCATTTTCCAGTCTTTGTTTGAGCTAGTGCAGTTTCCAGCTTCAGTACAGAAATGGTGGATAACAGGGTCCGATTCTGTGCTTCTGCAACTGTCAGGAGTTCTAGAGACTCAAAATACCCTCTGTATTCGGGAGCTTAGGCTCCATATCTTAAGAATAAAGAATAGGATAGTAACTAGTAAAGCCTTTTAAGATTTGGGAGGTTTAGACCAGCCCGGTGGCACTGAGGGTTGAGGCGATGGGCACACACCTCGCGCCACGCTGGCGACCGTGTTTGGGAATGAGCCCGGGCCATCAGGGATCAGCAGGGGAGAGAGAGAGAGGATCAAGCATCTGGTGGACTGCTCTCCTCTCTTGGGGATCAGGGCTTGCAGCACCACAGTGCCCCGGTGGAACCCGGAGGCACTACCATGCCTCGGGCACCAGTAGAGGATGCTGAGCTGCGACAGATGTCCCTGGCATCACTGCACACTTGGGCTCTGCCTGAGGGTGGGGAGGGTGGAACAAAGCTAGAAAACCCTCTGCCTCCCGATAGGCGATGGAGGGTACAGGGGTGCCAGCCAACCACGCCAAGGTTGGGCTCCTCCTCTCATTTCCCTGCCCTCTTCTCCATACCTCAGTCACCCACCTAGATTCAAGATAGAGCACCAGGAGGAGTGATCTGGTGGTCCCACCTTGGGGACTCAGAGCCAGGGACTGGGTGGCCAGGGTGTCTGGATGGAAAGAGAGAGGGAGTTTCAGGCAGCGGGATCACAGCTTGTCATCAAGTGACCTCTCCTGAGAGAGCTCGAGGGACAGAGAGATAAATAAGGTTACAAAAAAAAAAAAGATTCGAGAGGTTTTAAAAACCTCTGTCTTGGTGACTGGATCTTTAATTTCATTATGGTTGCTCCTGTTCTGTGTTGATGCAGCCAGAATGCCAATTATTTGGAGGCCCTTGGTCTAGTCCCATCATAAAACTTCTGTTTCCAGTACTGCAGGGCTAGTTCTGATTTTATATTTAAAATATTTTGATTTCATTTTGAATAAGTTTGACTTGGGGAAGTAAGGAGGAGTCACCTTGTTGGTGAGCCAGTTGTAAAAATTCTAGTTTTCCATCAACTGTCTAAGTTTTCTCCCTTATCTTTTTAGTTCTGGAGGCATATGTGATCATTTCTCCCTTAATACTGCTTTCGGTGTAAATAATTATCAGAGATATATCTGGGGCTTGACTTTGCTGTATTATAATAGTGATCCTTTCTTTCAATAAGTACCTAAATTTTTGGTAACTTAGTAGGCCCATTAAACCTCAATTGGTTTGTTTAAGTTCTTGATACATTTCTAGGGCTAACACCAGAGGGCATGGTCAGATAACAGAATTTGCCCAATAGAACATTGCTGAACTTCTGTTATTTCCTCTTTGGGCATGATGAAATAATCAAGTGTGGAATACATGGCATGGTATGAGAATAAAAAGTATATTTCAAATAAGCATGTCTTACGCCCCATATCTGTCAGACCATATTCTATAAGCATTTTTTTAATGTATCTCTGGGCTGAGGTTATCTTGCTCTGATGTGTGGTTGCAGTATCACCGTGGATCCAACCATATTTATATCTCCCCTGACAACAGACTGCCCCACTGGTGTCAGACAATTTGGTTAAATAATAGTCAAATGGTAAATGTATCCATTCCAGGTGGAAGATGGATATTAACTATGGTGTAGTAAGTCAGTAGTTTCCCCACTAGAGTTGCCATCGACCTGCTGGATCTGGATAAGTACTTTCAAGTTCAAATGTTGATTGTCTGGGGCTAAAGTTACCACCCACCATCTCTGGCAGGCCTGGTAGGAGGACTTTCGTACCTCCCTAAAACCAAGTTTTCAAATTTTTCATGTTCTGATGCTGACAGGTGTGTTTCCTGTTGCATGAGCAACCCCGACTTCATTTTTTAAGACAGGAGAGAACCTCGACATGTTTTATAGGGTGCAGTAATCCAGTGACATTATGAAAACTACTTTAAATTGAGTCCTGATACCCATTGCTGGTTAGTAATAAATTATTCCACACTTGCAGCACTATAAACTATCTATCTTGTTCATACCCCAGCCCAGTTTAGACATCTCCCTGTTGCCTTTTGAATACTTCTCTGACTGCACTCCATCTTTGCTCTCTTGTACATGCTAACTTTTTACACCAGCGTGCCTTGTTTTAGCACAAAATACCCTGAAAATAACTATGTTCAAAACACTCCAGAACTCTGTAACAAGTTAATAATAATAACAAACAGTAAACCTGTAGAACTATCACACATGATCTTTTAACTTCCCAATGTGGGGTTCATTGAGACACAAACCCTTCTGTCTTGGGGAAGTTATCGATGTTACATACTGTAGGCCATTTCAACAGAGAGGAAAGTTGCTGGGAGAATTCCTGCAGGCCTCTCTATGAGAAAATCTCCATATAGGAGAACAGCTCCTATAAAAGACTCGGTTGTGGGGGTGTTGGGTGATATTCTCAATCCCATCAGGGTCCTACAGAGGAAACCCCAGTACAGAACAAAACCAGTGGTCTGCTCCATCATTTGGTTCCTGCTACTCAGGACAGAAAATACAAGATAAAACCTGGAGCAGGATATACCGTGAAATGCTCAGTGAAGTTAGAAATTCCCATAGGAGGTTAGTGTACAAATCTGCACTCTTACGTACATTCTGTGGTAGGTAACTGTATTTAAAATTGCATAGGAGTAATAATCGTGTGGTTTGTCTGAGGTGTCATTTGTGCTATTCTGATAGCGTGCTACCTGGCTTTTACTAGTCCCTTTGGCCAGTAGATTTCATAGTTCCAAACTATATTGCATTTACTGCTCCTCTGAAAGACACAATGATCATGCAGAGACAAACATATTATTCATCACATTTGCAGCAAGCTCTGGATGGAGCCAAACTAGCTTGTTATATCAAAATCATAAGGTGACCTGTGAGATCTGTTACCCAGTGACACTGTCGATATGATTGCCCAAACATCTGTGCCTCGATCTTGTCTGGCTTTCATGTTATTAAGTTCCCCAGAAGGTGAGAAATCCTTTTCATCATCATCCGGTGCTGTGAGTTTGAAAATATGGTCACCTGAAAGCTATCTGGAGGTGAGGCCCTTCCTCCCCAACTCTGTGACCTAGTAACAGAATCCCTTGCACAGCCGCAGCCCATCAATCTCCCCATTCCAAACTGTTCTTCTCTCATTCCACATCTCCTCTCATCTACACAGTGAAGCCCTTTTGTGTTGTTTATGAATGTGCAAGAAGAAAAATTACTCACTTTAGTAATTATGTTTCTTCTAGTGGAGTCTTGCTTGTATTCTGACTAGTGCAGATAGCCCCAGCCTTTAAACTGCCCGGAGAACAATGGGTTAACTTTTCTATGCATGGCATAGAATGTTCATCTCGAGCTTGGTTGATGTCTCTGCCTGTTGTAAGTCAGACTGCAACCATCAGATCTTTATGGGCAAAACTCACTAGGTGTTCTGTGTGGAAACTAAAATTTTACTAGCCAACTGGCAGAAAAATAATGTTTTGGGTTCTCAAAGGAAAACTCAAGTCAGAAACCCAAACACAAAACCAATCAAATGAAATAACAACTCACCCCATGAGAAACAGAGGGTGTAAAGGGCACCCCTAGGTGCCAACACTACATGCCACACCCATCCCAAAATCTAGGTTCTGAGAGGAGATCAGAATACAGCAAGACTCCACTAGAAGAAACATAATTACTAAGGTGAGTAATTTTTTCTTCAAACAACATGAAGTCTTGCTGTATTCTGACTAGTACGAGACTACCAAGCAGTACCTCCATGGAGGAGGGACAAAACCTACTTTGGGAATAGGCTCTGAGTACTGCTGTGCCAAACCGAGCATCACTACTAGCCTGGATATCCAGAGAGTAATGCTTGGTAAAAGCATGGACTGTTTTCCAGGTGGCTGCTTGACAAATTTCTAAAGAGGGATATCCCTGGCAGCAGCCAGGAAGCAGCAATACCTCTTGTGGAATGAGCCCTCAGGCCTGGGGTGAAGTTTTCCCAGTTTTCATAGCAGATTGTATACAAGACACAATCCACCTGGCAATAGATCTATTGGTGGCATGTTTGCCTTCCCAACTTCTCCATAAGTGAGGAACAACTGGAGAGTCAAACCTGTGACCCTTGGTACGCTCTATGTAGTAGCTAAGAGGCTCTTTAACATCAAACTGTGTAGCCTCCTCTCTCCCGAGGAAGAATGATCAGAGAAGAAAACAGGGAGAAATAGACTGATTCAGGTGGAAATCTGAAACCACTTTAGCAAGAACTTTCTGTTAGTTCTAAGGACCACTTTATCTCTGTGAAAAGAGATGAAATCAGGTTCCACTGACAGGGCTTACAATTCACTGACACGTCTAGCAGAAGTAATGGCTACCAGAAACACAGTTTTCCAAGTCAAGTACAAGCTCTGCTGAGAACAAAGTTTCAAAAGGGGTTGCATAAGCTGAGTAATGCAAACATTGAGATCCCAAGCAGGAGCAGGATCCCTAAAGGGATTGGTGTGAAGCAATCCCTTAAAAAACACAGAATACAGGGGTGGGATGACAGTGAGGAATACTTACCTACTGACAGGAAAGCAGAAACAGCTGACAAGTGTACCTTGAGGTAGCTGGTCTGAGGCCTAGGCCATTGAGATGGACCATATAATCCAAAACCATGAGGCAATTCAGCAGTGTCTGAAGAAATACTCTTCTTAGAACACCAAATGCTGAATCTTTTCCATCTGGAGTTGTAAGTCTTTCTGGTAGAGGGCTTTGAGAAGCCTTGAGGATATCCAGAACCCTTGGGAAAGATGCAGATCTGCAAACTCTAACTCTTCAAGAGCCAAGCCTTGAGATTGAGAGACTGAAGATTGGGGTACCAAACCCTCCCTGAGAGGATGTTAACAGGTTGTAATTCCTGGGAAGAGACAAGGAAGATGGACTGCTAGGGACAGCAACAAAGGGATACCATGGCTGCCTGGCCCAGTCTGGAGCAATCAGAATCACTTTGCAAGGTTGTGACCTTATTTTGACTAACACTTTGAACAGGAGAGGAAGGGGAAAAGCTACAGAAATTTCCTTTCCAATTCAGAATCAGAGCATCCAGGGGACTGAGCCCAAGACTGGGGGTCTGCAACAAAAGAGAGGAAGTTGGTGATTGTCTGGGGCTGCAAAAGATTTATCTCTGAGTGCCCCATCTTGACAAAATCACCTTCAACACCAGAGGATCCAGGGCCCATCGTGATGGCCCTGAGATATTCTGCTCAGTGCATCTGCTAGGACATTGTCCTTCCCTGGAAGGTGAACTGCTATCAGAGAGGTTTGCAGGGAATAAGCCAGGGACCACAACCTCATTGCTTCTGTGCACAAGGTCATAGCCGAGTGCCTCCTTGCTGATGATGTACCACATGGTGGTGGTGTTGTCTGTTCTGACCTGAACCACCTTGTTCTGTACTGATTTGGAAAAAGCTTGCAGTGCAGAAACACTGCCCTGAGTTCCAAGAGATTGATGTGCAGAAGAGATTCCTGAGGCAACCACAGTTCCTGGGTGGTGAGGTCCCCAAATGAGCTCCCCAGCCCAGCAGGAAGCATCTGTGGTAAGGACCACTGAATGAGACTGAGTGGCAATGGAACCCCTTGCTCAAATTGTCCTGATCCTGCCACCATTGCAGGGCTTGGACTCAGAGTTCGAGTCACTGGGATTAGTTTGGTAAGGGAATCCTTTCTTTGGGACCAAAAGCTCTCAAGTGGAACTGAATGTCCCTCATCTGGAATCTTGCGCCTTGGACCACTGCTGTAGAAGCTGCCATGTGGCCCAAGAGCTGAAGGAAATGCCTTGCTGGTCGAGACACCTGAAGGCTGAATGAAGAGCCAGCTCCATGAGAGCTCTTGCCCTTTCCAGGGAAGAAAGGCTCTTGCTTTACTGTATCCAGCTCTGCCCTTATGAAGGTGAGAAGCTGCACTGGTTCGAGAACTGACTTTGTAGGTTGAGAAGAAATCCTAAAAAGTGAGCACTTGCTGGGTCACTTGCAGGTGTTACTTGACTTGGTCTGGGGACTTGCTCACTATGAGCCAGTCATCCAAATATGGAAAATGGAAATCTTTTGTCTTCTTAGGAAGGCAACAACTACTGCCAGGCACTTTGTGAAGACCCTTGGGGCTGAGGTTAGCCAAAGGGCATTGCTCTGAACTGATAGTGGCCTGAGGGCAACTCAACCTGAGGTACTTTCTGTGGAGCACCTGATGGGAATGTGTAGGCATCTTTGAGGTCCAGGAGGCTAGCCAGTCCCTGGCCTTAGAGAGGGAAGCATAATTCCCAGAGTTATCATCTTGAACTTTGGCTTTTAAAGATGCTTGTTCAGGTATCTTAAGTCCAGGATGGGTCGCCACTCTCCTGTCTTTTGGGGTTAGGAAGTACCTGGAGTACAGTCCTTTGCCCCAGTGTAGAGTAGTACTTTCTCTATAGCTCTTAGAGCTAGGAGAGAAGAAACCTCTGCCTCTAGGGCAAGGGTCTCTGAGAGATTTGCAGGTGGAAAGAGCTGGCTCTCATCTTTGGAAATTTTTGAAGCTGAGAACCAGTCCCTGACTACTACTTCCAGGACTCACTTGTCTGATGTAACGGACATCCAGTCCTAGACAAAGTAAGCCAGCCTGCCCTACTGAGATAGGAGAATCGACTTGGACAGACCCATCAGACTGTCTACATGGCAGGGGCTTTAGGCTGAGGGATGGATGCAGGCCTGCTCATCCCCTTCTGCCTCTCCTCTGAAGAACCCCTCTGTGAAAGGAAGAAGAGGCCTGTGCTTGGTAAAAGGCCTTTGAAAAGGCCTGCCCTGCCCCTGAACTGCTGCCTTTGAGGAGTTGCCTGCCTTTTCTTGGCCTGAGCACTCCTGTAAGTGGTCCTGTATTCGTCCATTTTCTTCATGTAATTCTCTGTCTGCTCCCCCAAAGAGAATTATCCACTAAGGAAAATCCATGGCCTTAGCCTGGGTATCCTGTGAGAGGCTACACATCTGAGCCAAGCCATTCTCCAAGAGCCACAGATGTAGCCATGACTCTTGATGATACATCATTGGAGTCCACAGCAGCATGAAACTGAACTTTTGATGCCTCAATCCCATCTGGCCACCTCCTCCAGCTCCTTGGCAAGTTGGGGAAGCCTGTTTAGCCAGTGCCAGTACAGTGTCCCACCTGGACTTCTGGTACCTGACTGCACAAGCCATATAATTCGCCTGCCTGAGTCCCAAAGAAGATGCCATGTACTGCTTCTTTGCCATGGCATCAATCTTCCTGGAGTCCTTGTCTAGGGGTGTGATGCCAAGGGAATGCTTGCCTTATCACAGGCAGCAGCCTGTACAACCTAACATGGCTGTATTGCTGATAATGGAACTCCGTATCTGAGCCTGAAAGAGTATACTTCTTGTCCATTCTTCTATCCACAGGAGGTATGGAATTGAGAGACTTAAGAATTTTTTGTGTCTGTTTCCCAAAAGATTTGTGGAGGAATAGACAGTCTCCTGGACTCTGGGATGTCCATCATCTCTACATAGTCCGGCTCCTCCTGATCCTCCACAGGAAACTGGAGGTATCAGCCACCTTCCTGTAGAACATAAAGTGTGAAGGGACTCCAGAAAGCCTAGGAGGAGAAACACCTGAAGGTCTGTCTGGGGAGATGTCGGGTCAATAGGCACATCCAGACTTTCACCATCACATAATCATCTTCCAACTCTCCCTCCTCCTCAAACTCCAGTTCATAAAATTCTTCCAGGGTATAATCCTGAACTGGGGAACTGACGAACGACCCCTGCCAAAGGTGCCAGATCAGTCAGAACTAAGTGAGCGATTCCACTGTCTGAATCGCTTTGGCTATTTCTTCGACAGTCGGAGTATGAGATTCTGGATCCGAACGGTCGATTTGTCTTCGTTTTCTTTTTGCGGAACCTATTCCTCAGAATCAGCTCTCCTTTGCCTGAAGAAGTATCACCCTGGTCAGAGGCACTCCTTCTGATTCAGGTCAGAACCGAACTGGGCTAGCCATCCGGGTCAGCGGACTTCTTGGCCTCCCTTCCCTCAGTCTACCTAATCTCTTCTCAAGGGTAGATTTGGGAAAATTTTACAAATTTGGCAGTTTGAATCGGGTGGTCAAACCCAGACAATAAACACAGGTGGTGTGGGATCGGCCTTAGTAAAGACCTCCCCACACACACTGCAGTGTTGAAACCCAGTGGGCCAGTTTTTTCTTGGGTTTCTCAGACATGGTCAACCTAACCAAACTTACCCTTTTTTCGCCAACCGCCAGGCAAGGCGCCCCTATCGATTCTGACCGTGTCACAGTCTTGGAAAAAAGCGTACTAAAACCCGTTTTTAGAACCAATATGGACGGTAACCACACACTAAAGTAAAATACAAAATTTACCTGATCGGTTCAGCGAACCGATCCACACACTACAAGTTCCACACAGAAAACAGAACAAAACCTATCTAGTACTCACGGTACCACAGACAGAGACTTGAACCGACTATGTGGAAACAAAATTTCGTGAAAACCGACTGAAAACCGACACTTCAACTGACTTCAAACCGAGCTGAGGAGAAATCTCGGGCGACTGTTCAATGGTGAGTAAAGAATCTGACGGTTGCAGTTCAATTACAACAGGCAGAGACATCAACCGAGCTCGAGATGGACATTCTATGCCATGCATAGAAAAGTTAACCCATTGTTCTCCATGGCAGTTTAAAGGCTGGGGCTAACTGCACTAGTCAGAATACAGCAAGACTTCATGTTGTTTGAAACACTTTGAGTCAGTCAGCAGTTGGGAGCAGGCCACAATGTGTCAAGAAATTCAGCTCGCCACTACATAATCAGCTGTTCTGGTGCATTACAAGCTACCAAAACAGCTGATTGCCTGATATCCCCATGGTGATGAGCTTCTCTGTCGGCCTCTCACAGTCCCAGGAAGCTGACTGAAAGCTGTCACCGCAGTTCAGTGTGCCTTCCTGGTGAAACATTTCAATAAATAATAAAATAAAAAGCCAGCAGGTTGCTCAACCCCTATCGACATGACCCACTCCCCAGTTCATTTGCCAACGGGTAGCCCAATCCCTGTCAGCATAATACACCCCTCCCCACGGCTCATGTGTCCCCCAGCACACTGTATGGCCGACAGGGTGCCCAATCCTCGTCGGCTCCACTGCCCCCAAACAAACTTCCATCTGCCAAGCTGGGAGCCCACCCCAGCATGGCAAAATTCTCCTTGGCAAATGGGGGTGCCCAATCCTGTTAGCTCCACTGCCCCTCCAAACAAACTGCCTGTTGCCACGCTGAGAGCCCACCCCAGCATGGCAAAAAGTCCCCATCGTCTTTAAAAAAAAAAAAAAAGACCTAGAAGAAAAAAAAAGTCCCTACGTTGATTCTCTTGCCCTCTCCCCCAACCCGTGCCCACCCTCTAAGTACCCCACCTCCCCACCCCCACCTTACCCTACTTACCTCCAGAGCCAAGCGCGATGATCTTGATGGACGGGGAACACGTCTGCACTCTTCAAGCCGACCATGAACTGAAGAAATGCTGGTAAGCTGTATAATGGCATAAATGGAGTTTTCAACTTTGGTGCATATCTCGGCCATTTTGGGAATTGTTTCACCAAATTTTCAACATGGGGTTCTTGGGACCCTACCTCATGAACTCAGTCACTGTCATTTGTTAGAGTCCCAAAGGTGATTTTGCAGTCACTGTCGTAGAACCACCTTCGGGACTGATTAACAAAATGATAGTGTCTGAGTCATGGGTAGTCCCAAAACCTATGCTGAAAATTTGGTGAACAAATTCCCAAAATTACTGTTTTATGTTTATTACTGTATTAAAGTTCTCTACTCACGCCGTAACTTCGAGCTTTTTTATATTTTCACCATTGCCATTTTACCACACCTTTCTTATGAACAGTACAGCTGTCATTTTCACATCTCGCCTGAAATGTGTTTTCACACTATGCAGCGCACTATGCGGATCGGTGTGTGAAATCAATGTTCAGGACAGATTAAGAATATCACATTGACACTGTTCATGAGGTAGGCCCCCAAAAACCCTATGTTGAAATTTGGTGAAGAAATTCCCCAAAATGACTGTTTCAAATTATGCGTTAAGTAGTTCCTACACACGCTTGTAACTTCGAGCATTTTAATATTTTCATTCAGATTTTCAGTATTGCCATTTATCACACCTCCTTATGAACAGTACAACTGTCATTTTCACATCTCACCTGAAGCGTGTTTTTCGCACATGTAGCGCACAGTGGGCGTGGTCATTGTCCGAAATCAATGTTGGGACAGATTAAGAAAATCACAGTGACACTGTTCATGAACAGAGGTCTTAAACTGGCTATGTTGAAAATTTGGTGACAAAGGTCCATAATAGGACTGTGTTATGAGCATTCATTGTGTAATTTCCACGCACCCTCGTAAGTTCATGAATTCATAATCTTTTCAGCCCAGAGTTTCAACACTGGCATTTTTCACACCTCCATATGAACAGTACAGCTGTAATTTTCACACCTGGCTGAAATGTGTTTTCGCACTTCCGAGCAGAATAGCATGGTCGCTGTGGGAAATCAGTGTTGGGATAGATTAAGAAAATCACAGTGACACTGTTCATGAGCAGAGGTACCAAAATACCTAAATTGAAAATCTGTAAAAATCCAAAACTAATTACATTATGGGCTCGTTGTGCAGTTTCTAGGCACACTAGTGACTTCACCAGTTTTATATTTTCACTCAGATTTTCAACATTGCCATTTTTACACCTCCTCATGAACAGTACAGCTGTCATTTTCACATACTGTTGAAATGTATTTTGTACCTGTGGCACCAAATGGTGCAGTTGCTGTGCAAAATCACCTTTCAGCTAACGAACTGACAGTGTCACTGTTCATGTGGTGGGATCACAAAAGCCCATGTTGAAATATGGGTAAAATACCAAAAACGCCCAGGGTGTTAGGGTTTTGACCATAACGCCCTACCCTGCTAGGACTGACAGGCGTCAGGGGTGTGACTTGGGACTGTTGACAGTAATGCTCATGCCAGTCCACCCCCACCCTACAGCCAGTGGCAGGCATCGAGGTGTGCCTTGGACCCTTTGGCCACAAAGTTCACCCCATTCTCCTATACTGCACCCATTTCAGTGTATTTCCTGATGGAATGAGGTGAGTGTAAAGCCTGAACACTTCAAAGCACACCTCAGCGCTTGTGTCTGCAGGGTAGGGTGAGAGTGGAAATGTAAGTGACCGTTATGGGCAATGACCCAAAGGCACACCCATGCCTCCATCTCTGCAGGGTGGGGTGGAGTTAGGCCAGTTCAATACTTTACTGCCATTCCTATACTGCATGTGTCTAACTCCTGCACTTCCACTGCTAATGACAGCAAGCAACACTTGGTATTGACAAATGCTTGTTCACCACTCCTCTCTATGCAAGCCCTTTCAGAGCCCCATTCTCCAAAAAGCTCCTTCTCCTTAGGGCATGTTTTTTGTATCATATGGTCTCCTTGGAATGCGGCGAGTGTAACTCACTGTCCCCTCTGACACCTAACCCCAGTCTGTGTTAGCTGAGGACCAATGTAAGAAGACTTAGTGAGGATTGCCTAATGTCACGGTGCACAGCAGGGAGGCAGCAGAGTTCCCTTCCTCTATCATTCTAAGCTTATACATAAAGGAGAAAAGATCACCTTGAGAGTTCAGTTAATTAAAACAGCAACACAGAAGACTCTACATTGTTAACAGTGAATGGCAGCTGCCTCAGGGAGCCCCCACCTAGTTGGTAGGGTGCCACCTATCCCCCAATCCAGTGTGCTGTTAAGGTCTAGTAAATTGTAGTCTTTGCAGATCTGGCTGCTTTATCTAGCCTCACCTTATGTTTCTTACCGTTGCACAAGAGTTTATCAAGTGTGCAAATCAGAGGTGCTCTCTCTTGCCTGAGATCCCATTTTCTACTGCAGCTGAATCAGCTTTAGTCTAGCAGTACACTTTTGCAAGATTAGTTGCATGTGATGCTTCCTTGCCATTATGTCCAAACTCATTTTCCATCTGGAAGCCTATGGTTGTTGTGGTGGAAGTGGCGTGTTGGTAGTGCTAAACTTGTCTTGCTGTTGAAGACCTCTCCGTTGGAGTTCCTGTGCTGCCTGCTCAGCCGTTTGAATGTCTTTTGTCCTTCGGGACATTGCACCACAAGTTGTGCTGAATAGGATGTATGAAATTTAATCTGGTTAACTCATAGGATTTTCAGAAGTGGAATACATGCTCACCACTTGCTCCTGATGCGGGGGTAATCATTATCAACGTAGATGGTGCGTGTTTCATATTTTAAAGCCTTTTGCTGCCATGCCCAGTGCAGAATTTCATATTTCACCATAAATTTAAAAATAGAGGCTGAGTGAACATGGCCTCACTGCTGGGTCTTCTGGTTCTGGGCTGGGAGCTCTATGTGCTCTTTGAATGTCGAGCTCCATGTCTGGGCGGAAGGGCAAGGGCAGTTTGGAGAAAGTGCTAGTGAAACAGGATAATCTGTTGGCCTTCAGCCCCTCTGGTACACCATAACTGTGAAGGTTGTTTCTTTGGACCCAGCCTTCTTGATCTTCCAACTTGTCCTGGAGTTTAGATTCAGATTCATACACATGTGACGGCAGAAAAGGGTCTTCCTGGTCCATTGGGTCTGCCCATTCCTCCCCTCTACCTGTCACCCCAAAAGAATTCCCTCATCCTCCCCTTGACAACCCTCTGTGTTTGTCCCAGGCCGTCTTGAATCCCTCCACCATACTGGCACTCACCACCTCCTCTGGCAGTCTGTTCCAGGGCTCAGCCACTCTCTCTAGTAATATACTACCTAACATTTCCCTAAATCTTCCCCTCCACCTTCAGTCCATGCCCCAAGTTCTTGTATCTACTGTCACTGTAAATAAGCTCTTCCCACTTTATTGATCCCTTCACATACTTGAATGTTTAAATCATGTCCCCTCTTTCCCCACTTATTTTCAAAGGATACAAATCCAGTTCCTCAACCTCTCCTCATATGCCATCCCTCTTAGCTCATGCACCATGCACCATTTTAGTGGCCCTTCTCTGCACCTTTTCCTTGCCATCTATGTCCTTTCTTAGATGGGGCCTCCAGAAATGGAAATTACATACTTACCGTAATTATTGATCTTCTTGGACAGTCTCCATCACTCATTCACACTAGTGGGATGCGCCGGAGGCAGCTAGAACCAAGCTGGACCCTAAAGTTTTCAGAAGGGTGGCGCAGACAGGACCACGATGCGCGCCACTGTGAGACTAGCTTGCGCCTGTGTAGGCTATCTCCGCGCCAACCCTCCAACCGCCTCAGTACCTTTTCACCGAGGAGGTGCAGTGTAACTAATGAGAATAACTCATCCTGAGTTTCTGGGCCTGAGAGGGCCCAGATGGCCTTGCAAGAAAGGTCAAGAACAATGTCTTCACAGTCTGAACCATAGGACCATGAAGACCAGGAAGAAAATGACTGAACCCAGGGGATGGTGGGTGGGCGTGTGAATGAGTGATGGAGACTGTCCAAGAAGATCAATAATTACGGTGGTAATGCGTAATTTCCATATCTTCCTGGACTAAGTCTCCATCACTCATTCACACTAGTGGAAAATGCCGAGCTAAAACCAACAACCCTGAGTAGGGTGGCAGGAGATAGGGTTCACTCAGAAAGGACAGCCAAGGACTGTCTTGCTAATAAAAGAGCATCTAGAACATAGTGCTTACAAGATAAGTGCTCGAGTTGTAACTCACCACTTTGCAGATGACTGCAATGGGCACAAAATAAAAGTCTGCCAGGAAGCCACAACCACTCTAGGACAGCGGCAAGAACCTGGTCTCACAATTTGGTCTAAGACCAAAATTAATAGTGTCAAAGACATGTACTAATGTAATGTAAAGGGACCTCAGGAACTGAAAGA
This sequence comes from Neoceratodus forsteri, assembly GCA_016271365.2. NCBI lineage: Eukaryota > Metazoa > Chordata > Ceratodontiformes > Ceratodontidae > Neoceratodus > Neoceratodus forsteri. The sequence goes on from JADMNL010000023.1 coordinate 33,808,718, forward strand.
GTCGGAGGTAAAGTCTACTGGTTCAGGGTAAACTGGAAAGTGTAGATGGAAACCCCAACTATCAAGTATGGCTGACCTGTGAACAACAGGTCCAGGAGCACTTGAACCCCTTACTTGGTGAGCAAAGGGGTCCAGGTGGGGTTAGCCCATCAAGGAGAATGGTCTCCACTTAGTCACTGGAACCTTCCTGATGGAAGATCAAGCCACGACTTAGAAGCCTCTTGTGGTGGTGTAGTAGAACGGATCCTACCTGCATATTCCAAAAGGAACCATCCTGCCCTGTGTGTACAACTGTAGTAGCAGTCCCTGAACTCAGGGAAGAAAGAAACATGTACAGGAGGACATGTCCTGCGAGAAAAAACCCCAGAAACATTCCGACAGAAAAAACAGGGCTGGATTTCTAAGGCAAATAGAGGCAGAAGTGCGTCGGGGAGGGACACAGCAGGACCAAGTTAGGGCTAACCCATTCGTTGAAAGTGACCCGAAGCGGCAGTGACTCAAAGTGGTGAGGCACTACTCACTCTGGCATCCCTGAAGGGAGTAGGAAAGGATTCTAGTTTGTTTGCTGAAAAACAAGCATCACAATTCCGTCACGGACTTGGAGAAGATAGCTTCGTGGTGACTGGCATGGAACCAGTGCGCGGGAACCGAAGGTGTGAATATTTGAAGCTACCTCAGAAAAGACTTACTTGACCTTTTGGCCAAGAAGGAGTATATCGCCCATTGCTAAAGCAAGCAAGGAAGTAGAACTTGAGTTCGACTCGGTGGAGAGTCGCTTGTTGCCAAGTAGGCTCTGCTAAAGAGAAGAAAGCCTGATAAAAGAAAGGGGAATTAACAGACTGGGCAGTCACCTAGGTCTATGAAATGTCTCTGAATGAGAGAAGTCTCTCTTGGAGAAGAGATGACCCATACGCTGCTGGATCGGACTTCCCTAGGGAAGAAGAAGTCAGGTACTCTTTACCATACTCTGGAGGCAGGCGCCTCAGGGGCTGAGCGGAACCTGACCAGATCCAAGAGGGGTATCAGTTAATTTCAGCTAGGCCCAGTGCTGTGATAACATTGTTTTTGTCTGAGCCTAACAAGGCTTTCAGGCTGCTATTTTGCAAGGATTGTCCTGACACAAATTGGCGAAGATGTTTTCCATCTGAGTGCAGAAGAAACCTAGTATCCATACTGAAATCATGACCAGATTAATAATCACAGCTGGAGATGTTAACCACCTGTGCCGAAGAAGCCACCGAAGGGCAATATCACAAAGGGGCTATATACCCTTATCAAAGGAGCAGAAGAGCCTGGCGGTACCCGACCATTAAATTAGAATGTTCCACAGAGTGTAATTGTCTTGATGACTGAAAAAGTCTAGGCATGAAGTGTTTGGTCCACGGATGCAGTCTGAAATACTATAGTGGACCCCATTACTGTGGAACTACTGAAAAGATCTTCCATCACGGACTCTGATGATAGAGAGGATGTGCCCTTCAGTATATAAAATGATTCGTCCACTGTATTACTGACCAGAAAGACAGAAAAGACCCATCTAGATGCACCTCTACCCCAGAAGGACCTCTAACGGAGGTCTAGGTCAGAGCTACTAGAGACTCCGCCATCAGGAAGAATGTCGAGGAGCTTGGTACCACGTAGGAGCTGAGAAAGTGCTGAGTGGAATGAGAGATTCTGCTGGCAGAACAGTACAGCAGAGTTCCATCTGCAGAAAACCGCTGGATGACACAAGATCTCACATAGACTGCCATTCACTAAGATGTGTGGAAAAATAATCCAGAACAGGACTTCATTCTGCGGAAAACATCCTGCCACAAGTTCTGTGAAGAAGAAGTCCAAAAAGGAAAAATGTGTCACTAATTATGCCAGACAGCACCCACTAGCACCCCTGTGGCACTAGCATCACTGTGGCACAGAAGGGCACCAAGCAGTGCCTTTGTCAAACTGGGCAATACCCAAGGGCACCCATGTAGCGTATCCACAGGCACCCAGTCATCCATACAGCAATGGCACCCAAGGGCACCCCGACACCCATGGTACCATGGCACCGTGGTACCCATGACACCCATGGCAAGAATGGCACCCGAGGGCACCAGTGGCACCCAAGGGCACTAGTGGCACTCATGGTACCCATGGGCACCCGTGGCACCACTCATGACGCCATGGGTGCTCCAGTGCCACCACAGCACCCATGGGTGCATGCGGTCTCACCCGCGGCCTCCCGTTGGTGCCCGCGATGCCACCCATAACACCCGCAGGTGACCAAGCGCCACCCACAGCACTCGCGGGTGCTCAGCATCGCCCACGGATGTTCGGTGCTGCCTGCAGGTGCAGGACACTGCCCGCGGGCATTCGGCGCCACTGCGGGTGCTCAGCACCACCCGTGGTATCTCGGCACCACCTAGACACCTGCAGCACCACTAGCGGTGCCAACAACCAGCAGCGCAACCACAGCACCGCACAGAGTGATGGCGCTGACCCACAGCACTGACCAAGGCACTGAGGCACAGCACCGACCAAGGCACCGAAACACACCTCGAGGACGGCGCCGACTAAGGCATCTAGATATGGCACTGAATCACTGCGCCAAGGAAAATGCCAATGGAAATCCTGAGGAGAAGGAAAAGGTGGTGCCCGTGCTGGCCCCTGCATGGAAAAGGGAGAGGGAGGTAGGCAAGAGGGTCAACACAATGGCGAAGGCACCAAGAGGGCACCGCGCACATCCGGATCAATCGACCTGGCTCCGGTCTACCGGCTCTGAGGCCTGGGCCCGAAATCAGGAATGCTGCCAGGAAAAACTGGAGAAGTTAAACCCCTGCTCCACAGGAGCGGCCCAGAAGGTGAAACTGCTCACGGAGCTCAAGGACAGAGATGGAGTTCAGAGTCGAGAATGCAGCCATTAGGAGTGAGGCCAGGGAACCCACCAAAGTCGGTTCAGGCCTATCGCCCCTCCCGACGAACAATCCTTGTGCAGATGTACCAAAGGGCAACCTCGAGTGGCACCGATTCTTCTTCCCCTAATGAGGAAGAGGAGCCTGATGTTAAGCGGGCCGGATCCCAGAACCGCTAGATTTGTGCTTCGCTGGACTGTCCCCAGACACAGGACTGTCCGTAGTCAGACCCCCTCCCATTCATTAAGGGGCGAGACCGGACACAGCCTCTCTGCCATAAAACTTTCAAATGAAGTCCTCCTACTGTCACGCTACCGTTTAAGGGACGACTCCGTTGATGGCAGGAAAGAATTTATTTTCTTCTTCTTCATAATCTTCTTTACTTGTTCATAAAATAAAATTACTACTAAAATATTAAATTAAATGGTAAAAGCTGCTGTCGTATAGGCGGAAACTTTGACTCCGACAGGCGAGAGGCGTCGACATCCAAGTGCACTTTCGGCAGGCGGGAAAAGGAACTGAGGCGGTTGGAGGTGAAGCCAAGATAGCCTACACAGGCGCGAGCTAGTCTCGTGGTGCCGCTCATGCATGGTCCTGTCTCGGCACCAACCCTTCTGAAAATGTTAGGTTCCGCTTGGTCCTAGCGCCTCGGTGCCATCCCACTAGTGTGAATGAGTAATGGAGACTTAGTCCAGGAAGATCTGTACTGTATACTCCAGGTGTGGCCTCACCATGGAGCTGCAAAGTGGGTTGCTGGTTTGCTTCTGTGACCTGTAGTACTGTGTGTTCTATGGTGGTGATTCCTGGCACCATTCTCCAAAATTTGCTTATCACCATCTGCTGCTCTGTGCTCCGGCCAGAGACTTTTGAGTGACAACGTCTAATTTACTGGACATCTCGACTTTTTAGTTCTTGTAGGATATGATCCATTTTTCCCCTTTTTGGTTCCTTTCATCATTTTCGCAGGTGAGCTGCATTTTAAATAGGGTTAGTTCAAGGCAAGTAAGGCTTTGCTGTCTGAGACTGATGTGTCGCTCCCGTCCATCCTCTGTTCGGTCTCATTTTCTGAAGTCCTGTTTTCACCATCTATTGCTGCTATGATTTACCTCCTGTTGCTGTGAATTTTAGCTGATTGTTTTAGTTATAGGAGGCTTGTTTCTGTCCTGGTGTGGAACTACATTATCACCCGACCATCAGCCCCAGTGATGCCACTGGAATTCCTATCCCATGCATTCTTGAGCCCACCACTGTTTTCGTCCCCACCACCTCCACTGAAGACTGTTCCAAGAATCCTACCACTCTTCTGTGAAAAGTACTTCCTCACATCTCTGCTTAATCTACCCACCCAGCTTCTTATCATACTCCCTTGTCCTTGAGCACCTTTTTCTGAAAAATACTTCCCTTTTGTACCTTGTTTACTCCCATGAGATATTTAAAGGTCTCCATCACATCCCCCATCTTCCAGGGTGTTGTCTTTTCAGGGATTTTGCTTTGGCTGGGGCTTGGGAGGTGGTGCTGCAACGGCAGTATGCTTGGTGTTCCTTATGCCCCCTGCCCTATAGTAGTCCCTTTGTGGCTAGTACTCATAAGAGGCATATGGAGTATAAGCTCTTGGGAAGTATCCCCGCCTCTGCCTCCTCATCCATAAGGCCTGTAGGAGAAAAAGCCTTTTCTTCTCACTGTTACTCTTGTAAGTGGTTTTGAATTCATCCACTTTTCATATATGCCTATGTTATGTCACCAAAGAATTTCCCTCAAAGGAGAAATCCATGGCTTTGGCTTGAGTATCCTGGGAAAGGATGGTAGTCCTTAACCAGGAAAATATTCTTAGGGACACTGCATGAGCTATGACTCTAGCAGCAGGGTCCTTGGTGTCCCAGCAGTGTGGAAATGGTATTTAGCAGCTTCTAGGTCTGATCCTGTTATGGCAATCAAGTCAAGTGCCAGCTAACCATCTGCTTTATCAACAAGTGCCGATTGTGTTTCACAATGCTTTCTGGTGCTGTGCTATATTTACTGAATAAGCTGCCTGCTTGATGAGCAGAGAAACTAAGGTATAAGCCTTTCTGGCCATGGCATCCAACTTTCTGAAGTCATCTTCAGGGGCTGTGCAGACAGGAAGACTTGCTCTCTCACAGGCATTAGCCTGGACTATACTTTGATGAACAGAGTAGGCATTCAAGTATTCCACACTCAGTAAGTCCACCTGATATTTTCTTTTAATTTTCCTATCAATGGTTGCAGCTGAAGTAGGTGCAGACAGGATTGTTGATATGGCATTCTAAAGGGATTTATATATGGGGACTAGCAACCTCCTTGCAGGTGCTATTCCCATCATATCCATAAATTCAGCATCCTCTTCATCCTCCACAGTTTCTAGGGCGGGGATGTCAAGAGTATCAAGCATTTGTCTGACAAATGAGGAAAAGGAAGAAGAGTCTTCATTATAGCTTGGAAGACAGCCATGGTTTCAGCTCAAGTACACCCTCTGATTCCATGGGGTCACCTTCCTCCTCCTGTACATAGTACTATTCTTCCTCCCCTCCACAGGCAGGTGGTTTGAGCCTATGCCTGGGGAGGAGTGGTGGCTGATCGCATAATTAAAGTTTCTCATGGCCTGGATAGCCGGAAAAATTGCCACATCTTTGCTATGTCCTCAGATGAGGGCATTTTCTCTGTGTCATCTGTCTGCTCCTTTCTCCATTCAGCTGGAGTAGCAAGTGACACTTTTTCTTAAGGTTTCTTTTCAACAGGCACCATTCCTAATGTCTGCTCTGAGCTCTTTTATTTTATTTTGCCATTACTGAATTCAGGGTTCCCCTTTCAGACACTCTGGTATCCGATCCACCTTTACCAGGCCTTTCAGAGGGCTGAGCAGCTTTATCTTTATTCTTGATCCCTTTTACACTAGTTGCTGCTGCTGTACATGCAGACACAGACCCTTCTGATGAGTGCTTTCCACAATCACTGGGAACTCCCTCTGAGTCTTTTTATTATTTTCAGATGACGAGGCAGACTGAGAAGCCATAATGTCTCATTTTTAACCCGTTTCTTTAAGGTTTTATGGCTACAAATAATACAGGACACACAAGAAAAAATACGTAGTAATCTTCTTTCTTCCAAAGGGTCCTTTAGCATCAGTAACTTTTAGCTGGCTAGGGGGTGTGAGCTGGTGAGAGCTGTTGAATGCCTCTGAATTTTTCAAGGAAAAAGAGGGCAAATGCCGAAAAAGAATCAACAGGATTCAAAAACATGCAGATGTCCACAAAAGTGAAAATAGAAACAAAAGCAACATGAGCTAAAAACTCATCAATAAAAACTCCAAATTTGGTAAAAGATGACATCCAGGCCCTTCTCTGACAGGTAAACCAGGGAGGAAGGGTGGGAGCTTCACTGGATGCTAAAGAACCCTTGGAAGAAAGAAGATTACTGCAGTGAGTAATTTTTTCTTCTTACCCCAGGAGTCCTTTAGCAACAGTAACTTTTAGCAGACTACCCAGCAATACAAGTGGGAGGCGGGCAGAGAACCTACTTAGGAAAAGAGGCTCTACGCAGAACCGCCCTGCCAAATTTAGCGACAGATCTGGACTGCAAATCAAACTGCAGTGTTTCACAAAGATGTGCACAGATTTCCAGGTAGCTGCTTTTGCAGACATCCAGTAGGGAATGTCCCTTGCTCCTGCAAGTGAGGCTGCAGTGCCCCTGGTGGAATGGGCCCTGAGCCCCACTGGAGCTTGTTGACCAACTTTCTCATAGCAGAATCTAATACAAGAGACCAATCAACAAGAAATAGTTCTCTTGGCAGCTGGTCTTGCTCTGCCTACATCCCGTGAGGTGAGGAACAACTGAGTGGAAGAGCCTCTGCACTGTCTAGTATGCTCTCGTAGTGAAAGATGGCTCTTGTGACATCAAGCTGTGGAGCTTTTGCTCACCAGGAGTGGATGGCTCAGTAAAGAAAGGCAGAGTAATAGACTGGTTCAAGTGAGACTCTGAAACCACTTTTGGCAGAAATTTTCTATTTGTCCTGAGCTCAACTTTATTGTTGTGAGGGTGATGTAATTCGGCTCAGTGTCACGGGACTGTAGCTCTGAAATCCTCCTGGCAGACATGATGGCCACTAGGAAGGCGGTCTTCCAAGTTACAAATTTGATGTGGGCTGTGGACATAGGTTCGAAAGGTGGATTCATGAGCCCATCTATGCAAAGGTTCAGGCTCCAAGGAAGAACAAGATCTGTTTAAAAATGTCAAGGGAAAAAATGATTTCTTCTTTCCCACCAAAGGTAGGCTGAAATTGCCGCCAGGTGTAGCTTAAGTGAAGATGGTTTCAAGCCTGACGCCTGTAGGTGTACCAGGTAGTCTAGCAGCTGAGGGTCTGAAGCTGATAGGGCTTCAACCTTTTCGCTTCTGCACCAGAGGGAAAACGCTTTCCATTTAGCTGCATAAGTCTTCTTAGAGTTCAGTTTTTAGCCATCCACAGCGTCTTAAGGACCTGTTCAGAGTACTGTGAGGATGGAAACTTAACGCCTCAATACATAGAAACATAGAGGTTGAGCAGATAAGGACTGCAAGGCCGTCCAGTCTGCTCATTTCTTTTCTACCTTATAAATGTGCCATCGGCCTTTGCTCTGTCAGTGGCCTATCTATTCATACTCATCTGTACTGCTCCTTATGCCTATCCCATGCCTGTTTGAAGCCCTGCACAGTATTCATAGCCACCACTTCCTGAGGTAGGCTGTTCCATACATCCACCACTCTTTCTGTGAAAAGAATTTCCTCACATTCCACCTTAATCAGCCTCCCTCTAATCTCATGCTGTGTCCTCTTGTCCTGCTATTTTCTTATATTTAAACATGTTAGACTTTCTTTCACCTTGTTAATGCCCTTAAGGTGTTTGAATGTTTTGATCATATCACCTCTTTCCTCCTTTGCTCAAAGGTATACATAATTGAGCTCAGTTAATCTGTCCTCATATGTCTTCTGATGTAGTCCCTGTACGATCTTGGTTGCCCTTCTCTGGACTGCCTCAATTTGGTTAATGACCTTGTGAGGTGTGACCTCCAGTACTGCACACAGTACTCAGATGTGGCCTAACCAGTGTCTTGTAAAGAGGAATTATTACCTCCTCTTACAACTTGTGATACCCCTACTAATACACCTAACATCCCACTAGCCTTACCTACTGCTTTAGAGGTCTGCTTGGACGATTTCAGGTCATCGGTGATGATGATGCCCAAGTCCCTTTCTTCCTTTGTGACTGCCAGCAACTCCTCCCAGCCTATAGGTGGCTTCAGGGTTTCTCTTACCTATGTGCATGATCTTGCACTTCTTGCATTAAATCCAGTTGCCACTGTTCTGACCATTTTGCTAGTTTATCCAGATGTCTTCTCATTCTGCCCACCCCATCTGGATCATCTACTCTGTTGCAGATCTTGTGTGTCATTGCAAACAGACAAGCCTTACCCTCTAGTCCATCTGCAATGTCACTAATGAAGATATTGAAGAGGACTGGCCCCAGGACTGATCCCTGAGGTACCCCACTTGTGACTTGCATCTCTTCTGACTGTATACCATTTACCACCACTCTCTGTTTCAAACAACATGAAGTCTTGCTGTATTCTGACATATGCAGTTAGGTCCTGCTTTCAACTGCCCCGGAGAACAAAGAGTTAAACTTTCCATGACCATCATGGAATGTTCACCATAGCTCCGTTGAAGCCCCTGTCTGCTGTTGTTTAAACTGCAACCGTCAGATTCTTTACTCCGTACTCACTACACAGTCGCTCGGAGATTTCTCCTGCTGCTCGGTTCAAAAGTCGGTTGAAATGTCAGTTTTGGTGGTTTCTACCGAATTGCTGTTACTGTTTAGTCGGTTCAAGTCTCTGTCTGTGGTACCGTGAGTACTAGATAGGTTTTTGTTTTGTTTCTGTGTGGAACTTTAAATTGTGGATCAGTTAGGGCTGAACCGATCAGTTTGAGGTAAAAAGCTTGTGCTTACTTTAGAGTGTGGTAACCGGCCTCATACGGTTCTAAAAGCGGATTTAATTACATTTTTTCCAAGACCCGTGACACAGTCAGGAACCGATAGGGAGTCTTGGCCTGATGGATTGCCGAAAAAGGTAATGCTTTTGGTTAGATTGGCCATGTCTGAGAAACCTAAGGAAAAAACGGCCCACTGGGTTTCAAAATGCAGTGTGTGGGGAAGTCTTTGCCAAGGCTGATCCCCACATCACCTGTGTTTATTGTCTGGGGTTTGACCACCTAGATTCAGACTGCCAAATTTGTAAGAATTTTCCCAAATCTACCCTGGAAAAGAGATTAGGTAGACTGAGGGAAAGGGAGGCCGAGAAGTCCGCTGACCCAGATGGCCAGCCCAGTTTGGTTCCAACCGAACCAGAAGGAGTGCCCTCTAACCAAGGCGATACTTCTTCGGCAAAAGAGAGCTGATTCGAGAATCGGTTCCGTTAAAAGAAAGAAAGATAAATCGACCGGTTTGGACCCGAATTTCATACTCGACCGCCAATGAGATAGTCAAGGCGATAAGGATTGTGCAGTCGCTTAGTTCGGTTCCGACTGAACTGGCACCATCTGACAGGGCTCGGTTCAGTCGGTTTCCCGTTCCGGATTATACTTTGCAAGAATTTTATGAACCGGAGGAGGAGGAGGAGGATAGTATGAGGATGATTATGATGATGGTGAAAGTCTGGATGTGCCTATTGACCGGACATCCCCCAGACAGACCTTCAGGTGTTTCTCCTCCTAGGCTTTCTGAGTCCCCTTCACAGTATATGTTTTACAAAAAGTGGCTGAGACTCTCCAGCTTCCTGTGGAGGAAGCAGTAGAGGATCAGGAAGAGCCTGATTATGTTGAGATGATGGACATCCCAGAGTCCAGGAGACTGTCTATTCCTTCCACAAATCCTTTGGGAAACAGACACATATAATTCTTAAGTCTCCTGATTCTATACCTCCTGTGGACAGACGCATGGACAAGAGGTACATTCTCTCAGGCTCAGATCACGGAGTTCCTTTTCCAGCAATGCAGCCATGTTGGGGTTGTGCAGGCTGCTGCCTGTGATAAGGCAAATATTCCTTGGCATCACACCCCCAGACAAGGACTCCAGGAATATTGATGCCATGGCAAAGAAACAATACATGGCAGCATCTTTGGGACTCAGGCAGGCTAACTATATGACCTATACAGCCAGATACCAGAAGTCCATGTGGGACACTGTGCTGGCTCTGGCTAAACAGGCCCCCACCAGCTTGCCAAGGAGCTGGAGCAGGTGGCTACAGATGGGACTGAGGCATCGAAGTACAGTTTCATGCTGCTGTAGACTCCAATGATGTATCATCAAGAGCCATGGCTACATCTGTGGCTCTTGGAGGATGGCTTGGCTCAGATGTACTAGCCTTGCACAGGATACCCAGGCTAAGGCCACGGATTTTCCTGTTATTGGTGATTCTCTGTTTGGGAGCAGACAGAGAACTACATGAAAAGATGCAGGCCAAAGAAAGGCAAGCAACTCCTCAAAGGCAGCAGTCCAGGGGCAGGGCAGGCCTTTCAAAGGCCTTTTACCAAGCTCAGGCCTCCTCTTCTTCCTTTTCACAGAGGGGGTTCTTGAGGAGAGGCAGAAGGGGATGAGCAGGCCTGCATCCACCCCTCAGCCTAAAGCCCCTGCCAAGCAGACACCCTGATGGGTCTGCCCGGGCCAATTCTCCCATACCAGTAGGGGCAGGCTGGCTTACTTTGTCCAGGACTGAAGTCTCTTACATCAGACAAGTGGGTCCTGGAAGTAGTAAGCCAGGGACTGGTTCTCAGCTTCAAAAATTTCCCAAGATGAGAACCAGATCTTTTCCACCTGCAAATCTCTCAGAGACCCTTGCCCTAGAGGCAGAGGTTTCTTTCTCCTAGCACTCAGAGCTATAGAGAGGGTTCCCACCCACACAGGGGCAAAGGATTGTACTCCAGGTACCTCCTAACCCCCAAAAGACAGGAGAATGGCAGCCCACCCTGGACCTAAGATATCTGAACAAACATCTTTGAAGCCAAAGTTCAAATGGTAACTCTGGGAATTATCCCTCTATAAGGCCAGGGGACTGGATAGCCTCCCTGGACCTCAAAGATACCTATTTTCACATTCCCATCAGGTGCTCCCACAGAAAGTACCTCAAGTTCGAGTTGCCCTCAGGCCACTATCAATTCAGAGCAATGCCCTTTGGCCTAACATCAGCCCCAAGGGTTTCTCACAAAGTGCCTGGCTGTAGTAGATGCTTTCCTAAGAAGAAAAGATCTCCATCTTCCCATACTTGGATGACTGACTCATAGTAGGTCAGTCTCCAGACCAAGTCAAGTCACATCTGCAAGTGACCCAGCAAGAGCTCACTTCCTTAGGATTCCTTCTCAACCTTTCAAAGTCAGTTCTCGAATCAGTACAGCTCCTCACCTTCATAGGTGCAGAACTGGATACAGTAAGGCAAGAGCCTTCCTTCCCCTGGAAAGGGCAAGGACCCTTATGGAACTGGCCTCTTCATTCACCCTTCAGGTGTCTCGACCAGCAAGGCATTTCCTTTAGCTTCTCGGCCACATGGCAGCTTCCACAGCAGTGGTCCAAGGGCAAGATTCCAGATGAGGACATTCAGTTCTACTTAAGAGCCTTCTGGTCCCAAAGAAAGGATTCCCTTACCAAACTAATCCCAGTGACTCGAACTCTGATCCAAGCCTTGCAATGGTGGCAGGATCAGGACAATTTGAGACAAGGGCCTTTTGTCACTCAGTCTCATTCAGTGATACTCACCACAGATGCTTCCCTACTGGGATGGGGAGCCCATTTGGGGATCTTACCACCCAAGGACTGTGGTCACCTCAGGAATCTCTGCTTCACATCAATCTCTTGGAACTCAGAGCAGTGTTTCTGGCACTGCAAGTTTTTCCCAAATCTGTACAGAACAAGGTGGTTCAGGTCAGAACAGACAACACCACCACCATGTGGTACATCAAAGCAAGGAGGCACTCGGTCTATGGCCTTGTGCACAGAAGTAATGAAGTTGTGGTCCCTGGCCTATTTCCTGCAAACCTCTCTGATAGCAGTTCACCTCCCAGGGAAGGACAATGTCCTAGCAGACGACTGAGCAGAATATCCCAGGGCCATCACGAATGGGCCCTAGATCCTCTAGTTTTGAAAGTGATTTTCTCAAGATGGGGCACACCAGAGATAGATCTTTTGCAGCCCCAGACAATCACCAACTTCCTCTCTTTTGTTGCAGACCCCAGTCTTGGGCTCAGTCCCCTGGATGCTCCGGTTCTGAACTGGAAAGGGAAATTTCTGTATGCTTTCCGCCTTCCTCTCCTGTTCAAAGTGTTAGTCAAGATAAGGTCACAACCATGCAAAGTGATTCTGATTGCTCCAGACTGGGCCAGGAAGCCATGGTATCCCTTGCTGCTGTCCCTAGCAGTCCACCTTCCCTGTCTCTTCCCAGGAATTACAACCTGTTGACATCCTCTCAGGGGAGGATTTGGTATCCGAATCTTCAGTCTCTCAATCTCAAGGCTTGGCTCTCGAAGAGTTAGAGTTTACAGATCTGCATCTTTTCCAGGGGTTCTGGATATCCTTAAGGCTTCTCGAAAGCCTTCCACCAGGAAGACTTACAACTCCAAATGGAAAAGATTCAGCATTTGGTGTTCTAAGAAGAATATTTCTCCAGACTCTGCTGAATTGCCATGGTTCTGGACTATATGGTCCATCTTAATGGCCTAGGCCTCAGACCAGCTACCCTTAAAGTACACTTGGCAGCTGTTTCTGCTTTCTTGTCAGTAGGCAAGCCTTCCTCTCTATCATCCCATCCTGTATTTTGAAGTTTTCAAGGGATTGCTTCACACCAACTCCCTTTAGGGATCCTGCTCCTGCTTGGGACCTTAATGTTTGCATTGCTCAGCTTATGCAACCTCCCGTTGAGCCTTTGTCCTCAGCAGAGCTTAAGTACTTGACCTGGAAAACTGTGTTTTTGGTAGCCATTACATCTGCCAGACGATCAGTGAATTGCAAGCCCTGTCAGTGGAATCTGATTTCATCTCTTTTCACAGAGAAAAAGTGGTCCTTAGAACTAACAGAAAGTTCTTACCTAAAGTGGTTTCAGATTTCCATCTCAACCAGTCTATATCTCTCTCCTGTTTTCTTCATTGACCATTCCTCCTCAGGAGAGGAGGCTACATAGCTTGACGTTAACAGAGCCCCTTAGCTACTACATAGAGCGTACCAAGGGTCACAGGTTTGAATCCCTCCAGTTGTTCCTTCACGTATGGGAGAAGTTGGTAAGGGCAAACCTGCCACTAAGAGATTTATTGCCAGGTGAATTGTTTCTTGTATACAATTCTGCTATGAAAAACTGGGTAGAACTCCACCCTCAGGCCTGAGGGCTCATTCCACTAGAGGTACAGCTGCTTCCATGGCTGCTGCCAGGATATACCTCACTTAGAAATTTGTCAAGCAGCCACCTGGAAAACAGTCCATACTTTCACCAAGCATTACTCTCTGGATATCCAGGCTAGGAGTGATGCTCGTTTTGGCACAGCAGTACTTCAGAGCCTGTTTCCAAAGCAGGTTCTGTCCCTCCTCCATGGAGGTACTGCTTGGTAGTTCTGTATATGTCAGAATACAGCAAGACTTCATGTTGTTTGAAGAAAAATTACTCACCTTAGTAATGTTGTTTCTTCTAATGGAGTCTTGCTATATTCTGACCTCCCCACCTCCTCTCTCAGAACCTAGATTTTGGGATGTGGGTGGGCAGGAGCAGTCTTGGCACCTTAGGGTGTCCTTTTTCACCCTCTTTTGGTTTGGGTGAGAGATTGTGTTTTGTTTTTGGGTTTCCTGACTAGAGTCTTCCTTTGAAAGCAAAAACTTTTATATAGATATATTTGCCAGTTGGCTAGTAAGAATTTAAAGTTTCCACACAGAACATCTAGTGAGTCTTTGCTCGTAAAGATCTGATGGTTGCATTTTAAACAACAGCAGAGACAGGGGCTTCAACCGAGCTTGTGGTGAACATTCCATGCTGGTCATGGAAAGTTTAACTCTTTGTTCTCTGGGGCAGTTGAAAGGCAGGACCTAACTGCATATGACAAAATACAACAAGACTCCATTAGAAGAAACAAATTACTAAGGTAACTTTTTCTTTCTGCCCGTCAACCAGTTTGCCACACAGTTGACCAACTTCTGACCCACCTCGAGCCTACCCAGCTTATTTATCAATCTTCTATGTGGAACAGTGTTGAAAGCTTTGCTGAAGTCAAGGTAGGCGACATCAACCGCTCTCCCTTGGTCCACCACTCTGGTTACCCAGTCAAAGAAATTTATTAAATTAGTTTGACAGGACCTTCCTTTGTAAACCCATGCTGTCTTGGATCTTGTGCCCCTATGGATTCCAGGTGTTGCACTATCCTTTCCTTAAGGAGTGCCTCCATAATCTTGCCCACTACTGAGGTAAGACTGACTGGTCTGTAGTTCCCTGCCTCCTCCTGCTACCACTCTTGTGGGCGGGATCACATGAGCCCTTCTCCAGTCTTCTGGGACCTCTCCTGTACTTGGAGACTCACTAAACAGTTCTGCTAATGGCTCTGCTAGTTCCACCCTTAGCTCCTTAAGTACACTGGGATGTATGCCATCAGGTACCATTGCCTTGTCCATCCTGAGCTTGCGAGCTCTTGTAGGACCCTTTCTTTTGTGAAGGGAGTGGTGCTCACCTCCTCCCCCTCCTGTGTCCATGGTGCTGAGCTGTGGGCCCTGCCCTACCTTCTCTTCAGTAAATACTGAGCAAAGTATCTATTTAGGACAGGGTCCTCCTCCTCACATGCCCCTTTTCTCTTGAGCTTAGTAATACCCTCTGGACTTTCTCCTTTCATTAATGTATCTATAGAAAGTCTTGTCACCTTCTTTTACTGTTCATGCTAGTGTTTCCTCAGTTTGGGACTTTGCCTGCCTTACTGCCTTCCTGCTTCCCTTAGAGCAGTTTGGTATGCCTTCCCATCTTCATCCCGCTGTGTTCTCTTATATTTCCTGAAGACCAGCCTGTTGGCTCTGACCTTTTCTGCTACTGTATGTGAGAACCAAAGTGGTTTCTTCTTCTTTGCACTTCCTTTTCTGTCTAATACACGGGATGTTGCTTCAGCTATTGCATCCTTAATGCTTGCCCACTTTGCCTATACCCCTCACCTGTGTTTCTTTTTGCCAGGGCTAGCTTAACTCTGTTGGCCATCTTATCAAAGTCAGCTCCTCTGAAGTCCTATATTTTTGCCTTGGAATGGGATGATTTAGATGTAGTGGCCAAATTGAACCATACCATGTGAGATCTGTGATCCCTTCCCTGTTAGTCAGCACTAGATCTAGGATAGCCCTGTCTCTTGTGGGTTGTTGTACCAGTTGTTTGAGGCCCTTTCCTGCAGGAATTCACCATTGTCTAGTTCTGGCAGATGTTCCTGCTGGTATTGACCAATCTGTATCCGGCATGTTGAAGTCTCCCATTATCAGAACCTCCCTTTAGCTGTCATGTTTTGTATATCTTCTAACAGTAATGCGTCTATGTCCTCCCCTGGTCTAGGGGCCTGTAGGCAACCCCAGTTCTTATGGCTGTCCCATTTCCTGTTTCCAGGGTGACCCACAGTTCTTCTGTTTCTTATGTGTATTCTGAATTTCTGTAGCTTTGATGTTTTCATTGACATACAGAGCCACTCCACCCCCTTTTGCACCTTGGTCAAGAACCAAGCCTTGAGGTGAAGAGAGTATATGTCTGGGTACTGCATTCCGTCTGAGGATGGGTCAGCAGAGAGCAAGTCAGGCGAGGTGAATGGGCCTGTTGCAGGACACTGAGAGAAGGAGAAGGTACCAGGCGTGCCTGGGCAGTCCGGAGCCACTAGGATCATTGATGAAGGCTGCTGTCTGAGTTTCAGCAAAACCTTGAATATCAGAGGAAAGGGAGGAAATGTGTATAGGAACCTCCTGACCAGTCCAGGATCAGGTAATCCAGAGGAAGTGTTCCCAGAACTGGAGGCCTGCAACAGTACTGAGGAAGCTGAAAATTGAGAGGAGAGGCAAACAGATCAACATCTGATGTGCCCCACTGCCTGAACACTGTGGCTAATAATTGCTTGTTCAGTGTCCATTTGCTCTGACCTTGACTGATCGGCTTAGAGCATCCGCCAGAGTATTGAGTTTGCCTGGGAGGTGAATAGCTGAGAGGCTGACTCCCAGGATGAATGCTGGAGACCAGAGCTTCCAAACAGAGTATTCCTGACTGGTACCACCCTGCTTGTTTATATGTAGAACACTGAAGTGGTGCTGTCCATTCTAATTTGAACGCCTGTCCTTCTATGCTGGGAGGCGAAAGCTTTGAGAGCTAGTAAGACTGCTCTGAATTCAAAAGATTCATGTGCAACTGCAACTCTTCAGGAGTCCAATTGCCGCTTACTGAGGCACTGTCTAAATAGCTCCCCAGCCCAAGGAAGGCATCTGTGGTGATCACCTTTGTGGGATGAGGGGCTTGAAGGGGACCCCTGCCAGCAAATTTGCAGGGTTCTTCCACCACAAGCAAGTTTAGGAGGAACTGCTCTGACACAGCTATTAACTTTGAAAATTTGTTGCTTCTCTGAGACCAGCAAGCTCTGAGGTAGGCATGTGAGTCTTATTCTGTACCTGACATCTGGGACTACTGCAGTCATAGAGGTCATATGTCCCAGAAGTTTGAGGAAATGTTTGGCTGGTCTTGGCTGTCCCTGGGTGAAAGAATCTGCCACTGAAAGGAAACTCTGAATTCTTTCCTGCGGAGGAAAGCATATCCTTCTGAGTGTCCAGCTGGGCCTCTATGAAGGTGAGCAGCTGGGTGAGGTTCCAGGTGAGATTTCTTTAGATTTACCAGGAAACCAAGAGACTCCGAGTGTATTCTGTGAGGAAGAGATTCCTTGACCTGGCAAGGAGACTTTGCTGCTATGAGCCAGTCATCCAGATAGGGGTAGACAGCATCACCCAGTCTCCTGAGATGTGCAGCTACCACTGAGACACTTGGTAAAGATTCTTGGGGCCAAGGACAGACCGAAGGGCATTTCGGTGAACTGATAGTGACCCAAAGGAAGTTTGAACCTGAGAAACTTCCTGTGAGATTTACTTATGAGTATGTGGAAGTAGGCATCCTTAAGTCGTTTAAGCTAGCCAGTCTCCCTGCTGTAAGAACTGTATGACTAGTGACAGAGTGACCATTCTGAATTTGGGTTTTTCAGGTGTTTGTTTAAATATCTGAGATCTAAGATAGGTCACCACTCCCCAGTTTTCTTTTGTGTCAGAAAATACCTGAAGTAGAGGCCCTTGCCCTTCTGTGGTGGGGATCCTCTCCACTGCTTGTAAAGCCAGAAGGTTTGTACCTCCATTTCCAACAGCGGTATCTGTGTTGGGGACAAAGGTCTTAACACCTGGGTATGCTTGAGGTCTGTCAGCTGCTTGAACTGTAATGACAGACCCTTCTCCACTATCTCCAGCACCCACGCATCCGACGTGATGAGGGACCATTGCTGAAGATAGTGAGACAGTCCATCTCCAACAAGAAACGGGAGGCAACTTGAACACTCAAAACAGGACTCAGACTGTGAGGCAGATGGCTGGGTAGAGGTGGCTCTTCTTTGGCCCCTTCTGCTTCTGCCTCTGAAAGACCCCCATACCGGTTAAAATCAGATTGGGGATAGAGATTGTAAGGCCTGGGAACAAAACTCTGCCCCTACTGCCCTGGGACAGGGTCTCTGAGGGGTGGAGGGTTTAGGCTTGGATGAGTGGCTATGCCAGGAGGCCTTGTACTCATCGACTTTTTCATGTAGTCAGTGGTTCTGTAATCAAACAACATATTTTGATCACAGGAAAATCCATGGCCTTGTTCTGAGTGTCTGTGGTCAGACAGGTTGTTCCAAGTCAGGCGGCGTCTCAGAGAGATGGCATGAGCCACTGCCCTAGAGCTGCATCATTGTTGTTATCTGCCATGTGGAATTGGTACATAGTAGCTTCCAAGGCAGTTTTGGCGTATCCACCAGCTCCTGCACCATAGAATCTGATCCGTTGCGGGCGATAGCCTGGTCAGATTTCCAAGGGCTTTCTGATATTTGGCTGTGAATGCCATGTAAGAAGAAAGCCTGAGAAGCAGGGAAGCTGTGGCATACATTTTCTTTGCTATAAAGTCAATTTTCTTGGAATCCTTGTCAGGGGAGAGGCGACAAGGAGACTCCAGCTTTCTCACAAGCTGCCTGCTGCACTATACGCTTGTGGCTAGGGTGTGCAGACAGGAACTCTGTACCATTTTAGAGAATTTATATTTTTCTCAAGCCGCTTATCAACCCTGATACTGAAGTGGGGTGTCGAAGCACCTTCATGGTATTTTTCTAAATGCATTATAGATAGGGATGACCAGGGTCTTTGAGGATGAAAGACTCTTCATCTCCCTATAATCTTCATCGACATCCGGGTTGGGCTCCTTCATAGGGAGGTCCAGGGTATCCAGCATATTTTGTATATATGCAAACATAGAGGAAGGATCCTCATGTTCACCCAGGGATTCCCAAGGTGAGGGTCTGGGACTCCTAGGGCTCAAGGCCCTCAAAATCCATGTCAGAGGCATCATAAAACTGATCATCATCTCGTCACCCGCACAGTCTACAGAAGACAGAACTGTGGAAGAGTGCTTGCCAGCCTCAGTAAATCGAGGACCCATCTTTGAAGGGTCTGAAACAGTTGCCATGCTTTTTCCATATTTTGCACTGATGGAAGAACTTGCTCAGTTTGTAAGTGTTTTGTTTTTCTGTATGCTTTAAACTGCCTATTGTCTCACTATTGGCTTTCCAGGAGCAAAGGGAGCATATCTGTCTTGACAGAGTTTCTTTTAGCCACTTCATCAGAGGCTTGATCAAGCTTCCTTTTTTCGTCACTCTTATTATTTTTCAGTCTGTGAGGAACTTCATCTTTGGAAGCTTTATTTCGTGGCTGGGATCTGGAGGGTTCCTCAGCACCTCTGCTTTTGGTATTAGTACTTTTGAAATGGCCCTCGTCGGAAGCCTTTGATTTATCCTCAGCCATAATAATCAAAGGTTTGTCTGCTATGTTTGCCAATTTAAGCAAAGCAAACCAGTTCTGGACCTATGAACTGAGTGCAGGTTTCTGTGAAAATGCCACCGCCAGTCCTGCCCCAGTGAATAAACTCTGCCTATTACTAGTGCCTTGTTTTGGGGTTGTAAAACTGGGATCTATATTAGTGCCAGTCTTAACAGAAACCCAGTAATACTCAATCAGCACAGGTGGCTGCTGGATCCTTAGTGACAGTCCTGACACAGATGATGCCAAGGTCCAGTAATATAACAAAAAGGTTTCCTTGTAATTGCCAATCTAGAGAGAAAATTCCAGGCACTGTTTAAATTTGAAATCTACTGCAGGTGCCTCGAGTAAATCCCAGAGGTCTGAGGTAAAAAACAAGGCAACTGTCCCTAATTCGATGGTTCCACAAGAATTTGCCTCAGAAATGAAGAAAACCATCTAACATAAGCACCCACGATAAAATTAGGCTTTAAACTAAATAGTCGCGTAAAATAAAGTCAAAATAGTGCCGTTGCAGTAAAATAAACAATTTATGAAGCACTAATGAAAAAGTAAAACTTTCACTCAGCACACTAAAGGAAATAATTTATGAGGAAAACTTTACCCAGATAAGCACTAGGAGTCTGTCAACAAGGAAAGTTGGGAGACACCTCAGACGCCTCAGAGGTAATATTGCTCAGTCCAACAGAGAAAAATTCTGAAGCATTCAACAGCTCTCACCAGCTCACATCCCATTCTGTCTTTGACTGGCTTGGCCCTACACTCATTTAAATATCTCTTAAAGGCACACCTCCAGGGCAGTTGCACCTAGCCAGCTAAGTGCAAAAAAGTTACTGATGCTAAAGGATTCCTGGGGTAAGAATTAGTAAAGTCGTGGTCTGGACCCCAGCACCATTAAATAGAGCTTTATGCAGTCGGCCTTTGGCAGTAACTGAAAATTCTTTTACAATTTTTTAAGCCTGTTGGTCCCCAGGTCTCTCAGGCATACTACTCAACAGAGAGGCTGGTAAAAAATTGATTTGTATTATAAAAAAATGTAGTACAGCAGCCCAACAGTTAAAAAAATGGTAAGGTGAAAGGACACAGACAGGAATGGAAAGTAAAAGCGACCTGCTTTCTGTAGTAGTAATCGATAAAATGTTAAACCACTCTTAAAATAGTTTAAAAGAGGTTTAATTTGGAACAGTAGCAAAACAGAAAAATAACCAAAAATAACTCCCTAACGCAAAGAAATTAATTGAAATAATACCAGATGAACTTAAAATAATACTTTTAAAATATATAAATTGGCTGAGGACCAGTGATACCAGAGCTGACTTCAGGAGGCTCCTCTCTTCAGGCAGAGAAACAAATCTGACCAGCTGCCACAGTGGAGTGTAGCTACAGAGTTTGAGCAAAGATTCTAAATTCCATAATCAGAGTAGGTTCCATCTCCAGGGCACCAGACTCCATGGAGGTAGACAGACAGAGTGTAAACATTACGTTAGAAATTTCTGGAGTTAGAAATAAATATTATGTGCCACCTCACTCACAAACACATTGCTTTTGCAATCTTTTTGTTTAAAAAAAAGGATGATGACAGAAAGCCGTCACTGTGATCAGCTTCACTGATAGAGCAGTCCTTACCCAATCTGAGTAAGAGCTAATGCTTCTGAAAAGCACACTGCACTTCAGCTGACTCTCCAACAGCCTTTTTTTCCAGTTTTTCTTTCTCCTGGTACAAACAAGCCAATCATACCAGGAGAAAGAAACTCACAGCAGAACAGTCAGGACCACAAACTGACCATAATTGCAATCGTGACAGTGGCAGGAGGTTTGGTTGGTGGCTCTCAACTTCCAGGCAGATGTGGCATATTATAAAAGCAACAGACAAAGAAAGCAAAAGAGAGAGAGAGAGAGAGGAAACAGAGAACCAAAAAGAAATGAAAAGCTGATGATGGGGCTTTGACACAAAGGGAAAGTGGACAGAACCACAAAAGGCTGGAAGGTTGGAGGGGCAGA
This sequence comes from Neoceratodus forsteri, assembly GCA_016271365.2. Lineage (NCBI taxonomy): Eukaryota > Metazoa > Chordata > Ceratodontiformes > Ceratodontidae > Neoceratodus > Neoceratodus forsteri. Next base: position 33,829,721 of record JADMNL010000023.1, read on the forward strand.
GCAATACTGGCAACACAGCCGATCCACCTAGTGGACAAATCAATAAATCAGCACTATTTTTAAAGTACCCACCCATTTAAAAAGAAACTAAAATCTAGTTTTAAATGTACTTTTTTAATTTTTTTTTAAATGAGCCATATTATAATCCCAGTAATGTACTCTGGGGTGTAGAGTGGGGGATAACATCACTCAGGTACTGGATGCACTTGGCCTGCAACCTTGTGCCCAACCACCAGAGGCATGATATTATCGTATGACACACACCCAGTTGTGCATTATTGCTTAAAAGAGAATTAATGGCAGACTAGAAGCCCGATCACTGCACAGATCGGGCATTGTAACTCTCAGATCCCCTACAATCACAATATACACCACAGTATTTTTTTACCTTAATACTTGCAAAACACAGTGTCCAACTCTCCTCTAGTCAGCATTTTCTAATATCAGGCCACTCACCCCTGAGATCGTGCAGTGAAACCCTGAGTGATGATGTGTCTTTGCCCTTTCTCTTTGCTGCCCTTATGTATGAAATATAATAATCTTCATATCTCCCATGCCCTGTTTTATTGTCAACGGTGCCTAAATGCCATGTGCCATAGTGGCATACACATGGTATTTCGCACCATTTGTTACAATAAAGTAGGGCATGGGAGATATGAAGAATATTATATTTCCATACATAAGGACAGCATAGACGTAAGAGGTAAAGGCATTATCTTCTTGAGGGTTTTACAGCTGATCTCGGGCTGAGTGGCACAACATTAGAAAATGGCAGTTAGAGGCGTAGCTGGACACCATTTTTAAGAATATTAAGGTAAAAATACCAATGTGCATATTATGATTACAGGGGATCTGACTACTGAAACCCAGATTTGTGCAGCGATCAGGGCTTCAGGTCTGCCAGTAGGTCTCCTTTAAAGGATAAGTAAATGCAAAATGATAAAAACACATGTTGTTCATTGGGTTTTTGTTTGTTTGATTGTTTCTGGCATTCTGTTCCTGTGACTGTCGAATGGTGTGTTTTTTTTACTTTTCCCTGTCAGTTTTATGGCCCTGGAGTTAGCCATGCAAGCTTTTCACTACATTTTAGCTGCTGAAATTGTCCCAGAATGCCTCTGAGAATGATGTCAATTAGATCTAGGACTAGAACTAAGAGCCCATGACCCTAGGTATAATCTAGTCACAACATCCAACTGTAACTGCTTGTGAAAGTTAACCTCTCTGAAAAAGTGTTTGCCCTCCTCCCAAGCCAAAGTAAGCAGCGGCTGTTATTATGGATGTGTGGCAGTTTCTTGTAAAGTGCTGTCACTGGTAAAAATAAAAGCCAATACACCTTGAAGGTTTTTTGGTCTAATTGACATAATTTCCAGAGGCATTCTGGGAAAATTCTAACAGATCAAAGGCAATAAAGAATCCTACCCACAGCGGCCATAAAATTGGCAGGAAAAATGACAAAAATCCCACAAAAACAAACTTGCAACAGACACAGGTAACAGAATGCCAGGGATAATCAGAGAAACAAAATCCCAGTGCACAACATGTGTTTTATAATTTTGCATGTAGTTTTCCTTTAAGCAGTCCGTAGTTGGTCCAACCTGAAAACATGATAGAAACTGAGAGATTTCATATCCAGTTAAAATACAGTTCAGAAATAACAGCAAAAAGTCCATGCTACATATGAAAATGCAAATTTAAGACAGATGACAGCAAATCAGATCCCAGCATTTTTGTGTTCCTGACAAACTCACTCAGGCCGCTCCCTTGTGTCCCAGCAGTCTTCAAACTCGGATCCCTCTGGAACCCCCTCTTCATCCCAGATGTCTTTAGTTATCTGGGGGTCACCTATCCAGTACTAGGGAAAACAGAGACAAAACAGGCTTGACTTAACCTCTACTCAAACCCTAAAACATCCCACGCGGCTTTCAACCACGGGGAACTGTGGTTACTACAATAATCACACACCCTGAATAAGTGATTGCCCCTATATAACAGTTTAAAATATGACCCGCTCTCTAAACAAATCATTTTAAAAGGTAAAATAAGGACATGTTATTGAAATATACTTCCATTTCAGTTTGGAAAACAACATATAGGCCCTACCTATGCAGGCAATTGGGGGTAAAAGATGAAAATTACATACTCACCCTAATTCTGATCTTCCAGAATATCTTCACACCATCACTAGTGGGTCTGTGCCAGAGGCACTAGGACCCCACGGGAGCATATAGCTTTAATTTTTGGAGTGGGAGGCCAACGTCAGGGATGGGGCCACCCATGTGGCAGATGTATGATGCGCGCCCAGGCTAGCCAGTAACCAGTGCTGGCCCCCCAATTATGTCCTACTAGCAGAAGAAGAAAAGGTAAGAAGATAGAAAGGGTGGTGCAAAGGAGCCCAAGGGATAGGAAAAGAATACACAATATAAACTAAACAAACCAATAAAAATGACCAGAGGAGAAAATTAGAGAAACTCTGGATGGAGGGACTTTAGGATGGCCTAGGATGACCAGGACAGCTGGGCAGGCCGGGGGAGAGAGAGAGAGAGAGAGAGAGGTAGAGAGGTCAGAGAGGAAGAAAGAGAAAGAGAGAGAGAGAGAGAAGGAGGGAGAGGAGTATGTCAAGAGCTGGCTTGCTCTCAGTGCAAAATGAAATATCTGAAACTGAGCGAGAAGAACCCAGGGAAAAAGTTGCTCTGAAAAATGAAGAACCAGCCCAGAACAAAAAAATTACTCACCATAGTAATTATGTTTCTTTCAGGGGATCACTCAGTATGCTTAACTAATGCAGTCAGCCTTCAGTGTTGAACTGCCACAGAGAGAATGGAATGTATGTAAATAATGGTAGTCTCGTTGGCTCATGCCAATTTCAAACTGCTGCCCCTAGTAACTGCTGCACCTGAAGTGCTCAGATTCATTACAAAGCCTAACAAAGTGAAGGCACCTAACTAGCTAAACTATGTAACCCTATTCCTGCATGAGCCCAAGATAGAATGTGCCTCTCCTAAAAAACAAAGACCAAAATGGTCTCAGAAGGACCAAGAAAAGACAGATATCAATCACAGTCATTGTGAGCGAAATAAACAGCCTGAAGTGCTCTAATAAACACGTAGAAGTGCTCCATGCAATTTTCAATAAACAGTACCATTGAAATGGAACTACTTGTTGTTAAATCTAAACTGCAGACACTGCCACAGTTATTGTAAGCAGACTGTAGCTTGCAGTTTAGGCCACTGTTCTGGAATCATTACAGAAGAAAAAAAATGACCAACCATATTAAAGTTGTTTCTTCTTAAGGGATACCTAACTATACACTTCATGCAGTCATCTCGGCTGAACCAATGCAAATTTTAGAATGTGGCATGTAGGTTCAAACTCTGCATCCACGCTACCATTCTGGCTGTTGCTCAGATCTGTTTCCCAGCTAGAGTGGAGCAGCAGTTAATGAAACTATCTAAAAGGCTACCAACATTTTTTTGTTTTCATAGATTTTAAAATAAACACTAAACAGATTGAAAGCAGATTTGAGAATACAATTGTCATATAAACCATAAAAACAAACTTAGTAGGAACCACAATAATAATGCTTAAGCAACCTCAATTAAAAATAACGGATTCTTGTGTGAACCCATTTTAGGTTCTGAAGGGAGGAAGGCAGGTAGAGAGTATAAGAAAAAATGACTCACCTTAGTAATTGTGTTTATTCTAATGAAGTCTTGCTGTATTCTGACTTATTATTGCAGCTAGCTCCAGCACTTGAACTGCTCCAGAGAGGAAAGAGTTAAATCTATGCAGGGCATGACACGTTAAGCTCGAGTCCGGTTCAAACCTCTGTCTGCTGCATTTTGAAGTGTAAACCGTCAGATTCTTATGAGCTAATACTGACTAACCAAACCCACTATGTGGAAATTGTAAAATTTTACTAGCCAAATGGCAACCAAATATTTTGATCCCCAAAAGACTCAAGTTGAGAAATCCAACATAAAAACCAGGTAGTGAACAACTCATGACTATTAAAATAATAAAAATAACCCACCCTCTCTAAAAAGAGGGAGTGCCTAAATGCACCCCTGGGTGCAACACTGCACCCGCCAGCCCACTTCCCAAAACCAGGTTCTGAGAGGAGGCAGGGAGGAGGAGGTCAGAATACAGCAAGACTCCATTAGAAGAAACACAATTACTAAGATGAGTAATTTTTCTTCAAACAACATGAAGTCTTGCTGTATTCAGACTTATTGCAGACTACCAAGCAGTACCTCCATGGAGGAGGGATTCAAACCTATGTTGGGAATAGGCTCTGCAGTACTTATACTAAACCGAGCATCACTCCTAGCCTGGATATCCAGAGAGTAATGTTTGGTGAATGTATGGATTGCTTTCCAGGTGGCAGCTTTGCATATCTCTAGTAAGAAATATCCTGGCAGCAGCCAGGAAGCAGCTGTAACTCTAGTCGAATGAGCCCTCAGGCCTGAAGATGGTATTTTGTCTAACTTTCATAGCAGAATTGTATACAAGAGACAATCCATCTGGCAATGGTTCTCTTAGTGGCAGGTTTGCCCTTTCCCACTTCCCCAAAAGTGAGGAGCAACTGGAGGAGTCAAACCCAGCGCCTTAGTATGCTCAGTGTAGTAGCTAAGGGCCCTTCAATATCCAACTGTGTAATCTTCTGTCCCTGAAGAAGAATGATCAATGAAGAACAGAGGGAGAGACAAGGATTGGTTCAAATGAAAATCTGAAACCACTTTAGGTTAGAACCTCCTACTGGTTCTAAGGACCACCTTATCCCTATGGAATGAGATAAAATCAGACTCCACTGACAGAGCTTGTAATTCACTGATACGCCTGGCAGAAGTAATAGCTACCAGGAACACAGTTTCAAGTCAAGTACTTAAGCTCTGCTGAAGACAAAGGCTCAAAGGGGTTGCATAAGCTGAGCAATGCAAACATTAAGGTCCCAAGCAGGAGTAGGATCCCTAAAGGGGATTGGTATGAAGAAATCCTTGAAAATTTACAGAGAACAGGACGAGATGCCGGTGAGGAGGGCTTTCCCACTGACAGAAAAGCAGAAATAGCTGACAAGTGTACTTTGAGGGTAGCTGGTCTGAGGCCTAGGCCATTGAGATGAACTATGTAATCCAGAACTGTAAAATGTCAGCAGTATCTGGAGATATATGTTTCTGGAACACCAAAGCTGAATCTTTTCTATTTGGAGTTATAAGTTTTCTGGTGGCAGGTTTTCAAGAGGCTTTGAGAATGTCCAGAACCCCTTGAGACAGATGCAAATTTGCATACTTTAACTCTTCAAGAGCCATGCCTTGAGATTGAGAGACCAAAGGTTGGGGTACCAAATCCTCCCCTGAGAGGAGGTTAGCAGGTTGTAATTCCTGGAAGAGACAGGGAAGATGGACTGCTAGGAACAGCAACAGGTGATACCAAGGCTGCCTGGCACAGTCTGGGGGCAATCAGGATCACTTTGCAAGACTGTGATCTTATCTTGATCAGAACCTTGAACAGTAGAGGAAAAGGAGGGAAGACATACGGAAATTCCCCTACCCAGTCCAGAATCAGAGCATCCAGAAGGACTGAGCCCAAGACTGGGGGTCTGCAACAGAAGAGAGGAAGTTGGTGATTGTCTGGGGCTGCAAAGAGATCAATCTCTGGAGTGCCCCACCTGAAAAAATCACTTTTAAACACTAGGGGATCCAGGGACCATTCGTGATGGCCCTGGGAGATCCTGTTCAATGCATCTGCTAGCACATTGTCCTTTCCTGGAAGGTGGACTGCTACCAGAGAGGTCTGTAGAGAATAAGCCAGGGACCATTATTTCATGGCACTTTCTGCCTCTAAGCCAGTATCCCTGGTAATTCCATCTCCCTTGCTCATTCCAGCTACCCACCTCTTTCTCCACCTCTTAATCTGAATCCCTGCTTTTCCCCAGCATTCTCTTTCACCCCTGCTCATCTTGGTCCCCTGCAAAACTCTCTCCGTTTCAAATCAAATCCTTTGTTCTCGGTTGGCACCACTGCCAGCCAGCTTCTCTACTGCCTACTCTCTCACCCCATTTCATCTTGGCTCCCTGCAAACCCCCGCATTTTCTAATTAAACCTTTTGTTCCCATTGACACCATTGGCACTTAAGCCCAGTAACCTCCCACAGCTAGTCCCTCCTCTACCTTCCTTTCCAGCATGCCCACTATATCACCTTGCTTTATCCCTTCATTGTTTCAGCCTAGGCCCTCCTTGCAATCTAGCAGACTTTGTTGCGACTCTCAATAACTCCTGCTTCTCCACTCTCTCTCTCTCACTCTCTCTGCAGGAACTTGCCCTCAGGCTCCCCACAGCAGAGTTCGCACTGATCTCAGCCGTGTTCAACACTACTGACCCACCCGACCCCAAAGCAGAACAGGTACAGCACAAACTATGGGATTCTTCCTCGGCTCCTAAGCCCTTAATTTGATTGGCTCACTGAGGCTATAGTTGGGCTCTCATTGATCGCTGCAGATTCAGTGTTTTTTTTTTTAATTTTCCTGTACTTGACTAGCGCCGCACTCTTTTGCTATTGTAACTGTGAGATCCTATTTTGTCCCATCCACCTCCGTGACCCCAGCCTCTATTAAATCCCCTTTCAGCCCGAACTTCTTCCTCCTCCTAGGTAGTAACTAACACTGACAGCCCTGTTTTAAAGAAGCTGCCTACTCGCAGTCAAAGAATCTACAGAGTATCTTTATTTCTTGTCTGACTCTCTAGTGAAGTACAACTCCTAAGTGAAGTACAATCACAACTTGTCTGACTCCACCAGTGAAATTCTCTCCAAAGGTAAAGTACCACTTAACTGTGATTCTGAATAAGCTGTCCTTTCTCTTGGTGTAATACTACTATGCCTCCATAGCGCACTACCTCCTATCTGAGCAGTTACTCCCAAAGCATAAATATGTATAGACATAGGAAATTGTCAACCCTAATCTCTCTTGTGCTACTATGGGCACTGCTATTCACTACACTGCCCATCTTGTCTGATGTCGCCATAGGATCAGCTGAGACAGGAACCAACCGACCCGCCAGTAACAAGCTCTCCTATAGTACTGTGTGGAGGGGCTGGGATAACAGATGGACCAGACAACGAACTTCAGGTTCAACACACAATCTCTCTGTAATGTTTATACAAAATACAGGAAATAAGCTTCAGCAATAGCATATTCCTTCTTCAGTACATCAGTTTGCAGCAACAGACTATGAATGTCCTTTCTCTGCACTTAGCCAGCACCTAGTGACACTGATCTCTGATCTAACTACTTTTCAGTGAAAACCCTTCATCCCTATGTGGGCCCTGTTTGCTTGGGTGGTGGGGGCTCAAAAAGAAAAACAAAACAAAACAAGCCATGGACAAATAATCTCAATGCTGAATCATTGAAAATGGGTTACCCCAAAGGGCACTGGCAACAAATCAAGTTTCAAAGAAATACAACATCATACATACTTCCATAATGCGAAAGCATCATGGGATATATGCAAATCACCATGACGTTTCAGACTTGTTCAGTTTACAGCAATTTACAGGCATTTTAAATAGCACAAACTCGGCCCTATTGGCTCTACAACCAAACAGGCCCATGGTCACTTAAATATCGCCTCCATCAATATCTGTAGCCTGCACAAAACTGCCCCAGCTCCAGGCTTGGATAGCCCAACACAATCCTAATATACAACTTTGCAAGACTGTGATCTTATCTTGACCAGAACCTTGAATAGTAGAGGAAAAGGAGGAAGGCATACAGAAATTCTCTTCCCAATCCAGAACCAGAGCATCCAGAGGGACTGAGCCCAAGACTGGGGTCTGCAACAGAAGAGAGGAAGTTGGTGATTGTCTGGGGCTGCACATAGATCTATTTCTGGAGTGCCCCACCTTGAAAAAATCACTTTTAACACTAGGGGATCCAGGGACCATTTGTGATGGCCCTGGGAGATCCTGCTCATTGCATCTGCTAGCACATTGTCCTTTCCTGGAAGGTGGACTGCTACCAGAGAGGTCTGTAGAGAATAAGCTAGGGACCATAATTTCATGGCTTCCATGCACAAGACCGTAAACTGAGTGCCTCCTTGCTTGTTGATATACGACATGGTGATGGTGTTGTCTGTCCTGACCTGAACCACCTTGTTCTGTACTGATTCCGAGAGGGTTTGCAGGGCCAGAAAACTGCCCTGAGCTCCAGGAGATTGATGTGGAGAAGAGACTCTGAATGGACCACACTCCCTGGGCTGTGAGAGTCCCCAGGTGAGCTCCCACCCCAGGAGAGAAGCATTTGTAGTTAGAACCACTGAATGAGATTGAGAGATGAATGCGACTCCTTGCCTGAGATTGTCCTGATCCTGCCACCATTGAAGAGCCTGGATCAGGGTCTGAGTCACTGGGATAAGCTTGGTTAGAGGGTCTTGTTTCTGAGACCAAAAGGCCCTCAGGTGAAACTGAATGTCCTCATCTGAAATTGTCCCTTGGACCACTGCAGTGGAAGCTGCCATGTGGCCCAGAAGCTGAAGGAAGTGCCTTGCTGGTCAAGAAACCAGAAGGTGGAAAGAGGAAGCCATCTCTATGATGGCCCTTACCCTACCAATGGAAGAAAAGCTCTTGCTTTGACAGTATACCGCTCTACTCCTATGAAGGTCAGAAGCTGTACTGGCTCGAGAACTGACTTGGGAAGATTGAGAAGAAATCCTAGAGAAGTGAGCACTTGCTGGGTCACTTGCAGATCTGCTTGACTTAGTCTCGAAGACTGGCCCACAATGAGCCAGTCATCCAGGTATGGGAATATGGAGATATTTTTCTCCTTAGGAATGCCACTACTACTGCTAGGCATTTTCTAACACCCTTGGAGCTGATGTTAGGCTGAAGGGCATTGCTTTAAACTGGTAATGGCCTGAAGGCAGTTCAAACTTGAGGTACTTTCTGTGGGAGCACCTGATGGGAATGTGAAAATAGGCATCCTTTAGGTCCAGGGAGGCTAGGCAGTCCCCTGGCCTTAGAGAGGGAAGGATTATACCCAGAGTCACCATTTTGAACTTTGGTTTTAAAAGGTGTTTGTTCAGGTATCTTAGGTCTAGGATGGGCCGCCACTCCCTGTTTTTTTCGGTAAGGAAGTACCTGGAGTACAGACCTTGCCCCTGTGTATTGCAGGAACTGTCTCTATGATCCTTAGGCCAATAGAGATGAAACCTCTGCCTCTAGGGCAATGGTTTTGGAGATGTTTGCAGGTGGAAAGATCTGGCCTCAGCTTTGGAAATTTTTGAAGCTGAGAGTTGTCCTGGCTTACTACCTCCAGGACCCACTTGTCTGAGGTAACAGACTTCCAGTCCTGGAAGTAGTGCCAGCCTGCCTCCTACAGGAATGGGGGAGTTCACCCGGCTGACACATCAGGGTGTCTGCTTGGCAGGAGCCTTAGGCTAAGAGGTGGATGCAGCCTGCTCATCCCCCTTCTACCTCTCCCTCTGAAGAACCCCCTCTGAGAAAAAGGAGAAGAGGCCTGTGCTTGGTAAAAGGCCTGTGAAAAGGCCTGCCTCTGTCCCTAGCTTGCTGCCTTAGAGGAGTTGGCTGCCTTCCTTGGCCTGTGCACTCCTGTAGGTGGTCCAGTATTCATCCATCTTTTCATGTAATTCTGTTTGCTCCCAAACAAAGAATTACCCACCACAGGAAATCCATAGCCTTAGCCTGGGTGTCCTGAGAAAGGCTAGTACATCTGAGCCAAGCCATTCTCCGAAGAGCCACAGATGTAGCCATGACTCGTGATGACACATCACTGGAGTCCACAGCAGCATGACACTAGATCTTAGATGCCTCAATCCCATCAGCAGCCACCTCCTCCAACTCCCTGGCAAGCTGGGGAGGCGCTGTAGCCAGTACCAGTACAGTGTCCCACCTGGACTTCTGGTACCTGGCTGTATAGGCCATGTAACTAGCCTGCCTGAGTCCCAAGGAAGATGCCATGTACTGTTTCTTTGCCATGGCATCCAGCTTCCTGAGTCTTTATCGGGGGTGAAGCCAAAGGTATGTAGCCTTATCACAGGCTGCAGCCTGCATGACCCCAACATGGCTGCATTGTTGGTACAGTACTCATACCTGAGCCTGACAGCATGTACCTCTTGTCCATCCTTCTGTCTACAGGAGGTAAAGAATTTGGAGTTTTAACAGTTTTTGTGTCTGTTTCCCAAAAGACTTATGAAGGAGAATAGACAACCTCTTGGACTCTGGGATGTCCATCATCTCCATATAGTCCGCCCTCTTGTTCCTCAACAGCTTCTTCCAAAGGAGCCGGAGAGTTTCTGCCACTTTTCTGTAAAACATAAAGTGGGAAGGGACTCAGAAAGCCTAGGAGGGAAACACCAGAAGGCCTGTCTGGGAAGATGTCCGGTTCAATGGGCTCATCCAGACCTTCCATTCCATCATCATCATCATCATCATCATCGCTTTCATAATCATCATCCCTCCAACCGTTCATAAAATGTTCAGGGCATAATCCTAAACAGGAGAAACTGACCAAACCGAACACCTGCCAGAAGGTGACGGATCAGTCGGAACTGGTCAAAGCGATTCAACAATCCTAATCGCTGGGCAATCTCCTCGCAGTCGGAACATGCGGTTCTGTATTCAACCGCTGATTTTTCTTTTTCTTTCTTTTGATGGAACTAGTCCTCAGAATCGGTTCTCCTTTGCCCGAAGGAGTATCTCCCTGGTCAGGGCACTCCTTCTTGTTCGTCGAATCCAGACCGGGCTAGCCATCCGGGTCAATGGACTTCCTCGCCTCCTTTTCCTAAGCCTGCCCAATCTTTTATGCAGGGTGGACATAGGAAATTTCTTACAGATTTGGCAATCTGAATCGAGGTGGTCAAACCCCAGTCAATAAACACAGGTGGTGTGAGGATCAGCCTTAGCAAAGACCTCCCCAAACACACTGCAGTGTTGAAACCCAGTGGGCCCAGTTTTCTTTTGGGTTTCTCAGATGTAGCCATACTAACCAACAAACTTACCTTTACTCTGCAAAAGCCAGGCAAGACACCCTTATCAGTTTCTAACCATGTTACGGGTACTTGAAAAAAACATAAGAAAACACGTTTATTTTAAAACCGATAAGGACCGGTACCACACACTTAACCTGAAAGAAAGAGAAAAATACAATCATACACAAAGTAACTGGTTCAGCCGAACCGGTTAAGAGCTTTAAAAATTACAATTTCTACAAGTTTTTACATCTAGTCCACTACCTAAGCACTTACTGTACAACAGACAGGATCTGAACCTAAAAACACAAAAGGATCGGTAAAATCGACGTACTTTAACCGACTGAGAACCGTGGAGCAGAGGAGAAATCTCCAGAGCGACTGTTCAGTTAGGCAGAGAAAGAATCTGATGGTTACACTTCAAAGTGCAGCAGATACAGGTTTGAACCGAGTCGAGCTCAACATTCTATGCCCTGCATAGAATTTAACTCTTTCCTCTCTGGAGCAGGTCAAGTGCTGGGGCTAACTGCAATAAGTCAGAATACAGCAAGACTTCACGTTGTTTGAAGACATGCAAAAGCAAACTACTTCAAGGAACATATGGAAAAAGCTGGGGCAATGGGAAGGAATTCTGGAATACCACTGTATTCTTGTCGGGCAGAGACTCAGAGCCCCACCATATTTCATTGTCCACTACAGCAGGCACCTTACAGGAGCCTTCGATATTGCAGATGCCTTTAACTATGCATTTACTGACTTAAGCTCAATCCCACCACCCAATTACTTAAATCCCTGACTAGCTATAACACCCACCACACCGATCCACACACTAAACTAAACCCAGGCCAACCCTCTTTATTTCAAACAAGCAACAAGAAATCAAACCATTAAGTAAGTTAGAGGGTTATCAGCAAAACCAGGATGGCTTAGTGATATGATAGATATGAAGATCCGAGCATTAACCTTGACTAATTTGCGTCCCTCTCACTGAGCTTTTCAACATTTCACTTAGAATGGGGTATTCTATCGAAATGGAAAGCAGCCTTTGTCATCCCAGTGTTAAAAATGGTGACAAAACCAACCTTGGCAACTATCGGCCTATCTCTATACTTCCTCCCCACCTGAAAGCTCTACAAAGGATTGTCTCTCCTCAGCTCACGGAGCACTTAAACAAGTACAGCTTACTCTGTTCCCAGCAACATGGTTTCCACAGAAACAATAGCACTGTTACTGCTCTCCTAGCCTTCACCACCCAGGTGTAAGATGCCCTTGGCACTGGGAAGTCAGTAGGGCAATATTCATTGACCTCATCATGGCCTTTGACACTGTGAGCAACCAGATACTTCTAAACAATCTTTTGACCCTAGGCCTGTCACAAGACACTGTCTCCTGATTCTCCAGCTACCTGTCCAACAGGTCTCAGAGGGTAAAAATAAATGCGGTCATGTCTGAGCCCTGGGACATATCCTTAGGGGTCCCTCAAGGCTCCATCTTAGGCCCACTGCTATTCAGTCTTTTATTAACTCTCTCCTTACACCTGCCCAACCTATATGTTGCTTTACTCTGGTGATGCTGTAATCTCTGCACCTGGAAATCATACCTCTGAAATGACTTCTACACTGCACAACAGTTTCAAGCAACTTGAAAACTGGGTCTCAACCCACAGACTGATCCTAAACTACAAAAAAAAACAAAGGCAATGTATTTTACTATACCCCATAACAAGAAAAGTCCAGTCCTCTGTCCATCCTAAGTCAGAAAGGAGGCTCACTAGATCAAATAACCTCCTTCAAATACTTAGGCATCCTCCTGGATGACACTCTATCTTATGTAGCACACATAGATTATGTAGTCATCAGCTAACACCAAACTTGGTTTACTTTACCGTCATAGACAAGCTATGTCTCAAAATGCCTCAGACTTGTCACCCAGAGTTTGATACTGTCTACTACTGACTACGGGCTCATTATCTATGGCGCTGGTACCAAAACCAATCTAAAAGAATCAAACTGATACTAAACAAGGCCCTGGGTTTGCCTTTAGAGCACACACTACTGGGTGGCTCCTCGCTGTACCTCTGGATAAAGTACCTGACTTGCCTTATTGGGAAAAAAGGCATTACTTGGTTTGACCCCTCACTTCACTGCAGCACTTTTCCAATGCTCCACAACCACTCAGACTACAAGAAGTACATCCAAAGTTGCCCTCAAAATCCCTTTTAAACACGCCTCATTTGCCAGTTTGTTCTTATGATCAAGGTCCCCAGTAGATGAATGAACTACCAGTTCCACTCACTGAATGTGGAAAAATTGGCCCATTCAAAAAGACCTCTGCCTCCTTCTGGCAGAGACCAACCATACGATGTACAACTTAGACAGCTGCTCCACCTCCCTTGGCCTCCCCTTCCATTAGCTTCTCCTATTTCACTCTCTAACCCTCCGCCCCTTTCAAGACATGCCTTCTGGGCCACTATAACCTCTACTTCTCCCCATAGCTGTTTTGCTTCCCCTTACCTCCTCTCCACTGCCTTATTCTTACTAAGCAAACACAGGCTGCACCTATGCCGCTTGCTTCTCCATCCTCTCACTCCTCTTTCATGTCTATCCCGCCTCATCTCAATGTTCCTCCTTCTAAACATTGCCTTCCTGGACAGCTACTATTTCACCTACTCTTGCACTCCTTCCTGTTCCCCTGCCCTCACCTATCTGCTCTTCACACTTGACAATGCCCTCCTGAAGCAACAAGTTTACCTACTCTTGCACTTGGCAACACTTTTACCCAGCTATGGAGTTACTCTTGAAGTGTAGACAAAATCCAGCACTAATTTGTAAAGGTCTGTGTTCTTGTACACCTCAGTAACAGTAACAATTATGTATATCCTCTTACCTATAATGTTGTATTCGACTTCTTGGTTTTGTACATTGTTATGTTTGTTGAATCCATTGTAAAGGTCTTACGCCTGTAATATGCATTGACTTCTTGACTTGGAACCTTTGTAAATGAGCCTTGCAGCTCAAAGGTTGTAATCTGAATCCAAAATAAATAAATAAATGACCACGCTCTGTATACTACTACTGCTATTATTTTATTGTACCTCCCATTGTTTCTCCCCAGGTTGCCCCTGAAAAGGGACAGTCTGTCTCAGTGGGCTTACCTGATTATGAAAATTCAAATAATAAATAACCATGCCCTTAGGCATAGGGTCGTGGGTTCTGGAAATGTTATCCTGCCCTAAGACAATGTCAACAGATTGTGACAGAGTGGGAGGTTGATTGGATTCCTGTTGGACAGGATGAGGAGCACTGAGTACCAGGAATGTTTGGCCCACTCTGGAACTATCATGATCACTGTTGCAGGTTCTCAGGCATGCAGAAATGCCCCTGTTCAGTTCAGTATCAGGGTGTCCTTTGGGACTGTTCCTCTGGCTGGTGGTCTGCAGCAAAACTGCAGCAGGTGACAGTTCTCCCAAGATGTAAACAGGTCTATACTGGGGTGCCCCATCTTCTGAACACTGTGGCCAGAAGTCAGAGGGTGGTGGTAAATGGTGTGCATTCTAGGCCAACGAGGGCGATGAGCAGTATTCCTCAGGGTCAGTACTGGGACCAATCCTTTTAACATATATATCAGTGGGACTTGAAGGGAAAGTGTGTCTTTCTGCAGAAGATGCAAAGTTATATAACAGGGCTGACATAACAGGAGGGTTAAGGCCATGAGGAGAGATCTGCATCCTAGTAAAGTGGTCAGATATTTGGTAGCTGAAGTTCAGAAAGGGACCAGGGATTATAATCTCAAACAATCTTAAGGTAGGAGACCTATGTAATAAGGCAGTAGGTAAAGCTAATAGAATGATGGCATGCATAGGAAGGGGTATAACAAGTAGGAAGAGGAGGTGTTGATGCCTTTATATAAGACCATGGTCAGACCGCAACTGTAGTATGGGGTACAGTTCTGGAGGCCTCATTTAAGAAAAGGATATAGATGGGTTGAGAGGGTTCAGAGAAGTGCAACAAAGATGGTGCAAGGTATGCAAGAAAAGCCGTGACGAGACTAGATGGAGAGAGAATTCAATCTATATCCGCTGGAGGTTAGAAGAGATAGAGGTGACATGCTAGAGACTTTTAAGGATATGAAGGGAATAAATAAATCAATGATGGCAGATTATTCAAAAGGAAAGTAGGAGTTAAAACAAGGGGTTATAATTTAAGATTGAAGGGGAAGATTTAAGAGCAATGTAAGGAGATGTTATTTCACTAAGAGGGTAGTGGAACCCTGGAACAGATTACCTAAAGAGGTGGTGTGTGCAGAAACAGTGGAGGAATTCAACAGGGCATGGGACAGACACAAGGGGTTGGCTGGTGGGCAGAGGAAAATATCCTGGGAAGTGGAGACAAGTAGGGGCAGGAGGGAAATGAGCAGACTAGATGGACCAGGATGGCCTTTTTCTGCTGATACATTACTATGATAGAACCTGCTGGTTTAAGGCTCAATCCTCATTTTCTTGACTGATTATGGTTAAAAGAATCTACCAGGACATTGTCTTTGCCTGGCAGATACACTGGAAACATGTTTGCTTCTAAGGAATATGCCAGGTCCCAGATCCCTATTGCCACTATACATAGTTTTGAGGATCTTGTTCCTCCTGCTTGCTTACATAGTACATTACTGTGGTGGTGTCTGTCCTGATTTGAACAGTCTGACCCTGTAGCTGGGAGGAGAAAGAATGCATTCCTAGAAGTAGTGCTCTGAGCTACAGGAGGTTTAAGTGTTCTAGTGAGTCCTCTGGGCTACATGTGCCACTCACTGTGAGGTCCTTCAGAGGGTGCCCCAACCAGGAGTGAGGCATCTGTGTAAGAATACTTGTTGGTGAT
This sequence comes from Neoceratodus forsteri, assembly GCA_016271365.2. Taxonomy (NCBI): domain Eukaryota; kingdom Metazoa; phylum Chordata; order Ceratodontiformes; family Ceratodontidae; genus Neoceratodus; species Neoceratodus forsteri. The sequence goes on from JADMNL010000023.1 coordinate 33,845,568, forward strand.
TGCTGAAGGAAGGAATGCCATCTTTGAGGTTGCTTTCTTCCTTCTGCCACTCTAATGATTCCACTAGTGCTTCTGTCATACTGGCACTAGCTTTGAAAGTGATCCCATCTTTGGGACCAGTTGTCCCTTAAGTGGTACTGAGCACTGTATCTCTGATTTTAATACTGACCCATGGAACCACAGCTATGGATGCGGCCATATGCCCTAGCAAATGTAGGAAGTCTCTTGTAGTCTTGGCTGACCTGCTGTTAAAGACTCCACTGTTGCTATCAAAGCTGTAAATCTGGCCCATGGGAAGAAAGCTTCCTGCAGAGTGTTTAACTCTGTGCCTGTGAAGTCCAGTACTTGAAAAGGCTCTAGCTGTGACTTCACAGGTTTATCAAAAATTCCAGGGTCAGGGTTCTTCCAGTTCTGGCATCTGAATGGCAGCATCTCAAGAGTTCCTGCGGTGTTGTTTAACTTAAACCCATACTAATGTGTTTGAGACACAAATAAATAACTTTCTTTACTGAGTTATCATAACTCAGCCAAGGTTAAGAAATCTCCAGATTAGAGACTGCTATTCAACTTCTGGGTGTAATTAATCTTGGCTGGTATGGTCGGACCCCCAATGGTATTACGCTCTGGCCTGGAGACCAGAATGAAAGTGAAAAGTCAAGGAGAAAATATTACCTTGACTTCCTGTGTATTCTCTCGTCAGTTTTCAACAGGGATTTAAAGGTCTGGGTATCTGAGTTTTCTGCTTGCGTTTCCTCTTTGGAGCAGAAACTGGACTCTATTGAAGAGCGCTTAACTGCAGCAGAGACTGTCGACTTGTACAGATTCAGCGATTGCTGACTGCGGAGGCTGCAATAACGCCTCCTTCCATGACTAGATTTCTTTGAATTCTAAAACTGAAAAAAACTGAGAATGCTCTGCTTTCAAGAAACTACAATTAATTGGTTTGGCTCCACAAATATTGATGTTCCATCCTTGAAAGAAATTGTTACAGAAGTGTTGTAGTCCTGTTTCTCATTAACTGTGCCTTTGATTTAGAATTCATTATCAGGTGAGACTTAAGAAGAGGCAAACTACTTGGCCCTTTGGCTTTGGTGTCAGAGGCTACCAATGTCACAGCACCTGTTTTGGTTTGGTTTCTGTGAGAAACAGGATTCTACAACTTGCCAGAAATAAAATGCAGATGTTTTATGGTAACAGTACACCTGTACCCTGATGTTAGTTTAACTACACGGAAGAGGAGGAAAAGACTTTAGGCAATACAGTATGAATTTAGAGCGCTGGAGTGCCTGCTTCAGTACTGTTTCTCCAATTCTCAAAGTGAACTTCCAGTCAAGCTGCATTACTTTGATGATCAAGACAAGGCAAAGCTTCTTTTTTTTTTTCATTTATAAAATGTGCATCTTCCTCTCACCTCAATTCTGAAGACAAGCAGGAGGAAGTGGATATAACTGAATACTTACCGGTTAACACTGAGGAGGCTTAACTTAAATGCCCTGTTCTCTTGATGTAACCTTTAAGATGGGATTATAAAACAGGACATTTCTTTCTCAAAGGAATTTACATGGATAGTTTCTTATCTGTTCATAAACTATTGTGCTTTTGAATTTGAAGCATTAAATTAAACAGAGACATGGGGGTGACTAAATTATATTGAGTGTTTTGTTTTCTTTCCTTTATCTTAGATGGTATATACTTATCATAGCCCATGAAAACATTGAAGCGTGTGTGTTTAAACTGATTGTTTTTAATCTTACTGAACCCAGTTCAAGATAAATGCTCTGGCTCATTTTCTTTCTTAACTCCCAGAAATAGTGTATTTAAATTTCTTATGTTTTGTGATTATATATGTATTGTATGCTTTCATGTAATAACAAAGTCTAAATACACACAAACAAGAAATCCTAGGTTCTCCAAGGTGCCTTTACCAACTGAACTGGGCACCTTGCCTCTTGTTCTGTTTTCTCCCGAGACTAGCTAGTGCCAGGCAGGAAAACCCAGCATGGCCTGTTTTCTCTGATGTGCTGCCACCACAGCCAAGCACTTTGTGAAGACCATTGGAGCTGAGGTGAGACTGAATAAGAGAGCTGTGAAATGGTATCGACAGTTCCCTGCTTGCTTCTGAGGTATTTTCTGTCAGGAGGCTGGGATATGAAAATAGTCATCTTTTAGATCCAGGGATCCCAGCCAATGATCTATCTGCAAATTTGCTATCACTGTCCTTAGTGTGACCATCTTGAATTTTCCTTTTTCAAATGCTTGTTCAAAAACCTGAAGTCTAACATGGGTCGCCACTCCCATTTTTCTTGTGGGTCAGAAAGTATCTTGAGAATAAGCCCCAGCTCCACTGGAAGGCATGGAGTTTTTCTGTAGCTTTTGATATTAATGTTTTTTTTATTTAACTTTCAATTCCAGGAGATTTTTCCTGTTGGAGAGTGAGTTGGAAGAGCGTCTGTGTTTCTGCAGGTTTGGAAAGTGTTTGAACTGCAGACACAACCCTCGCTCACTACTTCCAGTACCCACCTGTTTGTGGTAATGTTTACCCTTTCCTGGAAGTAGTGTGCCAGCCCTCCTTCCACTAGCAATGGTTGGGTGACCTGGGCAAAATTAGCGTGGTTTTGTTCTGGATGGGGCTTAGGCACTGGAGCTGCAGCATTACACCTGGAAGCCTTTTCCCCTTCCCTGTAGTAACCTCTTTGTGATTGGTACTCAGGGTATAGAGACACAGGCTCTTTGGAAGTATCCTTGCCTTTGCCTTCCCTTCTGTATCACCTGTGAGAAGTAGAGATCTTTCTTTCGTGTTGGTACTTTTGAAAGTGGGTTTGTATTTATCCACTTTTTTCAAGCAGGCCTCTGGTTTGTCACCAAATAATGAATCTCCCTCAAAGGAGAAAACCACGGCCTTGTTTTGAGTATCCTGGGAAAGGAGGGTAGTCCTCAGCCACGAAACCTTCTTGACACTGCATGAGCCAAAACTCTGCCAGCAGTGTCATCAGTGCCCACCGCAGTGTGGAAATGACATTTTGTGGCACCCACGGCAGATCTTGCTGAGACAATCAGGTCCTGTGCTAAACCATTGTCTGTTCTTTTCTGCCAGTGCCAGAACTGTGCTCCAAAATGCTCTCTGGAACTGTGTTATAAGTGCTGAATGAGCTGCCTGCCTGATAAGCAAGGCAGCTGTTGTATAAATCTTTTTCTAGTGTCTAATTTTTGGGTCTTTTTTCAGGAGGCTGCACAGATAGAGTGATTTTGCTCTCTCACAAACAGCAGCCTGGACTACCCCATGATGATTAGGATGGGCATACAGACATTCCACTCTCTGCCTGTCCACCTGATATTTTCTCAGTTTTTGTTGATGGCTGCAGCTGAAGTGGGTACAGCCATGATTTTTGCTATGGCTTTTTAAGTGGTTTATATAAGGAAGTAACATCCTTCTTGGTGGAGCTACTCCAACATGTCCATTAAATCAGCATTCTCATCTTCCTGGGTTTCTAGTTGGGGAATGTTGGGAGTATCAACCATTTGTCTGACAAGCGAGGAAAACGATGTAGTCCTCAATTTGCCTTGGAGGAGGTCTGAAATCTTGCTCAGGTGTGCCTTCTAACTACACGGGCCACGTTCCTCCATACGCACATAATATTCATCTTCCTCCTTTTCATCTGCAGGCAGATATGTTGGAGCCTGAGCCTGGGTGGAGGGGAGACATCTTTCTGAAATTTAGCCTGGACCACCCGGAAAAATTGTCATATTTCGATATGTCCTCTGATGAGGGCATTTTTCAGAAGCCATCTGCCTGCTCCTTTCTCTGTGCAGGAGAAGTGGCAGTGACATTAACAATTTCTTTTTGGTAGACACGGTCTCCAGTGCCTGCTTTAAGGCCGTTTTATTTTTATTTTGTCATCACCGACTTCAGAGTTCCCTCTTTCAGACACCCTATATCTGAACCATATTTACCAAGCCTTTCTGATGGTTTGAAACCTTGAAATAATAAAATGATTCCCAAAATGATGTGTGCAAGAACCCAATAGTAACAAGCGTTTGTCAATGCCGAAGGTTCGTCATGCGTAGAGATAAGGCAGTATGTGAGAGTGTAGTAGTACAGGAAGAGTTTTATTGATAATGAGCAATAGAAAGTTGTATGATAGCTGTGCTGTTTATGAGGTGGTGTCATAAAAGGCTGTATTAAAATTTGCAATGAAAATATTGAAAATGACCAAAGTTACATGAGTAAGTAGAAAATTGTGAGCGACCCGGGTATAACTTGGCCATTTTGGGTTGTGTCACCACATTTTCAGCATGGCCTTTCTGGTACCCCACCTCATAAAAGAATTACCACTGTCATTTGGTTCCCTTGTGCAAAGGTGATTTGCAGAAGCGACTACGCCATTCTGTACCACAAGTGCATAAACACATTTCATGCAGGACTTAAAACATTACAGCTGTACTGTTCATAAGTAAGTGTGAGAAAATGACAATGCTGAAAATCTGGGTGAAAATATTAAAAATTGGCAAAAGATATGAGCGTGTAGAAACTGGGCAATGCAGCTCATAACGCAGGCATTTTGTGGAAGTTTTCACCAAATTTTAAAATGCCTTTTGGGACCTCCTCTCATGAACAGTAGCACTGTGATTTTGTTAAACCATCCCAAAAGTTGATTTTGCACACCAACTGCTCATTCTGAGTCACAGGTGCGAAAACACATTTTGGGTAGGATGTGAAAAATGACAGCTGTACTGTTCATAAGAGATGATGAAAAAAATGTCAATGTTGAAAATCTGGAGTGAAAATATAAAAAATTAGCGAAGTTATGGTGTGTGTAGAAACACATAATGCACACTGGTAACACAGGCATTTTTGAATTTTTCCACAAATTTGCAACATGGGCTTTTAGGACCCCACCTCATGAACTGTAGCACTGTCCTTTGGTAATCTATCCTGAAAGGTGATTCTGTGCAGTGACTGCGAAATCACCTTTTGGGACCAAGAAATGACACTGACAAGTTCAGGAGGTGAGGTCCGAAGAACCCATGTTGAAAATTGGGGCCAAAAATTCCTAAGTTGAAACTCTCAACTGAGTTCCATTATACAGCGCTTACCTGATTCCTCAGTTCCTAGTTCGGCTTTGAAGAGTGCAGGCGTATCCTGGACCAGTGAAGATCGCAACTCCCGACCTCAGAGGGTAAGTATGGGTGAGGAAGTGTGTGCACAGAGGGAGAGTTGGAGTGGGGAGAGGACTGGAGAGATGACACTGGAAGGTTTTCTTTTACAGGTAAAATAAAATAAAAAATTCAGGTGGCGTTTTTCTTTTTACAGAGCTTTATGTTTTTAAACATTTACGTACACTGGGTGGGCTCCCAGTGTGCCAAAATAGTCGTTATATGTGTGTGTGTGGGGGGATGCCAATGCCGACATGGGGACTGAGCACCCGTTGTTGGCTAATAATATAGACAGGTGGGGATGCATTTGACATCGGAGTGGGCATCCCAATGTCTGAAGGGAAATAGTTTCACCAGGAAAGACACACTGAGCTGCTGGCATGGGGAAAAGTATTCAACCAGGAAAGACAAACTGAGCTGCTGGCACGGGGAAAGTGTTCAACCAGGAAAGACACACTGAGCTGCCGCATGGGGAAAGTGTTCAACCAGGAAAGACACACTGAGTTGCTGGCATGCGGGAAAGTGTTCAACCAGGAAAGACACACTGAGCTGCGGCATGGGGAAGTGTTCAAGCAGGAAAGACACACTGAGCTGCTGGCATGTGGGGAAAGTGTTCAACCAGAAAAGACGTCCTGAGCTGCCGGGATGGGAGAAAGTGTTCAACCAGGAATGACACACTGAGCTGCTGGCACAGGGAAAGCATTCAACCAGGAAAGACACACTGAGCTGCGGCATGGGGGGGAAAGTGTTCAACCAGGAAAGTCGCACTGAGCTGCCGGCATGCGGGGAAGTGTTCAACCAGGAAAGACGCACTGAGCTGCCGGCATGGGGGAAGTGTTCAACCAGAAAAGACGTCCTGAGCTGCCGGGATGGGAGAAAGTGTTCAACCAGGAAAGACACACTGAGCTGCTTGCATGGGGAAAGTGTTCAACCAGGAAAGACACACTGAGCTGCTGGCATGGGGAAAGTGTTAAACCAGGAAAGATGACCTGAGCTGCGGAATGGGTGAAAGTGTTCAGCAGGAAAGACACACCGAGCTGCTGCGAACCGCAAAGTGTTTAACCAGGAGAAGACATCCTGAGCTGTCGGGACAGGAAAGTGTTCTGGGATGGGGAAAGTGTTCAATCAGGAAAGACGCACTGAGCTGCTGTGACAGGCAAGTGTTCAACCAGGAAAAGACACACTGAGCTGCTGCTGAAGGGCTTGCATTTCAAAGGACAGAGCCATGCGCGCGTCGGCTCTGTCCTTTGAAATGTTTGCCAAGATCAGCCCCTCAGCAAAACAGTGTCATCAGGACGCTGCCTGCTGGATTTGCTGTGACACAGACCAGCCCCTGCAGCACCGCTGGTCATTGGCATGGCACCCTCAAACCCCTGTTTAACAACTCTCATATCAACAAGTTTGTCTGCGCACGCCAACGAACTTAAAATGGCTCTTCTACTGAAGAAACTGTGCTAACGGTCAGAGTGCAGTTCTGTAACAGGAACCAATTAATTAAAGAAAACTGTCATCACTGCAGTTTCCACCCCGAAAAGCCTTACCCTGATTAAAGGGGTTATAAATAAAACTTACCTTTTCAGGTCTTTTAATGTATTTTTATTTTATTTTAAAAATTTGAGGTTCCAGCTGCACCGCTCCCAGCTTCAACACATTTGTATTGGAGCAGAGTGGTGCGGCACCACTTTCCTTGAAATGGAAGTGTGCAGCGTGCGCCATTTGTGGAACCCAGATTCTATAAATATTTTAAAAAGTACGTTAAAACACCTGAAAAATATTTTAATTGTGAACCCTAATTAGAGGTAGAGGGCAAAACTTTCAGGGTGGGGAAACTATAATGATGACAGCTTCTTTAAGGTGAAAGGGCACAGACAAAAGTGGAAAGTGAAAACGCTATGTCCTCTGTAAAGTGAACTGCTAAATCAAATCAAATCATCTTTATTTTTATAGTGCCTTTCAAAACCAAGGCGCTGTACATAAATACCATACACATAAATATAAAAATTTAAAACAAGCATAAATAGATCATCCGTAGTTAGGAAAAGCTAAACTAAATAAATAAGTCTTTAACTCCATTTTGAATCCATCGACGGTTAAAAGTAGTACACCACTAATAATTGCAAAAGAATGTGGTTTACTAGTCAACTAGTCAAAAATAGCAACTGTAACCAAGTAGGATATTCTCTGGTTCCTGGGAATCAAACAGGAATGGAGAAACATTAATTTACGAAAGCCCATGCTAAAAATGCAGAGTAATCAAGAAAAACTGACTAAAGACAGTTTTATATAACAAAACAAATGACTGGAGAACCAGCCATTACTGGAGTTTACTATACGGCAACTGCTCACTTTAGGCAGAGAAACAGATCTAAGCAACAGCCAGAGTGGAGCACGAATGCAGAGTTTGAACGAATTCCAAATTCTAATATTTGCATAGGGTCTATCTTTGGGGTGTCGCTTTGGGCGAGATGACTGCACAACTGTAAACATTTAAGTGAGGGATTCCTGGTTAGAACCAAGATTTCACTTATTGTACTAAAGCACAGGTCAGAATTGAAATCAATGGTAAATAAATAACTAAAAGGCTTTAAAATAATAAAATCTTTTGACTTAGTTGTCGAATAGCAGGACCACTATCCATGGTGATCACTCTCTGTAGTGGAAAAGTACAGTTACACAAGAACTTACCATAACAGTAGATCTGCAAGGATCTCTTGCAGCAGGCCACACCTATGGCAACCAGGCACTAGGACCACATGGAAAGTTTCTAGCTAACAGTCTGCACAGGGGGCCACCCACTCCAACGTCATATGCTGACACTGACCAATCCTATAAGAGTAGGTGCCTCACGCCTCCCTCAGTTCTCCCACTGGAGACCATAAGCTCTCGAGGCCCAGCTGAGGGAACTGAGGAGGACCAAAGGTCCCACCAAAAGAAAAGAATGGTGAAAGAGGCACAGACACAGAAGGCCTCGCAGGTTCAAGGGAAGGAGGGAGGGATGGCATGGCCTGCTGCAAGAAATCTCCCGCGCATCTACTGTTATGGTAAATTTTACGTGAACTCTACTGTCTGACTTCAGCGGTATCTCTTACAGCAGACCACACCTATGGAATGAGTCCCAAGCAGTTCTGACATCAAGAAATGCAGTCTGGGTGGTAGAAACTAATATCCTAAGAAAGTAGACCCTGTAGAACAGCTAGGCCAAAACTGGCTGATGAGGTGATTACTTTGTTGCAGTGGTCAGGCTTGAACATATTTCAGCTGAAAGATGAGACCAGGAACCCCTCTAACAATCTAAAATAAGTAAAAATACTGGTGTTATTTGAATAAATTGCAGGCTTTTTAGCAGCAGAGTGGGGAGGGTCACTGGTACCTTAATTATATGAAACTGCCTCATGTCTAGGGCTATGTCCAGACTGTAGTGCTTGGTAAAGTGTAGACAGTACTCAAGTGGCAGCATCGCAAATCTCTGCCGCTGACACATTCCTAAAAAGAAGGTAGAGGTGGCCATGCCTTTGGTGGAAAGGCCATGAACAATGACAGGAATGTCCTTCCCATACTTCCTGTAGCAATAGGTGATACAGTTGGCCAACCATTTGGACAAGCACTGTTTTGAAACAGGGACGCCTCTTTCTGAAAGGTGAAAACAAATATAGTGAAGCCTGCCAGGATGAAGCGCAGTGTTACAGGTTTAGTGCATGACACGAGGATTAACTTCTCATTGAAATTGCATTGTTTGTTGCAGTAACTCTACTGGGTTCATCCCGTGGGCTTTATAACTATTTTGACTTCCTACAGTCCTTCATATGATGAGTATAATGACGCTTGAATTCTATGCACATCTAAAGTGTGGAGCAATGCTTCCCTGAACCATCTTGTTGATGTGCACCATCTTTAACCATCTTATTTACAGGAGGTCCCCATTTTAGCTTATAACGGTACATGCATATACAAGGTATCCTTTTGGTGCAAGTTTTACACAGTCCTAAAGATGCTTGTTAATTATATTATACCTTGTTATAAAACAGAAAAAGGATACTTACACAAGCTGATGGATTTCCCTCGGGGAGGGTCTCCAAACAGATCTGTGAAACCTCTGCACGATCAGGCTCTAATCAAAAAAACACACACATGCCCCTGCAGTTATACACCCAAGCCGACAGGGGCACATAACACTACATAAACTCTAACTTATTTTTGGGGTGGGGTAGGGGCACGGTGGTGAAGAGGGACAGGGTTGAGCCAGGGACGGTGGGGTGCAGGAGAAAGGAGAGGAGACAGGAGTTTGAGCTAGCATGGTGGGACTCGGGTTCCAGCCAGGATGGCGTGGCAGAGTTCGAGAGTGCAAGGCGAAGGTGTGAGGATGCTTACAAAATGGTGGTGTTATGTCACTTCCGGTTCTCAGCGCAGGTCATTTCCCGCGCAGGTGGGTGGGACATGGGTTTGAGCATCGCGTCATTTCCCGCGCAAGTTGTCAGGACACGGGTTCGCGCTCATGTCATTTCCCGCGCAAGGCGGACATGGGGTTGAGTGTACGCCACTTCTGTCGGAAGTGGGTGGGGCTAATGCATTTAGGAGGACTTCCAGTTTAACAAGGGACAATTCGATTGGTCCATTTTAGGCGTGCCCACCTGTCAAATGACGTGGCATGCGCTGATTGGCTGAAATTTAACATTGTGATGAGATATATGAACTTATACTACCCCTGTATTGGGGAGAAAAAGTTGCAGAGCTAGCAGAACTGCTCTGAGTTCCAGCAGGTTTATATGCTGAAGGGACTCTGCAGCTAACCAGGTACCCTGGGTGGTGTGCTGCCCTAGATGAGTGACCCAGCCCAATAGGGATACATCTGTTGTGAGAACCATTGAGGATTCTCCTTTTGAAAAGGGATCCTTTTCTTAAATTTGATTCCTTCTTCCACCACAAGAGGGCCTGTAACAGTGCCCTTGTTACTGGAATGAGCTTTGAAAAAGGGTCTTTTTTCTGGGACTAGTGAGCCCTGAGGTGGAACTGGATGTCCCTCATGTGAAATCTGGAACCCTGCACAGTGCCTATGGCAGCAGCCATATGACCCAGCAGCTGGAGAAACTGTCTTACAGGTTTTGATTTGTGCAAGACAAAGGAATTTGCCACTGACTTAAGGTTTGCACTCTCTCCAGAGAGCAGATAGGCTCTGGCCTGCAAGGTATTTATTTCTGCTCTTATGAACTGCAACACTGGTGTGGGGTGAAAACAGACTTTTGTGACTTATCAGGAATCCCAGGGATTCTAGGAAGTCCTGAGTGACCTTTAGAACCTGTTGTACCTTCAGTGGAATTTTCCCACCACTAGCTAGTCATCCAGGTAAGGGAAGACAGTGATGCCCTGTCTCCGAAGATGTGCTACTACAGCAGCTAGACACTTTTATGAATACCCTTTGGGGTCAAGAAAGGCCAAAAGGCAGGGTTGAAAACTGGTAGTGACCTGAAGGGAGTCTGAATCTGAGATATCTGTGGTAAGACTCCCTTATGGGGATGTGAAATAGGCATCCTTTAGGTCCAGTGATGCTAGCCAATCTCCCTTTGGAGCGTTGGCAAAATCACAGCTAGTGTTACCATTTTGAACTTTCTTTCTTTAGATGCTTGTTTAAAGCTCTGAGATTTAGGATAGGCCGCCACTCCCACTTCTCTTTGTTGTTAGGAAATACCTGGAATAAAACCCCTTCCCTCAGGGATTTTGGAACTGGTTCTACTGCCTTCAGCTGCAGCAGGTTTTGAACCTCTGACTCTAGCAATGTTTTTTCTGCTAGTGAGGGAAGCTGAAAACTCTGATTTTCTGTGGAGGAAGGATTTGAATTCCAGAGACAGACCTTGACATACTACCTCCAGAACCCACTTGTCTGTGGTAACCTTTAACCAGGCATGGAGGAAGTGAGACAGTCTGCCTCCCACTGGTAGGGAGGAAGGGCCTATGGTTCAGGGAGTCTGTTTTGACTGTGGCCGAGGCTGAGTTTGGGATCCTCGCCTCGAGCCTCTCCTTCCCTGCAACTGGAGTATCCCTGCTGTGGATACTGCTGGTACTGAGGTAAGGCCACTGGCTGGAAGAAGGGCCTGGTATAAAGACCTGCCCGGCCTCCCCTTCTGTAAGGCCTGGTGGGTGGTGAAGCTCTCTTCTTAGCAGAGTTGCTTCTGTAAGTGGCCTTATACTCATCCACCTTCTTCATGTATGCCACAGTGGACTCCCCAAAGAGAGAGTTTCCCTCTAGAGGAAAATCCAAGGCCTTAGACTGGGTATCTTGAGTGAGGTTTGTGGCCCTGAGCCATGCAAACCTCCTCTGTGCCACCGTAGATAGCCATCCCTCTGGCTGCAGTATCATTGGTGTCAGCAGCCATCTGGAATTGATACTTAGCTGCCTCTAACCCAAACCTGGCAGTTTCAGCCATCTTGTCTGACAATGAAGAGGAACTTTCTGGGACATAGCCAGGACTGACTGTCACAATGACTTCTGGTACTGGGCAGCATAAGCCTGAAAGGTAGCCTGGCGCATAGCCAAAGAGGCTGACATGTACCCTTTTGGCCATGCTGTTAATTTTTCTGAGTCCTTGTCCAGAGGGTGTGAGGACAGTGGGACCTTGGCCTTATCGCAAGCAGCTTGCTGAAATACCCCTGATGGTCTGGATGGGAGAAAATATAATCTGCTCCCTCACGCCTAACTGGTATTTTTATCCATCCTCCTATCTATGGGAGGTGTGGAGTTTGGTGTCTAAAGAATCTTTAAGGTATCCTTCTTAAAGAACTTGTAGGAGTAGAGGTTTGGTGGGTGTCAGTCCCATCATTTCTAAATACTCTACCTCCTCTTCATCCTCGACTGGTTCAGTGGTGAGATGTCAAGGGCATCTGCCATCCTCCTGATAAAAGTAAAATGGGATGGAAAATCCTCAGTCACCCTTGGAGGCGAACCAAAGTCCTGTTCAGGGACACTTCTGGTTCAATTGGTCCCTCATCTTCACTTTAATCATCATCATCATTCATCAATATCCCTCCTTGAGGGGTAGGATGCACAACACTGCCAGCCTGGGGACCCTGAGCTAGGGTAGGAGGCTGAGGAGGGACTATTGCCTGTAAAGATTGTATAACTTTTTAAGGCCTGAGCAACTTCTTGGGCCATTGAACAGGCATAGCAGGCATAGAAGTCCCCTGTGTGACAGGTGGGGTTCTGTATGCTTGAGCTTTTGCTCTTTTTGAAGGAATCATGAGTCAGCCGTTCACTTGCCCTTTTGTGCCCTTATCGCGCATATCAGGGGCAGGCACAGAGCCAGATATGGGTTCAACCACAGAATCATGAGGTATCGGCTGGTCAGAGCCAGAGGGACCCTTAGCAGACTTTTCTTAAATCTTTCAAGGCATTTTTCTAAGGTTTTGTCTGGGAATGTCTTACAAATCTCACATTCCTCCTTAAGATGATCAAAATCTAAACATATAACACATGTACTGTGTTTGTCTGCTTTGTAAACACTTCCACACTGGAACAGTTTTGAAACGGGTTCACCGGTTTGTTTCTTGGTTTCTCAGACATAATGCTTTAAACAGTAAAAAATCCAACTGCTAAAGAAAAAGTTCTTTTTTTTTTTTTTTTTAAAGGCGGTCGGTTCTGGAACCGAAAGGAACGGAGAAACCGAACCGATGTAGCGGTGTGGAACCGAGTCAACGGTTCAGGTAACCGAAGTACCGGCTACAAACAATAAGATAAAACACAAGTTTTAAGTAAAATAAAGACGGTTCTTTAATCAGAAAACCCCGATTTTAATAGAAATTAATCCGGTCCCCCAGGTTATACCGAACCGAGAGGAACCGGCAAAACAAAAAATTTAATCGTAAATTAGGTAAATATAACTAAACAACTAGTATATCAGTAAATAAAAAAATATATATATTTAGCAGATATATTTTTGTACTTTTCTTCGCAGGAGTGGACGAGCTAAACTCCGAGTGACCAGACTTTTCAGGCAGAGAAAAAAATCTGAAGAGGTTTGGAACACTGGCAGTTAGTAGAGGCAGTGTTTGAAAGATGCTCATGTGCAAACAGTTCCATCATTTGCATGTGTTCCATCTCTAGGCAGTCCAACCCCCCAGGCTTACTGCATAAAGTTAGGAATATTCTGAGCATTACTGGGGTTACTTTCCAAGAGGCGGGCAATCGCTCTCCAGAAAACTCTAGGCCCTGAATACAGGGAGCAAAAAGCGGCAGTTTTACATTGAGCAGGGATGCAAAATGTGCAATCCAGGATGACCCCACCTGTTGAACAGATCTTCTACTACTGAGATCAGCAGCTCCCACTCATGCGCTCTTGACTGCGACTGGCTTAGAGTGTCCGCCAGCATATTTTGGACACCTGAAACATAAACAGCCATCAGTTCAAGACCACGATCCACAGCACAATACCAGACTCTCATTGCTTTCCGGCAGAGGGAGGCAAGGAGTGCCCCATTGGCTGATGTAATAGACTACACTGATGTTGTCCGTCTGCATTAGCAGAAGACCTGGCACTAGGGAGAGAAAACAAAAAGTTAAAGTTCGAGGAGGAAATTCAGTGAAATGGTGTCAATTGAAGCTGCTGGATCTCCATGAAGTCCGATGTGCGATGTTCATGGTGGGAAAAGAACTGAGGAGGGGAGGGGCCAACCACTCTTGCAGGACTGGTTGACGTCGGAGTAGGATGTTGCAGTGGTGGCCCCTAGCAGACCACTAGCTAGAAAAGTTTCTGTGTGGTCCTAGTGCCTGGTGCATATAGTTCCATAGGTGTGGCCTGCTGCAAGAGAGACCCCTGCAGTCAGATCTAAAGATCTGCCATTGGAATGCTGGGAGCTTTGAGATCAGCACAGGGAGAGATCATCTTTGGAAGCATACTAAGTTCCAGAGCATTATTCACCAACAGAAGATGATAGAAGATGATGTACACATTTGACAGGGCAGTTCTTTGTTGTTAGAATTAACAGTGCCTTTATATCAATAAACACAACACACACACACACACACACACACACCCTCATGCATTTATTCTTTTACCTTTTGTTTCCTGTTTTTAGATGGTCCAATATGTCCTGGTCCCTGCTTGGCTACTGAAGCAGCTGACTAGAATAATACATACAGTCCAATTAGTTAATTATCACTGCCCACCTCTGAAAATTAAAAACATGTCTCTCTCTTCCTTCATGATAAGACTTCCTGTTAAAAGGCTGTCTCACATACATAGTAATTTAAAGCTGGAACGGAACAACAAATCATTCTGTGCCATCATTGATAGGGATTCTATACCCACTCTGCTGTGCAGAGTACCTGTTGATTCTTTTGGTAGGTAGACATTTGTCTAGGCTAACCTCAAAGGTATGTATCATCTTAGATCCACTGTCTCCACTGGTAAGCTTTTTCACAGCTTCACTACTCCTCTGGGAGAAAACATGGCTTCTAATGTTACCCTATTATTATAACCACTGAGCTTCAGGGCATGTCCCTAGATTCTGCTGGAGAACACCAGATCAAATTTCTCACTGTCACTATGATGAACCCCACATCTCTCTCCTTAGTTGTCTCGCCACTTTTCTCCCCATCTAGTAGTCTGTTTTAGGGTTCTTTCTATCAGTGTGCATAACTTTGCATGTTTTGTGTCAAAAATTTAGTTGCCATAATTTGAACCACTGTAATTGCTGTTAAAGGGAAGAGTCAGCACTACGATTCACATACCCAAGTGTGGATCTGGTCCCATTTCACTTTGAGTGCAAAAACATTTGTTTTTATTACTTGATTACTGTAGTATAATAGATTGTATCAGACTAATTTTGCTTACTTCCAGACTGATGTTTTCTGTAACTACAAATCCTAGAACCCCTGCAGCTGACATCAGAGCAGGGCTACAGCAATGAGATTTATAGAAACTTAGACAATGACAGAAGAAAAAGGCCACAGGTCCATCTAGCCTGCCTGGAGTTCCCATCTGCCCTAGGATCTATTGTCCATGCAGGTTTTATCCCTCCCACTCCACCCCTGCTCACCCTCCATATTGCAACTGACCTGAGCAACCACCAAAACCCTTCGCTCTGTCCCAGCCATGCTTAAAACCATTTACGATCTTGGTGCCCACCACCTTTTGGCAGACTGTTCCACTGTTCCACCACCCTTTCTGATAAAAGTTGCAACCACTAACAATGTTTTAATTTAAAGTTTATTTAGCAGTTGTGGTTGGTTCCAGAACCAATGAGGAACCGATCGGGAACCCAGAACCAGGTAAAAGTGAACAGAGGCTATCGGTTCATGAACCGGTATTAGCGGTTCTTAAAACAAGTAAAATTTAATAAAATTAAATATAACAGAGTTTTTAGTCAGAACACTCCATGAACCGGTATTAGTGGTTCTTAAACAAGTAAAATTTTATCAAATTAAACATAACTAATGGAGTTTTAGTCAGAAAACTCAATAAATAGAAATTAGACTCGATTTACCCACGGTTATACCAAACTGGGAGAAACTAAGAAACTTACAATTTAAACACTAAAACTATGGTTTAACTAAAATTGCAAGAAGTAAAGGCAGCAAATGAAATGTAAAGGATACTTATATATATATTTTATAAGGTTTCTACATCAGAACAAGATGATGAGAGGATCTCCAAACGTCTAGTCTTGAAAGGGAGAGTGAAATCGAAGGGTTTAGAACTAAAGCAGTTAGTAGAAGGCAGCATTTGAAAAAGTGGTTCATGCAAAAGATTCCATCATTTGCATATGTTCCATCTCTCTGGGAAGTTCTGCCTTAAGGGACACTGCAAGAGTTCTAAATACCTGAATATTACTGGGTTAGAACCTCCTCATCCTTCTTAAACCTTCCCCTGCCAGTTTCCACTCATGACTTCAGGTTCTTGATTCTATACTCATGCTAAATAGTTCCACGAGTTCACCTTGTTTATTCCCTTCAGGAACCTGAAGGTCTCCTATTATATGCCCCTCTCACCTGCTCTCCAGCAAATACACATTCAGTGCCTTGAGACAATCCTTGTCAGATCTGCCCTGTTGGTCCTGAATCACCTTGGTCACCCTGGTTGTACTGTCTCTAGCCTGTCCCTGTCCTTCCTTGGGAGGACTCCAGAACAGAGCACAGTATTCCAGGTGTGGCCTGCAGTAACTTACATAGAGGTGGTAATACCTCTTTTTTCCTGCTGTCAGTATCCCTTTGATGCACCCCAGCATCCTATTAGCCTTATTGTAGCCTTGATACATTGGCTTGATTGTTTGAAGGAGTCACTAATGATGACTCCCAGGTCCCTTTCTATCCCGTAATCCTCAGGTTAACTCCTCCCATCCAGTGTTCTGTCCTGTTTTTTCCCCCATGTGCATAACCATGCATTTTTGGCCCTAATTTTAACTGTCAAATCTTAGACCACTTCTCTAGCCTTTGTAGATTCCTCTGCATCTCCTTTGATCCCTTTGTGACTATCTACCCACTGCAGAGCACTGTGTCATCTGGAAGAAACAAAACATGCCTTGGATGCACTCACAAATGTCCCTGATGAACATATTGAAGAGGACAAGACCCAGGACAGATCCCTGCAGCATCCTACTGTGACCTCCCACTCTTCTGATCTGACCCATTTACCATCAGCCTCAGCTGTCTCCACTTCAGCAAGTTTCCTAACCATCCAACTATGCCCCTAGCAGCACCCAGGTCCTCCAGCTTCTTCAGCAATCTTCTGTGTGGCACGAAGTCAAAAGACTTGCTGAAACTGAAGTAGAGTAAATCCACAACATGGACCTTATCCACTACCTTGTTACCCAGTCAAAGAAAACTATCAGGTTGGTCTGACAAGACCTCCTGCTACAGACCCATGCTGTTTACTATCCTGAAGACTGTTGTTCCTCTAGCTAGTCTACATGGTCCTCTTTGATCAGTGACTCCATCAGTTTACCCACTACAGAAGTAAAGCTGATAGGTCTATAATTCCACGATTACTGATTGTTTCCCACCTTGTGTAGGGGGACTATGACAGCTACCGCGAGTCTGTCAGAACTACTTCTGTCTGAATTGAGCTACTGAATAGCACTACTAGGGGTTCAGCCAGTTTTGCAGCAATTCTTGAGCACCTTTGGGTGCATCCCATCCAGCAAAGGGGCCTTATCTACCTTTTAATGCTTCAAACCCCTTCTGGACCCTTTCTAGTAAATACTCGGCTGCTTCGCTTTCAGAAATGCCCCTGACAGCCAGTCTGATGCCATTTCAGCAGGGCCAGCTTCTTCCTTCAAGGCAGAGCAAAGTAGTCAATAAGGATGGCTGCTTTTTGTTCATCTTCCTCTAGTACCCCGTAGCCTAACAATCCCTCTCCTGCTTCCTTTTTCTTAATATATCTAAAATTGTTTCCCCTTGCCCCCTCTGCAGTATGCAGCGTCGTGTCTGCCTTTGCCTCCTGACCATCCTCTTTGGACGCCTTAGTTTTTATTTCATACTCTTCCCAGTTTCCTCCTCCTGCTCGCCCTTGTACATAGTGAAAGCATTTTCTTGGCCTCACTGTTTCTCTGACCCTTTCAGAGAACCACATCAGTCTCCTGTACCTGTTTCATTTTGTAACAATTCTTGCATGTGACCTTCTTGCTTCATGAATGGTCCCGTTGATTGCACCCCTTATCTTTCCTATTGAAAATGGAGTTATGATCACTGGAACCCAGTGGCTTCCTACCTTCACTCCATCCATCATCTCCAAGTTGGTGCGCCAAATCGAGAATGATCAACAGTCTAGTGGGTTTCTTAACCAGATGCACCAGCAGGCAGTCCTGCAATGTATCTAACAGGGCCTGACTTCTAGTGCACCTGGCCACTGAGTGCCCTAGTCGATATCCGGCAGGTTCAGATCACCCCACCACCGCCCTTCTTCACTCCCTTTGCCAGCTCTTCCCCAAGCTCCCTATCTTTCTTCTCCCCTGTCCTGGTAGTCTATAGATCAACCCCACTTATATTTTCTTGCCTGTGGCATCATGATGTAAACCCACAGCAACTCTGTTTCCCCTTTGTGCCCCTGATGTTTCCATTTTCCACAGCCTCTATGCCCTCCCTGACATACAGTATAATGCCCCTGCCCATCCCTCTAGCCTATCTAAATATGTGTAACCTGGGACTGACAAGTCCCAGTTATTATTCATTGTGGTCCAAGTTTCTGTGATAGCTATGAGGTCCGCCCAATGTCTGCCACCAACACTTGAAACTCACTGATTTTATTACTCAAACTCCTGCCATTAAGGCAGACCCCTTCCAACCAGCTCCAGATCCTCTGTTGTGCTCCTACACCTGCATTCCTTCTCATTCTCCTTACCATCTTATTTTTCTTATTGCTTTCAGACCCTGAGATGCTTTCTCCCTTTTTCCTCTTCCACACCCTGACAACCCTTCCCTTTCCTCTTTCACTACTCCTTTTGAACCTCAACCTTATTTTTACCCACCTTACTGTTATCAGTCCCCAGTACAGGAGGAGCAATAACTAAGTTCCCATCCTCACTCCCTTTACAGTGGTCCCCACAGCTTCAGTGTCCCCTGCCATCAGTTTAACTGTCTAATGCAGGCATCCAACTTCTGCCCCAGCCCAATGGTCCCATCACTTGCCAGGTGAAGGCTATCACCTTTTAAAGAGCCTCCTGTCCCAGAAGTCCCTTTTGTTCCCCCACAAAGGATACCCTTTCTCCTGATATGATCCCTTTACCCATCCATTTTATTCATCCATCTCTTCCATCCTTACTCATCTTTCCTCCCCACACCACACAGACTGCAGTGCATGTAACAGTTTATATGAGTACTGAGCTTTTGTTTGTAGGCTACACCGCCCTCTAGGACCAAGTACAGTCACAGAGGACTGTACTTAGCCCTGGGAGAACAGTGTAACTAGGAAACATCTAATCAGAGCATATAAAAGATCTAACCTGCATTGCAGACTATTACATCTCCCACTGCTGCAGTTCAGCACTGATGTCAGCTGGAGGATTTTGGAATTTGTAGTTATAGAAAATGTCAGCCTAGAAGTAAGCAAAATTAGTCTGATGCAATCTACTATACTACAGTAAGCGGCAAGTAAAAGAAAAGATTTTGCACAGAAAGTGCAAATTTAGATCAGCCCACACTTGGGTTTGCGGCCCTTGCTGCTGACTGCTCACCTTTAATGGGTATCTTGTGTGATGTGCCCATAATCCCTGATTTTTTTGGGGTGCAGTGTAGTAGCTTTAATCCAGTTAGCCCAGGCACCCCCCACAGTGCATTTGTTTACATGCCCTTCATGCCCAAATGGATGATTTGTGGGTGGCAGTAGCGCCAATTTAGCTAGCCCAGTCACCCCTCCCACAGCACTTTTTTTTTTTTTTACATATTCTACCTGACCTCAGAGACGGATAATTTCAGGTATGGGCAGCAGTAGCTCCCATCTAACTGGTACAGTTGTCCCTCCATACTGGAATTTGCTTGTGTGCTGTCCCTTGACAGGGTGACCTCTGTCTTAGTAATTACCCTATATGCAGTCTAAATTCTCCCCATTCCTTTCACTCTCTTTCTATTTCTGTTTTTTTTTCTTTCTCCCTACTAATTTCACTGCTAGGACGGCCACCTGCAGTAACCCCTTCACTCTGTGCTATCACTTTAATATCCCTACCAGTGGTTCTTAACTCTAGCAGGACAACCCGGAAGCCACGCACTAAGGGAGCTGATGTTGTTTAAAACATGGACTTCATTAGCCTGCCTGAGAAATATTGGTAGAAACTTTGAAGTTTCATTGCTGTCAAAATTGATTATTATTGTATGCCCTGTGGAAAAGATATACAGATAATGTGCAGACTGTTGTAAAGAAAAAGAAGCTATTGTTTTTAGTCTGTTTTACTAATAGAAGTAAAATTGAAAGATACGAAAGTTAAACACCCTTTAGTGACCCTGAAATGGTTGCATTGACTCCTAGGGGCTGTTTCCGCAAAGAAAATAAGGAAATATCTGTATACAGATAATGTGCTGACGTCAAGTATCACTCTTCCCAGAGAGAAACCAAAGGGCTATGAAGAATACGGTGGGTGCTGTTGTAGTACTGGTTTAGCATGTACTGCATGCCTTCGCTTGAAGTAATGGACTGTATAAGGGACTCTGTATTAACCACTTTCAAAAAGATCCGTTTTTGGAATAAAATTAATTGCAGTAATAGAAATCAGGGTTTAAACCCTGGGCTCACCGATTCCTTAAGGAGCCTGTCGGGTGCTAAGGAAAATGGAAAATGTAGACCTCAAGTAAGGCACCCTACGTACTATGCACTGGTCATTTTGTCCAAATGCAGGAGCTTGAGATAGCACTACGGGGAGTTATGTATGGAGTTCAGAAAACAAAATAAACTCTTCCCCTATAGTTATATGCTCCTGAATAAGCCACATGTGTCCTAGGACAAAACAGTTGTTTTAGTACCATGCAGTCCAGACTGCATATAGTTTTGTGTACAGTCGGCTGAACGTGAAAGAAGTTTGCCAACAGGCTGAAATGTCAGCTGACGGGACACAAGTCAGCTGACTGCTTTAGCGAAAAATATAAACGGTTCCCACGATTCTGAAAACATTTGTCCTAGCAAGAACAGAGTGTAAAACCAAAAGGAAAAATAAAAGGGAGCCCTTGCAGATATAGTGTAAAATGGAGCAGCTGTCCTGGAATATTAGGCTAATGACAGAGTTCTGTCTCTTGTTCAGTAAGTTAGCTGACAGCCACTCACATCTAAAAACCTGAGAACGTTTTGTATCTATGATAAAATAAAAATAAAACAGGGTTATAAAAAAGAAAATATCATAAGTTAAGAGAGGTTCCAAGGGCTGGGAGAGAAGAGAGAAGGGAGCGCCTCTCATTCTCTTATTCCCTTTGGATAACCCAGTGAAACCTTCAAACAACAGGACGGACTGGAATCCTTGACTGCAAGAAAACAATACAGAAAAATACAACTTTACCTGTGGGGTACCTAGGAGATTTATGTCCCTCTAGGAGCTGACAGCCCTCGGCTTGAAGCCTTTTATACAAAGATCCTGAGGTGATATCATGCTCAAGGGAGGGATTAACCCCATTACAGGTTGTTTATTATGCAGAGGTAGTTTTAGGCCTCCAATTGTGGCAACGGTACTGCATGTTCTATTAGCTGATAAATGTAAATGTGCCTTTTCACTGTAGAGGTTGTTAAAGCTGAAAAGGTAATCTGAGGCATGTTATTTTGAATAATAAGAAAGGGGTGGATCACCTGATGGTGATGTCACATCGAAAATGTATAAAAGCCCACCACTAGGGGCTAGTTTTTTTTTCCAGATAGATAGGTGGTTCAGTAGCATGCTGACCACGGAGGAGAAGGTGTGCATGATTACACACTTGTTCAAGTACTTCTGAGAAAGACAAGAGAAGCTCAGGAATTGGCTGAAGGAAGCTATCGCCTGTTTGGTGTGATGGACTAACACTTTTATTTTCCCTCTCTACATATTTTATTGGCTTTCTTATTTTCAGAGTTACAAAATAAATGACAAACGACTTGTGCTGTTTTTAATGCACCTAACTTGTGGTCTGCCTGAGATTTGTGTTACTCTAGTCCCACACCCTGTTATAGTACCCAACACCCAATGGAAGATTTTTTGAGGGAGCAGTAGTAGCTCCAATCTAGCTTCCCAGCCACCCTCCCATTAGCGTTTTAAGTGCAGCCCCCAAACCCAATGGATAATTTTGGGGGCGGAGCCAGTAGCTCCAATCCAGCTAGCTAAGTCATCTTCCTAATAGGATGTTTTACATGCTTCCATCCTCATGCATGATTTGGGGTGGGTGGCTAGCATTAGCTCTAGTCCAGTTAGCCCAGTCACCTTCCTAATAGTGTGTTTGTTTATATGCTGCCCTCAAACCCCAACTGACTATTTTGGGGCAGTAGGCTCTCCAATCAGGCTAGCACAGTTGCCAGTTTCCATAGTACATTTATTTAGTTGCTTTCCCTGTCCCTATGAGATAATTTTGGGAGAGGCCAGTGGTAACTAGTAACTGCAATCTAGCCTTTGTGTAAAATGCATCAGGAGTTTGTGATGGCAACTGGCTTCACTAGGTAAGTGAGCTGTTCCTTCTGCTTTCTTACACCTTAAATGGATATTTGCACTGAAAAGGACATTTAGCCAACTGCGTGTTTTTTGAGCAAGTATAGCAGCATGTGATGGGTGCCAGCTCTTTTCTTTAATCACAGTTATTCTTAGTCATCCCATAGTGGCTCCTCATGCTTTGTTTGCCAAAGAATTTATGCAAACTGAAATTGTACTAAACTCATCCCAACTGTATAGAAAATACAAGCAAACAGACAATGGCCAAAATTGGTGAACATGCATAGAAAACTGAAAAACAGAGCCAAAAGGCAAAACTGCATAAAAATTGATGCAAAGTTAAACTGCAGCATAATGACACAAATGTGCTAACTGCAGAAATTGCAGCACATTTTTAAAACGTTTTATATTTTCTTTATTAATTTCTGGTGCCTTCCACCTCTCAGCTATTGCCCATTCTTCTCTTCTTCACCATTTACTTGTCATCCAAGGGGTCCAAAGAGCACACCCTCTTAATGGAGAATTTCACTGGGAGTGGAGGCTGACCCTACGATCCGTTGAGTGTGGGAAGGATGTGGGCAGTTGGCTTGGTGGGGCCAAAGGGTGTCAGCTTCTTGCTGCATGTGCTGGGGTTCTCCCTCCTTGTTTCTCTGAGCTCCTCAGGATACCTGCTGAGAGCACCATGTGCTCACAGGCATTAAGGTACATGCTCTCACACAACGCCATCTAGCATTCCTCCTCCCACAAGCAAGCTGCATTTAAAAACATACAACATGTGGTGTGAGCCACACTACAGCAGGAGACAGCACCTGCAGTGGCCACCATGTTGTGGGATCGGGGCTCACAAACTAACATTTAGTAAGTATGAATGGTTTAAAAACTGTTTTGTACAAAGGCTAATTAGGGATAGGGCTTTGGGGTGAGGAGTTTCTGTTAAAGACAGTTTTCATTTAAGTGTATTTGGTTAAAAACTCTCCAAACATCAATCTTGGAGTTTATTGAGAGGTATGATTATTTTTTATAATTTTGCCATCTGTTGCCCCAGAAGGCTGCCTATGTTGTGGTGTGCTGTATATCGAATCTTACTAATTTAAATTCAAATTCAGGTAAGGCCACTTTCTCCTTCGCTTTCCACCCCATTTGTGGAACTCCTTCCCATATTGCTCCGTTTGCTCCTTCGCTAAATCTCATTAAACGGACACTCTAGTGGGTTCCATGTCATAATAAGCGATCGAGCAACAGTGATCGCTATTATGGCAAGTGTACATCACCAAAATAATCACACTGGCCTCGCATTAGAAAACAGCGCCCAAGACCTACAGGTCTCTTTGTTAATGTGGGGCTGTGCCTCTACACCCCCCCAGCTCAGCAGCTGTTTGTCGCAACCCTCCCACATGCCATTCTCCCGCGCTTCCCCCAGGTGTGTGTGTGTGTGTGTGTATGATGAGATCCTGTCATGGATTTCGCCGACCGCAGTATCCATTCGGCCTCCTCCCTAGGTAGCCATGATGACTCAAGTTGCCAAGATTGACTCGCTGCTTCTAGGTGCTCGATCTCGCTCACAATGGTGACGGACTACCACTCTGGTGTTCCCTCTCCTCCCTGCTCTTGCCATTCACCTGACAAATTCTCCTTTTGAAGTCCACATTATTTTAAGGTAGCTTTTCAAATCAAGCTCTTCAAGCCTTCAAGTACCTTGTCTGTGATATGTCATTGTTGTAAATTGTGCGTACTACTTTGTATCTCTGCACCCAATATGTAATTTATAACCTATAATTGAGCTGTATTTTTATTTTATTGTACTTTTGTCAGTTATTTGTTTAATTACTGCCACCACTGCAGGCATTCATTGTAACCTGCCTGTATCTCTGCATTTTATGTACTTAACTTCCCACCCAGGCTCCACTGTAACCTGCCTGTGACACCATTGTTCACGGTCTAATTACTCTGTATTGTACGTTGTTTTGTCTCCTCTTACCCCTTACCCTGGGTCACACCTGAAAAACTAGCCTCGCTTAATGTGCTTCTCCGTCACCAACTTTTAAATAAATAAATACATAAATAAATAAAACTACAGCAGAGTGAATGAAGCACTGGGAGGTCAAGAGACTTACAATGTACTCTCAATCCCCATGGATTATAGTTTAAGCAGCAACAGAGTTCCTTCTTACCATAACTTCATCTTCACCATCACATTCATCTTCCTCTTGTTTGGGATTGAGAAGGTCAGCAAGAGCTTGGAGTGATGACAGGGAAGAGAGACCATCCAGGTCCATTCTAAAGCAGAGGGATTATCTTTGAAAATAATAAAAAAAAGGTTAATATTCCCTTTAGTAACTAATTAAAATCTTTTTTTTTTTTTTATTTAGCTGCCAGCGCTCCCACGAACGGGTTTGCCTTGTTCGGGTAGTCCAGTCCTCAAACTCTCACAGGGAGGAGAGGGGCTGCGGGAGAGGCAGAGCTGAAGGTGGCCAAGGAACGGGCACTGTAGCTGGCTCCATACATGGGGAGACAGCATTTTATTTAGGTTTTTACCCCAGGAGCTGAGTGACATGCAATGACGCTTTACGGAGAACCTCCAGCATCCGCCCTCGGCCCGGCCCCATGCTCTAGTGTGGTGCCCTGTCCCCTAGCCTCCGGCAGAGGGTGAATGGGCGCCCGGCTGAACCCCTCCCCAAAGGAATGCAGTCTCTCGGATGCTCAGTCCTTCTCCCCTGCCGACCCCGCGGCCTGCATCCGCTCCTGAACACGGGCGCCAGTGGGCCCAGTGCCTCAACTCTAAGCGCCACTGCCGCTAATTAGAATCTTTTGTAAATCATCAATAATTGACCAAGGACCCCATATACAGTCACATTTTTGGGAGCAAAGTGGTCACAACGACCACTCTGCACTGCAGTTCAACTGTGCACCCTGTTGTCTCATGCCTTTCGCTGTGCAGTCACAATGGGGATTGTAGCAACACAAGGAAGGGGTGGAGGCATGCATGGCATATGAATGATGCACTGTGACATGTATAGTCATGTAATGCCCCCCCACATCCCAGTCACACACACTGAAGTGCCACTCAGCCTTTATAACTAGTTCAAGCAGTTGTGTAGAGTGACCCTGGCATGTCACAGAGGGGAGAGTTTTGTTGGGGCTTGAGACTGAAGCTGGACCATCATTGAAAAAGATGACCATGGGGAAATGGGGTTAGGGGACAGGGGATCCACTGGACCACCAGGCTGACAAGAAGTGGAAAATAGAAATATTATTGGCCCAGAAGTGGATCTAATGGTAAGGGTTGGGAACACAATAGTGGCTGCACCACTGGCTTGGGGCTCAGATAGGCAATGTGGTTCAGACTAGAGCACCTGCTTTATATCCAGGGAAACCAGTTCAAACCCAGCTAGACCCAAATACTCACTGTGTAACCTTGGGCAAGTCACTTAACCTCTAGGTGCTCTGGTCTTCCCAGTTCAGGAAATGGGTAGAAGCCAGATCCACTGGAAAGAGATGTTGCATCTCAGCTGTGCTATCCTTGGTAAATAAGTTATAAAAGAAAAAAAGTGCCATACTGCTCACATTATGCCACACAGCACAAGCACTGTTGTTGCTACTCCGGCGTATTAGTGGGTGGACAACCTGGATCAGCTGATTTACACTGATGTGCTGACTGACGCCAGTAGTAGTAGTGGTCGTGGCAGTAGATTTTACTTATATGACTCCCATCCCCAGGCTCTGGGTGCCATAAAAGAAGATGATACATATCAGAGAGTTAGAAAACAACCAATAAGCAAACATCAAGCAGAATGATGTGTATAAGCGTCATCAATTACAGTAAGCCAAATGAAATACATAATGTTTCAGTCAGATTTGTGATGCGTGAAAGAGGCGACTTCTTTAAGGTCCCAAAGAACCTACAGCAAATGCCTAATCACCAAATTGTTTACGTTTAGACCTCAAGACTGTGGAGGGTTGGGGATAACAGATGGACCAGACACTAAACTTCAGGTTCAACACACAATCTCTGTGTGATTTATTCAGAACACAAGAAATAACCTTCTGCAATGACATATTTCTTCTTTAGTACATCAGTTTGCAGCAACAGACTATGAATGTCCTTTCTCTGCACTTAGCCAGCACCTACTGACACTGATCTCTGATCCATTTCACTAGCTGAGATGTAGCCACCACTCCTATGCAGGCCCCATTTGCTTGGGTAGTGGAGAACCAAAAGAAAAAATTACAAAACAAGCTATAGACAAAGAATCTCAATGCAGAATCACTGAAAGAAGGTCTACCCAAAGGGCATTGGCAACAAATCAAGTTTCAAAGAAATACTACATCATACACACTTCTATAATGCAATACATCATGGGATATATGCAAATCATCATGACATTTAGACTTGTTCAATTTACAGAAATGTCCATGCATTTTAAACAGCACAACTAACTTAATTTCTGTAATAGTTACCTAGTACTTTTACCATTATCAAAACACCTAGTGCAATGGTATTTTCAACATTTACAGGTTTCATAACATAAGGTATACACATCAAGGTACTTTATGACATAGTGCTATTACATACTAAATCCAACAACGATAAACACAATCTGTTTAATATATCTGTGGAGGTCACCACAATAACCTCCCTATACAAGGACCTGAGAGGGAAGAGGAAAATTAAAGAGGACACTATAGCGTAGTCAAGAAAGGGAGGGTGCCTATAGGTAGCCAACCTACGGACTAGAAATTGTAAAGGATAGATTAGGCTTAGAAATACAAGAACTGTAGCAACAGATTTATGAAAAGGTCAGTCCTCAAGAGTGTCCGGAGCTCCTGGTCACAAAGACCATGAAAAGACCCCCTACAGCCAAAAGAAATGGGTGGTTTGGTGCATAAGGAGTCACATGACTAGCTCGGACCCATGCTGAGTAGAGCCTTCTAAGTGGGCTTGTTTATAGGTGAAGCCCCACTGTACTGCCACCCACTACAGTTTGCGGAGTACCGCATGATATGATCAGTGCGAGATGCCTCGATGATCAGCCAGGCAGTAACTGCAGGCAGTACATCATCATCTCTGCCAACAGCCCAAGATATAGAGTGTTGCAGTAATACAACAAGGCATACACCAGGGTTTTCAAGTCATCCATCACTAAATAAAGCTTAACTGGCAGATACAGTATATGTCAGCTGATAAAAGCAGCTGTGAACCACAGATGATAACTGAAACTCAAGAGCCAAGTCATGATCCATATTGACTCCTAGAGTTTTCACCTTCTCACCTACCAGGATTAGGAAGCCATCAAGAGTTATTTCGATACCACTATTACCCAGACAAAGAGGCTTGTGATGACCTGTATCGACCACTACAACCACCTTCTTGTCCGGGTTCAGTCTTAGCCATCTAAATGCCATCCAACTCTATATTTCTGCTAAACATTTATTGAGTGCAAGTACAACGTCAATCACAACAGGAACAAAGGGAATGGAGTATCATCTGCACAGCAGTGAGGCTCAAGTTGTACCCCAATGACCTTACACATGAACAGCACATACACTGGGAACAACATGGGAAACAGAATTGAGCCTTGTGTGTCACTACACAACACAGAGCTGCCTTAGAGGTGCCTCCATCCCAAACTTCCTGCTGCACCCTGTCTGCGAGGTGGGTCCAGCCCTCCTAATCTGGTGTCTCTATTAGTCTCCTGCCACCACCCATCTGAGCCTACAACCCTTTTACCCAAAGATTCCTTCCTCAGGCTTCAGAGCTTTTAGCACCATGGCTTCTGTGTCTGAAGAGCTCAGGCATCTAATACTAGCGGTGTGGTGGGGGAATTACACCAAAGTCTGGTGCGTGGCTCGACATTCACCACTCTCCTGCCAGCTAGAACACCCCTACCCACTTGCAGCTGGGGCAGTCTCCTCCATGCTGAGTATACTCCTGGACTACTACAGCCCCAGAACCTGCATTCTCCTCCAAGCTGAGTATATTCCATGGACCACTACAGCCCTTTAACCTGCATCCCCAGCCAACCACAATCCAAACAGCTGGACTCTTCCCCACTTACCATTCCCCACCATGGACCAACCTCACAACACTCCCCACAGCTGGAATACTCAACCCGATCACTACTGCAGCCCTTGGACCAGCCTCCACCAAGCTCAGCATCTCCCGCAGTTGCCCCCTGAAAACCACCCTGCTTGCATGGGGACAAGTTATCCACACCAGTCTCCCCTGTAGGTAGAACCTCAGCCAATGACCCTACCTGCAGCTTGGCCAGCCTCCCTGATGAGGAGCACCATCCCTGGACTACCAAGATCCCAGAACCTGAATCCCTCCCCCAGCCAACCACCATTTCTGCAGCTGGACTCACCCCACCGCCACCATTCCCACCCATTGACCAGCCAATCACAGAACTAAAACAAAATCTAGAATGGCAATGACCACTCTTGAGGCAAACGTGCACTGCAGTATTGCCAATGGCAAGATGTATTGCCTCGGGTTGATTGCCAGTAGTCTTTATTAGCTTTTAGCACCATGGTTGCTCCATCTGAATAGCCTTAGGCATCACATACTAAGGGGAATTTACAATGAAGTCTCTGTGTGCAGTTCTGCATTATCACTCCACCCCAGAATTGAATTGTACAGGGTACTCTGTGAGTATGCTGCACTGGGGTAGTCAAGACTCTGGCCCCCCAGTAAACCACATATCCTGCAAATGGTAAGCCAGAGCACTGAACTGAGAAACTTGCTCTCAGCCACAGGGTAGAATCCTGCAACATCCACTCACTGACACAAGACAGGTAAGATACTGGTCAAGCTGCAGGGATGATGATGGTGGTGAGCTAAAGGCTTGTCCGACTTCTCAGAAAAAATTACTCACATGAGTAATCCTCTTTCTTCCAAGGGTCCTTTAGCATCAGTAACTTTTTGCACTTGCTGACAAGGTGCAACCGCCCCAGAGGTGTGCCTGTAAGAGATAATTAAATGAGCATAGGGGCCAAGCCAATCAAAAGACAGGAGGGGCAGAATGTACCTTGTTGCTGCAAGTGAGGCTGCAGTGCCCTGGAGGAATGGGCCCTGGGCCCCACTGGAGGTTGTTGACCAGCTTTCTCATAGCATAATCTAATACAAGAGACCAACCAATGAGAAACAGTTATCTTGGTAGCTGGTCTTCCTCTGCCTACATCCCGTAGGTGAGTAGCAACTGAGTGGATGAGCCTCTGGACTGTCTAGTATGCTCTAGGTAGTGAAAGATGGCTCTTTGACATCCAAGCTGTAGAGCTTTTGCTCGCCAGGAGTGGATGGCTCAGTAAAGAAGACAGGCAGAGTAATGGACTGGTTCAAGTGGAACTTGGAAACCACCTTTGGCAGAAAATTTCCTATTTGTCCTGGAGCTCAACCTTATCGTTGTGAGGGATGATGTAGGGTCTGTAGCTCTGAAATCCTCCTGGCAGATGTAATGGCTACCAGGAAGACGGTCTTCAAGTTACAAACTTGATGTGGGCCATGGACATAGGCTAGAAAGGTGGATTCATGAGCCCATCTATACAAAGGTTCAGGCTCCAAGGAGGAACAGATTCCCTGGTTGGAGGCTGGAGGTCAAGGCCTTTGAAAAATTGTTTAAAAATGTGGGAAAAAATGATTTCTTCTTTCTCACCTAAAGGTAGGCTGAAATTGCCACAGGTGTAGCTTGAGTGAAGATGGTTTCAAGCCTGACTTGTAGGTGTACCAGGTAGTCTAGCAGCTGAGGGTCTGAAGCTGATAGGGGTTCAACCTTTTCACTCTTGCACCAGAGGAAAATCTTTTGCATTGGCTGCATATGTCTTCTTAGTGTTCAGTTTTTAGCTATCCTCAGTATCTTAAGGACCCGTTCAGAGTACTGTGAGGATGGAAACTTTAACTCCTCAAGAACCAGGCCTTGAAGTGAAGAGAGTGTATATCTGGGTACTGCACTCCCGTCTGAGGGAAGGGTCAGCATGGAGCGAGTGAAGCAGGCGAATGGGCCTGTTGCAGGACATTGAGAGAAGGAGAGGTACCAGGCTTGCCTGGGCCAGTCCGAGCCATTAGAATCATCGATGTAGGCTGCTGTCTGAGTTTCAGCAAAACCCTGAATATCTGGAGAAAGAGGAAATGTGTATAGGAACCTCTGACCAGTCCAGGATCAGGGCATCCAGAGGAAGTGTTCCCGGAACTGGGGGCCTGCAACAGTACTGAGGAAGCTGAAAATTTTTTTTTTACTATTTTATCCCCTCCTCACCCCAGAGCTACGCTTCTTCAGGAGAGCGCCAACCACCACCCATGACTTGCTTTGCCTGATTCCCCAAGATTGCCCCCATGGAGCTGTGGCTATACCCCCTAGGCAGGTATGGGATGGGACCTGAACGTCCCGATGCTTCAATATCTCGGTCGGAGTCCCCAGTGGTCAAGGCAAGCAGTCGCCACTAGGGTCGGTATTCTTGGTGCTCTGTCTACCCGTGCTCCGGCAGTGCTTTTCCTCTTTCTGAGGATGTGGCCAGCGTCCTGGCGTCAAGGCATTACGCCCGAGACTGCCACTCCCAGCCCTCTCTAGTACATGCTCCTCCCGCTTGCTGTTCCTCTGGCCTCTGCCAGAGGCCAGTCAACACCGGATGAATGCCCCCACCCTCCCGGAGAGAGAGCTGTCCCTCAGACACTCAATCCTCTCCTCCCTACTGAACCCCGATGACCCAGGCCTGCCTTGAACCCAGGTTGCCGGTGTGACGGGAGGAGGGCGCCCAGCGCTTCAACCCTCAGCACCACCGGCTGGAGGAAGCTGAAAATTGAGAGGAGAGGCAACAGATCCATGTTTGGTGTGCCCCACCATCTGAACACTGTGGCTAGTACTTGCTTGTTCAGTGTCCATTACTCTGACCTTAACTGATGCGGCTTAGGGCATCCACCAGGTATTGAGTTTGCCTGGGAGGTGAACAGCTGAGAGGCGGACTCCCAGGGAGAATGCTAGAGACCACAGCTTCAGAGCTTCCAAACAGAGTATTCTAATCTGGTACTACCCTGCTTGTTTATGTAGAACATTGCAGTGGAGTTGTCTGTTTGAATTTGAACCGCCTGCCCTTCTATGCTAGGAGTGAAAGCTTTGACAGCTAGTAAGACTGCTCGGAGTTCCAAAGATTTATGTGCAACTGTGACTCTTGAGTCCAGTTGCTGCTTACTGAGGCACTGTCTAAATGAGCTCCCCAGCCCAAAGGGAGGCATCTGTGGTGATCACCTTTGTGGATGAGGAGCTTGAGAGGAACCCCTGCCTGCACATTTGCAGGGTTCTTCCACCACAGCAAGTTTTGAGGAAGTGTCCGACACAGGTATCAACTATGAATATATGTTGCTTCTCTGAGACCAGCGAGCTCTGACGAGACTTGCAGGAGACTTATCCTGTACCTGACCCCTGGGACTACTGCAGTCATAGAGGCCATATGTCCCAGAAGTTTGAGGAAATGTCTGGCTGATCTTGGTTGTCCCTGGGCAAAGAATCTGCCACTAAAGGAAACTCTGAATTCTTTCCTCGGGAGGAAAGCATATCCCTTCTGAGTGTCCAGCTGGGCCCTATGAAGGTGAGCAGCTGGGTGGGTTCAGGTGAGATTTCTTTAGATTAAAAAGGAACTCCAGAGACTCAGAGAGTGTTGTATGAGGGAAAGAGATTCCTTGACCTGGCAAGGAGACTTTGCTACTATGAGCCAGTCATCCAGACAGGGGTAGACAGTGACACCCAGTCTCCTGAGATGTACTGCTACCACTGCAAGACACTTGGTAAAGACTCTTGGGGCGAGGACAGGCCAAAGGGCACTGCAGTGAACTGATAGTGACCCAAAGGAAGTCTGAACCTGAGAAACTTCCTGTGAGATCTCCTTATGGGTATGTGGAGTAGACATCCTTTAAGTCGGGAAGGCTAGCCAGTCCCTGCTGTAAGGACTGTATGACCAATGACAGAGTGACCATTTTGAATTTGTTTTTCAGATGTTTATTTAAATATCTGAGATCTAAGATAAGTCGCCACTCCCAGTTTTCTTTTGTCAGAAAATACCTGGAGTAGAGGCCCTTGCCCTTCTCGTGGTAGGAACCTCTCCACTGCTCGTAAAGGCATTATAGCGCAGTGGTTCAAGGCTCTGAGCTGCAAATCTGGTGACATCCAGCAGACCAGACATGGGTTTGAATCCCACAGCTTCCACTTGCATACTGTGTGACCCTGAGCAAGTCACTTAACCTCCTTGTGCTCCCAGATCGCCTCCTGTAAAAAGCTTTCAGCTTAGTGTGCTATACCTGGTTAAACAACAAATAAAGCCAGAAGGTTTGTACCTCCATTTCCAACAGTGGTATCTGTGTTGAGGACAGAGGTCTTGACACCTGGGTAGGCTTGAGGTCTGGCAGCTATAATGACAGACCCTTCTCCACTATCTCCAGCACCCAGTTGTCTGACATAAAGAGGACCAGTGCTGAAGATAGTGAGAGAGTCTGCCTCCAACTGGAAGCACGGGAGGCGACCTGGACACTCACCTCAGGACTTAGACTGAGAGGCAGATGGTTGGGTGAGGTGGCTCTTCTTTGGCCCCTTCTTCCCCTGCCTCTGAAAGACCCTGTACTGGCTAAAGTCAGATTGGGAATAGGGACTGTAAGGCCTGGGAATAAAACTTCTGCCCCTACCACCCCTGGGACGGGATCTCTGAGGGTGGCGGGTTTAGGCTTGGAAGAGTGGCTCTGCCAGAGACCTTGTACTCATTGGCTTTTCATGTAGTCAGTGGTTCTGTAATCAAACAACATATTATGATGTGAGGGAAAATCCAAGGCCTTGTTCTGAGTGTCTGTGGTTAGACTGGTTGTTCTAAGTCAGGCGAGCGCCCAGAGAGATGGCATGGGCCATCGCCTAGAGGCTGCATCACTGTTGTCATCTGCCATGTGGAACTGGCACATAATAGGTTTCAGTGCAGTTTTTGACATATCCACCAGCTCCTACACCACAGAATCCGATCCATAGCGTGTGATAGCCTGGACAGATTTCCAAAGGGCTTTCTGATATTTGGCTGTGAATGCCATGTAAGAAGAAAGTCTAGAAGTAGGAAGCTGTGGCATACATTTTCTTTACTATAAAGTCAATTTTCTTGGAATCCTTGTCAGGGAGAGGCGACAAAGGAGACTCAGCTTTCTCACAAGCTGTGTACTGCACTATACTTTCAGTGGCTAGGGTGTGCAGACAGGAACTCGGTACCATTTTTAGACAATTTATATTTTCTCTCAAGCCACTTATCAACCCCTGATACTGAAGTGGGGTGTTGAAGCACCTTCATGGTATTTTTCTAAATACATTATAAATAGGGACAACCAGGTCTTTGAGGATGAAAGACCCTTCATCTCCTATAATCTTCATCTTCATCGACATCCTGGTTGGGCTCCTGACAGAGGTCCAGGGTATCCAGCATATTTTGTATAATATAAACATAGAGGAAGGATCCTCATGGTCATCTGGTGATCCCCAAGGTGGGGTCCGGGGACTCATGGGGCTCAAGGCCCTCAAAATCCATGTCAGGGGCATCATAAAATTGATCATCATCACGTCACCCTCGTAGTCTACAGAAGAAAACTGTGACAGAGTGCTTGCCAGCCCAGTAAATCGGGACCCATCTTTTGAAGGGTCTGAAACAGTTGCCATGCTTTTTCCATGTCTTGCACTAATGGAAGAACCTGCACAGTTTGTAAATGTTTTGTTTTTTCTGTATGCTTTAAGCTGCCTGTTGTCTCGCTATTGGCTTTTCCAGGAGAAACAGGAGCATGTCTGTCTTGACAGAGTTTCTTTTAGCTACTTCATCAGAGGCTTGATCAAGCTTCCTTTTTCTGTCACTCTTATTATTTTTCAATTTATGAGGAACTTCATCTTTGAAGCTTCATTTTTGGCTGGGATCTGGAGGGTTCCTCAGCACCTCTCAAAATAATGATGGTCAACATTTTAAGCCTGCCTAAAAACTTGTACAGCTGCAAGCCTGGGCTGCACACGTTAACCCTCACCTTATCATAATTACTGAGTCATGGTTAAAAAGACAAACACTGATCAACAAATATCACTGCAGGGCTACAATTTATTTAGAGCAGATAGAAGTCTAGAGGCAGAGGTGTGGTTATCTACGCCAAATCTAAGTACTCAGTCACCAATATTAGTTGCAAATCTCTAGCCAAGGAATTTGAGTTAGTTTTGCTGAGCCTTCATTTCCCTCCTTGAATGTATCACTATCCTAGGTGGCTATAGACCCCATCTGGTGGTGATGAAGTCTTAATCTTTTGAAATCCATGTTAGTAGATGCGAAAACTGAAACAATATTTCAAGGAGATCTAAATATGTACTGGCTGTCACCTAAATCACATGGCCTCAAATCCCTTTGTGACGAGCTAGGTCTTGGGCAATTAGTCAGTGAACCTACTAGGAACAACACTCTAAATACTGCCAACAGTTCCATTCTAGATGTGGTACTAACCACCCATCCACACAAATATTTCATTTGGCAGTGTTTCACAACGACATGAGCGATCATGGAATTGTTGCTTGCATAAGATCTCAAATTAAGGCCCGACGCAACCCACCTTTATAACAAAAAGATCCTTTCAAATTCAGTGCAGTAAACTTCCTATCTGACCTGAGCATGATCAGATGGCAAGATCTCTACCTAGCCAAAGATGTCAACAAGGCAGCTTACATCCTTAATGACAAACTCACTACAATAATAAATAAGCATGCCCTTTCATCAAAGTAAGGTAATGGAACAATTCCAACCCCTGGTTCACCTCGGATCTCAAGGCAGCCCTTATAGCTCGAGATAAGCTCTGGACTAAAGCTAGACATTCCAAAGAATCTTCGGATTGGCAGGCCTTTAGAACAGCCAGGAATAACTGTGTGAAAAACTTCGCTCTGCTAAAGCTAACTATTATATTTCTACTCCGAACAAGCTAAAGATAACCCTCATAAAATATGGAAGACTATCAAAGCTATAGAAGGAGCCATGGCCCCTCTGTCCCAACAAAGATAGTTGCAAGTGGCAAGATTGTGGAAAACAAGTCCCTAATCCTGGAGGAACTTAACTCCCACTTTGCCACAGCTGATTAGCTTTGACTCGTCACCTTATGCTGGTGCTGCGGTGAGCCAGCATACCTCCCCTACATCTAGTCCTGCACCCAGCCCCTTCCAACTGCGGAGATAACTTATAAGAAGTAGAAGATTCTCTTCTTAACTTAGACACCAAAAAGCGCGGGGATGATGGCTTGGAACCCTTTTTCCTAAGGTCAGGCTACGCCCATCTCACTGCCCCAACTCTCCACATCTTCAATCTTTCCATTACATCTGCTACTGTGCCGTCCTGCTGGAAATCAGCACATATCCTCCCTCTATTTAAATCTGGTGACCCATGCAATGTAAACAACTATAGGCCTATCTCCATATTGCCTATCCTTTCTAAAGTTCTCGAAAAACTTATCCATATTCAGTTAAAATCTCACTTGAAACCTTCTCTCTCATTAACCCAGCTCAATCCGCTTCGGACTAATCATAGCACAATCACTGCACTAGCAAAAGTAATCAATGATTGATTTCTGCTATAGATGCTAAGAAGCTAACTGGTGCAGTCTTTTGGACCTCAGCAAAGCTTTTGATACTGTTGATCACAAACTATTAGTCAATTGCCTTGCAAAGTTGGGTGCCACATACCATACCACCCAGTGGTTCTCTAGCTACCTAACTGGAAGATTCCAAAAGTAAAGGTGGAAGGCTTTTTCTTGCTGCCTTGCCAGTTGCAAGAGGAGTCCCCAAGGATCCATCTTAGGCCCTATCTTGTTTTCTTTGTACATTAATGACTTAGATGCTAACATATCTACGTCCAATCTGCACTTTTTGCAGATGATACTGTGTTGTATACTTCTGGCTCATCGTTATCTGAAGTCAAGGGAGTGTTCAAGCGGACTTGCCACAACTTGAGCATAATCTAATAAAGGCAAAGCTTCTGCTCAATGCTAAGAAGACTAAAGCGATGATATTCTCTCGCAGTGCTGTCACAGACCCCTAATACTCCTTGTTCAAGACTTCATTGTCACCACGCTAAATGAGCCTCTGAAGTTGTAACCAAATTTAAATATCTGGGTATCTGGATCGACAACAAATTATCTTTCAATGACCACGTCGAAGATGTCTCTAGAAGGTTAAAAAGCAAGGTTAGGTTTCTTCTACAGAAATAGGCCCTTTTCTCCTTGAAACTAAACAAGCTTGTACAGGCCACTTTTCTTCCCTACTCGACTATGGCGATGTAATCTATTCCTCCACCACTCTTGCAAATCTAAGTAAACTGGACATCCTTTATCACCGTCATGCTACGGTTCATTACCAACTCCCTTACCATTCGCACCACTGTGACTTATATGCAGCTGTTGGTTGGACATCCCTTACTACTAGCGCCTGCTCCATGCTGGGCTATGGACTCTTAAACTGCTCCTGCAGAAATTGCCAAGCTATCTCTCTTCCCTTATTAGTATCTCATAGTGCATACTGTTAAGAAAATCTGACTTTATTATGCTTGACATACCAAGGACGGACCTCCTTTGGTAAACATGCTATTATATGCCCTTCCTCCATTTGGAACCAATTACAAACCATACTGAAACTAACTAGCACAGTTTCAATAAACTTCTATAAATTGCTAAGTTCAGCCAAAATAAAAGACACCTGTAACTGTCATTAAGTCTCTTCCTTCCGCATGTGTGCCATATTTATCCACTGGTAAGGTATAATTGTTTTGTCATATTAACTGCTTTCCCTTCCTTCTACTCCTGGCTTTATCTATGCTTACGCCCACTGCTACTCTATCAAATCACTCTCCCCCCATATCAGTTGTAGTCTGTTGTTTGTTCTAACTGCCAAAATATATGTATTGCACACACCAGTCATCATGTTTCACTTATCAGTATGCAACCTGTAAGTCGCTTCCCTGTCTCATATTAATGTTTACCACCTGCTGTCACCCTATGTGGTACCCTTGTATGTATATCCAGCCTGTATCATGTAACATGCATTTCATGTATATACTGTTATTACCTAGCTATGTTTGTACTTTAAGTGTTTATGTCACAGGACCTCCTTGTGAATGAGCTTACTCAATGGAGTTTTCCTGCAATAAACTTGAACTTGAACCTCTGCTTTGGTATTAGTACTTGTGAATGGCCCCTCATCAGAAGCCTTTGATTTATCCTCAGCCATAATAATCAAAGGTGTGTCTGCTATGTCCAATTTAAGCAAAGCAAACCAGTTCTGGACCTATGAACTGAGTGCAGGTTTCTGTGAAAATGCCACTAGCCAGTCCTGCCCAGTTAATAAACTCTGGGCCGGATATTCAGAAATGCGCCAAAGGCCGGTGCAACCCCGGCATAGCTTAACTCAGCTGCGCTGATGGCGCAGTAACTGTGCTATTCACCAGTTGCACACTGTGACATGTGCCAGCACAACACGGCTGAATATCACAGGGATGTGCTATGGTGCAGCTAGAGGTGTGCCAGGGAACAACCCGACATGCACCATAGCACAACAAGGGCTGCGCAGGGCTGAGGAAGATGCCAAGGCACAGAAGGACCAGCCACAGGCACAGCAAGGAGCATGGCACCGGGAAGGGGAGGGGGGACAGCCGGGAGGGGTGGATCCAGGCCGGGAACACTGGCAGGGAGCACACAGCTGGTCCACAGGAGACCACCACCAATGGAACACAAGCATGCGGCCAGCCACCCACT
Source organism: Neoceratodus forsteri (assembly GCA_016271365.2). NCBI lineage: Eukaryota > Metazoa > Chordata > Ceratodontiformes > Ceratodontidae > Neoceratodus > Neoceratodus forsteri. Next base: position 33,883,564 of record JADMNL010000023.1, read on the forward strand.
CCCCAGCACTGGAGCCGTGGACGCATGGAACGGGCAGCACCAGCATCCAAGGGTGAGCCTCACTGGCCACCCCGCTGGACGGCATGCCCCCACCCACCCGGACCACAGCAAACCACACCCTGGCACACGGCACCCAACACACATGCCACATAGCCTGTACAGCAAGTCCATGGCCACCCCAAGGCAAAGCTACTAGCCACTGGGCATGCACCACCATGCACGGCCCACACAATGACACTGGTGCACCACACAGCCACATACCACACCACTGCAGCATGGCTCCACTCGCCAGCTGCAAAGCAGACATGGACACAGATGGGTAAGCAAGGCAAATATGTATTAAAACAACTATATGCAATACAAAACAAGGGATAGGGTAGGTGAGTGAGGGATGGGGACAGGGTCTTCACAGTGGACGGGAAGGTAGGGACGGAGGTCAAGGGCAAGACGGGGTCCGGTGTCCACTACGGGCGGCCATGGCATGCCACTGCCTGGCACCTCCCCTGCTCCGTCCCTCAGCAGGATCCTCTGTGTCTGGTCTGCAATCTCCATGGTGGTGGATGTGATTAATATTATTTGCCGAGGAGGTGACAGTAGAGAGGCAGCCGCGATTCCCTCCGGACACCTATGGCAAAGGAAGTGACAGGTGATCAGTGCGTCCATAGCACCTAAGCCTCCCTCGCGCGCAGCGGACAGTGGAAACAATGCCCTGAGTGGCGGCACCCGGCCACCATGTGGTGGGCCAATGCCTGCTGCCAGCCTGAATGCCATGACAGTGCACAGCATTGGACACTGTTGCCCAAGGGCCACCTGAACGCACAGTGGCAGGCAGGTGGCAAAGGACTGCAGCGGAACACAGCAGCACTGGTGGCAGCCGGATGTACACCCAGCCCACCAACAGCTGCCACACATGTGCAATGGCCTCCCATGGTGCCATGCACACTGCACCATGTGCTGCACACAGCTGACATGGCACAAGGCACAGGAGGCCATGGCCGCATTCCCCACCCTGCTGATCACCCTGGTACAGTGTAGAGGAATGAACAGTATCTACCTGCCTGCCGCCGCACTGGCATACCCGGTCCTGCAGCCACTCTTCCACCACCACTGGGTACAGCACCCCCTGTCAGGGCCTGCAGCAGCCTGCTGCAGCCCATCAGGCTCCCTGCTGCCCTGGCATGGCGTCCTACCTTCAGGCCCCAGGACAGGAACACGACAGGCACACATCAGAACACAGCACAGCATGGGCCCATCTCACCCGCACAGTGTGCACCCCAGCCGGGCATGAGCCGCAGGGGCAGTGGCGCAGTGCACCCGGTGACAGGCAGTGCCACACCACAGGGCGACAACCACAGAGCCCCCAGCATGGCATGCAGCTCTGCCAGCACCATGGTATGGTGGTCATGCACAGAAGCAGCAGGTGCCCACTTACCTGGCCGTGGCACAGCCCCTGCAGACACGCACCTGCAGCGCCTCAGCCGCTCCGGTCCCTCCTCATCAGGTCATCAAACCAGCAGCAGAACTGCTCCCCAGTGTTGCACTCCTGTGGCCTGCACCAGCTCATCGGCCATGGCCTGCCAATTCAGTCCTGGCCTGCTGCAGAGGCTGCTGCCCAAACAGGCCAGTGGCATGGGGCTCCACCTGAGCCACCAGGCTGACCAGCTCAACCTGGCTCCAGTTTCTAGCCTATCTCACACCACGGCACGCATGCTCTAGATGTTGCAGCAAACTCAAAATGGCGCACATGCACAACATGCGGGTTGTGTGGCCTCTGGCAATCCCGCATCTCCATAGAAGCACAATGTGGCGTGGCCACACTGGCATATGTAGCAGGTGTCTCAAGGGGGCATAGGGTAGGGCATCGGTCAGGTCGCATGTTAGCAAAGTAGCAGTGCGCCATAGGGCCTATGTCGATAGTGCGTACAATAGGGGCCCATATCGCACCATACTCATGGACCCTATAGCCTGGAGTGCCACAGACCCAATGGCGCTTGAGCGCTATAGCCCAATGGCGCCTGAAAGCACTATAGACTTAATGGCACCTGAGCACTATAGGCCCAATGGCTCCGAGCACACAAGACCCAATGGCGCCGAGCACCATAGACCCAATGGCGCCCGAGCACCATAGACCCAATGGCACCCGAGCACCACAGGCCCAAACAGCGCCTGAGCCCCAGAGTCCCCATGGCCATGAGCACTATAGGGACCATGGCGATTCAGTACCATGGCCCCAATAGTGCCTAGCACTGGTAGCACTGGTAGCGCAATAGGCAGTAGCACTGCGCATGTCAACAGGGTGCACTGCGATGTCACAGCACTGTGCCACACATTCGCTAGAGTAAGTCCATTGCACAAGGCACAAGAGCGCGGATATTCAGACGCCACGCAAATGAGCGCATCAGCCTATCCGCAGCACAATGGGGATATTTGCATGTCATTACTGTTGCGCAACAGCTCATTTGCATGCGATGTGCTATTAAGGCGCCGCACAACAGCACAGGCCATGGACCGGTATTGCAACCTTCTCCTGAGGTAGTTGCACCTGCCGTGGGGATGGTCAGCACAGCAGGATGGATGGCTGGGGTGGCCACTGCAGCCAGTAGCCACATGTCCATGTCCACAGGTAGCATCATGTCTGAGCATGAGGAGGGTGAGGACATGGGCCTACCGCAAGCGCAGGCCCAACTTTACAAAGGTGGAGGCCAATACCCTGTTTGAGGCATACACCGACAGTGAGCCATTGCTAAGTGGTGCCACGGTACACCCCAGACCAGTGCCACAGCCTGAGTGGAGGTGGCAGTGGCCGTGAACCAGCAGGGCAGCCACCAGCGGTCTGCACAGGAGTGCAACAAAAGGTGGGCATTGACAAATGCCGGATTAAGGAGAAGGTGGCGCTACAGAGGCTGCCAGGTCGGCCACTGGTGGAAGCCAGGCCGCTGTGCCACAGCTCACGCTGCAGGAGGAGCTGGTGGCAGCTACCATATGGCGCAGCGCAGTCGGGGTTTGCCAGGGGGTAGCTTCCAGACAGGAGGGAGCCCATCACTGCATTGTAGGTATGGCAGGGGCACTGCTGTGTGACGGCGGCACTAACGCATTCTGTTACAGCACCGGCTCACCAGCATGCAGTGGCAGGGCACCTGCAGCTGCCATCAGGGCAAGCCCAGCCCGGAGGAACAGCCATCCACCTCCACAGGAACCAAGGGCCGATCGGCTGCAGCACACCACGCCGTCGAGCCGGATATCCTGGGCATGGTGGAGGACGAGGCCTCTGGCTGTGTTCCAGCGGGACACCAGCCATGGTGTGCTCTGTGTGGAGACACAGATTGGTGCAGGGTCTGACACTGATGACGACGTGACCATAAGTCTGGACAGCGGGGGTCTTGTCGTGGGAAGACATCCATACCATCCAACATCACTGACAGCGTGACCAGTGGTCCGCTGGCGGTGGAACAGCTGCCTGCCGCTGCCCCTGGTACCGCTGTGCACAGGCACAGTGATGCTGGGTGGTGGTGGTGCAACTGCCCAGGTGCTGGCCAGCATACAGGGGCCCGAGTGGCAGCAGCAGATGACTGGGGATGGGCGGACGGGTGCAGCATCTGCTGGTGGTGTGCCTGACATTGATCAACCTCATGGGGACTCCTGAAGGCCCACCTGAGTGGGAGGCCATGCAGCGTAGTTGCACACCACCGCGAGATGGCAACACGCCCATGCACCCCTGGGAGCTGACCCTTGACTGAGCACACCCGACACAATGCTGGCCTCTCATGGAGCAACAGGTGCTGCTTGTAGCTGGGGTGCATGCATTCTGCACAGAGGTGCACCAGGCAGCCAAGCAGTGCAAGAGGGGCACCACGCAGGTCCTGGAGGCCATATAACGCCTGCGGAAGGACACGTCCGCAACCCTGGACCGCATAGCCACGCGATCACGCTTGGTCTTGCACCACTGGCTGCCACAGGGCATGGCTGCCTGCCACAGACACTGTGGAGTGCAATGTCCACCCACGGACCCGTGTCGGCGACCCCTCAGTGTCGACGCCAGGCTCCGCTGTGGGCATCCCAATCACACCTGGGGCGGGCCTGCTTGGGCATCTGCAGACCCCTGCAGGACCCAGTTGCGTCCCGCAGTTCAACCCATGGGGGCTGTCATCCCCTGTGGCTGCTTGAGCAGCCTGTGGCTGCTGAGCCGCCACAGCATCGCCGTCCCCATGTCCGTGGCAGACCGTAGTCTGCGCGCAGACCTGATGTGCGCGCCACCCTGTCTGCTGTCTGCTGCCACTGCCCTGTGTGCACCTGGGTGATGTGTGTGTGTGAGTACATGTCACAGTCATGGCATCTGTGTGTTGCACCACACTGCTTAGAGTAATACACACACCTGGCCAGCCTGTGGCCCATGCAGCGTGTGCAAGATGATGGTGGCACTGCACGGTTGCACCTGCACCAGTGCCCTGCATCTGATCCATGCCACGTGTGTGCCCAGCGGGTGCCAGTGTGCGGTGTGTGTGCTTGTTGCTGTCCAGTGCTGCGTGGTCGTGTGGCTGTGTGGCTCCGCCCCCACTCCTGCCCCACGCCTGTGTGGGCATGTCCATGGTCGCGACATGCCCGCAGTGCCTGCCACTGAGTCTGTTCTGTGCATGGGGTTGTCCACCCATTCCGCGCGCTCGGGAGTGCTCCTGTGTGATCGTGTCTCGATGCTGGCATGCCAACCTCTGAGCTGGAGATCCCTCTACCGGGGCTGCCCACCACCTCCCAGCCCATTGCCCACATCTTCCCTACTGCTGTCCCCTTCAGCCTCGACAGCTATCCCACGGTCAATGGCCATGTTGTGCAGCATGCAGCAGACCAAAAAGCCGCAGGGCCTTTGAGGGCTGTACTGTAGGGCACCGCTGGACCTGTCTAGGCAATGGAAACATGCCAGCATCTTGAACACAAGCTCAGTGATGGTCCGTGTGCTGGCGAGCGCCTCATTGTACTGGTCCTCTGCTGGGGACAATGGGTGCCGGGGGATGAGCAGCCAGGGCCTGAGTGGGTAGCCACTGTCACCTGTGTGGACAGAGATATGGTTTGCCTGGTGTCCTTCTCTGTGCCCCTTGCCCATCCCTGGCACCCCTGCCAGCACACTGCCCTGCCCGCCCCCATGCCCCTGCTGCACCCAGCTGCCCGTGGTTTTGCCATACTTATTCACTAGGTGACCCGTGGGGATGTCCCCATTCTTGAACCTGTGGCACAGTGCTGAGCTGTGCCAGATGAAGGGTCATATGCGCCCCAGGGTGTGCTGAACATTGGTTATCGCCCCTGGCATCGCACACCACCTGACAGTTGATAGTGGGGCAACTCTTTCTGTTCACATATGCTACCCCTCCGGGCCATATGGATGCCCACATGGGTGCAGTCGATGTCCCCTAGCATGCCAGGCATCCGTGCAACCCTGTGGAACTCCTGCATGGTTGCTCTATGTTCTGCCTGTGTGCTGGGGAAGTGGATGTATTCCACAGCATGTGGCAGCAGGGCACTGAGGAACTGTGTGAGGAGTCATGACGTGGCCAACTGGGTCATGCCTGTGGTATCCCGTTGGTCTCTGGAAGGTGCCCGTGGTGAGCAGGCATATGACAGCTGTTACCTTTGTCTCCACTATCAGGGTGTGGCTCCACCTAGTGGGTGCCTGCATCTCCTCACTGGCCAGTAACGCCTGTTCTGGGAGTACCGCCGACGGGCCTTTCCCGGCCATGTCGCTCAGCCTCCTGCCTCCTCACACACCCCATTACAGCCTCCATCTGAATACTACACTGGCCATGGCCCCTGTTGTCCTGTCACCCCTGGGCGTCCAGCTCCACTGGACCATCTGTCACTGTGGGGCACAGTCTGTTGCTCAGCCGGCCCCTCCTGCGCCCACCTGCCCCTGGCTGTCTGTCGCCTGCAGGCTCTGTCCCCTGTCCCCTGTGGGTGCCTGTGGCACTCCCTTCCACGCCTGGTGGCTCCTCCTCCTCTCTCACTCTCACTCACTCTGTCTCCTTGTCTGTCACATAATCCCACTCTCTCACCCACTCTGAACCATTCTACAGCCTCTTAATCTGCATCCCACTCCCAGCTGACCATCCTCCCTGCTGCTGCTGCTACCCTCCCTGCCAGCCAGGCATCCATCCCTCTGATCACTCTTTCTGTGCTTTGAACCCTCCTGACCACCACCCAACTCCAAATCTGCACCCCTAAGCTGACCACCATCCCTGCAACTGGGAACCTCCTGATCACCTTCATGAACCAGGACCACACTAGCAGCCCAATAACCAGCCTCCCAAAGTTGAGCAATACCCTGGAACTCCCTCCCAATCCTATCATCTGGGATCCTGTAAGCTAGTTGGGAGAGGAGAAAGAGAGCGAGAATGCAGAGCTTAGAAATCACATGTGAGCCCCTGACCTCTGAGCTTCTCTGAGAGTTCCATGGGGCTTGTAGTGCAGAATAAAATTGTGCATGTTGTGTTCCCCACTCATCAACCCACTATCAATATTTATGGGAGCCAGGAGAAAACTGTCATGGTGGAGCCGGAAGAATGGACTAACATGGGGCAACCTGCACCAGTTACAGGGATGGCAGTTTGATGAATGTTTACAAGGATGTTTGTGCAGACCAATGCAGCTTTTCTGTTATTGCTACAGTCCTGAGATTCCTCCCCAGCCACAATCTGCAGTTCAAGGATGGCAGTGGAAGCCTGCCCGGTGGCGCTGAGGGTTGAGGTGCTGGACGCCACACGGCAACCCGGGTTCGGGAGCGAGCCTGGGTCGACGGGGTCAGCAGGGAGGAGAAGGATTGAGTGCCCAACGCTGCTCTCCTTCTCCGGGAGGGGGTCCATGCTCTCAACAAGCGAGCATCGCCACCTGTTGGGGGAAGCCCAGGGTGGTTGAAAGGGAAGGAGGAGAGCCGGAGGCGAAAAAAGGGTAATGTTGGCAGAGGGCTGGCTTCGGCTGCACCTCCATGCACGCCCGCAGCCTTGCGCCTCATTGCACGCCACGCCGGGGAAAAGCTAAAGGAAAAGCCCTTCAGCCTGCCTAGATGACCTCCTTCGGAGCTGAAGTCCCCCACCACCCGCCGACCGATCAGGGCAGACCTGCTGTACAGCCCGCCGCAGGACAGAGGAGGTAAAGGTGGGAACCTCTCCTCGCCCCATCAGGGTAATCCAGGCCATCAATGGAGGTCCGATGGCAGTGAGTGTGGTACTCAAGGGCAGACTCTGAGTGTCGGTAGGGTTGGAGGGTGATACTCCTTGGGGACCAAAGGTGGAAGGTTGAGGGACAGTAAAAGGCGGGGAAAACAATAAGTAGAAAAAAAAAAAGGATGGCAGTGGAGAAGTAAGATGATCATCAATGATTTTTGGGAGCATGACACAGTTAAATAAGCATTAAGCCATGAGAAAGGAGGGCATTTATAGGAATTATTGCATGGTTTGGGGGTTCATGCACAAGGCAGAAGGCCGAGTGCTCCAATCACCCAACCATGCATTAATTCCTTATAATTAATGGTATTCCTTTTCCCACAAGGAAACCATGGCGTAATTTGGCATTATAAAGGAGCATTTATAAGGCAACATGCACACGTTTTCCCCACTGCATGATGCTCGAACTCCTCACTTATAGAGGGTCCTAATTTTGTCTATAATGTAAAAAGGAGTTAAATAACATCAGACAGAAAGACGAAAAACCTCTATGAGCAAGCACTGAGGCAATGGTTACCCTAAAGGGCATTTGGCTGGGAAGCCAAGTTTCAAAAATAAAATCACACATGCCCCACAATGCAAAGCATCATGGGCTGCATATGCAAATCACCACATAATATTATGCTGGTTCAACCTTAAGTAGAAATGCATGGTGCACACAGTTTGCAAAGGGTGCCAACAAAAGACATAGACAGGTGTTTCGTCCAGTGTACAAGGATTTTCTACTTTTGTTATATCAAAGTGGTTTTCATTATCTGTAACTTCACTGTGGATAATTGTACGCTTAATGAAATGCAGCTTTACAGAAACAGAGAAACATACACAATGATGGCAAAAAAGACCAGAGGTCCATCCAGTCTGCCCATATTCCCTATAATCCCTGGAACCTTCCCTGGAACCTACTGTTCCTCCATGAATGAATCACTTTATGTAATTGTTTGTCTGTTTGGGAAACATATTTTGTATTTATTTTCGAGAAGCATGGTCCAAAAAAACACACTCACACAGTCGGGTGACATGGTATCCATCACGTGGTCAAACATGTGGAGGTGAAAAGTGAGGACTGCCTGCATTTCGGTGGGATTATTAGAGAACTTTGCACATAAGAGGGGCAGAATAATCACACCTACACAGTGGGGTAACATGACACTCACGCCTGTGGTGTACTGCGTGTTGGTGAATAGGAGGACCGCCTGCACCAGGGAGGGAACCACGCAGTTAAACTGCCAGATAACATGATACCTGTCACCTTAGCACAATGTGTGCGCAATTAAAGGTGAGGGACTGACTGCACTACAGTGGGACCACAGAGAAACCACTGTGAGGGTTATCAGGCACTATCACGGTGGTGCAATATGTGTTGGTGAATGGTGAAGGGCTGCCTGCACCTGTGATGGAGGGACAGAAGAACCACACTTACACAGTGGGTAACATGGCACCTATCGTGGTGTTGTACTGTGGTTGATGATACCAACCCCCAAGCTATAGGAGAGGTATCTGGGGTGGGGACACAAGGAGGGAAGGGGAACCAGGGTGAGGGGAACACAGTTTGGAGGGTGGTCTTGCTGAATGCGAGAAGCTTAGGTAACAAATTAGCCAAGCTACATGCTCTCCTGGCCAAGGGATGGTGGACATCACTGAAACATGGGCACCCAGAACAAGGACTGGGATATGATGATCCCAGGGTACAGGATATTCAGGAAGGACAGGGTTGGGGGAAAGGGGGTGGTGATCTCACGTGAGGGAGGGAATAAGGTGTATAAGGAGGAGGGGTGGAAGGCAGGACAGAGGCCCTGTGGATGCAGTTTCAAGACTCCAAAAGAAAGACACTGAGGGTGGGGTAGTGTGCAGGCCACCAGCTAATGGGATGACCTGGATAAGGAACTGGGCGAGCAGATTAGAAGGGTCTGTAGGAAGGGGATCACAGCAGTGGAGGGGAATTCAACCTCCCTGGATGGACTGGGAACACCCCAACCACCATGTGTACAAAGGAGCAGGTGTTACTAGATGCATTTCAGGACTGTGTCCTGGTGCAATTGGTCTGTGATCTGAGTAGCGTGGAAGGACTCTTAATCTGGTTTAATGAATGGGAGGCTATGCAAGGGATTTGGGAGTGGCAGACCCCTGGCTGGGACTGACCATCCCACAGTGTGTTCACCTCAATATGGGTGAGAGACAGGAGGTATGGGTACCAGGGTGATGGATTGTGAGGAGCAGACTATGGAAGGATGGGGTAAGTTTTGGTTAAACACCTGGAGGGACTTCAGACAAGCATGAGTGCTAGTCAGAAGTGGTATATCCTAAAAAGGGCTAGCAGAGGCAACTGAGACTTGCACCAGGACACAGAGCAAGAAGGGTGGAGCAAGGAAGCCAAGCTGGCTGACTCGCGAGGTCATGGAAGGGTGAGGACCAAGAGAAAGGCATTCCAGAGGCTTAGGAAATTGGGAGGCAAGGGGACAAAGACAGTACACAAAGAAGTCCAGGAGGTTACCAAGTTAGTCAGAGCAGCCAAGGCTTCAGAGAGCTGAGACTGGCACAGGAATCAGAGACAGGGAAAAGACCTGCTGCTACACTGGCGAGAGAAGAAGGAACAAGGACCAGATTGTGAGGATTAAAGAAGGGTGGGGATGGGTGGAGAAGGAGGGAGACCAGGCAGAGGCTCTGAATGAGTACTTCTGCTCTGTGTTCACGAAGGAAAGGAAAAGTGGAGGTGACTGATATCAGGATTACAGAGGACAGGGTGCTGGAAGGGCTAAGGGTGCTTAGGGTGGACAAGGCATTGAACAGACAGCATTCACCCTAGGGTACTAGGAGCTAGCAGAGATCTGGCTGGACCACTGGCAGAATCTGTTCGGTGCATCTCTGGACACAGGATGCAGGCCACAGGACTGGAGGATGGCCCATGTGGTGTCCATTCATAAAAGTGGCTCTCAAGGACGATCTAGGCAACCACAGACCAGTGAGTCTACTTCAATCATGGGGAAGTTCATGGAGTCAATCTTAAAAGAGAGGCTAGTGATTGAAGACAATGGTCTCCAAGATGGTTATCAACATGAATTTGTCTCAGGCAGATCCTGCCATACAAACCTAGTCGAGTACTATGACTGGGTGACCAGGAACTGGACTGGGGCTATGCAGTGGATGTCCTGTATTTGGACTTCAGCAAGGCCTTTGACTCAGTGCCACATAGGAGGCTGGAGGAAAACTGGAGTACATAGGATGGGAACAAAATGGTCAATTGGATCACCAATTGGCTGAGGGGGCAGTGAAGGGCAGTGGTGGTGGGGGACTCTCATCACCAAGGGACGTTATGAGCGGGGTACCCATGGTTCAGTACTGGACTGATGCTGCTTGGGATATTTATAGCCGATATCTCAAATGGGATCTGGAGTAGGGATCAGTCTGTTCATGAGCGATACTAAGATCGGAGCTGTGGTAGATGACATGAGGGGTGGAAGGGCTGCAGGAGGACCTGACCAAACTACAGGAGTGGTCAGAAACATGGCAGTTGGGGTTCAATGCCAGAGTGCAAGATCCTGCACCTCGGGCAAGGAACCAGGGAGGAAATATCAGTTGGGAGGGGTACAGTTGGTGAAGCACAGTGGAGGAAAAGGATCTAGGGACTACTAATAACGGGAGTATGGAACCACTCAGCTCAGTGTAGGAAGGTGGCTACAAAGGCAAACAAGATGCTGGGGTGCATAGGAGGGAATCTCCTCCAGGCACAGAGAGGTGATCCTTCCCTGCACAGGTCACTGGTCAGGCCGCACCTGGAATGCTGCGTGCACAGTACTGGCATCCATTCTTGAAAAAGACATCAGATTGCTGGAGGGTGTAGCACAGGGAAACGAAGATGATCCAGGGACTGGAGGAAAATCCTAAGAGGAGAGGCTGGGGAGCTGAACATGCTGTACCCTGAGGAGAGGAGAGGAGAGTAGGGAATGGAGAATATGATTGAAACCTTGAAATACTTAAAGGAATAAACAAGACTAATATGGAAGGGATCCTTCAGATAAGAAGGGAGGGATATGAAAGGCATCACTGAGATGGGGGATTCAGGAGGAAATCAGGAGACACTTTTCATGGAAAGGGTGGTGGACAAGTGGAATACTCTGCCAAAGGAAGTGGTATTGTGTAAAATGGTGGAGATTTAAGAGGGGGGTGTGACAGAGTGGGGGTCATTAAGGAGGGGAGGAGGGGCAGCTGCAGGTTGAGGCTAGCTGCACAATCGAGCAGACTCGCTAGACCGTGATGCCCGCTTCTGCTGGCATTCGTATGTCTCGTATGTATGCTGGATGAAAGGGGATGGAGTACTTGCAACACTGAGTGATAAACAGCTGAACAACACAGACACAGTGGGCTAACATGGCACTCATGGTGGTGTGCTGCATGCTGATGAAAAGAGCGAGGCTGCCTGCACCATGGAGTAATAACCTATATATACACAGCAGGGTAACATGGCACTTGTCACAGTGGTGTACTGTGTGCTGATGAATGGGGAGGCACTGCCTATACCTGGGAGGGAACCACAGTTACACTGCTGGGTAACATGGTACCATTAAGTTAGTGTAATATGTGTTGGTGAAAGGTGATGGACTACCTGCCCAATGGTGGGATGCACAAAAGAACCACTGTGGAGATATCATGGAATCCGTCATGGTGGTGTAATATGTATTAGAGAATGGCGTGTGGCTCCCTGCACCTGGTATGAAGGAACAGAAGAAAAAAACACTTACACAGTGGGTTAACATGCACCATCACGATTGTGTATTGTGTGCTGATGACAGGGGACAGACTGCCTGCACCTGGGAGCGATGCACAGAAAACCACAAAGACATAATGGAGTAACACAGCACCCGAAATGGTGGTGCACTGCATGTTGATGAAAGGGGGATTGCCTGCACTTGGGAGGGAACCACACAGTCACACTGCTAGCAACAGGGCACCCATCACAAAAGTGCAATGTGAGCTAGTGAAAGGTAAGAGACTGCTTGCACTATGGTGGGATGAACAGCAAATATACTGCAGGGCAATCATGGCACCAATCACGGTGGTGCAGTGTGTGTTGCAAAGGCGAGGGACTGCCTGCACCGGGATGGAGGACAGAAGAACCACACAGACACAGTGGGGTAAACATGGTACCCAACCTGGTGGTGTGCCGTGTTGGATGAAGGGAAGGGCTGTCTAGACCTGGGAGGGAACCACATAGTTACACTGCTTGGTAACATGGCACCCATCACATTAGAACAATGTGTACTGGTGAAAGGTCAGGAGCTGCCTGCACTACAGTGGGATGCAGAGAAGAACCACTGCATGGTTAACATGGCACACAGTTCATGGTGGTGTAATCTGCGAACGATGAGGCATTCTCTGCACTTGGGAGTGAGGGACAGAACCACACAGACAAGAGTAGGGTACATGGGCACACATTACGGTTATGTACTGTATATTAATGAAAGGGAGGGACTGCCTGCACCTGGGAGGGAAACCACACAGTTACACTGCTGGGTAACATGGCACACATCACGGCTGTGTACTGTGTGCTGAAGAAAGGGAGGTCTGCCTGCACCTGGGAGTGATGCACAGAAAATCACACAGAGTAGGGTGACATGGCACCCATGATGGTGGTGTACTGTGCGTTGATGAAAGGGAGGGACTGCCTGCACCTGGAGGGAACCACACAGTTACACTGCCGGGTCAAATGGTACCCATCACGTTAGTACCCGAGTGGTGGTGGAAAGTTGAGGGAGGGACTGCCTGTATTACAGTGTGATGCACACAAAAATCATTGTGGGTTCTTACGGAGCCCATCATGGTGGTGCAATATGTGTTGCACGAATGGAGAGGAACTGCCAGCACCTGGAATGGAGGAACAGAAGAATCACACATTCACAGTGTGGTAACATGGTACCTATCATGGTAGTGTACTGTAAGATGATGCGCGGGAAGGATTACTTGCAATATTGAGGATGAAGAGCAGGGCAGACTGCCATGGGCTGCCTGCACTGTAAGCGATGCACAGCAGAACCACTTATAGTCTAGAATAAAGAGAATCTGTGTAATTTCTTTCCCTGAATCTGATTATTTCAAACTGGTATGCCACAGAGAACTTGTGGACTAACAAAAAATTGTACAAATTGTTTTAGCTCCTGGCAAGGACAAACTGCCGCTTGCCTTGTTTAAAGTGTTTAGGTCTACAACACGACTTTATAGTCCTGTCATATTTTTACCCCAAATCCTAATTTAAAAGGGTAACATTTTTAAAAAAGAAGCCGCCTTTTGTCTGCCTTTGTATCACCTAAAATAATAAATAAAAGAAAAGCTCAGGGTGGTCCCAATGATGGCGACAGAAGTAAGTAAGTAAATATTTATTTTTAGGTACCCAATCTAAAACAGGCACTGTACATAAAATTCAGAATCCTTAATAAAATCACAATAAAATTACAGAGTACACAATAAAATCATAGGATTCAAGCAGCATTCAGTGTTACAGTATATCTTCAGGTATGCTAGCTTAAATGAGTGAGTTTTCAGGCCCTCCTGAATGCCTCCACAGCACTGATGCTGTACATGAGGAGATGGAAGAAAGGTGATAAGAGAAAGAAACAGATTAAGCTGCACAGCCATCAGAAAGGCTTGTAAAGATGGTTCAGGTATCAGGTGTCTGAAAGAGAAACCTGGCACAAAAAAAAAACAAAAAAGAAACAGCCTTAGAGCAGGCACTTGAAACGGTGACTGCCCCTAAAATTGAAAGAAAATGATGCCATTGCCACTCCAGTGCATGGAGAAAGGAACACAGAGATGACACAGAAAACAAATGCCCTAGTCAGGGGACATATCGAAATGTGGCAATTTCCAGGCAGTCCAGGACATGGAAATTTCAGTAAGATATTTGCCATCCCCTCCCAGGCTCCAACCTATCTGCCTGAGAAGCAGGAGGAAGAAGAGTATTATGTGACATGGAGAAGGTGACCCTGATGCTAAAAGGGCACACCTCAGCAAGATTTCAATCCTCCAAAGCAAACTGAGGACTAATCATTTTTCGTCATTTGTTAGACAAAAGGTTGGTACCTTAACATCCCCCACTAGAAATAGAGGGACTTAAGATGTATCAGTTAAAGCAGAAGGAGGCAGGGAAGGCAATCAGAATAGCAAAGGCACAAACTGAGGAAAGATAGCCAACTCTGTTAAGAAAGGGATAAAACCTTTTATAGGTACATTAGGGAGCAAAGAAAGATCAAGGAGAGATACAGAGACTTAATAAAGGGAGGAAAGTGGGCAGAGGCGACAATGAAAAAGCAGGGATACTGAATGGATATTTCTGCTCAGTATTCACAATGGAAGAGGAGGGGAGGTACCTAAACCAAACAGGAGAAACACTCTGAGTAGGGGGTTGATACCAGTCCATTCACAGAAGAAAGGGCTTTGAAAGAACTCTTGAAATTGATGGTGGACAAACCAATGGGGCCTGATGGGATTCACCCAGAATTCTAAAAGAATTAAGGGTAGAACTAGTAATGCCACTGACTACTATCTTTAACAAATCATGTGAGGATGGGGTACCTGAGGACTGGAGGAGGGCAGATTGGATTCCATTTCACAAAAGTGGGAGCAGCGCAGAGGCAGGAAACTACAGACCAGTTAGTTTGACCTCAGTTGTAGGGAAAATGATGGAATCACTTCTAAAGGAAAGAACTGTGAGTACCTAGAGGCCAGTGGGGTACAGGACCCAAGGCAGCATGGTTTCACAGCAGGAAGGACATGTCAGATGACCCTAATAGATTTCTTTGGCTGGGTGACCAAAGTAGCAGACCAGGAGGGCTGGATATGGCCTACCTAGATTTTAGCAAGGCATTTGACACAGTCCCACAAAAGATTAATATACAAGTTAGCCAGCCTTGGAGTGGGTCCTAAGGTGGTAGCTTGATAAAATTAGCTGGACAACAGGACACAAAGGATAATAGTAAACAGAGTCCACAGGGAAGAAAGGAGGTAACTAGGGGTTACCGCAGGGTTTGGTACTCGGACTGGTACTTTTAATGTCTTTATAAGTGACATTGGAGAGCACATGGAAGGAAAAAGTATGTCTCTTTGCAGATGACAAAGATTTGCAATGGGGTTGATACACAAGGTGGGGTGGAAAGGATGAAAAGGGACTTGGCAAGGTTGGAAGAATGGTCAAATATATGGTAGCTCAGATTCAATCAAAAGAAGTGCAAGGTAATGCATCTGGAAACAAAACCAGGGAAGAGTACACAATGGGTGGTGAGATAATAACAACAACAAAAAATCGACAGAGACCTAGGAGTAATTATATCAGATGACCTAAAGGTGGGCAAGCAATGTGAGAAGGCAGTAAGGAGGGCTGGGGGATGACTGGGATTCATAGGAGAGGCATCAACAGTAGAAAACAGGAAGTTGTTATCCCTCTGTACAAACAGTTAGTGAGACCCCATCTGGAGTACTCGTGCAATTTGGAGACCCCATCTCCGCAAAGACATAGACAGAGTGGAGGCTGTCTGAGGAGGGCATCAAATGGTGCAGGGTCTGCACCAGAAGACATATGAGGAGAGACTAAAGCAGCTTAGTATGTATACCCTTGAGAAAGGAGGAGAGGGGACATGATAGAAACTTTCAAGTATCTCAAGGGAATTAACAAAGTGCAAGAGGGTAGCATCTTTCAGAAAAGAGATGTGCAAGAACAAGGGGCACAATTTGAAGATAGAGGATGGCTCAGAGGTGATGTTAGAAAGTATTTTTTCACAGAGAGGTTGTGGATGCATGGAACAGCCTTCCTGAGGAGATTGTGAAGTCAGGAACAGTAGGAGCACTCCAAGAATGCATAGGACAGACATAAGGCAATTCTAGTGGGGGTAGGAGGAAGTAAGCTGTTGATTAACTAGAATCTGCAGCTTATCCATCAGGTAGAGAACGGCAGACTGGGTGGGCAATGTAGTCCTTATCTGCGTCAAATTCTATGTTTCTATGTATCCTAAATTCAACTTTAAGGCTGTTTCAAAGACACCTTGAAATACTTCAGCAGCATACTAGACAAAACTAGTTGTGGGAGTGATTCGGATGATATGAAACTTCTTGCCCTGACAGTAAATTAACTTTCCACCCACCTTTAGAATTTGTAATTATTCTCTGCTACTTGCAGTTCCCCAAGAAGTGGAAATCTGCATTGGTTACGTGAGTTTTCAAAAGCAGAGACCGCACTAGCCTTGCCAACACAGACCTGTTTTTTATTTCTCCCTCATCCAAGGCTCTTGAGAGAGCAGTCTCTGACCAACTTGTCACATACTGCTTGAAAAAGACAGTGTCTAGTGTGTACAGCAGCATGCCTTCTGGAAGCTCCACAGCACCAACTATGTTCATAAGGCCTTGACAATGGTAACCTTATTATGTATATATAGTATAGATAGATTGATACGTATTTATATATTTACATACACTAGACGATGTATATATTTATATATTTACATGTATGTTTATATAGATGTACACATTTATCAAACTTACTAAGGCCTTCGACCCTAGTCAACCATAAACTCCTACTGAAACTCCTTGGCCTGGGTTTGTCACAGAACACAGCTGTCTCACCAATCACTCACAGCATGGAAATCTGTAAATCTCTGTCTGACACTGGGAGTGTCGCCGATGTCCCAGGCTCCATCTTGGGACCACTCCGTTCTTTATAAGTCAACAGCCTGATGCCTGTCAGACAGTCAAGGTGCTCCTTCATGCTGATGATACTATCATCTGTTCCAAAAACCCTGGCCTTGAACACCTTACTCATCACTCTCCAAAGTAACTTCAGGTCACTAGAAAGCTGGTTCAGAACAACCTGGTCCTCAATTACAAAAACATACTCTTCTCTACAATCATTTTTAAAATTTTTATTTATTTATTGGCAGATGCTGTTTCCAATGCCTGCTCTGAGCCTCTCTTATTTATATTTTGCCACACATTGTTAGAAGTTCTGTGTTACAAAATTCGATTTATTTGTTTCTTTGCCCCAATAGAGCACTGCCTCTAAGCATTTAACAGCCCTTAGGGCTTTGGCTGGTGAGGTTAGGGCATAAAGATGACTACTCCCATGTTCTTGTAAAAGCCCTGTGTTCCAAAGTGACTATTTTTGTTCATCTTCAATAAGAGCACTGAGTTCCCCAGGTATTTAACAGCCCCTAATGCTGTTGTCTGTTTATTAGGGATGTAGGTGCAGCGGAATGGCGTTGGGAGGAGGAGAAAGCTCTGAGGAGGAGCCTTGTAGCATGTATACTCTCTCTCTCTCTCTCTCTCTCTCTCTCTCTTGATGCTGGCGGCAGTCAAGTGGTGCAGGAGGCACTGAAGAAAAACTGCATTCCTCTCTGTCCCAGTCCCCACTGCCATGATCAGGGGACCAGGGCAGAGGAATATAGCCACAGCCTGAGGAAAGGATGCACGTCCTTTGTGCAGCTCTGCTGCTCTCTCTCTCTCTCTTCTTTCTCTCACTACCAAACATGCGGTCAAGTGGGAGTGAGTCAGCAACACAAATGCAAAACTCTGTGGCACTCCAGAAAGCAGCAGAGGCAATCCAGGTAAGCCCCTCCTGAGGAGGGTTGCAAGTAAGACATTCTAGAGCTGGCTCTCATGAAGTCCACTTTATCCTCACAAATGGGAGTTGGTAAAATCCAAACTTGCACGGTCTGGCTGTTCTGGCAAGACTAGTCAGTCCAGTTTTATCATTTTGGTCCATCTGTTCCAGCTGGTCTGGATTTCATTCTGGGTGACAGTTTCAGGACTGCAGGACCAGGACTAGCACTTTCACCATTTTGTTTAGTACAACTGTGGCAGTCTGGATATCACCCATAATGATCATCACATGAAATCCAGACTGGATGGATCACAACAATAAGGCCCAGACTGACTGAGTACGGATGGACCAGATGGTCTAGTTTTCACTTTGGGTTCTGTCCAGTAGTCAGATTTCATCCATACCTCACAAATGCCTTTTTATTTATAGTACATCACAGATCACACAAACGTTACATATAGTTTTGCTTCTATATCAAGAATTTTGAATCTTGGAATTATGTCAATAACAGTGAAGGAGAAGCCTAAGGACCCCATGAGGCATTATATTGAATAACATATGGTATTAGCGTTTGCAATGAGGTCCCTCTGGCTACCTATTTTGTAGGGGCCCCATAAAAAAAAAACAAAAAAAAAACTAAATATTATTGACAGTGAGGACTGGGGGAGAGGGATGCAGTTTTCGAGCACACTTCAGTACCTCCTGCACCAGCATCACTACTCGACTACTGCCAGCAGCAGGTGGGGAGAGAAGAGAGAGAGAGAGAGAATGCTGCCCACGCCCCAGACCCTTACTTTCACGTGTATGGCCCAGACAGCGCTCCAGGAACTCAAGGCTGCGTGGCTGTGTCTGTAAACTTTTGGCCCACCCAACCTCCCTGCTACTCTTTAAATCCACTTCAAACCCCTCCTCCTTCATATAACCTGTTCTCATTGGCCCTGGGCAGTTTCTTGAAATCTGAAGGACACAGGCCCTCTGCTGCGCTTGTCCCATCCTCCTGTCACTCGCCCACCAGCCCTCCTCCCACAGTTGTTCTCCTGTCAGCTTACTCAGTAGTAAGCGCCTGACTGTGACTCTTCCTCCTTTCCCACCTTTTGTTACTCTTGCCGGCCCTCCTGCCACCATGTACCTGCTACAGCTCACAATGCTCACTGTCTTGCTGCCATCCCTCCTGGTGCTGTTCGGACTACTGTGCCACTGTGCTAACCCATGATCAAGAGCACCTTGTCTTCTTCTCTGCCACCCACCTCCCTGCTATACCCCTCTCCTTGCTCCTCCTGGGAACTATCCTCCTTGGCCCTATCACCTCCCTTCTCTCTAACCTTGAATGCCGTCAACTTGGCCACTACCTGGCCTCCCTCTGGTTCTCCTGGTCTCCTCCCCACCATATGCTTTTTACTATCCTTCTCCTAGCCGGTGACATTGAATGCAACCCTGGCCCACCCAATCCCACAATGACCCCTCCTGCAACATCTGGGCTGATGCTCCAGGGCTACAAATTGTGCACATCAATGTGTGCAGTCTTCCATCTAAGTTCACCGACCTGGAGGCATGCTATACAAGACCCTCATTCTGGGACTTTTGAAACCTGGCTAAAACCCCACCATGCTGACACCATTTACCAGCTACCTGGATACTCCTCCATCGACATGATAGGCTGGGCAGAAAAAGGGCGGTGGAGTTGCACTATTCCTTAGGAACCCCTCTCAGCCAATATTGTCCTCTGCTCAGATCCAACCTCACCTAGCAAATGGCTCCTATCTGAAATTATCATGGGAGCCTGTAAGAAATTCTGCATAGGCTCAGGGGTGTTCAAATCAAAACTTTTATTACTTGCCCAGCCATGACTGTAGCTGAATGTTCACTTGCCCCTATTAATTACAATGACATTAGCTCTGTTTTGGTACTTGCCCTTCAATGAAATTTACTTGCCCGGACAGGGGGCAATGGGATTTCACACCTTGCATAGGTCGTCACAACCTCCTCTGTTGGAACTGTGGGCCTAGACAGCTTCCTCTTAGGCCTGAGCTCTTTAAGCCCCACAGAAATGTAATGCTCCATGGCGATGTTAACTTAAACTGGCTGAGCACCCACCAGTAAGACTATGCATCCCTCCTAAACAACACAACCTGGTCCAAACTATTACGCTTCCCACCAGGCAAAACCCACGTACAGGCACTCAATCCCTTCTGGACTGAATCATTACCAACAGCACTCAATCCTTCTGGACTGAATCATTACCAACAGGGATGATTATGTACGCATGCAGGTATCATGGCGGACTCTATCAGTGACTACTCCCATGTATCTTCTCTGGTCATCTAAATGCAAACATCCCTCCCAGAACTTGTCCTTTCACAATTTCAGTAGCTCCAACAACCCCAATTTCCTCAAGAGGCTCAGTCCTTGACTGGTCTGCTCTTACTCACTCTCCAATGTGACACAGGCAGTAACCTCCTCACACAGACCTTTTGACCTGCAGGACTGGCACTTCCCTGCCACTACAAGTAGGGTCAGAGGTGGCTTGCTCATGCTGGGTCACGAAGACCTCCCTCGCCCTTATGAAGGCTAGGGATTGTGCTTGGACCACATATAAAGCATCCCCTAGCCTGCCCTATGGGATGCCTACAGCGCCAGAGGAATCTGATGCAAACATCTGGTGAAATCCCTCAAGCAGATCCACTTCCATAATCTCCAAGAGGCTAACTTGGAGACCCTTAGGAACTTCTGGGCATCCATCGGCTCCCTACTTAACCCTCACTCCAACAAGTCTGCCCTGCAACTTAACTCCCAAATGGCCTTATTACGATTCCTCTGAAGTGTTAGAGCTTTTAATGACAAGTTCTCTGATCCATCCATGTATCAAAGTAAACTACCTAAGGGCCAACTAAACAACATGGTCCACCATCCAACCCCCCACCTACCTCCTATGGCTGACCACCCAACCCCAGATTCCCACTTCTTCTTCAAATCTCTCGAGAGCTGACACAGCTAAGCTCCTCAAAGCCTTCCAAACCATGGCTCCCCTGGTGCTGATGGTCTGTCCCAGGTCTTCCTTAGGCTTACCTCCCAGCCATCACTGAACCACTCACTTGTATCTTTAACCTCGCCTCTACTCCTCCATGCCAGACCCCTGGAAGACTGTAAAGGTGATTCCCATTTTAATGCTGCAGACCCTCTATCTCACGGACAACTATCATCTGATCTCCATCCTCCCCCACCTAAGTTAACTACTCAGAAAGCTGTCCACCATCAGCTTGCTGACTACATAGGCAAACACAGCCTCCTGTGCAGCCAACAGCATGGCTTTCAAAAAACACTCCATCGCCTCTGTCCTTGCCCTTCTGACCAACCACATTCTCATTAATATGGACCATGGTAATGCCACTGGAGCAGTCTTCGTTGACCTCTCCAAGTCTTTTGACATGGTAAACCAAACCCTTCTCCTCTCCAAACTACATAGCCGTGGCTGATCTCAAGAGGTTACTACCTGGTTCAAGAGCTACCTCACTGCCCACTCCCAATTTGTGTATTGGCCCTGCCTGCTTCCCACCCTGCCTGTCTCTACAGGTGTCCCCCAGGGCTCCATACTGGGCCCCTGCTATTCTCTTTGTTTATAAACTTCCTCCCTCGGAATGTCTCAGTTGGCACTCTCCTCTATCACGGACAACCTTGTGCTCTTTCACAGCGATAACTCTCCAGACAATATTTCCTCAGTTCTCTCCGAAACTATTCTGCAGCCCATAACTGGTTCACAAATGACCTCCTTCTGGTTAATGCCAAAAATCAAAATCTATGCTGTTCGGATCAAAGCCCTTCCTAGCTAAATACAAACTCACCCTCTCTCAACATTGTGTCCCTGACGGCCAAGCCCTTGAAGACGTGTGTACTTTCAAATACCTAGGAGTTATACTTGACTCTCTCTCTACTTTTCCAAACACATCTATTCAGTAGTTCGAAGGTTTCACCAAAAATTGGGTGCTGCCTACAGATTCCAGACAATACTTCTCTCGGAAGAGCGACTTGTCATTATACAGGAAATCTACTCCCTATCCTGGACTACTGCTCCCTACCTATGCCGGGACATCCGCCACCCTCACGGCCAAAGCTCTCCTCTGCCTATATACAGTGCCTGTCATTTCTCCTTGCGTGCCTTTTACTCGACGCCACTGTGTCCTCTACAACTCACTAGGATGGCTCCGCTGCAACCTAGCCCTGTGCTGCATGGTGGATTCCGCCATCCGTATTGATCCGGTATCTCCCTTGCTGTAAAAACCTCGCACCATAGCCTCCCGCTCAAACAGCAACCCCCGAATATCCCAGGGTATCTACCAACATGGACGTCAGAGCCTTGTCTGTGACAGCCCCTACACTGTGGAATAAACTGCCTGCCAAGCTCTGCTCCCTCGACACCCACTGCCAGTTCAAAACCCACTTCAGTGAATGGCTCCTGATGACTCTGCTGCCACTGCTTCCATGGGTAGTTCCTCACTTTCCTGCCTACACCCCACCAGGGAATGTGTATGTATATTAGGTCAGTGGGAATCAATTAAACTGGCCTGCTTGTGCACTTGAGCTTTAGTACCTATGTCTGTTAATCCTGCCTCCCACCCTCCGCCCCACCCCTTCCTCTCCCTATACTTTGCTATGCCTTATCCTCTTTCTACTTATATTAAACTCACTAGTTTCCTATTGTAACTGCTGCTGATAGAACTGTACGTTTATGCATTCCTTACTTACTGTAATGCCTAACTGATGTATGGTTTATGGAATCCTGTATTTTTGTTGCTCTTCTATTTGCTATTCCAATCCACTATTGTAACCTTTAGCTTGTTTTTTTTTGTCAACTGTTCCATGCTTTTGTAACCCCTAAAATGGGGGTTCCAGAAAAGTCTTCCTTGAGCTTGCCTAAATGCTCACTGCCAGGTTGGTGTCCTGTGGTTTAGCAGTTTAAATGTATTTCAGAGAATCCCTGTATAACCCTGTGTACTGTCTCTTTAAGAGCTGCCTAGATTGCAGTTATAATTAATCTGGGAGGGACTATGCTTGAGTCTTGCCGGGCTGTCAGGTAATTGCTCCATTCTGCCATAGCTAATTTAGCAGGGAGCTCTGTTATAAGAATACTTGTTTGCTGAATATCTGCTAGAATAGTAATAATATTGTAGTTTGTCTAACCTGCCTTCTTTGCAGCATGGACAGTTCTGTTTATCTCCACCATCTTGGTCCTGGACTGCTGAAATGGGCCAACCAGTACCTTTGGGGACTCTAAATGGAGCCTATCCCCAGGGCTTTGTGGGAGCAAAATTCTATAGGAATTGTAGTTTTGGGCTTTTGGTGCCTAAATGAACCTGGAAGGGAGCTCTTGTTGTGACTGACAGAGGAATCAGCCAACTGAACCTTTTGGATCCTGGGAAAGTCCCAGACTGCTTGCAGTTTCAGTTCAGATCTGAGTTGGGAAGTGAAGGAGTAACAGCTCGAGATAGTTGAGCAGCAATCCTTTGGCCTGCCTGTCACCTGCTGTCCTTGAAAGGAAAAATAGAGTTGATTCGGACTGAATCTGAGTTGTGAGAACGATTAAGCCACTGGACTGTGACCAGGCTTAAACATGAAGAAGACCGAAACTTTGCTGAATGCGATTGGCCTGTCAGGTTTCCAGCCACCTCTGAACTCCCAGTTTGTGCAGAGACTCTGTAATTGCACCAGATAGCAATCTGCCTGGTACAGTAGAATTCTTACATGTAAATGTGCTGTGTGCTGTTAGCGGTCGTGATTTGTTCCCATTGTGTGCTGAACTGTGTTCTGCTTGCTGGAGGCTGCATCCGCTCCCATGGACTGAATCCGTATTCATCTCCATTGGGCCGGGGCCTGGGCCTTGCCACACTGGCCAGCCAGTCTACCCGCTGCACAGAAGCCATCGACGAGAGACCTGCCTGGGGATCAGCACCCTGCTCATGCTTTGAACAGAACGATGGCCAGGTGATTTGTGCAGGCCCGGCTTCTCCTGGCACTCCACTTCAACAACCTGCTGTCTCGATTTCATCCCGCCTGTGTCCTGTATTGGGTATCATGAGTAAACATTAGGGTAGCTCCCGCAACAACAGCTAAATCTAAAGTGTTGTCATCTGATTGCTTTGTTATCTTTTCTGTCACGAACTGAGCCCTCCGCTCCAGATTATAAATAGTGTGCATTGTGCATGTTGCTTTCTTCCATCCCAGAGCCACAACAGCTGTGATGCCGGCCTACTCCAGGCAGCATTCCTGGCTAGCCCACTATCTTCCTACCTGGGTACCCAGAGTGTGTGACTTTGTAGGGACTCTGAGGTGCATGCATAACTGTCTGATTGATATAGCCTTTAAGCAAATCAACCGTATTATGCCCCTGCCTTGTTCAAGTCCCTGAATAAATCAGATCTAACTCTTTTGCATTTAACCTGACTGTGGTTCCAGTTTGTGCCAAAGGTACTGTACTGTTGCTATTTGCTGTGCATAACCTTGTTTTACAGGGGTCTCCAGGGTCGAAGCTAGAGGAACCAGCTCTGGTGGTAAGTGCAAACTGTGTGAGTAATTGACTGGTGAATAAGGGTCATTGTGAAAGTGATTATTGTGTATTGTTCAGCCACTAGAAGGAAAGAAGGGGTTACAGTGTCCTGGAGGGTGTGCTCAGGTTAGCTTGACTACTAACAACCCTGACCTCTAGGTGAAGGCACACGCTTCAGTACCCGGCCCTTAACCTACTAGCCTTACAGGCAGGGGCAGTAGCCCCTGGAATAGCGCAACCTAGGGGTTACATCTTGAAGGTTCACCGCTGGGATTTTATGCCCCTAGTGGCTGGAGGTGGGAATTACCTAAGAATGTTTAGAACTGCTGACAAAATGGAGGAGCTTTCACGCCTAAACTCAAGAGTTGCCCCATAAGCTGTTAGTGCACTGAATGATGTGGTGGAGTGAGGCACAGGAGGTGACCCCAAACAGGCTGTCCTGTTAATGTATGTTCCGTTAGGGACCACTAATGCTGTTATTGTAGAGACTGTCAAGCAAGTTAAGTGTTTGGGAAGGTTGAGGTGAAGGGAGGATTTGGACCTGTCTGACCAGACTATGGTGGCTCCTCTCCTGCAGATCCCTATAGATCCAGAGGAAGTACCCCCTGTGATTCTGTCAGAAGGGTCCCAGAAATGGTGGAGGGTCATCCATTTGCACAGTGATCCGGCTACCCTGGAGGGTCCCCAGCATAGAGGAGTTCAAGGACAAGCTGCTTAAGTTGTTAGTTTCTGGGGTGAACCACCCAAGAGTTAGTGAAGCTGCTAGACCTTTCTGAAGAACCACGCCATTGCAGTCCCTTCTGCCTCCCTAGGGTCTCCTGTTGGTCACCTCCCCATAGTAATTCCATCTGTGCACCTGGATTAGGTACCATAGAATTAAGACTTTTCGTACAGTCCCAGTGCCTGTAGGGGAGGATGACCTGGAAAAGTGGATGGACTCTGCTACCCCAAGAAAAGACTTATGGAGAGTTTGAGGGCCCTGCACTGCAGGCCATATGCTTCCTATGAGCCACTTGCCCAGAGGCTACTGCGTCTGAATACCTCTCTGCATTGGAAGGGTTTTGGAAGTACTGAGTCAGAGGACGATTAACTGTGGAAATTTAAATCTGCCAAGCAATGGAAGAATGAGAAGTTATCTATGTTTGTTACCAGACTTGAGAAGGTCTCTGCAGAGGGCTCACAGAAAAGGAGGTGTCCAGCCAATGAACTGAATCGGGTCAGATTGGACCATACCTCAAGTCAGCCAGGTACTGTGTTGTGATGATGCTAAAACTCAAGTTGCAAGACAGGAAGTCTAATCCTCCTGAGTATTGTCACCTGAGGAAAGAGATTCATGAAACAGAGAATGATGAAGAGGAAGGGCCTATGTTGGGGTTGCTCATACCTGCCAAACTCCTGAGAAAAGTGATGAGACTGAGTGCAGCAAATGAGAGAACTGATCAAAGAATTGACAGAGTTGAGAGTCAGTCAACAAGCTGCTGAGGTGGCCAAAGATACTAACCTCTATCAGGCACCTCCTGAGTCAAGGGGCGAGGTCCTGCCTGGTGGAGGGGTGCACATCGTCTCCGCAGAAACCCGGACTGACGCAACCTACTGGAAGAAGTACGAGAATTGAGAGCCCTGGTGGGACCTACCACAAGCCACACAAACCCCCAAACTTGGTGGAAGTCCAGAGGATCAAGAATGCAAGTCACAAGTCAAAGAAGGGTGGCGAGGTGCCCTGATGTACCCAAGCAGGAGACGGCCCGCAACCACTTAGAGACTCTAGAGAACCCAATTCTGGCTACCACTGCAGGGAGGACGGGCACACCTGGTTCACCTGTCACTCACCGGAGAACTTGAGAAAGGTTACTATTATACTACTAGCCTGGCTGTGATGGAACAATAACTGGCCACAAGGTAGAGCCGCCCAGAAGAGTTATTCGCCCAAGGCCACTGCCAAGTCGACATCCAAGTCTGCACTGCCTGAGTGGTCCGGGTGGTGGGTCCCTCAATGGAGACTACAGTGAAGGTGAACGTGTATCTACCAAGGCCGTGCTTGACAGTGGCTCTCAATGACCATAATGTTCCAAGACTGGTATCAAAAGCATCTGCCGGATGTGCCCTACAACCCTTGGAAGGTTTACATTGTCGGGGTTGAGCAAGAAGTCTTATCCATATTCAGGATATATTCGAATCTGGCTGTCTTTCTCTAACTCAGTGGCTGGAGTAGATGAACAAGTTGAGACACTTGCCTTAGTGTGTCCCCTACCGGACTGTAGTGATGGGGTTCCTCTATTAATTGGGACAAATGCCCACATGTTTGGGAGACTGGCACAACTCTGTCATGAGAAGCAAGGGCAATGGACTGGGCGGGCCTTAAGAAGTCTGGCTCTGATCAAAGGGCCTATGATCTGGAAGCGAAACCTGGGAAGTAGACCAGGATGAACCTGTGGGCATCGTGTGGAGGAAGGATCCTGAATTCTGGTACTGGCATCCAATGCCCAGTGTACCATTCATGGGAGGGTCACCTCCGAAAGATGTCAAGAACAAAATATTAATGTTGGATGCACCAGGCGATGGAAAGTTGCCAGAGGATTGTTGGTCAAACCCAGCATCTTGCCTGCCCGTGCCCATGCCTATGCACAAGTGATGGTTCAGATTCAGAATGTGTCAGATTGGGAGATCCAGGTGAATAGAGGGTGCACCCTAGCTACAGTACACTGTGCAGACACTGCTGTATTGCCCAGCAACAAGTACGCTGGTGAAAGGAGAGAGGACCCCAGACTTATTTAACTTTGGTGATTCCCCTTGCCAGCTGAATGGAAGGCTACCATTAGCAAGAAACTCACCCAGAGGGACCAAGTGTTTTCATTAAAACAATGGGACGTGGGTGTGTCCAGGTACAGAGCATCACATATACCTGCATGATGACCGGACGTTTGAGAGAGATCCCAACGTCTCACCCCAGCGGATAACAGATGCTGTGCGGAGACACCTGCAGGAAATGCTAGCTGCTGGCATGATACAAAAATCAAGGTGCCTATATGCTTCTCCCATTGTGGTTGTGCATAAGAAAAATGGGTCTGTGAGGATGTGTGTTGATTATTGAACCCTGAACGGCGGACCATCCCAGATCAATACATCTATGCCCTGTATACAAGATGCCCTGGATTGCTTGAATATGAGCAAACGGTTCTCGGTATTGGATCTTCGCAGCAGATATTACTAGATTCCGATGGTCCGGAGGACCATGAGAAACAGCTTCATCTGTCCTTTGGGTTCTAATTCTGGAGAATGCCACAGGGGATTACAGGAGCCCCGGCCACCTTTCAGCGACTGATGGAACGTGCGGTGGAGATATGAACTATCTGGAATGTCTAGTGTACCTAGATGATGTCATTGTGTTCGAATGCACATTGAGGAGCATGAGACCCAACTGTTTAAAGTTCTGGACCAACTGGAAGACTTCGGCCTCAAGCTGTCATTCGACAAGTGCCAGTTTTTTCAAACTCTGTGAAGTATGTGGGGCACATAGTATCTGCAGAAGGAATAGAGACTGATCCCAGTGAGGTTGAGTCACTGACTACTTGGCCACAGCCCCATAACTTGAAAGAACTGCAACGCTTTTCTGGGGTTCTGTGGTTATACCAGAGTTCATAAAAGACTACTCCAAGGTGATTCGCCCGCCCTGAATCTTACCCAGGGTTACCCCCTACCAACTGTAAATACAAAAAGGAGCTATCAAAGAACCGAGAAAGTGTACTTCCGAACAGGTGAAACTTTGGGCCCCACTGACACCTGAATGTGAAGCAGCCTTCCACAAAGTTATATACCAGCTCACCCATGCCCCATCCTCGCTATGCTGACTCCTAACAAGCACTATGTGCTGCATATGGATGCTGGTCTGCAGGGCCTAGGAGCTGTGCTGTATCAAGACCATGAGGATGGTTTGAGACCAGTAGCATCGCCAGCAGGAGCTCGTCCCATCAGGGTGAAACTATCTGTGCACAAGCTGATTTCCTTGCCCTAAAATGGGCCATCATTGACCAGTTTCATGAGAACCTCTATGGGGCAAAGATATTGGTGAAAAACCAATAACCTGCGTTAACCTATGTACAGACCTCATTAGTTAGACGCCACTGGGCACCAGTGGCTTTCAGCTTGTCAGCCTATGATTATGCAGTTGAGTATAGACTGGGATTGAACATATTGATGCTGACACCCTTTAACGAAGCCTGCTTCCAAGAGTGATTGGGTCAGGACGCCTGAACCTGACATCCTAGCATTGTGCCAAAGGTCTGACAGAGATGAACAGATGTCTGCAGACACAGTGGACTGTTTAGTAGATTGCTTGGGCCCTCCTGATACCTGCATACCGGCTGCCTATTGCCATTTCTCTGCTCTAGATATTAGTGCACTACCTCAACTTGACAATGACAGTATTCAGTGGGCTCAATCCCAAGATCCTATGATTCAACCCACACTTGTTGCCCGCGTGTAGGGAAAAGATGTGTCTAAGTTACGCTCTCTGACTTGTGAACTACCCTATTGTTTAAAGAAGGTCCCAGGTTTAAGTTACTCAATCAGGTGTTATTCAGAGAGAAAGTGGATTGTAGTGGTCAAGTAGACAAGCAACAATTGGTCCTGCCTATGGCATTTAAACACTTGTTACTGAGACCCTCCACAATCACATGGGGCACCTCGGTATTGACAGGACTCTTGACCTGGTATGATCTTGATTCTACTGGCTCATGGTGGGGCCAATGTTGAGCACCATGTAAAGACCTGTAGTCATTGCCTCCAAAGAAAAGCCCTGCCTCAGAGGGATGCCCCCTTGTCAATATCACTACCAGCACCCCCATGGACCTGGTCTGCATAGATTTTTGTATTTAGAACCTGATCAACGGAATATTGGCAATGTGTTAGTGGGTATGGATCATTTCCACGGTATGCACAAGTTTTTCCAACTAAAGATCAAAAGGCCTCTACTGTGGCCAAGGTGCTAGTGAAAAATTCTTTGTCCACTATGGTGCCCCCAGCAGATCCACTCTGACCAAGGCAGAGACTTTGAAAGTAGGCTAATCAAAGAAATGCTCTCTCTTGGAAGGTAAGTGAAGTGAAGAACCACCCCAATCACCCGCAGGGGAATCTCAACCAGAATGTTTTAACTGCACCTTTAGACACGCTGGGCAACCTCCATTCAAAGATAAGCATAAATGGAGCCAGCAGATTAGCATCTTGGTACACGTACAATTGCACCAAAATGACACTACTGGGTTCTCCCCATGGTCTCACGTTCGAGGGAGGAGGCCCGACTGCCAGTTGATGTCTGCTTTGGGGTCTTTCCAGATGGGGTCTGGGCTGAAAACTACCTGCAGTATGTACAGAAACTGAAAGCTCAATTGAACCATGCATATCAACTGGCTCAGACAATGGCACAAAAGAAATCTTACCAACAAAGGAGAGCCGCGATAAGAAGTAAAGGCTCAAGAGCTACGGCCCGGAGACCATGTGTTTTTACGCAATTTGGGACTACACAGCAAGCACAAATTACTGATAGGTGGCACCATCTTTCTCATGTAGTAGTTGGAAAGTTGGATGCTCTACCAGTGTATAAGGTATGCTCAGAGAATAATTCCAAGCTGTCAAGACCATGTACCGTAACCATTTGCTGCCCTATCGACCAAGTTATTATGAAGAGATGAGCCAGCAGACATTGCCTCCCTGGGCGGTGACTCGTGCTGCTGAAAAGAGAAAGTCAACCTACCCCAGTGGTTACAGATTTAAGATTTCCCACAGCAGGCCCAGAATGATAGTGACTGTCAGTCCACCTCTGGCGAAGGTGAGTGTGACAATGCCTATTACCCGCCTATGAATTGAGTCAGCTATTTCGGTAACTCTATGACTAACTGTGGGATGAAGCTGAGCCATCTGGACTGCCTAACCCCCCCACCTTTTGTTCTTGGAGCCAATGCTCCTTGAAAGTGAAGTGCAAAGTATTACATCTGAGGCTGCGGACTCCCATGTTTTGTGGAACTGTGTGACTTGCCGGAAGAAGGGGCTGATGGTCTGAGTCTCTCTGGTGACACACAGAACTTAAAGAACATTATGAGAGTGCTGACAGCCCCCCTTCAGTGCCACAGAGCCCAACTATGCCAGAACCTTCTCAAAATGAGCCAGTTGGGCTCTCGCCAGAAGATAATTAGCAAAGTGTTATGGAACCAGAGCTCTACAGAGCAAGGAGCTGACAGTGCTCCTAGTTTGACATTCCATCCATGTAGAGGCACCCCTCACAAGTAATGAAAGCTCCAAAACTAGCGCTGAAAGTACAGAGACTGTGGTTGTTCCCCAGAAAGACTGGCCGAGCTGTCAAGCCAGTACTGCGCTTCAGTTATGATTCTCCCAGGAGGCCAGTGGATTTGCCTCTCAGTGTGGTTCACAAAGGTGTTTATGTTTCTCAGAGTTCACTACCCAACCTGAGCTTAAGGGCCAATTCCAGGTTGAATGTTCTTCCTTCTCAGTATGGTGCCCATGCCCCATCCAGCCCTAAGTTAGCTGATAGAGAAGGGCCCCTTCTACATTGTTTACTGTGCAAGAAATTATAACATGAATCAGTATTGTAATGTTTAAAGTATATTAATCATAGTGGAATCAGTATCACTTGTATGAAACATGCATAAGTATTGTCTTTATGGATATAGTATTGAGCCTCCAAAACTTGTTTTGTTTCTCAGATGCTTTGTAACTCTGTTTAGCTTACACTTTCATAACCTTGTCCTATGTATTGAATTTGTAATCTGACTTACGGTCTTATGTTTTGAATTGTAACTGACGTGAACCTTTGTAAAAGAGCCCTGGCTCAAAGGTTTTGTAATCCTAGACTTAATAAATAAAAATAAAATAAATAAGTATTGTGAAGAGTAGTGTAGTGAATACGATAGTAAAGTAATAGGTTTATGTTAACTGATGCATGATGGTACAGACTTGATGTGGACGCCAAGTTTTCTCCAGGCAGGGAAGGGTGTAACCCCCACAAATGGGGTTCCCGAAAAGTCTTCCTTGAGCTTGCCTAAATGCTCACTGCCAGGTTGGTGTCCTGTGTTTTAGCAGTTTAAATGTATCCCCAGAGAGTGCCAGTATAGCCCTGTGTAATGTCTCTTTAAGAGCTGCCTAGATTGCAGTTATAATTAATCTGGGAGGGGGCTGAGTGTTTCTATGCTTGAGTCCTGCCCGGCTGCCAGATAATTGTCTGCTCTGCCATCACTTCATTACACAGAGGAGCTCTGTTATAAGATGTGCTTGTTTGCTAAATATCTGTTAGAATAGTAATAATATTGCAGTTTATCTAACCTGCCTTCTTTGCAGCATGGACATTTCTGTTTATCTCCACCATTTTGGTCTGGCACTGCTGAAATGGGCCAAGCAGTACCTTTGGGGACTCTAAAATGAAGCCTGTCCCCAGGGACTTTGGGGAGCAAAATTCTGTAGGAACTGTAGTTTGGGCTTTTGGTGCCTAAATGAACCTGGAGGGAGAGCCCTTGTTGTGACTGACAGGGGAATCAGCCAACCAGACCTTTGGATCCTGGGAGAGTCCCAGACTACTTGCAATTTTGGTTCAGATCTGAGTAGGGAAGTGAAGGAGTAACAGCTCGAGATAGTCAAGCAGCAATTCTGCATGGAACCGTGCATGGGAGAACTGTAAAAGGGCTGAGTTTTAGCCTGTCTGCTGTCCCTGAAAGGGAAAACAGAGTTGATTTGGACTGAATCCGAGTTGTGAGAAATGATTTAAGCCACTGGACTGTGACCAAGCTTTAACCTGAAGAAGACTGAAGATTTGCTGAATGTGATTGGCCTGTCAGGATTTCCAGCCACCTCTGAACTCCCGGTTTGTGCAGAGACTCTGTAATTGTGACCAGATAGCAATCTGCCTGGTACAGCAGAATTTCTTACATGTAAATGTGCTGTGTGCTGTTAGTGGGTTGTGATTTGGTTCCCCGCTGTGTGCTGAACTGTGTTCTGCTTGCTGCAGGCTGCATCCAGCCCCACGGACTGAATCTGTATTTATCTCCATTGGGCCTGGGCTTTACCACACTGGCCCAGCCAGACTACCCGCTGCACAGAGAAAGTCAATGACGAGAGACCTGCCTGGGGATCAGCCCCCTGCTCATGCTTTGAACAGGGATGACATCATGTGATTCATGTGGGCCTGCTTCTCCTGGCACTCCACTACCTGCTGTCTCAATTTCATCCGCCTGTGTCCTGTATTGGGTATCGTGAGTAAACAACAGTGTAGCTCCCTGCAACAACAGCTAACTCTAAAGTGTTGTCATCTGATTGCTTTGTTGTCTTTTCTGTCACGAACTGAGCCCTCCGGCCCGGATTACAAATAGTGTGTGTTGTGCATGTTGCTTTCTTCCATCCAAGGGCCCCAACCAGCTGTGACACTGGCCTCACCCCGGCAATGTCCCTGGCTAGCCCACCGCCTTCCTACCTGGGTACCCAGAGTGTGACTGTGCAGGGACTCTGAAGTCCATGCATAACTGTTTGATTGATATAGCCTTAAGCAAATCAACCTGATTACGCCTCCCTTGTTCAAGTCCCTGAATAAATCAGATCTAACTCTTTTACATTTAACCTAGCTGTGGTTCCAGTTTGTGCCAAAAGTACTGTACTGTAGCTATTTGCTGTGCATAACCTTGTTTTACTAGAGTATCCAGGGTCGAGCTAGAGGAACCAGCTCTGGTGGTAAGTGCAAACAGTGTGGGTGATTGTCTGGGTGAATAAGGGTCATTGTGAAAGTGATTATTGTGTATAGTCAGCCACTAGAAAGGAAAGAGGGGGTTACAGTGTCCCGGAGGGCTGTGCACAGGTCAGCTTGACCACTAACAACCCTGACCTCCGGGTGGAAGCATCCGTTTCAGTACCGGGCCCCTTAACCTGCTACTAGCCAAGCAGACAGGGGTCGTAGCCCTTGGGATAGCGCCACCTAGGGGTTACACTTTGTTGTTTGTTACATTAATTCTTGTGCCACAGGATCTGGCCCGGTTCGTGCTTGAAAACGGTCCCTGGGATCAGCGCACCTACCAGGTTACCAAAGTCATAAACAAAAATAAAATAAATAAATAAATGCGCGCTGCAGGCTCCTCCCATATAACTGACATACACTATATTAGTTCTGCATATAAATACTACGGATTGGTACAGCGCTACGCTGAACAAAACCAAGTGGGTCCTTAGACCCCCCAAAAAAAAAAAAACTGAATAGAAATTATACTGACATATACGGCCCAAAATCAGTGCTGGAATTATACTTTACGAGTAACGGGAACCTGTTTGGGTGCATGTGGAGTCACTGTTCTTAAAGAAGTGCCTATCCCCTTTCCGTTATAAGTAAATGCCACTGATGCATAATTAATGTGGTCTCACTTCAGAGCTATGGGGCTGAGGCCCATTAGTAAACTCACATTTCAGTTCCCAGTGCTGCAAGAAAACCCCAGTACTACACTAACCTGAATCTTTCCGACGGAGCAAGCAGCAGCAATAGCGTCCTTCGTCCCCTAGACAACCAGTCCCTCACTAACGAACGGCTAGTTAGCCAATCGCTTCATCGCTCCAGTTGCCACACACCAGTGAGAGCAGAAATATTACGGGCGTGCTCCCAATAAGGTCCCACGGGTTAGGTGTTCCGTGGATGCCTGCAACTGGTTTCCAAGAACTCACTTGTCTCATTCGCCTGTGTTTTTATCTGTTTCTGCGCTATTTACGAAGAACTAAAGAACTCATAATCTCCTCCTAGTTTCCTCTGGCTGGCACGCAGTTTGTGTTGGTGCAAATGTGAACAGGCTGTACGGGGTCGTCGCTTGGTAGGGCCGACAACCGCGGCGGCGCAGTTGGTGTGATAACACAGTCCGGCTCCCGCGCGGTGGTGTGTCAGTCGTATCCATCTCAAATGTGACTGTGGATGGGCCGTTTCTATAATCCAAAGTGTGACAGTACCATATAATAGTAATACTAACACCAAGGACTTGGTGTCAGAGTCGCGGCACCAGGCAGAGCCTGGCGGGAGGAGACGGGCGACCTTTGCTTACCTGCTCTGCCGGAATTTGGGACTTCCCTCCTGTCTCCAGGCATAAGCCACCCCATTACCTTTTAAGCTGAGTTAACGTGGAGTATTCTTTGATCTCTGAACATGTCTACTGCATCAGCAGTGCAGTTCAGGCCAGAAATACAAAGCAAACGGCTATAGCTAGTAGCGCATTGAAACTACTGGGTAAATATATTGTGTAAAACAGCAGCGTTTCGATAAAAGTAGTTTTAATATAATTTGCTGTAGAGAGGAATAATGTTGTCATTATTTCAGGAACATTGATATGTCTTTGTGGAGCACGAACGAATGTCCAGTAGTGTGTGGCACTTGAGAGGTACGATTGTCACAGGCTGTTGTAATGCAGTAGTGACTTCAAGGCTCAGGGGTTGAGGGGCATTAAGAATGGACAGAGCGCCTGGTCGGATGGCATTCACCCTAGAATACCGAAGGAGCTGGCAGAGTTCCTTGCAGGGCCACTGGCAGACCTGTTCAGTATCTCCTGCAAACAAGATGTGTACCACAGGACTGGAGGATGGCCCACGTTGTTCCAATCCATAAAAGTGGGCCAAAGGATGAACCGGGAACTACAGGCCAGTGAGCTTCACCTCGATCATGGGAAAACTCATGGAGACCATCCTAAAGGAGAGGCTTGTGAGCTTCTTGAAGCAAACTGTATCCAGGACGACCAGCAACACGGGTTTGTCGTGGGCAGATCATGCCATGGGAGCTGGACAAGGCTATTCTGTGGACATCCTGCACTTGGACTTCAGTAAGGCCTTTGATTCAGTGCTGCATGGGAGATTGGGTGGGAAGTTGGAGTATGTGGGGCAGGACCAAAATGATGACCTGGATCAGGAACTGGCTGGGGAGGGGGGGTGACAGCAAAGAGTGGTGATTGGGGGTGGGGAGACTGTCATCACTGAGAGCGTGATGAACAGGGTACCACAGGGATCCATGCCGAACCAGTACTGTTCAGGATTTTCATTGCATATATCTCGAATGGGATCCGAGCAAACCAGTCTGTGAGTCAGACAGTCTTTATTTAGCCAGGTAAACTCCATTGAGCCAGCTCTATTTTCAAGGAGGGCTTGGTAGGTACAGAATAAATAATACAGTAGTACAATAGAACATATAGCACAAATGGGCATAGCAATAAAACAAGACAAAAGGATAATCAGTGAGTCCCGTTTGGCAGAAGCCTCATCCCAGTAAACAGTGCAGCAGAGAGGTGGAAGCAAATCAGCACCAATGTGCCGAACCAGTGATTTTTAGACACTGATAGCTCTAGTAGAGCAGAGTTAATGCTAGTGACAGTACAAGCTGGGGGCTCAGCAGCAAGGATGAATCCAGGAACATGGCTTAGTGTAATTCTGACGAGAGGATAGAAAGCGTGAGAGGGTTGACTGTAAGAATAGCACAAGGGCTACAGTTTAGTGACGGGGCATTAACAATACCAGGCGGGGAGCTGTGGTAGATGACAGGGTGGGGAGGGGCTGCAGGAGGACCAGAATAAGCTGCAGGAGTAGGAAGAAAAATGGCAGCTGAGGTTCAACACTCAAGAAGTGCAAGGTTGCACTTGAGCTTAGAACCAGGAGGGATCATTACTTACATGGGGTTCGTTGGGTTGCTCCACAGATGAGAAGGACCTATGGGTGATCATAACAGGGTGCATGAACAACTCTGTTCAATGC
The DNA here is from genome assembly GCA_016271365.2 of Neoceratodus forsteri. Classification (NCBI taxonomy): domain Eukaryota; kingdom Metazoa; phylum Chordata; order Ceratodontiformes; family Ceratodontidae; genus Neoceratodus; species Neoceratodus forsteri. The sequence continues at coordinate 33,919,643 of JADMNL010000023.1, forward strand.
AGAATGGCTGCGCCAAAAGCCAACAAAATGCTGGGGTGTATAACTAGAGGATCTCCTCCAGAAGTAGGGAGGTTATCTTGCCCCTGTATAGGTCGCTGGTCAGGCCTCACCTGGAGTACTGCGTGCAGGTACTGGCTCTGTTTCTGAAGGACATCAGATTGTTGGAGGGGTACAGCATAGAGCTACAAAGATGATCCAGAGATTGAGGCAAGCCATGTGGAGGAAAGGATGTGGGAGTTGAATATGTACTCTGAAAGAGAGGGGACAGGGAGATATGACTGGGACCTTGAAGTACCTGATGGGAATAAGCAAGACTAATACAGAGAGGATTTTCAAGAGGAGGGACACGAGGACACCAACTGAGATTGGGGAGGGGTAGATTCAGGAGAGAGTTGAAGAGACATTTTTCATCGAAACAGTGGTGGACAAGTGGAACTACTTAGTTGCGAGGTAGTGACTGCAAGACTGTAGACAGCTTCAAGAAGGGTTGGTATAGGATAAGTGGAAGGGTAATAGGATGGGAGGGAGGGCATCAGCATTATAAGATGCTAGCTGCAGACTCAAGCAGACCAGACCGTGAGGCGGTTGTATGTTCAATATTTTTAACGCTTCGATGGAACAGGTTCAAGTTTGGTTTTATTGCTCATGCTCGGCTGATAAACCCTTACAGTATTCTAGAACAATTATTCAGCTTAAACTTACACAGACCTTTACTTTAAAAGATGGACATAAACACTGTAGTTCTTCAGCGGCCTTTGATTTTGTAAGTTTATAGTTATCTACATTGTTGACTTCTCACCTTAACACGGTGGTGAGTGCTGAGTGTGTGAAGATACAGATGTATGTATGTTTTGTGTGTATTGTGTTTTGTGTGTTGTGGTATGTAAGTGTGTGTGTTTTGTTTGTTCGTGGTGTGTGTGTGGAATGTGTTTGCGATTTGTTGTGGTTGTGTGGGTGTGTGTGTGTGTGTGTGTGTGTGGTGTATGTACACACGCAGGGTGGAGCGTGGTAAGGGCAATTGTTATGGCTAGAACACTTAGTTTTCACATATAGTGTGCATTTATTTCCTCCTGTTAGTTGTCAGTGGTTGGATTACACACTGTCACGTTTTTAACTGCTCATATTAGGATGCATATCTCTCATTTACTTGGGGTTCATAAAAGGGTGTAATTCCTTTGGGTTTTCATTTAGATTGCTTAGACTGATTCTGTGCATTTTTGTTATACACTGACTCTGTGTTGAAATCTGCACTTATCAGGCTCATGTTCTTGTCTCTTGGGGGTCCTTGACAAGTAAAATTTTTTTTTTTTTTTTGCACTTACATTTACAAGTGATACTTTTCATGCATCGTGTTTATATGTGTAGCTAATTTGAGGCTTGATTTCAACTTGCAGTTATACCTAATTTCAGGATTTTGTCTCTCATTATTTGTCCTTTAATATACCAGGACAATTGGAATGTAAGTTGTAAGCTCATTTTACATGTATTAAAGAGAATGCCACTCAAGGTTTTTTTTTTTTTTTTTTCATCACTAGAATGCTTTCTGCATACTGAGACATTTTAAATTTAAGTGACAAGAACCTCTGGCTGTAGAGAATTTTGATAACCTTGCCCTTCTGAGGCTCCTAGTTAAAGGCATACTGGTGTTAATTAGCTTCTCTGACATAATCTTCTATTATGTTTTAAATGTACAGTATATGTTAAACCAGTGAGAATTATTTCTGCTTTTCTATATAATCTGGTGTTAATAGTATGGGATATTTGAAAAACTGCCACAAAGCTTCTGAAGAAGGACCTGGTTGGTTCGAAAGCTAAAGCACTTTGTTCTTTTCTGTAACATCCATGTTGGTCCAATAAAGGTATCAAATCATTTGTTTCTGGATCAGCTTTTCACAGAGGAAGTTCTAAGAGTGCTCACCCACCACCAAACAGCATAGCCTTTCTGACACCCCTGTAGGGTGGATCCAACCATAGTTTTGTTCCATCTCACAAGGGCTCCACCAAACTGAGCTGTCTGCTATTGGTCAGCTATAACGTTGAATATATGACGCCAACCTTTATCTGTTGGTGATGCACTGGACTAGATCCTTGTACGGGACCTGGGAGATCGGACGTGGTCAATGTGCTAAATTAATTCTTGGCCGAGATCCGGCTTGGACGTCATTGAACTGGCTGGCACTTAATCCGGGAAGACCAAGGTGCCGTGATTGAGCTGGGTCAAGGGGAGGAGTGAGGGACACTGGCAGTAGGTTGGGCTTTTATTGGCCCGACTGAACTGGAGAGCCTCTGCAAAGGTGAAGAATTTAGGCGTTGTTCTGGATAATGAGCTGACACTTGATGCTCAGGTGTTAGCCCGTTATGCCGACCGGGTTTTCATCTCCGAACATACTTTATTAAATCTTTATTCCCCTTATGACCTGGCCATGCTGGAAGATGCTTTCGTCACCTTGAGACTTGATTACTGTAATGCAAAGGCGCAAGAAAAAGTTAAAGCTCCTTAAAGAAATGGTAGTATCTTGTAAGGAAACTTTTCTCCAAACCTGCCGACTGTCGATTGTTAAAATTTCAGAAATTAGGCCAGCCCGCTGACGCAGAGACAGGAGTCTGTCTGTGACCCGACGATGCGGGTTCAGAATCTGACTCCGGGACGCCGAAGGCCTGCTGGGAAGAAGGATTGAGTGTTCTAGAGACTGCCTCCTCTGGGGAAGGGGTAGAGGTCCAACACACCACAGACATCTGGTGCAGGCTGGGGACCCATTGGTCGGTGCTGTTACCTGTGGGTGGGAGAGCAGGGCGGATGCCGGGTATACTAACATACTAAAATGCCAGCAGAATAGGCCTAACAGGCTCCTCGTATGCTTGATGTTCAGCACCTGCACTGAGGGTATTTTGGTGTCTCTCTCCCCTTGGGTTATACTGTCCCCAGTCCCAGATGTTCCACTTGTACTGGGCCTGGTCAGATTTACTCTTCCTCTGTACCTGTCCCATCCCCATTTAAACCTGTCCACTGTCTGCACCTCTACCAGCTCCCTGGGCAGTGCATTCCATGGTTCCACCACCCTTTCAGAGAAATAACATCTCCTCCTCTTCTCACCTCCGAGCCTGCCCCTTCCAGCTTACACCTGTGACCTCTTGCTGCTCCGCCTCCTTCCTTTGGAGCACCTGACTGGGTCTCCTTTATTGATCCCTTTCATGTACTTATAGACCCTCATCATGTCCCCTGTCTTCCTCTCCTCCAGGGTGTATGTTGAGCTCCCTGAACCTCCCTCATAGGTTCTCCCCCAGGCTCCAGATCATTTTGGTTGCTCTCCTTGGACCCTCTGTAGGAGTGTAATGTCACTTTTAAATGTGGTCTCCAAAACTGCACATAATACTGAGGTGTGGCCTAACCAAGCGGTTGTACAGTGGAAGGATCACTTTGCCTTCTGAAGGTAATCACCCTGGCGATGCATCCCAGAATCCTATTTGCCCTTGCCGCTGCCCTTCTACAGGTCTCTGAGTTGTTCATTTTGACATCTACCACTACTCCCAGGTCCTCTCACCCTCCGTGACTTGAATCATGTCTCCTCCCAGGTATACCCTGACCTGGATTTCTGACTCCCAGGTGTAGAACCTTGCACTTCCCCCACATTGAATTTTAGTTTTCGCTTTCCCGACCAACTTTCCAGAGCCTCCAGGTCCTCCTGCAAGTCCACCCTCCCTCCTCCTCATCCACCACTGCACCCAGCTTTGAGTTGTCTGCAAAGAGACTCATCTCACTCCTGATATCCGGGACATAGGCATTGAACAGGAGTGGCCCCAACACTGACCCCTGGGGAACCCCACTAGTAACCCACCTTGGGATGAGGCTAACCTCCAACCACCACCTTCTGAGTATGCTCAGAGAGCCAATTTCCTATTCATCTTAGCAACTGTCTCCCTACCCCATTTCCTTCAGCTTAGCCAGCAGGCCACTGTGGGTACTGACTCAAACGCCTTAAAGTCCAGAAAGAGGTTTGCAGGATCTTCCCTGACAAAGCCATGCTGCCTATCGTCCAAGTACCCAGTTTGCTCCAGTAAACCTCCTAGCCTTTCCTAGACAATACCCTCCATCACCTTGCCGACCACCGATGTCAGGCTAACGGGCCTGTACTCTCCCACCTCCTCTCTTGACCCTCCCCCCTGTGGATCAGCACAACATGGGCCACCGCACATTCCCCAAGTTACAAAAAAAAAATAGTTCTAGCCCTTGAGCATGATGTCTGGTTCCACCACCTTTCCTGCTGCCAACAGTTTCCACCTGGGGGTAGCCAGGCACAATACCATGGATCGGGGGGCACCCATCGCTATGGTGGGGTGACTTCACGGATGGGTTGAGTCACATGTGGGATACCACAAAAAAAAATAAATAGGAAATTCAAAATTTCAACAAATGTTTAAAGTTTTGTCTCTGTAACAAAGCTTCAAGACCCACAGTAACAAGTCAGTGCTGAATTGTTTAACCCAGGAATTAATTTCCCACATTTTCTATTCAGCATCCAGCTTGCTAAGTTTACGCCAAGCATTTTTTTTTTTTTTTTAGCACCTTCCACACCCCTCTAAACAGCCACTCCTTTGGAGCGCCAGCACCTACCTACCACTCTCAACTTCCACCACCTTCCCCACCTCCATTTCAGCCTGCCTATTTTGTGCCCGCCCACTGCAGTTCCGGCCTTGAGGAGTGAGCAGGGGTGCCCTGGGGCGGGAGCATGCAGGGAGCATGTCAAGGCAGCACATCCCCAAGCATGCTGCCAATCCACCCGCAGGTCCCAGGCAGAACCGCCCCGGGAGAAAAGCATCCAGTGGGCGCATATGGAACCCGCCCTGCCAGTCTTAGCTCCTGGCACCCGTGCTCGTGGAACCGAATCGCCAGCATGCGATCTGACTCCTTCGCCTGGCACCACTGAGCCGGCACACACCAAGCACTTTAAAAGGTTCACCCGAGGATAACTGAACATTCTTACCTCTATGAAGGAGTTATTTTACCAACCACTGTCCTTTGGGACTACTGCCAGAATATCTATCAGATGTGGGTTTTGAAACCTGCTAGAGTTCCAAGCTCTTCAAAATTTACAGGCTTGGCTTATTCTATGGAATTAGCCAAAGATGTTGGCATTTTGGGACACTCTGCCATTACTGACCCCTTGGATCTCCAGGGAGTGCTTTTCCTCTTTACTGATTTTCACTGAACAAAACATCCTCCTAGGTAATCGCCTCCAGCAACTCTTGGCTCATAACTAAACATCAAATATATATATCATCGGCTGTGTATGTTCTATCTAGTTCTCCTTTCCGTCAACAAAACTAAAATAAAACTAAAATATCCACTTGCCAAAAGCCAAGGTGACAATAATCTGTCTTGTAATGCTCAAGGCAGTGTTGAGCACTACAGAAATCTGAGAGGCACCCATAGCGGAACAGAATTTGTGTGTGTGTGATATGTACAGAACAAGAGCCTTCTGATGCGGCCCCCCAGCACTGTGCCCACCCATATAACTCCCATGCCATATCTGTGGTTTGGAATGTGAAGATCTTCATTGGAGTATTCGCTCCTCTAGCCTGGCCCACTATGTGAGAGGATATCGCAACATATTGCTGCATGCAACACACCAGATTAAAGAGGTAACATGCCAGAAGTTTAGCATTTTTGGCATGCTGCTTCCATGTAGTCCTGCCTGGCATACAATTTAGGAGCAGCACTGGTAGGTTAGAACAATACTGTAGGGCCCTCCTGTGTCACCTAGCTTCAACTGTTAAAATGGGTTGCATCAGTTTACAGTTGAGCAATAGTGCTACGACAGGTGTGTGTTGTGCTGGGATAACGTCACACCTTGCTTGGTTTGGCATGAGACCGAAGGCTGAGTGCATCCACGCAAGATGTGACATTAGCACAGCACAACACTCTGGAGTGTATTATTGTTATTATACAGTGGCTTGTTTGTTGGGGATAAATAAAAAAATTCAAGTATGAGTTCTTAATTTTTTTTTTTGTTTGTTTTTTTTGTATGTGGAGGTATACTTTTTAAAAAAAAAAAAAAAGTCCAGTTTCTTATGTGCAGCAGGTGGTGCCACTGCTATTAGCTGCTTTTCTGATGCTTCTGTGGGCTTGCTCTGGCTGCCCATTCTTCACAGACACTTTTCTTTTGTACAACTCCCCAAAACGGAACCACTGCAGCTCCAGTTTAATTGAGTTGGTCCACTTATCGTGCTGCCTGTAAAGTAGTAGGCAAAGATGTGCATGGCTTTTTTTTTTTTCTTCTTCCCAAACGGCGATGTGAAGGAAGCTTCAAGCCGTAGTTGTGGATACTTCTGCTTCCTAGATCGTCTTGATCGAAATAATGAAATGCACTGACCCTTCCAGAGTGGTGAGAGCTCCCTGGAGGGGCTTGAACTGGGGGTGGGTTTTTCGCTTTTCTTTTAGGTTTTTGTTTTGTATTTTGGTCTTATTTTTGGATGCATGGAGTGAGAATACATGCTCTAAATTTGGTTACCCTTACAGTGGATGGTGGAGCTCCACTGTGTTAAAAGATTGATTTTATATATTTAATTGTATTATTATTGTATGTTTTTGGATAATTTGACTGTTTAATTTTTAGTTAAGTTTTGTGTTTTTAAGTTTTAATTTAATTTTTAGTGGGATTCTCGGGGAGTATTGAGATTCATGGTTTCTGGCCGCTTCTTATGAATGACGATATTTATTTCATGCACTGCGTCGGGCATTATTCATCCACGCCTTTCATGCCCTCCGCTTTTTACCCCCGCCCTTTCCTGTATACCAACGTTGTAGGGCATTGGGGATTGTGTGTGGAAGGATTGAGGAGGGTGGGGTGGTGTGAACTGTGAGGGATGAAGGAAGAGGTCTGTCACATTGACCGGTTAAGTCAGAAGGCATCCTAGAGGCGAAAATGGGTAACAACGGGGTCCCTCTGGTTAGTCCCCATACCCAAGGGCACCACCCTTCTGCGAATGGTGGGTAGATGGTTGGGGTTTCAGGAGTCCTATCCAACTCGGGCGGTGTTGTGCAATGCCAGGTCCGTTGTGAACAAGACTGCTATTATGGACTTGTAGGTACAGCGGACCTGACTTGCATTACGAAACCTGGCTGGATAGTAATGCAGGCCCAGTTTTTGAGGCAGCTATTCCGGCTGGGTATTCGTGATTCACTGCCCGAGATTGGATCGCAGGGTGGGGGTTGCGGCTCAGTTAAGACCGATTGGACCTCACCAGTGTTGCAGTGGAGGAGACCAGATCTTTTGAGAGTATCGTGTGGCAGGTGGAGGTTATAGAATGGTTCTTGTCTATCGTCCACCCGTGATGAGAGAACTTTCTTAAAGGAAGTGGTGGATTTTGTCATGCCCAGGTATATGAGTCGCCCAGGTTGATGGTGCTGGGTGATTTCAATGCCTGGATGGATGATGAACTCTCGCCGTTTGGTCAGCACTTCCTCCAATTGACGTGTTCATTGGGCCTCTCACTTGTAGTTACCTCTGCCACTCATAACATGGCCACCACTGATCTGGTCTTCCTGCTGGGGTTGGAGGCCTCCGAGGTGGGTGGAACCAGTCGGTTGGTCCGACTATTACACGTGAGATTCAATTTGGCACCCCGGTAGACCTACCCTGTGGAGATGGTAAAGTACTGCCTCTACGGGATGTTACGCCCATTGGTCTAACTGCGTTCTTGACCTATCAGAGTTTCCTGGGTTGAGCATGAATCAGAGGAAATGGTGCAGGCCTATAATAAGGCTGTCACCTCTGCTCTGGATTTAGTACTTCCCACCCGTGTCGACCTCTCTCCCTTTGCCCCGATCCCCATGGTTTGATCAGGATCTGAGGGAGTTGCAGAGATTTGTTGCAGGTTGGAGAGGTTAGCGGAAGTCCGGCTCTGATGCCGAACATATTAGACTTCTGGAGCACTATAACTCTACCAGTCAGCAATTACTCATAAGAAGGCAGTGTTCCTGTCCGGAGAAATTGCTGCTGCTCAGAATCAACCAGCCCAGTCTTCCGAACTGTGGACAGGCTGTGCAACCCAGCCTGTCTGCAGATCCGTCAAGCTTTTCACAGTTACAGTGTGAGAGCTTGCTCGATTCTTTGCTGATAAGGTGGCCGACATCAGGGCTGAGATTTGTGCCGCCTCCATGGGAGTTGCCGTGGTCCAGCCTATGGTTGCAAGCACCTTGTCCACCTGGAGTTCCTTCTTAAGGCGGAAGTCGAGGATGTTATGAGGATTGTCCTTGGTATACGCACCACTAGCTGTAGTTTAGACCCAGGTCCCACAGGCCTGATTGTGGGCTGTGGAGATGTCATCATCCCAGTTCTTACCAGGATAGTCGGTGTTCCCTGGACATTGGTGAATATCCCTCCCTGAAGGAGGCGGTAGTGACACCACTGTTGAAAAAGACATCTTTGGACCCCGACTCCTGGCAACCAAGACCTATCTCGAACTTCCCTTTGTTGGGAAGGTTATCGAGAAAGTGGTGGCTGCCCAGTTAGACAACCATCTTACCATCCATAATATCTACGATCCTCTTCAATCAGGTTTTCGTAAGAGACACAGCACCGAGACTGCTGGTTCTGGGTCCTCAATGATCTCTTGATGGCGAGAGCCAGAAAAAAGCGTCCATTTGGTCCTTTTGGACCTGTCAGCAGCTTTGACACCGTGAGACCGTGGGGTGTTGCTTGGCGTCTGAGATACATCTGTGGGCTGTCGGGTTTGGCCTCAGATGGTTTACCTCCTTCCTCACAGGTAGAACTCAGAGGGTGGTATCAGGGATTTTTGTCTGAGCCCACTGCCCTGACCTGTGGGGTGCCTCAGGGCTCTGTGCTTTCTTCCATGTTGTTTGCAGTGTACATCGTCCCCTCGGAGACATTGTAAGAAGATATGGGCTGGAGTTTCATTGCTATGCCGATGACACCCAGCTGTATCTATCTTTGTACCTGACCAGAATAGAGCTCTCTCTGTGTTTAACAGCTGTCTCAGGGAGATCCAGGATTGGATGAGGTCCAGCTGGCTGAAGTTGAACTCTGGGAAGACTGAGGTGTTGGTCGTGGATCTTGGTCCGGATTAAGGGGTTGGGGATGCTTAGCCTCCGGACTATTCTTGGAGGTGTGGAGCTCCCAACCTCTGAAAGGGTGCGATCTGGGGTGATTCTGGACGATCAGCTGAATTTGCGTGCGCAAGTGTCAGCAGTCGTTAAGACATCCTTCTGCCATCTTAGGAACATTGCCAGAATCAAGCACCTTGTTCCATCTGGCGCCCTACCTACGCTGATCACGCTTTTGTGACCTCTCGCCTGGCTACTGCAATTCCCTTTACTTTGGGCTGTCTGGGGTAGATATCCGCCACTTGCAGCTAGTGCAGAACTCGGCTGCCCGGTTGTTAACGGGACTTCTCGCTCTCTCATATCACACCGGTGCTCCGAGATCTGCACTGGCTGCCGATTCAGTGGCGGATCACCTTTAAAGTAGGTCTTCTGACTTATAAAGCCCTACACGGGTTGGGGCCTGACTACCTGAAAGAGCTCCTGGTGCCTTACTGACCGATGCATCCACTCTGCTCCACCGGGGTTGCTGAGATCCCAGGGTTAGTTTAAAATCTTCTGGTGCCCGTGCTTTTATGTTTATGCACCTACCCTCTGGAATTCTCTACCACGTTGGATTCGAGAATGCATGACAGTGGAGGGTTTCAAAAGGCTTAAAGTCCTTTTGTGGAACAAGGCATTCTCAGTTAATGTTGATGTATTTTAATTGCCCGCTTTTATAATTTTAGACATATAAAGTATTGTATAGTTTTAGAATGTTTTTATCTGTAATTTATTGTAATGCACCTTGGTTTTAGAAAGTAGCAGATAAATAAAGATTATTATTATAAAATGTTCTTTCTGTTTTAAGTGTGTTCTGCAGCCACTTTATGTGACTCTTGATGGTGAACAGTTTTTTTTTTATTATATATATATATATATATATATATATATAGGCAAAAACTCCGTTTAATGCATTAGTTAGGGTTGTTCCCAGCGACAAAAGTGAGGAAATTAGCTGTTAGGGTTGAAAACCTACTCCAGTCACCCCCCAGCACCACACACACACACAGACACACATTCAAGTATGGGAGGACCAAGTCAACACAACCAATGACAGACATCCGCAGCAGGTGACAGAAATAACAAACAATTGTCTAAATGTACTACGGACATCCCCACCACCTGACCAAGTACTGCATGCTCAGTGGAGATCAACAGCAAAACTGAGGCCATGTACACCAAACGTACACATCCCTGATTGCAGCTGCACACAACGCATCACACTTAGTAGTTGCATGGCCTTACCTACGATGCCCACACCACACCACACCACTTGTGGTGGGCCACCTGAGACAATAGAGTTAAGCAAAACCAGGAGTTGTACAGGTATAATATCTCTGATTTAACAAGGGTTTGAGAAATGCAGCTTTTAATTGACTGTAAACATTGTAACAGCCTTATGTTTAGTTTTTATTAACATACATGTAGAGCCTAACCATATGATGAACATGGTTTAATGTTGTTTAAAAACAGTTTTATTATGATAGCAATAAGCTACTCCCAGGTATTATGTTAATGGTCAGTTTATCACTGTCTAGCGACATGTGGCACTCGGATATGCCTCATTCAAAATTAAACCCCTACAGGGTGATTAACAGACCATTTAACATAACTGTTGGTCATGCCCTATAGCTAATTGTCTTTTGAGTAGATACTCCTCTGCTAGGCACTGCAGCAGCTTTGCAACACAGTGTCCCACCCAGTTACACCATACACTGTCTAGTTGCTGGAGAATGGCTGTGAATATGAACTCATGAAGATGAACAGTGTAACTTGACATTACAGTCATCGAAACCCTAGTGTGATTATAACTGACAGACTCAGGTGATAGAGGATAACCCTGCTGTCCTAGTACATTTACCCCATTATGAGTTAAATCAATACTAAAAGACATTCTGTTTATATCTACACCATACCTACTTGATTCCTGTTGTAGCAGAATTAACATAGTTATCACTTTGATAGCATCAGTGACAGAAGTGTGCAACCCAAACAGTAGGCATACAGCCTGAGTATGAAACAACTGTTAAAACAATCACACTCTGTCCATAAGTGGCATAGATCACTCATTGCAACAATAGCAAATGTATTACTATTTGAAGAAGTTAGTCATCACAGATGCAATGAGATTGTCTTTATCAGGTACAACATACTCAGTAAGTGCCTACAGGAAAATCTATCCTATATACATCCGATACAGGTACATCATTGTTGGCTCAGTAGTGCTAGTGATATTTAGAAGTTGCTTGGCCTGATCCATGCAATTACAATCTTTCTTACAAAGAATACTTACTGCATCTTTAATATTGAAACACACTGAAGGTCTATGTATGTACATCAGCAGTGCACCTTCATCAGTAAGAATGCATGTGATACTGGCAGTACCAATTTCACAGCGTTGAACAGGCAATGCTTTTCCATACGTTTACATCAGCCTCTCTATGTTGAGTAAACCATTGCAGTAAATGTACTACTATGTAAATCACCTACTAAATGTATCACTACTTTTATCTTGAGCATGCTAGTGTTTTGTAGTTAATTTATGTGCTTCTCTTAATTAATGTATACTCAGTAGTGTTAAAACCTTTCTACAACTGTCATCATACCTTCAGCATCTATATTGAATAACGGCACAGTACCAGTTGTGGTGGTGTGGGGCATTGGTAGGTAAGGCCATGCAACAACTAAGTGTGGTATGTGTGCAGCTGCAATCAGGGATGTGGTACGTTTGGTGTACATGGCCTCAGTTTTGCTGTTGATCTCCACTGAGCATGCAGTACCTGGTCAGGTGGGTGGGATGTCTCGTAGTACATTTAGACAATTGTTTGTTATTTCTGTCACCTGCTGCTGGATGTCTGTCATTGGTTGTGTTGACTTGGTCCTCCCCATACTTGAATGTGTGTGTGTCTGTGTGTGTGTGGTGCTGGGGTGAATTCAGAGTTAGGGTTTTCAACCCTAACGGCTAATTCTCTCACTTTTGTCGCTAGTGGAACAACCCTAACTAATGCATTAAACGGAGTTTTGCCTCTAATTTCCTTTTTTTGAGAATGATATTGAGAAATAGTGAATGTAATGTGGTGGCGGTCGCAGGGCCCACATGATGTCTTTGGCATAGTAACAGGAGCAGCAATGCAAACAGAAATGCTAACACTGGCACACATGGTAACACAAGTGCGAATGATAACAGAAAGGGAGTAACGCCTGCGGTGGCGTAGGTAGAGCGGTGTGCCACGTGATGTCTGGTCACATAGTAACATGGTGCCTGTAAATGGAAATGTCAATGGGCATGGTGACGAAAGTGAAACAGAAAGAGAAACAGTGCGGTACACACAAATGGCAAAAAGTAACAGAAATGCAAGCGCAAATGAAAACGCAAAGCGATGACGTGATGCAGGAGACAGGCGCATTAGATCATCAGTCCCAACTCTCACCCCATGACCTGTAAGCAGCAGAAGTATAGAGAATGGGTGAGAGTTAGGACTCATGATCCCAATGCATACCCCAATGCCGCTAGTGGGTGGGGCAAGAGGTTTTCAACCCTAACAGCCAATTTCTCACTTTTTGTCGCCAGTGGAACAACTCTAACTAATGCATTAAACTGAGTTTTTGCCTCTAATTTCCTTCTTTGAGAATGATAATAAGAAATAGTGAATGGGCTGCAGCAGTGGGAGCTGGCGATAGCTCTGGAGCTCAAGCCCCCACCGCATAGCTGCGGTGGCGGGAGCGCGGGCCCGCCTTGTGGCATACTAACAGGG